>CM024604.1:11607594-12891271 GCA_014182555.1 Eucalyptus erythrocorys | reverse complement strand
AGTGAAGAAGGAAATTTTCTGCTTTCTCATTGATTGTAATTCTGTGTACAATTTGATATATTTAATTTACAAAGAATAAATTAATAAAGGAAAAGGAGTATTTGCCTATCTTTGTCTATCCTAAAATAAACTTTGTTTCCTATCAAAAAGGGATTACGAAATCATATCTACAAAGTCATATCTTCCAACACTTTCATTAGCTGCGAATACAGTCTAAAGACTTGGGAAACTCACCAGTGTGAAATTAAGTTGTTTCCGGGTTTGAAAACAATTAACGTCAACTCTGGATTATTCTTACTTATGCAAGAGGAGAGCCGAACACCCAGATACCCAAACTTGGCACAGGTGGATATATAAGTGTCAAAACTTCCAAAAAGTATATGTAAGTGCCACTTTTTGTGAAAATTAGACACGTAAGTACCAATTCCAATGAGACTTGCCGAAAATCCAACATGACATTATTTTTAATAATAAAATTGGTCAATGTGGCTCTTCAAAATGTTCACTCGGCACTCTTTGTCCCAAAACAATGTCGTGTTGCTCAAAAATTTGATTTTTAATATAAATGTTTATCAAATTATTTTTTTTTTAAGAGAAAAAACCACCAAAAACCCTAAACTATGCACAAAGTGACAAAAATACCCCCAAACTTTTTTTTGCACCACCAAAAACCCCCAAGTTTGCCATCTGTGACACATTTACCCCATCGAGGATATTTTCGTCTTTTTATTTATTTTTTCTTTTTTTTTCTTTTCTCTTCCCTCCGCCGGCTCCGGCGGAGGGAAGCCGGCATCCGGCAAGGGCCGCCCTCGCCGAATCTGGCGAGGGCACCCTCGCCCGACGCCGGCAAGGGCCTCCCTCGCCGGATCGGCGAGGGCGGCCCTCACCCGACGTAGGTGAGGGCGGCCCTCGTCGGCATCGGGCTAGGACGGCGTCGGGGCCGCCTTAGCCCGACGCCCGAGCGGGCCGCCCTCGCTGCGTCGGGCGAGGGCACCCTCGCCGGCGTCGGGCGAGGGTGCCCTCGCCGGATCTAGCGAGGAGGCCCTCGCCCGACCCGGGCGGCGGCCCTCGCCCAGGCCGTCGCCGGCAAGGGCGGCCCTCGCCGGACGCCGGCTTCCCTCCGCCGGAGCCGGCGGAGGGAAGAGAAAATTAAAAAAAAAAAAGCAAAAAAAAAGAGAAAAATGTTTTTAAAAGCAAAATGACCAAAATGCCCCTAAGATTTAGGGTAAATGTGTCACAGAAATTAAAGTTCGGGATTTTTGTGTCACAAAAAATAGTTTGGGGTAAATGTGTCACGGATGGCAAAGTTTGGGGTTTTTGGTGGTGCAAAAAAAAGTTTGGGGTATTTTTGTCACTTTGTGCATAGTTTAGGGTTTTTGGTGGTTTTTTCCCTTTTTTAAAAGATAGAGAGGCAGCATTTAGTGAGAGCCTCTATAGCTGAGGGTCAGCTAGGGTCGCTGGGCCTCGGCTAACAGCTGACGACCCTGGCTGATTACAAACCCTCGCCTAGATTTGGGCCAAGAGGTCATTGCCCTCCCCCAGATCAGACGAGGGTCATCGATTGTCATGGCCCAAACCCCGAGCATGCAAACATCTCTCGATGGTCGATTAAAATGCGACATCCTAGGAGGCGTTGTCGACCCATTCTTTTTTTCTTTCAATTAAGCACATACGGAAGCGAATTAAATAAACACCCAGCCAATAAACAAACACAAGGATAGTAAAAACAATGAACAATTTCCTTACTAACTGTTGACCCTAGGAAGTCTATTAATTGCAAGTCTCTCAGCGGCGACTTCCTATCAACCCTCTCAACAACCTTCAGAGATTAGGGTCACCTGAAACTTCGTTACAGCAGGGCCAGCCAAAAGACGTCGCATCTCGCACTCAGCAGATCTCCGCGCTACGGCCCTGAAAAAGGTTGGCCCTGAAAAAGGTTAGCCCATGACGGGATGAGATAAAATCTCAGCGAGTCAATCGCCTAAACCCCGATTATAACGCAAATTCGCCTTGAAGGCGGTCCTAAACACACATCATATAGAACTTACCTTGCCTCAGCGCGTACCTACATGTTAGCTCAACATATATACCATCATCAATGCAGCAAGCGTGGTTTAATAACCAGAACACATCAATTCATTCACATGGATCCCGATTGTAAGGCCAAACTGTTATGACACGTCCCATACTTAGCTACACAATTTTTTTCCCATAATTAGACGCAACTATCACAACCATTCAGGCGTATTCCAGTTATTACAACCCATTGGCCATGGCCAACTCAACAGTCGGCGATCATCTGGCATAACTAGGCGTCGTCTCACCCCATTTAGCACGGCATCGTCCAGAACCCCCGCCTAGACGACATTCCACATAAGAGCATCGTCTTGCATATTCATACACATCAGGATGTGTTCACTACCTTGCGTAAACGCATCAAGGTATTTAGGTGATCACACACCAGCACATACTTGGCCAAGAATATCATGCTTTGCACTCAAATACCTCAATTTCAAATAGTGGACTTGGCCAATTTTCTTCGTAGTAAAAATCATCCTAGTAAAATAATCGTGTGTGATCACGCATTTAAATTGAACTATCAAATTTGGTACGCTCTCAGTTCAAAACTCCATGATTTTATATAGTACCTAAAATTTTGGCGTAAAAAACCGTCACCCGGTATTTTTCTATTTAAATACCCATAAAATCGGGTTTTGCAATAATATCCTATAATCACTACCAAGCACTCAATTGCATATCATATTATATAGAAACCATCAAAATCACGCATAATGCCATCATATAGCCAAGAGCACCCAAAATCCTCTTCTTCTTTTTTTTTTTTTTTTTTAAATCAACTTGGCAACTCCTTTTTTTTTTTTTTTAAGCTTTCAGAAATAAATTCGTACAGGGTCACGTACTTGAAATCAACTTGCCAAACTTTGCATGCATCTCGTATAAAACCTCCTCGTTTTATTGAACACATAAAACTTGGCGTCCAAACCTGACACCACATTTCTTTTCTAATTTATTTTTCAACCACCCTCTTTTGAAAACAAACTTTAGTAACCCCTCTTTTTTTTTTTTTTCAAAATGTTTAGAAAAAAAAAATTCATAGGTGCTCACGTACTCAAAATTAATCCATCAAAATTTGTATGCACCTAGTTTAAAACCTCATTATTTTATTGGGAAAATAAGTTTTGGCATCCAACCCGACACCTCATTGTTTTTGTAATAAAATGCCCATAAGGCCATCTTTTGCAATATCAATAAACACTCACCATAGAACAACCATTAACATATCATCACACATATGTTCTAAGCACGCCAAAATTCAACCATATCACTAAATACACATTATCTAGCAAGTACAACACCACGAACAATCACAAAACCACAATCGGCCTTAACCGGTAGAAAATGGTTCAACTCAAGCATTTCCAAGTTTAATTCCAGAAATATAACCAAACAAGTTTGGAAAATTCTTAAATTTGAATATATTATAAAGGACACCTAAATGAACACTTTTCATGAAGAAACCATGACCCAAATCTTTCTAGAATAAGAGCAGTAAATCGCCCAAAGCATTACAAAAACTGTGACTGTGTCCAAAAATTCTACTTTCCAAAATCAGTTTATTTTGAGGTCCAAAACTTGTCCATTTGATCCAAAATTTGACTATGTTAAATTAAAAGATATGATGAACAACTTTTGTGAAGAAAATCTTTTGAAAATCGAACTTTAAGAGTTGATAAAAATCCTTTGAACACAACAATGTCACAAGTTCCAGCACAACCAGAGGTTCTGTTTTGTTTATAACGAAGTTAAATTCTTATCCTTTTAAATCCATAAAATCTTGATTAAAATCTATGTCATATTTGAAGATGTTAAGAACATTTTTCAAGAAGGAAGTAACCTCAAAATCGTAGCACATTTTTCCCCACAAAAATGGCAAGTGGCGAGCATCTAGCAAACTGATCCGGGAGAAATCCACTAAACCAAGCTAAATCACCCTCATTAGTACTAATCCAACCAACTAGATCAATAATAATCCATCTTAAGGCTAATCTAATCAAACTATATGAACACTAATCCATCTTAAGGCTAATCTCACTTAATACTAATTTAACTAATTTAATTAGTACTAATCTAACCTCATAAGCATAATTAATAACCTAATCAAGGATTAGGGAGTTAACTCACCGAATTAGGATGGCGGCGGGTTCACAACCACGACGGTGGGACAGCGATCAAGACTCAAGGCAATCGCATCTCCAATGGAGGACCGACCAGGGTTGAAAAAGGCCCTCCAAGGCTCACGGCGGAGGTTGGGTTTGGTTCTGTTCTAGAGGCTAGTCAGGGTCGAGCTACGGTTGTCACGCCCCAAACCTTGAATATGTGCCGATCCCTCTCTGGTCGATAGAGTTTTGCGACTTCCCAGGACGAGTCGCCGACCCTTTCATTTTATTGCACATGCAAAAGTGGAAACAAATCCCCTAACAATAATCATCTTGTGATAGAAAAACAGACCAACAGGTTCATAAACAAACATGCTTTTTAATATACACTAAGTCATGTACAAAAGTCTACAAAAGACTAGCCTTCCAAAAAGAAGCGGCCCTAACTGACCTACGTTTCCGATCACCTCCTCTTAGCTCCAGGTCCTCCACTCGACGACCCTGAAATGGTTATACAATAACCAGTGAGACAATGTCAAGGCACAACCTTGGTCAAGGCCTTGCCGCATACTACTCAAGCTTTGACGTTGGTCATTCTCTTGACGGCGCTCCTGCTTTGGTCTCCATGCGATAGCCCAAGCTACCATCCCTTGGCATGCTGTCTTGACAGTACGAGCACCATCATGTTGAACCGACATCATCGCCGCACCACCATCGATATTACGCCCTCACCACCGCGTCTCCTTAGTCACGGACTGGTCTCACCGTTGCTTCCATCTTACATGGATCAAGGCGGCCCTTGGCAAAGCAGTTCCCATTGACCAGTTTGGTCAATTTCTGGCGTTTCAGACCAGGCCTAACGACGCAGAGCTTCAATCGTAGCTCTAAATTTTTCTCTGTCCAGCATAGCGCTTCTGTGGTTGTCCAGTTCGATGTGGAGGGTGTTCTGTGCATGAGAAAGCCTACCATTGCCACTCAAGTCTCCTCGTGGTTACCCCCTGCTGTGCTGGTCATCCTTGCTGACTTTGCCAAGCCAAGTTAGTGAAGCACGGACCACCGTTCGAGATTTGCCATTGCATATCAAGCGAAACACCATCGTTGAGGCATCCCGCAATATGTTGTTGGCTCAAACCCGGAAACTTATCTACGCAATAATCTAAATTAGGTAATTATCTCTTTTAACATCAATTTGAATATTCCGTGATTCAATATGATTGAGAATATTACACGATTCCTGAATTTAAGTGATAAGTGCACCATCGATTAAGATTTGTTTCCTCATTTGCAACCGCATATTCCATCCATAAGGCTTTAGGTAGAGTTATTGATTCTATAGGAATCTTTAAAATTAATGTTTTGATCTAAGGCTTAAGATCAACTCATCGATTTTATTTGCAAAATTTTGAGTTGATTGGATATTATTTCTTTATTTGCATCGATTGGATGATATATGATCTGAGTGATTTTGTGCTTCTCTTGCTCTAATTGCTTTATTTATGCTAAAAATAACAAAAAAATTGCATATCATGTAGATTAGAATCAATTTCATAGATAGAATTCCATGATAAAATAGTTAGATACCTTTCTAATTATATTAGAAAGCATATTTAGATGATATCTAGGTTAGATAATATCTTTGAATTAAATTACATGTTGATATATCTTTCTAAGTCAAGATAATATTCGGATTAGTCTATTTCCTAACTTAAAATAGATGATATCTCACTTTAGATATATTTCTATTTTTAGTTATGAATTTTAATAAAAAAATATAAAAATATCATGTGCATGTCATATAGGGTTAGTAATTGTTGGGGATAAGTACACTAATTGTGCCATAAGTTGTGTACGGCGCTCACTTTGGTGCCAAAAGTTTCCGTCAGATCATTTAAGTGCAAAAAAATTTGAAAAACGCTCACTTTTGTGCCAACGCCGATCTGATCGGCCAGAAATCTGATATAGCATTTTTTTATTAATTTCTTATGCTGATGTGGCTCGCTGAAGTTTCCATTGGATCACTTAGGCCTTCAAAGAATGTCGTTTTAGCATCCTAACACCAAAATGACGCCGTTTTGTGTCTTTCCCCCAAATTCAAAACCCTAAATCCCCAAACGACGCCGTTTTGTGTCGTCTTCTTCCCCGAATAGATCCAGCAACACCAACAACGCCGAACCAGCAACACTAGCAGTGCAGAACCAGCAACACCAGTAATTTTCTAGAAAAGAAACCACACATTTGCCTCCGCCCTCCCCCAGTAGTTTTCCCTCATTTTCAATCACCTTATCAACCTTTCAAATCCCCAAATCTCAGCCCCACCACCACCTTTTCCCAAGGAATATCGTTGGGTGTAGAGGAAACGCGAGCTCGAAGAATCTCCATAAGCACAAGTGATCTGGCCAATGGTAGCCGCGAAGATCTGGAACACCGTGGAGGTTGTTGGTGAAGTCAGCTGCTATGAAGGCGGCGGCTGTGGCCATGCCATCCCCTCCTCCGCCCTCATCGTCAACACCTCCCTCTCTCTTGGGATTTTCTGTTCGTTTTTTTTTTCTTTTGTCTTGTTGTGGCAAGCAACTACGATGCAGGTCAAGGGATGGCGGCTGAGCAACGGTGGCCGAGGGATGGCGGCCGAGCAATGGTGGCCGAGGGATGGTGGCCGAGTGACTGTGGCCAAGTGACGGCGGCCGAGGGACGGCGGCCAAGCGACCGCGGACGAGCAATGGCGAACAAAAAAACCCTAATTTCAATCTCCAAATAAAATTAAAAAAAATGGCGTCGTTTTTGTAAGGCTATCCACATAGGAGGGCAAAACGACGTCGTTTTCTTAAGGAAGACGGAAAATAACGTCGTTTAAAAGGCTTCTCGAATTTTTTTTTAAATATAAAAGTCACGTAATCATTTTGGCTGGAATCTGTCGTCGGTGGCACCAAAGTGATCATTTTTCCTCCGATTTGGCATTTAAGTGATTCGGCAGAAACTTTTGGCACCAAAGTGAGCGTCGTATATAACTTATGGCACCATTAATGTACTTATCCCATAATTGTTGCTAGGTCCATTTAATTAGAAATTGCCTTGTCATTAGAATTAGACTATTTAGTTAAATTGCATGACATATAACTTAGTTTTCATTTAAACAAGAGAAAATCCTAAAAAAGATTGAGTGATTGCATATTGATTAGAAATCATAGTTTGGGCTATTGATATGAATTCTAAACTAACATTATAGATGCTTTTGTTGCTATGAGATAAGTCTTGTAATTTATTGCTTTCTTAGGTATTAAATTGGTGGTTTGCACACTCATGGACTTCTCACATGTCAATAGTAAATTAAAATCAATTCAAGGTATCTATAAAATATTTTTTCAGAATAAAAGAGAATAGTTGTCGAAATAGTGTTAGAAAAATTTAGCGTAATTAAGTCCCTAAACTCACAATCTCTAGTTCATAGGAGTAAAGTAAATCTCCTATTACTTTACTTGGGTTTCTAATCGACCCGCCAAAAATAGATTAATTGCGACTCCTAATTGAAAATTATTTGCCCGTTAAAAACTTGAACCTTAAGTCGTGAATTGGTGTAGGTTTTTTTAGACTTAATAATCCATTAGCCAAATTCTAGAAGGTGCACTCGAGGTTAGGTCGTGACAGCTTGGCGACTCCACTAAGGATTAAAGTTAAAACTCCATTAGCGACAGCTTGCTCGGTCCATGACATTAGGTTGGTCGAGTCCTGGTCTATAAATAATGGGAATGTCCGACATTCGATTTGTGATATGCCAAAGGTTGAACTTAAATCATGGTGGGATGGTCTGAGCCACGATGGCCAAAACTATGTGAAAAGCAGATTCGGTCATCTTGTTCCCCTCCTCGACATCGATGTCCAAAGTGGCGTCATGCAAGCACCACTCATTTTTAGAGCCCCCACTCATCAACATTCATATTTGGTAAGCATGAGTTGACTCCAACTTTGGAAGAATACGGCATTGCCATAAGAAAACCTTTGGAATTCGAGTTAATAAATCAAACCCTTGGATTAGAACCAGAATCAATTTTATCTGATTTTCTTAAGATGGATAAGAATCAGATAAAAAGAGTACTAAAAGATAATTGTCATGCATGCCATTTTTCTTTCCTAGATCAGAGTTTTGCTAATGCTAACACTCTTTTAAAAAGTAAGATCTTCCTTCTAACTTTCTTCGGGTTTATTATTTTTTCTCTTTATAAAAATTCTATTGATCCTTCCGTCGCATGGGTAGTCAAACAAATGTGTGCTAGAATTAATTTTATCAATAGTATTTTAGCCAAAAAAATTTTGTAACTCACCCGATTTAAGAAAGATGAAGATAAAACATTTCGTGCACTGATCGAGCTTTTACAAATCTGGTTCTTTTCTCATATGAGTAGGATTGATATTCACATGAAAATTATTAACATAACTGATTCCCATCATCCCATTGAGGTATTCAAAAATCATCAAGATCGAACTCCGAATCTTTCTTTCTCAAAATGGGTCAAATTTTTGAAAAATTCGAATACCAAGATTTTCCTATGGCATGCTAAATGGTTCCGAGTCTCCAAGGCATGACGACAATGAGCCGATCTCGCTATTGGGGATCATTGGTGCCACCTCCTACTACCCACTTCAAGTGGCCCATCAATATTAGGTTGTGAAGGATCTATTGCCTCCTCTTAAGTCGGGTTTTTTTCCAAATCTAATTCACTGCCAAGGATTGCCATCTTAAAGGGGAGCTTCTCTGTATCGAACAAGCTTGGCTCGCATGTTGCGAACAAAGGTTGAGCTTGCCTGAAGATGAGCTTAAGGGGAAGGAGAAGACTTATTATGCCATAACTCGATACATCCGCCAGCGTAAGATCCCAACCGAGTTTCTCCCAAAAGTGCCAAATGTGATTGAAAAGCCCACTCAACAAGCAGAGATTAGTTGTTACAAGAGAAATATGGAAGAACTTGAAAAGCAAGCCAAAAAGGACGCTAAGGAGAAAAGACAATTACGTCGAGCGTTGGCTTCCCATTTGTTTACAGATCAAGCCAAAAAAGTGGCTTGAATCTATCTAATTATTTCCAATTTAGCTTAATATTTAGGAAGTTGAGTTGTTTACTTTATTAGTTTATTTGTTTAGGGACTTTCAAGTTTTTTTTTTTTTTTACTTTGTTAATGTCGAACAATTTCATTAATGAATAAAAGCAGTTGGACCTTTGTCATAAACTGACATATTTTATATGAGATGCTTATGTGTGTTCATTTTTTCAAATTAGGTGATAACAAATCCTCCACGTTCACCCATTATTATACGACCGAGAGCTAAAATGGCCGACAAAATTGAAATGCAAGACCACCATGGAAGATCAGCTCAAATAGTTGCTCACCTCTGTTCAACTTATAACGACCCAAATCGAATCCCTCCGAGTGAATTCGATTCTTGCGCCTGCTCTCCCTGAGTTAGTAATCTTGAAGCATGCAAACAGGGCCCAATCGAGATGATGATATGCCCGAGTTGGAGGATGGTCTACTACTAGTCACTGTTAAAAAGGCTAAGTCTGATAGTGCTCCTAAGACGGAGCAAGATGAACGCTTTGTAAAGCTTGAGGAGAAAGTGAAACAATTGCAGGAGTCATAGAGCTCACTCTCGCTCGACCTGTCTATTTATAAGAAGGTCAAGACGCCGAACAAGTTCAAAATGTCGAATTTCGAGAAATATGATGGTACTTCTTACCCGAAAGCTCACTTGCAGATGTACCACGTGCGGATGGCCCAATATGTCAAAAATGAATCCCTCGTGATCTAATCATTCCATGCGAGCTTGGTCGGACCCGCACTGAATTGGTACATTATGAAGAATGTAAACCTTCTCGACACTTGGAACAAAGTGGTCAATGCATTTCTCAAGCAGTATGAATTTAATATGAACATCACATCTTCTCGGGAAGATCTTGAACAAATAGAGAAGAAGATGAGTGAGTCATTTAAAGAGTATACCATGAGGTGGTGAAATTTAGGCTGCGCATGGCAACATCTCTTGGCTGGGGAACAATTTTTTTTTTAGAAATAGTTCTTTTTTATTTCTATTATGGGGAACAATTTCTGTGTAAAAAAACTTGTTTGGTAACTACACAAAATTTTTACTCTTGAAATAGAAAAAGAATAGAAATGCGTTTGGTAAAAAACAATTTCCTTTTTATATTTTTTTTTTTATCTTTGCCGATCGATCGCCGTCGCCACCGGACGCCACTATTACCGTTAGACGACCGCCGCCCACCGAGGTAAGACAAAAAAAAAAAAAAAAACTATTTAATTAAAAAAAAAAAATAAAAAATAAAACTACTTATTAAAAATACAAAAATACAAAAATAGTTTAAAATAACAAATAGAAAACAAATAAAATAATAAATAATAAATATTTTAAAATAAAATAATAAATAGTTTACAATAAAAATTTAATTAAAAAATAAACTATTTATTATTTATTATTTTATTTATTTTTAATTAATTTTTTTATTGTAAACTATTTATTATTTTATTTTATTTGTTTATTATTTATTTATTATTTATTTTATTATCTATTTTTTAAATAATAAATAGTTTCTTTTTTATATTTATTTAATTTTTCTATTTTTTATTTTTATTAAAAAACTATTTTATTTTTTTTTTTGTTTTTTTGTTTTTTGTTTTAATTTTTTTATTTTTGGCGACATGTGGCGGCGGGCGGGCGGCGGCGATCGGCGATGATCAATGGCGGCGGCGCTCGGTCGGCCTCCGGCGATCGGCGGTGGCGGCGGCGACGGGCGACGGTGGGCGGCGATCGGTGGCGGTCAATGGCGGTCAGCAAGAGAAGAATAAAAGAAAAAAAAATTCACCGGCAACTTTTTTACTTCTCATTTCTATTCCAAAATCATTCCCAAGCTAACTTTTTGTTCTCGGGAACAAAAAGATAACTTGCCGTTACCAAATAGGTTTCTATTCTTTTTTTGTTTCGAGGAACAAAAGAGTAGAAATTTTTTGGCCAGGGAAGGTTACCATGCAGCACCTTAGCAGCTCAAATCACTTCTGAGCCTACTGACAAAGAATTGATGAAGTTGTTTGTTAAAACTCTCCCATTTGAGTTCCATAATTGGATAGCTAGCACATACGTTGAAAAATTCAACCAACTTATTCTTGTGGGGGAACAAATATAAATGGGGATAAGAAAATGGTAGTTTGTCAAGCCATCTAACAAAATGTTTTCGCTAAGAAGGAGAAAAAGACTGCTGCAAACGTGAATGTGGTTTATACCCAATAAAATACCAACCGTATCTCGGCTATCCAGATGAATGAAAGGTAACAACAGGTTGCTGGCCATCATTCAATCGTCCAACAAAAAAAATAAAAGGTAGTTCTTTCCTCTCCTTAGATCTTCATCCCAAGTATTGGCAATCCTCCGAAACAAAGGTTTGTTTACTAGCTAGCCGAAGCACTCTAATCATGAGCACACTCATGGTTATAACTCAACAAAGAAGTGCGACTACCACAACAGTGAATTGGGACATTCGACTAATGAATGTTTCACCCTCAAGCACCATATCCAAAATCTCTTGGGACACAAAAGCCTTTTCATTCCAAACTATTTGGCCAAACGTCCAAAAAAATTCATTATCAAAGCATGAAGGTAAGGTGAATGCTAAATTGGAGTTTAACACCGGTTGAACTAAGAACCTGAAGGTGCATGTGGCAGATGCCTATAATGGACTGGTGAAAACTAGATATTATCCAGATCATGAGGTTATTCCCTTATCACTGATGAAAGAAAGAGTTACCAAAATGGTGAATGATGGAATGATCATATATGCTGACCACAATTGCATAGTCTGCACTATATCCCATGTTGTTATTGATTGGGAGGAGAAGTGAGCTACTTTGAATGTTGGTAGCAAGGGAATGGATCCTTTACTCATGGATATGCCTCCACTAGAAGATGCAAAATTGTTTATCGAGGTCCTTGCACTCAACAAAGGAATAGTGATCAAGATACCCTAACCTTATGAGTATGTCGACAACAAGGTATGTCTTGTTCCTATGATCTAGATGTTGACCTGGTTATAAGGTCTAGTTGGACTTATGCTCAAACTAATACCCAACCTGCAAAGCTTGTCACTGATGAAGAGGTTAAAGAATTTCTGTCTGTGATCAAAACAAGTGAGTAAAATGTGGTCGACCAGTTGCAAAAAATGCTCGCTCAGATTTATTTACTCGAACTCTTGCTAACATCCCCTACACATCAAAAGTCTTTGATGAAGGTGCTAAGTGAAATTTGTATACCAAAAACGATTGAGGCAGACAAGTTAGAGAAGTTCGTGAGATTGATCATTCTCAAAGATTCTATTACCTTTTCTGACAAAGAATTCCCTATTGAAGGTATGGGACATAACAAACATTCTATATATCTATCAAACACAAGTCTTCTCATGTGTCATGTGTGCTCATTGATAGCGGGTTCACTTTGAATATATGTCTGTTGGCCACTCTTCACCGCCTCAGGATAGACCCGTCCAAGATACATGCTGTGAAGACTTCCGTGCGAGCCTTTGATGGGACAAAGAATGAGGTGATTAGGGAAATCCATCTTGATGTGCAAATAGGTTCGGTTGTTTTCAACATCTCCTTTAGAGTGATGGACATCCCCATGGCATTTAATTTTCTATTAGGTCATCCCTGGATACATACTATTGGAGCGATGCCATCAAGTCTACATCAAAGTATGAAGTCCGTGGTTAAAAGGAAACTACTCACCATTTATGGTGAAGAAAACCATTGAATTTATCATGAGATGTCTATTCCCTATGTCAAGCCAGATTTTGAGTTTGAATCAATTTACTACTAATTTTAGTTGGTGTCCACCACACATGCTTCTTGAGATTCATCGCCACCCACCCTTGCAGTTTCAATGCTGCCTTTATGATAGGCAAAAGAACGCTTCAAATGCCATAACTTTACACAAAATGACATTTAAGTGCCATAACTTACGAAAGGTACACTTAAGTGCCACATTCGAAAAAAAACGGATCACTTGAGCGCCAATCCAGCCAAAGTCCGACCAAATTGCACACGTGGCATTTTTCCGACGAAGAGAGCCCAAAACGACGCCATTTTGCACACTGACGTGGCCAAATAATACAAAAACGGTGTCGTTTTGGGCTGACATGGTAAAAAATATATATAAATTAAATTTAGTTAAAATATTTAAAAATAATAATTTTGATATTTAAAAAAAAAAAAAAAAGAAAAAAGGAACTCAGCCGCCACCGCCGCCTCCCCATTGTCGCCGGGAAGGGCTGGCGACTACGGGTGGAGGGTCAGCCGGGGGCGAGGCGAGGGCTTACGAGCCCTCGCCCCGATCTAGGGTGAGGGTCGACGGCCCTTGCCCGGCCGAGCCAAGGGCTGCCTCCCCCGGGGCGACCCCCAACAAGCGGCGGCCCCGGCCCGACCGAGCGAGGGCCACCGACCCTCCTTGAATCTAGGCGAGGGCGCGGCCCTCACCGGATCGGGCGAGGCCGCAAGCCCTTGCCCCGAGATCAAGGCAAGGGCTTCCGAGCCCTTGCCCCAGATCGGGCGAGGGCTTGCGAGCCCTCGCCGTCGGTCGGCCGAGGTCACCGGCCCCAGTCGGGGCCCGACGAGCCGGCCAACCCGTCCCCGTCATCACCGGCCCTTCCTGGTGACGGCGCGGCGGCGGTAGCTAAGGGGTGATTCCTCGGCCACCTCCCCCTTTCTTTTTTTTTTTAAAATTTTTTAAAATTTTTAATTTTTTAATTTTAAAATTTTTAATTTTTTAATTTTAAAATTTTTAATTTTTAAATATTTTAACTAAATTATTTTTAAATTTAATTTTTATATTATTTTTTACCACGTTAGCTCAAAAAAACGTCGTTTTTGCATTATTTGGCCACGTTAGCGTGCAAAACGGCGTCGTTTTGGGCTCGCTTCGCCAAAAAAAGCCATGTCAGCGTTTTGGCCGGACTTTTGCCGAATTAGCACTCAAGTGATCCCTTTTACTCCGATTTTGGCACTTAAGCGTACCTTTCATAAATTATGGCACTTCAGGAGTCCACACGTCCTTTATGATAAGAAGGGTAAATGGTTTTGTTCCTAGCTGTGATATTGAAAGAATGGGACGAGGCATTTGGAACCATATTGAAGCCCTTTAGATGTATCGTTCTGTTGGATTAGGGTACCATGAAAGAGGTGAAGAAAGTTCCAAAGGGCAGAGACAAGAAAGGCAAAACTTGCCACCTTTGCAAGGACGAATGAGGCAAAACTCGCTACCTCCCAACATTCACGAAACGTTTCCTGGCCCTTCTAGAATGATGCAAGATGGAGCATAAGTGATGTACACCCTGAGACAATCAAGTGGCAAATTCGACTATTATGTGAAGTATTTGGCTCCCCCTAACTTTTACATTGACTCTCGTGATATTGCCACAGATGGATGAGGTGGCATAAATGATCCGGCGCCTCCAAGGATAAAGAACCTTGATGATGCATTGGAAGGAATCGCAAGTCTGTTCAATAACCTCATTATAGGAGTCATTGACGAAGGACCGCCAGAAGGAATAGGCCCTACCCCACAAAAGTAACTCATTTATTACTTTTTCAAATTCTCTTGCGTGGAAATCTTTATTGCTTTCTAGGAATTATTTTTGATTTCTTCTTTGTTTACTTTCTTTTTAGGGCTTGAATATCACATTTCCATTCAATAAATTAATTGAGTGATGAATTTCAATAAAATTACAAGTTTCATTTTGAGGGCATGATGAAGCACACCGAACTAGTCCGGTGATGATATCCAACCGATTAAAAAAAAAAAGAAGCAAAATCTAAGGAGAATTTTGAGGCTTGGGCTTCATCATGCTTCCTCGTGTCAAAATGTTTCAAAAAAAAAAAAAACAAGAAGAAGAAAAAGACATAGTTTACAATCTTATGGCATGCAAGGGATTTTGGGACACCTGGAGTGCCATAACTTGGCACGGGGGGACACTTAAGTGCCATAACTTTAAAATGGTACACTTAAGTGCCAATATCGAAGTAAAATGGTACACTTAAGTGTCAATCCAGCCAAAAACCGGCCAAACGGCTAATGTGGCATTTTTCGGCGACATGCTTAACTGACATGGCAATTTAGTAAAAAAAAAAGCACACATGGAGGAGGAAAACGACGTTTCTCCATCCATTGTGTCTTTGGCCAAACAAAACGACGTCATTTTCCCTTAGTGTTAACGACGTCATTTTCGTCATTTGGATTTTAACCGTTCATCCATTGGTTTACACCAGATCCGACGTCCTCCCCATCGCCGTTCACAGCTCGCCGTTCGCAGGTCGCCATTCGCAGGTCATCGCTCGTCGTCATCGCTCGCCGTCGTCACTCACCGTTGTTGATTTGCTCAGGTTTTTTCTCTTCTTCCTCTCCCCTATGGTGAAATTAGGGCTTCGACTCATTTATTAGGGCTCGGACTTGAAATTTGGGGATCGGCTTTCCCAGCTTAGGCTTGGATGGTATTGATGTGAGATTTATGCTTCGGATGTGGTGCTAGAATCTATTAGGGGGTTCGAGAAATGTAGGGCTCGGTGTAGGGCTCGGCAGGGAGAAAATTAGGGCTCGATGTAGGGCTCGACGTCGCCCCATCCAATGTGATGTGTGATTTAGGGCTTTGATGTTGAATTGTGATGTGTGAAAGTAATTTGTAGTGGTCAGATGTGAAATGTGCGATGGTGATTGGTGATTGTTAGGGTTCGGGTTTGGAGTATTGGACCTTGGATGAGAACTGAATCTCTTGTTGTCGTGGGGATGGGGACTTCTGGGTATTTTTTTAATAAATTGCATTGTTGAAATTGGTGTCATGAGGACCCATGCTTATCTACTCTCCATATTTTAAAGGAATGCGACGACATAATCAAAGTAGTTATCGGGTCCCATCTCTATTTGTTTGTCCTAAGGCCTTTTTTTCAAGTTTGCATTTGTCGACGACCTATGCATGTGCCCTCTTTCTTCTTTTCTTTAATAAAGAGTGTAGGGACCTCCACTTGCAATTGTTTGTTGTCTTTTGTGAATGTGGTCCCAAAAGTTAATTGTTTTTCCTCTTTTGTTGCAGAAATGGCTCATGATAAGGACTATGTAGCTGTCATCATTCATTACGGTGGGGATTTCGCGATTGGGGAGGATGAGTGGGAGTATGAGGGGGGGAATGAGGGTACTATATTTGTAGATATAAAAAAGGCATCTTATATTAGATTTGTTAGGGATATAGTGACATATTTGCCTTGTAGAGTACGAGAAGTTCTTACATCTTGTGTTCCTAGGAAAGGATTGAGAGATGGTTTGAGAGTTTTGGAAGATGATAATGGTTTTAGGGATGTCCTATATCATTATCTTCATGGCGAAGAGGCGAAAGTATTTGTTGAAAACAATAGTGATGGTGAGGACGAAGATAATGACAAAGATAGCATCCGAGTAGGAGAAGGAGGAGATGGTATTCAAGCTAGTACTGAGGTTAGGGATGAAGTAGGGGATGATGGACGGGACGGGGAGGAGGGGAGCACAAATGCTATTCACCAGAGCGATGGTGACATAAGTGATGTCACTATCACTGAATCAGATTGGGACGTAGCTAAATCCAGTGATGGTGATGATGACGATGACGATGAAGGGTTGGCTGCTGGAAATTTATTAATCTTAAGTGACAACGACGATGAGGAGCTTACACAGTTAAGGAAAAAACAAAGGGACTTTTTGTCAAATAGATTTGCAACTTTGCAAGTAGCTGATGAAGTTCCAAACAGAGACGAAGGCCCTGCAGATGTTGGTGTTGCTGGCTAGGAGACAGATTATGAAGAAAGCATCGACACCGCTACTTCCTAGGACGAACTTGAAGATGAACGAGCTGTGCGTAGAAGGAAAAGTAAGTTTCCTTCCTATGATCCATCCGTTGCCTCTCCTACTTTGTCAGTAGGTATGAAATTTCATGATGCGATACAATTTAGGGAAGTTATAGTGAAGGACTCCATTGCTGCACAAAAAAATATTGTATTCATTAGAAACACTCAGAAATTTGTAAGAGCTAGGTGTTCACAGCGAAATTGTCCATGGAAGATTTACGGCGCGTTTGTTAAGAAAAGTGGGTCTTTCCAGATTAGAGCCTATCAAGAGGAACACACTTGTTCCATTAATTTTCAAAACAGAAGGGTAGAAGTGCATGGTTATCCAAGCACTTCTTCGACATGATCAAGCTGATGCCTGAGATGAAAATTTCTAACTTTAGGATGCTGGTGAAGGAGCGTGTAGGCATCAATGTATTTAGAACTCAGTGCAAAAGAGCAAAGCAAAAGGTGATAAAGATACTTATTGGTCAGTATGCTAAGGAATATGGGCAGGTGTGGGAGTATGCATGGGAGTGTAGGCTGCAAAACCCTACAAGTAGAGTGTTTGTAAAGGTGGTTGAGAGACCGCTTCCTGATCATGGGACCAAGTTTGATAAGTTCTATGTGTGCTTTGATGCATGCAGACAGGGATTTTTAGCTGGTTGTAGACAGATTATAGGATTGGACGGCTGTTTCTTGAAGGGCTTATGCAAGGGAGAATTGTTGGCGGCGATTGGAAGAGATGCGAATAACCAAATGTTCCCACTAGTTTGGGTTATTGTAAAGATTGAGAATAAGGACAATTGGTCCTAGTTCTTGAAAAATCTGATGGCTGACTTGGAGATAACAAACGGGGAAGGGTGGGCATTCATGAGCGACCAACAAAAGGTAATGTTTGCTTTTTGAAAAATTTAGTAGTTTGCTTTGTAATATAAACATGTAATTTGCTCTACTCTTTCTTACTTTGAATTATTGCAGGGATTGGTTCCGGTAGTAGCAGAGTTGTTGCCCCATGCTGAACATCGAATGTGTGCGCGGCACATATACGGAAATTGGGCAAAGACCTACAAAGGGGATAAGCTGCAGTTGCAATTTTGGCAATTAGCAAAGAGTGCAAACATGGCTAACTTTAGGATAGCCAAAGAAGGACTGCTTTAGTTGACAAAGGAAGGTTGTGCTACCCTATTTCAACTAGAACCAAAGCATTGGTGCAGGGCATTCTTCAGTGAGGAGTTCAAGTGTGATAGCGTCGACAACAACATTTGTGAAGTATTTAACTCGACGATAATAGATGCCAGATGCAAACCAGTCATCTCAATACTTGAAGATATACGAGTAGCAGTTATGACTTGGCTGCAGAAACAAAGATATGAGGCTGCAAAGTGGACAAGACAATATAGTCCTAGGATTGCCAAGAAACTGGATGAGAATTTGGCTGCAAGCAGGAATTTTCATCCCATTTGGAATGGAGATGACGGGTATGAGATTATGAAGGGTGCTGATAAGTATGTTGTCAATCTAGAAAGCAGGAAGTGTTCCTGTCGAGCATGGCAAGTAAGTGGAATTCCATGTGCACATTCCATATGTGCCATCCAGTTGAAGGGCGACAATACAGATGATTACATTGATGTTTGGTACCATAAATCAAAATACTTTGCTTCCTATCAGTTCATGATGCAGCCAATAAGAAGCAACAAGTTTTGGGAGCCCACGGATCATGAAGAACCTCAACCTCTACGACTGAAGAAGAAAATTGGAAGGGCAAAACGAAGATGAAGAATGGCGGAGGGAGAGGTCCCAGGTCAGCACAGAATGAGCAGGCAGGGTGCAAAGATAACGTGCTCTTATTGTCACGTAGCAGGCCACAATATTAAGGGTTGTCAGGCGAGGAAGCAACAACAATCGTTGAGGCAAGGTGAAGGGCCTAGTGAAGAGACAGGTTCGAGAGATGCAAACAACGGGGTCAAGTGAGTCGTTTGTTCTTGATCGACAACTAGAACCCCGGTAAGTCATGAAATTTTATTTTATGTTTATGTTGCTTTGTCGTTTATCATAACGCCTTGTATATAATATGTTTATTAGGTCACAAGAACCCCAGGAAGTCATGAAATTGAATAGCCTGTTCGAAGAACGCAAGCTAGAAGACGACCAGCTGAAGGATTGGCCCAAGCAACATCACGGCCAGCTGAAGGATTGGCCCAATCAGCATCACGGCCAGTTCAATCGACTGTTCTTCAGCAGCGAAGGAAATACCCAGTGGTCAATTCAACCATTTGTATTCAGTTTTTCCATTTTCTTTACATTATTATATTTATGGTGTCTTTTGCCTCTTTCTCAGGTTCGAAGAAAGCAAGTTGGAACTCAAAGAGCCACCTCAAGGGTTACCACAGGGGCCACCAGAAGAATCACAATCACTACAAGGGGCACCACAAGTACCACCACCAGTACCACCAGAAGGCCCAACAGAAGGAGGTGTCCCTGATGTTGAAGGGCTACATAGAAGGACAACTAGAAGAAGAAGGCTAGGTGAAGGGGTAGCTACACAAAGGCCATCTAAAAGACGCCCAGCTTAAGAATTGGTCGAAGAAGCCCCGGCTGTAACTGAAGGGCCCAAGAAAGCAAGAAAAAGAGCTAACAAGGAACAAGTTCCTGAAAGTGACGCCCCTATTCAAACAAGAGGGGCACTTAGGAAGAGGTTTAGACAATATGGCTATGGCCTTTACACAGATGAGTGTACTGGAACAGTTATTCTGAATGTAAGTTCTATTATTTATTGGTTGCATTTAATTAAATTTATGCTGTAGACTTTTGCTGATAATTTATTATTTTTTTTGTAGCCGGGGAGAAGTTCAGAGGTTCTTATCTCAGGACCAACTCAAGAATCAACGGCTGCACCAACAAGAAAGAAAACATCAACTGCGCCGACAAGAAAGAAGAGAAAGAACCCAGTTGCAGCTCCTCTTGAATCAATTCGACCTGGGACATTTGCAGCTCCATCTGAGTCAGTGGATACTGACAAGGTTGAAGAAGAAGTTGCACGTCCAATTAGAAAGAGTGCAAGAATTATGAATCGAGTGCTGAAATGGGCTAGTGAATCAACCTAGAGGGGGGTGAATAGGTTGTTGCGGAATTCTTTTGGAATCTTTTGCGATGCAATACGTTGATATCAAAGATATATCAATAATAAACAGATTACGTATTCACAAAGTAAATAGAGTAGGGTAAGAGAGAATTGACACAAGGATTATAGTGGTTCGGCTTAGACCAAGCCTATGTCCACTCTCCACGCTGGTAGCCAACGGGCCGTAATCACTATGTAGCAAAAGAGTGCCTTTACGGTAGACGGATTAGACTTCTTCAATTGAGTCTCTCCTACAGCCTTCTGCTGTCTTTGCTCTATATCTCACTCTCTTTGTTACACGGTGTAAACATGAAAGATTTTAGAGAACAAGTGATTTTGGAGATTCTAACATCAAGATTTCTCTACCGGTCTCTCCTTGTTTCCAAGCAACGTCGATCCAACTTAAATAATCTCCGTGCCATCATACCCGTTGGCACATTCCAAAAATTCATCCAATCAACCCGTTGGACTGAATCAATTTAAGTAATCTCCTTGTCCCGAAAACGTAAGTAGACAGTAGCTCGTCAATCATGTTCGCCCATACAATCAGGATCTTGAGTTCCCAAAATTAGATTCTTCCAAAAATAAACTTGATCTTCAACGGATAGAATCCGAAGAATCAAATCTTCCAAGCTCTTGATCACAGCCAGAAATATTCCATGGTTAGGATTAGGAAATACGAAATCCAATATCTGTAGCCATAAGAATAACTTGTAGCCAGCCTATAAATAAATCGCGGACTATCTTCAGACTTAGATTTGGGTCTCGAAGGTCGTCAGACTGAAACTGAGTCTTGAAGGTCTTCAGACGGGCGAGTCTTGGCCCGACTTCGGACGGAAAAACTTCGGACCGAAATTCTGGGTCCGACTGTCTTTGAAAACCTTTAGACTTTGACAACTTCGGACGTAGCCGGCTGAGTCTTGGAATCCTTAGACCACACTGTTGAAGCTGTTTTGTCAACTTCAAAACTCCAAGGGATTTTTCTTCAACAAGTGCAAGGCCCATCGAAAGGAGCATGAACAGGGGGTGTCGTGCATATCGATTGATGAGATGGTGGAGGAACTTAGGAGTCAAAACAGTTATGTAAACGTTGCGCTGCTTGATGAGATGGTGGAACTTGCTATGGATGGCATCTTTTCTTTTTTTTCTTTAGTTTGTCATTGATGTTGTGACACTTAATTTCAATATCAATGAAATGGATCTTGCGCTGCTTGTCAATTTTTGTTGTTTGTCATGGATTCATTTGCTTTTACTTGTTCTTCTTTATTCTTGTTGGTGTTACGTGGTGGTAGTTGGAGTGCTGGTGTGGCTGTGAGGGTGGATGGTGATGTTTTGTGGTAGTGAGTTTGTTGTTGGGGTGCTAATGTGGTGGCTGGGTGCTGGTGTGCCTGGTGGTGATGCCCGGTTATTATGGGTTTGTGATGGGAGTTATAGGCATAATGCCTGCACCAACACCTGGTGCAAGTGTGCAGTTTACACATCTTACACCATGTGTACTGGTGCAAGCTAGTGCACTAGTACCTTGTGCAGCAACACCACCAGCATGGTGGTGGCGCCTAGTGTGTAGTGTGGCTAGTGGTGATGGTCAGTGGTGTAGCCAGTGGTGGTGGCTGCCGCAATTTTTGAAGAAAACTCGCAAAAAAAATTTGGCACTTAACTGGTCATATTCTAAAAAACTTGACACTTAACTGTTTCATTCTAATTACAACTGACACTTAAGCGATCACTTTAATAATAACTTGACACTTAGCGATCCTTTTTCATCGCGACTAACACTTAAGTGATTGCTAAATACAACTTATGGCACTCGGGTAATCACTCAAGTTTGTCTTGTATATATGTCGTTGGTCTGCATCAAAACAGAGAAGATGATGGTTTTGGCAACTCCATATGACAGCACAAACAACAACAAAGCCACAATGATCTTGTGGAACAGCACAAACTTCTTCGAATCTTTCAACACCATAAAAACATCTACGTTTAATCCAGAACAACACCATTTTTAACTATGGCAGTTGGAGAAACTTTTTCTCATTTTCAAATGCTTTACATTTCATCATAAAGTACAATAGACAACAAAACAACACCATAATAAACGCTTGGTAACACTTTCGTTCAATTTTTAACATTGAGACTTCATTCTTGAAAGGTTTAGTTGAAGATGCTTGAGCGTGCATTGATATTTCATTCTTGAAAAGTTTAACTGAAGATGCTTGAGCTTGCATTGAGTCAATCTCGTCCAAGTCGTCCACGAACACAAATGGAGATTGCTGTCTTTTATGAAGTAGATCCAATATCACCTCTGTGGCTCGATCAAAAAACTTCGCATCAACCCATCTAAAGTATTTGCACTTTGACGCTTCTTTATATTGGGCGCATCCATAACATCTCCTCCCAGGATTGATTCGAGTCCACGATGTTCTTCTTGGACTTGGTAACCCACAAAAATAGAAATGCTGACCTTCTCCTTCGCTTCGGTGAGAGGGGATTGAGGCGCTGCTACGAGTCCTGCTCTCCATTTCCAAGATTCGACGAAGGAATTTTGGGCAAATGAAAATTAGGGTTCGAGACTTGGATTTTGGCTGATTTAGGGTTCTAGATTTGGGGCATTTGGGAGACGCCGTCGTTTTTGGAAGATATGGGGGTACACTTATGCAAACGACGTCGTTTCTGCTGAGTCAGAGCCGGCGAGCCACGGAAGCATTAAAAAATAATAAAAACATGCCACGTAGGATTTCCGGCAAGGGTCGCCGGAGGTGGCACTTAAGTGTCCCATTTGAAAAAAAAAAAAAAAAAGTGGCACTTAAGTGTACCGTTTTAAAGTTATGGCACTTAAGTATCCCCCGTGCCAAGTTATGGCACTCCAGCTGTTCTTTTGTGCATGCAAGGATATGAGAACGGTCCAATCTATTGCAGTAAGCACTGATAATGATGATCCTTAAGACTCGATCGAAGATTCCATTGAGGTGTAGGGTAACTAGGAACAACATGAAAATGCTAAGGCTCTTAGATATGAACAAACTGTTACTATTAATTTAGTTGACGTGGAAGAAGCCAATTAGGTGAAAATTGGGGCAAATCTCCCCAAGGACAAGGCCAAGCACCTAATTCAGTTGCTGGAAAAATATCAAGATGTCTTTGCCTAGGCCTACGTTGACATGCCTGATTTAGATTCGTCAATCGTCGAACATTGTTTGCTTACTAATCTGGACATGCCACCTAAGAAGCAGAGGTTGTGGAGAACTAAACCCAAACTCTCAAAGAAGATAGAGGAAGAAGTAACGAAACTTTTGAAGGTGAGATTCTTTGATGTGACATCCTGAGCGACGGTGCGTGGGGAGGAGGGATGGTGGTGTGTCCACACCTCGGTCCCCGGACATGCACAAGGAAGGGTTCCCTCTCTTGTTCCACATCGCCTAGGGAGGGAGTCCTGGGCTAGCTTATAAGGCAATGGGCCCTCTAACTGTACATATGCGTTCTGAGGGAAAAGACCGTTCTTGGGATAGAGGTGCATCCTCGCCAGTGTAGGTGACCCATAGGAAACAAAACCTTGAGGGAGGCTGTCACGCCCCGATCCTCAGGCACGCGCACATCCCTTACCTTTGGTCAATTTTAAAATGCGATATCCTAGGATTATGTATCGCCGACCTTTTCATTTACATATGCACATGCGGAAGTGTTTAAAAATCCCCAGACAATAAAACAATGAGATAGAAAGGCAGGTCACAATTTTATTTATTGAAATTCGCAACTATACAAGTTCAGGGTTCACAAAGAGGATAGGACCATGCTTGGGATCATCATCCCAGTCCTCCTCAGATTTTTGACACTAAGCTCATTTTCTTCAAACTCTTCATCTCCTTCTTCTCGCTCATCCTCAACTTCAAATGCCGGCCAACCTTCGGGAAATCTAGGGGCCTGAAATATAATCCCACAACCGGGATGAGACTATGTCTCAGCAAGTTCTACCCCCTAAGACCCGATTAGTAAACTAATACACTTTAGGGCTGCCTAAGCACAACAAGAGTCAGAGGACTTACCTTGGCCTCAGATTCCACCTGCATGTTAGCACATATCAAATAGGCACCCAAGCAATCACATCACAAATCGAAGCATCGATCAAATCGACTTAGTCGATCACATGCCAACAAGACCACTCACGGTCATTTCCACTCAATCAATCAATTCACAAAGATGAGTCGCGGTCCTTAGGACACAACTTGAGTAAAGGTGGTAATCACGGCTCCACCTAATAACTTTCAAATAATCAATGGCTTTATGGTCCCACTCGACCACTTTCAAGATTCAATGGCTTTACGGTCCCATTCAACCAATTTCAACACTTAGTGGCTTTATGGTCCTACTCAACCACTTTCAATACTCAATGGCTTTATGGTCCCACTCGACCTTTTCAAGCTTCAATGGCTTTATGGTCCTATTCGACCTTTTCAATACTTAAATGGCTTTATGGTCCCACTTGACCTTTTTCTCAGTAATCAAATCAGCATGAAATAAAGCTCAATTAAATAAACAGACTGCACCACGACAATCAGCACAAAATTCCGGTCACCGGCCATCCCGGTTGAATTTCAGGAAAATAAATAAATGCAATAAATTCAATTTAACACAATATAAAACTCAATTAAATAAATGGTCTACACCACGATCATCAGCATAAAATCCCGGTCCTTTGGCCATCCTAGTTGAATTTCCGAGAAATAATTAATTAATTAAATTAATTTCGAAAATTAATAATAAATTCCTAAAAATTCATTTTAGGCCCGAATTATTAAATTGACACCCGATAAGGGTCGGGAAAAACCCTGAGATGCATTCTATAAATACTAGGACATGTCTACTTACTAAATGCACATTCAATTTAACTAACATACACTAATAAGTCTCTAATTTAATTATTTTAATCTAATCTAACCACCTAATTGCAATTAAATAAATCTAATCAACCCTTAGGCATCATTAGCAAACTAAGAAGGCATCAGTGAGTAAAACTCACTTGCGCAAAGCGAAGGCCGGGGCACTGCGACAACGACACTACGGCGGCCGAACTTGGGCTAGACCAAGAACTTCACAAGCCCGCAGGAACTCTAGGCTTGGGCCTGCTAAAGACAAACTGAACTTGGGCTTGACTTTGCTGAATTGGGCTGACTTGAAGAGCTGCTAGACTAGGCTTGGCCAATTATTCAAGTGGACTGGACTGCTGGACTTGCATTGGAGGAACTGGGCTGATGCACGAGCAAGAGAAAACTGAAGCCGCAGGATCCGTGGGCTTCAGTCTTCACGTGGGCTGCACGAAGGAAGCAGCGAGGGACATTGGGGTTCACTGGAGCAGTTACGGTGAGACTTCATTGGACAATTCGCTGGACGTGGGTTGCTTGGGAAGGCTGATGGAACACACGGCAGCAAAGTCTTCGAAGGAGAGAGCTTCAGTGGTCAACCAAGTGGAGAAGATTTGTTGCAGTTGACTGTGGGGTTGCAGGCCATGGTCACGTGGAGATGGCTTGCGTCGGTGGAAGAAGACACAGCGTGAGATGAGGGTCTTCGGTGGAGCTTCGAAGGTCAACAAACTGGCTGGGGTGCTTCGTGGGTTGACCAAGGCGAAGAGGAGGTGGATGCGTGGAGAAGAGGGCGCGGCCTTTGGTCAACTACAGCTTCTGTGGGAGAGAAGAGCTGACTTCGGCGGGGTTCTTTGGTGGAGAGAAGCTCGATGGAAGCAGAAAGCTTCGATGGAGGTGCTAGGCCGTAGGTTTCTCGATCGTGGGCTGGCGACAAAGCAGAAGTTGCTTCAGTGGAGGATATGTGAGTGTTGTTGCTGGTCAATGAAACGTGAAAGTGGAGGAGGACGCCTGGCAGCTTGGGCTCTTCGGTGGATGAGTCACGGATGGCAGAGGGAACTGAAAATGGAGCAGGCGGCAGGGATTGACGAAGAAGGAGGAAGCTAAAGTCGAAAGCAAAAGCCGAATAAATCTTCGGCTAAGGATAAGCTCGCGTGAAGTAAATGGACGCCAGTAGTTGGGACGTGCTCAACACGCCAAGAAAAAGAGGAAAAGATCAACACAAATATCTCTCCTCTTAAATGCTTGTCCCCCATAATACTTTCCAACCTAAAATTCCATAAATAATCCAAATTGGTGCCAAAATTCTAGCATCCCTCCTTAGTTCCAAATTTCATTTATTTTATTTTCGATATCCGATTTTCCGAACAAATAAATTCAGTTTGGGTCCAATTTGAAGTCCGAAAAAGTCCAAACAACTTCCATTTGCCGATTCACTAATACCAAATGTCAAAAATCTCTTCAAAATGGCCAATCCGAATTTTCGTTCATTTTCCGCATTGTCCAACCCGATTTTCCGTAAAAATCCTAAACTCGTTGGAATTTCCTCAAAAAGTGAGTCGACGTTCCTAGAATAGCTCGTGACACCACAGAACTTCCAATTTCTGAAATCGAACTCAAATTGATAGTTAATTTCACTCCGACGCACTTTTAGTGTGACCTAGACTACTGAGTAGCTTTCAGAGCTTTTTAGGACAAATGACCCGTGGTCGATTTTTTTCGAGCCACAATGAACCCACTCGACACATTGGCGACTCTCGATTGTCGTGAAAATCTCAAGGATTCAAATACGGACACAGGGTACCAAAACGACAGTAAAATCAAATTAGTGCCGGTCGATGAGAATTTTTTCAATTTAGTGGAGTCACCCACGATCGGTCATTCATCTCAGTCGAACCGACCTATCTCTGATTTCAAATCGATTTTATACTGTGCCGCAATAATCTTTGAAGATGAGCACGGTCGAGAAGTCAATTCCAGGTCGAATTCTCAAGTCTATTTGCCTTAAAGTCCTTAATAACCTACCCAGCTAGTCTAGTTATCTTGTGAGTGGCCAACTCAGAGAAAAGCATTGTAGTCGCGCCGATGAAATGCCCAATCTATCTAATCGAAATCAGAACCCAAAAATCTGGATGTCACAGAGGCTACGTGACTTTGATGGAGGGCGTATGTACCCATAGAGGACAATATATTGACTTGGGAGAGGGATGGCAGCGCATCCGCGCCTTTGCCCCTGTAATACGCGTTTTTTCGGATAGTATGGGCTACCCCGAGAGGAACAAAACCGTGAAGACTTAGTGTCCAAAGTGGACAATATGTGTATAGTGGATATCTAAGCGTTACAAGTGGTATCAAAGCCGACTCCCTACCGCGTGTAGGGCCACAGCGAGAACGCTGTTCTACTAAGGGGTGAAGAGTGTGATAGCCCGAGCGACGGTGCGCGGGGAGGAGGGATGGCGGTGCATCCGCACCTCGGTCCCCGAACGTGCGTAAGGAAGGGGTCCCTCTTTTGTCCCACATCGCCTAGGGAGGAAGTCTTGGGCTAGCTTATAAGGCAATAGGCCCTCTAACTGTACATACGCGTTCTGAGGGAAAAGATCGTTGCTGGGATGGAGGTGCGTCCTCGCTAGTGTAGGTGACTCATAGGAAATAAAACCTTGAGGGAGGTTACCGACTCTAATGGAGGGCGTATGTACCCATAGAGGACGATATATTGGCTTGGGAGAGGGATGGGGCGCGTCCACGCCTCTGCCCCTGCAATACGCATTTTTTTGGGTAGTATGGGCTACCCCGAGAGGAACAAAACCGTGAAGACTTAGTGTCGAAAATGGACAATATGTGTATAGTGGAGATCCAGGGCGTTACATTTGAAGTCTCACAATACCTAGAATAAGTGGCTAACATCATATCGATGATGAAGAAAGACAGTCGAGTTCAGGTTATATCGATTATCGGACTTGAACAAGACCAGCCCAAATGATGATTTCCCATTACCACATATAAATGTCATTGTAAAGAGTACTGCTGAATTTGAACTATTCTCATTTATTGATGGTTTTTCTGGGTACAATCAAATAAAGATAAAGGAGGAAGACAATGAGAAAACTGTGCTTATTATCCCATGGGAAACCTTTCATTATAAGGTCATGCCGTTCGAACTTAAGAATGCAAGGGCAACTCACTAGCGAGCCACAATAGTACTATTCTATGATATGATGCATCAGGAGATCCAAGTCCATGTTGATGATAAGATTGCAAAAACCAAACCTGGAAGAAGCCACATCGAAACTTTGAAAAGTTATTCGATTGATTCCATGAGTTCAAGTTCCTTCTAAATCCCACTAAATGCGTGTTCAAAGTAACATCCAAGAAATTACTCGGATTCATTTTGAGTAGTAAAGGGATCGAGATTGACCCATCTAAAGCCAAGGCCATATGTAGGTGGTGACCTTCGTCAACAGTGAAGGAAGTTCGGAGCCTTTTAAGGAGATTGAATTACATTGCTCAATTCATTTCCCAACTTTCCAAAATTGTCAAGCCGTTCTTCAAGCTCTTAAGAAAGAATGCGCAAGTCAATTGGAATGATGAGTGTCAAGAAGCGTTCGATAAATTGAAGCAATACTTGATGAATCAACCAGTTCTTGTCCTACCATTATCGATGCATCCTTTGATTCTGTATCTCACCATTCATAATGAATCATTGGGTGCAATGTTGGCTCAGGAAAGTCCCATCAATTAAAAAGAACGAACCATTTATTACCTAAGGTAAGAAATTTACTGTCTCAAAACTGAAATATTCTGATGCTGAAAAGACTTGTGCTGCATTGGTGTGGGTATTGCATAGATTGCGATAGTACATACTGCATTACCAGACATTTCTCGTGACCAAGAACAGCCATTGCAAGTACTTATTTGATCGGCCAGTTTTGGTGGACAAGTCGGCTAAATGGTAAATTTTGATTTCAAAATTTGACGTGCAGTTCATGCCACAAAAGCCAGTTAAGGGTCGAGTGATCGCTAATATATTAGTTGAAAACCCCAGAGTCTCAAATAGTGATGACCGATCCTTAGATGACCGCATCTTGTATGTAAGTAAAGATTCATGGACCATGTTCTTTGATGGAGCCATAAACTTGTTTGATTCTGATAATGGGGTAGTTTTAATATCCCCTAACGGACAACACCATCCAGTAGCTACAAAATTAATATTCACATGCACTAACAACATAGCAAAATATGAAGCTTGTATCCTTGGGCTTCAAGCCGTAATTGAGATAGGAGTGACCAAATTAAAAATGTTCAGAGATTCCGCACTAATCATACTCTAGATTATAGGTGAATGGAAGACAAAGGATGCCAAATTATTCCCAATATCACAAGTATCTAGAAGAGCTGGTGAAGGAGTTCGATGAAATTTCATTTGAATACCTGTCAATGTCTCAAATAAATTTGAGGATGCACTCACAACTTTGTCATCTATGTTGCAAGTCACCAACGGATTAGAAGTTAAGCCTTTGAAAATAGAGATCTCGGTAAAACCGGCTTATTGTATGGTCGTGACTAACGAACCTTATGGGAAACCTTGGTATTACGATATTATGAACTACATTCAAAAACAGGAATACCCCGAGGAAAGTATTCCAGCTAATAGGAAATACATCATGAAGATGGCCTCAAAATTCTTCGTCAATGGTAAGAATTTACATAAGAGATCTTATGATTCAATATTGTTGTGGTGTGTGAATGTAGCTGAAGTAACCCAAATCATGCAAGAGGTGCATGAAGGAGTGTGTGACCGACATATGAATTGGCGCGTGTTAGTCAAGAAGATAATGAGATTGTGCTACTATTGGCTTACGCTAGAAAGTGACTGCATCCAACACATACGAAGTTGCCACCGTTGCCAAATTCATCGAGATAAGATAAATGTCCCCCCAACTGAACTGCATCGGTTTTCTGAGCCATGGCCCTTCTCAATGTGAGACATTAATGTGATTGGCCCAGATCTTAAAGCTTCAAATAGGCATCAGTTCATCTTGGTGGTGATAGATTATTTCTCCAAGCGGATTGAAGCTACATCCTTTGCAAATATCACTGCTCACAATGTTGCGAAGTTTATCAGAGGTAACATAATTGCTCATTATGGCGTCCATGAAGCAATTGTCACCGACAACTGGACAAATTAAAACAACAAATTCGTTGATGAGTTGTTTGGTGAATTTAAGATCAAGCATATGAATTCATCCCCATACTATCCACAAAACGAAGCTATTGAGGCAGCCCATAAGAACATTAACAAGATCCTGGTCAAGACAGCCGAAAATTACCGAGATTGGTATGAGAGGCTACCCTTCACACTAATTGCATACTGGTCGTCGATTTGCATTTCTACTAGGGCAACCCCTTTTGCCCTAGTGTACAGCATGGAAGCAGTCATGCCTATGGAAGTGGAAATCCCTTCTTTGAGAGTTTTATCCCTAGTGGAATTGTCTGATACATAATGGACACAATAAAGGTTCAAGCAGTTAAACCCGACTGATGAGAAAATAGTGAAGGCTCTTTGCCATGGCCAAATTTATCAATAGAGAGTGGCTAGGTCTTTCAACCGAAAGGTATGACCAAGACATTTTGAGGTAAATGATTTAGTCTTAAGGAAGTTGTTGCCAATTTTTCCAGATCTTGGGGGTAAGTTTGCTCCAAATTATAGTGACCCATATGTGGTGAAGAAGGTACTCCCTAGAGATGCCTTGATCCTAACAGAAATGGATGGTCGTGAGTTTTCTAATCCCGTTAACTTTGATGCTATCAATAAGTATTACTCATGATAGAATCTACTATGTTACATCTTGAATCGCAAATATTTTTATGATTGTTACGACCTAAATTTCGGGTGCACCACCTAAAATTAGGCTAATGGATTATTAAGCCTAGACCTAATAAATGCACCGGGGAGCTGTGCCAATAAGAAAAAAAAACTAACGAAACACCTGAGGCAAAGATCGACGTCTCGAGGATCATCGAGAATGGTCTTCTTCTTTGCATGTGTCTATGGCAAGTGCTCTGTGAAGACCAAATTTGTGCTCTCTAATGTGCCGAATGTTGATCCCAGAGAAGTCCTCCAAGTGCTGCCGCCCAAGACCTTGAAGACCCCCCCTCTCTCTCAACTTCTATATTGTGGCTGACCTAGATTTTTGTCGCCGTCTATTTTCCATTGTGTGGTCTCTCCCCTTCTCTCATATAATAGGTCTTGCTTTATATATGTAGGGTAGTCGAAGATCTTCCAAGGAAAGAGAGCCGGTCCTTGCTCCTTTCATAGATGCTGAATATATTATGATCTTTATCTCTTTCCTTTTTTTTTAAAATTCACATGTGCAGGAAAAAAAAATTTCACCCATTACCCGCAAATCACATTCCCAATTTAGTTAGACTAGTGGCTGGCTTGGTTCCATCTAAATATTGACAGTATCTTTCTCATCTTGTCTGCCAATCGCCAAAAACTCAAACGTGGATAATATGATTGCCCCCTGAAAAATTCATCTTTATATGATATCTTTTACCATTAACAATGTTCATGGCCTTGGCCAAATTTTTTCCCTTTGTGGGCTTAGTCCAATTCCTTGAATTAAATTTTAGAGCCATTAATTCAAACCCGTCCACCGGTCCAATACAAATGCAACTATAGACTAAATAAAAAAAAATGCTCCTAAAACTATATGCTATGCAATTAACTTTTTTTTTTGGTTTAAAATCAATCCCTGATTTTTAATGCGATGAATGACTAAATAGGTCACCAAAATTTAGGTGTTAACAATGATGAATAAACTGCCTTAATGAGTTGCAAATTGAATTGTTTAAATTTGTTGCAACTCTTGCATGGCCATGGTTTCCCTGATGAATTGTGTGAGGGATATTTTGGAATGATGAAAAGCAAGCGTTATTCCGTACACCATTTCATACACTAATCCCTAGTGAGTTGAATGAAAAAATTTCATACTCACAAGGAAAATGGTTATCTTGCAAAGGGTACGTCAACTGAAGTGATGAGAGATAGTTTATTTCTCTATCCCAAACATTATAGGTATATCCATTGTTTAGCCTTTTGAGCCCACACACGTGAAAAACTTTAAATTATCCTAGTCAAGAACCATCCTATAATGGGGCAAATCGGAGGTAAATTGGTAGAGATTTTCTTGCTCACACTTGCATCAATCTTCGAGTGTTGTTATTACATTGCAACTTATGATGTAATTTAAATGCCTTACGATGACGAAGAACGCTTCTTTCTTCATCCTACATAATTTTCCTCATTGCATAATTTTGCTCATTATATAGCCCATTTCAGCTTGCAAATACATTTCATATTAAACCAAGTTGGTAATCATCCCTCACACTGAAGCAAGACAAAAGTCACCCTAAATTCAAGTAGCATGATATGGAGCACTGATAGAAGACGAAAGAGTCCAAATGTAGAATCATTCCATAAAAGAAACCAAAAGATGGACAAGTGTCTTAAAAGTCAATAGAATTAGGGATATGAAAAAGCAGTATGCTTGGTAAAAGTGAGGCCGACGCCCATAGATATAAGAAAAATGAAATGAAAACTAGGGGGCTTAAATGCAGTGCACCTGGTAAAAGCAAGACCAATGTCTATCCAAAAAAGAGTCAAGTAGATGACTATAGGTTGTAGAAAGTATGAAGCGGTACTCAAAGAACTTAAAAGCCGAGGTGTTATGGTCAATGGAGCTTTGATATGGAGAAAATCCCTAATGATGAAGAAGAAGATTGGTGACAATGTCAAGATGAACTTCAACTCTCACCGCACTAAACACATTTTGAGCATTATGATCATTTCATTTCTCAACTCGTGAACCTAGCCTATGTTATATCCCTTACTAAATCTCTTAAAATTAGGACAGTTGAATTAATGTAGGAATTCATAATGGATTCTTGGGTGAGGGCATTGCGACCCTCGCCAGCCACCATTGAGGCCGTCGTTGGTGGAGGGAAATAAGAGAAAAGATTAAAAAAAAAGGAAAAAAGGAAATATTTAGAATAATTATTAAAAATTGCAATACTGTTTATGCCATTAAAAATCGCAATATTGTTTATGCCAGCTCCGACGATGCCATATAGGACAGTCGATTTCCAATTAAAACTGGCCAAAAGGAATATATAAGCAAATTATCAAAAGACTTTGGACTAAATTTGTCAAATTAAAAAACTTAGGATTGACTTGGTATAAACGTAATACTTATTACCTTTACCAAAAAAAAAAACGTAATAGGTTTAGAGCTTCTTCTTTTTTCCAAAATTTCCCCGAAGATAATGAAACCAATCTACCATTAAATTACTGCATTTGGTATAATTCACGCTTCTTGTTTTATTTTTTCGGATCCATGTGATTAGCAGCTGTTAAAAGAGCATACTAAGTACTCTTTGCATAGGATTAGGATCCTTGTCTTCACAATTTTAAGTTTCAAAACATTACTTGTATTCTTTAAAACGTTCCGCTCATTCCGTTACCTTTTCTTTTACCGGCCGATTTTTCCTAACATGGACCGTCGAATTGTTGATACGGACGTCGGAGTACACATTTCTTGATTTGATTTGCTCGAAAATATTTTGTGTCGCCTTCGGACAGCAAAAAGCTAAAGAAAAATTATTTTAGAAAGAGGGGGGAATCCACCATTGATGCAAAGGGCGCAAGCTCTGCCCCCGGGCAGCCATGATCAGCCCTCGAGTCTTAACCTCAGAGAAAGGAAAAAAGAAGAAGAGAAGGAAGAGAGATAGAGAACATCATCGTCTAAAGGCCTTGAGTTCCTGTTTAAGAGCATCTCCCAAGAACGACTCCGCGTCCACCATGAGCTCGGGGCTCAGCCTGAACATCAGGACGCAGAACTCCATCTGGCTCAGCACCCCGTCGCCGTCGAAGTCGCCTTCCCTCAACATGGACCGCAGGTCGTCGTCGCCCAGGCCGTGCAGCCCCAGGAGGGCGGCGTTCCTCTTGAGCGAGTCGAACGTGATGACCCCCTTGTCCCCGTCCATCAAGAGGCGGAACCCTTTGCACAGCTCGCCGATCAGGCCGTCCCCACCGAGCCTCTCGGCCATGCCTGGCAAGTAGTCATGGAAGCTCGGAGCCGGAGCCGGAGCCGGAGCCAGCCCACGCGACACTGGCGAAGACCCCATCGGCAGAAGATTCAAGAACAGAGGAGAAAGCAGAGAGGGTTTGAGATGGGGAAGCTAGAGGGCGAGAGGATATATAGCTGGGTCAGTGGGAGTTTCCAAGAAAGGGAGGCCAGGGGAAGACAAAAAGCGATGGAGGTCCAGGCAGAAGGAAGAGAGCAAAATCCAGGTCAATCACGGCGAGACTCCCTGCGAATAAAGCAACTTGCAAGAGGCTTCGGGGAAGGAGGAGGACAGACCCACGATCAAGGGGCACAATTGTACAATCAACATCGGAAGGTGCTTCTGAAGCATTTTTTTTTATATAACTAGACAATGATTCTTTTTCCTTTTCTTTTCCGCATATTCTTTTCCAACATATTCTCTTTTTCCCCGGCTAAACCTTCCTTTCAGCATCGGGTAGAAATTAATTGGTTGTTTCGAGGATCGTCCCCATATCTAAAAGGAGACGACTGGACTTATGATGAGAGAGTGGCTAAATTGTTAGGATAATTTATTATTCCGAGTATTGGTAAGGATATTCATGCCTATAATAACAGTAATTTTTCTCATAGGGCGAGGAGGCATTTTTTTATGGGCGACCTAATTGGGAAATTGTCCTATTTGGAGCATTCTTTTGTCCTCGTTCCAGTACCTTGTGGAAGGAATAAATTTCACCTGTCAATACGGTGGCCAAGAATTGGATGTGGACTTGGGCGAGCGATTGACCATTTATGAGAAATTTTCATTTACACTTGACAACGAAGGCTATAATGACTCAAAACGTTCGCCAACACAGGCTTCCCCCTTTTGACACTTTTCTTTTTTTGAAATAAGTCAGAGACCTCCCATTAATTTGGGAAAGTGTCTAAAAATTCTTAAATCTATTATAATTTTGTCAATTCTATTATAAACATTTTTTTATTTTTTATCAATTGAGTCAATTTAGTCAATTTTAACTTAAATTGTTAAAACGAACGTCAATCTCCCTAGTGGCGCAATCAGCATTAACGTGAAAATATTTTAATAATTTTCCAAATTTTTCAATTTTTTCCTTCTCTTTTCTCTCTTTTTTTTATTTTTTTTTATTTTTTTTAAGAACTTTGGCTAACAAGGGCTTAGTAACCCTCACCATTCACGAACAAGGGTCGCTATGCCCTTGTTGGCCTTTGATGGGGCCATTGCGGCCGCAAGTGAGCCAGCCTTGCTCATGGTCGTGATGATGATTTGGACAAGGACCATGAAGTATTCACTGGTCATGGCCCTTGCCTAGACTTAGTGAGGGCTCGGTGACCGTCCCCAACCACAATAACAAAAAAAGAAACAAAGAAAAGAGAAGACAAATAAAAAAATAAAAATAAAATGCAAGTCAGTGTTGATCGTGTTGGGTAGGATGGTTGGGATATGCATCAACGTTTTTAGGATAAAATTGGTTGGATGGATTCACTTGACAAAACATGAAAATGTTTAAAATTTAATTGGCAAAACGATAGAGATATGACTTTTTGGATAATTTACACTTTCTATAGCTTTTAGATTGACCATATACCACTTGAGATGCTTGTTATCTATGTGCTAAATTTATAAATTAATGTCCTAGTTGTATCAGCCAAAAAGTCCTAAACATATGCTTAGCTTGGATCCGCTTCATTCAAAGAAGGGGATCCAAGCCAAAAAGTCAAACCGGTGTGAGAAAATATCAAGAGTCACAACAACATTTCCATAATGTTTGAGGTAATATTACGAGAGCACAAATTCTGACCAAATGTTCTCGACCTATGATGTTATGTAGACTTATTACACGACGATTAGCTATTACTGTTATTGGCTCCTAATCAGTCCGGCCAGGCTGCCTCCCGGCAGATGCATCAGCAAAGCTTGCAGCACAAGCAGCGGTGCCGGAAGCCTCTGCACTTACCGTCGTCGAAGCCCTCTCCCTTGCAGACCACCACACAGGTGCGGTCGCTCATGCACAGTCCATGGAATTTGTGGCTCCGCGAGTCGCACATCCTTCCTTCAACTCGCCACACCACCTCTTCTGCACCAACATATATATATGCAAAGAAGAGTATTCGAGTTAAAACGCGATCACGGGGCGAAAGCAGCCCTAGAATTTAAGGAAGACAACTTCTTTTTCAAAAAGATTAAACTAAAGTTTATAGATATAATTTTTGTTGGGTTAAAAAGAAAACCCTACTCATTCCCGCTTATAGATTATAAAAGATTATTACATTTTATTTTGTAGAATTGACATGTCTTTGATCGACTGATTTTTTCCATCTCTTTTATTTTTTAATTATTGTGTGGCATTCTGAATCGGCCTCGTGACCTAGGTAGCAAACTTGAAGCCCTATATATCTCGAGGTATAAGAGTCAGTCATTTTGCCACTCACCAATTCGTTAGGTCTTTTGGGATAAACCAATCGAATGAAGGAAGTTGTTGATCTAAATTCACCCATTTAAAAAAAAAAAAAAAAAACGGTTTTAAGTTGACGTGATAGATGGAAAGTGATTAACTTGGTCATCAATATATTGAGTAGCCCGTCGAATCCTTCAAGTCGGTCGCAATCTTACCTTTTTATATGACACAAGTCCAAATTGATCATTACATAGTTACAAGTTGTATGCTATAACTCACTCACATTTCTTTCTTTGTAGTTGGCCAGCGTGTTAAGTCTATTAAAAAATGTACTTGGATGGACTACCAGCTATGTAGCACCGACACGGACACGCGACACGCGACATGACACGACACGACACACCGACACATCATTTCTTAAAAATAGAGAATTTCGACACGTTCCGACATGTTATATATTAAATATATTTTTATATATAAATACATAAATAAATAATAATAATAATAGCCTGGAATTAATTTACGCAAAAAATATTAAATAATATCATTCATTATTTTAATTTGTTGCAATAATACACAAAACTTAGAGGAAAAAACATTGTTTAAAGAAAAATGCTGAAATGATATTTTTAAATTTATTTATTTATCATATATAGCATTTTTTATTACTTCTGTCATAGTAAAATACTTAAAAAAGAAACAATTCTAAAAAAACAAAACTGAAAAAAAAAATATTGACCTCGTGCATGTATATTTATAGCAATTTTATTACTTCTTTTTGTGTATATTTATATTTTCACCCCTCAAGTATTAGAAATTTTTAAAATTAACCCCGTGCGTGTCGGAATAGCGTGTCGAAATTCTGGACTCGGTGTCGGAGCGTGTCAGAAAGAGTTGACCACGTGTCCGATTTTTCGACACTTGTTGACCGCGTGTCGGAGCGTGTCGGGACGTGTCGGAGCGTGTCGGAGTGTCGGACACGACATGAAGGCTTCCGGAGAGTGTCCGTGCTACATAGACTACCAGTAGGGGTGAGCACGGTCTAGGGTCGACCCTAGATCAACCCTGGACCGGCCCAACCCTACTGGTCCTAGTCCGGTTTCCAAGATGACTAGGTCGGTCCTTGGTCTTACGAATCCTGGACCGGTACTGTGTGGGTTGGTTCTCGGTCCCGAAAGTTTAGGGTCAGTCCAACCCTGACCAACCCCGATAAAATATATTTATATATAATATATTTTAGATATTTAATATATAATATATATTTATGTTTTTCTTATAAATAGCAAACCCAGCCAGCATTCTTCACTTGAACAGCTTGAATGACGGTGTGAATGACGCCGTGAACGGTGTGAATAGCGCTATGAAATGGCTTAAAATGTCCTCAGCCTCTTATCTTCTTCTTCCGTCTTTATCCCGTTCATTTTTCACTAAAAAATGAAACTTTCCCTCGTGAACAAGAGCAACCTTGCCCTATTCATCATGCACACTCGCCCGCTCGCTGATTGTCACTAGTAGCTCGTTGCTCGTCGCTCACCGTTAGCCACTCAACTTGCTTGCCGCTCAGTGCTGACTGTTGGACTCTTGCCTCTCTCGACGCTCGGCGCTGCTTGTTGTTGGCCGCTTGTCGCCGTTGGCCACTTGCCGCTTGCCTTGCTCAACGCCTGTGTTGCTTGCGGCTTAACTAGCCTCGCTCTTTGCCGAGTAAATCAGAAGAAAATAAATGCCCCAATTAGAAACCCTCTTTGCTCGTAAACTACACTTGCCATTCGTTGCTCGCCTTGTGGCTCGCCCCAATTCGCTCACCTTTGTGAACACAACTCAACTAGTGAGTTTCACTTTTTGCTTGGATTAATGAGTTTTTACCTTTTAAGGAATAAAAAAAAATGAAATAAAAAAAACTATTGATTGATCCCGGGTGACACTAGAACCGGACCGAACCCATAGGGTCGGTCCGGTCCTCGGTCCCAGACTCAACCGGATCAGTCCTCGGTCCCAAAAATTAGAGACCAATACTGTGCGGGTTGGTCCTAGGGTTAGGCGTCGGACCAGCCCAACCCGGACCATGATCACCCCTAACTACCAGAGCCAATGTGGGTTGTGCTCCTGACGGTTTAGATGCATTTATATACATGTAACATGAACCACGGGCTTACTTATTTGTAATGGCACATGCACAAATCGAACATTGGACAGTCGCAAGTTGTATGTTACATGCTATTCCACTTTCCTTTTTTCTTTTTTTATGGAGGGAAGGGGTGTTTTCTCCTGGTGTAGAGATTATTTAGTAAAAGGAAAAATAATAACACAAGATGAATACCAGGAGAGTGAGGATGGTGGTAGGGTCTTGCGAGGAGCAAGGAGGAGGAGCAACAGCAGGAACAGCCCCATGCATCTCTTCTCCATATCTACTTCTCCTTCCAGAATCGACACCGACCGATGCTCCTTATGATGACAATCCCTGGCTGGATTAGCAAATGAGGTCCAATTGCCAGCTTATAAAGGAGTGAGATAGCGAGAAGTTTGTTTAGCAGAAATTAATTACAAGAGTAACCGTCGTGATTAGTCAATTTTCCAAGTGTAGTGACACAACTCTTTCCTCGATGCCTAGTGAAACCGCATGCTTAATCCATTTGTACGATAAATCCTATTTCGAGGCGTATTTTCGTGAAAATCCGATCCCCCCGATCCACTAGGTGGATCTCCACAATTAATGCCATGACCTGAAATTTCCACACTATTTGAACATCAAAAGCAACAAATAGTACCACCCACTGCGGTGGCTCAGCTGGTTCGACGCGCTCCCTCTATCGGTGAGGTCGAGCGTTCGAATCACGTGGTGATGCCAAAGGTGACTTACCTGGTGGCACGTGTGTGGTGGCTAGCATGTGTCGCCCGGGGGGTTTACAGCGCACTGTTGGCACAAGCCGGTTCCTCCTGACAAAAAAAAAAAAAAAAAAAAAAAAAGTTACCATTGCCTTGGTGGCCGCAATGGTTTGGGCTCTCTTCCCCTAATGCAAGGGGAGGAGTTCGAATCCTCTCATGGTCGCTTGAGGACTTAAGTGTGACGCCAAGGGTGGTGAGTCCTCCCGCTTACGTGTCACCCCAGGGTTTACCCTCAGGCTACCGGCCATGCAGGAATAACCAAAAAAAAAAAAAATAGCAACAAATAGTTTGACTTCACAATGATGTGCACAATTCTTTTTCTTTTACTATACAGGGTCAAAACTTCCCAATATAGAAGACATACTCCTACTTTTGTTTGTGCACTCTAATCTAATCCTTGAAGAGGTTGCTCATTTGAATGTCCCTGAATTCTGAACTGGACCAATCTAAAATATATTTTGGTTGAAGACTAAATTCAGTGAATGAAATCTTTAGGCTTAAAGTAGGAGATCATCTTGCCACTTGATCCGATATTAAACAAAACAAAATGAACTCGAGATGAGTGCATAATATTTTTATATACGAAATGAACATGGTAAATGCACCTGCTTTTCTACCGTGATTTGCAAATGAAAATTACAGGTCAATGTTGCATAGAATTATTTACTAAAGTGCAAGTAGATTGTGACATCCCAGATTTTCAGTCCTGTTTTCTACTGAATAAATCGGGCATTTCATCGACACACCTATAGAGCTATTCTTATAGCGAATCACTCTCGAGATAACTAGATTGTCTGGGAAAGCCTCTAAGGAATTTTAAGACAATAGACTTGAGAATTCGACCAGGAATCGGCTCATTGACCATGCTCATTCTTAAAAACCATTACGGCATAGTATAAAATTGATTTGAGATCAGAGATAGGTCGGTTCGGCGAGATGTGTGGCAGATTGTGGGTGACTCCACTAAATTGAAAAATTCTCGTCGACCAGCACTAGTTTGATTTTACTGTCGTTTTGGTACCCTATGTGTGTATTTGAATCCTCGAGATTTTCACAATAACCGAGAGTTGACAATGTATCGAGTGGGTTCAGAGTGGCTCGAAGAAAATCGACCACGGGTCATTTGTCTAAAAATTTCTGAAAACCACCTGATAGCCTAAGTCACACTAAAAACGCGTTGGAGTGAAATTAACCGCAAATTTGAGTCCAATTTCAAAAATTGAAGATTTTGTCATGTCACAATAAATTTAGGACCGTCGACTCAATCTCAGAAGATTTTTCTGTAACCCGAGACTTTTTGGGAAAAAGTCGACATAGGACTGTTTTTGTTCAGAAAATGCCGGAGATTATTTTTGGTCGCACATTTGAGATGCAAGATGGATTCTTGGGTGAGGAAAAATGTCAATTGAAGCATTGAAGTGTCAATTGAATTTATGGAGGCCAAATGAGAATGGATTGAGCAAGATTAAGTAACCAATTGAAGCCAAAATTTGGGAAATTCGTAGCTCCCCCTCCCCCTAGCCAAAATGGACCATTTCATGAGTTATTGGTGAGCCTTGGTAGCTCAATGTGAGCCAAGGACCAATACTTGGCTAGAAATGGTCTTGGGGGACAAGTTTGTGGAAGAACTAGCGATGGTAGGCCCTTTCAACCCCATCCCTTTCGTCTCTCTCTCTCTCTCTCTCTCCCTTGGCTGGCCAAACCCACTTTATTCCCCCTCTCTCTCAGCTTGTTCAACACCAGCAACCAGCAGGAGAAGCCAAAGCTGCCGTCACCGCCTTATGCCGCCTCGCCGTCGTCGTCGATGCGCACCAGCACCCGCGTGAGCGCCGCCCGCGACCCCGCCTTCCTCGCGTCGTCCAGTGGCCCTGTCCCGTCGTCTAGTTCTCCATTCAACCACTACAAGTGGCTGAGGAAGCCCCCGAGCCACCGTGGACCGCCCTCCAAGCCACCGAAGTCCCCTGCCAGTCCACCGGAGTCTCCATTGCACTAACCTAGTTTGTTTTCTTATGTTTTTGCAGCCAAAATAGAAGACTTTCTTGTGGGTTTCCAACAAGGTATCGAGCCCATTTTGAGGTGCTTGTGGACCTCAGATCTTAGGCTCGCTTTGGTGAAAAGAGACCCCTGCGACATTCCCGACGTTTCAATCCGAACAGATTGTTAAACGAGTGAGTTTAACTCACTAAACCTTAATTAGTAGACTAATGATGCTTAGAGGTTGATTAGATTTAATTAAGTGTGATTAGGTGGTTAGATTAGTATAGAATAATTAAATTAGTGACTTATCAATGCATGTTAGGTGGTTAGACATAGTTATTAGCAAGTAGAAAGGTTCTAGTAATTATTGAACAAACCTCAGGATTTTTACCATTCCGTTTTGGCGTCCAATCAGGCATTACGGGCCTAAATTGGATTTATTGTTATTTAACAATTAATTTTTGTAATTAATTAATTATTTATTTATTTATTTTCTGGAAATTAGATTGGGATAGCGGACGACCAAAATTTTATGCTGATTATCGTGGTACAATTTGTTTATTTAATTGAGTGCTAAATTATGCTGAATTGATTTAATTATGATTTTGGGAATTTATTCCTAAATTAAATAATTTTGGGTAATTAATTAGTAATTATCGGGTGTCAATATACAGCGCCAAAAATATGTTTATGGGCTGTTAAAAATGGTGGGATGTTTTAAAGCAAATATGTGATATTTTGGTTAAGGCTGACCGTATACCCACACACGGCTATTTTATTGGGAAGTATGTTTGGGATGGTATACTACATCGACCTAAGGGCGATATGTCAGCTTAGCAAAGAGTAGTATATCGGTATATTATATCGGCTTGAGGGCGATATGGCAGCTTAGTAGAGAACAGTACACCTTATCAGCTTAGATTGAGTATTGCCGGTATACTATATCAGCCTAAGGGCAATATGACAACTTAGCAGAGAGCAGTATACCCGATCATCTCAGAAGTGAGTTATACTATCTATTTATCAGCTTAGCAGTGAGCAATCTTGATATGAGTAGACTTTATAGATAGTATGAAATGAGCCAACCAAGAGAGGGGTCGTGATGACATGTAATCGACTAGGTTGATTGGTCAATGATTTGATCTAATGTTATGAGTATGAGATGAGCCGACCAGGAAAGGGTCGTGATGACACATAATCGACTAGGTCGATTGATCAATGCTTTGATCTGATGTCGTGAATTGATTGATGAATTGATTGATATGGTATGAGGCATCTGTGAATAATCTTGACTTGTATGATGGAACTGAGGCCAAGGTAAGTCCTCTAACTCGTGTTGTGCTTAGGTAGCCCTAAGGTGTATTGGCTTCCTAATAGAGTCTTAGGAGGGTAGAACTCGCTGACACATTATCTCATTGGTTATTGTATAACCATTTTCAGGTCTGTAAATGGTGTCGGTAAAGAACCAGGAGCCTGGAGTCAGGAGGTGAAGCCCGAAGAATCGGTGACTATGTCCGATTAGTTAGTTGTAGGACAACTCTCTTTTGTAAAGAGCCGATTCCTTTTGAAAATCTTTGTGTATAGACCCGTGTGTTTATAAAAAGATATTTTGTGAAAATTTGGTCTTGCTTTCCTATCCCATTGTTTTTATTGTCTGGGGATTATTTATATGCTTCCGCATGTGTATTAAAATTATTGGGTCGGTGATGCATCCTGAGACGTCGCCACTAATCGACCAAGTAAGGGATAGGTGCGTGCCCGAGGATTAGGCCGTGACATAGATGACATATTATTTCACGATACACAAGTAGCTCACCAATAGACAAAGCGAGTACCTAGCCCTCTTGTCTCTGAGTAGGACTCATCTTAACTATGAGATATCGTCATTACCAATCTATGGGGGTAGAATCATAAATGTCTTAACCCATTCATCATGAATGTGCTCTAGATTAGCGAGAATAAATATACCATGATACAATTGCATGATGATAATTATTTCATACTTATTCTCATAACAGGTTAATCAATTCATATTAGACCATACATGCCATATTATCTTGTGAATAATCACAAGACTTCACGACCTCTCAATCTTGTAAAGACTTATCGTAGATGGTAGAACATCTATATTTTTCCTAGGGCCTTATATACATGCTCATACACGGGAGTCACTCTCTGGCGAATAGGTCGTGGCAAAGATATCCCTCACATGGCCTCTCCAACATGCAAACCACTATAAGATAACAATTCCAATATAAACCAAATATTGTGCGAATAATAACACGCCAAATATCCATTTATCATCATTTATAGAGCCACAAACTCTGATTCATCTCATCACAAGCAACATCACCACATAACAATTACCATGTAATTATTGTGCGAATAATAACACGCCAATCTTTGGGCATTTCTTGTGTAAACAGTAGCAAAGAATTAAATATCGAAGGCCATTCATTTGTTATCTAAAACATATGAATACTTTATTTATGCTATGGACATGTCATGGACTTCATAAAATTACCAAAACAGCCCATTTTAAAACTAATTATGCAATTAAGTCCGATTTTATCTAGTTAAATAAACTTTTGAAATTATCATCCATGTAAATTATTTATGGATCTTTACATCCTAAGTATTATTAACTAATGTAGAAAATTCTGGATGTCACAATTAAAGTAATGGACTTCACATCATTTGACTATTGTGATTGGTATATGCTCCATCAACGTGGGTTCGATTGAGCAATTCTCTTGTAATAACTAGCAAATCATATGGTCATCTTTCTTGGAACACCCATTCTTATTCATTTAAAATGGAGAATTTACGAACTCTTTCGATAATGCGACAAATTGCATTTTCTTATATTCAACTAATCCAGTGGGTAAAAATTAGTGCCCCGACTAGTAAACAAAAGTTTTGGACTTTTTTTTTTTTTTTTTTTGGTCGAAAGTAACAATTGTATTCATATTAAAGGAAACTTACAACCTGAAGCTAAAGTATCCACGTAAACTAGGTCGAGCAGAAGATAAGGTGGGAAAATGATCTGGTTGTGGGCCGAAATATCTATGCGTCAGGCCTTTGCAGCCCAGTCGGCCACCATGTTCACCTCATGCCTACAGTGTTGCACACTTAGGTTAGGGAAAAAGGAAAGCAAAGCGACGGCCTCTGCGAGTAGAGCTCGAACTTCCCACAACGGCGATCTACCATCTCGCACGGCGTCGACGAGTGTGATGCAGTCCGATTCGATCAAGAGTTGTTCACAATCGAGGCCTTGCTGTAACATTGAAGCGTGAAAAAGAGCGCTTGGATCTTTACCTCGAGAGCCGAAGCAATGAGGAATTTTCTGAAAAAGAAATCTGTAAGTCAACCTTGATGATCTCTATAAATACAGGCCATCGAGCCTTCTGTACTTCCCGGCTGATAGGCACCATCTATATTGCATTTCAGGGTTCCCAAAGCTGGTGGTCTCCAAAGCTGTGCAGGATTCAGATTAACATGCTCTGTTCTCAAACGGGCATGAGCAGAGATCTGATATATTCGATTCTATGCAATAGCCGCCTCCACTGCGAGGGTTGGATCCGGTTGTTGATTGCGGAAGATGAAGTTATTCTGCATTCTCCAGATCTGCCAAAAGACATTGGCTATGGTTTCTAGTTCAAGTAAGTGTTTAGGCATTGTAACTCTTGCTATTAACCATGCATCTAAACGATGAACTATGTGAGGCAAAGGTTGTATGTTGATCTGTGGGTGAGCCCAGATAGCCCTAGTCCAAGAGCAGGAGAGAAATAGATGCTCAAGGGTTTCTCGAGTGTTTTATTGACAAAGTTTGCATAAGGGATCCGTGATAATGTGTCTTTGGAATAAATTTGCTCTAGATGCTAGTGTGTTTTGACAAATCGACCATAAGAATGTTTGTATTTTTGGTGCTATTCTCATTGCCCATATTCTTCTCCACAAAATCTTGGGATTCTGGTAAGATGTTGATGCTATGTTACTGCTGTGGTTGCCTGTTGGTATTGACGCTCTGTTACTGCTGCGGTTGCCTGTATTCTAACTAGAGCATGGTAGTTGCTTTTCACTGTATATCGGTCATCTTTTGTGGCTGTCCGAACTAATTGATCTTCGGCATAAAGAGGTCTTACTGGGATGGTAAGAATTTCTACTATGACCTAATCATCGAAAAACCTGTGGAGCAGATATGTGTTCCAATTGTGGTGGATCAAATCAATAAGATCAGCCACCATCACCGGTTCTTCTCTAGTCGCGGGTCCATTGAGAATTCCCATTAGTAACCATCAATCTCCACGGATTCTAATCATGTTCTCATTACCAACTGACCATCTAATGTGTGGTAGAATAGCATCTCTGCCAATTAGAATGCTCTGCTAACCCCAAGATGGCCGAGTTCCTCTATCTGCTGATTGGAAGTCTTTTGAGTAATAGTACAGACCTTTAAAAATTTGACTCCATAAAGATTGAGGTTGTTGTAGTAATCGCCAAGCTTGCTTTCCAAGCATGGCTTTGTTAAATGCTATGAGATCACGGAACCCTAGGCCTCCGTTATCCTTGTTGCTTTTAAGAACTTCCCCTTTCTCCCAATGAATTCCTGCTTTGTTCTGATCATTCCTCCACCAAAATCTCGCAATACTCTTTTCAATAGATTTGCAAAGAGATAGAGGCAACTTAAAAATTGACATGGCATAATGTGGAAGTGCCTGTATAACAGATTTGATAAGAATTTCCTTACCACTTTTTGAGATTAATTTCTCTTTCCATCCCTCTAATTTGGCATTTACTCTCCCTAAAATCCAAGAAAACATCTCCCTCTTCGATCGACCCCAGTCAGATGGTATTCCCAAATATTTGCCATACCTTTGCAGCACAAGTGTTCTAAACTCCCGCGATATATTTTCCTGCAGTCTGAGAGGACAATGTTTATTGAAAAGCATTCCAGATTTATTGCAGTTCACTACCTGTCTCGTGGCCACACAATATTGATTTAAAATGTTAACAAGGTTCTGGCATTCCTGAATGTTACCATCTAGGAAGAAGATTGCATCATCAGCGAAAAATAAATGGGACAGAGAAGGACATCACCTATTTAACTTAATAACCTTGATGTGTCCCATGATGACAGCTTGATTAATAAGACTTGATAAAACATTTGCCAGTAGAATAAAAATATAAGGAGATGGAGGATCAACCCGTCGGAGACTCCGAGTTGGGCAAAAATAAGGTAGTTTTTCTTCATTAAATCTTACACTAAAAGATGTTGTGATGCATTGCATTATCCATTGTACCCATCTTGGATGGAAACCCAGTTTGATTAGATAGTCATGAAAGAAATTCCATTCTACTCTGTTGTATGCCTTTTGCATGTCGGTCTTTAGGATTGCGTTGAATTTTCGTGTCCGCTTCCGGGTCTTAAATTGATGAAGAACTTCTTGAACAATTAAAATATTATCTTGAATCTGTCGTCCCCTTACAAAAGCCGACCGTTCCGTAGAAATCAGATAAGGTAACCAAGGTTTCAGGCGGTTAGCAATTACCTTTGAGATAATTTTGTATGCAAAGTTGCAGAGGTTGATTGGGCGGTATTGATCCAGTCTCTCTGGGTGAGTTGTCTTGAGAATCAAAGCAATAATGGTCTAGTTTAGAGTAGTAGGCATCACCCCTGACCTAAAGAAGTTTTGCACTAAGAGAAGAAGATCATCTTTAATGATCCCCTAGTGATTTTGATAAAACAAGCCATTTAATCCATCAGGGCCTGGAGCTTTTGTAGTTCCCATCTAAAAAGTTGCCTTGCGAACCTCCTCCAACGTGACCGAAGCTATTAACTGGTCATTCATTGTTGTGGTAACAACTTGTGGGCATTGATCAAGTATGGGTCCGTAGTTCCTATACCCCACTGTTGTATATAACCTCGAAAAGAAGTTGGACGTCATATCTTGTAGTGTCTTAGGGTCACATACCCAGTGCTGGTGGTCGTCCTACAACATGCTAATTCTATTTCTTTGCCTCCTTTGAAGTGTAGTTACAATGAAAAATCTTGTATTCTTGTCTCCCCATCTCAACCAGTTATTCTTGGAGCGCATATGTGACGTCCCAGGGCGTCACGTACTAAGCGCAAGCGGAAATATTATTTCATATATTTATAATTAATATCCAATTCTATTCAAACATATATTTAGCCATAGAAAGTTAGCATGTATAACATGATTTAATTAATAAACCCTGAGATATGTACCATGTGAATTAACCTGTTAAAACATTCACATATAAGACATAACTTTGAACATGAAAGGCTTCGTTTTATTTATCATCACTGGGCTCACAAAATTTTATCCACCTGACTTTCTCCATATGTTCTTCGCCTAAATATATACAATATGTACATTACAAAAAGAAAGGCGCATCAAAATTAGGGATAAGGGTAAGGGTAACTACTCCGCGTTCATCCCATACCAGCCCATAACAAAAGAAAACAACAAAAGTCTAGTCCCAAGCCTTTCATGAACCCTGGCGACTAAGCGCCATCTGCCCCGCCTCCTGGTCCTCCAATCTCAAACGTAAGGGTCCAAAAAGGTCATCCTCATGCTTGACAAACCACGCTACAAACTTCATCGGCATCGGACTGGCTCTACCATCGTCCATCCATAGTATCGCTTCATATTTGGTGAAAACCATATCTACATCGAGATCATACATGTCCACAAAAGTAACATCGATGCCGGCTATCACACCATATCGAGCGATCGGCGGAACATCCATACTCTCAATCTGAAAATGTAAGGTATGAGCAAACATCCTTGCCCAGTAAAGAATAATAAAACTCTACTATGAAATAATCCATAGCTATCAAATCACATGCAACTAACCAACAAGTCGGGATACTAAGAAAAACATATATCAAGCATAACAGATAACGATACACTATATAAAAGTCACCTGACATGAATCCATCCCTATGCTTATCCTTCACAAAATCAACTATAATGCAAATAGGATAGATGAACTCACTCGCCATATATAACTAGCTTTTAGTGTGCATAAAAATCCACTCTCGAATCAGTCACAACCGGGAAGCTACCGGCCCGATCGAGTCACTTCCGAAGGTACGTTATCCGGACTTCCACAATACCTCATATCGTGGGCATCTCACTCCGAGGCATCCCGGTATCAACCAAACCAAGGTCCTCCCGATCACACACGGGGGCATCTCACTCCGAGGCATCTCCGGCATCACACAGCCGAGGCATCCTTGATCACACACAAGGGCATCTCACTCCGAGGCATCTCCGACATCTCAGTCGAGGCATCCTTGATCACACACAAGGGCATCCCAAACTTCCGGGGGCATCACCGGCAACTCGGTACCGATGGATCCGTTCACCTCATTAAGCACACATCTCACACCACACCTTTGATTTAATGTGCATATCGTATGCAAAAGAAAAGACACTTAAATATCTATCTAAGACTTATGATCCTAGCACACGTGCGTGTCCGAATTATAAGATAAAATCCATCACGAACATGTCTCATACCATGCCGGACAAATATTTATCCCATAATCAAGCACTATGCACCGCACTCCTTGCATACACATGAGTCTAATGCAATTAAACCTCTATTGATGTATGAGACTTAATCAATCTTGACTAACATCTAATATGGGGTTCATTAGACTCCATGTTCAGCATACAAGTCCAAATTACAAGTTATAGTATTCAATACTCAATCTCGGATACAAACAGTATTTTAGATTATTGGACAGTTTCGGTTTTAAGTACCAAATAAATATCAATTCTTATCGAAATGCTACCAAATTTTAGTATGTTGTACTTAAGACATAGCTTAACAACTTTCATGAAGGAACTTAAGTCTAATTCTCACTGTATTAAGAGTAACAATTAACATCATCTTCACTGAAATTCGGTTATTAGTCCAGATTTTCTTTTAACAAAGAAAAATCATTTCACCAATAAATTCTCATTCATTTAATCTCAAATTTTGACACGTTATTCCTTAAGATGTGTTTTACAACTTTCATTAAGGATTCTAAGTTCAATTCTCAACAGAAAATTTCAGAATTCTCAAACAATCAGAAAAGGTCACATAAGTTTTACAAAAACAGCTTACTAAACAAACTAGTTTCACTTCTTTTTCTATGTATTGAATCCATATGGCCACAATTCTTTGTACAACACCATCCTATGATTGTTCTATCATGTAGATACACTTTATTCTTAATTCCATCAATGAAAATGAATGAATTTTCACACAAACAAAGCATTCCTTGCTCAATTTCACCAAAACCGATTTGTACATCTTGTTCGCCTCACTTTCCATCCATTTCAACCACTTTCATCAATCAATCTACACATCTAAAGCCTTCGGCACACATCACAGCATCTCACAAATTCCTCATCAAGTCATTTCTTCAACTTTAAACCCAATTCATGGCTCGCCTTCGAGCGTTAACATACCCGAGCACCGTATAAACACATTCTAGACACATCGGCACAACCGGCCATCATCTAGACACTTTGCTCAACTCAACAACATCTCAAGAGCATAATTTCACAAAAATACAGCATCATATCAACATGCAAACACATCTATACATAATTTAGTACTCATCTAACTCAATCCAAGCATAAAACATCAACTAACATCTAAATCCATCCATGTATAGCTAGTTTTGCACGATTCCTTGATAAAACAACGGATTTGTTTCAAACTAGAGTCAAATTATTCCTTACCTCGCCTCGACTACAAATATGTGCTTTGATTCTTCAAGATCAACCAAGAAATAAAGCATGCAAGAGGAAGAAAATTCTTGATCTTCCTTGGTGTAGGTTCGGCCGAGAGAAAAATTTGAGGGAGAGAGAGTTTGGGGTTTTCGGTTTTCTTGAGTGAGGAGAGAGAGAAAATTGGCTATTTATATGAGAGAAGCAAACCTATAGACTAGCCTAGGATTAGAGAATAATGATTGGTCATGTAATGATGACATCAAGGTCGGTTTTTGAAGACAAAACCGTGGATAATGCGTGCGTGCGTGAGGTTCGAAGAAAGAGAGAGAAAATTAGGTGTCGTGTCCTCGTGTGCTAAAAATCTTCGCCATTTGTCAATCGTCAATCATTAACGATTAATCAAGGTCATTAGTTAGCTCATTAGCTTCAAATATATTCACCTAATGACGTGTTGTTTCCACTTAATCTCAATCACACAAAAATCATAACACATCGACTATATAAAATTAGTCTAGAATGAAATCAATCATAAAAAAAAAAAAAAAAAAAAAAAAAAAAAAAAAAAAAATGTCGAGTTATAAATAATCCACTTTGATTATCTCATTTAACTAAAATTAATAAGTCTTAACTAAAAATTATAAGTACTTGGGCCTAATTATCTATTCCCGGCCCAACGGGCTCAATCTAAAATTATAAGGCCCACTAAACCTTTTAAATTTTGAAACCCCGAGCCTTGGCCCATTTTCAGCCAATTCCAAGCCCAGCTTTCTTGGCCCATTTCATAAGCTCGGTTCTAAACTAAATGTACGGCCCACTAAATCCTTAGCCCACATGCTCCATAAAGTCCAATGGGTTCACTTTCTGGCCCATTCTAAATAAATTAGATTTCTAATAATCTAATTATGCTAAAAACTATTGATCGGATTTTCGGGATGTCACAGCATAGCCCAATATTGTTCTTCTTGTTGCCAAGTCCGTCTAATTTCCTCTATCAGCTTTGATGCTTCCACTCTATTATAGTTGCAATGCTGCTGGTTTATATGATTCTGTAGTTGTTGTAAGGCGGTCACCTTGAGATGTCCATTCGAAAATTTTGATCGGCTCCACTTAGTCAAAGCGTCCAAAACAATCTTTAATTTTGGAAGCAAACCAGAATCTTGAATCTGTAGTGAATTCCATGCTGTAGAAATTACCTCTTGGCATTCTTCATCTTCATTCCAATAAGCTTCGAAGATAAATGACTTCCTTCGTTTTTTGATAAGGTGCTGAAGTGTTAAGAAGTAAGGGGACAAGCAGTGCAAAGACTTCAGCTTCAGGAAACAATAAACGCCAATCCATTGTACACATCACCTGATCCAAGCGTTCTTAAGAACATGGCTCATGAGCTCAATCTGGTTCTTGCATCTCTAGGAATATGCTAACAAAGGAAAAAAAAAATCAAGTGTGAACTTTGGACTATCTTCGAGTGTAAACTTTCCTTAATTGATGATGTTTCCGCAAGGCATGTCACATTTATTGTTATTCGTCTTTTTTTATAATTTGAATGTATTTCGGCCTAAATACATTGTCCTCTTTCTTGCCGGATTCAAAGATTTGCGGTGCATAAAATATTACTACTCCTATGTCTTAGGAGTCGTTTCAAAAGGAGACAAAATCACAAGCATAGTCGTACAATATCAGAAACTGGGTAGGCATTCTTGCCATTTTTTTATTCTCAAGAGGCTTTAGGTGCTTTTGAAATATTGCAGATACATCTCCACTGTCTAATTATGGAACGGTGAAACTAGTGTTTTCAAGTAGAACTAAAAACAACGAAATCATCTCGGCCTTGAGTGTCGGCTCTTACTAGTAATCGACCTTATATTTTCTTTAGCAATTAGACTTACCATATATTATTTCAGGCGCTTGTTATCTATGCACTAAATCTGGAAATTAATGTCCCTAATTGCATCGGCATTATCTTCATTCTTTGAAGGGGACCCAGGTGGAGCGACGCACGTCTCTTCTCATGCCAGGGGAAGCTGCGTGCTTTTCTCCGTTTGTCCTGTAAACCTTTTCTTGAGGCCCATCTGATCCGGAATCCGATCCCCTGGAGGCCGCATGGATCTCCGCCATTAATGTGATGGGCCTTGCATCAGTTGACCATTGTGATTGTAACTGCTCAATCCGAGCCATTCCCCTATAATAAATTGCAAATGTGTGATATTTTTTGGAACACCCATTTGTCAAGATCAAAGAATTTTTTCGAACTCTCTATGTCACACTCCAAATTTAACAAAAATAGGGGATGTCACGGCTGTCCTTTAATCTGAAGGATGTAATCTCAAATATAATCAATAACCTACTATTAAGATATATATTTTTCAAAATGTATGATAAATCAACATATTAGTTATAATATTGGAATTTCTATAATCCATTGTAAAGAATATGCACATAACTCATCTCAATCATATACAACATAGAAATATACAACTAACTAAGCTTATACCCAAAAATCCTATATCAAAATGTCCTCATGATAATGTGGATGTTATTGCTCTATCTATTACTAGCCAAGGAACCCAAAAACATTGAACAGAAATAGCATGAGCAACCGCACCTCAATGAGTAGTATATTTCTTCTAAATAGATTGAGTATCCATTATGCACATATGAAGAGGAATGTTAGAAACTCATAATCCAAACCCAAGATATAATACACATATTAAATCAAATATGGGTTGTTTCATTTCAACAAAACTTTATACAATTTAGGGTCCGTTCGTTTCATGGAAAATATCATGTTTTTGGAAAACATTTTCGAAAGTCATTTTCCGGAAAATGACTCTATTTTCTCAGTGTTCGGCCAAAACCTAAAATTTGAGTAGAAAATATTTTCCACCGTTCGTTAGCTCATTTAATTGTTTGGGAAAAAATTATCAAAAGTTGAATTTTAATATTTTTAATTGACCAAAAAATTAATTTTATTTTTTATATTTTTAAAAAATGATTTTTAAATTTTTATATTTTTAAAAAATCGAAATTTTTATTATTTTTCTTTATTTTTCTTTTCCTCTTCCTTCCTCTCTCCTCCTTCCTCCTCCTCCTTCCTCTACCGCCATCTCCTTCCTCCTCCTTCTTCCTCTTCCTTCCGCCGCCGCCGCCTCCTTCCCCGCCCGACGATGGCCGGCTACCCGGCGACCAACCAAGACCCCATGGCCGAGATCGGCCAAGCTCGAGGCTCGGCCGATCTTGCTCGAGCTCGCCGCGAGCTTCACCGGGCTCTATCGCGGCTTGCCGAGCCCTGGCCGAAGCTCGCGGCGAGCTCGGGTGAGGCCCGAGCCCCGCCCAACTCGCCGGATCCGGCAAGCCGCGAGCTCCGCCGCCGGATCCGGCGAGCTCGCGGCTCGCGAGCCCGACAAAGCTCACGGCGAGCTCGGGCGAGGCCCGAGCCCTGCCTAGCTCACCGGATCTGGCGAGCCGCGAGCTCCACCGCCAAATTCGACGAGCTCGCAGCTCGCCAGAGCCCTGCGAAGCTCGCGGCGAGCTCGGGCGAGGCCCGAGCCCGCCCAACTCACCGGATCGGCGAGCCGCGAGCTCCACCACCAGATCCGACAAGCTCGCGGCGAGCTCGGGCGAGGCCCGAGCCCCGCCCCACTCACCGAATCCGGTGAGCCACGAGCTCCACCACCAAATCCGACGAGCTCGCGGCTCGCGAGCCGGCGAAGCTCGCGGAGAGCTCGAGCGAGGCCCGAGCCCCGCCCAACTCGCCGGATCCGGCGAGCCGCGAGCTCCGCCGCCAAATCCGGTGAGCTCGCGGCGAGCTCGGGCGAGGCCCGAGCCCCGCCCAGCTCACCGGATGTGGCGAGCCGCGAGCTCCACCGCCAAATCCGACAAGCTCGCGGCGAGCTCGGGCGAGGCCCAAGCCCCGCCCAACTCACCGGATCGGCGAGCCGCGAGCTCCACCGCCGAGATCCGGCGAGCTCGCAACTCGCCAGAGCCCGGCGAAGCTCGTGACGAGCTCAGGCGAGGCCCGAGCCCCACCAGCTCATCGGATCTGGCGAGCCGCGAGCTCCGCCTCGCCCGACGCCATCGTGGCCGGTCGCCGACCACTGCCAAAGAATAAGATGAAAAGGAAAGAAAGAAAAGAAAAAAAAATAAGAAATTAAAAACTCAATTTAAAAAAAAAAATAAAGCAAGAAAATAAAAATAAAAATGTATTGATAAAAAGAAGTAAGAGGGAAGAAGCCATTTCCACACTTTAAAGGTTGTTTTTTCCAATGATGGAAAATATTTTCCTTGACTAGTTCATTTTCCGTGAAACGAACACCGGAAAATCCGAAAAATATTTTCCCAGAAGTTATTTTCCGTGAAACGAATGGACCCTTAGAAATGCTTGTTTAATCCACCATCACAATTTAAATATATATATATATATATATATATATATATATATATAGTCAAGTCCGTTGATCAATTTCTATCAAATCACACGTCAATGTTCATTCTATTAACTAATTTATTGCTCAATATCTAACCATAGTCACAACATAATGCCTCCCCATGGCAAAGTCTCCATTTATTATCAGCCAAAGGCTCAACCTTAGAAGGATATCTTAAAACCGATATATATATAGTCAAGTCCATTGATCAATTTCTATCAAATCACACGTCAATGTTCATTCTATTAACTAATTTATTGCTCAATATCTAACCATAGTCACAACATAATGCCTCCCCATGGCAAAGTCTCCATTTATTATCAGCCAAAGGCTCAACCTTAGAAGGATATCTTAAAACCGAGATTTGAATTTGATAAGCTTTGGAGTAGTGAAGTTTGACGAATAAAGTCTGGCCAATTATATGAACTAAGGACTTGAATTCTTATCAAATACTGCAAAATGTATTCGACTCGGCAAGTTTGAACTTTTCCTCATCTTTTCCTTTCTTCTCTCTACGTTTTCATTTGCTTTTTGACTAGATGATAGTCAACACCGCAATATTACACCTTAAAAGGGGCAAGTTAACTCCATAAAGGGGGTAAAAATGGTCCTCCAACTAGCCAATAAAAGTTCAGGCAACTGCATAATGACAGGAGCTCAATCTCGTTCCTACATCTGTAGCACAAAAGTGCAAAAAAAAAAAAAAAAAAAAAAAAAAAAAAAAAAAAAAAAAAAAAAAAGGAGTCCATATCTTTAAACTTTAATATTTTCTTTCTCTACTCTTTTTCGTAAATTTTTACTAATTGATCATGTACTGCCTGGACGTGTGGCATTTATCTTTGTTCTTCTTTCATAATTTGAATGCATTTTGTTGTCAATTTATTTAAAGATTTAAAGATTTATGTTGCACAAAAAAGATTGTGAGATTTTCAATGAGTTATGATTGATAATCAATGGAAAGTTGTAATTAGCCTAAGTCAATAGCGCGTCCAATTTTAGGGATTTTTGATGTAGATGTCAGAATTCGCAGTCTTATTGGTGCATTGACTTGGACCTTAGTGGCCTTTTCCGATGGCTTCTCATTAGTTCATGGAAAAAGCCTGGGGCTCCAGATCAGCCTTGAGATTGCAGGGGTCTTCATTCTTCAGTGATCCCTCTTCTCCCTTTCTTCCGTCTTCTTAGCTCACTCAGCAGATTCGCTGATCTTGTGAACTTGACTGCTTGAAGCAGTATGAAAGCTTTTGTGGTACTTTCCGCGTGGCTTGTTCTCTTCTCTTGTAATGCCTCCCTTTCCAATGCACTAGATACCATAGCAACAAATCAGTCGATTCGAGACGGCGAGAACCTACTCTCTGCTGGTGGGACATTTGAGCTGGGGTTCTTCAGTGCGGGCGATCCCCCAAAGCGATATCTGGGAATATGGTATAAGAAAATAACCACAATGACAATAGTGTGGGTTGCAAATAGAGTAGCACCCCTTGCGGACGCATCAGGCACTTTGAGGGTCACTACCCGCGGAAGTCTCGTCCTTCGCGACGGGAATGGAAGTGATATATGGTCGTTGAACTTGCCAATACCGGCACGGAGTCCAGTTGCGCAGCTCTTGGATTCAGGAAATCTGGTTGTGAGAGATGCAGAAGGCAGTGATCCCAATAATTTCCTGTGGCAGAGTTTTGACTATCCTACAGATACATTTCTAGCCGGTATGAAGATAGGATGGAATAGAACATCAGGCTTCAATCGTTATTTAACATCATGGAAGAGTATTGATGATCCTTCTCCAGGTGACTTCACGTTTCAACTTGATCCGAATGGCTACCCACAACTCCTATTGAAGCAGGGTTCTGAAATCAAGTTCAGTACAGGACCATGGAATGGTCTTCGATGGAGTGGCACACCTAATTTAAAGCCAAACCCATACTACAGGTATGAATTTGTGTTAAATGAGGAAGACATGTATTACCACTACGAGCTCCTCAACAGTTCGGTCATTTCCAGGATGGTAATGATGACCAATGGCATCGTACAGCGATTCACTTGGATTGACCGAACGCAGGGTTGGATGCTTTACCTTACCGAGCCAATAGACCAATGTGACAACTATGCAACATGTGGTGCCTATGGTAGTTGTAGGGTCGATAATTCCCCAGTGTGTAGGTGCTTGAAAGGCTTTGTGCCCCGATTTTCTCAAGAATGGGATATTTTGGATTGGTCAAATGGGTGTGTGAGGAGAAATCCTTTGGATTGTGAAAAGGACATATTTGTGAAGTATTCTGGGTTAAAATTGCCGGATACTCGGTCTTCCTGGTTTAACAAGAGCATGAATCTTCAAGAATGCAAAGTAGTTTGCACGAAAAATTGTTCCTGCATGGCTTATTCGAACTTAGACATCCGAGATGGAGGAAGTGGCTGCTTGCTGTGGTTTGGTGAGCTGATTGACATTAGAGACTACAGCGACTGCGGGGAGGACCTCTACATCCGGATGGCTGCGTCAGAGTCAGGTATTCATTTATTATAGACATGAATTTGCTAGATACTGAAGAGAAAAATGGACACACATCTTTGAGGGAGGGCTTAGAGAAGTGCAATATCAGTGATACCTAGTTCTTACTCCTGATCCTGTGTGCTCCTGCTTCTTCTCTTAGCTTTACTACCGTCACACCAAAAGAAGCATAAGCTGGTCATGGGCTTGGCAGTTTCTTTCGGATCTGTTTTCCTCATTCTGGTTTTCACCATCTGTGTTCTACAATGCAAGAAGAAGAAAATGAAGCTTCCTGAAGGTAAACCGTACTTTATGATACAGTGTTGTCAAATTTTGTATTCTAATTCTCAGCATTCCCAGTTTTTACATTAGTCATTTCGTCACATACAAGTAGGTATTTTACAAGACCTCCCAGTACTTATTCTATTACTGAGCACAAGAATTTCTTGTCTCGTGTTCATGACATTAGTCCTCCCCTTGTAGAAGTGAAGTTTTTTTTCAATTAGACTATCATTAGAGGGGATTCTGCATTCATGTCCCATTCAGCATTCATCCTCACCAAGCCCAACAGTTATAAGATTTTCTATTTATTTTATCTTACTATTCTACGTCACCAATGAGAGGTCACTAAAAGATTCCATGATTAACTGACAAAGTCAGTCAGTCTCAACCAAATTGTTCAAGGCATTTGTGTGTCAGTGTCAGATGTGCGAAACAATGACAAACCACTAGCAATCGTGATCATATTATCCTAATATCTTCGCAATCCAATGCTTTCATATTTAACAATTAGCATGCCTTTGTAGCATCATGATTGAAGGAAATCTGAATTAATGCAGAAGCCACACAGAGATATTTGTTAATCGATTTCCTAATTTGTGCTCCAGCTAAAAGGGACAGTTTTGAATCAGGAGACAACTGTGAAAACCACAAGGAAGATCTTGAGTTGCCACTATTTGGCTTGTCTACAGTAACTATTGCTACCAACTACTTTTCGACCGACAATAAGATTGGAGAAGGCGGTTTTGGACCTGTCTACAAGGTACTGTGCATGCTGTTCTTGAGAAGGATATTGTTGCTATTTGAGGATTGTAAAGTATTGCCTTGCTGTTGCACTTGCAAAATTTGTTTAAGAAAATATTCCTGAATATGTTGATGAGAGGCTGAATAACTTGATCCCAAAATGTTTAGTTACTGTGAGTGGAATTCTACGGAGAAAAAGATTAGGCAAGGAATTATTTTTCGCTAAACAAGTTTGACCACATGCAGGGTGTGTTGAGGGGTGGTCAAGAAATTGCGGTGAAGATGCTGTCAAGGAACTCAACACAAGGGCTGCATGAGTTTAAAAATGAAGTTCTATATGTTTCCAAGCTGCAGCACCGGAACCTAGTGAAGCTTCTAGGATGTTGCATTGAGGAAGAAAATCTTTTGATCTATGAATTCATGCCCAACGGGAGCTTGGACTTATTTCTCTTTGGTTTGGTTACTTTCTCAATTCCTTAGAAGCATGAATTTTGTCAAAGCTCCAAAATAATGTCACTAAAGTAGCAAATGACTAAATTGATGCCTTACTCCTTGTAAGTTAAAAAACCGTGCAAAGTTTACTAATGTGAAATGAACTTTTGATAGATTCAACGCAGAGGAAGCGACTGGACTGGTCAACTCGTTTCAACATCATCAATGGAATTGCTAGGGGGCTTCTTTACCTTCATCAAGATTCCAGACTCAGGATCATTCACAGAGATGTGAAAGCTAGCAATGTATTGTTAGACAATGAGATGAACCCTAAGATCTCTGATTTTGGCTTGGCTAAAAGCTTCACAGGGAATGAGACACGGGCAAACACTAACAGAGTGGTTGGAACATAGTAAGTACTTTTAATGCAGAAAGTGATGACCTTTGTGCTCAATTCGCTTTCAAACTGATGGTTTCAATACATCAATTTCTGTAGTGGTTACATGTCTCCAGAGTATGCTCTTGATGGAGTTTTCTCAACAAAATCTGATATCTTTAGCTTTGGTGTATTGGTGCTCGAGATCATAAGCGGGAAGAGAAACGAGAGGGTTTCATCATCCAGACCACGATCATAATCTTCTAGGACACGTAAGTTCATAACACCATTCACCTTCACGCAGCGAGAATTGCTCCTAACGGTTGGTTTCAATGTGGTCAGGCTTGGAGACTATTCACAGAAGGCAGGTCCATGCAGTTGCTTGACAAGTTGGTTGAGAACTCATGCAGTACTTCTGAAGCATTACGCTCTGTTCATATTGGCCTATTGTGCGTGCAGCGATGCCCTGATGATAGGCCAAGTATGTCCACTGTGGTAATGATGCTGGGAAGCGACATCGAGTTGCCTCTTCCAAAGGAGCCAGGGTTTTTCAATGAAAGGAATCTACTCCAAGAAAACACTTCACAAAGTCAACCAAACGAAATGACCATGACAGTGTTATCTGCTCGATAAAGAGTCATGGCCATGACTTGCATTGTTTCTCTTTCTGTGAACCTTACACTCCATGTAGAAAATCGAAGTAAAAGTTCTTCAATGTCCTCTAGCTATACTTCCGAAAATACCGCATCTCTCATTTGGCTGCAGCATGAATGTACATGGAATGTCTTTTCTACAGATTCCGACATCCTCTTTTACAAATTTGTATTCTGATGGATTTTTATTTTAATGAATGGGCCTATTTTGGCCTAATGGGCCTAGAGGCCCGGCCCATGATAGGGAGAGGTATAAAAGGAAAAATGGCGAAAAGTTACGTTTTTCCATTTTTTCAGTTTTTCCTTTTTCCCTTTTTTTTTCTCCGAAGCGTATTACGACGTTCCTCCCGTATCGTCGTTTCTCCCCTCCTTGAAGAACAACGGTGCCCGTCTCCTCCTCAATTTGCAACGCCGGGGTTTAGTCGTGGATTTAAGGTGTGTTCGACATTGTGATGCACCTTCGTGATCGGTGATTCGTGATTGGGTATTATGAAATCTTCTTCCGCTGCGTTTCTCCTCTTTTTGGGATCGTTTTTGTGTCGAAACGATCGTTTTGGGAATCCTGTTTCCCGAATCCAACCTCTTCATTGGCATCAGAGCAAGGTTAATCACGTTTCCCTTTCCATGTTTGTGTTTCAAAACCAATTTTTAAAGGATTTGTTTGAAGCCTGTTTTAATGTTCCCCCGACGCCGATACTTTGTTCATCCCTTTTTTTCTCTGCTTTCGGAACGTCGAACTGCCTTTTTATTGCTTGAGATTGTAGTGCTCGTCGATACGAGCGTTTTGAGTGGTCGCACGTCGCCGGAGACCGCCGCGCGCCGCCGCCACGCGCAGCCGATACGTTCGGCCCCGTCGGCGCGTGCAACGCACGCGCCAAAGACGGTTCCGGCGCGCGCGTGCGCACGCGCGCAGATTGAAACCGCAGGCGCGTGCGATGCACGCGCGCTGTAATCGCTCCCGCGGCGGGAACCGCCCGCGCGTGCAAGGCACGCGCCGGCCGACGTCACCGTGACGTCGGCGGCGGTTGCCCGCACACGTGCCGCCCGACCGCCCCGGCCGGTCCGACCGGTCCGACCAATCCGACCCGGTCTGGGCCGGCTAGACCCGGTCCGACCGACCCGATCCGGTCCGACCGGACCCGTAGACTTGCGTTGACCGTTGACCGAGCTGTTGACCGTTGTTGACCATTGACCGTTGACTTGACCGTTGACCGTTGACTCGACCATTGACCGTTGACCAAAAAAAAAAAAAAAAAAGGAATGTGTTTCTTTTTCAATTATGCCATTGTGGATTATAAGTAATCTATTTTTTATTGTGCATTTGTTGCATGAAACGTGGAAAATTATGTATTTTCCCTTATGTTCATTATGGATTATAAGTAATCCAATTATTACAAGTTCGCATTCGTTGCGGGAACTATAATGCGCTATGCACGGATACCGCATTCCCGAGAACGGACGAAGGACGTGCAAGACTTAAAGGGCTGATGACAGAATTGGCTAATTATCGATGGCATGATGGTGATTTAGTATCACATGTGGTTAGGGTCAATCGGATGATACAAGAAATCATCTGGAACGGTTATCTTATGCCGGATTTTTAGAAGGTGTCGACCTTCAAGAACACTCTTCCACCCGAGTGGCAAGCGGTGTTAGATCGGCTATGGAAGGTCAACGTGGTCTCGGGTTATAGGAGGTGGTAGAAGCTTTTGTGAGAGAGTACTATAGGATTGAGCTTATCAAAACTTCAACCCTTAGTATTAGTGCCACATGGCGCAAAGTGAATGCGCCTTGGAGGCGACATAAGAGCTCTCCAAAAGTCTTTCCATGGTTGGCAAATGTGCCTACAAAATTCTCAAATTTTTGACTGATAGATTAGAAAGGACATTCCCTAATTATTTCTTAGATTAGTTTGAGATGTTTTATTCGTGTAAATATATCTCTTTCTAGGTTGATATTTCCCTCTCGTATATATTACTTAGTGTAATGAATATGCTATATTTTGTGAAAGCATTATTATTGTAATGGATGTCATATATTATTTGCTTTCTGTTATTGCTGATTGATGTGGGTAGCTCTTAGAAGTTTTTGTAGCTTCATAGAATTTAGTTTGCATAAGACAATTATATTAATGACAGTTTTAAGTTAGGATTTTTGGAGGATGATTGGAAACATAGTGACCTTTTGATTCTAAAACCTTACTTGAAATTGTTTATTAATATGATGAGTCTATGCAAAGTGGATGCATAAATGATAGGCATTAATTATTCGTGCATATATGTCGATGTGTTCGGATCGATGGCTTCAAAGACAACTAAGAAAGTAATTGCTGATTTGAACGGCAACAATTGTGAAATATTGAATATGAAGATTCAATATGTGCTGGAAAAGCAACAAGCACTAGAAGCTCTTGACCATGTTATGGAAGATCTTGAGAATGTTGTGCGCCGCCTTGAGCTAGTAGAGGACCACCTAACGGCATTGGAGCCGAGAGTAAATATTTGTTATGCTGGTTCTAGCTCAGAAAGGGCTTTGAGCTCTAAGCGCAAGCGTATTGATTCGTTCAATATGTGGTCAAGCAAAGGATCAAGTCCTCCTTGCAAGAAACCAAGAGTTAACCAACACAAGAGAGGAAAACGTCCTCAAGTGAAGAAAATGTCAAGGGTAAGGTGTTACAATTGTGACAAGAAGGGTCACTATGCTCGCAACCTGTCGTGAGCCTAAAAGGTAAATACCTCTTGTACATTTGAGAACTTTGCTTATGTGTCAAGTTCTGTATTGTTGGCTGAATCCAATCCTTTGTGGACTGTAGATTCAGGAGCAACGGACCATGTAGCAAAGGATAGAGGATCCTTTGTGGAATTCCGACGAGTCCCAACTGGAACTAAGTGGATCTATGTGGGAAACAACTCCAGAGCTGAAGTGAAAGGAATTGGCACCGCCAACCGAACATGCGTGGTGGACGCACTTTGTTCCTACATGATGTGTTGTATGCTCCGGAGATTCGTCGGAATCTAGTGTCCTGCATTTTAGTGTTGGTCAAACTAGGTTTCAATATAAACTTCCATAATAGAGGTGTGGATTTGTTTTTGAAACAAATTTCTATGGTCATGGTTATTTTCTGGATGGTTTCATTGTATTAGATGTTGATTATGTTAATGTGAATGTTTGTTATTCCCTTCTCACATCTCCTAATTCATATGACAATGATGTGAATGTTTGGCATGCAAGAATTGGTCATATTGGCCAACAACGTATGAATAGACTAGCCAAAGAGGGCTTGTTGGGCAATATTGAAAAAGTCAATTTGCCCACATGTGAGCATTGCCTAGCAGGGAAAACAACAAGGAAACCATTTGGAAAAGGTAAAAGAGCTGAATTTCCTCTGCATTTAATCCATTCTGACATCTGTGGTCCAATGAATGTGAGAGGAAGGCATGGGGCTGTTTATTTCATCACTTTTATAGATGATTATACTCAATTCGGATATGTCTATTTGATTTCTCATAAATATGAAACATTAAGTTGTTTCAAAAGGTTTATGGCCTTGGTAGAGAATCAATTAGACAGGAAAATAAAAGCATTGAGATCCGATCGAGGTCGAGAATATTTATCTGATGAGTTCAGAAAATTATGTGATGAAAAAGGAATAGAAAGACAGTTGTCTATTCCATATACTCCTCAACAAAATGGTGTTGCAGAGAGAAGAAACAGAACCCTACTTGAAATGGTTAGGTCTATGATGGCACATGCTAACTTACCCATCACTTTTTGGAGTGATGCATTATTGACAGCTGCCTATGTACTTAACTGGGTGCCTTCCAAATCAGTTACTTCCACTCCATATAAGTTATGGACAGGTAGAAAACCGGACTTAGGTTTTCTTAAGCCATGGGGTTCGCCCAAGTGGGAGTGTAACTGAATTTGAATCACGAGATGTCACATTCTTAGAGGATGAGTTTCCTAAGAAGGGCGAAATAGGTGAAAATTACTCCCTATTTGAAACCATGGATCAAGATAATGATATTAGTGGGGTTCGTCCAAGTGGGAGTAGTATGAGAAGTGATGAATTGCATACAAATGATTCTCAATCACAACCACATGATGAGACGACATCGTCATTATCTAATCCTAGTGGGAGCATAATGGGAAATGATATGCTAAGTGCACAATCTCCCATACGGCGAACAAGTCGCAAAAGTATTCCCCGTCGACGTTTTGACATTGAAGGGGAAACTTTTATGATTGCCCCACAAGATGAGGATGAGCCAAGAAATATACATGAGGCTCTAAATTGCCCTAATAAGGAAAGATGGATGGATGCAATGGGAGAGGAAATGGAGTCAATGAAGTCAAACCATGTTTGGGAACCGGTTGATCTTCCAAAGGGACGCAAAGCTATTGGGAACAAGTGGGTTCTCAAAATAAAGCGTAAAGCTGATGGCTCAATAGAAAGATATAAAGCTCGCCTTGTGGCGAAGGGGTATAATCAACGGGAAGGAATTGATTATGAGGAAACATTTTCCCCGTTGTTAGATTCACCTCAATTCGCATTATTCGGCAATAGTGACAAGTATGGATCTTGAATTACATCAAATGGATGTAAAGACTGCTTTTCTCAATGGAGACTTAGATGAGGAAATATATATGGAACGACCTGTTGGTTTCATTACGAAAGGCCAAGAAGGAAAGGTATGTCGACTTTTGAAATCGATATATGGCCTTAAGCGATCGTCAAGACAGTGGTATATACGTTTTCATAATGCTATGATGGCATATGATTTTACAATGATTGATAAGGATCATTGTGTATATATCAAAAGATCCAAAGATCAATTAGTGATCATATCATTATATGTTGATGATATACTAATTGCCGGAAGTAATATGGAGTTAGTTAATACCATCAAAAGTTGGTTATCTTCCAATTTTGAGATGAAAGATATGGGTGAGGCTGCATACATACTTGGAGTTAAGTTTTCAAGAGATCGTTCAAAGAGATCATTATCTCTTTCGCAAGAAACATATATAAGTAAAGTTCTTGAACGATTTCGTATGCAAGATTGTAAACCCATAGACACTCCTATTGCAAAAGGTGAAGGATTGAGCCATAGATCGTGTCCAAGGACTCCACAAGAGAAGGAACAAATGAAGCATGTTCCTTATGCTAGTGCTGTTAGGAGCTTGATGTACGCTATGTTGTGTACAAGACCGACATATGCTTTGCAGTTGGAATGGTGAGAAGATACCAATCCAATCCAGGTCAAGCACATTGGAAAGCCGTTAAGAGAATACTAAGGTATCTAAAGGGAACCGCTGATTATATACCGAGATATCAAGGAAAGGATCTCGCGACTCGAAGGCTATTTAGACACAAGTTGAGAAGGAGATTTAGATGAAAGGAAATCTACCTCTATTTTTGTTTTTGTTTCTGAATAATGGCGCCATGTGTTGGTGCGGCAAGAAACAAACGTGTATAGCCTTGTCCACTATGGGAGCTAAGTTCGTGGCATTATCAGCAGTGGTACAAGAAGCAGTTTGGCTTAAGAGATTTTTGGATCATTTAGGTGTTATTGAGAAAGCTGTAAATCCATTATTGGTTAATTGTGATAGCCAAGCAGCTATAGCGTACACCAAAGATCCAAAGTATCATGGCAAGACCAAACATATAGATACCAAGTATAACTTTGTCAAAGATATAGTTGCACGAATGGATGTGAACTTACAAGTACATATTTACGCATAGAATGGTTGCAGATCCTATGACAAAGCCAACACCTAGAGATGTGTTTTTTTTTTTTTTTTTTTTTGTGGTCATGAGAAATCTCTAGGATTGCGTAGAGTCTCGATGTCTTGGATATTTTGATTTCCCCGAGCTGTTCACATTTATGAAATTGTGTTTTTCATCATTAATGCCTATGAATCTTTGTTTGATCTTTATGCATCTTAATGCTCGGTGCATTATATTGAGTTGAGAAAGTATGTCGGACAGATAAGAGATTAGCCCACTCACACGGGTAATCGCCTCTATTTTCTTGTGTGATAAATAGAGATGAGACGGTTTTTAAGCTTATTATCTAGGTGATAATCGAGAGCTCGGGCTTAAAATATATATGTCGCCTTAACTAAGTGTTAAGATGAGGACATGATAAATACTATGTCCGAAAGTAAAATAACCCACATATTTTACTTTATCGTCTAAGATGCCGATGTGAGTTCGATGAATTATGTGAATGAGTAGATACGTGAACTCAAGTTAGACATTGGGTATGTCTAAACTATCATCTGTACGGTATTGATTGTGTAGACATACGCTCCATGGGAAAGGAGTTAATACCGTAATACGCTTTTCATACTGCGTATGCATGAGACGACCAATAAGAGTGGCAAAAGTTTGATCTCAATTTTTATGCCGTGTGAGACTCTTGAGGAAAATAAGTTCCTCATTTTTTGTCCCCTCAGGACTCTTACTTATTCTCAAGATTTCTATTTAGTGTTTGCTATCTTAGGATGTTGCCAATGGTCATGAGTTGATTCGATCTAATGGGGCATTTCTAGAAAAGCAAGCTGGACTGAAATTGAGAGTTTGAAGGAAAGAGGAAGATCGATTTTGGAGAATCACATTGTTTTTGTATTCACTGGTCGACCAATTATGACTGTCTTTGCGATAATCATAATTGTGAATGCAATATATATCGTTGTTGAAAAGAGATCAAGAGAGATATAAATGTGATTGATCGATCTAGGGAACTGCATACTAAATCTACTCAAAGTGTGATACCCATTATGAGCTGCTATATATTCCTAACAGATGTATGGCAACGAGCTCTCGAAGTATGCTGGTCGCACGGACTACTCACCAAGTATGAATGTTGCAATGAGGAAAGTGGGACTGCGTAAGGGCCACCATGTCGAGTGGGAGATGTATATAGATGGATTCTTCTTTGATGAGCCAAAGTAAGACTTGTCCGCCCATGTTGGTTTTAGTCCACCATGTGCGAGTGGGAGATGATGGATTTTTATTTTAATGAATGGGCCTATTTTGGCCTAATGGGCCTAGAGGCCCGGCCCATGATAGGGAGAGGTATAAAAGGAAAAATGAAAACTGAAAAGTTACGTTTTTCCATTTTTTCAGTTTTTCCTTTTTCCCTTTTTTTTTCTCCAGAAGCGTATTACGACGTTCCTCCCGTATCGTCGTTTCTCCCCTCCTTGAAGAACAGTGCCCGTCTCCTCCTCAATTTGCAACGCCGGGGTTTAGTCTATGGATTTAAGGTGTGTTCGACATTGTGATGCACCTTCGTGATCGGTGATTCGTGATTGGGTATTATGAAATCTTCTTCCGCTGCATTTCTCCTCTTTTTGGGATCGTTTTTGTGTCGAAACGATTGTTTTGGGAATCCTGTTTCCCGAATCCAACCTCTTCATATTCGAAAGCCAAGAGTTCCCGTTCAAGGGCGTCTTTCCCCGAAAACTCCACATCGTTGGCCCAGAAAAGAAAATCTCGTCAACTCTATATCTTCCATAAGTTCAGCACTTAATCTCTACTTCAGAGAGCTAGTTTCTATCGGAATTGAGTTCCCTATCACCATCAAAATCACTTTCCTTCAAGAATGATGGCATGCACTCGGCACATAACCTGGTCTATGTCGATTTCATACTGAAATTTGGGTAACGATGATCTTTGAACTAAACAGGGTCCTAGCTCACTCTAAATAGAAATAAGGGAATTGTCACCCGTTTCTTGGAAAGATAGGAAGTAGTTTGGGCTGGCGGCGTGCACGGCCAAGTTGGTCGTCTGCATGGCTAGAATCTTGAACTATGCCTGATTTTAAACTTGGAATTGGGAGCTCAGACACCTTGGCCCTAAAACTAGCGACCTCGAAGACCTGCGAAACTCACCAGTAGTTTGGGCTGGAGGCGTGCACTGCCAAGTTTGGGTCTATTAACGACTGTTGATGAAAAACAAAATATGTGCACATGGAAGCCAAACTTCCATTAGCTGCAAATACAGTCTAAAAGACTTGGGAAACTCACCAGCGTGAAATTAAGTTGTTTCCAGGTTTGAGAACAATTAACATCAACTCTGGATAATTCTTACTGATGCAAGAGGAGAGCCAAACACCCCAAGTGCCAAAAATTGGCACGAATGGATATATAAGTGCCAAAACTTTTGAAAAGTATACTTAAGTGCCAATTCCAACGAGACTTGTCAGAAATCCGACATTACTATATTTTTTAATAATAAAATTGGTCTACGTGGCTTTTCAAAATGTTCACTCAGCACTCCTTGTCCCAAAACGATGTCGTGTTGCTTACAAATTTGATTTTTAATATAAATGTTAATCAAACTTAAAAAAAAAAAAAAAGGAGAGAGGTAGCATTCAATGAGAGCCTCCATAGCTAAGGGTCAGTTAGGGTCGTTGGGTCTCGGCCAGCGGCCGACAACCCTAGCTAATTGCAAGTCTTCATCTAGATTTCGACTGAGGGGTCGTTGCCCTTCCCCAGATAAGACGAGGGTCGTCGACCATTGCCCAAATCAAGCCAATGGCTGTTGCTAGCTAGAGTGGGGTCACCACCTAGCCTTGCCATAGTCAGTTGGCCCTTGGCCCCTTTGGTTTAAGGCTCTAGGGGAGGGCCTGTAGGCCCATGCCTATGATCCGCCATGGTCCCCGGCCATTAGCTTGGGCTTGGTGACCCCAATCAACCCACAGCCCACTATGACTAGCTATTTTTGGTGATGATGGGGCGGCGGCAACAAGGGCTAGGAGGCCCTTGCTGAATGATGCCTCCTCCTTTTTTTAATTTATTCTTAATTTAATTTAATTAACATTTATATTTTTAAAATCAAATTTCAGCGTAAAACGTCGTTTTAAGCTTATAACGTCACATGGATAAGTTTTTTTAAAAAGAATTGCCATGTTAGTAAAAAAAAAATCGTCGGAAGAAACGTTAGTAGTTTGGTTGGAGATTGTTGTCGTTGGTATTTAAAGAGTGCGCATAATAACCATTTTATTTCTGTTTCAGAATTACTTTTCTATTCTAGACTTGTTTTTTGAACAAAAATTCGTATGGTAAAACTATTTCATTCTTCTATTTCTAGAATAGATTTTATTTTAAAAATAGGTTTGGAACAAAAATCATAAGTAAAAATATTTTACTTTTCTATTTCTGAAATAGAAATGAGAAATAAAAACTCTTTGGATCATCCATCCTCGCTACTAGCCAATTGCTCATCCTTCACATAAGTTGTATCGACACCGATACGCGACAAGCAACACAACACGCCAATATGTCGTTTTTCAAAAAACAGATAATTTCAACATGTTAAGGCACGTTATATATTAAATGTATATTTTTATATATACATAATAAATTATCATTTTTATGATTATTGCATTCATATTAATTTGATTCAAATTTACAAATAAATCAATAATAATAAAAGTCTAGAATGAATTTACACTAAAAATATTAATCCGTCATTTATTAATATCATTAGTTGTTTCAATTTGACAAATTCTATTTCCATTCCAATAATATATAAAACTTGGAGAAAAAAAAACAATTCACATTCTAGACTCACATGTCAGACATGTTGGAAGAGAAGAGAAAAAAAAATTAAGGGTGAATTGTTTTTCAAGGGAAATAAGAGTCGAAGATAAAAGAAAATTAGATTTTTTTCTTTCCCTATTATTATTTTTATTATTGTTTTTAATTTTTCACAAATATACATTTTGATCCATCATTTATTAAAAAAAAAATTAAAGTTGACCTTGCATGTTGGAATCACGTATTGAAAACTCACGTATTGGAATTCCAACTCAAGTGTCGAAGAGTGTTGGAAATGTTGACTATGTGTTAAATTTTTTGACACGTGTTGACCGAGTATCAAAGAGTGTTAAATACGTGTTGAAGTGTTCGACACGATAAGAAGGCTCCCAAAGAATGTTAATACTTCCTAGTCCATCGCTATCGGCCGCCACCACTCCTTGACTATAGTCGATTGCCAAGACCGCAACCGCCAATTGCCAACCCTGCCACCAATCGTCGTCAAGAGTGGCCAGCCGCCAACCACGGCTACCTAAGAGGGGGAAATTTTATATTTTTATCAAACGAATTTTTATTCCGAAAATAAAAATTTTGTATTGTTATCAAACGCGTATTTTTGCTTAAAAACTCATCTAAGAATAGAAATAAAAAATATATATATTTCTCTTCTAGAAATTAATTTTTGGCCAAAATGATTATCCTTCGCGCTTAATGTGTATATTTCTACTTCGATTTTGGCACTTTTATATATCTTTTGGAAGTTTTGACACTTGTGTGTCTACCAATGCTAAGTTTTGACACTTGTGTGTCTACCAATGCTAAGTTTTGACACTTGAGGTATACTTTTGCCGATGCAAGAGTATTTATTGAGGAGCTGCTCTAAGATGAGCCAACTTCTCTATAGTTTAATCTAGGGAAAATTATCAAAAAAGTCTCAAACCTATAATTCAGTTCCAATTTATTTTTTTCTTTTTTTTTTTTTTTGGCTAAATGAGTTATAAACATTTTGCAATTGGGTCAATTCAACCAATCCGACCAATTTTGACCAGCCAACATTGACATGGATGCCAGCTATCCTACGTGGCGCCATCGACACTAACGTTAACAATAAATATTTTTTTTATTTTTTCTCTTTTTTTTTCTTTTTTCTTCCCTTCTTGTTTGGCATGATGCATCGATGGTTGGGACAGAATAGTCTTTTTGATGAGAATGAGTGAAAAGTCCTTTCAGACCGAAAGGTCCCTCATTTGACACATCCATGACATCCATGCGTTCAGAATGTAATTTTCTTTTGAAATTCTTCCCAATGAAAATTAGGTGATGCAAGATTGATAGAAATTATCATGCATGATCCTCACTTGAATTAGTGCATGTGTACAAGAGACATATTCCCAAGGATTAGAGAGGTCATCAGGTAAGTATGTCTACTTACACTTTAAATACTTGTCATTGTGCAAGTATTTTCTTACAAATACACCAACACTCGACTCAGTCGAACTGTACCCCCAAAGATTTTTTCCAAGTACAGTCTAATTAAGGCAACAGAAGATAGGTTTGAGTCCTTGATAGATGATTTTCCTTGCTACATCAAAATGACCAAAAAAGGTTCAAGTCTTAGTCGAGTGAAACCTCATTTTAGGCGACCGCAGAAAGGTATAGATTAAAGACAATATTTGTTACTCTAACAGGTGACTGTAGAAAGGTGCAAGTCCCGAAAAAGCAATTTCCCATTTAGGTGACTGTAGAAAGGTATGGAGTAATTTCCCGTTCAAGCGACTGTAGAAAGGTACAAGTCCTAGACATTACATTTAGTGCTCTAACAGGCGACCGTAAAAAGGTATGAGTCTTATAAAAACAATTTTTCCTTCAAGGCGATCAAAAAAAGTTTGGGTTCTGGACAACCAAATACTGTCATACTAAGCGATTGTAGAAAGGTACAGGTCCTAAGAAAGCAGCTTTCTCTTATAAAACAATGTTACTATTATGGATGATCGTAAAAAGGTACGGGTGCTGGACGTGTAACACCAGCTATCTTGAATATCTCTACGCTCCTTAAAGGTAAGCTATTCTAGGTATGATCCTTCATTGTTTGCATTAACATTTCCATGCATCATATAAATTGCATTACAAAATGAGATTCATTTTCCAACAAAAAATAATTCATTACATGTGCATACTAAAATTTAGGTCTCAATTTATTTTTGAATACAACCTATACGAGCTCGCCTTCAAAGAAGGACAGTTGTCATTACATAAATTTTGATGACCCAATCATTTATTTATTATACAAAAATTAGGGATCAATCTCCACCCCTAATCTGTGTAACGCATTTTAAAGCTGTGAGAACTCAGTGTCCAAAGCAGACAATATTACACAGTGGGGCCTGGATCGTTACAAATGGTATCAGAGCCAACTCCCGACCGCGTGTGGGGCCACAGCGAGGACCTTGTGCTCCTAAGGAGTGAAGAGTGTGCCAGCCCAAGCGATGGTGCGCGGAGAGTGTCGCGACCAATTTTTCGGGTGAACCACCTAGGGTTTGGCTAATGGATTGTTAAGTTTAGACTTAACTCGGGCTCTCCCAAACCCATACCAATTCGCGACTTAACTCGGGCTCTCCCAAACCCATACCAATTCGCGACTTACGTTCGAATTCTTAACATGCAAATGATTTTTATTTAGGAGTCGCCACTAATCAGTTTTTGGTGGGTCGATTAGAAACCCAAGTAAAGTAATGGGATATTTACTTTACTCCTACGAACCAGAGATTCTAGATACGAGGACTTAGTTACGCTAGATTCCTCTAACGCCCTTTCGGTACCATTCTTTTATTTTGAAAAAAAAAAATGTTTAGCAGGCAGCTTGAATTGATTTTAATTATCTCCCTAACATGTGAGGTGATCATGCGGGTGCGCAAACCACCAATTTAACACCCAATAAAGCAATGAATAAAATTATGGAACTTACCCCGTAGCAACGAAAGCATCTGCGTTGTTAGATCAGAATTCACATCAACAGTCCTAGATATAATTTCTAATTAACACGCAATTTCTGTTTTTTTGTTTTCACTTTGTTTAATGGGAACTTAATTTATATGCAATGCATGCTAATAATCTAATATGACATGGCAACATGACCTAAATGACATGGCAATATGATTTAAACTATATGACATGAGTAGAGTAAATTCTAAAGAAATGCATTAATTAAATGTAATCTAAATGACCTAATTCTAATGATTGACAATTTCTAATTAAATGAACCTAACAAAAATCACTAAATGACGTGCATTGTATGAACCTAATTCTATATGACGTGCACATGGTTCTTATTTTCCTAATAAGCATGCGATCTATGCAATGACGTGCAAAGAATGCCCTAAGTTTACATGCATGATGATTTTTGTTGTTTTTTTATTAATTTCAAAATTAAAATTTAACATGCAATTCAAATAAAACTAGCATCCTAAATGAATTTTTATTTTTGTTTTTTTTTTCCATGATCTAAAATAAAATCCTTAATCTAAATATGCAAGACAATAAAAATATAAAAATAAACCTAATCTTAATTTAAGATTTTTTTTGAGTTTTTTATTGTTAAATTAACAATTTCTAAACATGCAACCTAAACTAGTTAATTTGATTTTTTTTTTTTTTATTAAAAAAATGAAATTTCTATCCCGAGCATGCAAACCCTAAAACTACATTTTTTTATTTTTGATTTTTTTAAAAAAAGAAAATTAATTCAAACAACCCTAGCAAATCAAGCAAAATTGATCCCCAAATTGACGAACCGTATCTCGCGCATGAGATCGGGTTGGCCAATTTCACGAAAAATCACAAATCGGATCTCGGGCTGGAGATCGATTGGCAATTTTTAAGTAATTGCGAGTCGGATTTCGGGCGCGAAAGTCGGATCGACAATTACTAATTTCATGGAAATTTTATCTCATGGAATTTCACCTTAACATTAAAGGGACAATTATTCCTAAAATAACAAATAATGTGCAATAAACAAAAAAATAAATAACATGAACGAAAATAAAATAAAATAAAAGATTTACCTAATTTTTGTTCTTTGCTTTTTTGTTTTTTTGTTTTTTTTTTTGGCCAAAAAGAGGAAAAAGGAGGAGGGCCGACGGGGGAATGCCGGCTAGGGTTCCGGCGAAGCTGCAGGGACGGCGCAACGGCGGCGCAACACCAGGAGGCTCAGGCGAAGCGGATCAGCGACGGAAGGTGCCTCAGGGACGGCTTGGTAGCACGTCAGGAGCGGCAGGGAGCGTCGCGGGCCAAGGACAGGCGCGCGCGCGGTCGTCGGGGCGTCAGGGGCGTCGCGGGTCGAGGATCTCGCAGACGGTGGCGACGGAGAGCTCTGGTGGCGGTAGATCTAGACAGGGGCGAGACCGAGGGCTTCGGGCGGCTGCGGCAAGGGAGCTGGGCACGGACGGATCTGGGGTTGGCGCTAGGTCGCGATTTCGGGGCTCCTGGGCGTGAGCAGAGGCGGATCAAGGCCAACGCGGGGGCTCCGGTGTCTGGATCTGGGCTTCGCGGCGGCGGTGGATCAGGCGGCGTCTGCTCCTAGATCTGGAGGAGGAGGGGCGCCTACTTCGAATCGCAAGGCTGTAGAGGCGACGGGGCGACGCAGTGAGATGGCGAAGGCGTCGCTGGCTCGGTGGCGTGGAGGCGCGACGGACGGCGCCGGCGCGGGCAGGCACCCCCCCTCGGGGAAGATGAACAGTGCCGAGGGGGGGGTTTCTTCCCCGAGGGGGGGTTTCACCTTTTTTCTTTTTACTTTCTACCTCTCTCTCCTCACTTTTCACCCTTCTTTTCTTTTGTTTTTCTTTTGTGGCCCTTTTTACCGACGGAAAGGACCTCCGACAACTCTCTCTCTCTCTCTCTCTCTCTCTCTCTCTCTCTCTTCACTTTTTTGCTTTCTTTTCTCTTTTCTTCGAAGAAACCGAGAGACCCCCCTAAACTACCGTACACAACCCTTTTTATACACCAAAAAATTGTATCTTCGCGGCATATTTTACTTCCAATTTTGCTTACGTAAAATCCAATTGAATATAACATTTTACCCCACGCAATATTCTTTGCATATTTGATCAAAAAATTTCCCCTCTTGCACAAAGATACATATTCCGGTGCATATTTCCTAAGCCCATAAAAATCTCAACAAAATAAGACAAAATCAATAAAATCTGCCTAAACTATATGCCATGTGATTCTTTATTTTTTTATTTTTTAGCAAAAATTAACCCCAAAAATTTAGGTGTCAACAGGGAGGAGGGATGGCAATGCGTCCACGCATCGGTCCCCGGACGTGCGCAGGGAAGGGGAAGGGATCCTCTCTAATCCCACAGCACTTAGGGGGAAAGTCCTGGGCCAGTTTATAAAAGCTTGGGCCCCTCTAATCTGTGTAACGCGTTTTAAAGCCGTAAGGACTCAATATCCAAAGCGAACAATATTACACAGTGGGGCCTGGGTCGTTATAAAAGAAGTACTCCATCACCTTTATGGATAATTGTACTCAATTTTGCTATGTTTATTTGTTAAATAGCAAAGATGAGGCTTTGAGCATGTTTATTAAGTATAAAAATGAGGTCGAGAATCAACTTCATAAACGAATCAAAGTGCTTAGGTCTAATAGAGGATGAGAATACAATTCTATCAATTTAAAGGAGTTATGTGCTAGTTTGGGGATAATTCCCCAAACAACTGCACCTTATACTCCATAGCAACATGAAATTGTTGAATGGAAAAATAAAACTTTAAAGGAAATGGCTAATGCCATGCTCATAAGTTCAGGTTTATCTCAAAACCTGTGGGGGAGGTAATTCTAATTGCGAACTATATTCTTAATAAATTACTTCATAAATAGACCGGTAAAACTCCTTATGAGTTATAAAATGAAAGATTGCCATCCTACAATTTTTTGAAAGTATGGGAGTGTTTAGCCAATGTAGCAATTCCTCCTAAACAAACTCCGATTTATACCTAAAATGGTGGATTGCATATTCATCGGTTATGCTCAAAATAGCAGCGCATATAAATTTTTGGTTAACAAATCTAATCATGCATAAATCTATGTCAATACTATCCTAGAATCAAGGGACGCTGAATATTTTGAAGATATATATCCTGCAAAAATAAATCAAGGTGAATCATCTCGAAAGAGATTTAGAAAATCAAAATTTGAAAATCATGAAGTGGAGACCAAAGAAGCCGAACTTTGTAGGAGTATGAGGTCACGGATTGAAAAATCTTTCGGACTTGACTTTCTAACATACATGTTAGAAGGTGAACCTCAAATTTTTCAAGAGGCAATGTCAACTCCAGATGCTCCTTACTAGAAAGAAGCTGTTGACAATGAAATTGATTCTATCCTAAGTAACCACACTTGGGAATTGGTCGATCTTCCATCAAAAAATAAACCAATTAGATGTAAATAGATATTCAAAAAGAAGCATGAAGCTAATGGTTTCATAAATAAGTATAAAATAAACCAACTTGTTGCCAAAAGGTTTAAACAAAAAGAGGGTTTAAACTACTTAGATACTTATTTGCTAGTAGCAAGAATAACATCAGTTAGGATGCTGATTGCTATAACGTCACTATACAATTTGCAAGTACATCAAAAAATGTGAAAATTGCATTCTTGAATGGTGACTTTGACAGGGAGATTTATATGGAACAACCTGAAGGATTCAAGATCAAGGGATAAGAACTCAAAGTGTGCAGACTTGTTAAATTATTTTATGGACTTAAACAAGCTCCTAAACAATGGCATGAGAAGTTTGACCATGTTATGATCCAACATGAGTATAAAATCAATAAGTGTGGCAAATGTGTGTACACTAAATCCACGTCAATTGGATGTGTACTCATTTGTTTATATGTTGATGACTTGCTGATTTTTGGAGATAATATTGAGGTTACGAAAAACAGCAATAATCTCTTCAAGAAGAATTTTTTAGATGAAAAACTTAGGTGTTGCAAATGTTCTACTCGACATCAAAATTCTAAGGAAATTATGATGATCTAAGTTTAATACATTTTCATTACATTAAAAAGGTAATTGAGAGGTTTAAAGGGTTCGATATTAAAAAAGCGAATAATCCCTATCTTGCGCACCTAACTTTACAAAAAATATATATATATATATATATATATTGGAGACAGTATCAAACAGTTAGAGTACTCTCCAGTAATCGGTAGCATCATGTATATTATGAACTACACTAGACTAGATATTGTATACTCAATGGGAAAAACTAAGTAGATATATCGGTAATCCCGGTCACGAGCATTAGGATGCTCTATTGAGAGTGTTGGATTAAATAAAAAGAACCAAAAACTATATTCTGCAATATGACAAATATCTTGCTCTTTTAAAAGGCTATTGTGATGCTAACTAGATTTCAAATTTTGATGAATTGAAATTGACTAGTAGATATGTGTTCACGTCAGGAGGTGCTGTAGTAACTTGGAAATCTTCAAAGTAAACTCTAATGGCACGCTTCACGATGGAATCGAAGTTTGTTGCTTTGAATAAAGCTACTAAAGAAGCAGAGTGACTTCAACAGTTTTTAGATGTTCTATTGTGGCCAAAACTTGTGCCTGTAGTATGCAATTACTATGACAATCAAGCAGCGATTGAAATGGCACATGATGTATTATATAATAGTAAGTCTAGACACATTTGTCATAGACATGATATTATTAGGCAATTGCTCTTGAATAAAATAGTTTCTTTAGACTTTGTAAAGTCCAAAGAAAATATTACGTATTGACTAACAAAAGGTTTGTTGACAGAGCAAGTAAATTGTGCATTGAGAAGAATAAAATTAAAAGCCTTAATTAAATAAAAAGATTCCAATGTGGAAACCTAACATAGCGATCGGAGATCCCATGGATTAGGTTTAATAGGATCACGCAAATTTTGGATACTCTAGTGTGAACAATATCCCTCACTCCTATGATGTAATAGTGACTCCTATAGCGTTTTAAGGATATGCTATGTGTTTAATGATTCTTACAGCTTGAATTTCAAAATCCTAAAAAGGTAAGGTAGGATACCTTTGATATGAAATGCACCTATATATGTGGAGTTGGCCAACTCTATGAAAATCTTTAAAAGTTAGAATTTCTAAAGCACACAAGAATCCTGATAAGTTCAAAGCTGAAAGAATGAACACACCGAGAACCAATCTTGATTTAGCATGAGATCTATTGTTTGGGTTTACATCAACTAGCGATTCAAGTCTTAATCCATCAACTAGTTAAGTAAGTCCAATAGGCTTTCATGGAAGAATGTTCAAAGTGAAAGCTACCTATCTTGATGCAGTTTATCTCCATATGCATACTTGGAATGCTTCAAGTCAAAAGCGTTAATGGACAATTTAATGGACACATTCCTTCAACAACCCTTGTGCATCAGTCGTGGAACAGTTTTATGGCCGAATTAATTGATGCGTTAATGAATGCATTTCTTCAGCCCTGATACAGCAATTTTGCGACACAATCATGGACGAATTAATGGATGGACGTGTTAAGGGACGAATTCCTTCATCTTCATCCAGCAAATATTCCTCGCATTAAGGGACGTGTTGATGATGGATTTCCAGGTGTCTCTCCCCAACAATTTTGATAATCATCAACTTACGAAAGGGACTCTTCCTTAATTCGTGGCAAATAGAATCATTCAAATATGAGAATTCCTCTTTGAAAAAATACTCTTTCAAGTGTGCCGGTTTCTAAAAGTGTTCGACAAAGTCTCGTTTGTGAAGTGTTAATACAATTGGGTTCGAGGTGTTGTGTCTTAGAAGGTATAGTTCGTGAAGCTACTTAATACCGTTAACAAGAACTAATTGCATTAAGGAGATTTGATTAGCCATACCTCACTGTTTCATTTCCTATAAATTTTATCACAATCAAACAGTTTTGTATTTTGAGTTGTGATTCAGCATCTTTATAGGTAAAATTATACGAACATTGGCTTGATTAAATTATTGTTATCATTTTCTCAGATTTACTTTTTCGGTTCTAACAAACAGAGTTGCGTATTTTTATATTATTTTCCATGCGTGAATTTTTTTCTTTCAATATGTGAAAATTATTTCTCAACAAATAACTCACAAGCAAATCCTTTACGAGAGTTCTCAAGAAATCGTCACTTTAATCTCCTGAAGAACTCTCTCAAAACCCTCGTGCAGATCATGTAGTTTCGGTATTAACGACACAATAACCTAGTTTGAACTTGAGCCACATGGACCACGCAAAATCAACTAAAAGCTCTCGGGTGAGAACGCTCCATGCGCAACTCATCCCATCCAACTAATATTACGAATTGTATCAAACCATGAAAGTCCAAATCAAAGTGTCGATGCGACGATTGAGAGATGCGTTTACTTGTTCACGGACAACTCCCCGCCACGACGCTTTCAGGCCTGGAAAGGTTGACATTTCAAGGAAAAAAAAAAAAAGCAAAGGACTTCGACGAGAAGAGAGCACACGTGGAGGTCCACAGCGGTGTTTGCTTATGGAAGTGGTCGCACCAAAGGCGGACAAGAACTTGACCTCCCGTAATGCACACATCGTACTAATGACCAATGACTCCAGACGTCTCACGTTGATGGCCACTTTCATCGTATCTTGCACGCGAGATTAAGACCACCTATAATTGCCATCATAGAGGAGAGGAGGGCTTACTACTTTCTTCTGTGGTTATGATGATGAAAGGTCTCCGTAAATTCTTGCACAGCGCGCGACCACGTGTGCTAAATTTGTTCATTAAGTTACGTGGCATGTTCCTGTCAAGTGCTCCTCGGACCATTGATGGAAATAACCATTTACAGAGAGCCAAAACACTTTAAATTAGGATAAGAGCTCGAAAGATCATTTTGGGCGGTAACCAATAATAAGATAAGGAAAATAGATGAAATTGTTTCTGCACAAAGTAATGTTAGGCAAGGCTAATTCAATCTTCGATTATTTAAAGTTTTTTCTTGTCTTGGGATTTTAGTCATCACTAGATCGATGATAGACGTAGGTTAATAATCATCGTTTTGGTGGGCAACACGTGATCTCAATTCTGAGACGCCAATCGAGCTTTAGTCACGACATTGGTGTACTAATGAACCATATGTAGTAAATTAACTCAAGCATATGCGACCCATATTGCATCTACGTGGCAGGAAACTAACTGCACAAGAATTCGAGTCGCCGTTTCTACACGTTATTCAATTGAATCACTATATAATAACTTTTTTTTTTTGGGTAAAGATAAGTAATTATATTGATTTTGCAGGTAAAAATACAAAGGGGAGGCTTGGCACCAATAAATCAGACACTCACAAGGACACTGTCAATGAAGAGTGTAAGGGTACCATGGTTCTCAGGAAAAAGAACAACAAGAAAACAGAAAAAAAAAAGACAATCAAAGACCACACAAGACCCTCCATCAACTAAAAATAAAAGTCGGAAGATCCCAGCATCGTTGAAGTCTTCTATTCCTCGGCGTATCATCCACGTGATTAAGAGACAAAGCCTTGTCCTTTATAGCCTTCTGAAGATGAACGAGCAATCCAAAGATACGCCGTTTTATTGTTGTATCTTGGGCCTGTTAGGATCTATTGAGTGAATTTTTTATCAAAGTTGTTGGAGTTCACCTAACATCAGTTGTAGAAGAAACTAGTGATTATTTTATAAGTACGAGAGAACGTCTCACCCTTAAGCTAGCCTTTACATCACAATAAAGGATTGTTGGGTTTATCCCACACTTTTATGGAATGGGTTGATGATGAGTTTATAGGTATGAGGGAAAATTTTACCCTTGGAGCTAACTTTCTCTTGTGGAAGGATCTTTTTGTAAGTGTGTGATGGAATACCTCACACTTTGAGCTAATTTTGAGGGTGAAAATCACACTGTTTCAGCTAACTTTTGGGATGAAAAATGTCCAAAATCACGTAATAAAATTTTAGTAGGGTCAACACCCGAAAGGTAGTACTATTATATAATTTTTCATGTCCTTAAAAATTATGATCATGGATCAAACTGCCAAATCTTAAAACAATTGTGTGCCCATCATATAATTTTGTATTGCCTAAGTTCACGAGTAAGAGATAAGCAAACTCAAACCGTTGATACTTGCCACAAGGTATTGTCAAACACTGTTAATACCCCATATGCTGAGGAGCAAAAAGACAGATCCTCCCAAGGAGGGGCTCGCCTTGCTATCCTTATTCGGACACAACAACACAAGTTTAATCGGCATGGAAATGGAGTGCTATATGATTTCTTTACTCTTTTCTTGTTGCCCGTCCATGTAGAATCAAGCAAATCAAATCATTTTCAACAACAAAAGTGTTAAAAACTGTCGTGAGTGCAAAATTGAGATGAGATGCAAACTCAAGTCCACCACAATCCAATGTCATCGTTTTTGCCCAATAGATGTTAAAATCCTGTTCTGGGCAGATGATTATATCTTTTGAAGTTCTATCGTTATTCCTTTCAGCGATCCCTTATTTACTCTGCATGGTGATGTCACTTACGGTCATATTCACGTCGGAATGAAAGGTGGGGATGGTGGACGATTTTTTTTTTTTTTTTTTGGTCAGTCCTACTCTATACCTACTCTACACTCACTCGGACTTTTCGCCGCCGCCTCTTGCGGGCGTTTGGCCAAAACTCACTTCTAAAACTTCGCGCGTCCCCACCCCATCCCTCCTCGAGAAGGTGGGGCCAGCCTCACCTCCCCCTTCCATGTTGAAAGGGTGACCACTGGAGCAAATCCCAGTAGTTTAGAATGGTGGACGATTAGCTAGAGCAGAAAGTGCCGTTGCGAAATCAACGGCGAAAGAGGAGAAACCGATCGCATCCGGGAGGGGGGACCATTGAGGTAGGATTAGACCAATCCCTCGTCTTTCCGTTTTGATCGGTCAATTTCATGATTGAACACTCGTCGGTTACGTTGACATAATTGTCGCTATTCGGACGACTCATCGGCTGTTTCTAGGTTTCTTTGTGTGATTCACCGGCTGTTCCTTATGGAAGTGTGCTCATATATCAGCAAACTAGCAAAGATATTTTAAGGGAAAAAAACTCAATTAACTCAACGACAAAAAGGTCAAATTACAAAAATTGTTTACTCATTTTGCATTATTAAATGGTGAATTAATGCTAAAAAGGGATTGATCAATAAAAACAAAAATTCAAATATCATCTTAGATTTCAGTTAATAATCTTTTTATGAATAGGAGACATCATTTCTATTTATAATTTCACAAAATAATTTAATCGATCAATAATGTTTACATTAGTTAACTCTTTAAATACACATAACAATTAAACAATTTTTGTCATTTTACCTTTTTTTTTTTGTAAATGCTTTTTTCCTTTTTGCATTTAACTTGTGTTTTTTTTCTTGAGATATCTTATTTAATTATATTAAAGTGGCTATGTTTAGCAAATTTTAACGATTTTAATTGCATAATATCATTACGTTATTAATATTTCTATTGTCCATACTTTAGTTGATTTACTCTGATTAAAGGCTCTAACAATAAAAGCTACGAGATATTGTGCAAAGGTTAAAAGTTTGTGGACCCTGAAATTTAGGCAAGTTTTGATTTCCACGTTATTTCAATGCACAAGTACTTTGTAGTGGTTCGACTCAAAAAAGAAAAAAAAGAAAACGAAAGTACTTGTAGTAGGTTTACTCGTACATGTACCTTTTCATTTCACAATTCGAGCATTTTCTACTATCTATAGTAATATAATAAATATTGAGAGGTCTATCTAACGCTAATTTAACTGGTTATAATGTGAAGGTCCCTTAGCCGCTTCTTTCCACCATATGCTCATATATGCTGTTTAGTCTAGCAGCCTTTCTTCGGCCTACTTACCCTTTCCGTCTATAGCATGGTGTGATCTTTGTTAGGAAAAGCTAACGAGTGTATTAGTGGACACTATGAAGTAACAAATTAAGGGAGCTTCTTTTTTTTTTTTTTTTTTTTTTTGGCAATTTCTCAATGCATCGACCTTGTCATGTTATACGTAATCAATAGTTTGGAAGTCAAGCTATTTTTAATGTTGGATGTGCTTAACCAACGATCTTGAAATGCCCATTAACACAACCCCATTTTATGTCATGAAATTAGTACTCTCTCTGATCATCTCGGACCATTTCTATTGTGCTAATAATGTGCAAAAGTGCATTACGCCTCCCCCCTTCCGACATATAAATTTTCCCACATCTTTTCACTTGATCCTTTAGCAAGACCTATCTAAATCATTGCTGAACGGCTGGACCAACCTCGTTCCCGAGAACACATGGACATTTCTAGACGCATCTCTGAAAATCGGGGTCTCGAAAATTGACGTCGGTCCGATTCCAAAGCGAATCAATCCTCGATCCGTTCATAAAAAGCCTTCGAAGTAGTTGAGATAAGACGTTTTGCGCATGAAGTGCGACCAAACGCGACACGACGTTTTTAGAGCGATGGATCGATTTCTCCGCAGATCATAAAACCACCATTCAATCATTCTTCTTTTGCTACTGTTTCTTTGGGAACGTGGACTGTCCGTGTTCGGAAAATGTCGCGAGTGCTGGCCATTGAACCTGCAGAGCTTGAAAGAGAGGGCTATCACATTCGTTTCGAGTGTCATTACTACCGTCTGTTGGGGTCAAAAGGAGCTTTGACAGAAAGTGAAGATGAATGAAGAGGGAGAATTTTCTGTATATTCATTCCATCGTGTACAATTACAATGACTCAGTTATAGTGTAAGAGTACAAGGAATTTAGGAAAAATAATATACAAAGAATCATTATCTTCACTAACTAAGGCAATTATAAATCTACTGAATCAATTACAATCAGTGCCAAGGTCAAAATCTTTAATTATATCTTCAACACTCCCCCTCAAGCTGATGGCCTGTATATGTCAAGGACACCAAGCTTGCTCAATAAATATGCATGTTGCTTCTGACATAGTGGCTTGGTAAAAATATCTGCTGGTTGATCCACAGTTCCAATTCCCTTTGCTACTAGTACTCCCTCTGTGATCTTGTCTCGTGTGAAATGGCAATCAACTTCTATGTGTTCTGTTCTTTCATGAAATACAGGATTTGCTGTTAACTTGAGTGCAGCATCATTGTCACAAAACAATTCAATTGGTCCATTAACTTGTAATCCAAGGTCTGAGAGCAATCTTCGAATCCAAACCACTTCACAAGTAGTTTTTGCCATGGCCCAATACTCTGATTCGGCTGATGACAGTGATACAGTTGACTGCTTCTTCGTTTTCCATGAAATCAACGAATCTCCCAACTTGATGCAAAAACCAGTGATGGATTTTCTGGTCATTGGGCAAGTAGCATAATCTGTATCGCAAAAGGCTGTCATCTTCATGTTGCATTCCCGAGATAAGAATATTCCAAGTCCTGGACATCCCTTCAAATATTTTACAACTTTCAAAGCTGCATTCATATAAGATTGCTTCGGACTATGCATGAATTGACTTAGGATTTGTACCGCATAGCAAATGTCGGGTTTGGTCATGGTAAGATATATCAACTTCCCAACAAGCCTCTGATATGTCGATGGATCCTTGAGCAAAGGGTCATCAATAGATAAAGAGGAAAACATGTCATACTCATGAGTAGTCAGCTTACTATTCTGTTCAATTGGTATAATAGCTGGCTTACTCCCTGACAATCCTGCTTCTGAAATGATTTCCAAGATGAATTTCCTTTGACTAAGACTGATACCCTTTTCAGAACGAGCAATCTCAATACCAAGGAAATATTTGAGAGGTCCCAAATCCTTGATGTGAAAAGTAGAATGCAAATACTTTTTGAATTTTGCAATATGAGAATCATTATTTCCCATCACAAGTATATCATCAACATATATCAGTAAATAAATTGATGAGTTACCTGCATTCCATGTGAATAGAGCATAGTCATGCTTAGAGTGCTGAAAGCCTGCATTGGTTAGGGCAGTAGTAAACTTGGAATACCACTGTTTAGATGCTTGTTTTAAACCATACAGGGATTTGCGTAGACGACATACCCGAGACTCCCCCTGTCTGCGTAATTCCTGTGGAAGCTCCATATATATTTCTTCATCAAGATCACCATGGAGGAAGGCATTGTGGACATCCATTTGGTGCAACTGCCAATTACGAATGGCAGCAACAGATAAGAAGGATCGGACAGTGACTTCCTTTGCAACTGGAGAGAAAGTCTCATGATAATCAAAACCTTCATCATGTGTAAAAACCCTTGGCCACCAGATGAGCTTTGTAACGTTCAACGGAAACATCAACTTTAAACTTGATTTTATAGACCCATTTACATCCGATTGGTTTCCGGTGTGGAGGAAGTGGAACAGTATCCCAAGTATGATTTTCTATTAGTGCGTGAAGTTCTGATTCCATGGCACTTTGCCATCGAGGATCACGTGATGCTTCATAAAAGGAAGATGGTTCCTGTTCTTCTGAGAGACGACTAATGCAACACAAGTGTTCTGGTGATAACCGATTGAAAGAGACATATGAAGAGATAGGGTATTTTGTGCCTGAAGAACCTAACACTGAGCAGATATAATCCTTTGTCCAAGTAGGTGGACGAGTTTGTCGACCAGAACGGCGAGGCTGATCAGCTGCCAGATGTTGCGACATTGGAGAAGCCTCTATATATTCAGGTGAACTCATAGTTGCAGGAACTTCCTCAGATGAGGCTTGAGATATGGCCGGTGACCCAATTTCAGATGAAGCTGGGGAAGCATATGATTCCTGTGTAACTAGCATTGATTGTTCCGGAATGGCCAATGAGTATTGTGATGCCATGGACAAGTCTGCCTCAGATAGAAAAGGACGCTTTCCTTCTGATGATGGAGTTGTAGAAGATATCATATCCTTGAATGGAAACATATCCTCGTGAAATGTGACATCTCTGCTTATAAAGAATCGCCCAGTAGAGATATCCATAACTCTGTATCCTTTTTGAAGTGGAGGGTATCCCATAAAAACACATTGGGTGGCACGGGGACCCATTTTATCCAAAAATCCGACATTTGTCACATAGCATAAACAACCAAATATTCGAAGATGATCATTCTTTGGTCGTTTCTTGTATAGCATTTCAAAAGGAGTTTTACCATTAAGAATTCTAGTTGGCATACGATTAATCAGATAAGCAGCTGTGACCACACAATCTCCTCAGAAATCCTCTGGAATAGACGCTTGATACTTTAAAGCACGGGCTACTTCCAAGAGATGTCTATGTTTACATTCAACAACTCCATTTTGTTGTGGAGTGTAAGTACATGAACTTTCATGAAGTATTCCATGTGAAGACAGAAAATTGTTGCAATCAGAAGTAAAGAATTCACGTCCATTATCTGTACGAATTTGTTGCACAGATATATCGAATTGATTTTTGACTAGGGAAATGAAATTTGACAGATGAGCAAAAGTTTGACTTTTTGATTGCATAAGATAGACCCAAGTGCCCCGTGTATAATCATCAACGATAGTGAGGAAGAAACGGGAGCCATCACGATGAGGGGTATGATAAGGGCCCCAGATATCCATATGAAATAATGAGAAGGGTTTATGGGCTCGGGAAGTACTTATAGGAAAGGGTTTTCTAGATTGTTTAGCCAAAGGACATACTGGACATTCAGGATGTGGGAAACAAGCACTATGACCCAATCTTTGATGAAAAATGAGATTTTTATTTCTACTAATAGCATTACAAGAGATGCCTTTATTCAATAATTCTAAATCTCCTGGGGAATCAATCCAGAAATATAGTCCTTGTGCAACACTACCCAAGCCCATTAGTCTCCCAGTCGAATGGTCCTGAAAGAAACAATGATCGGAACTGAAAATTGCATGACATGAATTATATGTGCAGACTTTTGAGACAGAGAGCAAGTTGAATTCAAAATTAGGAATGTATAGCACGTTCTTGAGAACAAAATTTGGACCAAGATTAACAGTTCCAATTTTGGTAACATCGATGATGTTGCCATTTGGAAGACGTACCGATGTGAGAGATTGTGATTTTCTATTCACATGGGAAAATAAACGTTCATTGCATATTATGTGGTCACTAGCTCCTGTATCAATTATCCATGCATCAACAGAACATGAATTCTCCTTATGTAGAACGGTACCTGAGAATCCTGCGCCTTTGTCATTTGTCTTGAGCTGATTCAGGATTTCAACAATATGTTGGTATTGATCCTGGGTAATTGTCTGTTGTTCCCCATCAATCCCTTTTGCAGAAACCTGATACACTGATGATTCCTTTTTATTTTTGTCAGCAAGTTTTCCATGGAGTTTCCAACATGTCTCAATAGTATGATGAGGGCGTTTGCAATATTCGCAATATTTATTTTTGAATTTACCATTTTGCCCACTGATTTTTCTTGATGACGTGGCCTGACGTGGACCGTAGGATCCTTTGTAAGGTGCAGACGTGGCCTGATAAGAGCCCTCCGATCCCATCAGATTGAGCGACGATCCTGGACCGTCCATCAGCGCACGAGATCCTGAGCCGTCCATTCCAGCGCGCGATCTTGGACCGTCCATCAGCGAGCGTTGATCCCAGCCACTCATTCCCATCTTCTGATCTAGACCGTCCATTGCTGAGCGACGATCCAGGCCGTCCGTGTGGGAAAACCTAATGCTCTCGTCACTTCTCCTCCTTGCCGCATCCACATTACCCATTTTTGGGTATCCAGCAGCTTCAAGAGACCCTTTGCCTGCAAGACTTCCAGCCATCTTTGCGGATCCAGCTCCAAGAGCCGTGAGACTGATCCCTTCTCCTCCTCGGTTGCGTTCCGTCGCAGCAAGGCGGTGATTTTCTTCCTGGACCGCCAGCTGATACATGCGGCCGAGGGGTGGTGGAGGATCCATGGCGAGAATTTGGGATCGAAACGCCGAATAGGACTCATTCAAGATGAGTAAGAATCTCGTAGCTTTCTATCGCTCTTTGATTTCTTTATATTGCATTAACGTGCTCTCAGGTCCTTGCAGGCGTTCTTCGGCGGCTTCAAGTTCATTCCACAAGGCAGAGAGGCGGTTGAAGCAAGTGGTAACCGAGAGGTTCCCTTGCTTCAACTCCGTAGTGCTTGGGTGATGGTGAAAAGCTTTGCTCGGTCAAGGCGTCCGTACATCTCCTTGATGCTGTCCCAGAATCGTTTCGCGTCTTCGGTTGGCGGTAGGCCAGCCGCGATGTCAGAGGCGAGACAATTGCCGATCCAGGTACGCACTAACTGGTTGCATCTCCGCCAGTGCCTCTGGTTGCGTTCGTCTGTGGGGAAAGGGACGGTTCCATCAAGGAACCCGTCCTTGTATTTGGTGACGAGCGCCCGACGGAGATCTCGAGCCCAGGTGGTGTAATTGTCCGGTCCAGTGAGCTGAAGATTGATGAGGCAAAGCTCCGGTCCGTCGGCCGGCGAGGTATAGAGAGGATCGCCTGGTTCGGGGCGACCGCCGATGCCAACAGGGAAATTATACGGCAAGAAACTGGGTGGGTAGGCTGGGTAGGAAGTTGTCCCCTGTCCCGGCAAAGATCCGGGTCTGTGACCCGAATTTGGTGGTTCTGAGTTAGCTGTCGGGTCATTCTCATCCGACGAAGGCCCTGGATGGTTCACACCGGGTTGGTTTGCAAATCCCGAAGGAGCTGGGTGGTTCACGCTGGGCTGATTTGCAAATCCCGAATAACCGGCTTCACCAGGTGGATGCTGAACCCACGCCTGTCCAGATCCAGTGCCCCATTGGGTTTGGATGGGATACCACTGAACTGGATGAAGCATGGGAGGCCATTGGATTTGACCCGAAACAGGAAGCTGTGTTTGAATGGTTGGTCGCTCATCTTCGGATGGATTGATAATATCTGACGGTAATGGTGTTGGATTCTCCTCTGTTGAAGAACTCTCGGTGTTCTTATTTTTCGCCATGGTAAGGATGAATTCCTAATCGTTTGGCCGATTTGTTTTGCAGGATGAATAGTTGCAACAACGCCTCAGAAGGAAAAACGAAGGCAATTCTGGAAATTTGCAGAAGCTGGAATTTGCGGAAGCTAAACCAAGATCAAGGACTGCTCTGATACCATGACAGAAAATGAAGATGAATGAAGAGGGAGAATTTTCTGTATATTCATTCTATCGTGTACAATTACAATGACTCAGTTATAGTGTAAGAGTATAAGGAATTTAGGAAAAATAATATACAAAGAATCATTATCTTCACTAACTAAGGCAATTATAAATCTACTGAATCAATTACAATCGATGCCAAGGTCAGAATCTTTAATTATATCTTCAACAAGCTTGAACCTGCAGTGCTTGAAAGAGAAGCTATCGCATTCGTTTCGAGTGTCATTACTACCGTCTGTTGGCCATTGAACCTGCAGAGCTTGAAAGAGAGGCTATCACATTCGCTTCAAGTGTCATTACTACCGTCTGTTGGGGCCAAAAGAAGTCATAATCTTGGTTGAATTTGAGGGAGAATTATTTAAAAAAATATCAAATCTATGAAGTTTTTTTTTTTTTTTTGGTGACCAGAAATCTATGAAGTTGATATCAATTCAGTTCTAAATTTTTCAATTTGACCAATTTAATTATAAACATTTTCACATTAATATCAATTCAGTCTATCCAACCACATTTGGCCAACAAGTGCTGACATAGATGTCAGGTAGCCAATGAATGCTTACATAGCAATTCTGAATTTTTTATTAATTTTTTCTATCTCCTTTTTCTTTTCTTTTTCCTTTTCTTCCTCCTTGGATACCTTATAGTGGCCGGCGAACCTCTGGCGAGGCTTACCCGTCATTGGATGAGGGCCGTCAAGCCCTCGCCCGAGTCTACGGGCAAGGCCGTGGCGAGGCTGGCCTTGCCCAAATTTGGGTAAAGCCACCTCGCATACAACCCTCACCTAGTGGTTGGCGAGCTGTCGAAGGCTTGCTAGTCACTGTCGGAGTAAAAGGCCAAGAGAAAGAAGAGGAAAAAGAAAAAGAAACAATAAGAAGAAAAGGAAAAATTTAATAAAAAATTCAAAAGATAAAATTTTATTTAAAAATTGCCACGTTAATGTTGGTTGGCCGCCTAGCGTCCACGTCAGTACTGATTGATCAAATTTGGCCTAATGGACTAAATTGATATCAATGTGAAAATGTTTATGATTATATTAGTTTAATTGAAAGGTTTAAACATTGATTCCTTCAGACGTGTCGATTGGGCAAATGCGTCCATAGTGACTAGGGTGGATATCTCGTATTCGAAAACTAGCAGTTCGCCTTGTTAATCCTCCAGGGCCCAAATAACTCAATTTTCTCCCATGAACAATTTGTGTCAATGGATTCGTTTGATCCAAAACTTGAGATAATGGGGGTAATCCGAAAAAAGATTCATAAGTGGTTGTTAATAGAGTTGAAGTTACCAAATTCTGAGGAGTCGGTATCAATTTATGCCTAATTGCTCCACTAAGACTAAATTGGAATCAATACCATAGATTTATGACTTTTTTGTTACTTTTCCCTTAAAATTAACACCAATCCATTTCCTCTTTCCTTCTATTTTTAGGGCGGTAATTACCTCTTTCTTGCATAAACCACCTTCCCCCATAATTTCGAGCTAGATTTTTTGAAATTTTGTGAAAATAATGGAACATTTAGACGGAGCAAGGGATTTTAAGATTGGGAAGTAGCGCCGGTTGAGCTTCGAAATTATCAATGACTTATTACAACATAATCAAGAAGTGAACATGCTGCTAGACCAACCCCAAAAAAGAGCTTTAACAAAGTAAAAGAAACACATGCTAAGTACCACTTCCTACGAACTAACTACAAGAGACATTGAAATGCACAAAAGAAAACATATCCACACGTTGGCCTTGATTTCCTCCCATTCTCTTCCACTTCATGCTGTCTTTTTTTTCCTTTGCTCTTTGTAAGCACGCCAATCTTTTAGCCGAAAAATAATGGAGACCTAACTAATGTCCTAATAGATTTGCCTCTACGAAAGCAGCCAAGCCACCATGGCATTTTGCTTCTCCCGGTCAACCTCCTCAAAACTTTGACTTCCCCACTCTCCCCCATCGGTCTCCCAAAGCCACGCCAGCATCTCCTGGCCATCCCTCTCCTCCGCCGCCTGATCGTGGCCATGCCCTTGGACAACATGGTTCTCCCAATCCCAATTCGCACAGTCATTCTCAACACAAGAGAACCAGCCGCTGCCTCCGGCGCCGCCGTCCATGCTCATGCTTGACTGCGACAACCCGAGGCCAACCTCGTTCTTCCTCTCAAGCCCTGAGCCCACTGCCGCAGCCTCCTCATGATCTCCGCTTGTCTCGATGCTCATGTCCATGATCCCACTTGAGTCAAGAAGGGGGGCATAGTCCACGATGTCATTAAAGCTCAACGACAATTCCTCGTCAATACCTTCCAATGGTCCTAGAATCGTCCTACCCTCTCTCCCCCCACTTGGACTCAACATTAATGGATTACTCAGGTTGGTGGACGATAATGGCGACGTAGCAGCGCCCTCTCCGACGGAATAAGGAACAGTAGCAACATTAACAGTAGCCAGACTTTCTCTCTCCTTAGTTTCTCTATCCTCAGAACTGGCTTTGGTGGTGGACAATCTCTCTCTTTCTACCGGTGGTGTGGCAGGCGACGAAACCATGTCGAAATTAGCACTCGTTTCTTTATTTGGGTTTTTCTTCGGTCCGAGCAAGTTCTTGTTCTTCTTCATTGCCCACCTGCTGGTCCTTCCTTTCCTCTTCGGGGGGCTGACTTTGACGAGGTTCATCGCCATAGGCAGTGCCTCGTCAATGGATGGTCTTCGAAAAGTATCGATCTTTCTGCTTAGGTGCGAGTTCCAATAATTCTTAATTTCGTTGTCCGTTCGTCCTGGCAAGTGACTGGCTATCAGAGACCACCTGCTCCCACCAAAAAAAGCCGACTTTTCGGTTGATACTTACATGCGAAAGAAGGCCACAAAGATGAAGAGAAAGAAAAAATTGAAAATGAATGAAAAGTGGGAAAAACACAAAGGGATAGCGGAAATCTAGAGAGACTAGGCCCATCATACGTGAAGCTTCAGCTTTAGCAAGCACTGCCAGCTAAAAAAATCGCTTTCTTTCCCTTTCTTGGCTCATGTCATGTAAAAGCGCACGAAAACAAAAGCCCCACCCAACTCATTTCCACGACAATCCCTGGGTCCTACGCTTTTATAATGGTCGATGTGATCATTGCTCGTATTAAGAGAAGAGAAAGCGGCTCTTGCATGGCGTTTCGCTATCCATCGCTTGCGGTATTAAGGCCTTTCATACGTTCTTGAATGGTAATATATGCCACTCGCCGGACCTCCTTAATTAGAGGAATATCTTCGTTCTTCTTCCTTTTTCCTATTATTGGGCCAGGGAGGATGTGCGGGTGTATGACAATGCTTCGGCCACGTCCCTCTTAGCTCTCGGCATTAATATAAATGTTGCGTGACTTTACTTGCTCTAAGTACTGTCAGAGCTAGACCGCATCGTCACCAAACCTTCAAGACCTCTATTGCGCTTGAAACATGAGAAGAGTTCCTCACATGAAGCGATCGTGACAGGTAGGTGCACTCTTCGGAAAGAGAAAGATGCTAACACGGTCGCATTAACTAGTTTTTCAAAACCCTAGGCATTGATTGTCCAATTAGTGCATTGCCACTTGCATGATTAGTACAGTTCAAAAGATAAATGTGAAAGAGAGCCTTTCTAGACTAGTTAAGATCTACTTTCTTAGTTGGAGAATGTTAATATTCCTGATTGACATAGAGGAAATATGTATGTATGTATGTATGTATGTATGTATGTATGTATGTATGTATGTATGTATGTATAATAATTATGGGTGTGTGTATCAAAATATCTTAAAAGGTGTTATTAAATGTTAGTTCTACCCAACTTCACCAACATTCTAAAGTACTCACTAATAATGAATGTGAAATTACAGCGATCTTGATTGGGACACAAGATAATGACGATATGATGATAAGGGACTCTTGGGGTAAGCACTGTATTCAGACATTTATTATCTTGGAATTTTGAGGAAAACCCAAAATTTTACAAATGGTTAAATTCACCGACTCGAAACCATCACCGCCAAGTCCTTCTCAGCACCATCAAGGGTAGTGAAGAGAGAAGACACGGCCGGTAAAAGAGCTAACGAAGTAAATACTCTTTGACCAAAAAAAAAGTAAATAGTCAAATAGTCAACGGTAGACCACAAAATCTGTCTTTTCATTTCTCTTAAGATAAACAACAGGACCTGTCATTTTCGACTTAAAAGGTTTATCAGAGTAAAGTAATTTTCAAGCATTGAGATATCACTTAATTTTGGGCCACGATAGTGTACAGGAATTCTTCAGTACGTCTTAAAATAATGTAAATTTCTTTTACACGGACATTCAAAACAACAAGGAACCCCTGTAACCTTTACGTTGTTATACTACTCTTAAATATGACATAGTACTCTTAAATATGACATTTCAAATGTACGAATGAAGCATCGTTGACAACATCGTTAGTTACGCAAAAATACTTACACTACCTATTTTTCAATAAATAGTTTATGTGATTGTATTTACTCAAACGGCCATTGATGTTAGCGCTGGCATTTACGCTCCCTTCTTCATATAGTACTAGGTGCCTCAGTAGAAAACACAGTAACACCTTATACTGTTTTTCTTGGGTACTTCTAGATCTTTTCCAAGGTAACACATTTCTCGCTATCCAAGGTAACAATAATGCAAGCTTTATAATCAATTCATGAAACAGACAGATGCGGATGTATTTGAAGGAGAGACAAAAGAAAAGACTAGTATAAACTAGAAAGAACGAGAGAGAGAGAGAGAGAGAGAGAGAGAGAGAGAGAGAGAGAGGATTTGATGAGTACTTTCTTTTCATATATTTTTCGCTGTTTTATCTCCCTCTGTTTAACGAAAACGTTATTGTCTTTTTGTGGTACCATTTGTTCAGCTGAAAACTAGCAATAAGACAGAGAAAAGCAAAACAAGCACAAACGAATAAAGATTCTTAGGAAAGTAGTAAAGCAAAGAAAGAACAAGAAACCAACCTGTTACCCAGAGAAGCATGCAACTTGATGATGACATTCTCCTCCTCAGTGGAGATGTTGCCTCTCCTCAGGTCTGTCCTCAAGTAGTTCACCCACCTCAGCCTGCAACTCTTCCCGCACCTCAGTAACCCTATGGCCATCCCAAAAAAAGGAAAAAGGAAAACGCAACCCGTCAATCGGACTCCCTAAGCTGGTTTCTCGTCATTATAGCTTTCATTGTGCATCAGGAGAGAACAGTGGAGTCGAGAATTCGACTACTAAAGAAGGAAAGTTAGTGTGCATATGTATGGTGAGGCTACTCTTTAAGTGAGTTTCTCTTCCCACCGTGCTTTATTACATACAACCCACGAACAAGAGGCTCCGGAAGCGAGTTTCCCTTCGCGTCGTGTTCGTTCAAGAACAAAGAGAGCGAAATGCACCTGCATTCTTGGGCAAGGACCTCCAGTGACCCTCGCCGTTGGCCTTGATGTAGTTCAAGAGGATGGCGTCCTCCTCCGCCGTCCACCGCCCTCTCTTCAACCCCACCTTCTCGCAGCACGGCGCTCTTCCCATCCTCACTCACTCCCTCACCAGCTCGCTCGCTCGAATGCCGACTCGCTTTATTGTCCGAGTCGGTTGTGAGCGTTGCTAGTAGTAGTGTAGCGAGATCGTGGCATGGGCTTGGCGGGTTTAGGAAGACGTTGTACTTTGAGGGCCGAGAAAGGACTCGAACTGGAGTCTGGAATGGTGAAAAGGGAACGGCGAATCGTTTTTATAAGGAGGGGCTCGCAGGGGGGGTGGGCCCAGTTTGGGTGAGACTCGTCCGCGGCTGTGGGTTGTGCCACGTATGAGCGACTGAATGGAGCAGTCGTGGCATTCCCACCGTCGAGAGGACACTGCCTGTGCCCTCTGTCTCCCACGTCGTACGACCCTTCGTGCCCTACGAACGGACGGCTCCCTGCACTTCGCATTTGCATTCGCAAATCTTGCCTGCATGCTCGAGCGCGTCGAGGGTAATTTCCTTGTACTCTCTCCTTTTCTAAGTATGGAGATCTGTTGGTTTTTGGCATTTCTTATTGCTCATCCCTTTCTAAGGTCAAGAGTGTCTTGCGCCACACCGAGAATCGATCGGACTAATGAACGGTAAGGGGTCATTTCGGATTGCGTCAGACCAAAATCAAATCGAAATGGCAAAGAAGAGTTCCCGGCACGAAGCATTGAAAGTCGGTTCACTGCACGACCGAGCCGATCGGTCCACTATGACCTTCGAAACGATATTCGCCATCGAAGCTATACAATCTTGCTCCCTTGCTCCAAATATCAAAGTTGACATATCAATCACCTCACAAAAATCTTAGATTTCTTCTAAGTTACCATTCAAACTCTCTCTCTCTCTCTCTCTCTCTCTCTCTCTCTCTCTCTCTCTCTCTCTCCCTCCCCGTTTTCTCAATTTTTTTCCAAAAGGAATTATCTTCACCAAGAACATATGGCAGGTAAGGACGTGTGTGTACTCCGGATTTTATGCCAGTGACAGTCCTATCAATCGACGATGCATGGATATCACTACGATCCAACCTTACCCGGCATTGTCAATTACGTGAATCCGCATGAGGGAATCATCACCAATCACAAGTTAACGTGTTTCCGCGTCAAGGTTTCTGCAATTCTTATCTTGCACTTCATTGACGATTCTAACCTGATGGCACTTTCGTTTACTATATAAAAAGAAGAAAGAAGGAATATCACTATCTCTATAGTCTGTGGATTTAATAGGATTCCACTCTTCTTTCCTTAAGCGAGCAGTACATCTAGTGCTTTGCTTTCAATGTCCTCATCCACCCCTATTGAATTTCTAGTGGTACAACACCAATCCTCGAGAACGTTCTGGGCCCCAAAAGACTTGAATTCCTTGAAACAAAAGGACTTTTTGCTCTTAAATGGTTTATAAGAGTATCTCATGCTCATTTTAACCCTTTAACCAAAGATGCGTTTGAAGAGGATATCACATAAAACCATGAGTTCTTGTGCCACGCCATCGCCGCAATTTAAGGGTGCTCCCATCCGAACTTAACTTAAAGTTCAATGAAATGGGATAACTTATTCCAACTATAGACATCGATGACAACTCAAAACATTGACAGAATGCAACCAATTCGGTGATAATATATTAGTGCAATCCGCAACATTGCCATATGAAATATGTTCGTCTCATTTGGAAGAGTGGAAAGTGGGATTGTTAGCAAAAATGATATAATTATAAGGTTTCATTTGTTTCGCGAAAAAGGAATGATTTGAAAATATCATTCTTAAAAAGATCATTTGTATAGCTTACAACAATGAATGAACGTGTGAGATTTTATGGGATCATCGTCAACTGTTGTAAAAACTTAAGCTATTAGATAAGGGCGTGATTTGATATTTGAATATTTTATTACTTCTCCTCACATTAATTCTACCTCGTACTAAGCCGTCCCAATATAATGTGCGATTTTATGGAATCATTGCCAACCGTTATAAGAGCTTTAAATGTTATATGAAAGTATGGTTTAATACTTAAATATTCTATCGGAATGAAAATTAATTTCATCATTCATGAATATAGTTAGATATAAATTGTTGTCAATCCCCCTTCCAGGCACTCTTCCACTCTGTTGACTGGTTGTCTTTTGAGTGTAAGCATTGGTGTCTGGGTCTGTTGCTGTACATTTGTGTAGCTCCTTGGTTCTTTAGTTAATATATATTTACTCTTTACCAAAAAAAAAAATTGTTGTCAATAATAAAGATATTTTTTATTAATTGATTATTTTAAGCGATGTTCATGAAATACTAGGAGTGAGGAAAAGACAAGGAAGGGTGGAGGGTGGATGAATGGAGGGTGAAAAGGTAGGAAGGGGTGGAAGGGTGGACGAATGGAGGGTGAACACTGAAAAGGCAGGAAGGGGTGGGTGAAAGGGCTTCTGCCGGAAATAGGAATCGACATCGACACTTTCCGAGTTGTCGCTCTGCGTATCGGCAAAGCTTGCCCCCCTTCTGAACCCAGAGTGTTTTAAATTACGTCCGACGGAGAGAGAGATGGAGAGAGATGCGTTTCATTTGGGAAAGGGATCTTACATTGAATAAATTTAGATAGATGAGCACTTAATTGGACATAAAGTTGGCAGAAATATTCAATGAGCGAAAGCATACGCCGGTGCGCAATATCTCTTGGGGTGCTTCCACACGGATCCGCATATTCCTTAAATGCCCTGTGCTGAGGTCTGCCTCAATTTGGTACAACGCCCCGCGCGAGAAAGTTATGGCAGCCCCGATTAAAAGTTGATCGCATCTCTTGGAAACAATTAAAGATAGGAGATCGACCAAAAATAAAGCGTTCGGGACTCAATCGGCCGTCCATTCAGTGAAAACAATTTCAAAGTAGTCATCTCAAGAATCAATTCAAGGGCATAACAGCTCGAACGTCCGACATATCTTCGTCAACAATCAACCAAGCTTTTGTTGCAGTCCATGAATTTAAATTGAGACCCCATCAGTTCGACCAAAGCTTTCAATGCAATAGCTTAGGACCAGCCACATGGCCCTCTCCAAGTTGGCCTTTTGAAGGTCCCGTTCAACCATTGGGGTTTTGCCCCATTAGTCACTCTTCCTATATGGAAAGGTAAAGGTGGAGGATTCGAATTCCCACCTTCTCATAAAGTGTTAAAAATTTAGTTTCAGGTGTGAGTTTCAACTTCCATATCTTACAAGGAGATGAAATAAAAATTTGAGAATTAAAGTTAAAGTAGTAGTAGAGTAGGACTTGAGAAGGAGAAAACGAAAAAGCCTTGTTCCAACTCGCAACCATGAAACGCCCCACCTCATCGATTAATGTTTTGTCGGCCATGAATGAATTGCTTTCTTTTCTTTTCCTTTTTGCTATTTTTGTATGATGTGTTAGAAAGATCAATACAAAATCTTACACTATTAGGTGAGTGGTGCAAGATCGCGTGGACATAAAATTGACTAATAGGGTTGGATGGACATATATAAAAAGGATAGCACGGACTCTAATATCATGTTAAGAATAAAGGGGAAATGAGAATTATACTACTTTCTATATGTTTATATATATGTACTGAAGAGTACATGAATAGTTATGCAAACTAATAGAATATTACAATATCAATCACAATCGACAATAAAGATATCCAAAATCTCATAAATATGCTACATATCTTCTTCTTCTTCCTTTTTTGTGACCCAGGGAATTCCGCACGGCCGGATGCCTGCGGATGCCGGGAGTAAACCACTAGGGGCGACACGTGCTAGCCACCACACACGTGCCATCAGGTAAGTCACCCTGCGACGCGCTGGGGTTTCGAACCCCTCCCCTTCGTGAGGGGGAGGAGGCCCAAAGCCAACTGCGCCACCCAGATGGGTGGTTATGCTACATATCTTTAACACCCCTTAAACTCACGATGACACAAAAAAAAATCAATTAGGCTGCATTTGATCAGCCGGATTTCTAACTAGAATAGGACTTAATAGAATAGATTATGAAATCCAGGAATTTTTATTATATCATATCCACCGTTTGGTGATTTCAATAATAAAGTCAAATATATTCACATCATATTATATATATTGTTTGGTATAAACGGTATAATATACAAATCAACCAAAAATTTTACAAATGGAGATAATAAAAATCTCTCTTGACACTCTTACCTACTTTTTTTTTATTTTTTTATTTTCCTCTCTATTTAATTTTTTTTACTCCCCTTCCATCATTCTCTAATAAAATTTTATTAAAAAGTAAACTATACTAATATACCTCAAATATATTTATATTTATATATTAAATTTATATTATAAAATAGAATGGAATTGGAATATAAATAAAAATAAGATTAAATTAAAATAACTAAATTGTTATTTTTGTTATTTTGAATTTGTTATATTAGAATTTAAAAATTATTTATATTGAAATATAATTTATTTTTGTTAATTTAAGGAGATTGTTATTCAAGAAAAATAATTTTTCTATTATGAATGTTAGAAATCCGATCTACTTTTATGTCACCTCTCTCATGAGATAATTTTATCTAATTTATATGCCTCTTATATCCAACTTTATACTCCCTTGAACAAACCACAAACGTAAGATGGGATAAGATAAATGTTATCATATTCTAAATTTTATTTTAACTGCCAAACGCAATTATAGAATTTAAAGAAAAGATCTTGAAAACATCCAGGTGAATATGCCATTGAGGAATCCGAGGTTCAATATATACTTTTTCAATAAGATCACCATTGAGGAATATATTATATATGTGTGCAAATGGGATTAGTACAAACTTCTGTGTATATGCAAGACTCATGAAAAAAAAGCAATAGTAGAATGATGAGTAAGAGAAGAGGGAATGATTAGAGGTGCAAAATCCATGACAGGACAAACGTGTCCAAAGCTGCCGACATGGGATCACCATGGCAACTGCATCAAGATGTGGGATCCATTAATTTCATATTAGAAACTTCACGCAAAAACTTAATATATAAAGTACATAAAACTCTTTATCGAGTGATGTTGGATAAAATTTTGACAAGATGTAAGAATTTCAAGTGATGTTGGTAATATTTCAATGCGATGCATGAATTGATTAAACTTCACCAATCTACCCATTATTGCCCTTTGCAAAGATCAAGTCGGCCACCAAGTATGATTTTCGCGGATGCAAAATCTAAAGAGCATTGAGAATTTTTACTTGAGATCTTGATATAGTTAGATCATTATAGACTTACTAAACTGTGAACATCTATCTTTCTATAAGTTTATTTGTTCGTAACCCTTCAATCAATTTCACTTTCATATACCAACGGAAAATGCCCCTTTTTTGTGTGCACTAGAAAAGGTAGAGAAGTTTTAAACGTACTAAGAATTTCAAAGGATATTCAAATAATTTGAATCATTTTAGGAAATTTATACATTGTAAGATGAGCAATTTAAATTCCATATATAACGTGTTACTGATTTACAAGATTATATTGAGTGTTAGCATAATTATTTTATGATTTCTACTTATCTTTCATGTAGTATCATTTTAGTTAATATTTAGTTAAGATATTTAAATAATAAATCACGTTGTCATCAAATAACTCAAGCTTTTAATATAGTTGACGATGATCCCATAAAATCTCATATCGTAATTAAATTTCCACGCTTAGTATTGAATAAAAATACTAGACTAAGTATGAGGGGAAGTATTAGATTTAAATACACATTCCTCTAACAGTTTAAGTTTTAAGATTAGTTAGCAGTGTTTCACAAAATCCCACTCGGTATCATATGTCTAGCAAGAGCTAATTTTGCTTCTTGTTATTTTTTTTTTTCTCATCCTTCAGTCAACATTCAATAGACAATGTACTTTTGTCGCGTGGTCTGTAGAGCTTAGTCAAGTCCATTCAATGATTGTCATGTTTCAATGCCAACCGCAACAACCACATCATCCATCAAGCCTTTCATCGAGGCGGCTTTCCTTTCAATGCCAACCACATCGCTTAGTAACTATTTTCCCAAGCCAGTTGTATAGGCTATTTGATGATACAACGCCAGCTTTATAAGTTGCACCACTCAGTTACTATTTTGCAAATCAGTCGCATCAGTTATTACTCACGTGAGAAGTGTTAGAATATTTAAACAATAAACCACACATTCATCTAAATACTTAAGTTTTTAAAATAGTTGACAGCAATTCGATAAAATCTCACGTGATACCAGAGTAGGAAATCTTGAGTCCAAATCTTCCAAGCCCCTGTTTGCCTCCCCAATTACATATTTCCATTCTTTCGATTTAGGCTAAAGACTAACCCATGTATGAGAGGGAGTGTTAGAATATTTAAATAATAAATCATGCATTTATCTAAAAATTTATACTTTTAAAAGAGTTGACAATGGTTTGATAAAATCTCATGAGATACCATGTTATCTTGTCACATTATGTGATAGGTAATGGTAATATAGGCAACCTTGACCAGGTAGGGTTGGGGAGCATCAAGTAAGGAAAAATTATTTCATGAAACACATCTCAACTTACATATTGCCTTTTGGTGAGGAGATTAAAAATGCGATACCCTTTTGACAATCCCCAAAAAAATGGAGTAGCATGAGCATCAAATTTACTTTGAATGGAGGTGTTGCGCCTACTCGAAGGTGAGTAAGATTCGTTGACTAACCATGTAAAACCTCATACGATGTTTTCCCTTTTATTACGACAGTGGGAAGTCTATTTATGATGTAGGCAACTGTGAGAATGCACTAGTTAAAGAGATGGTATGATATGAGCCTTAAACGTCCAAATGAATTAAATCATTTTGGCAAGCGAGATTGTTTTGTAAGTAGGCACTTAATACAAAGATAAATATTAGAAAATGAATGTTACTGTTTAAAGATTGCAAATGATGAAGAGAAGATAAACCCATATGTCACAATCGCCAGTGCCAGAGGTCAACGCATGCGCCTGGTGTGGTGGTGGATGTCAAATAAGTGGGTTGGGATATGGAAAGGCAACATAGATCACCATGCCGCTGACCCATCACTAAAGTCCTGGTCGAGATCGGGTCCTGAAAATGGCAAGTGTCAGAGATAATAGCAATATTGAGATAAGTAGCGGTGGCAAGTTTACTAGTTGACAGAAGATTAAATCAAAATTAAGGAACGAATCAAGAGTTAGCTCTAGATATAGAGAAATCTACCCAATTCGTTGAACAGGAACCATAGTCCCATCAAGAAGAGACATAGAGTTGGAAGTTGTATTATCAAAAATTCAGGAAAACAAGGTTAAAGCACAAGATAAATGATCCGTCGCGCCAGAGTTTAAGATCCAAGATGAAATGGAATTTAAAAAGCGGAATTACTTGCTGAATTCACCAAAGGGTGAAAAGAAGATGAAATATTACCATTTAGAAGTAAATGAAGGAGTTGTTCTATTTGTGCAGAAGTAAAGGTCAGTGGAGAGGAGGAATCAATAGAGGCAGTTGCGACAACGGTCGGAGAACTAGTCAAGCGTGAACGTCATTAGTGGCTAGAGTCATTGGTGGGGCACTTGTTACAGTCATTCCACGATTTCGAATATCGGTGCTCATTAAAACACTTGCTTTCATGATGTCCATCCCTTCCACAATGAGTACAACGTAAAATGAGTTTGGAAAAACCTATGTACAGAGAAGTGCAATCATCATTAAGACTAAGCACAGGCATGGCAGTAGGATCAGAAATAACAATACAATTATCCGGCTTTTCACTCCTCAACCACTTCCTACCTACTCCAGTCTCTCTAACATTCCATGAAATAGATCAACGGTGCATGGTCATTCCTCTTCTAATAGTAAGCCGTATGCTCTGCTGATGATAGGGAGTGGATCCATGAGGAGGATCTGACTCCGAACCACAGCATAAGATTCATTAAACTCTTGGAGTTAAATCTAATAATGAATCCTTTTTAAGAAATTATAGCATGGTTGATATTGCTCCAAAAATACAAGTCGGCAAGGCTTGGTATGACCATAGTTCATCTCAATAGGATTTAATCATACTGTAATATGTAGGTAGTGTAACACGTGGTCTATTTTTTAAATATTTTTAACATATTTATCTATATAATTGGGTGCGGACTTCGATGAAATATATTTGAGTTATGAAAAACAAAAGTACAAGGAAAAAAGAAACACACATTCTATTAAATTTGAGTGGTCATTTCGAAATTGTCATTTTTTTTTTCATGATAATAAGATAGGACTTTTTTGGGCTTTGACAGAAGGTGTAGTTTTTATGAAAGTGTTTCAGAAAAATTGCATATTGAATACTACCTTTTTTGAGCTAGCTTTATACACTTTTTTTTTTCTGAATTATCGATCCCATCACTTTGTATTCCCTTTCAAACATTAAATTCCATTAATGACCATAATCAATTTTTTTTGGCTACTATTCATGCATTATTTTTTGCTCCAGTAATTGCCATACCCACACCGAAAAAGACGGGTATTCCTACGCTCCTCTGGCGCTTCTGCAAAGATACGGACAAAACATAGAAGGAGAATATGCTGCAGCGGGGTAGGCATCCGACACTCGTGCGCCCACATCAAATTTGCCGTCGGATACGATAGGCCACATACAAGACTCATCCGATCTAACGGTGGATGTGAATTGGGATTGTGTGATCTTGGCGCACTGGATATCTCCATAACTCACAGCTCATACGAGAGTATGCCGCAGGGGGGGGACCCATCTTCCTATTTCCATTTTTGGGCCTTTTTCAGATCAAATCAGAAATTATTTTCATTCCTACGTATATAATTTAGGGTTAATACCCTAAAAAACCCCAAACTGGTACACCTGTGACAAATCTACCCCAAACTATTTTTTTGACCACCAAAAATCCCAAACTTGTATACCTTTGACAAATTTACCCTAAATTGGTAAACTTGTGACAAATTTACCCTATGTTAGTTTTAGTTAAATTTTCTTGTTAAATTATAAAGTTAAATGATACGTGACAATTGACCAAAAGTATATCAATTTGGGATTTTACACTCTATTTGTCACGTTTACAATTTTTGTGATTTTTTTGTGGTATTAATCTAATTTAGTTGGGAGTATATTAGTCACAAATTTCTGGGTTTGGGGTTTTTTGTGGTCGAATGAATTAGTTTGGGGTAAATTTGTTATAAATGTACCAGTTTATTGTTTTTTTATAATTAGTCGGGGTAAATTTGTCACAGGTATACCAGTGTGGGGTTTTTCGTGGTCAAAAAAATAGTTTGGGGTAAATTTGTCATAAATGTACAAGTTTTGGGTTTTTAAAGATATTAACCCTATAATTTAATAGTGTTCACCAATTTATTGCGACAGACAGGCAGATCAGTGCTCAGACATACCTTTACAATTTGCGGCTAACCTTCTGAAAAATTAAAGTTGGACTTCATGGCTTGCCTCGGACTGCAACGGGCCAAATCCAAACCGGATCGGACAAATAATTGAGCTGTTTTGGAGAATATTATGAATACGAGTCTATAACGTTTTGTCTTTTCGCTTTTTTGGTATTGGCCATTGAACTTTTATTTATTCATATATAAAACTATGTCACATCACTTTATCTGTTTCATCACCTTTGAAATTTTTTTGTTTGTCGGTTTCATTATCTTTTCAAGTTATGATATATTTAAAATGGTTAACACCACCAAAAAATTTAAATTGACATATTTATGATAAATTTATTCCGAATTGATTTTTCAATCACATATAACCCAAAATTGATATATAACATATTTAATTAAAACTAATTTTTTGATCGTGAAAATTCCAAACCGATAAATTTGTGACAAATTTTTTGAATTCTCAAGCGGACTTAATATATTTAGCTCAGCAGTTTCATGGTAAAATTTCACAATGTCACAATTATATCAATTTGGGATTTTTGATAGTCAAAAATTAATTTTTGGTAAAATTATCACAAATGTATCAGTTTTGGATTTTTTCGCAGTATTAACCTTGTTTAAAATATAGCTTTTGTATAGGCTCTACATTCTTCTCTTGTTGGAGGTTGCGATGTTGTTCAAATTTTGAAAAATTATGAAGAAAATAATATTATGATTAATATACCATGAGGTTTTTCGGTAAATTAAAAGTCAAGTGAATGGGCCGTAAAATTTCGATTAAAACAAATAAAAGGTAAAACTCATGTGACGCTATAAATATAGTGGATACGTCTAAGTAACGAAACCTATATGAAAATTAATTTGATTACTGAATATTCAATATGATGGTCTTGAATCAGTGACTAAAAAGGTCTGATAAAAAGAATTTTGTGCGTTTAGCATTGTATTTCAAACTTAGATACATCTTCCCATTAGAATCTTCAGAGGAAATTCGTAACTATGTGCGACCTATTGACTAGTAAAATTTTGGGTAATGACATTGAAAGTACCTAAACTTTCACCCATTTTCCAATTAAGTATGTAAACTATATTTATTGTTTAATCGAGAACCCGAACTCCACGAAGTGGGCTTAATCTGGTATTTTCAGTACCACGGCATGTTCTTTTTTATCACGTAGCTCGATTACTCAGCGACAACGATGTATATTCAGCGGTGTGGCTCATTAGTCAGCAACAATTCTGCTAACTTGGCCATCTAATATGTAGGATGAAGAAAGATGACGTGGAAGTATCTCCACCATATGAAGTGAATTTGGTGACGTGAGATCATCTTAATAAGACACATCGACATCCTAAGTGTTACAATTAATAGTAATTTGATGAAATAAGTCACTTGGTTAACTAATGCCTATCGCTATTGTATGAAAGTACTAGATTGAGTCGATTCAAAGAGTTTAGGTATCTCATCGAACAAAATAATGCATAAGGACTTGATCGTGAAAGGTCGGCGATATCCGTCATTATTACTCCTACTAATCTAGCACAACTTTCATTGATTTGAGTCTTTTTTTTTCCCTTGTCATCATGTTCTTTTTTATCACGCAGCTCGATTACTCGGCGACAACGATGTATATTCAGCGGTGTGGCTCATTAGTCAGCAACAATCCTGCTAACTCGGCCATCTAATATGTAGGATGAAGAAAGATGACATGGAAGCATCTCCACCATAAGTGTATTTGGTGACGTGGGATCATCTTAACAAGACACATTGACATCCTAAGTTCTACAATTAATACTAATTTGATGAAATAATTCACTTGATTGACCGATACCTGTCGATAGTGTACAAAAATACTAGATTGAGTCGATTCAAAGAGTTTAGGTATCTTATTGAACAAAAGAATGCATAAGAACTCGATCGTGAAAGGTCGGTGATTTCCGTCATTATCCCTCCTAAAAATCGAGCGCAACTATTATTGATTGAGTCTATTTTTTTTTCTTGTCGTCACGTTAAAGCATTTAATGAATCACAGACAGACTTGCAACCTCGAGACCTAGTCTGTGTGGACCGATACCATTATAGCCTTTATTCATGCGGGGCCCACTCATTCAATAGCCATGATAATAATGTTAGTCCCACCTAGACAGTGTGAGCACACTCGGACCGCGGTCCATTGGATACGGGTCGGGCTATTCTTTTCAAAGCCCAACAATGTCAAGCAGTCCGATTCCAGCCTTTCCACGCACAATTCCGATTCGTCGTTTCGACTTCTATGGGCCTTTTGGGCCTTCCGTGTGGTTCAATTGCTTTTCCGACGAAATTGATCATAAAGAACGCTAGGGCATGTGAATACGAGAATTATTATAATTATCATAATTAACCCATTTATTACAAAGTCCATGATCAACTTTTCATTGTGATTGACCCAAAAGTAGATTTCCTGCCCAATTCTTTTTCTCGTCAAAGATTTCTTGCGGAAAGTGCGACTTCCCAGCGGCGCAAATTGCGACTGGGGAATTAATACTCATAACTAAAAGAGGTAAAGAAAAATTTAAAATAACATGGTTAAAAGTCAGGATTAACCACTAAATTCACGCGAATTATTATAATTATCATTGTTAACCAATTTATGTCCATGATCAACTTTTCATTGTGATTGACCCAAAAGTAGATTTCCTGCCGAATTCTTTTTTTGGTCAAAGATTCCTTGCCGAAAGCGCGACTGCCCTGCGGTGCGAAGTGCGATTGGGGAATTAATACTCATAACTAAAAGAGATAAAAATAATTCAAAATAACTTGGTTCAAGGTCAAGATTAACCATTAAATTTTGGAAATGAAATCAATAATATAGATATGTCAATATATAAATATATGGACGTATTCAATTGTTCGATATTTGCAAGAGCCAAAGCTAAGAGGTTAAGTTAATGGGCTCAAACGATATAACGGCGGTATACAAAAAAGCATGTCGTGTCAAGCCAAGTAATAAGCCGAGGTCTCGACAACAATTTCTATTAGATATATTATTAATATAATCCAAAATAATATGTTCGCGTACAAACCTAATAGGTAAAAGTACGGTTAATTGGAGCCCATATGGGCCGGAGCCCAATAATCTGTGTATAAAAATTCTAAGTTCCTCTATGTTTGAGGTAACATAGTTGAGCGTTCCAATCTTCACGTCTTTTAATATAATACTTTAAACAACCGCTTCTTTTCTCTCAAATCTATAACCTCAGACAATTTCCTCATGGGAAGTCGGAACCCGGTTGGCCTGAAAAGGTTAGACCCTGTTTTCAACTTATGTTGGACATAAACTAGAGTAAGCATATCTTCTGCACTGAGAGCAACCAAACATAACCTCTGAGGATCGAACTAGAGACTATACAGCATCTCTGTTTGCACCCAGAAAGAACACAGTAACTAGACAGAAACCCACAAGCAGGCTCCGGTATCAAAGAACTTGCACGATCACTTCCGCTCGCGCCTTGGGATTTATACTGCCAGTCATAACTAGAGACAATATAGCATCTCCGTTGCATCCAGAAAGAACACGAGAACTAGACAGAAGCCTACGAGCAGGAGGCTCTGATATCTCAGAATCTGCCCGATCACTTCTGCTCGCGCTCTTAGGGTTTGTATCGCTAGTCACGAACGTCTGTCTCCTTTCCTCGAACTTCCCTTTCTTGTGGACACCCCGGCCTAAGTTGGAAGGGTGTGGTCTAAGAAAGAGAAGGGCTTTTGCCCTAAGCTTTCGCTGCCGTGCACTCTGGAGCGGGGCAAGTGTAAACCCCGTAGTCGTTTCATGCTTCTGACGCAGCAAGCTCTCCATTCGTCGATCGAGTCGACGTGTGCTTGGGGAAACGACCGAATCCCCACGTTCCCCCCCACACAACGTCCACCCACTCCGGAGACATTAATAAATCTAACGTCGCCCCAACATCAGAAGCTGTCTTAATCTTCACTTTCCTACCTATAATTTCAGAAAAAGGGGTGACGTAAGGCCGTTCATTCTCCTATGGATTCATTTTCCACTTAATTTAATGTGGACACACACCTTTTGACCGAACATTTTTATTTTTTAAAGCATCTAACTGTAAACCGTATTGCCAGAGGCCCCACAATTTACATAATAAAGTCCCCCGTCTTTTATTCACTAAGCTGTGTTTGATTAGGCTTTTGAAAAAAGTCTTTATAAAAATATAAAGAAGTTTTAGGTTCGAAAGATTTTTCGAAATGCAAATAGTAGTGAATAAAATGTTATTTAAAAATGTATTGACAAGTAACTTTAGCTTAAACGGTGTTTGAAGAAATCACTATTGTAAAAAACTTTTGCTATTTTAAAAAAAAATAAAAAATCTCAACCCCTCTTTAGGATGCTAGTGAGCCAAATCTAGCATTGTCAATCATTATGTGAGGTTGTACAACCATGACAAGAGGCCATCGGCATTAGATCTGACTTTCCAACTATCAAATCTGGCATCACTGACAACGTCTTGTGATATTGAAAATGGCGAGGGCATTTCAATAGTATTGAATATTTAGCAAGAGCAAAATTGGAAAAGAAATAAATGAATATGCATTTTGAAAATGCTAATACCCGAAATTCCATTGAAACCGTCTTGGAATAATGGATTTTAGAAAACTTTGGAAATACAATGCATTTCTCTAAAGCTCTCCCAAAAAAAAAAATTGTCAAAAATCTTAGCATTGACCAAGGACCTTCAAAGGCCAAACACTGTTGGCAAAGTGGCTGCATTAGAGAAAGTTACGATGACTTTTGTGGTTGTTCATACACGAAAGTCAAATTAACCGCACTATTAGAAAGGATTCAATCACTTATGCTGGTCTTGCCTGCTCGACTCGTACTTCAAGCATCACTCTCACTCTCACCTCATGTCACGAGCAAAGCAGCATGCACTGTCACTATCACCTGCTGTCACGATGGGAAGCATGCACTCTCACTCTCACCTCCTGTCACGATGAGCAAGTGCTTAAAGTCTAATTCCACGCTTGAGCTAGGAAATCAGTCTTGATCATGGGCAATAAATTAAACACGATCGATGGTCCAAATCCTAACGCTTGAAGGACGTAAAGAGCTCTTAATATGATCTCTCTTCAGCTTTAAATATAACGTTTAAAAGAGGAAGAATAAAAGGTTTTTTTAAATATATAATCTTTGAGATACTATAAGAATAATAGTTTATTGTCAATTATAAATTTTAAAGGAGTAGGTCTTAGAACAATTTATAATTATATATTATTTGATTTTTTTTGTAGTAAAAAATAGATTGTTTTTTTTTTTTTTGTGACCAGGGAGCCGTCTGCGCTTCGCGGCGAGAAACCCCGGGAGAAAGTAGAGTCACCACCATCCTTGCTCTCCGGGTAAGTCAGCACAACGCAGCTGGGATTCGAACGCTGGACCTTTTGCGAGAGGAGCAAACGCCTAAGCCAACTGCGCCGCAACGCTGGGTGGTTTAAAGAGGGGTGTAACATGAGGACTTCCCAGGAGGTCACCGTCAAAAATAGATTGTTATTCTCATAGTAAATTAAAAATTGTCATGTAATCATTTCTTAAGAATAAATGACCCATGATTTACTAAGATCGGCTATTTCATCCTATCTAGAGGTCTAGTTAATTGCAAAGAGTGTAATTTGCATTAATAAATTAAGGGATTTTTTAGCAAAAAATAGAAAAGGTCATCTTTTATTTTTATTGATATCATTTTATTTTTATCATAATTTTCACTTTCAGATTTTTATCCTATTTTCTATGAAAAATCTGTTTCAGAAAAACTAATAAAGGGGTAATGGTCCCGCCGATGTACTATTTCCCACCAATGATACTATCATATGTCAAATCTCACCAAACATAAATCTATGATGAGAGGGAGAGAGAGAGAGAGAGAGAGAGCTCACATGAGTGGTAGGAAAAATCTAGGGTTCCTCCTTTTTTTTTTCCCTTTTGATATAACAGTACAAAAATTAATGATGTTAAGCCAAAAAAAGTTGTAGCATAGGATCTAATTATGTGAAACAAAGAGAAGTGTTATGCTGTGTCTGACTTGAACTCAGTTTAATCTCCATATCGTGAGTAGATTAGGGATAAAACGCTAGATCAGGGAGGACATTGCATTTATGTAGTCTTATAATTGGTCTATTAGCAATAAGCCATCGTACTTGTGGACATAAGATAGTATCGCGTAGTTCGTGAATGATTAATATGCAGTTTGGGCGGTTGTTCTACAGTGGCCACTCTTTAGATTGAGGCTATGGAATTCGGTGTCGCAAATTTTAAATTAAGCTTGTGTCATGCAAAGATGAACTCAGTTTAATCTCCATATCGTGAGTAGATTAGGGATAAAACGCTAGATCAGGGAGGACATTGCATTTATGTAGTCTTATAATTGGTCTATTAGCAATAAGCCTCGTACTTGTGGACATAAGATAGTATCGCGTAGTTCGTGAATGATTGATATGCAGTTTGGGCGGTTGTTCTACAATGGCCACTCTTTAGATTGAGGCTACGGAATTCGGTGTCGCAAATTTTAAATTAAGATGCACGTTATGTTGATGATAAGTCTAATTCTCTGAAAGGTCTTTGACTTTAAATTCAATCCCAGCCCTACCAGAAACTTGTTTTATAAAAAAAAAATTACTAACTTTTAGAGCGCGTTTAATAATCATTCTGCTCTTGGAAACAATTATTAATCAAAAATGTTTTTTTATTCTATTTCTGAAAATAATTTTTAAGCAAAAGAATGTATTTGGTAATTATATAAAATTTCTATTTCAGGGATAGAAATGGATTCAGTAAGATTCTTAATTTTTTTTTTGTTTCTTTTACTTTTTAAATACTTTTATTATATTTTTCTTCTTTTTTTTCCTTTTCCTTTTATCTTCTTCTTCCTCCTTCTTGTGCCAGCGACCGACTGGGTGAAGTTCGGCGAGCTTGTCAAAGGCTCACACTCGCCATGACAAGCCTTGGCCTCACCATATGTAGGCGAGGTTGGCCTCGCCTTGGCCGAGCAAGCTTCGGCCTCACATTAACTAGTGAGGCTCAAGCCAACAAGCCTTGCCGTGGCTTGACCTTATTGGGGGTTAACAGCACTCTGGCGAGGTCACAGGGCCTCGTCTGGTCGGTTGCCAACCATGGCCAAGGCCAGTAACCAACCAAAAGAAAAAAGAAAAAGAAGGAAAGGAAAGATAGGGAAAAAAAAAAAAAAAAAAAAAAAACTTAGACTTGATCCTAGGAATTGTTCTTAGAAACAAGAAATAATTTTTTTAAGTTCTTAATTCTATTCCAAATCTATTCTCGGAAGAACAAAAAATATATTTTTATTCCCAAAAACAAAAAGTTTACCAAACATATTTATGTTCGTTTTTTATTCCGGGGAAAAAAAATCAGTTGTTCCAGGTTTGATTACCAAATAAAGCCTTATTCTAATCTCAAATCTATCCCTCCTCCAAAAATTGGCACTAGTTTCTTTAGATTTATCCATGATTAGGGATTCCTATGGAGAATTAAACCGTTGGTGATATAGGGGTTGGACATGAGGCTGAAGAGGGGACAAATTGCCATCCACATTGAAAGCACATCACAAGACGATCTTGATGGAAGAGGTTCATTGAACATAACGTCGATTTCAAATTTGCCGAGTGAGGTCCTAATAAAGATTGCATATGAGACCACAATTGCTCTCTAGCCGGCCATACATGATGAAAAGAATCATATCATCCACAGGTAAAAAATAAGAAAGTGGGATCACACGAACGATATCCATTGTATCCGTCTTCACTAGAGATGTCATAACGAAATTAGTCGATTGAAATCGCGAGGTTGAAAATATTAAAAGATCCATCAAAAGAGAAAAATCAAGAAGCATGATCACGCGAACGATATCCATTGTATCTGTCTTTACTAGAAATGTCGTGACAAAATCAGTCGATCAAAATCATTTATATTGTACAATCCAAACTAATTTTGGCATTCGAATCGCAAGGTTGAAAATATTAAAGGATCTATCAAAAGAGATAAATCAGAACGCTAGATCACGCGAACGATATCTATTGTATTCGTCTTCACTAGAGATGTTGTGACGGAATCAGTCGATCAAAATCATTTGCACTGTACAATCCAAACTAATTTTGGCATTTGAATCGCAACGTTGAAAATAGGGGTGAGCATGGTCTTGGTCAGGCTGGTCTCCCCCTAATCCTAGGATCAACCCGCACAGTGCTGGTCCTTAATTTTTGGGACCGAGGACCGACCCTATTGAGCTTGGGATTGAGGACTGGACTGACCCAATGGGTTCGGTTCGGTTCTAAGGTCAACCTGGAACCAACCAATGATTTTTTATTTCATTTTTTGTACTTCTTAAAAAATGATTGAGAACCGAACTGACCCGATGGGTTCGATCCGATTTCAAAATCAACCCAAGACCAGCCAATAATTTTTTATTTCATTTTTTGTACTCCTTAAAAAAGCGATTGAGGATCAAACTATTCAATGGGTTCAATTTGGTTTTAGGGTCAACCCAAGACCAATCCATAATATTTTATTTCATTTTTTGTACTTCTTGAAATGGCAACCGATAACTATATCGACCCAATGGATTCGATAATGAGCGAGGTCAACTAAGAAAGACAAGCAATGAGGGTCAAGTGAGGCGAGCATCGAATGTCGAGCGGGAAACAACAAGCTAAGCGAGTATCGAGCGACGAGTGGCACGAGTGACCCAAAGTGAGCAAGGTGAGTGTCAAGTGGTGAGCGAAGAAATTGTTTCTTTAGATTTTGGCAAATTGAAGACTCAAATGACAAATAAAATAGAAGATAACAAATATAAGAGGATGATGCCATAAGAAACTGTTTATGTTTTTTTGGACATCGTGATACTCCTCACAAAAACATTTTCCTCATTCATAAATTATGACTATTGACACCATAAAAAATATTAAAAAATTTAAGTTATTAAAGAATAATGTAAAATTATTTGAACTCCTCACCAAAGAGTTTGCATTTTAATATTGTTGACGTCATTTATTTTAAGATTTTCTCTATATAAAAAAATTAAAAATTATAATATAATAATATATATATAGATATATAATAGTTGGGGTTGGTCCGAATTGGATTAACTCGGAACTCTTAAGATCGAGGACTAATCTGCACAGTACTGGTCTAGGAATTCTAAGATTAAAGACCGACCCAATCTCCCTGGGAACCGGACCGATTGCAATAGGGTTGGGCCGGTCCAGGGTCAGTTCAAGGTTGACCCTGGACCGATGCTCACCCCTAGTTGAAAATATTAAATGATCCATCAAAAGAGAAAAATCAGAAAGCGAGATTACGCGAACGATATCCATTGTATCCATCTTCACTAGAGATGACATGATGAAATCAGTCGATCAAAATCGTTTGCGCTGTACAATCCAAACTGATTTTGACATTTGAATCGCGAGTTTGAAAATACTAAAGGATCCATCAAAAGAGAAAAATTAGAAAGCGGGATCACACAAATGATATTCGTTGTATCCGTCTTCACTAGAGATGTCGTGACAAAATCGATCGATCAAAATCACTTGCACTATACAATCCAAACTGATTTTGGTATTCGAATTGCGAAGTTGAAAATATTAAAGGATCCATCAAAAGAGAAAAATTAGAAAACGGGATCACGCGAGCGATATTCATTGTATTCATCTTCACTAGAGATGACGTGACAAAATCACGTCGATCGAAATTGTTTACAGTGTACAATCCAAACTGATTTTGACATTTAAATCGCGAGGTTGAAAATATTAAAGGATTCATCAAAAGAGAAAAATCAGAAAGCGGGATCACGCGAACAATATCCATTGTATTCACTAGAGATGATATGACGAAATCAGTCGATCGAAATCATTTGCGCCGTACAATCCAAACTGATTTTGACATTTGAATTGTGAGATTAAAAATATTAAAGGATCCATCAAGAGAGAAAAATCAGAAAGCGGGATCATGCGAATTATATACATTGTATCTATCTTCATTAGAGATACCATGACGAAATCAGTCGATCAAAATTGCTTGCATCGTATAATCGAAAATGATTTTGGTATTTGAATCGTGAGGTTGAAAATATTAAAGAATCCATCAAAAGTGAAAATTTAGAAAATGGGATTGCACAAACAATATCCATTATATCCATCTTCACTAGAGATGCCGTGACGAAATTAGTTGATCGAAATTGCTTGCACCGTACAATCCAAACAAATTTTGGCATTCGAATCGCGAGGAGCATCTCCTCGTACCGATAAGTTCCACCAACGTGTTACTCCATTTTCTGCTTCGCCATGACATTTCCCCTTTTGTTTTAGATAACGCACGCGAAGTTTTGTCTCGTATCGCGTCGCGAAGAGAGAGATTGGCTCGGGGACACGTCATCGAAGCGGGCCCCTCACTTCCCGACGACCTTTTGTAGTTCAACCGCATCATCTGCACCGGCTGACGTGGCAACCACGCGCCGGTCGCCATCCCATCGATCCACTCCCCGAAACTTTTGAATTGAATCTCCCCGCGGGGTGCGGGCCCCCACCACGCGCTTTCGTACGAAGCCGGAAGCCCGTTGGACATCATGTGCCCCCCCCAAATCCCGAAACGGCGCCGTTTCCAAAGCAAAACGCTCTTTCCGCTGTTGCTGCTAGGGCAGCAACGCGGGTCGCACACGCCGTCGTTTCCGCGATTCTCCAACCGATTATTCTATTTTAATTATTATTATTATTATCTTTTTTTCTTAATTTCTCGACGCACGGCTCCGGTCGACGAAAGCGTAAAGGAAAGAAAAACAGCGTTCTCCGCTAACCGACCGAAAGAGGGGAATGAAATAAGATAATCGATTTTGTTTATCGAGATTCTTTTACCTTTTTTTTTTTTTTTTTTTATCTTTTTACGGCCGGCCACAATTTGAAATTCTTTTAATGAAAATACAGGCATTGACCTCAAATAAGATTTTTGTTTTTTTTAATGAACACAATTGCTTAATTTATTCACATCGATCACCGCACGAGAAGAATTACTATCTTTAAGAAGATAAATTAAAATAAATCAATTGCAAATGATAAGAATTTTATTATTTCACAGGTACAAAAATGCTAATCTTTATTTAGTGAGAATCGATATAAAAATAGGTTTTTTTTTTTTTTTTAAGGAAGAGTTTTAACTAAGTTTGACGAGAAGAGCAACAGGACTTTTCTTCGGATTTGGTTTTGCCTTGATAAACAATCCGAGGAGATAAAAATCGATAAAAATCCAATATAAAACACGAAACATATAAAATACCACCCTGAGAAAACGGGAAAACAAAAGAAAGAAAAAGAAGGGCGGAAAGGAAAGTGGGGAAGAAGAACAGCGTTCTCCGCTAACCGACCAAAAGAGGAGAATTAATAAGATAATTGAATTTTGTTTGGCTGACTATCTTTTACTTTTTCGAACAAAAGTCCCGTCTAACTTTCTTTAGATATTTTATAAATTTTTCTCACAATAAAAAGTTCTTATAATAAACGTAATTCTTCGGTTCGCTCGGATTGATCACTACACTGCACGAGAAGATTTACTTATCTTTAACAAGATAAATTAAAAAAAAAAATCAACTTTAGATGAGAGGAGTAGTTGTTTAGTTTTGCAAGCACCTAAAAAGTCTGCCTTTTTTTTTAGGAGCAACATGAATTCTCTTCCTACTTCCGATTTGGCTTGCCTTGATAAAATCCAAGGAGATAAAAATCAATAACATCCGACATAAAATACGAAACATAAAATACCACCCTGAGAAAACCGAAAAAAAAAAAGAAAAAAGAAGAGCGAAAAGAAGAGCGAAAAGAAAAGTGGGGGAAGAAAGAAATATCTGTCGTTACAAAAAAGGGTATGAAGTTGGTCGCCCGTTCGTCTACAAAACGCATTCCCGACTCCTCTCCCTCTCCCTCTCCCTCTCTCTCTCTCTCTCTCTCTGCAAGAATCGATTTCTGCATTGCGCAACGGCAAGAGCAAGAAGTACAAGAAGAAGAGGGCAGAAGGAGGAAGAAGAGGAAGAAGGAAGGAAGGAAGGAAGGAAGGAAGGAGGGAGGAAGGCCCGAGAGATCTCCAGAGATTGTCCGCACGCCAGCAGCTGCTCCCTCCCTCCTTCGGGGGCCGCGTTGTCCTTCGCATTCTCGCTGCCGAGGAAATCGAAAGCCGTCTCCGCCTGTGTGCAGGACTGCGTAAGCAGAGCAGACGGTCGGGTACCCACGAAGTAGCGAGGGCCAAGATGGACGCTTTGTGCCTGAAAACGGGGATTCACGCGCTCCCTCCCTCGATCTCGGTCGCCGCCGCCGCCGGGTCGCTCGACGCCCGGCCGAGCCCGAACCCGGCCCAGGTGAGCGCCCTGGGCCGGTCCCCCTCGACAAATCGGCGGCTTGTTCTTCTTCTTCTTCTTCTTCTTCGTCCTCGTCGTCGGCGGCGGCGGCGGCGTGGTCTTCGAGGTTCTCTTTAAGGTACCCTCTGAAGTCCCTGTGGTTCGGCGGCGGCGGCGGCGGAGGGGGCAAGAGGAAGAGCAACGGGATCGCGCTCGACGACGCCGTGCTGGTGGACGGCGGGGAGCGGGCGGCAGAGGAGGAGGCAGCGAGCCGGGGGGCCGATTCCGAGGGGCGGAGCGGGAACTGGGTCTTGAAGATATTGCATGTCAGGTCTCTGTGGAAGGAGGGGGAGGAGGAGGAGGAGGACAAGGGAATGGTGGATAATGGCGGCGGAGCCGGAGAAGCAGAACGGGGGTCCCGCGACGTGGCGATTGAGGACAGAGGAGATGGCGATGGCGATGATGACGAGGACGAGGAGGACTGCGATGCATGTAGGATTGGCGATCGCGATGATGGCGATGAAAAAGAGATGGAATTTGACAGGGATTCGTTTTCGAGGTTGCTGAGGAAGGTGCCTCTGCATCGAGCCAGGCTATATGCTCAAATGTCCTATCTGGGGAATTTGGCCTATACCATACCCGAAATCAAGGTACAAATTCTTTTTCCTTGGATACGGCAATTTAATTTTTTTTCTCGGGATTTTCATAATGGTTGTTTTCTTGATCTGCTGAATCTTGGGGAGTCTGATCTGAGCTTTGCTAGCAATGATTGATTGAATTAGATTGGTGATTTTGCAATCCTGCCCCCCTTCAATGTACCTCTGCATTTAATTGCTTTGAGATTCCAGAGGTCATCATTTTCATGGATTCACTAGAGAAAAATAAGGCATCTTTGTTTTGAGATTAGGCAAGCTAATACACATTAGACAGTGGATGGGAATTGGGATCCTGAGGGTAGTAGTTTTCGAAGAAGACATCAGGACTCTTTAAGGTTTTCGAGATAGGCAATAGCTGGTGTTGGAAATCTGTGCACAAGATGGTTAGATCAGGGTCCAGAAAAAGCTTGCATCAGAAGGTTTTCGTTCATTACAAGTTAAATGCAGCTCGCAAGTTATATGTCCTCGTGATCTGGAAGTAGCTTTTTTGAGGATTCTTAAACGCCATGCATCATGGACTCTACGGCATTCTCCTTGCACAGGAAATATGCATCTACTTAACTGCATTTTTCATGCATGAACACCCATTATTTAATCCAAACCTCAACACGTATTATATTGTGCTCCTGCTGTTTGTGCATGGCTCCAATGAAGGAAGTGAATCAACAAATGCGTTGCCCTGTTTGATCAAGGAATTTCAAGTTTAACTTACGGAAGATGCTAATATTTGCTTCTTTGCTTCTTTTAGCCAGCAAATCTCTTAAAATACCGCGGATTGCGTTTAATAACCTCATCGATAGAGAAGAGGGAATCAGCAGCAAAAGTCGAGAAGGATCAGACTCTAGAGGATATTCAAGAGGAAGCAGTGCCACCGGTAGATGATGTTCAAGGCCAGGAGCAGAAGATCAATGGGAACCGACTAAGTGCATCTGCTGCTTACCAAATCGCCGCTTCTGCAGCCTCTTATCTGCACTCTCATGCTAAGAGCATTATTCCATTTAATTCCTCGAAATCAGAAGAAGCATCTGGTACTGATTCCCCTGGGAGGGATGGTGAAAGAAGCAACGGTGTTGACGTAATGAACCGAGATATGGCTTCTCTCATGGCAACCACCGACTCTGTGACTGCTGTGGTTGCCGCAAAAGAGGAAGTGAAGCAAGCAGTTGCAGATGATCTGAAGTCCACTCGCTCATCACCTTGCGAGTGGTTTATATGTGATGAAGATCAGGGCACTACGAGGTTCTTCGTGATTCAGGTTCACTTTCTTTATACACACTCAGGCCTATATTTGTTCTTTCTTTTAGGACAATTTGATTTGTCTACCTGTGACTATTATAAAGTTCACTATCAGATCATGGATGATTTGTTGCTCAGAAAGCTGAACTCAGACCTTTTGTATGCAGGGTTCTGAGTCGCTGGCATCATGGCAAGCAAATCTACTCTTTGAGCCTATCCAGTTTGAGGTAACCTCTAGAAATCTCCTGCGTCCTTTTTTGCATCTTCCAGTGTGGTTATATTTACTTACAATGTTTGCATGTGGTTTATTGTCATTGTTTATTTTTCCAGGGTCTTGATGTGCTTGTGCACCGAGGTATATACGAGGCTGCCAAAGGGATCTATGAACAGATGTTGCCTGAAGTTCGTGACCACCTAAAATCCCATGGGAAGAAGGCTACTTTACGTTTCACCGGGCATTCTCTTGGAGGAAGTTTGTCATTAGTGATAAATTTAATGCTGCTGATTCGGGGCGAGGTGCCCGCCTCTTCCTTGCTTCCTGTGATCACATTCGGTGCCCCATCCGTCATGTGTGGAGGTGACTATCTTCTTCGCAAGCTTGGATTACCTCGAAGTCATGTTCAGTCAGTCACGATGCACAGAGACATTGTACCCCGAGCCTTCTCTTGCAATTATCCTAATCACGTTGCAGAGATTCTCAAGGCTGTTAATGGGAAGTTCAGGCATCATCCTTGTCTGAATAATGAGGTAAATACTTGCTTGCCGAGGCATGAAATCTTGGTAGAGCGAAAAATCTTGGGCTTTGTTTTTAAAGCCTCTACTTATTCCTATTCTAACATGTGGGAAATCCATTGCTAGACAAACTAAAGAAGTTGCAATTCTTTTTCTCTTGTGATTAGAATCACTATCTAACTAGTTTTCTGTAATTAACAACAATTGTTCTTGTTGGTTTTCTTAAAATTTGCTCCAAATTTATGCAGAAAATGTTGTATGCGCCAATGGGGGAGCTTTTGATTTTACAGCCAGATGAAAAGTTCTCGCCACACCACCATCTCCTTCCTTCAGGTAGTGGTCTCTATGTGTTGAGCTGTGAGCTATCAGATGTCATCATTGCGGAGAAGGAGCTCCTAGCGGCGCAGAAGGTTTTCTTGAACTCGCCACATCCTCTCGAGATTTTAAGCGATCGCGCCGCTTATGGTTCGGGGGGCACCATCCAAAGGGACCACGACATGAATTCCTACGTAAAGTCCGTGCGGTCTGTGATCCGCCAAGAGCTGAGCCGCATGAGGAAGGCCAAGAGAGAGCAGCGCCGCAAGTTCTGGTGGCCCCTCATTGTGTCTCGCGGCGGAGTCAACATTGGCCTAGCTTTGAGCAGGCCAATCGGGTCGATTAGCATGGATCGTGAGCAGCTCAACTTCTCAGGCATCTTGGAAACGGGCAAGGAGTCTCTGAAACGGTTCAGCAGGCTCGTCGCGTCGCAGCACATGAATCTGCTTGTCGTGATCCTGTTTCCCGCTCGATTGCTACTGCTCGGCACCTACAGCACATTTAATTGATCCCTTAGACATGAGATGGGCAAAGATAAATTAGCAAATTCTTTATTCACGTTCTCTTTTCCCACTCAAAAAGGTTATAATCCATGTCCTCCCCTTTCATGATGGGGAAGCTCATTACCCAAGATGTCATCTGTAGAAAGAAACATGCGATCGCATGAGCAGGGAAAGAAGAAAATAGGGAAAAAAAAATGAATTACAGGAGTGCATTTGTTCAGTGCAAAATCCTTATTTTCCTTCTTACATTTTCCAAACCTTTGTGGTTGAACGACTTCCCAACATTTTTGGGAAAGCAGCACTTGCGAGTTTCAACTTTCTCTGCATACTTTTGTCGTGCGCTTGCATGTTAGGTCTGTCATATGGGATGAGGACAAGAAACAGGGTTTTTGGCAGTTTGTCTTGGCGGTTGATCAAAATGCAAAACCCGTGGTTGACAGCGAGGCCTTCCGTAAGTGTACTAAACACGATTATTGGTAGGTGTCATGTGCTTTTTCTGTCATGAGGACGATATTCGCTTAGCTGTCGACATAGGACAAAGAAACAAAAAATCTCAATCGGCATGCTGAAACTGTTTCTTACACGGATCAAGCCAACATGCGAATCCAAATCCGAGGGTAATTTTCTCAAGAAAACCCTTTTCACAGAATCCTGTTTTCTCTCTTCTCTGATTTTCTTTAGACAAAAATCGAGTAAAGAACAGCGCAAGTGCCATAATCTTAATAACTTGCAGCGCGGGGGGACACTTAAGTCGCCATAACTTTAAAACTAAGTACATTTAAGTCGCCATTTTTTTTTTTTCAAATGGAACACTTAAGTGCCAATATCGGAAAGAAATGGAACACTTAAGTCTTCTTTGGCGAAAAAAATCCGGCCAAAGAAGCCGACGTGGCAATTTTCCGGCGATGGAGGTCCCAAAACGGCGTCATTTTTGCATGCGACGTGGCGAAAAATGCAAAAACGACGCCGTTTTTGTGTCTAACGTATAAAAATAATAAAAAAAAATTAATTAAATTAAATTAAAACTTAATTTTGATTAAAAATACTCTAAAAATTTAAAAAAAAAAAAAAAAAAGGGGGACGAAAGGGGCGGGCGGGCCGAGGGTTGAGCCCTCGCCGCCGCCGCCTCCCCGCCGTCGCCGGAAGGGCCGGCGACGGGAGGGGGAGGGTCGGCGGGGGTCGCCGCCCTTGGCCGACCAACGGCAAGGGCCGTGAGCCCTCGCCGGATCGCGGCGAGGGCCCGCGAGCCCTCGCCCGGATCCGGCGAGGGCCGCTAGCCCTTGCCACGATCCGGCTGGGAGGCGGTGGCGGCGAGGGCTCGGCCCTCAATCGCCCGCCCCCTTCGTCCCCTTTTTTTTTTTTTTTTTTTTCTATTTTTAGAGTATTTTTTATTAAAATTAAGTTTTAATTTAATTTAATTAATTTTTTATTTTCAAACGGCGTCATTTCTGCCGAGTCAGCCGACTCGAGCTTCTGGTGAACCACGCAAAGATTAAAAAATAATAAAAACGCCACGTAGGATTTCCGACAAAGGCCGGCCGAAGGTGTGACTTAAGTGTGCACTTTTTAAAGTTATGTAACTTAAGTGTCATCCGTCTTGATTATGGCACTCCAGGTGTCCCAAACTCGACAAAAATCAGAAAAGTTTCGAAAGGGTCTTTTTCTCCATATTTTGGGTAGGCAAGAAATGGAGAGAATATGCAGATGGGTCCACTTTGGACGACCGGGACCTTTCTCGTTCGGGGCGGGCACGCGCGAATAATTCAAGTCAAACTTGGCGAAGTGGACGAGCCAGTCGGGCGGAGCGGTTTGTCTAGTTGTGTGAGGTGTACGGGAGAGCTCGATTCCGGACAAGAACGATGGAGAAAGTAAGGCGTCCCCAGTTTGAAAGGGCTGTTGCTTGTTAGTCCTATCCATCCAACGAGGCACTCTTTTGGACGGTGAAGTTAGCAATGATCTAGATCTTGAATCCAATGCGCTAACTCTACTCTCCCCCGAAGTTTGGCCTTCGAGAGAATCACATACTTCTCTCGATCGAATTCCGTGAGCCAGCGATTGTTTCCTACTTAATCCCCACATCTCGATCGAGTCCTAAACTCTCCTCTCGAATTCCATTCCTTTTTCCCTCCTTTGAGATTCCACTCATCTTGTCTATGACGGTTTCGAATTGTCCTTTCGCCTAAAAAAAAAAAATCGCTTTCGCTCTTGTTTACAAATGAAGCTAAATGGTTCGGTAAGAAGAAGCTCCTTCTTCTTCGGCCTCCCTTTTTATTAGGCTGAAATTTAGGAGACAGGTAGGAAATCAGAGGAATTGGGGGCAGTTCAAGGCGTAAAGGTCGTTGAATAGGAGGTGTCACATTGCCGGTTTCTTCTACCAAAATTTATGGGGCCGGCGAAGTTGGCCGAGACCCGAAATTGTGGGACTTGATTGCCTGCAGCAAATGCCTGGAAAGATGTGGGACCGATCGGGTACCTCACCATCTTGGAGGCGTTTGAAAACTACGGTTTTGCAATGGCAGATACTGGGGCCTTCCCCATCGATTTTCCCCGAGGGAGATGGCCACCCGTGAAACACGAGAAAGCGCCGAAAAATTCCTGCATTAATACGAGAAGGGGGCGGGCGGACAGAGCTTTAATTAGCGGTCTGTTTTTTGCTTTGAAAGATTGCAAGAGAGGAGGAAAGATTCGGCATCTAACAAGCGTCCCATCATCAACATTTATAGTTGGGCTCTTTTTAATTGGTGGGGTCTCTCGTACGGGCCCAATTTATTTGTGGAGATAGCGAATCTAGTTGTTATTCAGCGGGCAGTTGACCTTGAACTTGAATGCCATGCGGTTGGACCGAGCATGAGGTTCTGTCTGTTTATGGAACGTCGTGGCTCTCTGCTTGTGGCCGGTCCAAAGTTGTTAGCCCAAATACGTTTCGCAATCCAGCCCATAATCTCTCGAGCAGTGGGTTTCATCGAAGACTATCGAAATGGGTCATGGAATAGTATTTTGACCCAAATTTATTGAAGGGAATTATATATGGTCGCCTCAAATTTAAAATTTAGGTTATAATGGGTTCTAAAAAAAATTTATAAAAAAAGGGTTTTAGGCTTTGTCCATTTCACGAAAAGGAATTTCCAGGAAAACATTTTTCGGATTTTTCGATATTCATTTCAAGGAAAATGAATTCATTGGAGAAAACATTATTTCATGAAGGGAAATTTTTTTCTAAAATAGGAGAAAATGTTTTATACTTTTGAGGAAAAGGAAAACATCTTTCACATCTTTCACCTCACTTTCTTTCACCAAATGCCTTTTACTTTTATTTTTTCCTTTTACTTTTTAATCTTTTAAAAATTGATTTTTTAATTGATTTTTTATTCTTTTATTCTTTTTCTCACTTTTTCCTTTTCTTCTTCATTCACCGGTAACGAGCCATAGCAATAGCTAGTGATCGGCCACTGATGAGTTGGAGCTTCGCCTAATCAAGCATCAAGCGAGCTCGGCCTCACTAGCCTGTGGCGAGACTCCAACTCGTTTGTGTCTGGTTGTTGGGCACTATCATAGTTGACGATTAGCAAGTGAAGAAGAAAAAAAAAGAAAGAAGAATAAAATTAATTTTAAATTATAATAATAAAAATTATTGACTTCAGTGTATGAAAAAAATATTTTCTTTACCAAACAAAGTGAAAATATTTTCTAATTTATTTTCAAATTTTAACCTACTAAAAAATATGGCGATCTTTCTAGAAAATGTCTTCTTGAAAAATATTTCTTAAAATATATTATTTTTTCTATGAAACAAACGAAACCTTAATAGATTTGTTGTAAACCTACTTTCAATCCACTTGCTCAAAAAGGTAAAGTTGGCGACAATCCTTCTTCCTCAGCTTCTCTCCTCTCTCTGACTTATTCAATTTCGCCGATCATGACTCGCGAGCTCTCTCCCTCGTCTTTGATCCCAACTATAATCCATGTCGCTAGTACCCCACTACCTATCTTCCACGTTGCTATCGCTTACCTCTAATGGCCCTCTGGAGAATCGAACTCATCTGTCTCCAACATCGTTGGCCTCCCTACTTTCCGGTTGATTTGGCTCTGCACACCACCAACAAGTAACTCAAATAATGTCGCTCCTACATCCTTCCTCTCTCTCATGTGTTCACTCACTCATCACCACCGGAGTTACCGTCCAAAAGGGTCATTGGATGGTCTAATTAATTGAATGGGTCCGTAGCTGAGACCGAAAGCGCAGCTCCTTTTCGCCGGAAAGTGTAGAGGTCAAGTTTTATACCAGAGATTGGTTATTTGGAATTGCCCTTGAGGAAGATTCCAGTGATGAGTCTCTCATCATCGATCGGCAGTGCTTCCCTGAGGCTATACTTCTGCTATTATTTTGCAGACAGCTTGAAAGTCACATGTTTTTACCAAAAAAATTTTGCTACAATTGTCTACTCCGTAGCATCTAAGAAAGTCGTAAAACCTTCTGGATTTAGATCCAAGAATCTCCATGAACTCTTTCACGAGTTTGTACAGAAAATCGATGGTGAAGTCTGGCTCTTGCAAGACTTTTTGGACGAAGGGCAAGCGAACGAGGGCTCCCATCTTCTTGTCATAATTCTTGGAAATCTTCAGCAGTCTTGTTTGAACCATAAGAGATATTCATTTCAGATTAAATCACGAGATAGAAAGCAATTTCAACGATAGTCTGGTTCTTTTCAAACTATTTATAATTACTTGATAGAAACATCTCTTTGGCCAATAATTTACATCATATAAGACCTCTGAGCAACCACTACAATATGTTGATGTAGCTAGGGAAATGGAAATTGCCCAGATCGAGAACCCCTCGAATTGAACAGATTGGACCACTGGTTCTAGGCAGGTCTAGAGGGTCCTAGTTTGGTCCCAAGTTCCTATATTTGGAATTGGTGACCCATCGGTCCGATTCCTAATTTCATGGTGGAAATCGGACCAACTGGACTGACCAAATTCAGCTTATCATTTATAACTTTTTATTTTCTTTAAAAAAATTTCTGAACGACTCTACCGGTACAAAAAGCAAACTTGGCTAGACTCAGAAGCTCTTAATCTAGAGTAGTAGTATGTACGAAAAGAGCAAAAAGAATAGAAGCTACACTTTCCAGAGACACAACTAAGACTAGAACAAAAAGAGAGCTTCTTAGCTTCAGTTTTTTATTGGATTAACACAGAACTCTAGCTACCCCTAGGCCTCCACGAAGGGGACGTGTATATAGATAAGCAAACTTGGCTGGACCAGAGTGTTAGGTCATGCTATGCCAGAAACATGAATAGACTACTCTCTGGAGTTTGTTATGTCTTTGCCTTTCGCGTGTGCTGATCTTGATTTGAAAAGTCTACTATTGATGTAAGACTCCTTTGAGCTTGCTTGATTTTCAAACTAGATTTGCTTGGCGACGGAGTGATGCTGCCCACCATTTGTAAGGAAATGCATGGCTGGTCGAGTACCTGCAGGAGTTCAGCAAAAACTAGGGACGCATTTCTTCTTCTTCTTCTTCTTCTTTTCTTTTTTCTTTAAAAAAAAAAAATTATTTATGTTCAATGTACTTAAAACAAGTGATTTGGTCCATTGGAACTGGACCGGTCTAGTCCATGGTCCCAAAAACTAGAAACTGATCCTCCCAGTACAATTTTCGATTCTTGGATGGAAGTGAACCGGATCAAGAATCGATCACCTTTTGCTTAACTTCACAAAAGGCACAAAGAAATGGTAATCCATCACATGATTCCTTCGTACCATTGACAGTATTGTGAATTTGCAATTTGCCAATTCATGAAGTAAAATTTCATCATCAAGCATCAGATGGCAAAGCAGAATCTAATTTTTGCGTAGCCATCTACCAACAGAGCTGCGAAACTACCAAATGGCTTTAAGTTTGCCTAGAAATAGCATAGAAAAACATGTGCCGCCTGAGAACATATTCTGTAAAAAGGAGAAGGGGGAAAAAGAGGAGGTACAATTGGAAAGCAAATAATTATATTCTGACCACAGAGGTAAACCAGTTCACCAAAGCAAGGGCATCGTTAGTAAACTATGCAAGACCTACCAACTTTCGCCTGCCTATCCATAGCCTCAACCTCGAGCTCTCTCACTAGCTTGGCGAGCTAATACATAGAGCTGCCCGTTCTTCAAAAATAATTAATCAAGAAGAAAAAACGCTAAGGATGAAGGCCAGGTTGTGGGCCGAGTATATGTTGCTAAAGTGGTGTTTCATGAAAATGGATTAATTTTGATTGGATCATTTTTAGTTTAATCTGAGCCACCCATTGACAGGCCTAGTTCTATCATAAATAACTTTGGTAATTGAATTTCTTTAAGTTTTAAGAAACGAGGCAGGAAACTTTTCTTTTCACAAGGGCAACTTGAAATCATGCCCCGCGACCCCGCCTGTGAAAAGAGAAAGCTTTACTAGCGACAAGCTCGGTGACGGAAATGGTGTCTGGAAATGCTAGTAATGCAGCTCGGTTTAGCTTGTGTATATTATCTTTCGGAAATTCACCATAATATGGCACGTCATTGTCCAACTAGAAAAATAAATGAAAAGAAAAAACTCTAGGACCTTACGATGCTCGAGTTGGTAAGCATGCGTCATGAGGAGAGTAAACGAGGGAGAGACTACTCGTAGCCGAATATATTTAGAGGAACATTGTCGGGCTGGCTAGTGTCATGAATGGACCTTTTTATGGGCCGTGAATGCTCATCTGATTACAGCCAACGAATTATCGCCATATCAGACATAATTGAATGTCCAAATTAGGCCAATAGAACTTAGAAAAATCTAGTCATGTACACACAACCCATATTGATGAGAGGGGGAAGAAAGATCAATATACTTCATCAAATCTCATGGAGTCAAACGAGCAAGAAATGAGTATATTTCATCCCCGGGCCCTTCTTTATGTCTGTGGTAGAGTTGTAGAGGCTTAGGGCTTATTGCTATATTGGTTATTGGACAGCTCTTGGGCCCTATCCCTTGCATGGTGTTTTTGGGCCTCAACCAAATTGCTTTTTTCACAATCTTATTCAGCCCAAATTTGCTTGATAAAAGATTTGTGGACAAAGTACCATAGTATGTTTCGGTCAAAATTCTTTAAATGTTCGACTGATATTGAAGCCCCATTTGGTTCGGCTTTAGGAAAATGTCATTGAGAAAATGCAAATATCTTTGGATTAAAGGGGTTTTCCATAATACAAATAGCATTTGATGAATTGTAATTTTAAAAACATTGGAAATAGTTTTGGTTTAAATACCATTTGATAAAAATCACATTTGTAAATGACTTTCACTAAATAATAAAAAATATTTTCGCATTTTTTTTTTATAGATTTCAGCCACCAATGGCCGGATCTAGCCGTCGAACGGCCTTGCCTATCGCTTAGGTCAAGCGGCGGCATCACCACCTAAGGTTGTGCAACCTAGGTTACGCGTTTCGCGCCAGTGGTCACCTGATGTCAAGCAACAATCATCGTGATTGGGTGACCCTCATGCGGCAATCATTGGCACACATGACCCATTGGCTAGCAATCATCAACCTTCGATCGACTTTTCGTGTGGCGGTCTTCGCTGAAGATGAATAGTAACCAAGGACCAGGACTTGTATTCCGAGAATGCAACTTTCCCAAAGGATCTCCGAATCTGTTTTAGGCTAAAGGCCCTTAGAGCTATTTGGAAATGCAATTGTATTTTCCAAAAGTTAAGCAAAAAATGAATCAAATGTATTTGCATTTGGCCAGGGGACATAAAAGTCCCGAGATTCATTACAAATGCTGAACCAAACGGGGCTTAAAAAAATCATGAATCAATTATGCGACATTTTGCCATCAAACCACAGTATATGCAGTCACCACAGCCAAACATCAAGAGGCCTTTAGACAGACCAAGTCAAGCGACAACACAGTTGGCATTTCGATCGCCCTTTGTTCCGCGTCGACCCTTCGTTTAACGCAGAAGCATCGCCACGGATGAATCCATTAGTGCGATGGGCGCATTAAAATGGGTCCATAGTACCCACCTAGCCCGTTACGCCATATTTCTATAAGTAATTCATGTGTATGTATGATATATCTTCACATGTAATAAGCTCGCAGGTACTATTCCTTTGAAATCACTTTTTTACGTTGAAGTTTTTATATGGGCTCGGTCCAAATTTTACCCTAACCGGCTCTCTTTTTCCCCCACCTATGAACTTGATCATTTTAGTCTCCTAAAAAAGAGAAGTCTTGATTGTCTCAAAGGTAACTACCACTCTTGACCAGTGATTATAATTCTTTCTTTTTTCCTCTCTTTTTACCAGAGTCAACTTCTTTTCTAGATATTTTGCACAAAATGATTTTTTTTTTTTTTTTTTTTTTTTGGGGGGGCGGGGTTGGTTGGGTTCTCATTTTGATATCTCTTGACTTGGTAAAACTTGCAAAGGTGGCACCCACATGTTGGACAGACCATAATTCAAAGATTTGTTAAAGACTCATGATTAATAATCCTTTGTCGTCTCAAAAGCCTTTGATCCCTCCCGAACTCAGATCTCAATGAAAACGGAAAAAAAAAAAGAAAAAGAAAGAAAGAAGCGCATCTTAGGGTCGCGCTAATTAAACCCTAGTTACATTAACTAAATCACCTCATGATAGCCATGCCAAATATTATTAAGAAGTAAAATAAAATACACGCATATTCCTTGTTCTTTCCTCTACGTTTTACACCCACGAACGAATGTGCCCCCAATGGTGGGTGGTGTGAAAAGAATTTGTCAGATCTTTGAAGCAAAGCTTAGCTATCGCTGAGAACATCCTATTGGTCTCCCTTCGATTATTAAATTAGCTCACTTTTGATTTTTGCACTTAGGTACAAAAAGGGTCTTTGTTATTGTGATGATGCCCGTCACATGTTGTCCCTGACATCATCATATCTGGCCACGACTTCTCCTCTTTCCGATGTTCCCGACATTCAAACATCACGTGCCCATTTTGTTCTCTTTTTTCTCAAGGCATCGATCATCAAATTACGCTCCTCCCACCCCAATTTACATTTCTACCTCTACAGGAGAGATTTAGTTTGACAAGTTCCCGGATTTGTATGGATTGATTTTTATTTTTGAGCTTTACTAAAATATCGAGTTCGCGCACTTTGACTCTCCTCAATCCGAGACATTTAGAAATGACATCATCAATGGCTCGTGATCTCAACTGTGCACTTATAAAAGGAGTTAATGCAATAGAGAATATAGCAACATTTGTAGCTTGTTGGAGCTTATCGATGGAAGTCGTCTCAAGCGAACGCCCAAAAGCGGCAAAAAGATCCACCCTTTCGAAAATAACAGGTTAATTGCCAAAGAATTTCCATGCAGCTCTTGTTCTCAAGGGCAGAATCGTCCTTCGAAAGACAAGCTGGTTGTGAGTTAGACTTTGAATAAAGTCATATAAAAGAAAAAGAAAATGCTCCATAAGCGCACTGACCAGCCAATAGAAAAAAATGAAATAAAAATCGAAACCCCTCGTGAGGAGCTGTGCCAAAAAAAAAAAATCATCAGGAAACTCATATATAATCTCCATTGAATACGCATTAAGCCCCAATAAAAAAATGGGTTTTCTCTCCATTGAGATTTACATCTGTCAGACAAGCAGCTCGCAAGCACCCCCCGCACTAATTTGAATTATGACTGACTTCCACTCCTATAATTCTCCATTTTTAAGACTTGTTTAATAGGGAAAACCAAGATGTGCATGGCATTTCTCCAACTCCATTCCTACACGAACATATATATTAAATATCCATCACACTTTCTCAAATCTCTGTATGTTCAAAGCACTTGAGCTTCTTTATTTATTTATTTTTTTAATTTGAAACTTGAGCATTTTAGTATAATGAGTAGCTGTGCATGTGGAGTCACGCGGAGCCAGTCGCATAATAATTCCGTCTACAGCAAAATTATTAGGCAGGCAATGGAAAAGAAAAAGGGGGTTGTATTTTTCTGCAATTTGTATCCATTTTTTATAGAGAATAAAGTGGAGGAGTAGTGGAAGCATGAGCTGAGACCCAGCACTTGTAGCTAGAACATGCATATGCCAAAGTGGGCTATCATTCGAGAACATGGCATTTACCTCCTTTTCTTCATTTATAAAAAGGATCTTGCACGAAATCAAGATCATAATTATAGATCAAATATGCTTTCATTCCCTTAATAGGATTCGTACGAGATGTTTGCAAGAGGAGCTTCGGCTATTGCAGCTGTCTTTATCCAAATAAAGCAAACGAGGTTTTGCTGAACTGTGGGTGTGAACTAAGATCTGGTATCAATGAGATTTTTTAGGGTTTAGTGTGAAAAGAAGGCCAAAAGAAAGAAAAAGAAGAAAGGCTATTAGCTGGAGTAGCTTGGAAGGCCAAGACCAGAGCGGCATGTCACAAGACTCAGGACTGAGGATTATGCAACTTGCAAGCAAAGAAAAAGGGCAAAAAAAAAAAAAAAGATTAGGTGAAATTCGGTAACATTATAAATAAGCATTTATTTAAGGGGGTGGTCAACACGATTGGTAGTTAGGAAGCCCCTTTTTTAATGAAAGTGAAAGGAAAATGACAGTGATAATATCCGCTATACAGCTGCTTATCATCATATGCTGGCACATGACCGATTCTAACTTGTTCCGGGGTTCTAATTCAAACCGCTGCAATCTTGGCACTACCCATTTTTCATGTCATGTGACCGAACGTTTTTTAGGAAACCCATCAAATTACATTAAAAAAAGGAAAGAAGTAGAATCACGTTATGATCGTTGAAAGGCCGTGCACGATTAATATACATCGCAATCTCTCCACGCGTAGCAAGGGCCTGTGCCAAAAGTACGGACTGCAATGTCCCATCTTCTTAGTATCCAAAGCCTTTTTATTCATGATCATTTCCTTCTGCTAATCAACATGTATTAAAAACTTCTGCAACCCTTCTTCCAACTGCATTTACTTGCTGTCCTTTGCGTTTTATGGCGCAACAACGATGGCCAGAAAGCAATCGATGAGCGCAGGCAACCTGTGAATTATCCTCCCTAATTCGGGCAAGGCAACAACAAGGGGAACCATCGAAAGATAATGTGCCAACAAATTTTCATGAGAGCCAAAGCGCGTAAAATTCATTGTTGGGTTCGAAAAGGAAGGCAACGCATGCGATCGCAGCAAGGCCATGACATAGGCCTACGAGATACCGTGCGTATAATAATTATTGATTCCCACCCTCCCCATTACTAGTCACTGTCCAGACAGCTTCGCCCAATTCGTGACTCCTTGCTGTATTTTTTGCCTTTTTCTTTTCTTCGTTCAGGAATTGACCTTAAAATAGAATTTTGCAGAGGTTAAACAACTCCCCAAAAAAAAATTGACAGAGTTAGGAATTTCCCTCTAAACAAAAGTTTTCGAAAATACTGTGCGTTGTGAACATCTTTGTCATCTCAAAGTCCTCTCTATTCAATGAACTTGTATTGTCTTTGTTTTGCTTGTGATGCTTTTTGGGAATGGAGCTTATATAAACAGTCGTGAGAAGAAATCACGTTATAGTAACTTGTAGTACATTGAAATACCGATATCTTCTCTTCCCAATAGTTTGGATCTTTTTATTTTCATATAATTGATCATTCGAACTTTACATAGCACAAATTGGGCATTTAGGGGAGGGAAAACCCTTATTATCAAAATCATCACTCTTCCCGGGAAATAATTCATCATTTATACAGAAAGGGAGTGGAGGAAGCAAAATGTGGAGTCCAAGAAAGCAGAAAATCGACATCTTCTCTCTTCAATTTTTCTCAATTAATGAAATACCCGCCTTTAATTTTTTTTTTCTCGTGTTGAGCGTTCGATTAGACCCTTTTCTGTTCTTTGTTTCTTTCTGTTTCGTCTTTTTTTCTTTTACCCTCGCTAGATTTATCGAATCAAAGTGACTGACATATACTTTTTGGACTGTGGTGGCTTCGCCAGTGTCCTTTCTTCTTGGCTTAACACCTTATCTTTTATCTTTTCCTCCCTCGTCGACAGGCCATTGGGAGGAGGGCCACGTTGGTGCACTCAAAGTCATGCCCATCCACAAAAGCGCCCCCCTCCTCCGCTCTCTTGATCTCCACATCGATACATCATCATCATCTACTGCTAATGTGATTCGAAAACGAAGCAAAGATCATCAGTCTTTATCTTCACATGTAATGTAATGAGATGTCCATGGTTTATGAATTTTTCGTACATTAAATTTTCTCTCGTTTTCAAAGAGATCGAGTACATAATAGTGCGAACTTACTAAAAGATGATTTCATGTTGTGTTAATAGGATATAAATATGTGGTACTTGATTATTGTTTTCTTATGCCAAATATAATTTTGAACAATTATATCATGTCAGCATTCTTTGGGATTTGTAGTGAATTGTCCCAACTAAGTTAAGCGCCACTAAGTAGATGGAATCGCGTTGTAAATGGGTGTTCTGAATTGACACGCTTAAATACACGACAAATTTTCATCACATTAATTAACATAAGACCGCTTTGACCCAAAAAAAAAAATTAACATAAGACCGCCCGAAGAATTTAGGGATTCAAGCTAAGGATCGGCGGTACTACGTGGGAAAAAGAGGGAGCGAGGCGTTTAAATCGAAGACCTCTTTTTGGGTTTTTGCATGGGGCGTTGCAGAAAACCTAGCAAAATAAATGAAATCTAGTAGAATGTCAGACATTGTCAGGTGCTTTGGATAAACAACCACCCTGCCATAATCAATTATTTTTCAGACATGCAAAGAGAACCCAATGCTTAGGCTTAGGCTTAGGTCCCCCCTTCCTCTCTCTCCTCTCCCTCTCCTCTCCCTCTCTCTCTCTACAGTAAATTCATCAGACTCTTTTCTGACTTTCAACAGCAATGCACTGCCACAGAAGTACACTAGATTTTCCTTTTCTAAGCCATAGATATAACACGACCCATTTCCCCAAATTGCTAAATTTTCGCTATATACGAACTTCGCAGTGCAACAGGATCTCAATCATTCATTTAGACAAAGCCTACGTTTGAATCCCCGATAAGGATGCTCAGTCTCACCATGTTTGATTAGGCATTATACCCCACTTAGTCAATCCATCTTATTATATTCTAATTTCTACAATTTAGCGCAAAAAGCTAAACAACAAATTCCTCGGCCCCGAGGCCGAAACTTAGAACCGAAGAAGACGAGGAGAGATTCAAAATGGAACTAGTTTGATAGTGAAAAAACCTGTACAATATGACATGAGATATTCATAGAAGAAGCTAGCAAAATTTTTCCCGGGAAGATCGGACTTCCTTTTAACTTTGTACAAATGGACGAAACCGGTCTGGTCTGGTCCGGTCTTTCTTTTCTTCCCCCCCTTTTTTCAACACGAGCCGGTCAAGAATCCCCCTATGGAACGTAAACTCGTCGAGGCTTAAAGGAGCAAAGCGTATCAGCAACTGAGGGCCTCGTATTTCACCGGAAGCGGACGATTGATCCCAACCTGAGACAACAAGCTGCTGACCACCGCGAGGTCACGGCAGAACACCCCTTGAAACATCGACCCGTTAGCTGCTGCCGCCGCTGAGGCTGCGGCATTCTGGTTCTCGCCGGGAGTGATCCTGTTGCTCGCGGGATTCGCACTTTCTATGGAGGGTTTTGGGGCCTGCATCGCCTTAGGCTCGTCCGGATTGTTGCTCTCCTGCACCTGCTGGAGCTTGATGGCTGCCGCTTGGATCGAAGCGGCAGTGGCAGCTTGCTTCCGCTGCTTCTCTGCCGCCACCTCCTCCTCCAGGATGCATGACAGGACGTTGTTATAGCCCTTCTGGATCAATCGGTACAGCAAAAGTGCGGACATCCTCGCTCGGTCCCGGACAGACTCGAGGTCCCGCTCATCCGCGAACTCGCACCGCTCGATGAAGCCCATGGCCTTGTCGGGCTTGTTCTTCAGGGAGAGCAGCAGGTGGGCACGGGCCAATTCGGACCGCGAGCAACCCCGTCTCAATCCCATCAGCCCATAGTAATCCACATTCCCGGTCTTGCCAGATGCCACCAGTTGCTTCAATTCCTGGATTTTCGTCGTGAGCGTGCATAACTTTCCTGGAATTTCGCGGTAATGCACGTAGTGGCGCTTCCAGGCCGGCCCGGGCAGTTTCCGATCACGCAGGATCGTGTTGTAGAGAAGTTTCAGGTGTTCCAGGTCATGGAGGCAATCTGGGATGCACCGGATTCCCTCTAGGAGCTGTGCTCGGGTCTCCAGGGCCTGGATGCAGGTCGGGTTGAGGGCCAATGTCCTGTTGCAGTCCGCGATGGACTCCGCGACCCGGCCTGCAGAGCGGAACGCAGAGGCCCGGTGCATATAGCACTCGGCCAGGAAACCCTGCGGGGCAGCGGTGCCACGGCGGCTGTCGACGATCTTGGTGAAGTGGCGGATGGCCTCGGAGTGGAGGCCCGCATCGAGTGCAGCAAGGGCCGCGGCACGGCGCCGGCGGAGGAGCTTGATGTGGCTGAGGAGCTGGTTGATGGACTCGGGATCTGACAAGGACGCGCCACCAGCCTGGGGCGGGGTGCCGGGCGGGGTGCTGGGGGATGACGCAATCTCGGCGGGGACAGGGAGGTCCGACAGGGAGAAGCTGTCGTCGGACCAGCAGACGGACTCACGACGAAAGGCCGCCGTGGCGAGGCGCTTCCCGGTCTGGAGGAGGACCATAGCGTCCTCCATGAGGCCCAGGTGGCAGCACGCCTGGCCCAGGACCATGTACCTGAAAATTAAATACAAAAAAAAAAATCAGTCAAAATCGAAATTTCAAACCCTTCTAGAATCGGAAGTGTGGAGTGGGAACAGGTTGTGCATCTGATGCAAACGTTCCAACTTGCACTGCAAGACTTGCCACTATTCTATTGCCAACATCTCTAATAGAAGTCCACGTTCTACCCACTGACAAAGCTTCAATATAATAAACAAGAATTACTAAACAAAGGACAGATATTATAAGCCTCGGTTCTTATGCAAATCATTTTTTTTTATGCACCTGCTTTAACTTATAGTTTCTCTAGGAGAAAAAAGGGTTTTAATAATGAAGAAAAGTTGGAAGTCATTATGGGATTTTTACCACTTTTGAAAGCACAGTAACACAAACAAAAGGCAATTTACAGGATTGATGCTCCAATGGGCAACTCGAGAGAGAGAAAGAGAGAGAAATCCCAAAATAGAACACGATAGGGCCCCTAGATATTTGTTTTTGGGTCAAATCAAGAAGAAATTAGATCCTTAATTACCGGATTTACGCAAAGCCATGAAAAAGAGAGTGAGAATGAAAATGATGTTTTTCACCAACACCAACTCATCATCAAACTCAAAGTCATCAAAAGTAGAACCCCCCTCTTTTCCCAAAAATAAAAAATAAAAAGACCCATTCCTTCATAATGATTACCGAAGAACAATAATAAAAAGGAGAAAAAACCAACAAAAAAAAAGAGAGTTAAAAATAATTAAAGGCAGCAAATCTCAATAGAAACCAGGAAATTACCTCCACTGCCCTTCCTTGTCGCAGTTCTTGCCCAGCCCGGCCATCACCTTCTTCTTCAGGTCCGACACGGAGAAGCACTTGAAGGTCGGATCTCGGGTCGGCGACCCGGGGGAGGAGAGCAGCTTGACCCGCTCCCTCGACAGCTGCTGCGACGACCCATCGGACGACGAGGACGAGGACGAGGACGACGACGAGGTGGTGTCGTCGCTGGCCAGCTTGAGGCTGGGGATGTAGTCCTGGAGCATGTCGGCGACGTCCTTGAACCGCCGGAGCTGGAGGAGGCACCTCGCCTTGAGCTCGAGGGCGAGCTCGAGGCGGGGCGACAGGGCGAGGGCCAAGTCGAGGAGGCTCAGCGCCGACGCGATCTCGCCCGCCTCCTGGGTCGCCATCAGATTCTTCGCGTCCTTTATGTACTTGCCCACGGCCTGCGAGACCGAACAAACGAGAACCCGTCAGTGAACCGATCGAACCGTGATAACCGAGTAAAAATCAGAATGCAGATACAGAGAAGGACGAGGAGGAAGAAGAAGAGACGGAGCGAGGTCGAGATTTGACGAGAACGCCGCGCAAAGACGCGATGTCGAGACTCTCGACCTCAGACCAATCTCTCGCCGATGTACGCAAAACGAGCGATTCGGGGAAGCTCTCTTTTTGCAAATACCTTTCGGTTGGTGAGCCACCAATGCTTTTTCTCGCCGCCGGTCAGACAAGGAGAGGAAGAAGCCATGGTCGTTCCGGTCCTGGTCCTGGTTCTTGCAAGGGTGGATGCAATGTGGGTTCTCGTGGTTGCGACCGTAGAAGAATCGACCATGGAGGGCTCCTCTCCTCCTCCTCCTCCTTTCTCCCTCGCCTCTTCTGTCCCTTTCAGAGGCTACACCTCATTCTTGTGAGAGGGCAATAATAAAGGGGAGGGAGAGAAATGAAGACTCGGGGGGAGGGAATAAATGAGAAGAGAGGGAAAATGGAAAGGAGTTTGGTGGTGGTGAGGTGAAGAGAGAGGGAGAGAGAGAGAGAGAGAGAGAGAGAGTTAGAGAGAAGGGGATGGGAAATTGGGAGGATTTAAATGGGGCTTTGAAGAGATTTTTGGAGAGTGAAAACAAGAGGGAGAGAGAGATAAGAGAGAGAAAATGCCAGCTTTGACCTCAGAGAAAGCTTTGATCCTTCAACTTCATAGCTGGCAACACACCATAGATTCTCTCTCTCTCTCTCTCTCTCAAGATGCTATTGTATAGTGGCCTATGATGACCCTGGTGATGTAGCAGAATGATCCGAGGATGTTACCATGCCCCCATGAAAAAAAAGAGCTCACAATACTAAGCACCTGGTAAATTAAGATTTGGTCAAACTACAATTTAAAAAAAAATCATACTCAAACACAAAAAATGATTGTGTTGAGTTGCTTCTACTCAATACATTCTCTTTCAAATTACAAATCATATTAACAACATTCCTCAATACTATGTCTCAAACTCATTTCCCCACATGAGATTAATTCCGCCCACGGAAAAGAAATGCACGATTTTAAGTCAATCATTCGATTCAGTCAAAATGAGGGCCATTCACATTAATAATGTTAAATATATTTTTCTTTAGCATATTTTCTTAAGTTAAAAATAATTAAGATATTCCTTTTAGCTCTTCGCATAAATACGGATTGAGCATATTTACTTCTTTGATTATGTAGATGCTAGATTGATACGTTTCACTAGATGATAATCTAATAAAACTTATGGTTTCGTGAATTCTTCATTATTTAATACAAAAGATATCATATTTTTATCTCATGATAAGAGAGCTGTGAATATTGATTTCCTAATAACATGATTAAGAGTTTGGATCGAGAATTATCTCTTTGGAAAAAGAAAAACATTCAAGTGTCGATTTGATAGCTTTGATTATTTTGATCATGGGGTCATCACTTGCCAGGCCAGTAGCCAGTGTCATGGTTTACCGAATCTCATTCATAAGAGGAACAACACTTTATCATAAAAATGCAGAAAACAAAAAATTATTTTCTTGTGATTGAACATGATGGCAACAGAGAAGAGCACATAATTAACGAGGGTCTCCAACTATTTTTTCCATTTTGCAAGAAACTAGCCATTATACCCAAATAGAGAAAAAGTACATTTTTAATGAGGATTAAGAAGGAGAGATTAGCTTTAAGCAAACGGCGCTAATGCATGCATGGAGAGAGAGCGAGAGCAAGAGAGAGAGAGAGAGAGAGAGTTAGAAAGCGACTCGTCTCTCGGAAGGAACAGGAATCATGCTTTTCTTTTTGCCCTTTTTTTTTGGGAGGGGTTCGCCTTTGCTTTTCGTTTCATTCACCCACATTTGATTAATGAATGCACATGTTTTTGGATAGATGGCCAGATGGGGTTTTTTTGCCTTTAATCTCTCTCTCTCTCTCTCTCTCTCTCTCTATCTCTCTATAGCTTGCCTTTCCTCTACCCACAAGGAAACAAGAGAGAGTTCCTAGCAATCCCTTCCCGCAATCTCGTGCATAGCACGACTCTTTTTGCCATGCCATGCCATGCCATCGCAACCCATGTTGTCCAAGTGGGAATCTACTCTAAGCCAGTAGAGATGCGAGTCCATGGCCTTGTGTTTGTGTTAACCCATACCTTTCACCAAGTACCACATACCTTTCACATAAAGACGATAGAAGTACTGCCCAACTTTCTCCACTTTTTCTTTTACGGTTCTTGCAATAAGTAATGGTATACTGAGTTATCTTTTCCACTTTAATATTGTACCGGAGTCATATCATTTGATGTTGGGGGAAGATTTATATTTTCTAAAATGGAAGAATTCCATTTGCAATTTGCATTCTTGTCTGGTTGCATCGATATCTTGATCAAAAGAATGTTATTACTTGGAAAAAGATTCATCAAGAGTGTAACAATTTTTTGTCAAATTCAAACAAAAATTCATTTGCATAAAGCTTGAAGCCAATAATAGAGCTGTTCTCTAATGAACTTGTGGGACGATTAACAATCACATAGGAATATCAATTTCTCATGCCTAGTTATATTAAGATCATGATCGCTTATATAAAGCGTAAATTGGTATCAGTCATCAAAATTAACCACTTTTTCTTTAATTTTTTATCTTTTTTTCTTTTCTTCTTTCTGGGAGTAGCTCTTCATTGTCCACCCTCGTCAGCATTGCCACTTGCCAAGCATGGTGTCGTAGCCTTATTTTCGCCGACCACAACCTCTTTCTTCCTCCCTTCCCACCCTTATAATTATCATGCTCGTTCTCTCTTTTTAGTTGCTTTATGCCTTGAGGCTAGTGCCGATGGTGAGAGGTGGAGGCCGCAGCAATTGGGATGGTGGAGCTGACAATTAGCAAAGGAAGCGGAATTGTAGATTATAGTGAGAGGAGAGAGATGTTAGGAATGTGAATCATTGAAAATAAAAAATAGAAAAAGAAGACACAAGAAATTAAAAACTACAAGAGATATTACCCCAATATATGGTAGAATTTATTTATTTATTTTGGTTGAAACAGTACAAGTTTATAGCATACATAAATATGCTGAAAATTAAATGTATACCATTAGCAACATGACTCTCTCTTTTACTTTAACATGAAAACTATATGTATACAATTAGTTCTAAAAATCTCTCTACTTTAATATTACTTCTCTGTCAGACTTCCACAACTCTGTTAAGAAAAAAAGGGTAGATAGAGATTCTTGTAATGTTGTCCTTAAAGTATCCTAATTTGTTGCACTAATAACTCAACTGCTTAAATTCTTCACAATTATATCCTCTCCTCACTTATAAACGCATCCAAACAACATGCCAAAATCAGGGTTCAGGGTTCACATCATTATTGTTACTCAGTAATTTCTACATTGGTTATCGAAGAATTTCGAAGAATTGTGAAATTGCTACCGAAGAGTTCTTTTGATAGATAAAAGACTGGTCAACAGAGCTTTATGTGACCATACTATCAACGTTTCAGTAGTTGGATATATAAATATTGTGACAATTACATTGATATCAAATACTTTGTATTCCAAACTTGATCTATGAAACCTTTCGCTTTTTTCTATCAATGGTCTTGATATGGTTTTTAATTCATATGAAATAAATACAAAACTCTCAAGTCTCATTTCGTTCACTGTGGAATTGAATTTCTCAGGAAATAAGATTTCATTTCCCTGAACTTTCATGTTTAGAGAAATACTTTCAATTAAATTGCGAACGTAGTTATTTATATTTTTTGTACCTTTAATTACATTTATTTACTTAAAAGGTTCTTACTTATCCAATGACCTCCAATAGAATAAAAGCCCATCATCAAGTGTTAGGCATTGAGAGAAGTTTTGTCCTTTTGAAGTGAGGCTAGCTTATAACTTTCCACTCTAAAATAATGCGAGACTAAACTTTTGAGATATTCTAGCTTACACGTCTTACTTTTATATGAGATACAAGCATGGAAAGCTACCTAGATAAACGATGCGGAATGAGTTGAGACGAGACGAGGGGTCGGCAACATTTGCCGATAGAGGCACGATAACGAGACATCATGGCAGTGATGGTCGACGCCGGCGCAGGTACTAGCAACGACATTGGTGGGGCGACGTGTTCTTGAAAGATCCTTACTTCGAAATACTTCCTCATCTAAGCAACTGAAGGAGCAAGAGTATTTCGAATCCGTGCGAAACCGTCTGGGGGATCCCTTACCAATGAAAACCTAACGAGGCCCCAATGATTCAAGGGCCACGGAATCGAATGGAAGCAATTAATCATGCGCCAGTTAGTTAACATAGCTCCTCCAATGTTTTCCCGCCTCAGGAAGGTTAGGTCACACATCGATGGGGACGACACGACATCATTGTCAACACCAACCCCAGCGTGTCGAATAAGAGTCGCCATTCCGAAGTTAAAAGAGCCCTCAACCTTCACGTGATCGTGTTCGGTGCAGAAGCAAAGAGGGGAACCGATATTCGCGGGCGTGAATTCATTCTCGGAAAAGGGGAATTGAAAATGAACGACGAAGGAAAACCCTAACTAATAAGGCTATTTATCTCTAATTTGGTCCAAAGACCGGTCTAACGACAAGATGGGCTACCTAGTTTAATAGCCTTATATAAGCTGCATCTTTCTCATACAATGAACTTGGTTGATCGAGCGAGTTAGATATTCACATGAGACAAGAACTAATGACGAAACATAAGGTTGTGGAATTATCTACAGGACCCGTTCCATAGCTTACTTCATCTAAGGAATACTATGATTTTTCACTCTTTCAACAAACCAAATAATGGGTCTGCAGACTCGACATTAGTGGCAACGAACGACATTATTGCATACTATGATACTAATATCATGCCGTGGCCGATCAACTTTCCTCATTACCAAAACAATAATAAAACCCGCAAAGGGACAGAGGAGAATTCAGTTTCAATAAGGAAGAAACCCAAATGATTAAGAGCTTCAAACGGAAAACTATCATGAAGAGGGGAGGAAAAATACGAAATTCGTTCATCCTATATTTGATGTTAGATACAGCAGATGGGTCCTACAAATGTAGCAATTTGCTCTGGTATTTTCCGCTCCTATAGATTCGGGACCATCGGACCCACGTTGACAAGCCACAAAAACATAATATTGGGTCCGCTGATGCTTCCCGCAACCATATGGTTTGCAGCTTCGGTACAGCTGACAGGCGGTCCAGGTTGGATTACAAAGTTATCATGTATAGATACATTGGCTCTTGTTTTTTCTCTTATTGTATCGCGTTCTTAGGTAAAGGTCATCAATGGAGGGAAGGGGCTATTGGCATAACATGATCAAAAGGGTCCCCTTTCGGTTCTCAAACTTTATAATTCGATAGGCTCAACCCCACCCTTGCCTATATACACACTTCCAACGCATGAACTGCTCTCATGTTCCTCCCCTACATGTTCCAATTAAAAATCCTGCCCTATGTGTCCAACATTTTCATTTTCAGCTACCACAGAGAGAGAGAGAGAGAGAGAGAGAGAGAGAGAGATTAATACAGGGAAAGCCATGAGATTGATTTATTTGTCTATGTGGGAATGGCGTCAATTCAAGTCTCCACACCATTGAGTAAAAATTATATTTCAAAAGCACTCATTCTAATTATCGCTCGCGTCTCACCTAACTTATGTAATTAACATAATACAGGGTCAAGCCATGAGATTGATCTATTCGTCTATGTGGGAATGGCATCGATTCAATTCTCCACACCATTGAGTAAAAATTATATTTCAAAAGCACTCATTCTAATTATGGCTCGCGTCTCACCTAGCTTATGTAATCAACATAATACATATGCATTCATATGATGAGCTTTCTCATTCAAAAGGCCAGGCTAAACTATATTTTTTCTGCACCCTTGACCGAAGAAATTTTTGCAATGACACCACTGATTGATGGGATATATAAGTTATATAACATCAATCACATGAAAACTCAACTAAGTATGAAAGTGGGGATGTCCAATCACCATAATTAATCAATCGAAAGGCTAGACAGAATAAAGTGACTCCGAAAAACGTGGAGAAACGAGATTAATCCGTCAGGTACGCCAACCTATGAAAACTCTTATTTCCTATTTTGCATGGATGGTATATAGTGCTAACAACAACAACAATATCGGCAACATCGATACTAATAATGGGGGAATGCAGCCACCACCGAGGGGTCGCTGTCCTAACAGCTTCCCCATCCGTAGGGACAATTTCCACACAAAAAAACGATATGATGAGCTTTCTCCTTCAAAAGGCTAGGCTAAATTATATTTTTTTCTGCACCCTTGACCGAAGAAATTTCTAATGACACCACTGATTGATGGGATATATAAGTTATGTAACATCAAGCACATGAAAACTCAATTGAGTATGAAAGTGGGGATGTCCAATCTCCAGTTAATCAACCGAAAGGCCAGATAGAATAAAGTGACTCCGAAAAACGCGGGGAAACGAGATTAATCCGACAGGTACGCCAACCTATAAAAATCCTTATTTCCTATTTTGCATGGATGGTATATAGTGCTAACAACAACAACATCGGCAACATTGATTCTAATAATGGGGGAATGCAGCCACCACCGAGGGGTTGCTGTCCTAACAGCTTCCCCCATCCACAGGGACAACTTCCACACAAAAAAACGAAAGAGAAAACATGGAATGTTCAATCCCTTTCGTGCCCAATACACATGTCATGTCCTTGCCCTATCTCTCTGTAAATGAATTGACTAATTTTCACAATAAGGCATTGTTTATGTCCCGCCCCTCCTTGCAAAAAGGGTTATCATTGGTGGTTGCTGTTACATTTCTAACGTTCTTTTGGAGACAATCCACTCTTTTTCTTCCTGTGTTGTCATCCAGAATTATTGCCAATTATTCAGCGCCAACATATGAGGTAGATGGATCCGGATTCAATTGATGCAAGAACCGTACTGGCAAGTGGCAACTGAATTTCGACAAGTACTATATAGTCTCTTGTCCCCACTATCACATATGATTCATGGTGCGAGGTGCGTTAGTAGTGTTCCACTCCCCAACCATTTTCTTTTCATTGTCTTTTTCGTGGTCAGAGATTTGATCTGGGGATAGTGGAGTTACCATATGACTTTAGTTCGTGTAAATGTAACCAAAAGAAGATCAGAGATTATTATTTTAAACTCTTCTATGCCATCAATTTAATCCTTAGTCATGAGAAAATGATCGTATTGAACTCCACATAAAATCGCGCATTCCAATTCAAGGGTTTCACATATGGTTTCTTATCCTATTGGATCTTGATCAGCCAATTGAACCGATTCAACTAAATCAATGGAGTGTGGTAAGTCTAGTGCGTGCCCATTACTGTAGACGTGCGGTGTGCATGGAGGAGGTAGATAATAACATGGGTTGTCAGTGAAAATCATTCATTAAACATTTCTGGCTTAAATCCAGCATTAAAGATCACGTGCTCTTCAGTGAGGTTTAATGATCTTTCAACCTTGACTTCCTCCAAGAAGAATCCTAAGCCGGATATAAAGAAAGCTCCACGAGCTCTTTTCTTTAAAGGGGGGAGTGGTCTCCACACGATCAATAGAGTAGTTGTAGTTAGATTAGTTTGCGGAATTGTAAAGTGAAAAAATGGATATCAAAATCATAGTTATCATGCGTAATCTCTTGCCCAATTTATCGCCAGGGTGGCTAATCCCACCAACAACAAAATCCTTACCTAAAAAACGGTCCCTCGAATCTCCCTCTCTCTCTCTCTAATCTTTTTCTCTCCTTTTTGCTGATCTTAGTAACATAAAATTATAATCTAAGATCAAGAAGTGTAGACTAAAAATTGAAAAAGAATCTCGTGGTTGCAAGCTCTCCAATTCTCTAGACATGTCTGCACCCAAGGGAGCATTTGGGGTGACGTGAAACCCTAAAGATTCCCTCCATCTCCCAATCCTAAGATAAGGTTCTTGTAACTCTCTCCCTCTCTCTTTTTTCATTTTGACGGCAGATCAATGCCAAAATATAATATAAAAACTAAAGAAAATGGGTAATTAAATTACATGGGAAATTCGGGCTCTTGACCCAATTTCTTTTTCTTTTTCCCCCCTTTAACTAATCTTTCCATCTAGAAATTCTCAAAAAAAAAAAAAGGAAAAGAAAAGGGGAAAAAAAGCAAACAAAAGAGGGCACAGCGGAGATCAGAGCGGGGTGGCTGTGGGCCGCACGTGTCTCGCGACGACACAGCACGTGGGTACGTGGGAGGGAGCCGAAAAACGACGTGCAGCTTTTGCAAGCGAGGCCAGCCTAATCCGGGGTGGTTTGTAACTTTGTGCAGTGCTCTTTGTTTTAGCCAGAAAAAGTAGCCAGTTATTCACCTAATTTTGCAGAGATTAACACAAACTCACATGTGATAGAAATTGGAAATCACCTATTATTTATTTATTTATGTATTTATCGATTTTTGAGATTTGTGAAATTTTCACCTTCCGCCTTTTTCTAAGCTTGCTTTTCGGGGTAAATAAATATATCTGACATTTCGACATCATATAATAGAATACCATTGATTTTAACTCTTATCTAAAGCTATTAATTGGTACATTTCCCAACTAGGGACTGGGGAAGTAAAGAAAGGGAGAATTCATTTGATTTTGGTACTAATTAGCGTATTAAGTGGATAATGTGAACTGTTCTTACTTAATGAATTTTTTTAGGGAAGTCAACAAAAAAAAAGAGAATTAGAATAAGCTTTTTTCTAGCGGATAGGAGCCTGAGTTTTCAATTAAACGGGGACAAGTGCCAGGGAGGGATCATATGTTTTTCACGTTAATGAATAGTTAATTAGCTAATCATGGGGAGGTTAGCTTCGTTCTGCTTTTTTTTTTTTTATTAAGCTGGAAAATTAGTGACGTCATTAGCAAACCAGGTATTCGTTAGGCATCGTTTGGCTTTGACTTTAGAATCGTAAGCGGTTGCGTCATTATTCTGATTAATAAGGGTCTTAGAAGTTTGGCTTTGACTTCAGAATCGTATGCGGTTGCATCATTATTGTAATTACAAAGGGTGTTAGAAGGGGGCAAAGAAAAAAGAACTCCCAAACCAGACCAACCCGAATAAATTTACGGTCTTTCCAGGTCAGGTAGTAAAATTACAGGGATCTCTAACTGCTCAAACCGATTTGAGGTCATAGACCCGACCGGACTCAGGACGCATTATTGGACTCGTTTTGAAACCAAAACAATCAAAGTAAACGATGTTTACTAAACACTAAACGCTTTCACGAACATAGAAAAGGAAACTCGATAACCCGACCTTCTATGCAAGTCGAATCTCTGAGTCTAATCACGAAATATCTATATCCACCCTCCACGTTAGGGTAGGGTCGAGTATTAGTGGGGACCTAAAATTAAACCAGCCTGTTGATACCCTTTAAGAATAATTTTCGGTTTCTTCAAAGATAGTTGTTTTTACATAACTAGAAAATGAGATCATGGAATCTACATTTTAATTTGGCCAAAAGATTAGAACTCTACACTTTATAACTTATTCTCTCCTACGTAATAATCAACCAATATACGTATTTCGTAGTCATTTGGAAGAGAGAGAGAGAGGGAGTAAATTAAATTATCCCTGCTCAAAATGCTTTGATAGTAGCAAACGGCATCTTTTGCTTTGATCAGCAGCAATATCCTCTGCGACCTGATCATCGGATAAAACCTCAAAACAAAAAACAGCTTTGAAAGAATCAAAAGCCTCTGAGGACTTTCTTTGATCTGCCGATTGGTTAGTCGAAGAATCAAAGGCACAGCATGTCTCTCTACTTCATCTCGATCGCAACTGATGAAAAGATAAAAAAAGGTGACCTCCGTTGGAGATTAAATTATGCACATCGTGCATGCACAGTGGCTCTTAAATTGGTTATTAATGCCTTGGAATTGCCAATTCCGTGAATCGGGGCTGTTTTACCTCATATTCGATATCCCTTATCTTCCCACATGAGCTGGAGCTTATATTATATTAACATGTAAAGGTAAATGGAGAAACTGATAGGCCAGTTGGAGTATTTAGCGCTTGGTCAATTAGGTAGCTTACACGTGGATTCTAGAGAGAGAGAGAGAGGGAGAGGTCTTTATTTTTCTTTGTCAAGGAAAACATGGGTATCAATTCAAATATTATTGTTCGCACGACTATAACATGTAAATCAAACTGAGACCCGAAATATCTTTTTGTCAGGAAAGCATCTTTAATTTCTCATTTTTTCAAGAAAAAAAGGTATCGGATGCAATTTTTTTTTTTTTCAATTCAAGTCAACCCATATCTTGAATCTCAATTAAAGTAGGATTAATGCATGTAAACTTTACTCAAAACTAGCTTTATTGGTATTCGACATCCCATGATACTAAGCAAAATCCTATCAAGCATAGACTTTGGAGAGAAACGATACCCTTTTGAGCAACTCGAGTCTCCTCCTTTTTTGGGCTATATAAACTCAAGTCTTTACTTCATCAATCACCCTATCATCTCGAAAACAATATGCTTTCTTTCTCTACTGTTGCTTAAAGACAAGGCAATGACGAGCCCAAAGTCAGCACAATTTCCTCGGCTTTTTTGACAAAGCAGATGCGGCTGATTTTAGTGCCTTCGGCCTCACGCAAGATGGGTCAATTAAATTTGCATAGACAAATACAATATTAACCTACATGGAACTTGTGGGGAAAACAAAGGACAATAGCATGGCCCCGGCCGTCCTACAAGACCACATAGTTTATACATTGATGCGGGCCTCTCATTGTCATCTTGAACGAGAATTGGAACTTCTACACGGTCACTCACTATTTTCTTTCGCCTCGGTGAAAGGAACGCAATAGAAAACATAGTATAGAAACTCAACGAAGCCAATGCTAATCACATTGAGCGGAGAAGTAAGGAGTTAATGCACATGAACCATATAGTAATGCAAGCTATTAGAAAGAAGCACCTGAGAGAATCAAAAGGTGTGGTGAGTCTCATGAAACTTTTGCGGTAAGTCACGGGGATCTTTTCGAGCCCCAACCAAATGAGTCAGCTTTTGCTTGAAGCTTTCACAACCAAAAGAAAAAGGGAAAAAATAAAATAAAGGAACTGAGGAATTTCTTTTCAGTAGGAATAAGCAAAGCGGCTAGATTCAAAGCTACGACCTTGGAACTCAAGCTAAGTACAATCATCCGAGAGAAGCATCGTCCACATGTGGAAATGATTTATGAAAAAGTGTACCAATGAAATTGGATCAACACCCCGATACCACATGACATGAGAAAAAGAGTTCGTGTAGATTAAAAGTAAAGTCCTTGTACCAATCTTCTTGATCACTTCTTCCTTCTCATTTTGGAAATTGTCACCTTTTGATATTGCCTTCGTCACTCTCGTCTTGTGAGTTTTTTGTTGGCATGCATTGAAATCTTCTTTAGCACGAGTAGAGTCATTTCTCACTGATTACATACAAATGGTGAAGATCCCATAAGAGATGTCTCTTACAAGAAGGAAAGCAAATGAAATTTGACCATAAAATTGCTCTCTTTCACGACAAACCAAACACATGCAATCATCCCCACTTTTTCTTTGGCAAGTTTTGATGATGATAACATGTAACTAATAAACATCTTCTAGCACGATGAGGTAATTTACGGCATTTACTTCATTTGAGTATAGTTTAGTCATGTTTTAGATGCTTTCAATTTTTTTCTCATTTCGACTAGTTATTTTAAACAAAAGAACCTTCTCAATTCAAATGTTCGTCCGAGCTTAGTCTAGAAGGAGAAGAATGACATGATTGGAAGTTCCCGTTTGCCATTAAATCTTCGGTCGTGACTAACTAGTTTGGTTTGGTTGTTGGCCAAACTAAACTTTAATATTAAAGTTGAAGTTCGGTTCATTCTTTAGTCCGAAATGGAATGATGAACTCCTTAGTATTTACTTTTAGTTGCCACCGCCTGCGGTGGCCGCGATGGTTTGAGCTCTCTCCCCCTAACGCAAGGGGAGGAGTTCAAATCCCTTCACGGATCGCTAGGGATTCTTAAGTGTGGCATCGGGGTGGTGGGTCCTCCGCTAACGTCACTCAGGGGTTTCTCCCATTGTCGGCGTGCGGGATTCCCCTGGGTCAAAAAAAAAAAAAAAACTCCTTAGTATTTACTTTTAGTTTCGGTGTAAGATTTTTCAGCCAACACATGTAGCTTCCTTCTCACGCAATACCCAGGTCGAGTTCATTCGGATTTGGCCGATTGCTTATGCCTAAAATGATCTTTTGCTTTACTTTTTACTTAATTAAAATCTCACGCTTTGTCCACTTTGACTTTAAAAAAAAAAAATTGAAATAAATAATGACATAAATGATCCATAAATTTTGGTGTAATGTATAATATGGTTCTTGAACTTCAGTCCAACATACAATGTGCTCCTTAAATATTTAATTTATTCAATGTGATCCCTGAAATCTTAATATGTGTTTAATTTAGACCCTAAAATACAATATTATTTTGGATCTTAAATTAATGAAATGATTAGATTTAACATTTTCATATAATTCAAAAACTATAATGAATATATATCAATATTTAATGGATCACAATGAATAAATGAAAAATTTAGAAATCATATTATATATTGTGTTAAGAGATCACATTGAACAAATTAAAAATTTAAGAATTATAATATCTATATCGCGTCAAAGTACAAGAACCGTTTGAGTCCTTATTTCGATTTAAAACACGTAATATCCTCGTAACTTGTGTACACGTACGAGCCTAAGTAGATAGCGTATGCGCATTTGGACGAACAAAGGACTTGGGACTTGGGAGGACAAGTTCTAAAAGAAGGCCCTTGTCAATATGTGAAGCTGATCTCACAGTAAAAATTCTGGATAGCCTTTCCTGGCGACGAAGCGTAGGACGATAGGACAGTCACGGAGACCGCAATGATTAACCCCGCAATGGATTAGACAACAGAGGGTGCGGTTCGCGTTCGTTCGGCAGCGTCGGGTACGACCTTTTGGGAGGGCCAGTCGTGCGCTTTCGCTCAATGAGTAAAGAAATTATGGGGGAAGCACATGCCTGGTTCATCCCATATCGATGAAAAACGCCCGAAGCGCCCCACTCGAAATTTACTGCTGCCGTAGCTGGCGAGACGAGTGACGAGACGGGCGTTGAAACTTGAAACCCGAAGCGAGAGGGATGGGGATGAGCGGAGGGGAGGAGGGAAAGAAAGATAAGAGGCCAGGCCAGGCAGGGCTGGCCGATTCTGACCCATGCATACGGCTCAATCATGGCGCAGGGCAGAGCAGTGGAGGGACACGCTGGTCTGCTGACCTTGTGGCCTTCTTCTGGGCACTCGTTCGTCGGGAACGTCAACTGTCAGGGGTCAGCGCGTCGTGCTGCTCTCGCTCGTTTTAGACGACGTGCACTTTTGTCAATACCTGCCCGAGTCTTCTTTTTCCACATGATGGGGCCGCTGGGCTGTGAGGCGGACAAGAGGGGGCGGAGGCGGGGGCGGTGGCGGGTCTGGTCCCGTCCGCGACCGCTGCAGGGCGACCCACGTTCACGTACATTCACATGGAACGACACGAGCATGTTCCGAGGAGAGGGTTGGCCTAGGATTTTGGCGGTGGAGGTTTTTCTGTGGCGACCTTTGACTTTGCGCATCGTCCCATTTCATCTCACTCTCGGTCGAACTGCTCGCGCACAGCTGGTGGATGTGAACTTCTGGAGAGGGTAGAGGGAAGATGGGCAAAGACTTATCCTTTCGGAACGTGACGATGCTGTCTGCAAGGATGCGTTTGGTACTGCAATGGGGTCTGCTTAGAAAAGGATAGCGTTGCTCCTAATGAAAAATTAATGCTAATTAGAATTTGCCGTGAATCTCGCAATTACTGTTGCTCTCCAAGTAATATCCAAAGGATAACGGGCCACGAAGATTATGGAGTACAAATCAACCCCGAAACGGCCGGAGATCGTGAAGTAATTGGATTTCAAGTGGAGACTAGAGGCTAGCAAAGTATTTGGCTGGTTTTGTGAAAGGCAAAGGGAGAAGGAAAGGGCTAGCTCGGTCATATAGATTTATAACTTACCATTTGTTTAAATAACGGGCTAGCTTGGTCATATAGGTAAAAATAAGAGTAGTTACCACTTACCATTTGTTTAAATAACTATTATGATGATGTGAACTTTTGCGTTATAGTGACCAAGAGACAAGTTCACGAGTTGATTTTTGCTTGTTTCACTACCAAGTAGCCAGTAGTTTAAGCATGGCAATCAAGGTTCCTGGTGACACACGGAAGGTGCAAAACAAGGCAACCTATTAGGCCTACAGTTCTCATTTGATAGTTCAGTAAACTATTGATTTATATTGATGAGAGGTTTGTAGATGCTCTCGAAACGCAACAATTTCATATACTCAAATCAATCTCTGTGAATGGAAAATGTATACAACGTGTTGGAGAAAATGAAGAAATTCGTCATATTCGTCATTTTCCATAAATAAAGAAAGAGCACCCCATTTTAGAGCCGTCTCTATATTTTCTATGCCATTTATACTTCTTCATTCCCCTTCTTAATTCCCAATGTGAGGATGATCTAGGTACAATACAATGCCAATCGAAAGAATCAAAGCCCCTGGCGGCTATAATCATCTTGCGATGACGCCCCCAAAAATTTGCGAATTCCTCTCAAAGACTAGATCACTCTTAACGGCTCGGCCCGAAGCGACACGGAGTGCCCGACGTCCCCAATCTGAAGCCGGTGCTCCCCCATCGGAATCCTCCTCACCCCGGCGCCGTCCACCACGCTCAGGGACTTGCACACGTGGATGTTCATCCCGACCCTCTCGCGGGCCCCCGCCGCCACATGGACCCTCTGGAACCCCACCAGCTGACTGCGCGGCGGCGCCCAGCGCGCCCCGCCGTCCCCGGGGGGCGTCGAGAACACGAGCACGGTGTGGGCCCCGTCCCTTGCCCCGGCGTTCTGGACGTCCAGCTGGACCCTGAGTGAGAGCCTGGCACACCGGGCGTGTGTGACCCTGACCGCCGTCCCAGGACCCATGGTGGCATTCGTGGGGCGGCGGCCGGAGAGGGGGACAACCACCGTCGAGGGGGCAGAAGCCAGCGTGTGGACGAAGTGGGTGTAGCTCAGCCCGTGGCCGAACGGGTACACCACCGGGCCTCCGTAGAATCGGTAGGTCCGGCCCGGGTAGAGGTTCGATCTGGTGGGCCTCATGTCCATCACGGTCATGGGTACGCTCGCTAGGTAATCTTGCGGGTACCATGTCATAGGCAGCTTTCCTCCTGAACAAGATCAAAACATGTTTAGAATTAGTTTAGCCATAGTTAAATTGACACATTAATTCTTACTTTAATGAACTTTCTCACTAACATACTTAAGGAAATGAATTAAGATAACTATAATTTAAGTATAAATTAAGTTTAAATAATATATATCCTTATGAGGAATTATGAGCAAGAAGAAAGAGACCTGGGTTGGTTGCTCCAAACAAGATATCAGCGATGGCCGCGCCACCGGCCTGGCCTGGGTAACCGGCCCACAGTATGGCGGCAACGCGCGGATCGTTCTTAGCAAAGGAGATGTCGACCGGCCCACCGGACATCAAGACCAGCACAGTTGGACCCTTGGAGGCCATGGCCACCTTCGACACAAGCTCTTGCTGCCGTCCCGGCAAGAGGAGACTGTCCCTGTCCTTGAACTCCGCCTCGATGCTCTGGTCAAGCCCCATCACCAAGACGGTCGCGCCGGCTCCGCGCGCCGCCTCGATCGCTCCTTCAAACAGCTTGTCGTCGCTGCAAGCTACGTCCGCACAACCTTGTTGGTGTATGGTCTTCGTGTACTTGCCGATTCCTTGGAGAGGAGTCGTATATCCACACGCAACACCTAATACACGAAAATCAATTTTAGGAACCTAGATGACTAAAAATTTCAATCGTTATCCCGGTGTCACATAATTAGAAATGCTCACCGGCATAGTTCCCAACCATCGTGACGGTGACGTCTGAGTTGGGGCCGATGACGGCGACGGCACGGTGGCGGCGAGGGGAGAGGGGGAGGGCCGGTCCCTGGTTCTTGAGGAGGACGATGCCTTGCCTGGCGGCTTCGAGGGCGAGCTCCTGATGGGCCGGAGTGCACACGTCCTTCGGGCCGAGTGCCCCGTAGGCCTGGGCCGACGGCTCACCGTCGAACATCCCCAGCCGCATCTGGACCGCTAGCGTATTGAACAAAGCGCCGTCGATGTCAGCTTCGTTCAGCAGGCCGCCTCTCACCGCCTCCTCCGTGTGCCTCGCGAGGAATGGGCCGCAATCCAAATCCAGGCCTGCGCGAAATGTAAATGTGAGACCAGCCCATCATTGATGGGCCTTAGGTGATGGGCCGCAGGGAAAATAAATTAGCTCATGTCTAGGGATTACTACATCAAGTTGCATTAATCTTTCTTTTTATTGAAATTTAAAGTGGGGAATCGAACAGCGAACCTGCTTTAATCGCGTCGGCGACGGCCTGCTGCGGCGTGGATGCATAGTGCTGGTTGCCGTAGAATACCCCGACCGAATCGCAATCCGAGACAACGTACCTATACACACCCAGATCGAATCACATACAGATTAACCTCTGTCCAAACTTAACTCAGAACATCATCGTCTCGTGATTTGCGCAAAGTAATGAATCAGATGGTAGGAAGGGCTTTTACCCATCGAGCCGCCACGCACCGCGGACGGTTTTCCTGAGGAGGTATGGGTCAGCGCAGGTCGGGATGCCGTTGACCTGATTGTAAGAGCACATCACGCTGGCCACCTTCCCATCCATCACGCACATCCGGAACGGGACGCTGAACGTATCCTCCATGTCCTGTTTGCTCACCTGTCCATAGCAAATCGCGCTCAAGACTTAATCGTATAACCGTCCACCGTCGCATATTAAATTGCATGTCAAATTCATGTCTAAACATCCTAAGTTAGGTTGCATTGAGTTCTTTCCAAAATCTCTCTCAAGAATGGATTGATTGATTTTCCTTTTCGTTTTGATGGAGACATCTCAAAGCTTTTTCTTTTTTTCCATGAAAAAGCAACTGTGACAACCATAGTGCGCAAGTTTGATCACCAACCAAAGTTCGAAGTTGGTGGATTTTGCAATTTAGTCTATTTGAATTTAATTTGATTGTCGGATACGTTTTGAACGCACAATCTTGTTAATATCGATGTACTCGGACACACAATCTTGTTAATATCGACATACTCGGACAGAAATTTGACTCAAACGAGCTTGAATTTCTTCTTCTAATGCAAGTGCGTCAATTAGCCTATCCCAATTAACTATATATAAAGAGTTGAATAACTTCTTAAGCATGAGCACACCTAAGTAGGGACATTTAGGTTCGATAACAATGCCAAGCTCGATTGACGCAACCAAATATAATGATCAAGTCATTTGCCCCACATGAATGAATAAAATGATTTCATACGTCATTTCAACAAATTCATCACAGGCCAAGCGAAACTCACCCGTGCATTGAAGTGATAGCGATCGATCCCATTCCAGTTATCGAGGTCATACGCTGTGAAGTGCTTGCAACAAGCCGCCACCTTGAGCCGACCGCCACCATCGCCGTCGGCCCCTTGCAACCCCCGGACATAGCTGGCGGCGTACTGGCCGACGACGACAGGGTCCTCGCCGGGAGTCTCCTGGCCCCGGCCCCAGCGCGGGTCCCGTAGGATGTTGATGTTGGGGCTCCAGTAGGTGAGCCCGCCCATGCCGCCGTTGTACATGGCTCTTGCCTCGTCGGACACTACCTGTGCCACCAAAAAATGAAAAGCGCATTAAACGACATCCCGCTTTTATAACTTCGTGCAATTTGGCGCAAGTTGCCACGGCAGATCGCATGAGCGGTCGGTGTTCAGAGACGATAAAGGTCATACGTTTTGTTTACTCCTATCCCTCGTACGATTCCGACTCCCGAAAAGATTGCCAAGAGAAAAAAAAAAAAAATTAGAAACTGGGTCCGTCTCAATAATCTTGATAAAGATTGGCCATACAGGCGTTAATTATCTAGACTATACTTATCTTAATAAATCAATAAATAACGACAAACCAAAATCACAAAAACGAGACCCATTCTAGGGATCCATTGGAAAACAAGAATAAAAAGTTCATTTTATTGAATATTTAGGCGGACCTTCCATATTTGAACAATCATACTCGATGACATTAAGTCTGAATATTTAGTCTGTTCTTAGTCAATTCGGCCATAATCCGAAGCAGTAGCTTAAAGAAAATAAAGAGAACTTTTCGTACGATGGTCTAGGAAAAGTTGAGTTATAGTTCTCTGCGAAACTCTTTATAGTCTATAATAATCATGAGTCACTAATTGGGTAATTATTTAGAAAAAGCTCCCCTTTTGAAAACCGGCGTGCAGTTCAAAAGCATTATTGTCCGATGCAATGTTTCTCGGCGACGACGTTTCCTTGACGTCAAAAATGTGCGTCGTGCGTCAAGAACACGTTTAGATAAACCCATATGAACAATGAATAAAGATCGAATAATCCCCATTTTTCAAAAAGAGAGCATCTGCACGTTCAGAGATGGTGGGCCATTTTACTTAAAAGAGGACACAGTTCTTGTCCCCCCCCCCCCCCCTTCCCTTTTCTAATTAGCCTCTAGTTAGATAAAGAAGAGCAAGGGCAGCTTGATCACCTGTCCAATCGCTTCCCAGAGCGATGCGTTGAAGGAGGCGGCGGTCGTGATCACCTGCGGGAAGCTGGTGGCGCCGGGGAAGTCGCCGCCGAACCGGGTCCCCGGCCCCACGTTGGACACCCCGTGGAGCGCCTCCGACCACCACTCGTAGCCCCTGATCCCCAGCCGCGGGACGGCGGCGGCGTCGTTCCCGAGCAGCTTCGCCTTCTCCTGCAATGTGAGCCGCCCGAGCAGGTCCCTCGCCCTGTCCGGGACCGGCGAGGAGGCCTGGCAGAACGGGAAGCCCCTCGTCCCCTCGTCCTTCGGGTCGCAGGCGAACGGCTCCCGGGCGTCGACGGCGAGGCCGACGAGGAGGAGGGGGAGGAGGAGGAGGAGGAGGAGGGGGGTCGCCGTGGCGGCGGCGGGGACGGCGGTTCCGGTCATGGTGTGGCGGTTTTGGAGGGAAGTGAAGTGGGGGTTTGGATTGAGTGGGGCGAAAAAGACATTATTTATAGAGTGGTGTGGGCTAAAAGCCTAAAAGGACTGGCGATTCGCGATGATGCAAATTGGGACTGCTCGGGGAAAGTGATGGCTTCTTTTTCCAGTCGATTACGTTATTGGATTTACCGGCCACTTTGATTATTACTTTTTCTGGGGAATAAAGTTAAGAAAAATTTTATTTTTTAATGTTAAAAATATAAAAAAATATAGAAAGATAGATATTCATTGTGATTATGCTAACAGCCGAGAGATTGCGAGTTTCTCACTCAACATGACTGGACAGCACTTGTTTGCTTTGGTCATCATCGACAAGCCTTCGCCATTGAATTTGCTAACCCCGCCGCTAACTGTTTTTAAAAACATTCAATGTTCGAATAGATGCATGATTCAATTTTCCTATATATAAAGTACATTCTTACTAAAAGTATCAACAGTTCAACTCAGTTCAAATATTCAGGAAATCCAAACCGAACCGAATTGTATGGACATGCATTATTTTTAAATCGAACCACAACTCAAGCTGAATATAACCCAAAATAAAGATATGATTCGATTTAGAGAGGGTTTCCGTGAAAAAGAAAAGAGCAATATGTATTATTAAGAAAATGGGTGATTTTCAATTTGATTTAGTCAATCAAACCAAATCGAAACTATTCAAATCGGAACTGAACAAAAAATGCATGAAATTCTAACTCGGCATGATTTAAGTTTGATCTTCTAGTTCAAATCTCACACACCTTAATTTCTATTTGCGATGCTCTCTTGTATTTTGATGGGTTAACTACTATTGCCGTGTCTTTCTCAATACACTCGTGCTATTAATTCTTTACAAGTGATCACATTGTAGGATAATTACGCCATTTACATAACATTTCCATCTTATTAGTTTTTTTAGGGATGCATATGCTGTCACGAACCAATCAACCGAATTTGCATATTTGGTACGTTGATTGGAATGATTAATGATGACTAAACTATAACAATGTTGCGTTGCCATTGTATTGTGAAGCATCGTTATTTTTATGTATTTTGTTATATATCTTTTCAAGTTGTCGTGCGAAATAGTTTTTCCTGAATATGAATGGAAATGGGAGCGACTACTCAAATGCGATATATGACGTTAGTGTCATACATGGCATCATGAAGAGGAGGAACACTTGTTTGGAGCCTAATTCCACACGAAACAAATCGATTATAGCGGTTCAACAAGTGAGTTTCACATGAGGCTTACGAAATCAAAGACCATAATTGTACATGGTTTGTCACGGACCTCGATTGCATATCTCAACTTGAGAGAAAGGGAGGAGGTAATTCTTACTTGTACTCAAATCCAATGGATCCTAAATACATTGCAATTGTCTATTCCTACTTTACACTCACTCTCAGACTTTTGCCATGTCTCTTGCAGGGCGTGGGAGTCGAAATCCACTCTTGAAACTTACGCGTCCTCACCCCATCCCCTGAGAAGTTGGGGATTTGAATCCCTCACCTCCCCCTTCCATATTGAAAGAGTGGCTATTAGGGCGAATCCCAGTGATTGAAGACTCACATTATCGATGGTCATAATGAATCAATTTCACATGGATTCAAATATAAACAAATACCTTTCGAGGGTGAAGCTCTTCATGTTATGATACACACGTGAGTAAATTATGTTAAAAAATCTCATATTGAATAATTGATATGATGTAAAGTAATTAAAATATCATAATTAACCTATAACTCACTAGCTTAAATTTTTGAATAAAATTGGTTCCAAGTAAATATATGAACAATTTCAAACTTGGGTTCCTCCTTAAAACCTCCATAAGTGAAAGTATCAAGCTTTTTTTGCGTACTCTCAATACTTAAAAGGGCACGGATGGCCCCGCGAGATTGGTCGAGGGGGCGGCGGCAGTTTGTGACTGAGGAATTAGGGGATTAGTTGGTGTGGTTCCCGATTCAAACAAAAGAAAACCAAGTCCCGAAGCCAGTTGTGAGAGGAATTATGAGAGAGGGGATCAGGTGAATGTCAGCTCATCCGACTTGACCTCCTTTGTCACAAAGCACATGGCCACTGAAGCTTCTTTCTCCGTCCCACTTACCGGAAGAAACCTTCCCCGACCTTGCCTTGCAAGCATAAACCACGGAAAGGCACCACCGCTTTTCTCATCAAGTGCGATCTATGAGATCTTTCCTGAATTACGACCGCGTATGCTCCATTGAAGCGCTCCTAAATTGGAAAAGTGATCCGTTTTGAGATGGCAACGGACATAATATTCTCCACGACGCAGAACGTTACATGAAGAGATAATGTTGTACGTTTTCGTATGGTCCAATATAATGCATGTCTGTATTGAAAGCACACAGTAGAAACCCAATACCTTTACTTAGAAAGATCGTTAAGAAGAAGTCTAAATTTGAGTCCATCGATATATCTGATTGAACTCATCTTCACTCAAAAACTTAAGTCAATGAGTTATAAGTGAATTACGATATATTAAATATTTTACATCATATCAATTCTCTAGTGTGAGATTTTTCTAATATAATTCACTCATACATGCATTTTAATGTAGTACACGATTGCGTGAGGAGTGAAATTACGACAGTGACCCTTCACATGGGAAAGAGAAGAAAATGGAGTAGAAGTGGGGCTCGTACGGTCCCTCAGTCCTAGTGCGAGCAAGCTTGGCTTGGAAGGGAGGTCGGCCATCAACTTCCCACTGGACTTCTATTTCTTCTTCTTTTTTTAATTTTATGTTTTTTGATTTTTTCCCACCAACTAGCTTCACATCTTGACTTTTAGGAACTTGAAATGATTGTAATCTACCTTCTCCTTTGTTCCGTGCACGGTTGAACATAATTTAATGCCCCACATAAGAACTTAAATCAACCGATGAATGGAGACTACATATATGCATTTATTCATAAATTTTGAATGACATGCGGAATTCGATAAATGCAAAATCTAACTTTAATCTCATTTAAAAAGAGTGCATAAATCTTATAAATGAGACAAATGGGCAACCAATTCATTTCATTTTCAAAGTCACTTAAAAGTTTATGTAACATTAGATCACAGATGAATTTATTTCAAATGACTACCAACTTTTTTTTTTTTTTTTTTTTTTTATGTTTTGCATTTCACTCTTTAGCATTTGACTTTAATTTGATGTCCAGCACATGAAATTGTTTGGAAAGTATATGAAATGGTATGGGGATGCAAAATCTCATAATTTTTCTGAATTTCAATTTCTTTTTATTTACTTGAAAAAGAATGAGGAGAATAAACTAAACGATGGAGCCTTGGAACTCTTTTTTGGATCTTTTATTTTTCTATCCAAGAATTGCCGCCAGTCCTGTTGTTTGAGATTATCCCCTGCTCTCGAGAAAAGAAATTAATAATATCCTTCATCTCGTTCCATGTTTGAATTATTATTATTATTATGGTCACCTTCTTCCAGGAATAATTCCTTTTAGATTATTTAATTTGAGTTTCCTTTTTCTTAGCAAAAAGCAAAAAAATAAAGGGGAAAGGAAAAACAGAAGTTCTAGCAATGCACCACGGACTAATGGAGATTAATACAAAGTACCCCATTCGTAATTACAGAATGCACGTTTCACTCACCTAAATCTCAGCTCCTCTTGTAAAATCTAAAAATCAAGAGTTGCTTTTGATGTCATAAAAGCACGAATTTTACAAAAATTTCCGAGGTACGATAATGCTCCACAAATTATCATCTAACAGTTGAGATTTGTTCACTACTTTATGGTCGCGCTAGCCGACGATCAAGAAGCATTTGGCTCATAAAACACACTGCATCATCCAAGAATTTCTGGCAACTTGGTTGCACATGAGCTCTTTCTATATAAGGAAAATTGGGGTTTTCTCGGGAATGCGTCCGGGATTTGCAGCAGAGATTTGCCTGTGGTCATGGTCATCCATACTTTTTTAACATTATCCTCTCTTTTTCTCTTCTTCCGCTTTATCCCTTTTTTAAAAAATTAAATTTCCCCAAGAACCCGCGCATAGGAAGATGAGAGATCTGCTGCTCAATTGGAGAATTAAAGAATCTTGATAATTCTCGTTCTCTTTTGGGCCAATAAGCAATGAGAGACTCGGCTCACTACCAACCACTCGAATTCGACAAAAGTACAAGGAACGGATGGGTTCGGTACAAGTGATCATTTGGCGATCGTCTGTGGATAACCAAGAGGGGTAAATATATCATGATTGAGTTTGTTCCAAAAATTTAGAGATCATGAGGCTGTTTTGATGTAATTTTGTCATAATGATAACTTCAGTTGGTGTTGATGTAATCTCTTATGGCGTGTTTTATAATTTACAAACAAGCTCATGGCTTGGCAATTATTTTTTTCCCCAAGAAAGTTCAACCCCTCAATTTTAAGAAACCACGGCGTTAAAACGCATGTTATAGACACACAAATCAAGAGTGTGTAAAAGAATTAGAAACCACCTAAATCAATTGGATCGGACTAGACTAAATTCGGTGGTTCCCAAGAGAATTGGTTGAGTTCCCAATTCTAATAATTGGAAGTGATGGATAATAATCCAATTTCCGATTTCAAGTATGAAATCATTCACTTCAACTAAAATGGTAATCTCTTTGCAATTTTACTCTCCTCTCGCCATCGGCGCCCCTCTCTCACCGTGGGTGAGTCTTCCCTATCCCTCCGATGATAGTGCTTTCCCATCCCTGCAACAATGGATGTGAGTCACGCCTCCCCTCCTGACTAGATTTCCCTTCTTCTCTTGAACCTCCGAAAGACCTAGTCTAGCTGACATCCCATATTCCCACCTTCCTCTGTCAGATCTGTCGCACATCGGTGATTCTGCTAGCTGCCGGTGAGTTCCTGTCCTTCCCTCCGGTGATAGCCTCCATCCCGACTCTGGATCAAAGGATGGGCACCCCCCGATTAGCTTCCCTTCCATCTTCCTGAAAAACCCAAAAAATACTTCCTCTGTAGGAAACCCTAGTTACCTGACTTCCCTTGAAGAACTCCCTTCACTCCAACCCAGCTCTGCTGGATCTTCTGACTCTACTAGCAGGCCCCACCTCCTCGAAGACCTATTAGTATCTAGATTCTCCATGGAAGGAAATCAAGTGGATCATCTCCGAATGTTGGCCCTGTGCAGAAAGATGGGCGACCTTTGGGCAGTAGACGACATCACAGAGTTGAATGGTCGTATTCCTGAGGCACACAAACAGCTTGATGAGCACATATTATACGGTAAATTATTCACAAACCCAGATGTTAATTTTCCAGCGTTCTAGACGACTATGAAGCGGTCTTGGAAGGTAACAGAAGTTCGTTGTGAGACAATTGATACAGGCTTCTTTGCTTTCATATTTAAATCGGCAGAGGAAAAAACCCGAATCCTTCAGACAAGCCCCTAGTCATTTGCTAGTAACTTGCTAGTCTTAAAAGAGGGGGATCCCACCATCCCAGAGCATTGCTATGAGTTTACTTCCTGTTCTTTCTGGGTACATCTAGTGGGTCTCCCAAGAGCAGCAATGTTGGAGGATTGTATTAGATTAATTGCTGGTAAATTGGAGATAGTTGAGGAAGTTCGAATCGACGCCCGTAACAATAGTTCACGGAAAATCGGAAAGGCAAGGGTACGGCTGAATCTACTACATCCTCTAAAAACCGGAACCATTATTCACGTGGGTGATAGACATTGGTGGATCGATTTCAAGTATGAAAGGCTCCCCTTCTACTGCTACTCCTGTGGTCTTATGGGTCACTACACCACAAAATGTCCGACACATCCCTATGTAGAATCAGAATACGATGAGAAAAAATGCAGGTTTGGATCTTGGTTGAAAGCTGAAGTTCAGCGCCTCAGTCCTTGTTGGGATACTTTCTATGGGGACATTGATCTTACCTTAATTGAAGAAGAAATGGTTCCCGAGACCCCAGTCACAACAGTGGAGGAAGAGACGCAGAAGGAAACTCCTGATTGCAGCCAAGCCCTTGTTCTCTATCAACCCTCTACGAAGACACCTAATTTGATTTCCTCCGCTGACCTAGCTGCAATTAAAAAAGGAAAAAGAGTTCAGCAGTACCCAGAGCAGTCCATAGAACACATAGGGGTGAGTATCCCAGGGTAACCTAGAGCTTGCATGAAAAAACAGACCTCCAAAAAACAAAAAACGCTTTAATCCATATGAAGAAAAGGGTACTCAGGTGATGGGAGTGGATTCAGATAACTTATTGGAGACTCCCATTCAATTGTGGGACGGCGAATCTGCCGGGGCTTTGGTGGCTAGCCTAAACAAGCCACCACAGCAGCCATGAAGGTTTTAAGCTGGAAATGTCAAGGTTTAGGCTCTCCCTTGACAGTCCAGCATTTACGAGCTCTTGTGGCTCGAGAGAGACCTAATATAGTATTTCTTATGGAAACAAAAAACCAGTTCCAGCTGGTAGATAATATTAAGCGCAGTCTTAAGTTTTCCTCTATATTTACTGTAAACCCTATCGGCACAGCAGGGGGGCTAGCCTTATATTGGGATGCGGCGGTAAAACTAAACATTGATCATAGCAGTCCTGAGTTAATAGATGTCTCCTGCGAAGTAGAGGGTAGCTCTAGTCAGTTGAAGATTTCCTTCCTGCATGCATCTACTATCTTTCAAGAGCGACTGTCACTCTGGAAGCTTATTTATGATCGACATGGTTCTACAACAGCTCCCTGGATTTGTCTAGGGGATTTTAATGAGATACTTTACCATTGGGAGAAGGTGGGACGGCGACCAGCGAAGAGATTCAAAGTGACGGCCTTTGGGGACTTCGTGGATTCCTGTTCCCTCTTAGATGTTGAGAGTAAAGGCTGTGCCTTCACATGGTCTAATAAAAGGGACGGAGATTTTCTAGTTAAAGAAAGACTTGATCGTGCGTTTGGTAATCTAGAATGGAGGCTCACCTTTTCTAATGCTGCTGCCTTTGCATTACCAGCTTTAGGATCTGATCATAGCCCCCTTTTACTCAGCTTTCATGAAAATTCTTCACATAGACAGAGGAGGTTTCGATTTGAAGCTTACTGGTTGGATCACCCTGACTGTGCAATGATCGTAGATCAGTCTTGGAGGGTCGAGCAGCTGTAGCGAGCAGATCTGGGGGCAAAAATCAACCAGTTAACCCAAGATTTGAGGCAATGGAGTAGAAGAACTTTCAGCAATGCATCTAAACAGATCGCTTATCTCAGAAACCAGCTTATACAACTCACGAACAGCGGTGCCCAAACAGAGGAACAAGCTAAGTTTAACTCAATCACAGAAAAACTAAGCTCCTTGTGGCGACAAGAAGAAATGTACTGGGGTCTTCGTTCCAGAATTAACTGGCTAAAGTGGAGGGATAGGAATTCTAAATTCTTTCATGCCACAACCATCCAAAGAAGACAATGGAATAAAATTCATATGCTCAAGATTGACGAGAACACATGGACTCGAGAGCCTCGAGTTATTCATCAACATATCACAGCATTTTATCAACAGTTGTATACCTCAGCGGGTTACCGGCATTACGAGCCAGTGCTAGATCAATGCCCAAAGGTTGTCCCTGAGGAGATGAACGATTCTCTCACAGCCAAGATTACAATGGAAGAGGTTAGATTGGTCGTATTCCAAATGGGTGCGGCTAAAGCCCCAGGACCTGATGGTTTAAATGGTCTTTTTTACCAGAGCCAATGGGCTATAATTCACACGGACATCTTCAACCTTGTGGACTCCTTTTTCAGAGAAGGCAGGTTTGATACAGCCCTCAACGAGACGCATATTACACTTATTCCCAAAACAATTAACCCCAAAAGCATCACTGAATATCGCCCCATAAGCCTGTGCAACTTTAGCTACAAAGTTATTGCAAAAATTATGGCAAACCGACTTAAACCTTGGCTGTCAACTATCATCTTACCTGAACAGAGTGCATTCATTGGGGGCCGACAAATACAAGACAACATATTTATTGTCCAAGAAGTCCTGCATCAACTCCGGATTAGAAGAAACCGCAGGAAATTCCAGGGGGTGCTAAAGCTAGACATGTAAAAGGCTTATGACCGAGTTGAATGGGACTTTTTATGTGATGTAATGATGAGGATGGGATTTAGCAAGCACTGGGTTAATCTAGTGAAATTTTGCATATCTTCAGCCCATTTCAGAATCTTAATTAATGGAGAAGCAGGGGACATCTTTTATCCTACTCGAGGCCTCAGACAAGGGGATCCTTTGTCCCCTTACTTATTCATTATTATGGCTAATATTCTATCTTATATGATACATAAGGCGGTCATGGATGGAACTTTAAAGGGCATTCAGTAAATCAGCACTGTCCTATCCTCTCTCACTTGTTCTTTGCTGACTATGCTATTTTCTTCCTAGACGGAACTATCCGAGAAGCCCAGAATCTGGCCAATATCCTGAATTGTTATTGCTTTGCTTCTGGCCAGGGGATCAACTTAAACAAATCTGGACTCTTTATGGGGGCTACCTGTCCACAGCACCTCAAGACAAATATAGCAGCCGAATTGAGGGTTCCCCTTCTTGAACATATTGGGAAGTATCTCGGATTACCATCTGATTGGGGACAAACTAAAAAACATATGTTCAGCTGGATATTAGCTCGAGTAGAACGAAAACTGGAGGGCTGGAAGGAGCAACTTATTTCAAAGACGGGAAAAGAAGTATTTATCAAAATGGTTATCCAGGCGATTCCACAATATGCTATGCATGCTTTCAAGATCCCGATCTCTATATGTCGCGCTATAGAAAGGAAAATTTCAGCCTTTTGGTGGAAATAGAAAGCGAATCAAAAAGGGATTCATTGGAAGAGCTGGGATATTCTAAAGGAAAGAAAGGCTGAAGGTGGTATGGGTTTCAAAGACTTAGCAGCTCTCAATAAAGCGATGTTGGGGAAACAAGCCTGGAGACTCGACAAGGCTCCAGAGACCTTATGGACCAGAGTTCTTAAAGGTCTCTACTTCCCTAATGGTAGCCTATGGACTGCTACAAGAGGCACCAAACCTTCTTGGGGCTGGCAAAGTCTCCTAATAGGCCGTGATGTCTTACTACCTGATCTAAAATGGGAAGTCGAGGATGGAAAATCCATTAATTTGAGAGAGGATCGATGGTTGCTGTCAGGAAGAATTGGTAGACCAGCTAACTACAGTGATTCTCAGTTAGTAGCTGAGCTTATTCATCCAATTTCACGTTCATGGAACCATCAACTTATATCAGAGCTCTTTGACACCCATATATCAGCAGAAATTCAAGCCACAACTCTCAGTAAAAATCCTAGGCCAGATCGACTACTTTGGATAGGCCACTCTACAGGGGAATACAACACCAAAAGTGGATATCACAAAATTCGACAAGCCACTACAACAAACAGAGCAAACATGGCATCGTCGTCCTACCGGGTACCACATCAACTCTGGAAAGAGATTTGGAATCTACAGACAAATCCTAGAATTAAGCATTTCATGTGGAGCCTATGTATTGAAGGCCTTCCAACGAGAGAAAACTTACATCGGCGCCAAATTTTGCCTGAACCAACCTGCCCTCGCTGCCATCTACACCCGTAAAACATCGTAACATCTATTTCGCCTCCGTCTCGTGGTCTCGGCAGCTCTGAGGAAAATTTAAACGAACCAATCATGCACCCCCGATGTCTATTACAAGGATGGACAAATGGGTTAACGATTACCTTCAGTCTGGATTGTTGATCAGTCAAAAAGCGACCTTCGCCAACCTCCTATGGCTTATGTGGAAAGCTTGCAACGTGCTCATTTTCCACGGAAATCAAGGCAAATAGGAACAAATCATTACAGAGACCCGAATCACCCAACGTCTCTATGAAAAGTGGAACCCACCGCCGAAATCACAACCCTCAGCACCACATACCTGGACACCGCCGGCCTCGGGAGCTCTCAAGTTCAACGTAGACTGCTCGTGGTTGGAGGCGCAATCGATCGGCTCCATCGCTGGACTTTGCAGAGACAAAGATGGGGTCTGTGTGGATGGGTTTGTGCAGAAGATTCACGCCTCCTCAGCTCTAGTCGGCGAAAACCTAGCTATCTTGCGTGCTCTGGAGTGGACGAAGGCTTCCCGAATTGACCTGACAGCTACAACCCCACACGCACGAAGGAAACTGAACTCGGCTGTTCTGATCTCAAGTGACTGCTTCAAAGCAGTTGAAGCCATCATGGGCCGAGTTCCTCCGAATTGGGCTTCGTCTCAATTAACTCAAGACTGCCGTCAACTGATGGCCCAGCTGCCCAATGTTAATCTAATGTACGAGCCTCGCCAGACGAATCAAGCCGCCGATTATATAGCCAAATCCCATATGGCTGGATCCCTTCCTAGTAATTGGCTTGCTTATCCCCCGCGTGATCTTTATCTTATTCTATGCTTGGACCTTCCTAATAGTTGTAATCTGCCTTCTTAGTATTATATATGAAAGTTTCGTTTTCGACAAAAAAAAAAAAAACTAAAATGGTAACCTACTGACAAAAAAAAAAAAATTAAAATGGTAAGCTAGACTTTTATTGATCTTGCAATTAAGAATAAGGAAATTCTTTGCTTTTTACTTTGGTTTGTTGGAAAATGTTGCACCGATGTGCATGAAGCTTGATGGGATCGATTCTATAAATCCACTTGCGGTTGGTCACACTCCTTCAACATGAACCCAACTGCGGCGCATTTCTTGGCCACGCTCATCCCGTCCTCCTGGTCTCGCTCTTACTAGTAAGCAGCCAGTAATTTAAGCATGGCCATCAAAGTTCCATGGAAGGTGTAAAAGACGACCTGTTGGGCCTACGGTCTTTATCCGAATAAGTAATTAATTTATATTAATGAGAGATTTTTAGGTGCTTTCGACGTTCTCATCTCAATTCATGTGTTGGGAGAATGCATTCAACTTGTCTCTGGAAATGAATAAATTCGTGATGCCCATCATTTCTCACAAATAAAAAGAGAGGATGGCCAATTATAGAACCGGCTCTGCATTTTCTACGCAATTTTTTCCTCCCTCAAAATATAGAGAGGAAAAGGGGAAAATAATTGCAAATTCCTCTCAAGACTAGATCCCTCCTGGCGTCTCAGCTCGAAGCGAAACGGAGTGCTTGACATCCCCAATTTGAAGTCTGTGCTCCCCCATCGGAATCCTCCTAATCCCGGACCTATCCACCACGCTTAAGTGCTTGCACGCAGGGATGTTGATCCAGACCCTCTCGCTGGCCCCCGCCGCCACATGGACCATCTGGAAGTCCACCAGCTGCTTCCGCGGCGCCCAGCGCGCCCCGCCGTCCCGGGGGGGCGTCGAATACATGAGCACCGTCTCTGGCCCGTCCCTCGCCCCAGCATTGCTGACCTCCAATTGGACCACAAGCAAGAGTCCGGCGCATCGGGCGTGTGCGACCTTGACCGCCTTGCCTAGAGTCATGTTGGCATTCGCTGGCCGGCGGCTGTTGAGGGGGATGGCCACCACCGCGGGGGCAGCGACGATCGTGTGGACGAAGCAGGTGTAGCTCAGCCCGTAGCCAAATGGGTACACCACCGGGCCTTCGTAGAATCGGTAGGTCCGGCCCGGGCACGATCCGGTGGGCCTCATGTCCATCACGGTCATGGGTGCTCTTGCTAGGTAATCCTCCGGGTACCATGTCATAGGCAGTCTTCCTCCTGAACAAGATAAAATCAAGCTTAGAATTATTTTTCTAGCCAAACTTAAATTGATATATTAGTTATCAGTTCTTACTTTAATGAATTTTCTCACCAACGACCTTAAGGAAATGAATTAAGATGATAATGAACTATTTTTTAAGTGTAAAATGAGTTTAAATAACATCTATCCTTATAAGGAATTATAAGCAATGAGGAAGAAACCTGGGTTGGTTACTCCAAACAAGATATCCGCGATAGCCGCACCACCGGCTTGGCCGGGGTAACCGGCCCATAATATGGCAGCAACCCGTGGATCAATATTAGCGAAGGAGATGTCGATGGGGCCGCCGGACATCAACACTAGCACGGTCGGACCCTTGGAGGCTGTGGCCACCTTCGACACAAGCTCTTGCTGTCGTCCCGGCAAGAAGAGACTGTCCCTGTCCATGCCCTCCCTCTCGATGCTCTGGTCAAGCCCCATCACCAAGACCGTTGCGTCAGATCTGCGCGCCGCCTCGATTGCTCCTCCAAACAGCCCGTTGTCGAGGCACTCTACGTCAGCGCAACCTTGTTGGTGGATCGTCTCGGCATAATTGCCGATTCCTTGGAGAGCAGTTGTATATTTACATGCAGTACCTAATATGCAAGAATCAAATTTAGGAGATATCGATCATTGCTAAAATTTTGGTCGCTCACATATTCTAAACTTACATGAACCTCGATGATTAAAATTCGAATCATTATTCCAATGTCACATAATTAGAAATGGTTTTTCATTTTGGTGGAGTGACAAGAATTGTCAGAAGACCAAAACGAGGGGAAGAATTTCTGTAATTTTTGTTATTGATCGTATTGTGACATTTACAATTGTATATAATTTACAATGTAAGATTAATAAAGGAATTTAAGAATTTCCTATTATCTCCTATCCCTTCTGTCCAAAAATAAAATATCTGCACAATCAATTACACGCCTACGGATCAATCACCGATCCTCTGCATCTCATCTTCTAACACTCCCCCTCAAGCTGGTGGCTTATAGATATCTAAGACACCTTGCTTGCTCAGAAGATGTGTGTGTTGTCTTGAACATAGAGGCTTGGTAAATATGTCAGCAGGTTGCTCCAGAGTCCCGATCCCTCTGGTCTCGATTATTCCTTCTTGAATTTTTTCTCGAGTGAAATGACAATCAACTTCTATATGCTTTGTTCTCTCATGCAACACAGGATTTGCTGCAAGTTTTAATGCTGAGTCATTATCACAAAAGAGAAGGGTCGGCCCTTTGACAGAGCTCCAAGATCCGAAGTAAGCCCCTTAGCCACACAATTTCACATACTTGTCTTTGCCATGGATCGATATTTGGCTTCAGCCTGAAGACAATAAACCGTTGTCTCGCTTCTTGGTTTTCCATGAGAGTAATGATTCTCCAAACTTGATGCGAAACCAGGTGATAGATCTCCGCTCATGGGGCAAGTTGCATAATCCGCATCACAAGTAGGCCGTCATTTCCATGTTGCAATTCCGAGAGAGGAGTATTCCGAGACCAGGGACAACTCTTCAAATATTTTACAACCTTCAAGGCTGCATTCATGTGGGATTGTTTCGGACTATGCATAAACTGACTGAGAGTCTGTACTGCATAACAAATATCCGGCCTGGTCATGGTGAGATATATCAGTTTTCCCACAAGTCTCTGATATCCTGAAGGATCTTGCAATAAAGGATCATCAGGATGAGAAGATATGCCATGGTCATATTCAATGGAAGTCAGCTTGACATTCTGCTCGATGGGAATAAATGATGGCTTACAGCCTGACAATCCTGCTTCAGCTATTATTTCCAGGGCAAATTTCCATTGACTTAACGAGATTCCTTGTGCTGAACGAGCTATTTCAATGCCAAGGAAATACTTAGGAGATCCCAAGTCTTTGATATGGAAAGCCGAATGTAAATATTCCTTCAGTTTCTTCACCTCGGAATCATTGTTTCCCATAATGAGAATATCGTCTACATAAATCATCAAATAGATAAACGATGCTCCTTTTGCTCGATAGAACAGGGCATAATCATATTTGGATTGCTTGAATCTGCGGTTTGTGAGTGCATCGGTGATCTTGGCATTCCATTGTCCGGAAGCCTGTTTTAACCCATAAAGGGATTTACGGAGACGACACACCTTCGACTCCCCCCCGTCTCCGTAATCCCGGTGGAAGCCGCATGTAGATTTCTTCATCTAGATCACCATGTAAGAACGCATTGTGCACATCCATTTGATGCAACGCCCAATTACGAAGAGCAGCGACAGACAGAAAGGCTCGAACAGTGACATCTTTTGCTACAGGTGAAAAGGTCTCATGATAGTCAAAACCCTCACGCTGTGTAAAGCCTTTTGCAACTAATCGGGCCTTATATCTTTCAACGCACCCATCTCGCCCGGTATTTTATCTTGTATACCCATTTACATCCAATGGGTTTGCGATGATCAGGCAGTGACACAATATCCCAGGTATGATTGCTTATCAATGCATGCAATTCAGATCTCATGGCTTCCTGCCAACAAGGGTCATCCTTTGCTTCATCATAATTAGTCGGCTCATGTTCCTCAGAAATACTATTCATGCAATGCGAATGTTCTGATGATAATCTTCCAAAAGAAACATAGGAAGAGATAGGGTAGCGTGTACCTTTAGTCCCAGAAACATTACAGACAAAGTCTTTCGTCCAGATCGGAGGGCGACTGATACGCCCAGATCTCCGAGGTTCTGCTTGTGGAGTCAAAGAAGCTTTGTCAGTGTGACTTGACTCCGGATGAACTGTCATGGGAGAATCTTGATTCCTCACTGGTGAATTTTCCCGAACATCCTCAACATGTGGAGAGTTCTGAACATCGTTAGAGGCAGGTACCGGTGCATCATATAATGGAGCAATTTGAGAAGGAACCATAATGTAAGGTTCTCCTGGGGAAAACTCGTCCTCTGATAGGAAATGTTTATTGGTCGTCACCTCTTCCTTAGATGAAGAAATCTGCATCTTGGAAAGGAAACACATTCTCATGAAATACTACATCCCTGCTGGTGAAGAATTCCCCTGTTGAAGGCTCATACACCTTATAAGCTCGTTGTAAAGTTGGATACCCCATAAATATGCACTGTCTAGCGCGAGGCTCCATTTTGTCTCTGTGCCCTACTGTAGTTGCATAGCACAGACAACCAAATACTTTTAGGTGACTCAGATCCGGCTTCTTCCCATATAAGATTTCGAATGGAGTCTTTCCTTTGAGAATGCTTGATGGCATACGATTGATCAAATAAGTAGCAGTAAGTACACAATCTCCCCAGAATTTTTCGGGTATACCTGCCTGAAACTTGAGAGCTCGTGCTACCTCAAGTAGATGTCGGTGTTTTCGCTCAACAACTCCATTCTGCTGCGGTGTGTAGGTGCAAGTGCTTTCATGCAAAATTCCATTGAATGCAAACAAGGAAGTGCATTCACTACTGAAAAATTCTCTACCATTATCAGTGCGAATGCGTTTAATGGATTTTCCAAACTGAGTCTTAGATATGGCAAGGAAGATTCTCAAGTGAGATAAGACCTGATTTTTTGACTGCATAAGGAATGTCCATGTGGCTCGTGAAAAATCATCCACAATAGTGAGGAAAAAACGAGAGCCATCATGATTTACAGTGTGATAAGGTCCCCATATGTCAACATGAATCAGTGAAAAAATTTCATCAGTTTGAGTATTGCTTAAGGGAAAAGGAGAACGTGTCTGTTTTGCCAATGGACAAACAGGACACTGTGGACAAGGGAATGAGGCAGAATGTCCCAGACGCTGATGATTAAGAAGAGTCTCTTTATTGGTAACGTAATTACATAAGGATTTATTGGAAAGGAAATCAAGACTCTTTGAAACATCCATCCAGAAATACAGACCTTGGAAAACTCTACCCAAGCCCATCAGTTTCCCAGTCAAAAGGCCCTGAAATAGACATATATCAGATTTAAATAAGACTTGACAAGAATTTTCTTGGCAAAGGCTCTGGATACCGAGATAAGATTGAAATGGAAATCGGGGACATAGAATACGTTTTGAAGCATAATGAGTGGGCTTAGAATTACTGTGCCTATCATTTCAACTTGTGTGGAATATCCATTTGGGAGCTGCACTGATATGGTAGAGGATAATTTTCTAAGATTGGATAGTGAATTTTTATCACAAACGATGTGATCACTTGCACCTGAATCAATAATCCATGCATTTCTGGAAATTGAATTTATCAGACAATGAGATGTACCTGTGAAACCCTCAATTTTTCCAGAAGCATCTAATTTTTTCATTGCCTCCACCATCTCTTGATATTGCTCAGGATTACCCGAATTGCTCGCCGACCGTCCTCAGAACTCCGAAAAACGGAAGAAAAATTTCCTTTTTCTTTCTCTCTAGGTTTCCCGTGGAGTTTCCAAAGCAATTTTCTTTAGTGTGATGTGGGCGCCTGCAATATTCACAATAAAGTTTCCCTTTGCCTTTGGGAAAAAAAATTTTTCCAGGAAAATTGGGCCTATTTGTGGGCCGATGGACTTGGGCCAGCGTCGGCCCAAAGTAATTTCCAGCTCCAGGCCCAAATTCGGGCCCATCCGAAGAGTCCCCACGCGGCCCGTATGGCCCACCGCTCCCTTGGCGTCCTGGACCGTCAGATCTCCTCGCTCCCACGGTGAATCGTAGCCGTCCGATCCACCTATAAAAGGTAGAGAATAAGTCGCCGCCTCGCTAGGGTTCCTCGAGGAGTTAGGGTTTCCGTCGAGGAACCCTAGCTCTCCTCCTCTCGCCCCTCGGTCGGTTCCCCGCCTCTTTGCAACCGGAGCGGCTCCTTCTCTTCCGGCCATGCCTAGATCTCGCCGTCTGTCGCTGATTCTCCTCTTGGATGGCAAGATGGTAGATCCGATTGAGGCTCGGCATCGGTTCCATCGTGAGGATTTGTGACCGAAATGCGAGGTAAGTGTCGTTGAGGATGAGCAGGAAGCGAATCGCCTTCTCCCTCTCTCGCATGGCTCTGTATTGTTGTAGGATGGGCTCCGGCCATTCGAATCTCTCCTCCGCCGCCTCGAGTTCATTCCACGAGCCGCGAGTTTGTTGTAGACGGCTGCGATGCTCATATTTCCCCCGTTTTAATTCGATATCTGCTGGGTTTTTGTGAAAATTTTCACTTGATTGATTTTCCCGAACATTTCTTTAATATTCTCCCACATCTGCTTCGGGTCTTCCATCGGGGGGAGAGCGGCCGCGACTTCTGATGAGACGCAATTTCCAATCCAAGTCCTCACGAGTTGGTTGCACCGTCTCCACAGTCGTGCCATCCTCTCGTCGGTGGGGATCGAAATCAACCCGTCTAGAAATCCTTCCTTGTCCTTGGTCGCAAGCGCGCGTCGGAACTCGCGCGCCCAATCCGAGTAGTTATCGGCCCCGATTAACTCTCGGCCGATGAGTTTCAACTCCGGACCGTCGGCGCTCGTCGTATGGAGTGGGTCGCCGGGTTCCGGTCTGCCGCCAGCGCCAAAGATTTGAGCCGGAAAAAAACCGAGCCCGAGGTTTGGGTAAGGGACGCCCCCTGTTCCTGAGCCGGGTCCGAGATTTGGATAAGGGGTGCCCCCTATTCCTGAGCCGTCGCCCGTGTCTTGATTCGGTTGCCCGGTATTCGGATAGGTCGGGAATGAGTTTCCCGAACCAATTCCTGCTGCTCCGCCCGTCTGTGCAGGTCTGATGGTAGGATTTGCCCCTTCAACAGCTGGCGAACCCCCATTGTCCCCGACGTTGCCTTGGTAGCTTCCGGCGATGATGAAAAAATCGGATACGATATCCACCGGAACGGATGGCCCGCGAAGGGCTGCCCTGCACCAAACCGAGTCGGGAATTGTTGCCACGGCACGTTGGTTATTTGAACCCGAGCGTAAGGGGTGGCTGAATTGATCGCGGACGATTCCTGGGCTCCCGAATTGATGGCAGACGATTCCTGGGCTCCCTGCTCTTCTGGTGAATCATGGATCGAGGTATGTTCCTGCGCCTTTTCCATGATGATGGACTGTTTTGAGTGATGAATAACTCCCTGTGGCAACTCGATTTTGCGGGTGGGGTTCCACAAAGTAGAAGAAAGAAGTGCAGGTATGTGGAGATATGAAAAAGAAAAGGATCGAGTATTGTTTCGTTTTGCAGGGCAGAACAGACAACAATCTTTCCGATGAGAGCTTATGCCAGATCGGCAGAGCTCGATACCATGTCGAAGACCAAAACGAGGGGAAGAATTTCTGTAATTTTTGTTATTGATCGTATTGTGACATTTACAATTGTATATAATTTACAATGTAAGATTAATAAAGGAATTTAAGAATTTCCTATTATCTCCTATCCCTTCTGTCGAAAAATAAAATATCTACACAATCAATTACACGCCTACGGATCAATCACTGATCCTACAGAATCTCATCTTCTAACAAGAATGCTTACCTTCGTAGTTCCCAATCATCGTACGGGTGACATTCGAGTTGGGGCCGATGACGGCGACGGTGTGGTGGCGACTAGGGGAGAGAGGGAGAGCCAATTGCAGGTTCTTGAGGAGGACGATGCCTTGCCTAGCAGCTTCGAGGGCGAGTTCCTGATGGGCCAGGGTGCACACGTCCTTAGGACCGAGTGTCCCGTAGGCTTGGGCCGACGGCTCGCCGTCGAACATTCCCAGCCGCATCTGGACTGTCAGCGTATTGAGCAAAGCGCCGTCGACTTCGGTTTCGTTCAGCAGGCCGCCTATCACCGCTTCCTCCGTGTGCTGAGCGAGGAATGAGCCGCAGTTCAAATCTAGGCCTGTGCGAAATGTACATGCGAGATTAGCCTTCCCCAAATTTCGATTTAATTTTCTAATTTTTGCCCTCTAAATTAGCCCACAAAATATGATGGGCCGTAGAGAAAATAAAGTGGTTTATGTCTAGGGATTTAATATTATTTTTTCTTTAATATTTAAGGTGGGAAATTGAAGAGCGAACCTGCTTTAATCGCATCGGCGACGGCCTGCTGCGGCGTGGACGTATAGTGTTGGGTGTTGTAGAATACAGCGACTGAATCGCAGTCCGAGACGATGTACCTATACCCCCAGATCAAATCGCACGTAGATTAACCCATCCAGCCTCGCTTTGCATATCATCGTCCCTTGATTTGCACAAACTAAATTAATCGGGAGGTAGAAGGCATTTACCCATCGAGCTGCCACGCGCCACGGACGGTTTTCTTGAGGAGGTTCGGGTCGGCACAGGTCGGGACCCCATTGACTTGAATGAAGGAGCACATCACGCTGGCCACCTTCCCTTCCATCACGCACTTCTCGAATGGGACGCTGAACGTATCCTCCATGTCCTGTTTGCTCACCTGTCCATACCAAATTGCAAACAAACTTAAGGTGTGTTTAGGAGTGGCCTTGAGAAGCCACTTTGAACCCCCAAAAGATCCTTGGAGCAATTTAGGGGTGTTTGGCAAAAAAATTTTAAACCCCATTTGCAAAATGTCAACCTTCACAAGACTGAAAACCCAAGGCAAGTTGGGGATTGCCTTGGATTTTCAACCTTCTTGGCATGTTAAAGAGGGACTAAATAAAAAATTTTCTTCCCAAATTATTCTCGTAGGTTTTTCATTTTTCAGTTTTGCCCTCACTATTCATCATCTTCTTCTTCTTCCGTGAGCGGTCGCCGTGAGGGCAAGCAATCGTGGGCAGCGTCGGGGGTGGCGGGGGTGGCGCGACTGACGCCAAGGGTGGTGCAACCACCACGCAATTTGGGACGTGGCGAGGTCTAGGTGCCGCGACCTAGATCTAGGGCGGTAGGGTCGCAAGAGGACCTTGCCGCCCCCGATTTGGGTCACGTGACCCTACTGTGACCCAAATCCGAGGCGGCGAGGTCCTCCCGCGACCTCGCCGCCCCAGATCTAGGTCATAGCGGGGTCGCTGAAGGTCAAGACGGCGTCGCGCAACCTCGCCACCCCAAATCCTGGGTCACCGGAGGTCGCAGTGGCGTCACGCAACCTCACCGCCCCAGATCCGAGGGAGGAGGGGTCGCCAGAGGTTGCTCGACCCTAGGAGGCCTTTGCCGATGGTCTTCAAGGGTTCCTCGACCCCAGGCATCCCTCCCCAATCGTCTTCGGGGTTGCCTGAGTTAGATGTCAGCCACTGGCGATCAACCGATAGCAGATTTCGATCGCCATCAACCGCTGCCATTGCCGGACAATTTTCTTTATCATAAAAGTCCTTTGTAGATATAGTCTTTCCAAACACTATTTTGCTCAAATGTACTTTACAATGGACTTTTAAATTACAATTTACCAAACACAATTTATCTTCTGAATAGCCTCTTCAACCTAAAGTCCTTTGCATTTTCCCAAAAGTCCAATCAAATGCACCCTTAATTATACAATCATATGCTGTCACATATTAAATTGCACGTTGAATCCATGTCTAAACAACCTAAATTAGGTTACGTTGAGTTCTTCCATAATCTCTCTATAGAATTGATTGATTTTCTTTTTTGTTTCGATTGAGACGTCTCAAAACTTTTCTTTTCCATGAAAAAGTGATCGTGACAACTTTAGTCTTTATCAATTATAGTGCCATAAAGCTTAATGCAAGTTTGATCACCAACCAAAGTTCAAAGTCGCACCATCAATTAAGACAAGTGAATGATTGGATTTCGGTGGATTTTGCAATTAGTCTATTTGCTTTTAATTTGATTATAGGATACGTTTTGAACATCCGATTTTGTTAATATCGGCATACTCAAGCGAAAATTTGACCACATCGCTCAAACATGCCTGAATTTCGTTAGGGAAATGAGCAGACTTCTAATTCAAGTGCACAAATTAGCTTGTCCCAATCAATACTATATAAGGAATTCAATAACTTTTTAAGCATGAGTTGGCCTACGTAAGGACATTCAAGTTCGACAGTGATACCAAGCTCGACCGGCCCAACCCCGTCTATTGATCAAGTCATCTACCCAATATAAATGAACAAAATGATTTCTTCATCGTGGGCTAGGCGAAACTTACCCGCGCGTTGAAAGTGAGGCGATCAACCCCATTCCAATTTTCGAGGCCGTAGGCCGTCAAGTACTTGCAACAGGCCGCCACTTTGAGCCGGACGCCACCGTCGCCCCCTTGCAGCCCTCGCACATAGCTGGCGGCATACCAGCCAACGACAAGGGGGTCCTCGCCAGGGGTCTCCTGCCCCCGGCCCCAGCGTGGGTCCCGCAGGATGTTGATGTTGGGGCTCCAGTAGGTGAGCCCGCCCATGCCTCCGTTGTACATGGCTCTCGCCTCGTCCGACCCTACCTTGGCGCCATCAGAAAAAGAGAGCGTTATTTTGATGAAGATCGGCCTACTTCATTATTTTGCAGCTTGTAATTATCTAGACTATACTTAAGAAAAAGTTTATTTTATTGGATAGTTAGGCCGACCGAGCATATTTGAACAAACATATTCGATGGATCTTATAAAGAAATCCATTAATAAGTTTTCGCAACTTCTTAGTCAATTCGGCCATCCCATGGCATCCCGGAAAAATTGAGTGATGGTATCTTTGTGAAACTCTTTATAATTTATTGCAATCATTAGTCACTATTTGGGAATTATTTAAAAAGTTTCCTTTCAAGCCAGTCGTGCATTCAAAACCATCATGTACGATGCACACAAACACAAACGTCAAAGTTACTCATTTTAGAAAACCCATAACATAGATCGAATAATCTCCATTTTTCAAAAAGAAAGCATCTGCAGAGATGGTGGGCCTTTTTACAGAACAAAGGCAGATGATCACCTGTCCAATTGCTTCCCATAGGAATACGTTAAAGGAGGCGGCGGTCGTGATCACTTGCGGGAAGCTCGTGGCGCCGGGGAAGTCGCCGCCGAACCCCGTCCCCGGCCCCACGTTCGAGACCCCATGGAGAGCCTCCGACCACCACTCGTAGCCCCTGATCCCCAGCCGGGGGACCGCGTCCGTGTCGCTCGTGAGCAGCTTCACCTTCTCTTGCAATGTAAGCCGCCCGACCAGGTCCCTCACTCTCTCCGGGATCGGCAACGACGCACAGCAGAATGGGAAGCTCCTCGTCCTCTGGTCCTTCGGATCGCAGGCAAACGGCTCGCGGGCATCGACGGCAAGGTGGAGGAGGAGGACGAGGAGGACGAGGGTCGGAGCGGGAACGGGGGTTCCGGTCAACATGTGGCGGTTTTGAGGGGAAGTGTGGGGTTGGACTGAGTGGGGTGAAGAAAAGACGCGAGTGTTTGTAGAAAGTGGCGTGGACTTGAAAAAATTGTGATTTGCGGTGATGTAATTGGAACGGTAAAATTACCAAAATAATCTTAAATTTATTATAATTTTTCAACTTAGTTCTAAATAATTTTTTTGTCATTCTAGTTTTAAACATTTTTATATTTATACCAATTTATTCTATTCAACTTTAACATGAATACCAACCGACGCTGACTTGTTAATTTTTTAATAATTTTTTCCTTTTCCTTTTTCTTTTCTTTTTTTATTTTCTCTTTTCTTCTTGCTAAGGGCGACACTAGGATGGTGAGGGCAAGCTTTGCCCTTGCTGTAGTTGTGAGGTCTAGCTCGCCCGGCAATGGCGAGGCTTGCCTTCACTGTAGTGACGTTGAGCAAGCTTGACCTTGTCGGCCTTAGCCTTTGGCTTTTGGTTAGTCTGGCGACTTGTTAGAGAAAGAAGAAAAGAGAAAACGAAAAAAAAAAAGGGAAAAAACTTTTAAAAAATGAAAAAATGACACGTCAACGTCACCTGGCATCCACGTTGGTGCCAATTGTGCCATGTAATTGGACCAGCATCCACATTAGCAAAATCTAGCCAAAACTAGTGAGAATGACCATATTGACAGCAAATTAAAACGCTTAAGTCTAAATTGACACATTAAAAAATTTAAAACTGAATTGACATAAATATAATAGGTTTATGACTCTTCTAACATTTTTTCTTGAATTTGGTAATACCATCGAGAGCTATTATATATGCATGATTCAATTTTCGTACATATGATGTATATTCACACCGGAGTTGTCCATAATTTGGTTCGGTTCAAATTTTCAGGAAACCTAAACTAAATTTAATCGTTTGGATGTACATTATCTTTGAAAGGAACCACAATCCGAGCCGAATGTAACACGAACCAAAGACCTGGTTCGATCTAGTTGGGTTTTTCGATTTTTTTAAAATAATCTTAAGAAGATGTTTCAATGAAAATGGAAAGAGGCATCTATAATATTAAGAAAATTGGCAATTTTCAATTTAATTCAGTTAATCGAACCAAATCGAAATTATTCGAACTGGAACTTAACTGAAAATGTATGAAATTTCAGTTTGATTCTGCCACACCATAATTTCTACGAGCAAAGCTTTTTTGTATTTTGCTGGGATTACAACTAATATTTTTCATTTCTCAGTAAACTCATACTTTTGATTCTTTACTAGTGATTATATCGTAGGATAATTAGGCTATTTATGTAACATTTCCATCTTATTAGTTTTGTTAGGGAAGTTGTGATGTTACGAACCAATCAAATGAATTTGTATATTTGGCACAAAGGATTAGCTATGATTGAATAAAGTTATGTTGTCAATGTATTGTAAAGTTTCATTATTTTATATATCTTGTTACATCTTTTTAAGGTTGTTGTGCGAGACAGTTTTTCTTGAATATGAACGAAAATGGGATCGGCTAATCATATGTAATATATGACGCTAGTTAGGTACATGGCATCATGGAGAGTAGGGAAACTTGTTTGGAGCAATGAACCAAACCGATGAGTTTCGCACGATGTTTACAGAATTCAACATCGTCCGTCATTGGACCTGGATTCCATGTCCCAACCCGAGAGAGGGGGGTGGTAAGTCTTGCATGGACATCGCGGCGGGCGATCTTGTGAGACGCACTCGCCGACCTCGCGTGACCGATGGGCACGATGGATCAATTTCACGCGAATTGGTCAAGGGGCGGCTTGCGACGGGGAGTTAGGGGATTGGTTAGTGTGGTTCCCGATGCAAAGAAAAGAAAATCAGGCGTGAGTTATGAGTTCAGTTGTGAGATGAGTTATGAGTCCGGTTGTGAGATGAATTATGGGAGGGGAATCGGGTGGATGTCAGCTCATCTGAATTGACCTCTTTTGTCACATGCACGGCCACTGAAGCTTTCCTCTCGATCCCACTCGATTATCAGAAGAATAATAAATATATTATAACACAATGCGCACGCTTATACATGCCGTCGTTGTTTGTGCTCTTGAGTTTTGGTCGTTTTATGTGGTATTGGATTTGATATGAGTGATTCGAGTGATCAGATTGATGTCAAACTCGATGGCTCCAATTACGCTCTTTGATGGTCATCGGCTATGGCTGCACTCGTCTACCGAGACTTATTTGAGCATGTAAAGGGTGTTTGCGTCTATCCTACCCAACTCAAGGATGCTGAGCAATTCAAATTCACTTCTAAGGTGACTGCTCAGGGTAAATCTAACATTCGGAATTGGGCTACTGTTGATCAAAGGGCCTGGGCCATTATATTTGGCTCTCTTGATCATGCTCTTCACCCACAGTTTGCTTACATTATGGGTGCGAAGAATCTTTAGGATCAGCTCGCTAACATGTTTACTCAATTTGGCTCTATCTATGTCTACCAATTAGAGTAGGAAATTGCTGTTACTACTTAGGGCACTCGATCTATCCATGAGTTTTATAATTATTTGAAGTCACTTTGGAGTCAGCTTGACATTTTGTCTCCCACTTTATGCGCCACATGTTCTAGCTATGCCACATGTCAATCTTCTTGGCTACGAACTTAGGATTGCCTTCGACTTTATGATTTTCTTATGAAGCTCTAACATACTTTTAAGGGTGTTCGTAGTTAGATTCATTATTGGAATCATCTAGCCTCTCTTCTTAATGCTGTCAAGGAACTTCAATACGAGGAAACCTAGTTGGGTCTTCTCTCATCTTCTGTGATGCTTGATCCCATTGCCATTGTTGCTTCCTGACCTACATCATTGTCTCCTACTCCAACTCAAGGTTCTCAATAGATTGTGATGGGGATAAGTACACTATTTGTGCCAAAACTTATGTACGACGCTCACTTTGATGCCAAAAGTCTCCGTCGGATCACTTAAGTGCCAAATCGGAGAAAAAACGATCACTTTGGTGCCACTGGCGAGAATTCCGGTTAGATTAATTACGTGACTTTTATATTTAAAAAAAAAATTATGGTGGCTTTTAAACGACGCCGTTTTCCATCCTTCTCAAGAAACGACATCGTTTTGTCATTGTACGTGGACACCCTCACGGAAACAACGCTGTATAGCTCATATGGAGATTGAAATTAGGGTTTCTGCTGCTCGGCCACCGTCGCTCGGCCACCGTTGCTCAACCACCATTGTAGTTGCTCGACCAAGTGAGCGAGGAGAGACTAAGATTTTTGCTCAAGCAATAAGTGGTAGGAAAAATCGGAGGCAAGGGTGAAGGAGGAGGAGGAGGAAGAAGATGGGTCGAAGGTGCCGTTGGTGCGCTGCTGCTGCTGGTGTGTTGCTGGTATCGCTGTTATTGTGCTGCTAGTGCTACTACTGGTGCCATGCTGGTGCTGTTGCTGGTGTGGGTCTTCGAGGAAGAAGAAGATGAAGATGAGCCTTCTCTCTCTCTCTCTCTCTCTCTCTCTCTCAATTTGGGGATTAGGGTTTCTAAGTTAGGGGAAAAATGCCAAACGGTGTCGTTTTGGTATTTGGATGCTGACTCAACTCTCCAATGAGTCACATCGGCTTCAAAAATTAATAAAAAAGTATCACATCGGATTTCCAGCCAATTTCATAGGCGTTGGCACTGAAATGATCGTTTTTCAAAATTTTTTGTATTTAAGTGATCCTACGGAAACTTTTGGCATCAAAATGAGCGTTGTACACAACTTTTGGCACTGATAGTATACTTATCCCGTTTGTGATAGTTTTTTTATGTTTTGATGGGCTTATTTAAGCCCGTCCACCCATGATGGGCCAAAACCCGACCCATAAATGAAGGGCTATAGAAGAAGAGTGCAATTACTATAGATAAAAGAAAATGAGGATTTTTGAATAAGATGAGAAAATCTGAGCGGTTGCTAAGTAATCAGAAAATAAGAGAAAACATGTTCTCTCTGTTTTCTACGTTCTCTCAGTTTTTCCTCAAGTATAGTACGCTTTTTTAAAGAACAATATTAGAATTCCTCATCAAACCGCAACAACGGTGTTTAATATGTGAAAGACAAAATATTTTCGACTCCGTAATGTACCTTATGATTGGTGTAATATGTTTTCTGGGGATTTTTTCGCGTTTGTTTTTGGTGTTCGATTAATTGTCGGATGATTTTTGGGAATCTGTTTCACAACATTGGTATCAGAGCAATGTTGTTTGTGTTTCCTGATTACTGTAGATGTTTATGAATTACTTTCAATTGAATTTTCATGAAACGTCGCCGTCAGTCGCTCAAGGATAGAAATTCTGACACCGCATACTGTTCACCCCCGTTTATGATTTTCTGTAAATCAAAATTTGTTTCTGTAAGTGCAGGGTTGTAGTTCTCGTTAAGGTGAGAAAAATGACAGGTGGCCTACTGCCGAGGGCTACCGGATGCACCGCCACATGCGGCTAGAAGATTTGGCGTCGTCAGCACGTGCAATGCATGCACGTGCGTGGCACGCGTGCGGCAACCCTTGGCACATGCGCACACATGCCAGCTGACGTCATCATGACGTCAACCGCCGGTTGCCCGCACATGCGTCGAGCACATGCCGATGAGATCACCAAGCCGGTCGATTGGTTTGACCCAACCCGACCCGTCTGCGTTGACTGTTGACCGTTGACCAGAGTTGACCAGCATTGACCAGCATTGACTAAAAAAAAGGACATTTATGTTTTTCCATTTTGGTCGTTATGGATTATAAGTAATCCCTTTTGTTCTACATTTGTTGCAAGAAATATGATGAGTTTTGTACGCATGCCTATATTTCTCAGAACAAACGAAAAAAATGTAAGACTTGCAGGGCTAAAAACAGAACTAGCTAATTATCGGTGGAATGACGATGATGTAGTATCACACATGATGAGGGTCAATAAAATGATACAAGATATAATCTGAAATGATTATCCTATGTCTGATTTTGAGAAAGTGCCGACCCTAATTAACACTCTTCCACCTGAATGGCAAACAGTGTTAGATCACCTATGGGACGTCAACGTGGTCCCGAATTATAGGAGGCTTGCAACAACTTTCGTAAAAGAGTATTATAGAATCGAATTAACAAAAACTTCAACCCCTGGTTGAGTGTCACATGACACAGAATGAATGCGCCTTGAAGGTGGCATGAGAACTCTCCAAAGGTTTTTTCGTGATTGACCAACGTGCTTTCAAAATTCTCAAAGAATTTTACTAAGAGATTAGAAGAGACTTTCCCAATTTATGAGATGAATGAGAATATTTGGGTTTAATTATTTATTTTTTATTAGATTAGTTTAAGATGTTTTAGGTGTAAATATCTCTTTCTATGTTGATATTTTTCCTCTGAATATAATACTTAGTGTAATGGACATGTTTAATTATTGAATGTTCAATGTTATCTATCGTTGTAAATTAGTGGCCTTTTAATTTTGAAACCTTATTTGAAATTATTCATTAATATGATGAGTTTATGCAAATGGATGCATAAATGATAGGCATTAATAATTCATGCATATGTGTCTGATATGTTCAAATCCAATAACTTTAGCAACTAAGAGCATAATTGCTGAGTTGAACAAAGAAGAAAAATTGAACAGTGGGAATTATGAAATACTGAATATGAAAATTCAATATGTGCTTGAAAAGCAAAAAGCACTAAAAGCTCTTAACCATCTTATGGAAGAACTTGAGGATGCTGTGCGCCACCTTGAGCTAGCAGAGGGCCGCCTAAAGGTATTTGAGCGGGAAACAAATATTTGTTGTACTGGTTTTAGCTCAGAAGGGGCTTCGAGCTTTAAGCGCAAGCGCATTGATTCATTCAAAATGTGGAAATGCAAAGGATCAAATCCTACTAGCAAGAAATCAAGAGTTAACCAACATAAGAGAGGAAAACATCCTCGAGTGAAGATAATTTCAATGGTGAAATGTTATAACTATGCTCGCGATTGTTGTGAGCTAAAGAAAGTAGACACACTTTGTATTCTTAAGAACTTTGAGTTTGGGACACCTGGAGTGCTATAACTTGACACGGGGGGACACTTAAGTGCCATAACTTTAAAATGGTACACTTAAGTGCTAATATCGGAGTAAAATGGTACACTTAAGTGCCACTCCGGCAAAAATCCGGCCAAACGGCTGACGTGGCAATTTTCCGGTGATGGAGGTCTAAAACGGCGTCGTTTTGCACACTGACGTGGCAAAAAAATGCAAAAACGACGCCGTTTCACGTCGACGTGTAAAAATAATAAAAAAAATTAATTAAATTAAATTAAAACTTAATTTTAATTAAAATATTCTAGAAAATTTAAAAAAATTTTAAAAAAAAAAAAGGCATCGGGGCGGGCGGGCGAGGGCTGAGCCCTCGCCGCCGCCGCCTCCCCGCCGTCGCCGGCCCCGATGTCTCCTCCTTTTTTTTAAATTTTTTTAATTTTTAGAATCTTTTAATTAAAATTAAATTTTAATTTAATTTAATTAATCTTTTATTATGCAAACGACGTTGTTTTGGTGAGTTGGAGCCGACTCAGCTCTCCGGCGAGCCACGCAAGCAATAAAAAATAATAAAATAGTGCCACGTAGGATTTTTGGCAAGGGTCGCCGGAGGTGGCACTTAAGTGTTCCACTTGAAAAAAAAAAAGTGGCACTTAAGTGTACCGTTTTAAAGTTATGGCATTTAAGTGTCCCCCCTGTGCCAAGTTATGGCACTTCCGCTGTTCTTTACTCTAAGAACTTTGCTTATGTATCAAGTTCTGTATTCTTAACTGAATTTAATCCTTTGTGAACTGTATATTCAGGAGCAATAAACCATGTAGAGAAGGATAGAAAATCCTTTGTGAAATTTCGACGAGTACTGACTGTACTAAATGGATCTATGTAAGAAATAAGTCAAGAGCTGAAGTAAAAAGGATTAGCACTGTCAATTAAACATGTGTGGTGTACGTACTTTGTTCCTACATGATGTATTATATGATCTGGAGATTTGTCGGAATTTAATGTCTGTTTTAGTGTTGGTAAAGTTTAGTTTTAGTTTGAACTTCCATAATAGTGATGTAGATTTGTATTTGAATACAAACTATTATGGTTGTGGTTATTTTCTAGATGGTTTTATTGTATTAAATGTTGACTATGGTAATGTCAATGTTTATAATTCCCTTTTCACGTCTTCTAATTCATATGATAATGACGTGAATATGTGACATGCTAGACTTGGTTATATTGGCTAACGACGTATGAATAGGCTAGTCAAAGAGGGCTTATTGGGCAACATTGAAAAAGTCAATTTGCCCATATATAAGTATTGCCTAGTAGGGAAAATGACAAGAAAATCATTTGGAAAAGGTACAAGAGTTAAATTTCCTTTGCATTTAATCCATTCTGACATCTATGGTCCAATGAATGTAAGGGGAAGACACGGAACTGTTTATTTCATCACATTTATAGATAATTATACTCGATTCAGACATGTTTATTTGATTTCTCATAAATTTGTAGCATTGAGTTGTTTCAAAAAGTTTATGAGTTTGGTTAAAAATCAATTAGATAAGAAAATAAAAGTTTTGAGATCTGATTGAGGTCGAGAATATTTGTCTGATAAGTATTAAAAATAAAAGTTTATGATGCGGCTGGTGGGCAGTGGTCGGGCTGCGGCGGCGGCGGCAATAGGCGGCCGAGTCATAGTGGGTGACAGTCGGCGATCGACGACAGTCGGGCTACGAAGGGCAATGGCTGGCGCCAGCAATCAACTGTTGGCAACAGCGGCTAGAGGCGAAGGTAGCCAGTGATCGGAGGACGCTGATGGTTGGTGACAATTAGCAAGTGGTGGAGGCGGCTGACGATCGAAGGAAGGTGGTGGCCGACGAGGGTCGTCAGCGACGACGCCACCATCCTCCAAAGGTGGTGGTTAGCGCCAGCAGTTGGTGGTGATGGCCTGCGACGGAGGCGGCCCGTGGTCATAGGACGCCAACGATGGTCAACGGTTAGCAAGGGGGTGCATGATAAAAAAAAATTCTATTCGAGAAATAGTTTTTCTATTCCAAAAATAATTATGGAATAGAAATCCGTTTGATAAAATTAGTTCACTTTTTTATTTCTGAAATAGATTCTTATTCCAGAAATAGGTTTGAAGTAGAAATCAAAAATAAAAATTTTCTACTTTTCTATTTCTAGAAAGGAAATAAGAAATAAAAATTTTATTTTTATTTCTTATCGTTCATTGCCACCGCCGGTCGCCGCAGCCACCGGCTGCCACAGCCGCCGTTGGTCGCCGCCGACCGCCGCCGCCGCCGGTCACCGCCAACCGCCGCCGCTCGAAAGGAAGAAATTTTGTGTCATTATCAAACGAATTTCTATTTTTAGAGTAGAAATTTTGTATCATCAAACGGTTATTTTTGTTTAGAAACTCTTCTAGAAATAGAAATAGAAAATTCTATTTCTGTTCCTTAACTATTTCTAAAATAGAATGGTTTTCATGCGCACCCCAAGCGACGGAGGCGGCCGACGATCGGAGGAAGGTAGTGGCCGACGGCGGCGCCGGTCGGCGACCCAGTGATGCCGAGCTCGCGGCAAGAGAGAGGAACAAAAGAAAAATAAAAAAGAAAGTTAACTTATCTCTAAAAGTTGTTCTCGAAATAAAAAGCTATTTTTTTTTTAATTTCTTTTTCTTTTTCATATCTATTCCCCAACTACTTTTCTATTCCGATGAATATAAAAATAAATTTACATTACCAAATATATTAATTTTTTTTTTTGTTCTACAGAACAAAAGAACAAAAAAATCAAAAAAGAGAAAGGTTCCCATGCAATACCTTAGTCGCAACTTCACCAGTTATATGGACTTATTGAGATTAACACAAAAGTACCCATTCGTAATTATAGAGTGCACGTGCACCTTGTAAAATCTTAAAATTTGAAAGTTGCTTTTGACATCATAAAAGCACGAGTTTTATGAAAATTTCTACGGTACGATAATGCTCCACAAATTATTATCTAATGGTTGCCGTAGCCGACTATCGACATGCATTTGGCTCATAAACGCTCGGCATCATCCAAGAATTTCTAGCAACTTGCTTGCGATGTAACCTTTTTCTAGGTGGGAGGGAAGTCATTATAAACAATGTTCGTTGGTCAGTTGGGGATGGCAAATCAATTAATATTAGAGAAGATAGATGGCTTCCCATGGGCATTCTAGGTGGACCTAAGGTCCAAGAAGAACCCCTACTCGTAGCTCATCTTAATGATCAGTCTACCAGCACCTGGAAGATAGACTTATTGCACAACTTTTTTGACTTGCAGATCATACAACAAATCACAGACATACAGATAAGACCTACCTGCACTAAAGATGAGCTCATATGGACAGCCACTACTCAAGGTGCTTACTCAGTCAAATCCGCATATCATGTAATCAAACAAACAGCAGCAGATATATCAACTATTGGTGCTTCTACTTCATATCAAACTCCTACCTAGTTTTAGCGCTTACTGTGGAAGATGCCCACTGCTCCAAAGATCCGTACCTTCCCGTGGTCCATTTGCAGCAACTCCTTAGCGACCAGAGACAACCTGCATCGTCGACACATTATTGACAGTCCTTGTTGCTCACTATGTAAACAAAATACTCCAGAAACTTTAGAATATATCTTTTTACTTTGTTCATGGACTCACAGAGTGTGGTCTCACCCCCGGATTGGTATTCGCATCACTCCCAGCAACATCTAGGGTCTGGACTCATGGATCTTGTCCACTATTGGGAACCATAACAGATCACCTCGACCAGCGATGATCTCTAATGTGCTATGGCAAATCTGGCGAGCTCAAAATGGCTTCATATTCAGAGGGTCTTCTCTTGATCCGACCCAAGTTGCAGAGGCTGCTCTGGCTCATACACAGGTGGATCGGTTGTCTGCTTCTCCCTGCACTTTCAAGAATAAATTGATTAAAAATCGAGATCTTCTCTGGCGACCCCCAGATCTAGGTGTTCTGAAGGTTAATGTTGATGGTTCTTATGAACCAGGCAGCAAGGAAGGCAAAATAGCTTGTCTTTGTAGGGATCACCAAGGCAAACTCACCGATGGGTTCTCCAAAGGCGTAGCTACGTCCTCGGCTTTACAGGTAGAGACCCAAGCTTTCTCTTTGGCTCTTCGAAATCTTCTTGATCATGGCCTCAAGCACGCGAAGATAATGGTGGAATCGGACAACCTCTTCCTCGTCGAGACGCTGAACCGTTGGACGCCACAGCCATGGACGGATCGAGCTCTCTTCTCTGAAGCGGCCTTCCTGTTTTCCCTATTTTCTAATCTCTCTCTAGGGTTCTGTCGAAGGGAGGCTAATGCGGTAGCTGACTAGGCTTGTAAAGACCATCATAGGTCTTCCTCAATCCATAGTTGGGCAATATTTCCTCCTTTTCATCTTATGGATCTGATATGTGCGGATGCTATTGCCGCTGGTTGTATGAGTTTCTCTTATTAATATATTTCGGCTTTTCTGACAAAAAAAAAAAAAAAAAAAACCTCTTTCTATATAACTGAACAAAAAAATAATCTCTTTCTGTATAAGGAAAATTGGTGTTTTCTTCGAAATGTGTCCGGGATTCGCAGCAGAGATTTGCCTGTGGTCATCCATACTTTTTAACTTTATCCTCTTTTTATTTTTTATTCTCTCGCTTAATTCCTCTTTTTTCTTTTATAAATTAAATTTTCCTAATAACCCGCCCATAGGAAAATGAGATCCGCTGCTCAATTAGAGAATTAAAGAAAATCTGGATAATTCTCGTTCTCTTTTGGCCTAATAAGCAATGAGAGATTCGGCTCACTACCCAGTTCCCAGCACTCGAATTTGGTTAAAGTGCAAGGCAAAAATGGGTTTGGTAAGAGTGATCATTTGGCGATCCTGTGTGGATAAACAATAGGGGTCGAAGATACCATGATTGATTTTGGTCAAAAATTCAGAGATGTCGAGGCTGTTTGATATAATTTTGTCATAATGATAACTTCAGTTGTTGGCCTGTAGGTGATGTAATTTCTGATGGCGTGTTTTACAATTTACAAACAAGCTTATATAGCTTGGCAATTATTTTTTCTTTTTCCCCAAGAAAGTTCCACCCCTCGATGTCAAGAAATCGCGGGGCGGTATAGACGACGTGCAAATCGTGTGACTTCACGGCACAACAGCACAGCTACAGTACAGTCATCGCCGCTCAAAATGGACTCTTGGATCTAATGGTGCAGCATGGGGGCTTCTTCATCTTCCCTCACCTTTTTCTCTTTTGCATGCGATGTTGGACCTCACCTTAATCGGTCGGCTCAATGTAATTGCAATTTCGCTGTTGTAGCAATGATTATGCTATGTCCTAGCTAGCAAAACAGAAATCAAATCACATTAATGAGGCATTTGTTTTACTGATAACTCAAAACGAAGCAAGATGTTTTTGAAGGAAATCATCTTTTGATTTTCATTTGCTTGGAGGAATTACGAAAAATGATTTCCTTTTTGCCTAAGGGAAAGTCGTGTTCCCCAAATTTTAGCTCATTTTTTCCAGTCCATGGTCTGGAGATTGGTTAGTTTTTTGTTATCCAAATGCCAGAAAGTCGGAAAATGATTTCTTGAAAATTCTTTTTCCTTCAGACAAACAAACGGACGCTAAACTTAAATTACTGCATACCCAAAACGAAACTACCCGACCCGGTTCAATATGAGCGATGGGCTGAAAAGTTAGGACACCAGGCCTTGTCATCGACAAACTTTATGGGCCTTAACGGCCCACAAACACACGCACTACTGTAACTCCCTACCTCCCCTGTATCATTGCTGCGCAGTTCTTCCTCGGGAACCTGGTCAGGACATCTGCAGTTTGACTTACAATCCCTTCCCATTTCTACGCATCGACATTAGTATTTTGCCACGACATGTAAGACATATGCAAACTAACTGAACAGAATCAGCACTTTTAGACATCGAGACTCCGATCTTGGCTGCCCTATGAGATGGTGGACGACCTCTGAAAGTGACTAGAACAGCCAGTAAGGCACCTTCTTCTCGATCCTCTTCTCCTTGATGGTGTCTAGGCTCGGCTTCCACCCCTTCCCCGAGAGCTGCCTGCTCAAGTACTCCGGCGTGCCGTCCATGATCTCCGACATGAATGGGTCTGCTACGGCGCACCTCTTGGCCACGCTGATCTCGCCCTCCTGGTCTGGTTCTCGCAGCGTGTGCTCGTCGTATCCGTCGCCTCCGGGGCCAATGATGCACATCCGTGCCAACAATGGCAAGAGCCTTGAGGAGGAAGTCAGGAGGGACCTCGACTGCAGGGCCGAGTTCGCCGCGAAGAGCACGTGCCGGGCCTCCTCGGCGGATAGGGACACAGGCTTCCCCCTCTTCACGGGGAGCATGAGGTAGATCTTCCTGGGGTCGAGCTCCTGGTCGGCAGGCAACGGGGTCGGCCTCTTCCCGCTCGCCTTGGAGTCGAACTCGACCACAACCTGCTGCGGGTGCTCCAGCATGAGCTCGGCAGCAGTGAGGCCGGGGCCCTCCAGCCGGTGCACCGTGCCGTCCCACAAGATGACCTTTCCGCCGCCCCCCGAGGAATGGTTGCTAGACTCTTGGTTCCCCATGACGAGAGAGAGAGAGAGAGAGAATTTGCCAAGCTTTTTTTCTGGGGACAAAACGGATCGAAAGGAGAGAATGTCAGGTCGGTTATAAAGTATTTGGTGAGGGGATGCGTTGGCAATATATGCAGGTTTGAAGAACGAGTCGACGTAGGAATGTGTAGGAGGGTGTTGGTTAAACGGCTCCATCTCGTGATGTGGGTGGACTTGGTAGTAACCGAAGACAGGGTCGTTGGTTTAGCGTTTGTATACGATCTGACCCTACATTCAGATAAACACCAAGGTCCACGATGTCGTCCACTCTCCTACTAAGGTTTCTAATTAGTATCTTTGCCTTAATGGGTTTCCCTAAGTTCAATCGAATTTGACAAATTTTAGCCAACTAGTGCGCTTCATTGTATGTACATAGTCTTCTAATGGCAGTTTTCAGAGTTTTGCGCTCCGAAAGTTCATTTCAGATAAGGAAAATAAAATTGACTTGAAAATTTTGTGATCGCATTTGTGATGGACATTATACCGATGCAATGAAACATTTGATCTGGAAGTTCCAAACACATACACCTCCGGTAGCTAATTAGGTTGGCCAAAAATTCATTCAGTTTTGTATATTTAACTTACGTCGCTGTTTAGCTCGCTGTGGTCCTTTCCGGTGATGATTTGGTCTCCTAAATCTTGCTCTCTACCTAAAACTAGTGGAGGAAGAAGTCAAGGAACGGTTCAACTGTTACTGTTGTTAACTACTCGGTTCTTCTCCCAGAAAATTAGTAGATTGGTTTTAAATATATTTCGGAGAGACATTAGATGGCGGTGCAGGAGTTGAACTGGGGCGGTCCAATTACTACTTCACTAGCGTTCCACATGCGATATTAGAAAAGATTATCATATATAAACTACTCTTTTTTTTTTTCTTTTTTTCTTTTTTGTGATTAGATCAAGTCAATCGAATGTAAAAAGACTAGGCGGACCATCCATTCTCTGATCCACCTGAACAACATCATGTTTTCATGGAGTCGTTGCTCTTTGATTGCCCCTTTTTCTATCACTTGCTCATGTCAAGGAGCTGGCCTAAGATGGAATGATCGTATGCGCGATGATTCACCTTGGTTTCTAATTGTACTTCCAGCGTTTCCGCCGGAAAGAAACCTATCGTGGGAGATTATCTTGAGTAATTCTTGTGGGGCTTATCGGGGTACAATCGGGGTTGAGAAAATATTTGTGAAGTCATGCCATGGATCTCTACCTATAAAGTAGGCGTACCGCCAAGCTGCATAAGTCCGCCGTGTCGAATTTACTTTTCCGCGTTTATTTCTTGCTCAAGTCATTTTGGTTTTGTCTGCTCTTCCAATATTGTTCGTTACATCGGAACAAAGATCGTTTCATAGCATGTCCGGCATTATAAGTACTATATAGAGGTTAAGTTTAACTTGGCTCAAGAACAACCCAACTCTCTATATCATTTGCCAGAGAGGGGAAAGGAAAGATCTCTAGACCTTTGATCTTCCAAAAGGAACAAAGAAGAAGAATCCACGGTCCTAGTTGTCTTCCAAGATGGGCTCCAGCACAGGATTCCACTGTCTCCGACTGCAACTATTCAACTGAGCGTTGAAACTGCCACCCGTGCCGCCGCCGCTCTTCTCTTTCTCCAAAATAGCTACATACAAAGTCCCTCCCTTACTCTTCATCGTCTTCGCCTCGCCTTGCTTGCCAGTACCTATCCTTTTCCTTTTCAGCGTCGATTCTATCGCTGCCAACTCCACCTCGTCCACCTTGCGATTCATCCGACGCGCGGGCACCGCCAAGTACGCCTTCCCCAGCACGAGCTCATCATCGGCGTGCATAGCCACGATACGCTGGCTCCTCCATATCTCCTCGACTGGCACGACGATGTGCCCCGGCACCTCCAGCATGACCTCGGCCGCTTTCACGGGGGTGGGGAGTCGCCAGAGCTTCCCGTCAGGATCGAAGAGCGCCACTTCTTTACGGCGTGGCCGGGCGCAACAAGAAGGGAGATTACCCATGGCCACGTTCGTTGAAATCCTTTTCTCTTTCTAACCTCGAACGTCAACTTCGTTGTCGCGAGGGTTGGAGGAAGCATGGCGATGAATGGAGTCGTTAAATAGGTTGTGTCGTGGAGAGGAGTCAAAGGAGAGAGCAAGAGAGGAAAGGGCAGGGAAAAGAGTCAGAGGGGCAATGGAGAGAGGGTTTGACTTCAATTATGGACAAGGAGGAGAGACATGTCAAAGAGGAGTTTTTAAGGTCGGTGTTGGAGACGCGGATCCGATCCAATCATCCGTGGCATGGCAGCCTCGACAGGATCGGGAATGGGGCGTGGGCTCCGATGTGGATTTTTGGTCAAATTCGTGTTGGTGGAGACATGTGGCGTCGGGAGGAGTCGTCGACACCACTAGCACCACCCGTGTTGACTCCCTTTCGATTCGTTCGAATTCCCTCGGTTGGCCTTTTGTCTTGTGGCGAAGACGCATCGATGGGATCGCAATACGACATGCGTCGACGCACGCCGTGTAAATCCAAATCGGCGTGTCCTAGAAAGATTCGCGTTACTACTGTCATTCGTGGGAGAACGGATGATTGGCGTTGTTGAGTACATGGTCATTGGTCATTTCAGGCTCAGGCTCAGTCAGCCTTGCATTACCTCGTTTTGGTCTGTTTTATACTGCAGAGGATCCCCATTGTGCTTCTTGACCTGCTCCACCAAGAATGACCGCGTCGCGGCAAAGATCTCCACGGCAATACCCAGCTTCCCTTGCCTCCCTCTCTCCTGCCCCCGCAGGTCTTACCTTTAACTCGCTCTTCTTGAAGCATCGTCTTCAAAATGATAGTGCAGAGCACTGCACCGAAGTTGATTGCCTGCGATCAGTTAGTTGAAGGGCAGGGAGGGAGGGAGGGAGTCTCAAACTCAGGGGGGTTGGGCATGGACATAATTTAGACCGATTAAAACTCATTTTATATTGGGCTTTGTAAACTGCAAATCCACCATGACCCATTTTTCATATTTTGCCTAACCTAGATAGGACCTAGCATGTATTAAATAAATAAATTTGACCCATTCTTGACGGATGGACTATCTCATCCCGTGTACCAAGTAAAATCTTGGAAGGCATATTCATGGAGGCTCAACTTATCTAAACGTGAGGATTAGTTCACCAATCGATCCTCACATCATGGTATTACCCCTTAAGTCGGTGAAGATTTTACTTGGAACTCCGCTGTGGAGCTCACTTATCGCACATCATTACATGTTTAAAGCACCAAATTCAAAATCAAACTATCTGCATCGGAAAATCACCGGACAAGTACTTAAATCAAGTCGAGCATATCTGACTCGGGCATGCAAAACCAACGGTGGAAGAAGAAACAAAAAGACCAACGCGAAGTTCATCGATTCTCCTCAGCCAAAGGTTAAGCGCATCAGTTCTCCCAAACATTTTGCAAATCAAGCACTAAATTTCGAGCAAAAAGGACAGCCGTAGAGAAAAGGAAGGGTTTTTCCCCCACAAAGAAAAGAAAATGAAAAGGTTGTCTAGTGTTTTTAGAGTGCGTTTGGTAATCATTATATTTTTGGGAATAATTTCTGATTATAAATAATTTTTTTATTATGTTCCAGGGAACAATTTCTAAGCATTTAAAGGCATTTAGTAATTGTTTCAAATTTCTATTTTCGGAATAGAATCGTGTTTAGCATCATTCTCAAAATTTTTAGGGAGAAAGCCACGAAAAACCCTAAACTTTGCCCCGTGTGTTACATTTACCCCAAATCTTTTTTTATGACGTGAAAAACCCCAAACTTTCCAAACCGTGACACATTTACCCAAAACTTTTTTTTTGTGATACCAAAAACCCTGAACTTTTGTTGTGTGACACATTTACCCCAAAATTAGAGGGCATTTTGGTCTTTCCATTTTTTAAAATTTTTTTCTTTTTTTTTTCTTTTCTCTTCCCTCCGCTGGCTTCAGCGGAGGGAAGCCGACGTCGGGCAAGGGCCGCCCTCGCCTGCGTCGGACAAGGGCCGTCCTCGCCAGATGCAGGTGAGGGCCGCCCTCGACGCCGGCGAGGGCGGCAGAGAGAAAAAGAAGAAAAAAAAAAAAAAAAAAAAAGAAGAAGGAAAAAACATAAACTAAAAAGACAAAAATGCCCTTATGGGGTAAATGTGTCACGGTTTGGAAAATTTGGGATTTTTCACGTCACAAAAAAAAAAAAAAAGTTTAGGGTAAATGTGTCACTTGCGGCAAAGTTCGGGACTTTTCATGGCTTTTTCCCAAAATTTTAATCCAAACCATTTTCTTTTAATTTTTTAATAATTGTGTTACTTATTTCTTTTTTTTTTTCTTTCTCTTCTTCTTCAACCTTTGGTCGGTCGCCGACCTTGAGATAACCAACGATCGGCTAGACGAGGGACAACAACCTTGCTAAGGGTCCCCGGCAAGGCTGTGCCTCATTGGTCAGACCTTGCCCGATTGGTGGATGGCAACGGCGGCGACAACAACATGGTGGAAGAAGAAGAGAGAAGAAAGAAGAGCAAGAAGAAAAGAAGAAGAGAAAAGAAAGAAATTTTGAGTTGCTTAATTTCGAATTTGTTTTCAAGAACAAAGAATCAACATTTTTTTTCACTTCTTGATTCTATTTCAAATATATTCTCGGAAATAAAAAAAAAATAAAAAGTGTTAGAATCTATTTGGTAACACTCTCGAGAACAAGCGATTTTATTAATTTATTCCTGGGAGTAAAAAAAAGAAAAAAAATTTATTTAGTAAATCTTTTGTTTTCGAGAATAAAAATCATTTTTTTTTTTTGTTTTTGTGAATAAATTTGAAACAGAATCAAGAGGTAAAAAAAAATTTGCTTCTTATTCGAAAATAATTCCTAAAATCAATTCTAATTTTTTTTCCTTTCTCTTCTCTTTTCTTTTCTTCTCTTTCCTTGTCTTCTTCTTCCTTTTGACCGGTTGCCAGAGTGTTGTCCGCCCTCGATGACGCCACACGAGCCTCGCCATGGTTGGGCGAGGCTCAGCCTCACCTTGGCTAGGCAAGGTCAACCTCGCCCAACCACCATCGGGCCACCTCCATGTGGACGTCGCCTGACAATGGCCTGGTGAGGTCGACCTCGGGTCGCCTAAGCGAGGTCGAGCCTCACCAATGGCCAATGAGGCTTGGCCTCACCCAGATCTAGCAAAGCCGAGGCTTACCTTAGCCGGGTGAGCCTTCAACGAGCTTGCTGATTCCGAGGCTCACCCAACCGATCGTTGCTTATAGCAGTGGCCGACGACTAGCTTGAAAGAATGAGGAAGAAGAAGTGAAAAAGAAAAAGAAAAAAGAGAAAAAAAATAATAAAGGCATTAAAAAAATAAAAGAAATATTAAAAATCTTAGCAAATACATTTCTATCTATATCCCAAGATTATAAATTTAGAACAATTACCAAACGCGTTCTTTTGCTCAAAAATTATTCCGAAAAATAGAATCATAAAAACCATTTTTGATAAAAAAAAAATTATTTTTAAGAACAGAATCATTATCAAACGCGCCTTTACTATTTGACAAGTGATGAAACGTGCCCTTATTCTACACATCCAGAACTCCATGTAAGTATTTTTCTCTCGAGCTCACTTCTGAAAAGCCTTTTTCCTTGTTCATAACGGCTTCCATTGTTGCTACTTTCTCTCTTCAATGTCCTGGAAGTCTGCAGAGTCAACCTCGTCAACCGCAACGGATCAATCAACGAAACACACTTGCGATAGATTCAGAATCAAGGCAGAGAAAAAGAGAGCTTACATAACTTGAAGCTCATAAAGTGGTATTAACGTTACTTGATATACTTTCTTTTTCCAGAGAAAAAAGGCCTGTTTGTATTGGTTTCAATTATCAAATCTAGATACAACTAAAGGGGCGCATTTTTGGCAACAAAAAATAGAACCGTACGTTCCAGTTATAGCAAGGCATAGAGAACTTGATCAGAAAACTACAATACCAGAGAGACTACCCTGTTGCCACAAGTAAATTTTACAGAGAGAACAACAATTCCTTCTTCCAAACACATTCACAACATATAGCCAGTCTAAAGCCGACACAGGGCTAAAACAACAGGAGGGTGAATGCCGAACAGATTTTTTTCAGGGGCTGCTGTACTGCATCATCTGGATCAATACCTACTTAATGTACTGAGAAACCCACTTGAAACCATCGCCATAGCCCATTTTGCGAACGATGCTGCACATGAATACCTCTAGGGGACGGACATTTGAGTCTGCTAGATTTACCTTTCCCTTTCCGGTGGTGAAGTTGGTCAAACCAAGATGGTATCGCAGTTCATCTTCAGAGGCAGCATACGGTATGTCAATCTTGTTTCCCAATACAAGGAATGGAACATTCGCAAGGGCCTCATCAGAGAGGAGTGCGTCCAGTTCCTTCTTTGACTCTGCAAACCTCTCCTTGTCATAAGCATCTACCAGGTAGACAACGGCATCCACCTATGAAGCAGAAGATGTTATTTGCCCGTAGCACTAGAAATGGCATTTTATGTAGAGAACCCAAGCATGGAAATACCCACTTAGTAAATTAGCAAATATGACCAGAAGACAGCTAACAGGTGCATAAACGCACAAAAGAGAAAGAAAATTGAATGGATGGGTAACTAAAACATCATGTCTGAAAGCACATTCAATCAGTGAATGCACATGTAATTATGAAAACAACTTATCCATTACAAAGATCATTTTCACTTTGTTAAGCATGTCAAAACCAAAGAGACAGCTTAGAGAAACAACGCACTCTAAATTCCTCATTTTACCTGAATGACTTCCTCATTTGAAACACCATATGAAAAACAGACATTGCAAAACTTCCAACAATATCATTGGTCTTGAAAAGTTCCTTGTTTATGGAAAGAAAAAGTATTTTAATTAGATCTATAATTGGTGAAGAAATTTATTTCACAACAACATTAATCACATGACACTATTAAAGATTCAGTTGCTTAAGTTTACTTATTCCGCACACATAGTGCAATCAAGGGTACTTTATATCTAAGAGGCTGTTTGTTTAAGCTTTTTTAAGCAAAAAGATACATATTCATTTTCCAGTCAAAATTATAATGTTCTTTAAAATTGTTGAAAATATATGAAAAACCGACAAATAATTTTATATATCAATAATTGTGCATTTCCAAAGAATAGCGTTTCACATAAAAAAAGTCAAATTGCAAAATTTGAAAAAAGAAATAAAAGGGTTAAAAGTCACTAGAGATTCCTAACATCAATCCAATGAGATGAAAATATTTCAAAGATTTATAGGAAACTTCATATATTTTTATAAATAAACTGGACAATGAATTTCCATTCTTGTAGTGAAGCAGAGATCCTTCCCAATATGTCATGCTTGCCATCGATCTCTATGCACAAAAGCGCCATGATCTAGCTGTTGAAAAGAGGAACCTTAGCTCATATAGTGACTCTGGATCTACTAAGAAACATGCAAAGAATTGCAATAAAAGAGGAGATGGGTGGAAAAAAAAAAAAAAAAGTCGCTGATGAATCCATTCACTCCCTTGGCCAAATAGTTTACAAAATGATAGGCCAGAATTAAGCACATGATCATAAGGGGAGTAGTGAGGGAAATAGGGCAATTAGTCACTTGAAGAAAATAAGTGAATTCTGTGGCAAATCATCACCGCAGAGAGAGAGAGAGAGAGAGAGAGAGAGAGAGATTTGCCATGTTGGAGACAATTAAAGAGGTATCTCAAAGACAAATAAATGAAAAGGGTCAAGAAAGTTGCTTAAAAAGTAAGAATGGATAAATAACACATAAATCGAGGGCTATGCGGATCCTCAGACATATATGAAATGGAATAAAGATGGACCAAGCTACTTATGGATGTAACCACAATTAACATCACTACGGTCGGGCTATCGAACACGGAGTCAGAAGTGAATTACGAGTCGGACCAATTTGCGAATCGAGCGAGCTCCCCTTGCATTGACATTATCTCCACAACTAGACACACTGCTGGATGCTATGCAAGACGGACAAGGACTTCAGGTTAACATATACCTTGGCATAGTAATCCTTCCAAACTCGGCGAGCAATCTGATGGCCTCCCAAATCAAAAGCTTTGAACTTGATTTTCCCAATACTCAACTCCTCAGACGTTGGATACTGCGTGGGCTGATGCTGAACTAGCCTCTGAAACAATGAACAATCTATTAATACCCATAGTTACATCGAAACTCCTACGTTCCAGTCAAAAACTACTTTACTATGTACCAATCTCGATCACCATCAAACATAAACCATCTAAGCTCCACCAGCTCAAATCCTACAAGTTTCACTAAACTAGTTAATATTACCATCCTGAACGCTCAACATAGCATGATTCCTAGACCTCAGATACCAACACTGTTTAACATTTTTCCGACTCCACGCGAGAAACAACACCAAAACTCGCAGCTGAAAATACTCAGAAATCGTAAATTTCGGAATTAAATAAAAATCCAAAATCCGCAGTCGCGCGACCCATCAATCAGCCATAGCCACACCGTTTCCTCCGATTCCAATCACATCGCCAAACAGAACCGTAACCAAAACCTAAGATCCTCGAACCGCGCGCCTCCGCGCCAACTAAGAACAGATTGCCCAAACCGGCAACAACTTGACTCGAGCACAAGACGGGACGAGAAGGACAAACCTCGTCCTTCAGCATGTGGAGCAAGGTGGTCTTGCCGGCATTATCGAGGCCGAGGAACAGGATCTTGGCCTCCTTCTGCCACAGGCCGAGCGAGGCCAGGACGCCGTAGAACCAGTCCACCAGGAACATCTCTCTCTCTCTCTCTCTCTCTCTCTCTCTCTCGCGATCTCGGCTCCAAGCAGAGCTCCCGCCGGGGGGGAAGGGATGAGGGAATCGCCGATCCGGCCGGCCGGTGGCGATGCGAGGCGGCGGGGATCGAGCTCGGCTGCTCGCAAGCGATCAGCACTTGCGAGGGAGGAGATGGGAGAAGAAGACCATGGCCGCACGAATCCGATTGCTTTCTGCGCTTGCCCTAATTGGATCGAGGACGATGGAAGCAAGGAATTTGCTGGGACAGTGAGAGAAAAGAGAGAAAGACAGAGACGGCCAAAAGAAAATGAAATTAATAAATAAATAAAAAATGAGAGAGAGAGAGGAAAAGAATAATAAAAACTGGCGGCGAATTATTGTCGGCCGGATCTGGTTTCGTGGTGGGGCCGGGGGCGGGCTCCACGGCCCATGGGTCTTGGGTGGGTAGTTGTGCTTCGTTGCGTGCTTGGGCCGAACGGGTCGGGTCGGGTCGGTTTGGTTCCCGGCGGAATCTTGGCTCCGTTTGTCCTCTTGGATCAGTTGTGAAAGTGAATAAACGAAAAATATATATTTTTTGAAATATGATGTGTATTTCCTATGCATTGGTTTGATGTGTGCGATGGGTTTGTACAAGACTTGATAATGCTTATGCAATTGGTGTTGTGAGTAGGTTTCCCTTAAATTTAGGTAAAGAATATTGGACAACTATTAAATGGATTTTGAAGTATCTCAAAGACACTTATAGATTCTACTTGTGTTATGAAAATACGAAGTCTGAATTGAGTGGCTACTTAGATACGGACTATGGTAGTGATGTTGATTCTTAAACATCCAAATTGGGTTACGTGATGATCTTTGTAAGAGGAATTGCTTTGTAGCAATCAAGATTGCAAAAATGTGTTAATTTGTTTACAATTGAAGCGGAGTAGATTGCTATCACCATAGGAGATAATGAATGAACTCTTGTGGATGCTAAAATTCTTACAAAAGTTGAGCTTGAAACGGAAGAAGCTTGTTATGTATTGTGATAATATAACTACTATCTATTTTAGCAATAATTCGATGTTGCATTCAAGATCATAACAGGTTGATGTGAAGTATATTGGATTCATAATAAATTGGAAGAGAAACTCTTCTTACTTAAGAAAGTTCACATGACAACAATGTATTTAACATGATAACCAAATGTAAAACTCGACTCGTGTAAAAATAAAGTGGGTATGATGGAACTTCCCATATAAAGTGGAGGGGGAGATTTGTTGGCTAGGTCTACCTCTATGTGGGGCCTATCTAACACATAAAACAAAAGGGAGAAATAAAAGAGAGAGGAGAAAACTTGAAAAGAAAAATAATAGAAAGAGTGATGCCCAAGGGTGAAAGCAAGAAAGAAGAGAGAGAAAATAGTAACTAAGAGAATAAGGGAGGAGGAAGAAAAGGGGTGCAAATTTGCAGTACTGATTTGAAGGTCAAACGTTAACGAAATTAGCTCAAATTTGAGTATATTATTTGTAAGATCGAGGATTACAAGTTGAAACCTTTTCTAAATTCTCCAATTGCAGTTAGAATTTTTTTTATTCCGTTTATGTTAATCTACTTTTATAGTGAGGAAATACGATTATATTGTTGATGTTAAGCCTCCAATGTATAACTAGAGAAGAACACTTATTGTATTCTACTATTTTTAGTGACTAATGTAAGTTTTTGGGCAGTTTGTGATTTTTTTTCGCATTGAATTTCCACATAAAACCTTGGTGTTGTTAGTTTTGTCTCCTTATCACTTCCATGTTATATTTACTTATCGTGAAGTTGCATTGACTGATTATTGGGGTTAAGTCGATTTAGATCAATTTAATTTTAAGGGAGAAATTGGTCATAGATTAGGTTTAATTCTTAGTGAATTGTTAATCTGGTTTTTCCCGACACAAAGGACCCCAAATTTCGTTGGCCTCATCATCATTGGAAATAACACCCATCATTAATATTTCAGTTTATGTTGGTTATCAGCGCTAGGTTTACAAAAAGATAAATGAAATAAAAAAGAAAAGGAATTTGTGGTAGACGGATTCCGGATCGATCTTGCTATCAACTCAAAACCAGCTGGTTTGGATTCAATCTTGTTTCAATTGATCAATCAGTTTACGCTAGTTTTAGTCTATCGATTCGGTTCTTCATTCTAAAAATTGAGAATAAAATCTAATATCGTGATTTCATATTTTTGATCGGAAACCTACTTACTCTAAAATGGGCCACCTCTACTCAACTCTAATTGTCACTTAGAATAATTTACCGGAAACATGTCGCCACCTTCATAGACCTTCATAAATTCTGAAAACTCAGGTCCGATCTATATTCAGTTAACTAGACAAAAATGACCCAAGTTCTACCCAAATCAATGTCTTTCCCAAGATTTCACGAGTTACTTTTTCACTTTTCACCGAGAAGCGGACAATTTTTCTAAAGCAAAAGGCTAAGCTGTTGCCGACCGGCCTAATCATAGCTGTATCTGTCAGATTGGTCCTGCCAATGCAACGGATGGCATTAATGTTTTTCAGTTTCTTGTTTTTAGATAACAGCACAATCAAACTTCATGTCCCTATTCCTGATCGATGTATTGCACCTAACTCGATCATGCTTAGCAACCCAAACGCGCCAATAGCACAAAGGGCCTCCCATCGCCTAACCCCCTTTTCCCACCAAATTTGTTATTTGGTTCACTTCGGGCAATTCCAATCCTTACCCGTGATCAATTTAGAAGCAGACATTGAAAAACCACGTTAGGGAGAGGAATCAATCTACTTATCTATGTAAGAAAACTACATATGCCTAGCTCTCGCTTATGAATTCACCGCGAAGGTCCATTGAAACTAACCTAGATGTTTGGGATTCATCAAGTTCCCGCATGTAATGCATGCGAAAATCTTTGATGCGCTGTGATGCGATAAAACATGTAAGAGTATGCATTCATCCTGATAAATTATGTTTTGAGTTTGAATTGTTTATGGAACCCAACTCGTTTAGAGCATTCCATCTTGTTACCAAAAAAATCCCAGGCGGATGGCCTTCTAATCCTGCGCAAATCTTGGATATATACAAAAGGAAGAGGCTCAAAGATACTCTCCAAAAGAAGTCGTGGACGTCTCTGTTAAAGGCACAGGGGAAAGAAAAACTGAGTATTTTGTGGGTCTAGGACAAAGGTAAAAAATTTGTTGGACTCATGTAAAAAGAAAGGGTAACGACACAAATGGTTTATAAAATGTGGTCATTGAACCTTTTAAACTTTAGTCTAGTCTAAAATATGGTTCTTAAATTTTTAATTTATTCGATGTAGTCTCTAGACTTTTGATACATGTTCAATTTTTTTTTTAAAATTTTTGGTAAGGTGATACATGTTCAATTTAATTTCTAAACTATATGAAAATGCTTAATATTAGCATTTCATTAATTTAAATTTGGCGATAGTGTAGTTCACAACTAGATTAAATATATACTAAAAATTTGGGAATCATATTGTCTATTTGGCAAACACTCGGAGATCATATTATGTATTTAGCTAATGTTTCGATATTAAATTTTTAAAGGACCACATTACATAAATTAAAAATTTAAAGATTATATTACATGTTAAACCAAAACAAAGAACAGAATTTGTTATTATAGAATTCAAGCTTTTTATAAGGAATTCGCTCGCCTCGAAACCAATGGCCCCTAGTCAACTCTAGTTATTACCGAGAACAGTTCATTGAGAACAAAATGGGACCTACATAAATCGAAACCTAAAATCTCAGGACTGATTTGTATTCCATTAGCTAGACAAGATCACCGAAGCCCTACCCAAATCAACGTCTTTCCCCAGATTTCGCGACGGGCTTTTTCACTTTTCAGGTTTCACCCACAGACGAGGACACTTTCTCTAAACCAAAAGGCTCAGGTTGATACCGAGCGGCCTAAGGTCCCAGCTGTATCAGTCAAATTGGTTATGCAGCGGATGGCCTTTAATGTTTTCTCTTTCTAGTTTTTAGATGACAGTCCAATCAAAATTTAAGTCCCTGTTTCCGGATCAATGTATTGCGCTTAACTCGATCGTGTTTAGGAAGCCAAACGGCACGAAGGGCCTACTATGCCTCTAAACCTATGCCCATCTTTGTGCAATCAATCGCCTAACCCTTGTTACACCAATTTGTCATTTGGTTCGCTTTTTGCAAATCCTCGCTTGTGGCCAAATTAGAAGCAGGCATTGAAAACCACATTAGGGAGGGGACTCAAGGTGCGTTTGGAAAAGCTTTCGAGAAAAGTCTTTAGGAAAGTTTTTAGGAAAATGCAAAGATCTTTGAGTTAAATGTATTTTTTAAAATGCAAATTATGTTTGGTAAATTGTAATTTGAAAACCCTTTATAAAGTACCTTTAAGCAAAATGGTGTTAAGGGGAATTATATTTACAAAGGACTTTTATGATAAAAATTATCAAAAGAAAAAAAAAATTGACTGTTAAGGGTAGGCAACCGTCGGCGATCGAAATTTGCCGCCGGCGATCGACATCCGACTCAGGTAGCCCTGGAGACGACTGGGGAGGGCTACCCGGGGTCGAGCGACCCTCGAAGACCACCCGCAAAGGCCGCTCGAGGTTAGGTGACCTCCGGCGACCCCTCTGACCCCCGAAGACCACCAGCAAAGGCCTCCTGAGGTCCCATGACGTCGCTGTGACCTCCGGCGACCCCGGATCTAGGGCGGCGAGGTCGCGCGGCACTACCTCGACCTTCGGCGACCCCGCCACAACCTAGATCTAGGGCGTCAAGGTCATGGGAGGACCTTGCCGCCCTGGATCTGGGTCGCGGTAGGGTCGTGTGATGCCGCGACCTAGATCCGGGTGGTCGCGCGACCCCAAGCAGCTATCGTCGAGGCCATGCGACCCTCGCCTGAGGTCGCAGCGACTTAGATCTAAGCTGTGAAGACCCAAATCTGGGCCGCGGCGAGTCACCACGACTTATGAAAGGTCACACAATGCCGCGACTTGTAGAGGTTACCTGACTCTCCGACGACGATCGCCTGACTATCCGACAACGATCGCTTGACTATCCAACAACGATCGCCTAGGTCATTGCGACCACGCCGGCGTCCCTCTAGCCGTCACCGACCCCTCACAGTCAGGAAGAACCAAATTGGCCACCCTCGACAGAGAAGATGAACAATGTCTCCTCACAAGGGCAAAAAACGTAAAAACACAAAGTTCATAAGGACAATTTCGGTAAAAAGAAAAAGATGAACAGTACCCATGGGCATACCAAGAAAGCCAAAAGCCCAAGGCAAGTCCTCACGCGCCTTAGGCTTTCAACCTCACAAGGCTGGCATTCTCCAAATGGGGGTTGAAATTTTGTTGCCAAACACCCCTATATTAGCCCAAAGATCTCTAGGGGCTCAAAGATACTTGGCAAAGTAATTGTCAAATGCAGCCTCAATCTCCTCATCTATGTATAAAAGCTACGTATGTCTAGTTCTCGCTTACGAACTCACCACAAAGATCTGCTGAAACTAACCTAGATGCTCGGGATCCATTGAGTCCCTGCACTTAGTGCATGTGGAAGTCCTTGATGCAGTGCGATAAAACATGTGAGTGTACATTCATCTTATTATATTATGTATCGGGCTTGAGTTGTGTACGGAATCTGACTTGTCCGGAGGATTTGTTCTTGTTCATAAAAAAATCTGGTGCGGACGGCCTTCTAATCCTGCGCAAATCTGTATTCTTTGGGCGAAGGACGTTGATTTTCTTTTCCGTTGGAGAATGCCATCTCTGACAAGTTCAACTTCTTGGATTTTAGTTTAATTACGTACAAGAGGAGGAGGCGCTTCTTTTGGATATATACGAAAGGAAGGGGCTCACAGATATTCTCCCAAAGAAGTCGTGGACGTCTCTGTTGAAAGGCACACAGGAAAGGAAAAATCGAGCATTCAGTGGGTCTAGGACAAAGAAAAAAAATGTGTTCGACTTACCTAAAAAGAAGAGATAATAACATATATGATTCCTCAATTTTGACCAAATGTGTAATATAATTTTTAAATTTTTAATTTTTCAATATGGTCATTGAACTTTAATTTAATATGCAATATGGCTCTTGAACTTTTGATTTGTTCAAAATAATCTCTAATTTTTATACATATCCAATTCAGTCTCCAAACTATATGGAATTTTCAATATTGTCTTTTCATAATTTAAGTTTAGGAATAGTCGTGAACTTTTTCATATAGTTCAATGACTAAATTGAACATGTATAAAAAGTCTAGCGACCGTATTGGACAAATTAAATATACATGGGCCATCTTATATATGGGGCAAAAGTTTAAATCACATTGTTGGACCATATTGCACATTGAATTAAAGTTCAAAGACCATATTGAATAAATTAAAAATCTAGAGATCATATTACGTATTTGTTTAAAGTTCATGGACTACATTGAATAGATTAAAAATTTATGGTCATATTACACATTGAACTAAAATCATAAGCCATTTCTGTCATCATCCCAAAAAGAAAATAATAAAGGCATGGATTTTTGTAGTGAAAAAGAGCCGTTGCATGGAGAAAGAAAAAAAAGTTATTTGTTTGTAAATATTATGCAATTGGATTTAAGTACGGGAAACACTCGAGTATGAGTTATTATAATTCAAATTCTCTAATTATTAGTGAATTGTGTCTGTTGTTGGCTATTCTTGTGGATTAGGTATCTAAATTTTCCGGGTCTTTATTGTTTCTTATTTATTTCTCAGGTGATTTCATGTCGAGTTGATTAAATTGCAAAAATTCTGTCCATTTTCGTATTAATATCACGACATATCCCGACAAGGACATCTAACAATCTCACTGCTTTTTTTCCTTATCGACGAAGTGTTGTTGAATCGTCCGTTTCCACTGATCATTAGGTCGGAACAGGATCCACGTCTCGCCTGGTTCTCGAAATTTCGGCGACGGTCCCATGCACGTGCCGCTCTCACGAATCCTCGGCGTCTCAAATTCGAACTTTCTTCGATTTCTTTTCAGAGTTCCTCGTCGAAGTCGACAAAAGTCTCTTCGGTTCAAACTTCCAATAAGTCAAAAAAGTTTTTCCTTTTTCACAACGTAGAATCGAAAGCCAGCAAATTCCCCACCAAAACTTCAAACCAGGCACGATCATAGAATTTTTTTACTAAAAATCACTCGTGAAAAGGCCTATTTTGTCTATTACCAACATGCAGAACCAGCAAAAGCACCTCAAACTTTCTTAACTGCTTCGTATGTACATCTAACTGCCCACAGATCGAGACCAGTAACTCCGTAGCTTTCAACGACAGGAACCAGATTATACTAATTTTAAATAAAGAGAGAATTGCTCAATTATCCTCGGCTGGATGGTGCTTCACGATCACCACGGGACACCGGACGTGCTTCGAGCAGTAGTCGCTCACGCTCCCGAGAAGAGCCCTGCCCACGTCAAAATCATGCATTTAAAGAAGCTGTCTTGGTCCCCTTCTCTCTCTCTTTCTTCCTTAACTAACGTTTCTGGTATCGTCTGTTCTTTTATCAATCGAATGGAGGAGAAGCGAAGAGAAGGGACGGTAGAAAGAGATTTGCCAAGAACGAAAGCCGGTCGTTGAACGATGAAACGAAAGCTGATTTCAAAAGGGTTCTTGAGGAAACTGAGTAAAAATGACGTTTTCGCGTTTTCCCTTTGGAACTGAAAAGAGATGTACGGAGGAATCGAGTGGAGGTACCTCTTCATGAAGCCGTAGCCATGGCTTCCCATGACCAGGGTGTCCGTTCTGAGCTTCTCCACCGCGTTACATATCACGGCTTTCGCTTCCCCTTTCCCAACGTACCTCTCCACTTTCATCTGCAGAATGAATCCCCCGAATATGAATTTATCGTCAGAAAACCAGAGTCAAGAAAATGAAAGAAAAGAAAGGCGCGATCTTTTGAATGACGGGAATATCGGAAATCAATCAAGAGAAGGGAAAGGAGGATCAAGTAGAGAGGAATACTACGTTGGTGCTGAAGCTCCTGTAGATCGCCTCCGCTCGTCCCATCACCGAACTCACCAGGTCGCACCCGTACTTTTCCAGGGCCGCGTTCACGTCGTTCGAGAACATGTACCCTGCAACAGGAATGAATTGATTAACCTCGGATTCGGTTCTTGAAGAGAACTCATCAGAGCACAACCCCTCTCCGCTTTGACCCAGTCACTAATTTCCCTCAACATGCTTCTATAGCTGAAGACCCTTTTTAAGAAACAAGAAAAAGAAAGCAACTCAAGAAACGGAGAAAGAAACGAAGAAAGGATGAAGAGTGCGATGCCCCGTTCCGTATCGAGATCACTAATTTGCCTTACACGCGGCGAAGACCCTTTTGCTGAGAACAAGGAAAAGAAGCACGATAACAATCGAGAAACAGGGGAGCGTGGTACCGACGGTTCATGATGATTACCTGCGGCGTCGAAGAAGGAGAAAACAGGGGGAGGGGGCTTGACGTAGAGGAGCACGAGGGTGGTGGTGCCGCCGTTGCCGGCTTGGTCGGCGGCGATGAGGTGGTTGAGACACCACGAGAGGGCGTGCATGCTCTCCTCGCTCTCGTCCACCGCCACCACCACTCTCTTCTCTTTCTTCATCGTCATGTTCATGTTCACCTCTCCGTCCATCGAACCTTCAAGAACGAACGGTAAATCCCTCTTGCGGGCCTAGGAGATCTGAGAGATCGAGAGGTTTTCTGGTTGTTCTACCGGTTTGGAGATGATGAGGAAGAACTGGCGTCCGGTCTCGTCTGCTTTATAGGAGGAAGGATTGGAATATGGAAGTGTAGCTTTTGTTTTTTGGGTCTTGTGTGGGGCTTCTTTATGTGGTTCTCAAGATGAAATCACGAAAGTGACCAGCTAAGTAAGTCAATTCCGAGATTAAAAAATAATAATAATTATTACACTATTTTTCCATATGAATCGGTATCTCATGAACCCCACCAAAAATAGAAAAAAGTATCGGTATCTTCGAAAAATTAATGAAATTAATTTACTTCTTGAATTTCTTTTTTTTTTTTTCAAAGAACACGTATCTTTTTCTTTTCTTTTCCTCTTAATCCTATCCCTCCTTATCCTCCTCCTTAGGGTATCGATTTAAGATCAACCCTAAACCGACCCTAAATAGGCCCAACTTGATCAATCCTGATCCGATTCTCAAGGGAATTGGGTCGATTCTTAATCCTAAAACCCTTGGATCCTACGATATGTGAGTTAATTTTTAGTTCTAAGAGTCTAGGGGTTACGCAACCCTTTATTCTAAATAAGTTGGCCTTTAGGGAGATTTCACACACACACACACACACACACATATATATATAAACCACTACAAATCTCATAAATAGATAACGTAGAATGTATTTTGCAATCGTAACTCCCCGATTCTTAAAAAGTATCATGAGAGTCATCGCTTTCATTTTAGAGATTATGCTTATAACTTCATTGCCAAGATCTCGTGGACTCGCAAGAACCAAAAGGTCAATAGGACATAAATTAGGTTCGGGCACATGTCGCTCTTCCTTCAGTTCAGATGCATAAACATGCCATGTCGAGGAAATGAATTTGCGTTCTTTCGAAACTCTCGTTTTGTTTTTTTCCCCCTCGATGCAGCGTCTCCCAAGGTCAGGTACCTTTCTCATTGCCCTCAAATGCAAACTCCACAAGCGAACGGTAGAACAACCTCGCACGGCTTCTTCACCGGCAATTCCGATGCCCGACCATGGATCTTCTTTTTCCGTCGTGTCCCTCTCATCCAGTATTTCACATTGCATCGATGGCGATCCAACCTCCAAACCTGGCAAACCGTCCATTCAACCTTTGTGTTGGTCGGGACTCGAATTGGGCAGGAACTTTCCCTATCGAAGGAGAAAATATTCAGTGGTTGGAGACGTCTCCGGTGGACTATCCTATAACATTGCCTTCGAGTGTCCTTACCGGCCCAAGTACCAGGACAGCCTCATCGCAAAGCATCTCATCTCGATCGCCGGATGAACTTTGCCCGCAGTCTCTAAACTTGCGTTAGACTTGCAATCACGGAACCGAACACTGCGTATTTTAATTATCCAATTTATTATACTTTCATTTATTTTTTCAGTTGATGCACTTTTGACCGTCATCCGACTAATTTTTTCGATGGAATGCTACATGGGGTCTCGTTGGATTGGCGTGACATCCGACCAAGCCAAAAAAAGAAAAAAGAATAAAAGAATTTTAAGAAAAATTCAAGCAAATCTTTTGAAAAAAAAGAAAGAAAGAGGGCGGGTTGTTGCTATGTATCATCATTAGAAAAAGTGTCCAAAAATCCTAAATCTATTACATATTTATAAATTCAGTTCTAAACATTTTAATAGAATTTTTGAGAATTGTTCATCTTTTTCGAAGTTTTCAACCTTTTAAGGACACAATAATATTATCATTCTGATTTAAATAACATTAAAAATAAATTTCGTCAGAGGATTACTCGTGTAAAGTCGAATCTTCGTAGTCTTGAAAAAAAAAATTAGAAGAAAATTTTGTATTGACTTGTATATTAAAAAATGAAAGGAAAAATTGAATAGAAAGAAGACAAATTCAATGTATGGAAAGAGTCAGCAGTTTGACGGACACCTCCCTGCCTAAGAAGTTATAAATACAAAATGGAATTGCTCTAGGGGTTCGAGGGTGGCGGCAGCCCCTTCTCGCCACCGCTCCGGCCGTGTCCAGGTTGAAATTCGGGCATAACCTTCAAATCAAACAATCAATTATATATTTATTTATTTCATTTTCTTTTAATAAATACTTCGAGAACATTTACTAAGTACCCCAATAAAAAGCTCGAGTCCTCCGAAATGTATTTCAGTGCATCAAAAATGCAATTACTTCCTTGTTATATACATTTATAAGTAGTCGGTGTCGGGATAAAACGAGATGTTTTGCATTATTTGTACTTTGGTTGTAGCTGTGGAGAGTGGAAAGTTCGTGGAGGGAAGGGGGGCCCAAGAACTAGCAAAGTCCATCCATAATTTTCTTTGCGTCGACATCTTGCATTGCAAATCAAAGCCAAGTGAATATTTAGTTGTACCGTGTCGTATTACATATGGAGCTATGCTAGATAGAATGCACCAACTCAAGTATATTGACCATGATTTGACGATAAAAAAAAAAACTATGTTTTTAAATATTGATTTTCTCGGAAGAAAAAAAAGAGAAAAAAAAAGGGGTTTTGATTTTGATTGGTTTTATCTAGAAACTTTAAATAGAATCGCTAGTATTTAACACGATCTTAGTCTCTTAGATAGAGCTGATACTAAATTAAGATGAAATAATTAGATTTTTAAAATAATGATGACACATGACACAAGAGAAATCAATTTATTAGCAATAAATTACAAAATTATCTTAACTAGCTACTTGAGACATGTCTCGAAGGCGTCTATCGTCTACAGAAATTTCTAACGCGTTCGGGAGACGTTGAATTTAATTGGATCGGGACTTGGCGGTCTCTTTGGATTGTCAGGTTTGAAATTTCAAAGACGGAAGGTGCCTCACAGTCATATCATACGGCATCCTTAGAGATTAAGTAAAAAGGTCGGTCCAAATCAAGTGCTGTCGCAAGTCGCAAGCTATGTGAAGACCGACACGGACACGTGACACGCGACACGACACGACACGACACGTCGACACGTCATTTCTTAAAAATAGAAAATTTCGACACGTTCCGACACGTTATATATTAAATATATTTTTATATATAAATACATAAATAAATAATAATAAAAATAACCTAGAATTAATTTGCACGAAAAAATATTAAATAATATTATTCATTATTTTAATTTGTTACAATAATACACAAAAATTAGAGGAAAAAAACATTGTTTAAAGAAAAATGCTGAAATGATATTTTTAAATTTATTTATTTATCATATATAGCATTTTTTTTATTACTTCTTTCATAGTAAAAGACTTTTAAAAAAATAAAAAAATTCTAAAAAACAAAACTGAAAAAAAAAATTGACCCCGTGCATGTATATTTATAGCAATTTTATTACTTCTTTTATGTATATTTATATTTTGACCCTCAAGTATTAGAAATTTTTAAAATTGACCCGTGCGTGTCGGAATCGCGTATCGGAATTTTGGACTCGCGTGTCGGCGTGTCGGAAAGAGTTGACCACGTGTTGGATTTTCGACACTCGTTGACCGTGTATCGGACACGTGTCGGAGTGTTGGACACGACACGAAAGCTTCCGAAGAGTGTCCGTGCTACATAGGTCGCAAGTCGCCAGTGAAAAAAGTGCTAAAGGAAAATGGGAGTGCGACTCATGGCGGTCCCTTTCTACGGCGGTCTGCGGCCATAAAAGCGCATCTTATCCCCTTTTCCTCATCCGATATTGAGTGGCTCAGGAGCAATCCTAGGCTCAAAAAGACTTTAATCTACCTAGAAAGTTGCATCATCTTTCTTTTCTGTCGCATCGAAGGGAAGTAGACCAATAAATATATTTATTTCGTAAAAAATAAATAATTAAAATTTTTTTGAAACATAATCAATGTACCACTTTTAAAAATGAATGAATAAAGTTTTTTATTCATCGTCAATGAAATTATTTGAAAATAAGTTGTTGATAATTAGAATAATTTTTATTGACTAATTATTTCAAATGATATAAATGATCATTTTTAGAAAAATATTCTCTAAATCATTTATTTTTAATAAAATAAACGGAGTCTAAGGCTACATTTAGTCATTTAGATTTTTAATCAAGAGAGTACTAGATTAAATATGATAAGATATAAAGTCCAAAGATTTTATTATATCTTATCTAATATTTGATGAATTGCAGTAATAAATTCAGATTTTTTTAATGATAAAGTCGGATATATTTACATCATATTATATACATTGTTTAGTATAAACAATATATCAATGTAAATAAACTTAAAAGTTATACAAACAGAGATGGTAAAAATCTTTTCCGATACTCTTGCCTATTTCATTTTTTTTTTTCATTTTTAAAATTATTTTGTTTTTTATTTCTTTTTTCCTCTTCAGTCATTTTCTAATTAAATTTTATCACATAGTAAACTTACTATACTAATATTCCTAAAAAGCCTAAAATATGTGATAAATAAAAAAATAAATTAATATTTATTTATTGGAATTATTTTAAGATAGAATTAAATTCGAATATATAAATACAAATAAGATTAAATTATAAAATAAAATGTTATTTTTTTGTTATTTTAAATTTCTTATATTATAATACAAATATTATTTATATTGAGATAAAATTTTAATTTTATTAATTCAAAAAGTTTGTGATTCAAGAAAAATAAGTTTTTTCATTAAGAATATTAAACATCCTATTAACTATTACCCCACCTTTTTCATAGGATAATTTTGAGCACACTCGTAAGCATGACACGACGGTACACCCTAGAGCTTGAGTAAGGTTGGAGTGATCTTTATCAACTGCAAACAAGTCAGACCATCGCCCTTAAGAAACTGAGCTTTCTTGAAATGGAGGAGCAACTAGGGGTCCAAACTTCTCATCAGATGGAGCTCCAAAAATAGATAAGAGTCACTTTTAATGGACCGGCCTACAACCTCAATGCAATCAATCCCAGATATTCAATTGGAAACGAAGGTTCTTATATAATGTATAGCGTAATTGCAGTATAAATCCCATCACAAGCCTGTCATATCTATCGTTGACTTTGATGGTCAGCTAGGGCAAATAATTACAGGTCTCAAATTAATGACGAATAAGATTGCTTTTGGAAAGTATTATTTTATTCCACCTCTTTATGTTTATGCTCTCGTTTTCTTTTCTTTTTTTTTTTTTTTTTGGCTCAAACTTCACGAAATAGACTCATTTATAGAAATTGGGTAGCTCATAATTGAACCATTTCTTGATTACCAGTAGACCCATCTAGCTGGTGGGTTGAGTCGGGTCACAAATAATCCCACCCATTTAGATTCATTTAACTCATTTTACACACATTGCAAGCCTAATGATCCATACTTGACCAACCTACAATGCTAAGACACTTTCATAATATCCAAATTGAAGTGAGAGTATTGATGAGCGAACATAATATTGAGTGAGGGCAAGACGGAATGAAGAGAGAGTCATATAGGTAGGTTAGGTTTAAGTAAGTCCCATATTATGTTGAGTCTTATCATTCTAAATTTATTTATGACCTATTTATTGCATATAACTAACTCCTAACGAACTCAACTCATCATATATGAGTTAAAAAATAAATCTAATAACCCATTTTGATTGGTCCAACCGCCGGACCCAAAAAAGGCTCCGTTCAGCTGTTCAGAGTGTTATTCCCCGGCCCATCATGCCGTGTTCGCTCGATTTTCTTAGGTGAAATAGAACACTAGACTTATAAAATTGAAATTTGGTTGAGATGGGCCTAAAAGTTCTATTGGAAAACAATCGCGAACCTAACTCCGAAATCATGGGCCACGCCCCCACCACAAAAGTTGTCCGACGTTAGGTGAGCTTCTGAAGGCAACCCTTCTCCAATCCGGCGGTTCACCCACCATCCCGACCACAAAGCCAATCAATTCACTAATCTCAAATGTACTCCATGCATTTCAAAATTTATATTACCCATCCCCCACCAAAATATTCATTGACATGTTGGCTGCCTTCTTCATTATCGTACTTCTTTTTCTCTGCTTTTCTGTTAGGCAAGTGAATGAGATGGTGAGTGCCTTTTGTCCTCATAGGACAGCGACTTCATTTCGAACTGCTTGATCATATAGGTTTAAGAATCCCACGCCTTAAAACCCCTTTCTTAATGACATAAATTTAAGCTTTTCTTTTTAAGTTTTTTTTTTATCATTTAATGCAGTCTCCACTAACAAAAAATACGGTCCAATGTGAGCTCGAGTCCATACGTTGGTATAATGCGCGTCCCAAGCTTCAAAGTTGACATTTTTCAAGCTTGCTTCTAAGGAAAACCTCGTCAAAATCTGACCAGTCAAAATCCGCCCTCCATTCTCCTTCTTGATTTTCTTTTTTGGTTGTAAAATCCGCCCCCGGTCAATGACATGGAAAACAATAATTTTTTTTTTCGACTCCCTAAGCATGTCTCTCCATCAAAGACCGTATATCTCCCTGCCTAATCGTACGAGAATCGCGGTTAATATTTTAATTACAGTTATTTCCTGAACTATCTTCCAATTCCACCACGTGGCCGAATCCCCAGGATTCAAAGAAAATCACTTCCCACTTTAAAAATATAATCTCTCTCTTTTGAAAAATTTAATTTCGAATCTGAGGAGGTGGAGGACACGTATCGATGGTGGGGAAAGCCGACTGCAATTGGGCAAAATCCAATTCCGCCACCGCAACCAAGTGGAGGCCCCACATGGCCGACCACTCGCTACGTTCGTGTCAAGGTCTTCAATGGCCCTCAGACTTCAAAATACAGTTCAAAAACAATTTTTAAAAATTACAAAAATAATAATAATAAAAAGATTCCCGAACCATCTAATCATCAATTCTTGCCATTTTTTTTTTTTGATCATAGCCATTTGCGTAGCCATAAGACTGCCCCAAATTGATAATAAAAAATCCAAAAAAAGAAAAGGGGACGAAAGAAACTGCATAAAGTTTAGACATAAGAAAGAGAAATGGCGACGGACAGACGATAAGATCGAGAAGGAGATAAGCACAAATGTCAGCGTCCCACGTAATCCCAAATCGCCAAATATTTGTCCCTTTTCTTTCCTTGGAAAATCCAAAAACGTTACTCATCTGATCTCCCCGGGGAGAGTACCGTCATTTCGCACCCCGCAAAAAATCAAAAGGGCGAGAAATAAAATAATTATTACGCGATCGATTAATTAATTAAATAGATTCGGGGAGAAAAAGAGAAATTGAAAAAAAAAAAAAAAAGAAAGAAAGAAAAGGCGCGTCATGGAGCTCGGTGGTGGGCCCCGCTGGATCCACAGCTAGCCTCGAGCTTTTTCGGCGACCGCGTTTCTCCCGTTTCCCCTGCTCCTTTCGTCTCCGACGGGGGGGGCCCCACTTCTCGTTTTGAAATTCTCGGCGCCTCGGTGCCGTTCGATGCGGGATCGGACGGTCGGCGTTTGAACCAACCCGAGGAGGCGACGTTTTGAAATTTTGAAGTGCTCCGCGTGGGGACAAGAAGTGGAATTATTATTTTTTCTAGGTACTATAATTGCATCACTTAGGTCATGGGGAGACTATTTTTTTTTTTTTAATTTGCGACAATCATTTTTGCATATAAAAAATCGGGGAATTAAGGTTAGGCACGAGAATGATATTTTAGCCTTCATATGAACTGATCAGGTTGAAGTGGATGACCACGAAAATGATATAGATGCTAAACTTTATCCTAAAATTTTTTTTTTTTTTTTTCCCACTATTTTCGTACATGGATACTCTTTTTGCACTTGTCGTATTAAGCATAGGCTGTTGCTGCTCAAATTCGAGTCTAATCAAGTCGAATCAAATCACATTTTCCAACAATAGATTTAAGTAAAAAATGAGATATCGAACCTTGGAAAATGAGAGGCAAGTTCATGAATGAACTTCCTTTTTCTAGTCCGACATCAAGTTGATGCAAAGCGTGAAAATAGTAATGACAATGATATAAGATGTCGTTTTTCAATCAAATCAAATACTAGTCAATAAAGTAAAGTATTTATGAGATAGATTCGCTTTCCGTTTTGATTTTTTGGGCTGTCGATTGATAAGAGCCGTTTAAATCTCATGGTCCCCTAATGTTCCGAGCGAGTGTTGCATTATTTTTGGATACGAGCGTGACTTTTAGGCTTTTCCGCTTGTGCGAGATGAGACCCCCACGATTTTGACAAATGATAATTGTTGAGATGACAAGCACTTTTTACTGAGAACAAAATATAGGTTTTGGGTAATCATGCATATGAAGAATATGGGTCTTGGGTAATTACATTGAAGTGGGTGATCATGAAAATCTTGAAAATGAGAAGCGAGGTGAACGTCATTTTCCGTACTTTTATGAAATTAATGAAAAACAATTTAAACTTTGCACTTCACTATGCACGAGTTTTTAAATTATTATTTTTTTATGCCGCCTAATTCACTGTTACTACGCCGTGAAGAACCAGTTCCTTGCAACACGCCTAATTTCATTATTGAGGGGTGTCTCCGTGACCGGATTGAGGAGGTGGGCTCAATCAATTATCATTAACCATTGAGAAAGAAAAAAACTAAAAAACGGGGATGAACAGTAATTCTCCAACAAGGTAACTTGTAAGAACATTTTCGAGACTGATTTGTCATTTTGTGCACTTTGTTGATCTCGCATAGAGGGATTTGCTACTTTTTGAATGGTCAGTGGTAACGTCTCCTTAAGTTTTTGAAATGAAATAGGCAGTTATGGTTCAAAGTGAATGTTTTCTGATTGGGGCGGAATTTTAATGGAAAATCTTCGCCCGACCCCATTTGACGATCATTTTCCTTTCTTCAAATTGCAGCAATCCATTTGCACACAAGAAAGAGGAAGATTCTAGACCTTGACCAAAAGCGCAATGGGGTCGGCCCGATACAGCTAATGAAAACTTAGAAAAAAATGGTTCAATCCCATGTTGCTGCCCCATTCAATACGCTCTTCCCAAGCCAGAGAGAGCACGCTTCGTCTCTTTCGACTGCTGCAGTCGCGTCGCGATTCGACGGTGCCCTGCAATTTGCATTAACCCGGTCAAACCCTTCGCCTTTCCCATTCCCATTCACGCGTCGAATCCTCTCATGCAACACAACCCCCCAAGAAAGCGAAAGAAAATAGAAATGTTAATTTTAATGACGCGATTCCCCGAAATCGACCAATCCTTTTGGAAAATATTAAAGGAGCCCTCGTCCTTGGAAATTCCAAGGTGAGATAGACATTGCGGGCGTATGATCGAAGGGGCATTCTCGGAAGTTCGGGTCCGGCTGTTTTCGTATTTAAAAGTCTAGCTATAGGCCCTCTTTCCGCAGGGGCAGGAGGCAGGGGAGGAGAATTGGGAAAAGAGAAAAAACAGGGGAATCGAGAACAGAGCAAAGTCTGAATCATCATCATCATCATCTTCGTCGTCAGCCTCATCATAACACACGCCCGCGCAGAGAGGAGCGAAGGACTGCGGAGGAAGAAGAGAGATGGGAGATGTCTTGCTGTTCGTGGATGATCTGCCGTCGAGCTCCGCGGTCCCTTACTGCAGGATTTGTCACGAGGCGGAGTTCGAGAGCGAGCAGAGCTTGGAAGCTCCTTGCGGCTGTTCCGGGACCGTCAAGGTGAGAGAGCTCCGCGAATTCTTGCTCCCCCTGTTTCGAGCTCGTGGTTCTTGTAGTTGCTGTTGCTATTGATTCTCCGTTCTCTGTTTTGATGGCCTTCCTCCGGAATATTTTTTCGGTTCGTTTACGCTTTGGTTTCGCACGCCGGAGCGGTTCTGATGTTGTCTTGCTCATCGCAGTACGCGCACAGGGATTGTATACAGAGATGGTGCGACGAGAAGGGAAGCACGACTTGTGAAATATGTCTCCAGGTAAAATTTCGAAAAAAGAAAAAAAAGGAAAGATCTTGCTCTGCAGAACAAGACCGAAAAGTGAAACGATTATGCTTCATCTCGTTCTTCTTTCCCATTTTCCTGTGGAAGATAACTGGGATTCAGATGAAATTTCGTTGCGTGATTTTCCGTGCATGTATTCTGTTGGCGAATTCGAATTGGACTTTTGCTCCTTTTGTTTTTTTTGTTCTTTCCCAAACGTTCAAGCTTTTTTCTATTTTAAACTCTCAGAGACGACGTCTTCTGTTTCATGTGAATTTCAAGATCGTCTCAAATCCGTCTCAATTGAAGTTCCGCTCTGTCTGAATTTCTCTGTACTCGCTCTCTCTCTCTCTCTGTGCTCATGTCATCAGAATCGGTGCATGTGTGGAGTGCAAAGATTACCATCGAAACAAATTTGGGTTCTTGAAATTTGACGTTCTTTTTTTCTCTTTTCTATTTTCCATGGAGTTTTCTTGAAGTGAGCTTTCTGGCCATCCTTTTCACGCTCCCATCCTTACCATCTTCACACGCTTGAACGCCAAGTGTTCGTTCTCATCTGCTCTGTTTTTCTCTTCATCTGTAAATTTTTCACAGAACTACGAACCTGGTTACACGGCAGCGCCTTCGAAGAAGTCTCAATTGATCGAAGCAGCTGTCACCATCAGGTAACTTTCCTCTTCATTCGCTAGTTCTTTTTTACTTTATCAGCCTAAATCCATGGCCTCTCACCTACAAATTAAGGTGATTTAGTCTTTACCTTTCTCTCTGCCAGCCTTTACATTCTAATTAGTGATCACCACCCTTTTTTGCGCCGCTTTTGGAATGCTGTCCCCAGAAATGAATTCGTCTTTATTGACTAGATCCATATAATAAAGCCGGATATGCTTGACAACTAATTATTCTGGTAACATGGGACTACTTGCATTACAAAATGTCTATTAAAAAAAAGAAATCATTTTTTTAAACCAATTTCTGGGTTCTTGGAACTTCACCTTGTTTGAGTCTTCGTGGCATTATGTAATCCATTTCAAAACGGATGATAATCTATTTCGATCACCGCCTGCAATGAAAGATCTCACGCTTGACGCCCGTCTGAACAAGTTCTCTGTCCTTTCAGGGATAGCTTGCAAGTTCCACGAGCCGAGCCTGAACCGCAGAGCCCGGCGAGCCTGGCCCCCGGAGCGCCAATTGAAGCCGTCTACTCCGAGTGCGACTCGGCTGCTGACCGGGGCGCCGCCTGTTGCCGGGCATTGGCTCTCACCGTAAGTCCATTTGCACAATTCATGCTCCACCACCATTGATCATTGACTTATTATAATGAGGACATAGTTAAATTAAGGCATAGACATCGTATTGGGTGACCACAACTTCGAAGGAACCAAGCAGTACCCTCGATTTGCCACCTGGCAAGTGGGCAACCAAACTGGATTCTGTAGTACCGCACTTAAAACAATCTAATATCTATGGCCTAGAAATCCTACTGGGTTAGCGTAAATTCAATAAAGAAACGGAGACGAAGTCCATATAGCGCTACAGTTGGTTGATTTGGTGCCAGTTTGGTGGGGATCTTTCTTGTCTACCTTTTTCCATAGGAGTCTATCGATTTCCATGTTTTCCTACAACGAAGTTTGCTTAATGGGTAGTTCGATGTGGCTGCGGTTCTAACTTTCTAATCATCTTTTTTTTTTATGGGCAGTTTACGGTGTTCTTGCTTCTAAGACACATGCTCGATGTGCTCTCCGGCAGACCGGAAGAATACCCTTTTGCCCTTGTCACCGTAAGTTCCGAGACCCGTGCTTGGAAAAGAGGGGAAAAAGATGGAATTTTGTCTCACTTGATTTGGTCTGAATTCGATGTTTCTTGTGGGTGAACACAGGTTCTTGTTTTGAGAATGAGTGGAATTGTTGTCCCCATGTACATATTGATTCGGACAATCACAGCCGTTCAGAACAGCATCCGGCAACGTTACCACGTGAGCTCCTTCCCCACTTTTTCATAAGGAAAAAATAGAGAATAAAAAAGAATAATTTTTTTTTTTTGGTATTGCATGTGATAATTCACGCAAAAATGATTTAAGTACTAATTGAACCATTGTGTGTTCTAGGTTGTGGGTGATGAAACTCTGAACGACGAAGAAGAAGAAGAAGATGAGGATGAGGATGACGACGACGACGATAGTGATCGGCGGCGTCAACACATAGTTTGATTGTCTCTTGTTGATATTCTTGCAATTTCTCTTTTTTGGTTCTTCTTCTTCTTCATTCATTCAGTGTAATATATTGAATTGCTGCTCTCATTATTTTGTGAAGAGCTTCCTCGTGCGAGAATCATGAGTAATTAAAGAGAAGCAGAGAAATAAATGTAACTTCATTCTTTCAATTGAGAAAAGCGAAGTCATGCGTATGATTAAATGTCGGATTTATGGAAAGATGAGTCATGCACGTGCTCATTGCAGATTGCCATTGCCATCTATAGTAAAATAAGAGCACCGAAAAACAAGAAATTAATTGAACGGCGACTTCAATAATGGCTCATTAATCATTTTTAATCCGTGATCGAACGAATTAGGGATGAAGAAATTATCCTCGTTTACGTTTCCTTAAGCTAATTAGTAATGGAAGAAACGAATTTGTGGAATTCTAGGTAAATATTCATTATAATTCCATAAAACGAAGAAATGATGCAAGAAAATTAGGCAAGGGAAAAAGCTACACATGTTCAGATGCCAATTGATTTCTTGCTCTCCGAAAGTCACGGGGCCTCGGGATCAGGTCACGAAAGTGTAATTCTTAGGCTTGATTTACTCGTGAAATATGAATCTTGCCTGTAAAACGTTTGCCAAGGAAGTGATTAGAACTGCTTTGATTTCCACCCCCCCCGACCCTTTTTTTTCTTTTTTTCTTTTTTTTTTTATAAATGACACGGAGCCTATTTTTTCATATTTATTTCAATTACGAAATATGCGTTTAAGAAAAAAATTCTTGAGTATTGCCATAGTTCCCGACCTCATGGGTCTTGGGCGTGGTCGGCATGGGCGGCCAAGTCGTTAGTGATTTGGAGCCGCCCGTCAGGTTCTCGGGTGTGGTCAGCAAGGGTCCTCGGGACACAAGATTGGCTGCTAGGGTCTCAAGTTCGGGTGCCTTGAAATTTCAATGACTAGGTTTAGGCATCGAGGATGCGGTCCAGCAAATGGGGTACCGGATTCAGCCGTCGGAGTCGGGGGCGTGGGGTATTTCTTCTTGGATTCTAGGTCCCTAGGTCGATCATGTGGGTCCCGGTTTTGGACGCTGAGGAGTCAACCATGGAGCTAGGCACCTAAGTCCAATTCCTTAGGATAGTCTGGTGGTAATGGAAGGTAGGATATTCAAAAGAATCAAAATCCATCCGAATCACTCATATTTGGACCGGAATCGATGGTTCCCAAGGAAATCGATCCGATTCTTGATTCTAATTTATTGGAACCGTAGGTACCAATCCAGGTTTCGATGTTAGGGTCCACTTGGATCGGACCAATAATATATACAAATATATCTTTAATTTTTAAGAAAATTTTTCGATATAAAAAAAATGTAAGAAAAAAAGAAACCCTAAGATATCTAATCCGAAGCTCAACATCCATTAACTGAATGCTCGTCTTGTCTCACTTTCACCTTCTATGAGTCATCTCTCCATCTCTAACTTACGACCTTGACTTTTAAGCTCAGCTCAACGACCATTGACTCATGACATCAATTCTCAACTTTTAATATGAGTCCAATCTTTTTATTAATCTTGCAATTGGGAATAGGGAAGTTATTTTTTCTTTTACTTTGGCTTGTTAGAAAATGTTGCATTGAGTGTGTGAAGCTTGATGGAACAGGTTCCATAGACCCACCTGGAACTAGACTAGATTGGCAGTTTGGTTGTTGGGTGGATCCATGAAACCAACGGGCGGTTTTCAGTTCCAATTTTTTGAAACTAGTCCTAAGTGTGTAGTTTCCAGTTCTAAGGTGGGAACCACTTACCCAAACCATGCTCATCCTTAATGAAAGCCAACTCATATTAAGAATCTCTCTCTTATCATATCAAAAATATGTCATTTATATTAAGATAAAGTGATTCATAAATTAGATGCCTGTCTATTTCATGCGTAATTCATTGTTTGAAAACACTATTTTCATTTTTCAACTTTGGATCACTTAGAAAAATATGTTCCGTTTGTTTTGAGAAAATTGAATAATTTAGAAAACATTTTCTTCAAAAGCAATTATTTATATCACTTGAAATAATTAGTCAATGAAAAAAATGTTCATTAGCGACAACAATTTATATCTAAACATTTTTATGATTGTTTTTGGGAAAATATTTCCAAATTGTTTATCCAAACGTGCCACTTGAATGTTAGGAAAAATAGTAGAGTTAAATTGTGTTTGTTTCACCAAAAACTTAACTTTCTTGAAAATATTTTCCAAGAAAATTAAGTTATTTTCCTATGTTTGATTGAAATCTGAAGTTTACTCAGATTTTGTTTTTAGGAAAATCTAATTTGATTTTTCTTTATAAATATACACTATTTAGGTATTAGTGACTTGTGTACGAGCAATTGGGCATGGACACCTCAATAGACCCCTAACTCAAGCGCCACGGACCTAGCCATAGGCACTTGAGTCCTCGTCACGGCACAAGCACTAATCCCGGTACCCTTACTTGAATCCCTAACGCTTGGGCCCAAGTCCATTGAGGTCGGGCCTAAGTCCACAAGGGCCAAGTGCAAGAATCTAGTGGTCAAGTCCACAAAAGCCAAAGCCAAGATCTCGACTCCTCGACCACAGTCCAAAGGGGGCAAACACTGGAGCCAGTGGTTAGGTCCTTGAGCTCAAGTGCATAGAAGTTGGGCTTGGGACCCTACCAACCATGCCCATGCCCGAATCCCCAACTCTCGAATTTGACCCTAGGCACTTGAGCTTAAGTCCATTGAGACCTAGCTCGAGACCCTGATGCGTAGCTCTGGGTCCTTGGGCTCGATCTCGAGGGACCAAGGTGCGAGCATTGGGGACTGGAGCATTGGCACTAGATTTTTTTACCCATCCTCGATAGTCGAACCCAATCTCAATGGACTCAATCCAAGGCGCTAGAGACTTGGACATTGGCAATGGGGCTTGAGGCCCCGCCTTGATGGACTTAGGCCTAGGTGCTAGGAATCTAGGCATGGGCATCGAGATCTCGAGCCTAATCCCAATGGACCTGAGCTTGAGCAATGTCACCAGGGTCCCAAGCCCGTCCTTTGTGGAATTAAGCTTAGCCTCATTGGACCTGGGCCCAAGCATTAGGAACTTAGTCTTGAGCACTAGGGTCCTAGGCCCAGAATCTATGGACTTGGACCAAGCCTCAATGGACCTAAGATTGGGCATTGGGGATTTAGGTATGGGCATTGGAATCTCGAGTTTAGCCTTGCGGACTTGCATGGGCCACCAAGAATCCAAGTAAGGGTATTGGGGTCCTAAGCCTGGCCTCTGTAGACTTAGGCCTAAGTGTCAAGGACTCGACCGTGGGGACCAATGTCCCGAGCTAACCTTCCTGGATGCGGACTTGGGCATTGGGGTTTTGGGCTCGGCCTCTTTGGATCTAGGCATTGCCTTGATGCACCCCTAGCCTCTAGACTCTGGTTTACTGTCTAGGGCCTAGGAACAACTATTGGGGTTCTTGTGTCACATTTTGGAAAACGATTTCAATTTTTTAAAGTTGAATCATTTTCCTAAGTATAAATTCTTCATTGGTTAGGAAAACATTTTATGTTTTGATTCATACTTTTAAGTGATCTAAATGTTGGAGGTTGGAAAATGAGGAAAATATTTACCCCAAAATTATTGAACTAGCGGGAGACACGTGATGTCAAGTCTAAGCATGACAAACATGCAGTTAGGCAAGATCCCTACGTGGATCTGACTTGGGTTCTCTACCAAGAGATGAGCGCATATCGATTGTATTATTATCTGTTTTATACTTTCTATATTATTATAACAAAGGTCCGCTACAAGAGATCAGAATCCTTTTTTTCTTTCCAAAAATATCCTCGATTAGATATTTTATTAATGTATGGTCAATGGACAACTACGTAAATTAATCGTTATATCCTGTTCTTAACGCATTTTACTTTTGAACTTTGAATCATTCCTATCTTATACACAACCTTAAAAAATAGATCACATCTTGAAATATTATTTTGCTTTCCATATACATGCGCTTTCGCTAATTATAATGAATGAAAGAGGCTCTCCGATATCAAATATTTAGGATCAGATCTTGCACTGGATAGAAGTAATTTTAGTATACCTTCCTTAGACAGTTCTGTGATATCAGATCCCCCCATTAAATATACTTATATCTTCTATGTCCATGTATAGAAGATACCCTTTAAAGAACAAAGACTAATTCAATTGGGTCGAGGATTTTTCCTTTTATCTTCACATGTTCACTCAAACATAATTTCAATCAGCACATTGAATAGCGCTTATACGATCTAATTGTGCTGAGATACTCTGTCCACGTCATAATTTCATCAACGGATTTAATCATATACAGGAAAAATTTCTATTAAGGATTTGAAGCAATGTTATTTTCTCAAAAGATGGTTCAAGGTAAACTTTATTTTAAATAAGATCCTGAAATTATAAACTATGTTTCAAATAAGACTTCTAGTTTATCTATCAATTAAATGACATCGATTTGTGTAGGTTATTTGACTATCTTTACAAACTAATACGACAATGAAGAAACCAATTTCACATGTGATAGAATAAAAGATAAAGATATTGGTATTGTCTAAACTTTTTTCTATTTGTTCAATTAGGTCTTGAAACTTTTTCGATCTTCATAATAGAGGTATCGCGATTTTGACTAGCTACCAACTTTTTCAAAATTTTCTCGCTAGATTTGCATTCACATAAATCTTTGATTAAGTGAGATTAACTTAGAAAAAATAAGACACTTGCCCTGCTATAAACAAGTAATAAAAGAAGCAAGTCTAAACTTTCATCCCCAATCCCTAAACTAATCTTCTCAGATTATCCATTTTTCTCCTCCTTTATTATTTATTTATTTATAATTTTTGGTAGTAAACATTTAATATAATTCTTAATTAATCCTAAGCTCTTTTCCTTTTTTTTTTTTTTTTTTTCCTGTGGTTCACGCCGCTGGAAGAGATTTAGAGATACACTTGTTAGGGAGTTTACAGAAAAGGTAGTAAAGATCATTAAGATTTGTTTCTCTTTCTTCCTTCCTTTTTAGTTCTTACCGCCCACTGTTTTGTTATCATTATCAAATTTTATAGTCTCCTGAGGAATTAGCAAAAAAGAGCAACAAGCGTGATAGAACTAGCATATGGTAGAATTCTATCTTAATCACATTTGTAAGAATCATCACTCATTAGGAGATCCAAGGTACATTCTGTAATCTGACTAGCTATGAGGTCATCATGAAGATCCAAAGGTGTGAGATACTGGTTGGAATGTAGTTTCTTGTGTTGAGAACTTGATCAAATGCTCTTTCAGCATTCTTGCACTTGAAGATAAATTTTTAGCTATCAATTTTCTTCATGAGTCAATAAGTCGATGCTCTATCAATCCTCGAACTTGATCAGATATGTTCAATCAGAGGTCTGTGAAGTCACGGTCGGGAGTTGATGGCATAAATTTGCAAGCGTGTCGACTTAAGCGATTTTGGCTGAACAATCCTTTTAGGCATCTGCATAACCATTGTAACATTAGAAAAAAACTAGATTTATTTCTATTCGATCGCCGAGCATGGTGTGAATGCTCACTTGCATCACGTTGATAATGCCAAAAAGCAATCTATCGTTATTATCTGAATAAAATTTTTGGATGTAGATGTTTACTCTTGCAATTGAGTTTCTATGTGATTGGCCCTTTTGTAATAAACTTACCTATATACTTGTCATGCACGTGAAAAAATTTCCATGTCAATGTCCTAGCGTCCTAGACAGATTTCAAAGGCATACCGACGCAGCTAGTCTGCTGAGAAAGGGAAGATTTAAGAGGAGATGATTTGTTCTGATTTTATGCCTTAAATAATACAAACACGCCTCTGATTTACATGCTTCTTCGTGTTGGATTCTCTACTCTTCGAACCGCAGATGCAGAAGAGTCCCAGATTCTCATGGTCATAACTGGGCGATCCAATGATCAGTTCCATTTGCCATGGGAGCATGCCCTGGCTTCTCGTGATACCGATTGCTGTGGGGGTCATCGCCACAGTAAGTCTCATATGCTTGATTGTAAGGACTCGGGTTACGGTGATGCACTTGCGAGCTGCACTTATAAAGCAAATGGAGGCAACTCGACAAGCCGAGAGCAAGAGCATGAGCAAGAGCAATGCCTTTGCTCAAGCCAGCCACGATGTCCGCGCGTCTTTGGCTGGGGTTATCGGCCTTATAGATATAAGTTATGATGAAGTTTCTCCTGGTTCAGAGCTCGAGAAAAACTTGAAGCAGATGGAAGCTTGTGCAAAGGACCTGATGGGTAAAACCAGTTGATAAACTTTTGTAGTTCCTTGAGCAAATCAACAGATTTCGTAGAACTGATGGTTTGAACATCCTTTTTTTCAGGTTTTTTGAATTGCATTCTCGATACGAGCAAAGTTGAGGCCGGAAAAATGCCACTGCAAGAAGAAGAATTCGATTTGGCTCAGCTTCTTGAAGATGTAGTTGATCTGTATCATCCGGTGGCCATGAGAAAAGGTGTGGATGTAGTTCTAGACCCTAATGATGGCACAGTGCTCAAACATTCACTTGTGAAGGGAGATAGAGGAAAGCTTAAACAGATACTATCTAACTTGTTGAGCAATGCTGTTAAATTTACGGATGATGGTCACATCTCGGTCAGGGCGTGGGTTCAAAAACCCAGCTTAGAAAATTTGATACTGGTTTCCACTGGGAATAGCTGGTGGAAACGCTTAATGTGCTCATCCTGTAAGAAGAATGACAAGGAAAGTGGCGACGAAGCTGTGAACGAATTCCGACAAAATCCTAATTCTGCTGAATTTGTATTCGAGGTGGACGATACAGGCAAAGGAATTCCCAAAGAGATGCGAAAGTCGGTATTTGAAAGCTATATCCAGGTCAAAGAAACAGCTCAAGGACAAGAAGGCACCGGCTTGGGCCTCGGCATCGTTCAGTCTCTGGTATGTTCCCAATTTCTGTACCTCTTATTTATCAGAATACTGTATTCTGTATTACATTCTGTAACCGTACTACAGCATTAGGGCTATTAGCCGCTATGATCAATTGGAAACAACTTCCTTTATAAAACTGTGCTGCTTATGATCGAGGGGTTTCATCTGATGGAAAGAGAAATCATCGTCATGCCATCTCTGATAGTATAAGTAACTATATGCCTTCGCTAATTGAGACATTGTGCCAGGTCCGCCTCATGGGTGGAGATATACAGATCATGGATAAGGACATGGGCGAGAGAGGAACGTGCTTCAGGTTCAATGTTTTCCTTGCTCCATTTGATGCTGGTGCTACAAAACCATCAGAGGAAGACCTCGAGGCCGGAGGTTATGGAGCAGCACATCATCTTGGGCTAAACATCCATGCCAATAGTCCTGGGCTGAGCTTCCATAGCTCGAGCTCCAGACAAGTGCGTAGCCCCAAACCGGAAGGATCTCCTGTTGTGTTATTGATACAGAATGAAGAGCGGCGGAGAACTTGTCAGAGTTACATGGAACAACTCGGAATAGAAGTTCTCGTAGCTAGCCAATGGCAGGATCTTCCTATTATTCTGAAGAAGGTACAAATGAAGATCATCAACAATGCATATCAAAGTTCTTCGGGAAAATCAGACAGGAGTTGGAGGATTGAAAGATCGAGCAAATCCGCTTCGTGCAGCAGGTCTCGCAGTAGAGTCAGGGGCGTATCTATCAGTTCACTTGATACCGCAGACCATATTCTCCCTGTCTGCAAGAGTCCTAGTCACAAAGATCAAGCAGGCTTCGTGCTACTTATAATCGACGCAAGTGCTGGACCATTTCGAGAAATATTCATCACAGTGGCTGAATTTAGGAAACTCATACCGAGCACTCGTTGTAAGGTTGTGTGGTTAGATAAGCCGACGATGAGAAGTATTGACCAAAGGGCCATTAATGGCAAGCTCGACCCTGATGATATCATCATGTCCAAGCCCTTTCACGGGACCCGTTTGCTTCAAGTGATAAGACTTCTTCCAGAATTTGGGGGCTTATTGCAGAGAAGACCAAGCAAACAGGTGAAGGAGAGACCAGTCCAAAATGTGGAAGCGACCAAACCTTCAGCAGAAGAAACTGGAAGTACACGCAGGGAGAAACCTTTGGCTGGGAAGAGAGCATTGGTAGTCGATGACAACGAGATAATGCGAAAGCTGGCTCGATGTAATCTTTTGAAACTTGGAGCAACAGTTCAGCTATGCGAAAATGGAAAAGAAGCTTTACAATTGATTCGTGAGGGCATTGATGAACAGAGGGAGTCAGGAGTTTCAGATATTCATCGTCCTTACGATTACATATTGATGGACTGCCAGGTACATTTTTTTTGGACTTACGACCATTTTCAAATTAAGCCAAACTTTGCTGTCATATTAGAACATGATTAAACTGTCGTAAATATTAATGTCAGCAATGAGATCATATTTTTAAACTCCACTGAAGAGCTCAAAAGATGTTTAGGCCTCTTGAAATTTTCCTTGTTGAATTCAGATAATGGTTACAAGATTTGAACTTTCTTAAGATAACTAGAGTGATGTTAAGCTGGCATTTTCACTGATTTCCCGTGTTCGTCTAGATGCCCATAATGGACGGTTATGAAGCGACAAGAAAGATCAGAAAGGAGGAGAAACGATACGGAATCTATATGCCGATCATAGCATTGACTGCTCATTCTTCTGGCACTGAAGTGAAGAAGATATTCAAGGCCGGCATGGATTTCCACATTGAAAAGCCTGTGAACGGGGCTTGCCTGATGAAAGCCATCAGTGAGATTCAAAGTAGAGGCGGGGGTGCATAATATGGTGCATCTGAAATTTTGCTCGTAGAACCTATGCATCACATGAATGGACTTGAGCTTTGTATGTTTCTATGTACGGTCAACTTAAGAATTGCCTTACAAGATGGCAGAATCTGCTTTTTGAAAGTATACCCAATCCAACAGCACTAGGAATCAACAGTTTCTATGAGCTTGTACAGATTGTAGTGAAGTTGCCAGGTTATCCACAGGAGCTATATATAGAGTCATGAAATCATTCGTTCAAGGACAAAAATTAAATCTCACTCCGGTCTTCAATGAAGTTTGAAATAAATTCTTGTCCAGATACTGCATATAATATTGAAGGCCAAACGTTTATGATACATATATTAGCTCGTAGAACCTATTGCAAACAACTGAGGCAACGTTCAGGGTGATTTTCAAATTCTATAACAAGTGAGAATTGCGGGTTACCAAAAGCAAACGGGATTTTTGCTTGTGATTCACCATATAAACCTATCTTTGTGTCTCCGAAACCTCAAGGAAAAGAAAGAATAGCACGTATATCGAATACCAGAATTATAGAAAACCAGAATTGCGAGAATGCCAAAGCACATTGATATCAGGCAATTTGATTGAGCAGCTGCTTAATTGGCATTAAAAAACTAGTTTACAACAGTAACTAGGTCAAATGAGCTCCTCGTACACATTCTAATCGGCATTCTAATAAATAGATTAATTTAATTTTGTTTTCTTCGACTTCACTGATGGCTTCTCGGTGGCTTCAACGTCATCTTCTGAAGAGCTCTCAACAAGGTCGTCTGGAACTTCAGTGGGGACATTATGTTTGGTGATGTATTCCTTGAATATCCTCATGCTTTCCTCTTTCATTGAAGCCAGTTGATCCGAAAGAGCACCGCCATTAGCAGCTGCTGCAAAGGCATATTTTTCTGATCCAAGTTGAAGCGTGGCTTGAACAAGCGGCTTTGGATCACCTAGAGTTTGGACCTCCATCATGAACTTGTGGGCCTGTACTGATCAAAGAATTAGATCAGAAACAAATTGGAGGCGAGCAACTCCTACCAACAGCCAGCCAGCCAATTTGCACCGTTGGTTCTGTCATTTGAATGTAAAAAGTACATATAACAACTTATTAAAGGGAAAAGAATCTGAAAAAATTAACTAAGAACAGAAATCTGGTAGCATTACTTTCAGCAACCTGGGCGGAGCACCACTTTGATATGATGATGTTCAACTCATATGAAATTTGCTTCCATCCATTGCCATACTTTTCTTAACCAAAATTTAAAAACAAAAAAGGACTCACGCAGTCCAAACACCCAAACTTGTATATGTTAATCTAACATTAACTTCTGAATCCCCAACACACTTGGGGAATGTCATGCTCCAAAGGTTTTCGTCTTTCTAACAGTGTAATTAAATGTTAAAACTGGCCAAGCAAATGATCCAGTGGCTAGATGACTATTTGATCAGTTAGAGTTGAAAACCTGATGACGACATGGTCAATGTTCAAGTAGCAAGCGAAAGGTACACAAGCACTGAGACTAAAGTGTCAGGGGAGTCAGAAATGCACAAGTGCACATTATATAACAAACAACATTCTTAAGCTTGTGCGTAGATACTAGAAAAGTTAAATGGTATTGACTAGCACACAAGCTATGCTGTGAATATAACCAGTGCCTGCAGATGTCGAAGGTTAAACTAGAGCAGCCCTAGATTTTTCTCCCCGCTAATCAGGAAGGGTAAGCTCTATTTTGCAAAAAGATCACTAGAACCTAAGTATGCCGACACTGTGACAGAACACATATCATTGTAGCATGATCATAATGCCCCCAAATAATCCGCCACTTCATTAACCTACAAGCGCTTTGCCTCTCTAACACACTTGCCCTTGCTCGGTTCAACGCAATTTGCGAACTCCTCCTAATGCATTTAGACAATGAATACATATTCTCAAATCTTTTTGCCAAAGGAGCCAAACAGCTGCAGCTGCTAAGTAATTCCCCACAACAGCACTAACTACAACCATGAAACTTCTCCTGTAAATACTAAACACTCCATAAATTTTGGTTAATGGAGAACCCCATCTCTGGCACTGCCATGGATAACCTCAAACGCACTTTCGCGTTCATAATAATAGCGAGCCACCACACAATACCAACCCAACACCGAAATAACACGCAGAACTAAAACAAAGAACTGATGCTGCATCAGCATCAGTCCACTGGGTCACCAGCAGGGCAGGAGCCATCGCCAGCAAGTGAAGCTCACGCGAGCAATTCGAGCGAACAAACTTAACTAATACTTGCGTAGATCTCTTCCGTCCTCGTGAAAACGAATAAAGAGGAGAGAAGAGAGAGAGAGAGAGAGAGAGAACCCGAAAGGAAGGGTTTTTGTCCGAAGATGAACAGGGGCGGGCGAGGGTTGGAGGGGGATCTGACTCTCGCCGCCAAAGCTTCGATCTTTCCCTCTTATTCCTCCTTTCTTCTTGGGGTTTTTTATATCATATTCGATGCACACGCGAGAAGCGTAGGACCAAAAGATATTATCTAATTCTGACCCGAAAATCTTGACCCTCCTCCCAAAAATTTGATCTTTCTATTACCCTTTTGGCTAGATGTGGCAACAACGAATTATCATTACCATGATTTGAGAAATGCTCTTGGAGAGAATTGGCCATTTCGGTATAAGAGTGGCTCGTGATGCTATTTTTGGTCAAGAAAAATAATTTAAGAAATAAAGACATCGACGGTCTCTTTACTTTTGTCAATAAGGCTGTTTGGCAATTTCTGTTTCCATTCTCTGGAACACAAATTTTTGTTCTTTTATTCCAGAGAACGAAAAAAAAAAAACAAAAACGAGTTTATTTACACTTTTGTTTTTAGGAATAGAAACAAGAAAAAAAAAATTATTTTTTCTTCTCGGAACAATTCTAAAAAAAACTTTTCTTTCCCCTTTTTATTCTTCTTTTTCTTCCTTTTTTTTTTCTTCCTTTTCCTTTGGCTGGTCACCGGGCTCTGCCATGGCCGGCGATCGCTGGCGGCTGCCAGCCATGGCCGAGCCCGATGACCTGCCAAAAGGAAAAAAAAAAAAGGAAAAAAAAAATAAAAATATTGAAAAATTAAAAGGAATAAAAAAATTATACAAGTTTATCAAACATGTTTCTATTCTTTTTTATTCTAAATAAATTTTGTGCGATAGCTACAAACGCATTCTTTTGTTAAAAAATTATTCTCAAGAACAGGAATAGATTTTTGAACGAAACGTTACTAAATGTGCTCTAAATAATTAAACTTCCGAATTTCTTTTGTCATTTGAACCCTTGAGCAATATTAGTTTTTTGCTTATTTTTGTCCTGTTAAATAATTTATTCAGTAAATTGAGTTTGTAAAGCAAATCGCCACATTAGTACCACGTTGGTTGTGACCACGGCAGCGGCGGTGCCCAGCCACGATCATGAAACGAACGACCCTCACCAGTCTCAGGCGAGGTTGCCGCTAGTGTTGTCTATGGAGGTCAGGATTACCGACGATAATCGTTCCTTCCCATTCCTTTAATTTTATATATATAAAAAATCACGAGAAAATCTTTGAACCACCACCATGTTCGAATGGAGCCCGATTCCACTGCCACACTAAAACTACAAGAAGACGGAGACATGCCACTGATTTGAAAACGCAAATCAACTCGGTTTTCAATTAACGAAAGGAAAAGGAATGGCAACAGCAAATGTCAAAACTTACATTTAATTGATTGAACTTGATGCGGACGAACTCATGAATGTATTCTGATCTCCACCAGTAAATGCTTACAAAAAACTACTCTATCTGCCTGTAAAGAAGGTCTGTCGACAAAATTGTTTTCTATGTAACTGTAGTTCAAGCTGAGGCCCAAGAAAAGTTAGGAGTTAGTAAATTTTGAAAAGGAACTCAAGAATCTAAAATCCTGACAAGGTCTTAGTAAACCAATCGGACAGGCGCCTCATCTTAACAGACAACTCAGCGTTTGTTGTAAAGTATGATTGAGCATTGCGCATCAGCTCGGTTATGTCATGCTTCACCGCTTCCACTCTTCGATAATAGTTGTTCTCCAACCTCAGCTGGATCAATTCTGGATCCAAACCTACTGGAAATCTGCAAAACCGAAACATGAGAGGGGCAAAAGGAGGTCAGTAATTAGGTTTACCCACTGTCCCAAAACCAAAGAACATTATGATACATGATTGCATAGATTACAGATTTGAACCATAAATAAAGTAGCTGTGATCCTATATACGGAACCTCAATCAAAATGGCTGATCTTATGGTATCTTGCCCATTTGAAAACTACACATATTAGTGGCTGAACCACCTCCATTCTGTTCGTAAAGAAAATTTCCACAACTTGCTAGATCCATAAAAATTACACTTCCAAATTTGCATGTTTAAGCGAGACATGTCAGAAGCTGGCTTGATACAGGGAAGTTACCTATTCAAAAAATCCAATTTCTGAGCGGTTTCATTCAACTTTTGATAGCCATAGTAGTCCTGCCACATTTGCACAAGAACACTTGTAAGCATCCAGACTCATTTCTAAAACTAACTTTTTGGATGCATGACAGGACACGCAAACAAAAACTGATGTTAAGATATGGGACAGAAGAAAAACCTGGTTCTTGCCAACTGAACGCTCTAGTTTGGAAAACATGGACAAGAGCTTATCTCGGGTCTCGGAATCTATATGAGGATGATCCCAGGATACTTCAAGATCATGCAATTCCCAAGGACTGTGAAGATGGTTTTCAGGAGGATCAGTCCTGTAACGAACAGAATATCTTTCCCAAGGACTGTCAGGAAAGTCAGGCGACTTAGCTTGTACAGTTGTTATTCGCCCCTCCCACCAACTTCCACCTGTCCCATTCTCATTTCTCCACCATACAAGGCATTTATCCCTAAGGCTCCACTTTCTACACATAGAATTATCAAACCATGTCTTTTCAACCAGAAAATCAGGGAAATTGATCAGCTCTGGCAACATCAACTTGAATGTCCGTCCAAACACATTAGAAGCAGGATTCACAAATTTAAGAGTCAGTTTACAGCAGCTCTCCCCAGAGCCTGGACTATTGGCATACTCAAGAGCTTCGACCTTGCAAACTTCCACAGCACTCAGACTCCCTCTAAGCGACCTCCAAGGCCCAACATCTCGCGAGCAACCTGATTCGATGAACTCTTGATGTCCCTGAAAATCAAATAATCAATAATTGCCAAGGAAGCAGCTGGTGGAGCATAGTATTCTTAGTAAGAACTGCTTGCTGTAAGTAATCAAACAATACCTGTCTCAAGTACACAACTTCATCACCTAACTGAGGTATATAGCGATAACCCTCCTCATGCTCTGCCAAAGTCAGCCATGACTTTTTCCTAAGATTCTGACTTGACTTCCCCACCCAAGGAAAACCTTGATCGTTATTATTACTATCGCCCCTTTTATTCCTATTAGACCTTGATCTGACCATCATTTTTGAACCTGACAACCAATCTTTAGATATAAGCTGATCACGTGCTTTTCTTGAGGATGTCTCGGCAAACTTTGATGTCCTTGAAGTTTCATGTCCTCTAACATTGAAACTGTGGTTGATGATATCTGGCTCTGTAGAAGTTGCCTTCATCTTCAAGGATCTTGCTCTACGTATAGCATCTGTCGCAACTTCAGGGTAGTCGATAGCATTATCATCGGGATCTCTGAGAGCAGCGAAACCTTCCTTCCTGCAGGAATCAAGATCTTCTGCATCTGTGTCAGAGCTTTGTCGCCTTTTCCCCTCGAAGTCTGTATCAGACACCACCGCATTTGAATTCAAGTGCAGCAGCTCCATGGGGGTCAGCCATTCAGCAAATAGAGCCTCTTCAGGAGCCTCAGGGTTTTGAATGTGCTCGGCAATTGGAGGATGTTTTATGTTTGTATTGCTTTCATCACCGGTTGAACCTTCGACTCCAGTGGCTTTTAGTCTGGATGGACCCCTTGCTTTGATTCTCAAAATAGTTGATCTTTGTGGAGGATCCTCTCCAACTGCACCTGAATTTCCATCTTGTTGGCTCTCTGGGGGAAAGTCGGCTGATGAAAATGTATGTGCACCCTCAAGATTTGCCCGGTTATCTGTTCTTCTCAGTTCCCCAGGATCACGTACATCAGCTCCACACTTCTCCTCACCCCTGCAAGACAAAAGTTACCCAGAATATACTACAACTTCTAGAAGTAAGATAGTTTAAAATTCCTCTCAGATCATACCTATTCAGATCAGTATCATTTTCCTTATTCACATCACAACTTGCCCTAGTTCCTCCCAATGCATCAGTTGGCAAAATGTCTGATCTCAGACGCACTGATGACCGCATCTTGACCTCTCCCCATCTGATCTCATTCTCGTTGTCCCCAGCAGATGCAATCAGGATGTCGTCAATATTTTCCGATACTTCTTTATCCTCATGTACATTACTCGAATTCACAGAACGGGAAGCTACATCGTTGGACGTTGCAGCATTCATGTTCTCTGTCATTTCTTGAGAAATATGAGAAGGTACATTCAGCAGATCAGCATCATTGTGTGTTATCATTCTGGGGTTTTCTGAAGGCACAACTTTCTTAGAATCACGAAGTGAAAACTTCAGAACCAATCTTTTCCTGTTTCCAGCATTTGATTGATACTCTGGCAATTCATCAGGTTTGATGATTGGTTCTTTGCCTCTTCTGGATTCCTTCTGCAGACCGAGGAAGTTCCTGTCACTATCGTCTCTTTCTTCGTTTGGGTTTAGCCCCAGTAGCTCACTCTCAGACAATGAGTCCCCTGAGTCGTCAATATTTTCTCCTTCAATAGATGTATCACTGATTTCACAAATCATGTTCAAAGCGTTGCGTGCTGCAACACGCTGGGGCCTCAAATTATGTGCTTTGGTAGACTGCCTCTTTGAAGATTTCCTGCGATTTTTCAATTTTTTATATTGAGTATCCCTGGATGCAGAGCCTTCACACTCTTCCAAGTTCCTTTTCTTGACACGTCTCCCCGACGAAGTTACCCATTCACCCTTAACAGCAAATGAGGCTAGATTCAGTCCCAAGAACATGCAAAAAATAAAGAAAAAGAAAAAGGAATCAACTTAAGAACACAAAGAATGTACCTCAGTTCTATGCTTTTTCTTTCCTGCTCTACGGCGGCTATCTCTATGGCTTTGTTCGGTATCACTGTCTCCTGCACTGCACTCAGGATCACTGGAAAATCCAGCACTTAAACTACCCCTCTCACCTTCACTTTCCTCAGTAACGTTGTACTCCGAGTCATTATCTTCACTGATAATTTCATTTTCGGGTTCCCAGAAAACGGCATCAATGAACTCAGGTAAAGGTTCAATCATTCTTTCCAAATCTGCTAAGGGCAGCATCTGATACTCCTGACCGAGAATAAAGTCAGGGCCAACAGCAAATCTAATGGTGGGAGGACGCCACTCAATACCCAACGCACCAAGTCGTCGTTGCTGGTACATAGTTTGATAGGGTTCTGGATATGGAACCAGACCTGGGAGAGAGGATCGGAGATTATGGTGTTGCCTATCAATGTCTACAATTAAGCAATCTGATAATAAGCATGACATAAAGAAGCCACTTACTGGAGTCACAAAGAGGATCTTGTACATTTCTTCGATGCGGTGGAAGTTGTGACTCCTGTATGTAAGACAACCGTACTGAAAGTGTATCTCTAAGTAAATATCTAAGACAACTGTACTGCAAGCATATCTCTAAGTAAATTCAGAGGGTGGAACTATATGAGGTGCCAGAAACTTGAATTCTAGGTTTAGGTGAAATACTAATTTATAATGCCTGAGCGGTGAGTTCTCTCAAGAGATTAGAGCAAGAAAGATAAAACAAGTGACACATCAAAAAGCATCACTAACTAAGATGATCAACTATTGTGCCAGCTGTCTCCAATGCATGAGCATCCCTTGCTAAGTGATTCAATGTCCAACAGCTTATGACTAAATATTTAAAGCTGATGTTTCATCAAAGAGCAAGCAACCCTGCTGCTAAACTAGATGCTCACACTACAATGGACACTGCAGATTCAAATGGATTCATAAATTTGCCTCCAACCAGTATTTAGCATTAATAATCAAAACAAACTGGAAAACTCACCTGATCAAGAACATTTCCAACAGCGTCACGTATAAGGGGGCGGTAATCCCCAAGGAAGAACTGTATGGACAAAAAAGGAATCATGGATTTATGAAAAATTAAAGGATGAAACTGCACCATGGAATGAAGGAAATAAACTAGCTCAAAAAAAAAAAAAAATTTCAGCTACCTGGTCATATTTGGCATCCTTTTGGGATTCACCTTCACCAGTGTTTATCAGATGTATTTGCCCAAAGTCATCAGAAAGTACAATTGAAGTCCCATCCCTATATAACAAAGCTCTTTCAATAGATAAACATGTACAGTAAGCTTCACTCAGTGACGAACAGTGGCAAAACTAACCAGAGGAACAAAAAATAAAATCGAGAATCGCCGTTGATCCACACATGGAGAAATTCAGTAAAGAATTACAGAAAAACTTCAAGCATCAAAAAGACAGTTTTTGGGCACTCCAATATAACATCCATTGTCAGAAATCAGACAGTGTGAGGAAACCAAAGATGGTTACACTCACTTGAGAGCCCTCCCTATTAACAATTAGCTTAAGATTTAACTGTAACTTATTAACAAACAATTTGTATCCTTTTAGCTTTGCCAGGCGTGAGTTGTGTCCAAATCCCATTGACTTTTTAGTTGCTTATAGTTTACTGAGACGACAAGTTGTGAGCATGGCTTGTAAAGGCAGTATGCCCCGATTCCTTGATAAATTCCATAATATGGCTACTTTGCTTAAAAAATGTAAAGGCATGGAAACAGCAACCTTGATTAAGTTATAGCAGCTGTGATGGCCTGTGTTACTAGTTCAGTTCTAATGCATCCCGAGCAATTCAACAACATGAGATCAACTTGTTTCTCCAATTCTCAATCAATCAATATTGATTTTTGCTAGTAATCTATCAAAGATGTAATACTAGGCTACTTCTAAACCAATTTTTTATTAGATCTTTTCTACGATTGAACTATGAAAGACTCTGATGCTAAGGTTATTCCTGGCTTCTGAGACTCCATAAGCCTCTTCGTACAAACATTAGTGTTGGAAAATCTCCTATAATCTCTCCCAAATCATTTAGGATATTGTAGGATATTATTTGATTTGATTTGATTTGATTATGTGATTTGATTTGATTCCGTTAGCTGTAAATTAGCTACTGATTGAGATTAGGTCCTCCATTCTTGATTTTCTGAATCAGAGCCTAGTTTTCTGATCTGTCTTTCCTGCCTCTGTTTCTTTTCTTTTACCGCTGCTTGATTGCAGCCTTTTTCTTCAGCCTTATCGCTGCTGTTCTGTTTCAGCCTTATTGCTGACCTAACCAGCCTTATTGCTGGCCCTTCAATTGTGTGATAACCACCCTTGTCTCTCGATCCCTTCTTAGTCTCCTCCTATAATCTGTCCTTAAAGTTGCTGGAATGGAAGATTTAGGGAAGGCTATCTCTAGCCAAACTGGCTCCTCTGTTCAAAATCAATCCAACTCATCGGTTGGAGATTTTCCCAACATGAAGGAGTATCGATTGGATGGAAAAAATTATCTTCAGTGGGCACAGATTGTGAGGACATTTCTTAAAGGAAAAGGGAAGCTCAGTCACCTAGAAGGCACTGGTCCAAGACAAGGTGATCCCAAGTTTCAGACATGGGATGAAGAAGATTCCTCAATTATGTCATGGTTGTGGAGCTCAATGCAACCTGAAATCAGCAAAAACTACATGTTTCTCCCTACTGCCAATGAGATATGGGAAGCTGTTCGTCAATCTTATTCGAAAGTCCAAGATGCAGCAGTAATATATGAACTCAAGACAAAGGCTTCAACAACAAAACAAGGTAATCGTTCCATTACAGAATACTACAATCTGATGAGAGGTCTTTGGCTTGAAATAGATCACAATCTGAATATCCAGATGAGGTGTCCTGAAGACACTAATACTCTCCAAAACTATATGGAGAGAGATAGGATCTTTGAGTTTTTGGCAGGTCTAAATGCAAACTTTGACCAGATTCGAGTTCAGATTCTCGGAAAGAAGCGGCTGCCATCCTTAAATGAAGTTTTTTTCTACTGTAAGGGAGAAGAAAGCCGAAGAACTGTAATGCTTGAAGACCAACACAGCGAAGGATCCGCCATGAAAGCAAGTAAGGAGGAAACAAATCCTTACAAAAACAAGAGACTAGATCCAATTAAGACGACAAGCAATGAAGGTTTATGGTGTAGTTTTTGCAAGAAACCACGCCATACAAGAGAAAATTGCTTCAAGCTTCATGGAAGAACGCAGGTGCTCAACGAGCTAAAAGACAGCCGCAAGCACACATGACCGGTGAAGGTGAAGCTGCTCCGATGGTCCAATACAAACCCGTTAATGAGGAGATATTTAACGAGAGAAGAAGTCGGTAAAATCGGGGCTCTCCTTGACTCCCTATCTAAGTCTTCGATATGTGTTCATTGGTTGTCAGGTGCGTGTCTAATTTCCGAAAACTCAACAGCTTCTCGGTACCTAATTCATGGATTCTTGATTCAGAGCAACCAATCATATGACACATGATCCCACTAAATTTGAAACTTATAAACCATTACCGGGAAATAGGAGTATTACCATAGCGAGATGGATCTCACATTCGTAGCTGGCCAAGGAACCATAATTCTAAATCCCTCACTCAAACTTAATAATGTCCTTCATGTTCCTAAGCTGTCCACCAATCTCCTTTCCATTCATCAACTTACCAAAAATCTGAATTGTAAGGTTCTTTTCTCTCTGATCATTGCATTTTGCAGGACCTGAAAACGGGGAGGATGATTGGATTTGCTAAGGAACGGAATGGGCTTTACCACCTTGAGGATTCGAGCAAAAGTGGTTGGTCTCTTGTGGGATATAAGACCCCTTACAACTCTTGTAATTCTATCCACTTATCTCAGATTTGGCTTCACCATTTTCGATTAGGACATCCACCTTTTAGTCTTCTTAAGACTATATTTCCTTCTATCTTTAAAGACGTTGCTGTTGAAAATCTTCATTGTGAAGTTTGTGAACTTGCAAAACATCATCGTGTTTCATTTCCTTTGAATAACAATGCTAGAGTTTCAACACCATTCTCTCTTATTCATACCGATGTATGGGGTCCATCTAGAACTGCTAATTTGACGGGAGCTAAGTGGTTTGTCTCTTTTATTGATGATTGTACTCGAACTACATGGCTATATCTTATGAAAGACAAATCTAATGTTCAATCTATATTTCAAAACTTTCATAAGATGATAGTTAATCAATTTGGGGTGTCAATTAAGAGACTTAGATCTGATAATGGGAAAGAATATTTCAATAAGTATCTTGATCATTTTTTCCAAACTCAAGGTATTATTCATGAGTCTTCTTGTGTTGATACTCCTCAACAAAATGGAGTAGCCGAAAGGAAAACAAGCACCTCCTAAATGTTACTCGGGCTCTCCTCTTTCAAATGTCTGTTCCAAAACATTTTTGGGGGGAAGCTGTTTTAACTTCAGCATATCTTATTAATCGGGTTCCTTCCAAAACCTTAGGAAATAAAAGTCCCTTACAGCTCCTGTCTACATTTTATCCGATGTCTCCCATAAATATCACATTTCTCCTCGAGTCTTTGGCTGTGTTGTATTTGTCCATATTCATAATCACAACGAAACAAACTCGACCCTCGTGCTCTAAAGTGTGTCTTTATTGGGTATTCTAATACTCAAAAGGGTTATAAATGTTATGACCCTTTAACACGTCGAGTTCTTATCTCCATGGATGTCACTTTTAATGAAAATCAATCATTTTTTACTTCCCACCACTATCTTCGGGGAGACTCCTAATGAAGATAGTGGATTTGATGAAGATAGTGGATTTGAACCATTGCCTTCACTACCTAGTTTGCCTTCACTACCTAGTGCGTCACTCAATCCATCTTCGTCTCCTTCACCATTTTTATCAAGTCCTAATCCTCTTAGTCCATCTAGTCCTTCATCAAGTCCATTGAATCCTTTGGTCGCTTCTAGTTCCCCATCAAGTCCTCTACTTAGTTCATCATCATCTTCATCTAGTCCTCCCAAGAATGAACCAACCAAACTGCAAGTTTACTCAAGAAGGACAAAGCTCAATCCGGAACTAAATCAAGTCCCGTTATCCGAACCGTTATCGGTAATGAAATCACTCACCCTTATCCTTCTTCTAATGAACTTGAGTCAAATGATTTAGATTTACCTATTGCCTTGAGAAAAGCTACCGGGAAATGTACCCAACACCCTATCTCTCAATTTGTGTCATACCATAGACTATCTACTCAACACAAAGCCTTTATTACTGCTCTTGATTCAATTACATGTTCCTAACTCGGTACATGAAGCTTTTGAGGATAAGAATTGGATACAAGCTATGACAGAGGAAATGAATGCATTGAAGAAGAATGATACATGGGAAGTTGTGACTTTACCCAAAGGCAAGCAACCAAAGTGGGATGTAAATGGGTTTATACCCTTAAATACAAGGCTGATGGCACCTTGGAGAGGTATAAAGCAAGGCTGGTTGCAAAGGGATATACCCAAACCTATGGGGTGGACTATCGGAGACCTTTGCACCGTAGCAAAGATGAACACAAGACGGATACTACTTTCTCTTGCAGCTAATTTTGGTTGGTCTTTGCAGCAATTTGATGTGAAGAACGCGTTTCTACATGGAGACTTGGAGGAGGAAGTCTTTATGGAGCCTCCGCCGAGCTTTGATAAAGATTTTGGAAACAATCGGGTGTGTCGACTTAAAAAGGCTCTATATGGTCTCAAACAGTCCCCAAGAGCTTGGTTTGGAAGGTTCACGAAGGCAATGCTTGAGATGGGTTACAAGCAGAGTAGAGGGGATCACACCCTCTTCATCAAACATTCGAGAGAAGGTATGGTCACAACTCTACTTGTTTATGTAGATGATATAGTTGTGACTGGTAATGATGAAGCTGAACAGAATTCTCTTAAGAGTAATCTTGCTCAACGAGTTCGAGATCAAGGACCTTGGAAAGTTGAAATACTTCCTTGGTATTGAGGTGGCCTATTCTAATAAAGGTATTTTTATATCCCAAAGGAAGTATGTTCTTGATCTTCTCAAGGAAACAGGATGTCTCAATAGCAAGGCGGTGAGCACTCCTATTGATGCAAATCATAAAATGGATGGACATGGAGAGAGTGGCATTGTTGATAGAGGGAGATATCAAAGGTTAGTAGGAAGACTTATTTATCTATCTCATACTAGGCCGACATAGCCTATGTTGTGGGAGTTGCAAGTCGGTTCATGCATGATCCTAAAGAAGAACATATGCAAGCTGTCTACCGGATTCTTCACTACCTCAAAGCTACTCCCCTGGAAAAGGTATTCTATTTAAACGAGGTGACAAGTTGAATCTTGAAGTCTATACCGATGCAGATTATTGGGTCACCAATAGATAGAAGGTCCACATCTGGCTATTGCACTTTTCTAGGGGGAAATCTTGTCACTTGGAGGAGTAAAAAACAAAATGTGGTTGCTAAATCAAGTGCTGAAGCTGAATTCAGGGCGATGGCGAATGGGATATGCGAACTTTTGTGGCTCAGATTGTCATTGAAGACCTCAAAGTGAAACATGAAGGAACTATGAGACTTTATTGTGATAATAAATCAGCAATCAACATTGCTCACAATCCAGTTCAGCATGATCGAACCAAGCATATTGAGATAGACAGGCATTTTATAAAGGAGAAGCTTGAATCTGGTTTGATTAGCACTCCCTACACTCCTAGCAAAGATCAGCTAGCAGATGTACTGACCAAAGGTCTACCGGTGTCGAGATTTCAAGAGATTATCAGCAAGTTGGGCATGGAAGATATTCACTCACCAACTTGAGGGGGAGTGTTGGAAAATCTCCTATAATCTCTCCCAAATCATTTAGGATATTGTAGGATATTATTTGATTTGATTTGATTTGATTATGTGATTTGATTTGATTCCGTTAGCTGTAAATTAGCTACTGATTGAGATTAGGTCCTCCATTCTTGATTTTCTGACCTAATTTAGATCTTCTACTCTTGTATATAAATACCATGTAATCACTTGATAAATGTATGAGAAAATACAGATTCTCTTCTTTTCTACAATTAGGAAAGTTGATAATGGTCAACAAATACCAGAAAATTATCTGAATCAGCCCAAACTAATTATGAGCTGCTCGCAAAGAAATTCTCAGATGAATATGAATGATAAATTTCGCATGTAGAGAAAGCGTCCCGAGGCTCAGGAGTGAAAATATAAGTTATTAAAATGAACTAGCAGCAAGGGAGAAAGCCTTTTGCTCTTCTCTGTGTGTGTGTGCATGAGAAAGAGAGAGAGAATGATTACTCAATAATAGAAGATATTCAAACTTACGGAGAAAACTTTCCATCAACCAGCTTGACGCGCCCAATTTCATACACCCGAATAGGTCTCCCTTCCCATATCTACAAACAAAAGGAAAGTATCTGAAGCAGCATATTGACGAAAAGGAAAAATCATTGGCATTGATAGTTTTGAGAACCATGGAACTTACATCCCAAACAATAGCTTTTCCATCATACCCAGCACTCATTGCTATCCGGGGATTGAATGGATGGATATCCAGCACATAAGACTGCAAGTGAACAACAACTAAGTTCTGAGCCGGAGCTTTTTCTGAGCCAGAGCTTTTAAGTCAAATCAGACTGTAAATTGGATGAAATTCCAGAATAAAGATGTTAATCCATAAACAATCACAAGGCAGTTGATTGTGCTTGGTACTCCTTCTCAGTCAAAGACACCAACAATACAACAACAATGATTTCTTATGGGTTTGTAATATGTTTTTACATGTACACCTAGATTCTTCCTTTTGTAACATCAGAATATAAATCACCCTCAGGTCTCAATGCTAATTGGGAGTCTAGTTCAATTGAGAATTTTGTTTTTGAACTTTAGATGCTCTTGAGCAAAACTAAAGATCAATCCCTCATGTAGACACTTCAGCGGTTCTCTCCTGATGATACTTTTTCGATTCTGAAGATTCAATGGCAGTTTGGAACAACGTGAACTGAGTTCCCACAATCTCATCCTCAAGCTTCTCGTCAATTTGGTCCTAGGGTTCTCGGTAAGATGAAGGTGAAGCAAGGGGTTTTCCTGCTTGATCAATTTTTTCTAGTTGAAGCAAGATCTCTAGTTTGATGATCATAAACAAGGATTTGCTCACCATTGTGAGATCAGCAGCAAAAGAAAGACGAAATTAATTACTCCAGAGGGGCCAGGCTGCAATTTGACTTCAGCATATCATATATTATGTAGGAACATCCTTTATACCCATCAAATTCAACAGACATGTTCAAAAAATAATATCCATCCACAGAGATTTATGAATAGGGAAATTTATCTTTCAGACAAACTAAATGACATGCTTCTAGTCCAGCAAATGTTTTCTAGATAGATTCTTTGAGGGAGGGGATAATGCCCATAAGGCTTGAGGAGTAAAAAAAAAAAAAAAAAAAAAAAAAAAAAAAAAAAAAAGAAACTAAATATACTGAGCAGAACTCCACAATAAAGGAGAAATTGAACAGTAAAAGGACATAAATGGAAATAGGAAACAATAAGCATTCTGTTGACAGACAGAATGTGGTGAAATAAACAAAACATTGCTTTGTATAATATTTTTGTTACTTTGTTCTTTGCATGGATTATCGGTGTTACTAATTAGGAGAGTGCTATAACTTAAACATGACAAGATCAAGAAGCTACTTACGGAGGCACTGTGACCAGTCAAACAATGAACTAAACTACCGTCACCAGCATTCCACACGCATATCCGACAGTCTGCATTAATCGTAAAAAAAGTAATAATAATGAGTACTCAGCTAAGAAAAACCTGCAGAAATCAGAGGGAAAATAAAGAGATGAGTCGTAGTCAAACAATTAAAAACAAGCGCATATGAGGTACATTAGTTGCTTGACTAATGATTAGTTCATTTACAAACTGAGAAAATGCAATAAGATGAGGAGGCCAGATTGCATAAGAGACTGGAGGAAGGACCAAGATCTTGCACTCAAACAAGAAGGAATGCTTATTGCTAGTCATTAAAGAACGTTGTACGTTTCTCAAGACGGTTAAGTCCTAAGCAGACTGCCAAGGGTCACAAGACAGGCAATCTAATAGAGGGAAGTGACTTCACTATTTGCGGAGAATTTTACGTACTTTATGAGAAAAGGATAAGGTTCCATCATAGTATAAGGATGTCGCATAAAAGAATTAGCATATGACTACACAATAACTGCAATAAGAGTCTTCATCAATTTAAGACAAGGAAATCACATTTTCATTTAGACATGTTCAAGTTAGGTAGGCCTTTACCCATAATAGCTGCAAGAACAAAGCGATTATCCAAACTCCACACAATCATATTAACACCACGAGGAGTCGGAAGAAATCTCTGACGTGGACCTCCTCGAGGAGGTTGAGGCGGCAAAGGAGGAGGTGGAACTTTCAAATGGTATGCTCGCACCCAACGTCCACCTTTTCCCTATAAAAGCAAAAGAGACCAAAACCAAAAAATAAAAAATTACCTCAAAACAAAAATCCCCAAAAGATTGATGGACAATGCAAAAGCAAAATGAATGAAAATGCTCCATCAAATTTACAACTCACAGTTTTCTTGTTGAATTGTTTAAAAGATACTCACATGGGATTTGCGGGATCTTGGCACCCAGATAATGGCACTTCCATCACGAGAACAAGTGACAATGTTGTCATGACAGAACCTGAGAATCTCAGTGTCATTAAGGCATGTGATTAATGTATCAACAAAGGGTTAAGCAAGAAGCCACAGATCAAACAAATGAAAGAGGACAGTTGCAATTTGGAGTATCAAAAGATATGCAGTTTCAAAAAATAAAAAGACAAGATACCATGAATTTCTAAACTTCGGAAAATTATCCTCCTTCAAATTATCAGACATTGACGATCGGGGAGCCACAGAACAACCACTGCATGTACAAAAGAAACCAAGTAAAGGTCCAGACCAAACCTTGGCCAAAAAGAAAGATCCAGTGACAACTGCCAAATGAAATAGAAAAAGGTAATATTTTCATGATTAACTAACCTAAACTGGACATAATTTACATCATTCTCATGCCCACATAACAAATCCATCTCATGAACCTGTTGTTCTGGATTATCCGAATTGGGTTTACAAGCATTCCAGACCTGCAATATATACATATATATCTTCACAAGAAACTATTGACAGAAAAAAAAGTAACCATGACACAGTCTATAGCACAATTAGATTTTGCAAACAATCCACATCACTTACTGGTATAATACTAAGAACAACATAAATAGAAGACATGAGAATGTCATTAGACAGATCATGAGAATAAACTTGCCCGTGCAATGGTGTCAGAGCTACCAGTCACAAATACAGTTCCATTGGCATTGTAAGCGCAGCATAGTATTTGGTGGCTTTGTGGGGCAATACTAGAAGCAAGGTCATTGTTTGAAGGACCACTACTCTTCCCTGCAACATGCTTGAGAGTTTTTAGGTTCATTCTCATTGCCAAAACCAGTTTTGAAGTAACAGATCTGGAAGCAAATATCTGACCGGCAATAGCATCTGGTGGTTTTGGCAGGTATATTCTTGGAGTGCACTGAGAATACCTAGCATCCCAGACTCGACAAGTTCCATCATCTGATGACCTACAAATGATAGAAACAATGGCTTACTAGAGACGCCAGAAGAAAATCAGCAACTCCACCATTCTGATAATGGACACTTCATAAATTGGAGGACGAATGTGCTGCGTAACTTGTTAGAATACATTTTTTACAGAGGCAAAATCATAGTGCGCCCCGTGTTTGTCCAGTGTCTTAATAAAAACCAAACAGAGCCTGCCTGCCTGCCTGCCTAATTTATAACAAGCCATATGCCTCACTTGTGATCCACTTGACTTGGAGATGATAAAAGATCCAATCAAAACCAGAAGATTACTGCTGGTTAACTTGGTTAAACGGCAATAATAACAACAACCAAACTCTTCATACTAAGGAAAGTCTACCACATGGATCCTTTCATGCCATGGGGCTGCACTCACAATCATATCCTTCCTAATATCTACGTACTCGAGATCCTTCCTTAAAGTACAAGCCTAAGTTTCCTTAGGTCTTCCTATCTCCCTTACCCTGCACCACCGTCACACAGTCACTCTTTTTACCAAAGGATCTGAATCTACCACTTGACAAGTCCAAACCACCAAAGAGAAAATCTCTCATCTTATTCTCAACTAAGTCACACAGACTTTTCCTTCAAATATTCTCATTCTGATTATTTTCTTCTTAAGTGCACAAACTCCAACTAGACTTTCAACTTTGCTACACTCTTTCTGTGAGCACGTTGGTACCTATTGCTAGATCATCACATATGTGGAGTTCATTATAACAGGATTTTGTTAACAAGTGCCCTAGGAGCATTTGTTAAACACTTCAATGAAGAAACTTTGTCATTTCCAGTGCACCGTCATCCTCATGTTATATGTAATAAGTGCATTGGAAATGAAAACATTTCCTCATTAAGTATGGTAAACCACTGCCCCAGTGTACTCGTTAACAAGATCCATTTGCCAAAGTACAAAAATTCAAGAAAAGGAATGCAGAGGTAAAAAGATGAAGTCTGCATACCAACTATGAGTTCGCATTGACCACTACCTATAAATCATATTAGCTTTGAATTTCAACTTCTTTACAAGCATTGCATTTTCAGCACCACAACCCACAAATAACAAGAGATTAGTGACTTATGTATGCACTACAACGGAGTTAAATAATTACCTTTTGATCATTCTCTAGATTTAAATAAAAAGCTATTATGTACACGAATTTTTTTGGTAACTTTTCAAGTTTTCTCAATGTTTCTAATTTCAAAATGATAATGAATTGTAAATACCATGTTGGGCTCAATGGGGTTGAACTAATTAGTGGAATCACAAAGCAGACACTACATTTTGGTGGTCAATTGGAAAATATTGATTTTGATCCTGTCATTTCAAAAATCAACCATCCCCCTGTCCTAGCTGTTGGAGCATCAAGATATATACTGGATGATTATAAACAATATAATCCATTCACTCTGATAAGTTGGCTATTGTGACTCAAGACTGTTGTTATATGTTATACAAAGTGTTTTAAGCAAAAGATGTCTCGGTACAGGGTATAAACTGTATCTGTCGTTCCAAAAGTTTGAACATGGAGAAACTACATGAAAAAAATGAAATGAACAAAATTATCCTTCTTAAATATACAATCACAGAAGAAGTAAATCATTGAAAAGGTAACAAAAAGAAGAGGTCTCACGATAATAGCTGATATACAGCGCTGGGCCTCGGATTGAATGCAATAGCAGTGACAGCTCCAGTATGCCCCCGCAAGACTGAGATTGGAAATCCATCAGGCAAGCGCCACTGTAAAGCAAAAGAACAATAACAATCATGACACAGGATGTGCATAATGAAAAGAAGAAAGTGCAGTTAGATACAGAGCAAGACATTCTTACAACTCGTATAACAAAGTCATTTGAAGCAGATGCCACCAGTGCATTGTTTGAACTTACAGCTAGGTCAGTAATATCACCCTTCAGATTTTGCATGAACAATGAGGAAATTAGCAGTTATAAGGGGGGAACATCTAAGTTTCACAAACTGATTTCATTATGCAGAAATAAGTAACTAACTTCATGTCCCCGACAGCTTGCCAAACAAAATGCAGTTTCCATTGACCAGATCTTCACAAGACGATCATCTGACCCAGTGATGACATATCTCCCTGATCGATCAAATATTGCTGCAAGATACAAGGACGTTGGAGAAAATATCATAGTGAATCCATGCTTTATCAATTGAATCTACTAACAACTACCCCAGTAATAATAAAATTCTGGGATGTAGCTAGACAAAGGACTGACTAGACAACTAAATCACCTTCTTGGCACAAGGCTCAAGGACACATAAGCGGAAGCAGTCAAAAAGAGTGGAATTTTAGAGAAAACCTGGTATTCCCAGGGAATTGCTAGTAAAAGACCAGTCAGATTTCTGGGACTAGAAAACAGTCAGCTTGTCAATATGTTTCCAGCAAAGGGAGAGGAAAACTACCCAAAGCATAGAGTATAAGTGGGCATTTGAGAGGAGAGGAGAAAAGGACGGCAGAAATATTGTCAACAACATGATGCAGCTTTATGGTAGGATAGGACCTTATATCTTCCAGCTAGAGGAGGACAAAGCATTCCAAGGAATAAAAAATGTAATAACACAGAATGTTTAGAAAGACATAAACAAATGCAGCATCCTACTGAATCAAAGAAAATAGAAGAGATGAAGACATCCTCACTCTCAAATAAATTATCATGAAATCCTACCACAATAGACAGCAACTCGATGTCCCCTTAGCTTCTTAATATTTTGCATCCTTTCAACCAACATCAGTGGCTTCGCCATAGCATAACATGCAGAGTGAATTGATGGGGCACGATGGTGCTTTCTAAAACCTCCCCCTATTTCCCTTAAACCAAGCCCACGGACCTGATCAGCCCGCATATGTGGCCAGTGCAAGTAAGCTGGTAGACGCTTAAGTTGCTTATTGACCTTGCTCCTGTCAGCTGTAAATCATCGATCAGAAGTTAAACTTCTTATCGATAGGTCAAATTCAGAGTGTATTTATTAGATCAAGCTAAGCTCAAGTAAAAAAGAAGGTTATATCAACCTATATAGATGATAGAATTTAATACACAAAAAAAGCCAGATCCAAAAGAACAATGAAAATAATTTTAAAGAGCACATTTCATCATTAGCCCTTACACAACTTTACAGTGAGCAATAAGGACAAAATCAAGGCTATATGCTGAAATGCAAGCTCAAGCCTCATAAATGCCAGTTGAGGGACAGGACAGAAAACCTAAATCAAGAACAATTCAGAACAGTAGACCACTGCTGCAAGAAAACTGACTATTGTAAAAATAAAGATATAACCAAAAGCTACCACATGAAGTGGATAACGAACATCCTATGCTGCGCTTCCAGGGAGAAAAGTATGATTTCAGTCATCAAAGATAGGCTACAAATATGCATATTAATAACTTTATCAATCTTTACCTAAATACAGTTACATAGAGTAGCATGACTATGGTGCTAATCAAGGAAAAGTAAGAAAAGAAAGTCACTTTCTAGCCCAAAGATAAAAGTAGATGTCCTAGGTGAGAAAGACAAACAGGCCAGAATAAACTAAAATTAGAGCACTTAGCAAAAACATATCACTCATGCATAAAAACAGGAATAGAGACCTCCTGATATTTTCAATATTTATAGATACATTTAAAGTAGAGGTTCATGCAAAATGCCTACCGCGTCAAAATGTGCACAATGACATGCCCATGATCACTTTTTCTACACATTTTGCTCTTCATTTGCAACACATATGCCAATCTGGACATGACTTTTTAAGTGTAAATTGCATTTTTGTGATCTGCTGCATTACTTTAACATTTTTTACATGTCCATCATTGAGACCTAATATGAATGTAAATAGTCTGCAAATTTAAAAAAAGCACTTATATTGAACACAATTTGCATCTGATGAGTCTAATATGGATTGGATAAGGACAGAGCAGTTGTCATGCAAAGTGTGAATACGATAAGTCCTTTGGACCTGTCGACATGGTTCATTACCAATATAAATTAAAATAAACAACAGTGAAGATGCTGTAAATTACTTATAAATAAAATCAATCATGCTGCCGTATTTAATCTATTGAGTTCACACAACAAGTACCTGGAAACCATCATAAAGGTAATAAATAGCATGTGCTAATGCTATGTCCAAATGCTATGTCCACCATAATCTAAGTGAATTGTAAAGATGCATCAAAAAGAGTGAATTCACTCATATATCCAACAATGGACATGCATGGGACTTGATCTTATCTGTAGAGTATGTTTCGTTTGTCATAAATTTAGAATATCTTACATTTGAAGTTCATAATATTTAAATTAGCTCACTAATTAAATGGTGCAAAACACATAACGTGTATCTTCGGTTCATCCATGGAGTATATTTGACTTGCCATTTATACATTTTTTCCCTCATAATTTAAATTAATTAGACTGATCATAAAACTCAAGTAAGCTTTGCGATAGTTTTAGTACTAAATACATTTAATTAATTGTAAGTATGTTAACAAAATGTGGAACCTGTGCAAGCACAAGGCAGCAGGCTAGGATATAAACTTGAGTTTTGCTAATAACTGTTGTAGCGTCAATGCGTGGTGCATCCCTTGTGTGCCAAGTGTCCTCAGTCCTCATGTCCTATTTTGACACGTTTTAACATTCATTTTCAAGACATATACCAGCGTGGCATATATCTTTATTTACGTTGCACTTTTTTTGTCTGTATTTCATTTGTCTATTTTGTTTTGCCCTCAAGTATATTATACATGACTACAACTGAGACCTATTAGGACCATACATAATCTAACAAAGTAAAAAACGCTTACAATAAATTTAATTGACAGACAGTTAGATTAAGAAGGCTTATATTAAATAAATTTGTCCCAAGTTGGACTAAAATGAATAACAATAGGTATGTTGTTGTGCAAGGTGCAAATATACTAAGTCTCTTCAACTCATCTATATAACTCATAAGCCCATTATGACAAATCCCATATAGGTGCAGCTTGTCCTCTATTGTCTAAGTCCTCAAATACTTTATGTTGAATACAACTTGTTTATGTGTGTTTTTCATGCAAAATGCAGATATATAGGAGCTCTTAAGCTTATCTAGATAACATATGAGCCCACCATTAATTTTGGACAAATCATATTTTTGTTCAGTATAATCTGTCTTTTAGTGTCAACTTTATTGGTTCAAATCCTATGTGAGCCTCCTCTATTTGGCGACAAATTCGGGCTTTATGAAGCATTTTCTGGGTGCCTAAGTGGAGCCTCCTCTATGTGCAATCTATCTTTTAGTGTCTAGTTTATCAGTTCAAATCCTATGTAAAGCCTCATCCTCTATTATGAAACAAAAATTATTTGGAAGTAAATGAAAAAAAGATTACATTACATAAAACTTATGTGGTAAGCTGAAAATGAATAACAACAGGTCCATTGCTATGTAGGTCCAAATACAACAGTATGCAGAAAATAGATTACAACTGTAAACAGGGCACAATGTTGAACAAATAGATGGATTTACTTTATCAGAAGAAACAGTGAATAGGAAATCAAACTGCCATGGAACATCACATACCATCCAACAAGGAAAAGGAACCAACTCCCAGCAATGTTGGAACATCAGCAGCACTGAGTGAATCTATTCCAACGTTGTCTTGCACTAAATGGCCTGTATACTGCATCAGTTGCTTGAGAAGCTTTACCATGTGGTCTTTCCCAATGTGAGGATACCTATTCATACACAGTGTCAGATGGTTCAGTTCCCATTATCTGTCGAAAGATAATATGAAGGAGCACACTGCTGTAAATGACACTGATGACTCGTGCTTTTAGATAACTACAGCCTGAATTCAATCCCCATCTGCGTCTCACTTTCTGATTCTTTCCCCCTCAAACTACAGCTCCACCACGTGAACTCTAAGAACTTTTAGTAACTCTCATGTTGATTAGAACAGTCAATTCAAAACAAGATGATCACGAATTACAAAAAAAACTGGGCTTGGATATTAACAAAGAACATTATTTGAATACTTAACAACTAGCAAAAGAAAGTTGCAAGAACAACTCCAGATAACAGGTCATGACGTTATATCTAGCTTCTACTTTATATACTATTTGAGATATAGCAAACTTATAAAGCATGAGGTTAACACCAAACCACGCAATGCACAGATGTTGTGAATGCAAATCCCACAATTGATTCATATGGATGATAGCATTTTAAATTCTATTTGTGCCAAAAGATACACAAGGCTAGAAAGTAGAAGCTAACATACCTTTCCACCAGATTACTATAATTTAAAGGGAAAGAGATGCCATCATCATCCTCATCCCCACTTCTAATTCCACTCCTAGAAGCCCAAGCATGATACCTTCTAGGAAGCAGCTGATGCTCCAAAAGTTCATTCTGGAGTTGGCCAAAGGTTCTCTGGCACGGTCCAGTTGACAGAAAATGCATGATCAAGAAGTATATTTCTCTGAGGTCTACATCAACATCAGTCTCAACAGCATGACCAGAAGCTCTTGCTGGCCTTCCGATTTCAACCACTTCATGCACCTTATTAGAGAAAATCAAAGGTCCCATGCTAGAAGAAAGTGCTCCACCAGAAGAAGCACACTTCGGAAAATCCATCTTACTAGTGGCTGAAGCAACAAAATAAGCACTTGTTTCACCACTCTAAGTTATTAAGAATGCATCTAGACAAAAAAGCTATTAACAAGAATATCAACTTGTCAATGCAATTCTTCTGAAGAAATGAGGATCCCAGTATGCCATCGACCAAAACTCTAAAAACATTATATTGAACCTATGGTTCAAACTCAAACCGGTAGCACAAGCAACAGAAACATGAAGCTAGAACCACATATCTATATTCAAAGAATTGAATATTGTTCTTTCTTGTGTTATTTAAGACATAAATTGTGAAAAGCATCTTCTTTGTTGCTAATGTCCTGGGAAAGATGTGATGACTATACCTATTCCAATGCCTTTTAGAAAGAAAGACTCCCAGAGAAAGGGATGACAGTATGCTTGGATGGCAGTGCTGTTTTTATCTCTTTGACTACCGGATATTACAGCAGTTAACAATAGATAATGTCTTCATCTACCACCTCAAGCTCTAGAGAAATATAATATGAGCCTTAAAAGAGGAGCTACAAAAGGAATAATATATAGGAAAGGAAATCATAAAAATGGAACTCTTGACCGATACTGTAATACCCTATTAGATGACTGCTTTCCTCTACAACCTAAATTAAGGTACAGACCACAATATGTCAAACATAATTGCTTAACATTGGGTACAATCAATAAATGAACCAGCATTCTTTAATAAATCTACATATCAACCATACTCATAAGCATTTTCGCAATTTGAAAAACATGAAATTGAGTGGAGTTAGGGTGCCATGGATGAAGCTCAAGCATCATTAAGCTATGACGGCAAGGCCGATTATCGGGCTTAATCAGTTACGACAGATTAAGAGAACCAACAAACTCAAGGCTGGGCTGCCATTACAATGATACAGCAGGAAAGCAGTAAAGACAAAATTGATGTCTCCAAAAGAGAACCAACAACATTTTATATAAGATCAAGTTCCTTATCACAGCTTCCCTAAATAAGTACGGTAATAAATTTCATTCACTCTTTCAAGGTGCAAATTAACATGGCCAGCAAACGATCTGATGGGAATTAAGCTACAAGAGAAGGGGCTTAACTCAAGTAAGGAATAAATGCATTTTCAACAGACCTTCACATCAGAGCTGAGCTAACCGATGAGTTAGGCATAAAAGGAAGGAAAGAAGAGAGAGAAACTTCCTGTTACATGTGTTTCATTGGCATGGCTTTTAGGGCACAGAACATTCATGCGCACAGAGACTAGCTCAAAAGCAACTGAATCCCTTCTCACTCTAGTCTCATGCTAACAGAAGGTAGGGCTTCCAACTACCTCCTTCGATCATTGCATTCTCTTTTTCATTACTGCATTTTCTTCTAATACTTAGTACGTCTTGTATCTTTTTCATTATTTTGTCATTTAGTTCTTTAGCCTATATTTGCAAGTGGCACCGAGGGGGTGCCAGCTCATGATCAGTAAAAACAGCTCTCTTTTTTTGCTCTCTCTAGGATTGGATCCTATTTTTTAGTTCACATCCCCAACCTGCCTACCCCGAGAAACCCGCTTCCACAGGCCAAACACCCATGGCAGGAGATTATGTGTCAATAAAGTCTAAAAAAGACTCCACGTGACTAAAGTATTTTTCCTTCGGAGAAGCATCTATCTTCAAAGTAAAGTAGTTATTTCACTATTTTAAAGGCTTTGCAGTTTCTCTGCTTCTTGAAGCTCTTAATAAAGTGCATTTCTGTGAACTTGCATGTTCCAATTCGTACTACCGATAGATGTACCAATATTTTAAATAATGTTTTATGTTAGAAATATATTTTTCGACAATTTACTTTATTACAACAATATAATCTGACGGTTCAATTAACATGCTTCTGATCTAACTATCCAAACCACGTAATCAAAGTGTGCAAACATAAATGACTGTTCAATATTTACCATAAGAAAATGCATTAAAAGGATTGTAACAATTTTACATAAATTTATTCTATTAATGGCATGTATTCATTTTAAATGAATTAAGGTAACATTTGATCCATGCTCTAATCAGACCAACCCCTTCCCAACCTTCTGCATGTAATTTTTGTTAGGTGCTCCAAAAGCAATGTTCCCCAAATGCATTAGGAGCAATGCTCCTGAAGCATGTAATAATTAATTCCACAACAACACCCCCCTCCCTTCCCCTTCAACACCATTCTGGGAGCTATATCTACTATTTCCCATCATTAATAAAATAAAGGAAATGAAAGAAATAAAGAAGAGACAGGAATAAAACGTTTGGTTGGGTTGAATTAATCAAAATTATTCCAGCAAAAGGTGTTAACATACAACTACACACGATGATGAGTTGAGCACATTTCTACTAGAGCCAAACTATGGAACTGAAGACTTGAAAAATTATATAGGAAATCTGCGAATCTTTTTTTGATTGGATGAAGTGCACGATAAGCACTAAATCTTGGGTGTGGAATCAAGTCGAAGACATTTGATTGGTTCAATTAAGTCCTTAACATTTTTTCAAAAGTTGAAATCACATCCCTTCAAAGAATAATGCCTAAAATTGCCACCGTGGCACTCAATAATCACCCACTCGGCATCCTTAAATTGCAATTTCCAGGACTCATTTCCATATTTCTGATTACATTTCATACAAAAGCTTTAGGACTTGTGGGGTAATTGACCCTTTTTTGTTCAATCGATGAACTTTTTCCAAAGCAACATGCAGTTCAGCTTCATAATATATTCAGTTGAATTCCATGTCATATGGGGAGGATCATGGTAATTCAAATCAAAGGAATTTCAATCTAAATAAACTCTTGCCACGAAGTATGTCAATAAAAACACGTGGAGCTGATAGCATAGCCAGCTGCTTCAATCAATGAAAACATGAGGGTCTCATTGACAAGCAGTCCAATTTCTTGATAAAATCACTGGATTCTTTCCTTTTAACTTTGAAAAATAGAAACTGTCTCTAATGTTGCTAACCCACCCCCTATCAATCCCCAAGTCAAGCAAACCCCCCACTACTCAATGCATTGGCATATAAAAGATTTTCAAAAGATCAAAACTAGATGCGTAACTAAATTCCATAAATTTATTGAAATAGTTAGGTTAAGAGGAAACTCCTGCTGATAGGTACATTTCTTTAAAAGATTCTATCAATCATAGGAAATATACAAGGACGCCTTAAAAACCCCATAATATTGGACAAAGAAAGTATTAAAGTCCATTTGATCTCCACTCCAATGAGTAAAGTTATGTTAGATAGAGCATTGTGAACATTTCCAGTCAAAAGAATGAATGCACTTTCCATACGACATTCAAAGCTCAGATATCACTATTGATGGATAGCGAAGTATTCCTAGACTGGTTATTTGAAAAGTGCTCATAGTTGGCAAGTTGTTTCTGTTGTTGATATGAAGAGGAAAAAGTGATCTCGTGCTGCAAGTTCATGGACATGAATTTATGAAACCTAATATGTGTTCCATACTACAAGGCTCCATCTAATTGTTCCACCGGAGCAAACTCCGACATCAATCTTCGAGGATATAGGAAATAGCATTTCTTTGGATCTGAAGGAAAATTTTCATACAATTTATGTGAACTTGAATTAATCCCTCGAAATAGGGAGCAGACATCCAGATAAAGCAGCCAATTTTATATCGTAGCGTCAGTAAATGAAATTTTGGCAAATGACTGAAAGTGGAGTTCACTTCACTAACAGAGCGGCTCCATTCTTTAAATGGGATGATGCTTATGTGAATCAGACCATTGTAAAGCCTGAAAACAACAGTCATCCCGTCCTTTACCCTGGCGACTTTTATCCCAATTTCATCCAAGGAAATAAATTTATTAATCTACAAAACAGTGACACACTAACTTGAACCTAATCACTAGCCGGAAATTCCACTAGTTCCTCCTTTGCAAACATTCAGCAAGTGGAGATAAAGCAAGCAAACAGGAGATAGTACTGACCAGTGGCCGCCAAGAAAGGTAAGACAACAACCGAAACAACGAAAAAACCACAAGCTCAGCGTGAAATCGCACAAGCCGCACTAGACTTTCCAACAACACCCATCCAATTGCGCGAAATTCCTCGCCCAGTCGCGCTCGCGCACTATAAACGCCATCACCAAAGAACCACCAGAAGTAATCATGGAAATGCACAAACCACCACAGACTAAAGATGCCGCAGCCCTCAGTCAGGCGCTGCAATTCGCGCCATTCTATCGGTCGATTTCCGCGAGAACCCATAAAAATTCCCAATCCCACAGCAACAACTCCACCCCAAAGTTCGTTTTTTTTTTTTTTTTCCGGTTCGAATCTCCACCCCAAGTTCACATGCATTAAAAAGATCACCAAAGCACAAGACGGGCACAAGATCTAACGCATAACCTGATCAAATGAAACAGACCCAACCAAAAAATAAATAAAATAAAACGAAACTGCCGAAAACGAAAGCGGCGATTACTGCCACCGGACGAAGATGGCTTGCTTACCCGAATCGGAGCGGACTCAAACCGCCGCGGCGCCGCCGGCGAAGTCGGGAGGCGAAATGCGGAGCTCGCATTCAAGCTTCGAGAGAAGCGAATCCCTCCTCCGTCGACATGGACGAGAATCCAAGCTGCCCAACAAGTTGCTCGGAGAGCGAGAGCGAGAGCGAGCGAGCGAGCGAGCGAGAGCGAGAGAGAGAGAGAAATGATGGTGGAGAGAGAATCGTTGGGATGATACGAGAATTTGCTTTTGGATTTTCCTTTTGCAGAAACGCGCGAGTATATTACGAAAATAAAAGAAGAGGAAGAAGATGATAATAATAATAATTAATAATAATATAATAATTAGGGGAAAAAATCGATTAAAAAGAAATTAGGGTGCGGCCCGGAGTTTTTGGTGGCCGAAGCCGCCGCACTCGCCCACCTAAATTACCGGAAAAGCCCCGGCCGGAGCCCGGAGACTCGGCGCGGTGGTAGGGGCAAAGGCGTCTTTTCGCTGTCCGAACGCGAGCCCGTCGAGCCACCGTCTCTCTCTCTCTCTCTCCCCGTGTTTTCCGGGGAATTTACGATCTTGCCACGTTTCGGCAGTTTTCAGACATCATCATTACGTGAAAATGCCTTTTTGGTCTCGCCGTCCTTCCAAATTTTCGACGGCTAGAGATCGCGTGCCCTTTTCTCATTTTCGATTGGTCCATTTTACGTAGATTCTAAATTTCCTATTTGGAAGTTTCGAGCCGAAAAAGAAAAAGAATACTCGTTTGGAAAATATTATCTCGTCGTTCTTCACTAACACTTAAGGGCTTTTATAAAATGAGGAGAAGGGAAAATCAATTTATTTGCGAAATTTAAACTTTAAACACTGCTTAATCAAAAAAGAATGCATAAATAAGTTCGATTTATTGTCGAAATAATTTTTTTTATTTTCAAAGTGTAATAAAATGTTTCGATTTGACACAACACGAGAGAACTTCTTATTAGAGCTTTTCATGGACCAATTCAAACAATGAGAGAACTTTTGATTAGAGTTTTTCATGGACCAATTCGAACAATGCTTGATTCTGACAAGAAGCTGACAAAGAGAGAATCGAGCTTCCTCCTATTGAAATGGAATTCACAAAAAAATTGAGTGATTAATTGTGGTTCTTATTTTAATAAAAAGAGGTATTTTTGGCATGCATTTGAAGTTGAGGTTACCGACCAAAAAAAAAAAAGTTGAGGTTTTATCTTACATGGTGTGCGTTGAGCGTTGGAATAAACAATACATATATTCGTTATTTTTTCTAAAGATGTCCAAATTATTCATACAAATTGAAGTTGTAGTTCATCCTATTTAGTTTTAGATCAATTCATGTATGGAATTTTTCTTTTTCGCATGAACCTAGTAGATGTATTAAAAATAATATAGACCATTAAAAATGGAAGCTCCTATCAAATCTGTCAATCCAAATTTAATTTAGCACACCCCCAGTGGCTACCCTTCCAACATGGAAGGGGGAGGTGAGGGGTTCAAACCCCACATTCTCAGGGAGGGATGGCGTGGGGACGCGCAAATTTCAGAAGTAGGTTTCGACGCCCACGCCCTGCAAGAGGCAGGACAAAAGTCTGAGGGTGAGTGTAGAATAGGTATAGAGTAGAACTGACCAAAAAAAAAAAAAGGCCTACAATAATAACTCGAACGAATATACATAAGATAATTCGACCATAAATATCAAACAAACGGTGGCACAATTTCCTTGAGACAGAAAAAGATGTTGATAACAGAGTAAGCTTTTCTCAATTTTTAGCCCAACCCCTACCAGCTGCTTTGATCCTCCTTACGTACACGTTCATCCACCAGTCTATCCATTAAGATTCTTCTGAGGAGTTCAGAGCCGTTGGGAGTTGATTGGAGCAATCGCTAAGATTTAGGCCGCCCAGACGATCGGTTCTTACCGGCAAAAGCTTGGTTTCCCAATATGAAGTTTGCTTCTACTGTTACATCGAATGTCCCTCCAATTGTTGACCAAAACTCGCAGAGCTGTTCTAACTTATCTCTGGTCCTCTTGCCATGGATTCCTAGCCTTGTTAACAGCTACTTCCTTCCCGTTCAACTGTCATCTGGAGATCAATGAGTGACCAGTATCTTATAGGATTTGATAGCTGCATAACACAATGCTCCTTGTTACCTGACAATAGCATGTGCCTTTATCTACGATTCGATGGTGCTGTCCAAGATATTTCTTGCATCAGCTATCTACGGGATCTTCCTGAACATATCCACACCACAACACTTCACTAAGATGTCCCCCTGATTATAGCACTTCGAAGTCTCTATGAGCACCTCATTCCATCGGACTTGTTCTCCTCTCATCAAGGTCCTCATCTTCGTAACATCTTTCCCTCGAAGACCAACAATATTAATCACAATCTTGTTGATGTTATCACAATTTCATCATAAAAACAAAAAAAAAAAAAAAAAAAAAAAAAAAAAAAATCTGTAATTATCAAATGAATATGAGAATAAGGATAATCTCTGCATGTTAATTATTATGCAACCCTTTGTAAAGAGATGCCCCATTTACAATTATCAATTGTTATCTGCAAATTATTCTTGAAGTGAAAACACAAAGGCAAAAGGCTGCCTTTAAATAGGAAAAAGAGTAGAAGCAGTGAACCAGATATCTACTATAGGCCAAGCAGCAAGGAGTCTGAGGTCTTTGTGACCAAATCCATTTTGAAATTGATAAATGCTAATAGCAACAGATTTTGCAACAGATAATATTAACTTCATCAATCGTAAGCCTCTTTGGCCCTTAATCCCCACAAACATAATTCAGGCATCCCTTGTGCTTTCACCTCAGAAAGCTAGTAACATTGCTAAAACAGTGTAGGATGCAGGACGCATTATGTGACGCCCCGATCCTCGAGGATGCACCCATCCCTCACCCAGTCAATTAATAATGACGTCTCAGGATGCATCGCCGACCATTTCATTTTAATATACGCATACGGAAGCAGATATAAAATCCTCATATAATAAAATAATGGGATAAGGAAGTAGAACCATAAATTTTCAAACCAAAACCAACTTTTTATAAACACACAGGTTTATTTACAACATCAAGTCGTTTACAAAAATATCGGCTTAATAAAAAAAGGGACTATCCCATGACTAACAAGTCAGACAGATTTATCGATTATGTTTCATTCACTCCCTCAAACTTCGGGACTTCTAGTCCTCCACCAACAACATCTATGGACCTGAAAATGGTTATACAATAACTAGTGAGATAATATCTCAGTGAATTCTATCCCTAAGACTCGATTAGAAAGAAAATATGCCCTAGGGGCTACCTATGCACAACCATGAGTCAGAGGGCTTACCTTGGCCTCAGTTCCCTCCTACAAGTCAATTCAATTCATAGATACTGACAAGTACATGATCCCCTCAATTCAATTAGATCGAATCCTCGATTAATTAACTCAGTTGATTACATGTCATCAAGACCACTCTCTGGTCATCACAGGTATTTGGTCTCAAATCTTACTCTCGATTCAATTAGCATTGTCCACCAAATTCTTGGCTATAAATCACGGTCCAAATAACACAACCTATTTTAAGGTGGTAATCACAGCCCAGTGAACACAACCTTTATTAGGTGGCAGATCACGACCATATTATGCACGACCTCTATCAGGTGGTGAATCACGGCCCGATGGGCATGATTGATTCCAATTCGATGGCAAATCTCGGCCCAACTGGGGTGGCTTTCTAAATCCACTCACAACCTTTCACGGTTATTTTCCATTCAATTACTAACATTCTCAAATTTTGGAATAAATCCCCACATACTTGCCAATTCGCTCAATTTTCCTAATCCATGGCTCAATTAAATAAACAGACCGCACCACAATATCCAGCATAAAATTTCAGTCATTGGCTATCCTAGCATAATTTTCGGGAAATAAATAATTAAATAAATAATTATGAAAAATATTAAATATATGTAATAAATCCAACTTATGCCCATTATAGCCTAATTGGAAGTCGAGACAAGCACGAGAAATTCTTGAGACTTATTCAATAAATACTAACACGAGTCTACTTATTCTTATCACTAACTAACCACCTAACATGCATTGACAGATAATTAAATTAATTAATCTAATTTAATCTATCCACATAAACATTCTTAATTAATCTAATTAAACTGTAAACATAATTTACCTACTAAGCAAAGATTAGTGTTTAAAATCGAAGACTGGAACACCGCGACGACAATGCGACGGCGCCCGAAATCCAAATTTTCGGCGGCGTTAGCGAACACTCGGGCCAGGCCCAAAAGCCTTGCAAGCCCACAACAAATTGCTGGGCTTGGTTGTTGGGCTTAGGCTTGCTTAATTCTTGGGCTTAACTTGCTGGGCTTCAAAGTCTGGGCTTGTCTTCGGATGGGCTGATCTTTGCGAGTTGGGCCGAGCAACAAAAGAGATTGTTGGGCCGAATTACTGCTTGCTTGTGGGCCTCAATTGGGCTGAATTTCACTGGTTTGTGGGTTGCTGAATCGAGCTTTGCTAGGCCCGATTGGCTGAAGACTGCTTGGGCTGATTTTGCTTGGGTTGTTAGGCTGCTGGACTTGAACTTTCGCTGGGTTTCACGAGCTGAAAGGAGCGGCTGACTTGCGTGAAGATTTTGGCCGCTCGGTTGATGGGCTGGAGCAGGCAGCGCGGACGTGCAAGGGAGAAGCGGACGAAGGAGCAGCGAAGGCAGCTGAGCTGGCGTGGCCTTCTGCTGGGCCGAAGTCGTTGCTGGCGCTGAAGGGAGATGCACGCGGCTTCGCTGGTGGAGGCGACAAGAGCTGGTGGAGCGTTCGGACGTGGCAGTGGAACGAGTGGAGATGCGGTCAACTTTGGGACTTCGGTTTGATGTTGGGTTGACTGAGCTTGCAGGAGACTCGGACGCGTGGAGAGGGATGCCTGGCAGCAGCAACACCGAAACTGCTTCGGTGGAGGTTGATTTCGTGGGTGGTGTCGCGGCAAGGAGTCAACACCGTCTTCAATTGATGACTGAGGAGGGTTGAATCATGGACAGTTGGCAGCTCGGTGGAGAAATTTCGGTGGTGGGTGTAGGCGAGATGATGGGCAGCTTCGGTTGCAGAGGAAAATGAAAATGAAAGTAGAACAAGAGAAGCGTGAAGAAGACGGGGCGAAGGAGGCGTGATCAAGAAGCTGCCGTAGGGGAGGGGATGAGTCAAGAAGAAAATATCCAATTCATCATAGCTTAGGCCAAAAGTCCACACTTATATCCTTGCATTGATGGTATGTCCCCCCTTAATACTTTCCACCCAAAATTTCCACCAAAATAGTCCAAATTGAAGCTAAAATTGAAGCTAAAATTGAAGCCTTTCTCATGGATCCGAATTCTATAATTTAAGCTTCAATTTCTTTACTCAATTCCTAAATGGAGGTCTGATTTCGATGAAGAAAAATCTCGTATAATTTTCTGCCAATCCCAACACTCAAAGGCTCGGCTTGGAAGTCCAAATTTCCTTTCATTTAGCCCGTACGAATTTCCGCTAATTTTCCGCAACGTTTGAAACGGTTTTCCGCAAAAATCTCGGAATCATCGAAAAATTTTCGGAGGATGAGTCAATGTTCCTAAAATAGCTTGTGACATCATAGAACTTTCAATTTCTGAAATCGGATTCAAATTCGCAATTAATTTCAATTTGGCGCGCTTTTAGCGTGACCTAATCTACCGGATAACTTTTAGAAATTTTTAGTGTAATTGACCCGTAATCGATTTATCTCAAGCCACACTGTACATATTCGACACATTGGCGACCATCGGTTGTTGTGAAAATCTCAAGGTTTCAATTACAGGTACTAGGTACCAAAACGTTAGAAAATCAATTTAGTGTCGATCGATGAGAATTTTGCAATCAGGTGGAATCACCCATATTTTGATCACATATCTTCGTCAAATCGACCTATCTCTGATCTTTGATCGATTTCGATAGTGCCGTAATAACCCTTGTAGATCAACACAATTGAGCAGTCGATTCTTGGTCGAATTCTCAAGTCCAATTGCATTTAGATTCTTTAATTGCTTCCCTAGATAGTCTAGTTATTTCATGAGTGATCAGCTTAGAGAATAGCACTATCGGCGCGTCGATGAAAGATTTATTTAATCGAAAACAAATTCTGAAAATTCAGGCCGTCACACGTTGTTATAGCAACAGATTACTATCAATTGCACGAAGCCATGCGATCATCTTGTCTCCAGTTTAATTAGTTGACACAAAAGAGCATTTATATATAGACACACACAAGCACGGAGAGAAGGATTCTGAAAACATTTAGAACCAACCAAAACATTTATTGACGTCGTTCATCCCTGCAAGACCTCATCTACTTAAGACACTACCTGCACAATCTAAGAAGAAAGTTTTGCTCAGTATTCGGGATACGTCAGATAAATGAAAAAAAGAAGAAGCTGTTCTATTAGTTAACTGAAGCATCATCAGATGCAGGGTCTAAACCTCTTCTCAAATAGCTCAACGGAGGACCTGGTTGCTCTGTACGGAGGTTTTCAAGAGATCAGGCCTTTTCGGGTCCTGCCCCAATGGGAACTTCCTAAGAGACAATCCTCATGGAACACTGGTAAATTCTATTTAAGCAATGCTTGTTGTAGTATATATGCACTAGTACTCAGTCTATCGAATGACGTGAATGGTTGTTAGTATGGGTGAAGAACTATTTGGTTTGTTGACAAGGGAAAATTCAAATCCAAGACCATTCTGGTTTGCCTCTCTCTCTCTCTCTCTCTCTCTCTGTGAAAACTCCGTTGAATGTGATGAGAATCTTAAATAATGGTAGAACTAGTGTATATACTAGTATATGTGCTGGGTATAGTTTGGTACTGTTAATTTATGATATTATATGACATTGCCAATACGGTCTTCATAATCCAAAGTAATGAACATTTTTTCCATGTGGGGAGCTCAATGGTTCATTTAGTTATCCTATTTGAACAGATGAAAGTCGTAACGAGTGTTACTTCTTTCAGTCTCATGGACATCACGGCATCATATCATCTTGTTGTTTTGTCGCAGAGGTAAATTTGCTCTTCCTTGATTCCCCTTTCGGTGTTGGAATTTCCATCTGCAGTGTTGTTCAGCCTGATGGAGATTATAGCACAGGTCGGGACTTTCGACTCGCTGTATCTCTTCATATTGTTTTCACGGTTCACTTTTGTCTCTTCCTGATGCATTTCTTTCAAAAGATTAATTGATGTCCCCTTTGTTCCGATCTTAGGCACGAACAGTTATGCATTTCTAAATAAATGGCTTGCAAGTCTTCCCAAAATTTAAGTACGGAGACTTTTATCTCGCCAGAGAGAGTTTGCAGGAACGTGTGTTTTGTCACGATTGTCTTAATGAACCGGCTTATACGGTGCAGTTAATGTGGCTCACAAGTTTGATATTGACCTTTGTTTGAGGCCATTATGCTCCTCAACTCGCTTGAATAACAGTAAATCAGAACAATGGCATCACCCAACCATTTATCAATATGAAGGGATTCTTGGTGAGATGATTGACATGGAATCTCCGGTCGAAGCAGATTCTCTTCATTTCTGAATTAAACTAAATTTTGATCCTGGAATGTATTGAGTACTTTTGGAATCACGGGCAGGATAGACTGGAGATATATACCTATGATGGAATTAATTGGTAAGAGTAGTGCACATTCATACGTGGAAATGAATATTTCTTCTAATCCATGAATCGTTGTCTTCTCTTGAGTAGTGGTGCAGAGTGTTATCTTTCATGGATTATTGTCTTCTCTTGAATAGTAGGACAATGGATGCAGCTGTTCCGTCGTCAACAACCCGACGCAACATTGCAGCACCAAAGTTGAAAGCACAGGATAAATGTTACCCCGGGACCGTAACAATCTGGTAAGCGCTATTCATGAAGGATTGCTTTAAAACTAGGCTCTTTGGTTAATCAGATTGCAGATTGGATCGAGGTACATGAAGGATTGATTTTCGTTGCCTCAACTGGGCTCCGGACTTGGAGTGCCGATGTATCTCCCATCTCAAGCACATGCTTTGTTCAAGAGCTTTTTGTCTAATGCACCCCCGTTGGGGGCACCTTCTAAACAATGAGAAGCTAAACATGAAATCACTCTTGAGTGATGATTTAACAATATGTTCACGATCATTATGAGATGAGACGGTTGATGTCAATCTTTGTACTTGATGCAGAACTGTTGAAGCGCTTGCAGAATACTAGAAGCTTGGGAATTCATAATGGATAGTCGGTTGGAAGTGCTTGATGTTTCTTGTTAGAATTCGAAAGTTCTTGGCTACCATATGCAGAAGGCTAGTGATATGAACATCACCGGTTGAATGAAATTGATGTAAGGTCAAGAGTCAGCTTTTTCCTCCTACAAATTCACAGATAGCATTAGAATATTTAAATATTAACCAACGTTTTTATTAACAATTTAAACTTTTAGGATAGGACAATAATCCTATTGAATATTACGTAAACAATATTAAATCACGTTATGAATTGTCAATCAAAGAAGTATGTGTTTTCCTATGTTACAATTGACACTCAAGCGGTGTTCATGTGCATAACAAAGGCTCTCCCCATGATTTTGGCCCTTAAGAATTTTTCAAAACTCTTTATGTGTTGAGTTGATCCGATTTTAAGCTCTCTCGTTAACCAAAATGATTTGAAATTTTTTGTGACTTTTGAGGGACTAATTCACTAATATTAATCCCATTTATTAGTGATTTTCTTTCTCCACACGTTCTTCAAAAAGGTCTTCCCATATTTCTAGATTCAATATCTTTTTGTTAAAACCGAATGTCTCTTCGTTAACCTGATTCTCTCCATCTTCTTTTGGTGGTAAAGAGATGGGCTTTAACTTAACCATCAAGTGGAAAATCTCCTAGTCTCTTTTATATATGGCGATGTGTATCCAGCCCTTAATTCCTTTGACTGCGTCGTACTTGGGAGAAGAGATAATTTAAGAACATGTTCTTTCGATCCAAAAAGGATGGGAATATTACCCAAAAAAAAAACTCTAAACCTATTGCAATTATATTAATTCAATTATAAACTTTTCAATTGTACCAATTCAATCATAAACATTTTGACGATTTGTGAATATAATCATTTTGGTCAATTTTGACCAAAAAATGTTGATGAGGCCGTTTAGTCAGCGCTGGCCATTCTATATAGTATAACAATGCTGTGGACAATTTTTTAAACTTTTTTTTTTTATTTTTTTAAATCTTTTTCCTTTTCCTTTTTTCTTTTTCCTATTTCACCTTTTTTTTTTCCTTTTCGCCGGTAACCGGTCTCAAGCGATGGCCAATCCGCAATGCCTAAAGAGGGCTCGACAAGGGCCGCAACCCATGCTAGCGACCAACGAGGGTTTGTAGACCCTCACCTAGAGGCCAACGAAAGTCAATAGGCTCTCATTGACTGCAACTAGGGGTGAGCGATTCCAGAGTCGGTGCAAGTTCCACGTGGAATCTAAAATTTATCCGTTAAAATTGGAGTTTGGGACACCTAGAGTGCCATAACTTGGCACGGGGGGACACTTAAGTGTCATAACTTTAAAATGGTACACTTAAGTGCCAATATCGGAGTAAAATGGTACACTTAAGTGCCACTCCGGCGAAAATCCAAACAAATGGCTGACGTGGCGATTTTCCGGCGACGGAGGTCCAAAACGGCGTCGTTTTGCACGCCGACGTGGCGAAAAACACAAAAACGATGCCGTTTCGCGTCGACGTGTAAAAATAATAAAATTAATTAAATTAATTTTAATTAAAATATTCTAAAAATTTAAAAAAAAAAAAATTAAAAAATTAAAAAACTAAAAAACTAAAAACTAAAAAAAAAAAAAAAAAGAGGGCATCGGCGGCGGCGGCAAGGGGCGATCCGGCGAGGGCTCGCGGCCCTCTCCGCCGGTCGGCCGGGGGCGGCGACCCCGGCCGACCCTCCCCCTCCGTCGCCGACCCTTCCGGCGACGGCGGCGGGGATCCGCGAGGCTCGGACGAGCCCTCGCCGCGATCCGGCGAGGGCTCCGCGGGGCCGCGCCGCCGATCGGCCCTCGCCGCCGATCGGGGGCGGCGACCCCGGCCGACCCTACCCCCTCCGTCGCCGGCCCTTCCCGGCGACGGCGGGGGCGGCGGCGGCGAGGGCTCGGCCCTCGGCCCGCCCGCCCCGATGCCCCTTTTTTTTTTTTTTTTTTTTTTAAGTTTTTAGTTTTTAGTTTTTTAGTTTTTTAATTTTTTTATATTTTTAGAATATTTTAATTAAAATTAATTTTTAATTTAATTTAATTATTTTTATATTATTTTTTTATACGTTAGCGACCAAACGGAGTCGTTTTTGTGTTTTCTCGCCACGTCGGCGTGCAAAACGACGCCGTTTTGGACCTCCGTCGCCGAAAAATCGCCACGTCAGCCATTTGGCCGGATCTTCGCCGGAGTGGCACTTAAGTGTCCCATTTAATTTCGAAACCGGCACTCAAGTGTACCGTTTTGAAGTTATGGCACTTAAGTGTCCCCCCGTGCCAAGTTATGGCACTTGCGCTGTTCTTTACTTGTTAAAATTGATTATCAAAATTTTCAAACTTAGGACCTACCCCACATATCCTGGAACCTAAAATATACCATGTCATAGGTTGCACATGCATATTTAATTAAATAATTGTAGTGAATCATCACCTTTAATGACTATTATTTGCTACTACAATCCATTGACCACAAGTCATTTGTAAACACACAAAAATTACGAAACATTAACAAAGTAAAAGTCTCAATCATGGATATCGCCGGAAATTGATGCTTAGACTAGTGATTTCACAATACACACTTATCATTGGATGTATGGAATACCGTAAAATGGTGCAAACACATAGAATAAGAAAAACACAAAGACTTGTCACAGGTTCCACCGGAGCCTACCTATCGGAATTTGTTATCGATTTTTGGAACCTAGAACCTACCCTATCTACCTTGAAACCTTGATTACTGGTTCAATCTGAAACCATGCTCACCCCTAACTGCAACAAAGCAAAAAAAACAAAAAAAGATAAGAGAAGAAAAAAGAATTAAGAATATAAAAAAAAAAATCGCAAAACTTGTCCACGTCAATGCCAATAGGACCTTGTAGGGTAATTTGCGTACGTCGGCAATTTCCAATCAAAATTGGTTGGATGGATTATATTGGCAAATTGTCAAATAGTTTATGACTAAATTGGCCAACTTGGCCAAATTAAAAACTGAATTAACATAAGGGCAATAAATTTTTTATTTTTTATAGTAATTTTCCCAAAAAAAAAAAAAAGACTTAGGGATTGATTGGTTATTTTATTTTTCTCTTGTAAATTTTCGTCTTTTCTTTATCTATGCACATCCTATAGATGTGTAGTGTAGAAGAAATATGAGTTTATACTATTAAAATCCATGATGGGTATGTTGGGCAATAGCAGAATTAGGTATTCATCTCGTTAATAACTGCTTCCTTACTTTTGTTCTTGCCGTTTGTTCTGCTATTGCTTGGCCCGTTTGGAACTTTCTGACAATTTTTAGCACAATTAGGATCTTGTTATAATTTGAGGGTGAATGATGGTTTTTGGTGTTTGATAGGTTTTTTTTCTTCTTTTTTGTCGAAACAGAGATTACCATTTCATTAAACCGGAGCCCACCTACAAGAGTAAGGGGCATCAAAACGCAGGATCTCCCATAAAAAGGGAGGGGAATTAGAAACCCAATTTAAGGAAGGATTATATCTAGAGGCCTTTACAACCCACTCTGCTAATCTATTTGAGTGATGAGGGCAAAGGGCCAATTCTAGACTCTAAAAAAGGGTCTAAGAGGCAAATACATTCAGTGATAAGTGGCTTAACATCCCAAGGACAGTGGGAAGAATTTTTCAAACAACTCACCAAAGTTGAATAGTCAGACTCCACTGTTAGTTTCAGATGAGGTTGATTAGCAAAGTGGTGGAGAGCATGAAGACAAGCAAGGGCTTTGGCTTGAAGGGTGGCAGTTGCTCAGACTGGTACTGTCCTCAACCAGAGGAACAGTGTTGACCTGTGGTTCTGGTGGTTGATAGTTGAGGACTTGATTTTTGTCATTCTTGTACTAGGTTTTGGGAGATTAATTGTTTGACCAGGACATTTATAGAATAGTACAATAGAATAAGACATGGACCTCCAAACTCAGACTTGTTGCTTACGGGTCTTACAGGTTTTCCACTGACGTGACTAAGGGAAGTTGGTTTTAGTGGTTGCTTGGAATCATTCCTGGATTTTCAGTCTCACAAACCTTAATTGAAAGAACAATGCAAACTTTCAATTGCAATTGGAAATCAAGGTGAAGATCAGATTCCTTGAACATATTGGATATGCTGGATGCATGCGTCCATCTTTCACACGGTACATACACCGTAAGTGTACATAATATCTTATGAGGTGGGAACACACCCATACATTCGGTTATAAATTTTGTTTGTGATAGATGTTTATGAGAGATGAGAAAAGGAAAAAGTCTTGCAATGAAATTGTAGAGCTCAAAGAAACAATTGATAAAACTTAGTAGATTATAACTCAATGATTTAAACTTTTGAATAAATATGAGTCAAAATAGGCTGTAAATTTGCTCAAGTTATAGACATTCTCTTGGATCTCTTTTACCAAGGTAATAAAATTGTGGTGTTTTCAATGTTTCATTTGGTCAACTAGGTTGCTATCTTTGGTAGCGACATTTATTTCAAAGTCGGTAACCGAATAAAAATATAACGTGAATCGGATGGCATATTGATATTCATGCATGTAGACGGAGAAATGACCTTGCATGATTAATGACATGGACCCAGAAGATTTAAGGTGGTCCGTATCAAGCATTGGGAGACATGCATTCTCAAGTAAAATCTCTCCCTACCCTGCTATATAAGTGATTTGGCTTTGATTATAGAACCCTCAAACCCCCTCCCTAAAACATAGATTTATACTCTTCCTTATCGCTCATGGGGAGTTATTGTTCTCAGGTGCTTGCACTAATAACCATATTGCTTCTTATAGATAATTCATGTGTATGCTTTTGCAGAAATTCAACATCCATTTGCATAGAGCAAGAAAGAAGGGCTCTACTCCAGCTTAGACAAGGCCTCTCGGACCCATATCGCTTGCTCTCTTCCTGGAAAGGTGAAGATTGCTGCAAGTGGAAAGGAGTCACATGTGATAGAGTGTATGGTCATGTTGTTGAGCTTCAACTTATACATCATACCAAAAGAGACACATGTGGTGGTATTGTTAGTCCCATAGAACAGAATTTCTCCATGTCTGGTGAGTTGAACTCCTCTTTACTCAACTTGAGATACTTGACTTACTTGGACTTAAGTGGGATCTATTTCGAACATGGGAGAATACCCAAATTCCTTGGTTTGATGAAGCAATTGAGGTACCTTGATTTGTCATTGGGTAACTTTCATGGAATGGTTCCTCAACAATTGGGAAACCTCACTTAGTTGCAAGTCCTTGATCTTCATGATGATGATGGAGATTTGGTCATTGATGATATCAAATGGGTTTCTTATCTTCGATCACTAAATTACCTCGACATTAGTGGCTTAAAGATTGCTAAAGCAAGAGACCTAATGCAGGTAATCAGCATGCTCCCATCTTTATCACATTTGGGCATATCAGCTTGTGGTCTTCACAATTTTCATCTTTCTTCTGTTCACTTGGCCAATTCCACTTCTCTAGTTCATCTTCGATCCCTTGATCTTTCAAGAAATAGACTCGGAGGTCCCATCCCAAATGATATATTCCATAACATGACTTCTCTCCAGCACCTTAATCTTTCATCGAACTCTCTCAACTCTTCAATCCCCACATGGTTTGACAAGTTTACAGGCCTTGTTCATCTTCGGTACCTTGACCTTTCACATAATTTCCTCAAAGGTACCATCGCAAATGTCATATCCCAAAACATGACTTCTCTCCAGCATCTCAATCTCTCATGGAACTCTCTCGACTCTTCAATTCCCACATGGTTTGACAAGTTCACAAGCCTTGTTGATGTCAATCTTGAGGAAAACCATTTTCTCAGCATAAAAGGAGGCTTGTTCTCATTCTTGAAGAGCAAGAAGGACCTCAAATCATTGCAATTAGGTTCTAACCTAATTGGAGACGATATTTCGACGTCCCAGGGGATTTCGTTCATAGATAACAACCTAGAGTGTCTAACCCTGGATAATAATTTTCTTAGAGGTTCTTTGCCAAACTGGTTGGTGCACTTTACACGCCTGAGAATTTTGTGGCTTGGCTACAACTTCTTCTCGGGTCCAATTCCTGAAATCATCGGAGCATTGCCAAACTTGGTAACACTAGATCTTTCCGGCAATCAATTGAATGGGACCATTCCATCATCGTTAGGCCAACTACGGGCTTTACAAGACTTGTGTCTTTACAACAATCATTTGAGTGGTGCCATACCCGATAGTCTTGGAGAACTTTCCCAACTTTGGGTTCTCTATCTTTTCGGCAATTCTTTGGGAGGAGTGATTTCAGAAACCCACTTTTCTAATTTGTCTAGGCTGCAGTATTTGGATATCAGTAACAATGACAACTTGACTTTTAAGGCAAAACATACCTGGATACCCCCTTTTCAACTTAAAATCATTCGGATGGATTCCTGTAAAGTTGAAAGCACATTTCCCCAATGGATGCAAACACAAGTGGAAGTCGATGATATCTCTCTCTTCAATGCTTCAATCTTTGGGGCTTTGCCAAAATGGTTAGGCAACATGACATTCAGCCAGTTCAATCTCTCGTTCAACCAAATTACCGGACCCTTGCCCAACATATCTTCTCACTGTGACATTTTAGATCTCTCCCACAACTTGATCTTTGGACCTCTTCCAGCCCATATCGGTGAGATGTATCTAGATACTCTATATCTCAATGATAACCATTTCAATGGCACGATACCATCATCCTTATGTGACATGTTGGAGTTGTCTGATTTGAATCTTGGCGGTAATGAGCTATCCGGGAGTATTCCCAATTGTTGGTGTGACTTATCGGAGTTGTCTGATTTGAATCTTGGCGGTAATGAGCTATCCGGGAGTATTCCTGATTGTTGGAAGGGTTTTAGATTATCTCACTTGACCTTGTCATTCAATAAGCTATTCGGAGTTATCCCAAGCTCGATTGGATCCTTATATCAACTTTCAACCCTGCACTTGAATGGAAACCGTCTCAATGGGGAGCTTCCTCTGGCTTTGGGTAATTGCACAAGCTTAGTAATTTTAGATCTTGGAGAGAATAACTTCTCTGGAAGCATTCCGACATGGTTAAATGAAAGCTTTTTTCTCTTGAAGATTGTGAGGCTACGAGAGAATAGTTTTACTGGCAGCATCCCTCCGCAGCTTTGCTCGCTTTCAAGATTGCAAATTTTGGATATGGCAGTGAACAATTTTATTGGGACCATCCCACGTTGTCTCGGCCATATTAGTGGCATGAAAAACTTCGATCAAGACATTCCATCTCATTTAGGTTGGAATAGAGAGCCTGCGGTTGAGATCATTAAGGGAAGATATAATGTATACACCAAAGAAAATCTATCTCATCTTAATTGGAATCGAGAGCATGTGGTTGTAATCATGAAGGGAAGATATGATGAATACACCAAAACTGTTCTGCAACTTGTGGTCAGTTTGGATCTCTCGAGCAACAACTTGATTGGGCCGATCCCTAAAGAACTTACTCTCCTCACGGGATTGCATGGTTTGAACTTGTCCCACAACCTTCTCTTTGGAGACATTCCCATTGGTATTGGGGACATTAAGTCACTCGAGTCTCTTGATCTTGCCAACAATCACCTTTCTGGAACAATTCCAAAGGGCATTTCGGTGCTAACATTTTTAAGCCACCTCAACCTTTCATACAACAACTTCACGGGGCAGATTCCGAAAGGCAATCAAATCCAAACCCTTGACGACCCTTCCATCTATGCTGGCAATCCTTTACTCTGCGGGGATCTTCTAAGAAGAAAATGCCCTAGTGCTGAGGCGCCTCAAGCACCGAATACATCTCACTCTGAAGATACACGTGAAGAGACTAAGCTTAAGTTGTTGTTCTATTTGGTCGTAATGCTTGGGTTTGCGATCGGGTTTTGGGGCTTTTTCGGAGTTTTGCATTTCAAGAAGGATTGGAGAAGTGCATATTTCAGCTTTGTGGATCAAGCAATAGACAAGGCATATGTGGTTACAGTGGTGAAGGTCGCCAAATTGAAGAGACTGAGACAGCGAAGCAGCACTTAAGTAATGAGCAATCTCGCCCCCTATCCCCTGCCTTTGGTTCTTCATGTTGGGTGCATGGAACTTCCTATGCTTGTGTGACCTCTTCCCTTTTATATCGTCGCCATTTTGAGTACTCCTTTTCATGTTCTAAGTCATGCAGTCTAGACTAGGTGATCAAATCTATTATTTTTTAACCCATAATGCCGAATGACTGCATACAGGTACACTTTTCATCAATGTAAGTTTCAAATAATGAATGCTGTTACAATTCAATAACATAGAGACACTCACCACAATGGAATATCGCCCTATTTTGCGCCGCATTTCATCTTTTTCTCTTGCGAGCTTCATCATTTCTGGATCTTTTTAATTAGAAAGGGTTCTAAATTCCTCTCTATACATCCCGTAGACGTACTACAATGGGCAAGGCTAGAAATGAGAACATAACCAACTGAATGATATTTGATGAAAGGTCCAAAGTCAGCATTTTCCTGGAGCAGAGAATGAACTTACAGTAAACACTGCACTTTTTTCTCTTCTTTTGTTCTAGAAAAAAACATACTGTACGATTGACTCGATAAACTACGTTGTCCACCAAAACATTCTGAGAATCCATGACATCAACATGTACAATCCTCGAAGTTGCTTGTTTTACACACACGGAGAATATCCATTTTACCTGCAAGTTATTAGCTCAATCATCAAGGGATTGTTCGCTAGTCTCTTCTACGCGAGAACGCATATTGTAACGCATGTACGGACAATGATTTTCCTACCGTCGCATCATCCTTCGACAAACAATTGATATCAACAGAAAGATTTAAGAGCCTGTTCTTTCGACCCGAAAGAGATGCTCGGGGGAGTTCATTAACTTTTGTGCCACATTTTATTTGTTTCCTCATGTAATTCGTCATTTCTTCGTCTAAACATCCCGTAGACGTACTATGTAAAAGGAATATGAATTCATACTTAAAATCCATGTCGACGACTTGAGTAGTGGCTGAATTAGGCAGTCTTGAAATCCTGTTAGAATTTGCTTTATCCAAAAGAATGCGGCCAGATCAATCGTAAGAATCGTGCAACTTCGTTTCCAGTCTCTCAATTGAAATGTTGGCCGAGGGTCATAAAATCAAGAGCATGTGCAGCAGATCATGAAAGGGTTTGACCTTGACTACCCTACGCTTGATCTACAGCTTGCGGTCAAATATATTTTTTCTCTCGACCAACAAATTGATTGGGTCGATCCCTGGAGGGCTTACTTTGTTCTCAGTATTGTGAGGCTTGAACTTACCGGACGACCTTCTCTATGGAGGCATTTAAACTCGGATTGGAGATATGAATTTAATCCGAATCTCTTGATCTTTCAAATAATCACCTGTCAAGATCAGTCCCACAGAGCATAAGCAAACTCTATTTGTTGCACGACAACTTCACGAGGCCAATTCTGAGAGGGAACACAAGGCAGATCCTGCATGATCCTTCGGTCCATGCCGACAATCCTCTGCTGCGGAGATGCTGTACAAAAGAATTACCTTAGTGCTGAGGCGACGAAAATCGCTCATTCTGAAGAAGATACAGATGGAGGACGGTGATGTTCTACAGTCATAATGGTCGGGTTTGCGACTGGGCTTTAGGGAGCTGTTGCCAGGAGATTTGGTGTTCAAGAAGAATTGGAGAAGCGCGTGCTTCGACTTTGTGGATCATAAAATAGACACGGGCTACGTGATTGTTGGAGAGAAGGGAGCCAGTTGAAGAGGAGATTGAGAAGCGCATAAAGAACGAAGAATGGCCTCTTCTCCACCTGATCAATTGATCCAGCCGTTCACTGATCTCACTTAGTTCTAGGGCTTTCTTGTTCCGGCAGAATCATCTTTGTAGTTGGCTTGTTTCTCTTTTTAGGTAGCGGCGAATGTTTGTTATCTTTAGTTTCAAGCTTGTCCGAGCAAGCCGTACCTTGCATCATTCAATCCGTGATGTTTCACATGTTACCAATGTGAAAATATTTGATAATTCCATTTAATCATGTTTATGCTGTTGCTTCCACTTGCCTGATGAGGCAAATTTGTGAAGGATACAAAATCGGGCCATAAAATTGTTAGTGGCTCAGTGCCCCCACCATACTTCTTTCCCAAGATAGATTTCCTTCCTCAATTTTGAGACATCGGAAAAAGTATGCATGTAACAAGAATAGACTGAACACATACTATCCAATTGACTGCAAATAGACCCATCAATCTTCCTCTGACAAACAATGAATCAACTCAGATGGATTTCTAAAAATACGCAGGCCTGAAATCACCCAAACATGGCAAGGAGTCGAGGAGTATCAGTTGCTAATGCAATACCGGGGAGACCACACCAAAACCATCTCCGAATTGAGATTTCAAATCTGTAGGATACAATATATACAACATATGATCCTGTGGATTTCATCAACACTACTTTGAATGTAATCTTACTTTCACATTCTGACAAAGATATCTTAAGATTTCGCAGTGACAACCTATCCCGTCATTGTGCCAGGGTTCATAAGGGTGAAGTTTCACTGAGTAGGGCGGTAGCCTTTGCTGAACACACTTTTACAATTGACATTCAGCGTGATAGTAGATGAAGTACAATCAGAGGCCACTCTAGTGATCTACATTCTAAATAAGATGTCCATTACATCCTCTCTCTATTGTTTCACTGACTACATGCTGAATAAAAAATTGCTCTCTTGAATCTACAGATCCACTGCACATACAGAGCTCCATTAAATTACAGTCAAAAAACAGGAAGATCAACCAAGCTGTCTCAGGAGTAGCATTTACTAAACCTTCAGACAACTGTTAAAAGTCACGGGAGCTTCAGTGGCATTATAAGAGCAGCTGAGAGATAAATCGTTGACAGCCGGAATGAGCACACATCAGGCGTCAATGAATCTGATATCAAAGGTCTGGGGATGTATCTGCCAAACATTTAGGGAAGCATATTCCTCCAAGCATTCTTTCAGCTGGGCTTCACTATAACCCTGTACGAAAGGACATGCCTCGATCAGTTAGAAACAATATAAAAAAAGACCACTTTAATTTCATCAGCCATCAAAGTAGTCAGTTTAAAGAGCATGGAGTTGCTAGCAGCGCATAAGGGGATAACAATAAGCAAAAACAAAGGTCAAAAACCTTTGGGAAAAAACTAGCTTGTCCACAAGACAGTTCATAATTCTTAATATCCAGTTGAAATAAGAAGACTGATCTGGCAATGCTCTTTTCTGACAATATGGTTTCAAAAGCGAAAGATTACCAATACATTTCTTTTTGAAAGAGAGCTCATTATCAGAGGAAAAAATATGTATTCATCTTGCAGAGTCATTCTGAGTGCAGTTGAAACTTGGAAGACGTTGTTAAGACATTCAATCATCAGAAAGCACACTGAATTAATATATAAGAGATAACCTTTCTAGAAATCCAGTTGAGTGCATCAGAATAGATCACACTCATCCTGTTTGTCCGAGCAGCTTCATCCCGTAGGATGGAATAGATGTCAGATATAGCATCAAGACCAGCTCGCTGCCGATCATCCGAGTACAAAGAGAACTTCGACATCTGCATTAACCTGAGTGCTTCATCCACATCACTCTGGGTGACAGATTCAGACATTCGGAGCCTTGCTAATGCCTACAGGCAATGACAGTCATATAATTAAGTGAAACAACACTACCTCTCCATCAAATGAGCAATGATTTTACGCCCTTCTGCTTAGTAAACTAAGACCAGATTAGAAAAATATGCTAGATAGCTATCTCAACATATATATTAATGCAAACCATGATTTCGATAAAACTTTCAAACCTATATTTCTTATCTGAAAAGTTCTCTTAGAGGATTTTGAACAAAAGTGTTCAAGTTAAGGTTAGTCATACATGATAGTACATGATAGTACGAAGACATGATTACTTACAGCTGATATGCGCAGAATGCTTAGCAAAGTTCTCACTGTGGTGTAGGAATGGGGGGCATTTGTCTTAGCTTCTTCCTGTCGAATGGAGCAATAAGCACTAGCAATATACTCTTCAAGTTCCCTTGGAACACAAGGAGACACTCTTCTTGCAGCGGATATATATGCACTACAAAAACGAAGAGCGTCAATTAATAAACAACTCGAAGGGTTAATGGAGAAATAATTGAAACAGAGCATATGTTCTCAGGCAAGACGAGAAAAGATATCTTCCATTGCAAAGGCTAGATTTTCACCATTCCATACAAAGGTACATTAGTCTTCCATTGTCGAGACCTTCTAACTCAAGATTCTGAGAACATATGCATTAAAAGTAGCATAAACTGAACATGAAAAGGATCAGAGTCTCTGCACAAGTATAAAATCAGCATTTTCACCTAATTGATATGATTAGATATTAATGCTAGCACAGAAGTTATCCAGGAAGACATACATTAACAAATGATCAAGCTGCTAAAACTTATACAATCAAGATGCAAAGGCATCTTAATAATTTTAATAACTAACAAGCAAGCTCTCTACTGCAGTTAGAGAATCAGCTTCACAATGCATAAGCACAAATCTCGACAAAATTCATTGCTTCCATGAACTAACATTACTGTTACTTCTGTTGTCGAAATGATTGGACAATTAGCCTAAGCACAATAGCCTTAGCACAAATTAGACTCAAAAGAACATCAACTCTGCATAACGTGTGATATCCATTAAAGTTACACATCAATGACCAGGAATGCTTTAAAACCTTGTAATCATCAGGCAGCTTTTTGATAAGAAGAATGCGAAAAACATGTAGTTCCCGCATGAGAAACTTCATTTTGAAAGTAAAGCAGATGCCAACCCTCAAGACATTAATTTACTCTAGACATGCTTTGTTGAGTTCATATTGAATGAATCTTCGATATGAGAAGAGATAGAGAAACTTACCGAAGAACGGATGGCTCAAGGGGAGTGAACCCAAGAGCAGGAGATTCTCTATTTTGGTGGACATAAACAATGTGCCTAGCCATTTCAAGATCATTATCCATATCTGCACGATCAAGGATCAACCACAGAAGATCAAACCTAGACAGCAGTGCTGGAGGCAGATTAATATTCTCAGCTGGAGTTCTGCGGAGATCATATCTTCCCCTGTATTTTGGAATTTAATAGTGTTGATGTCAGTAAACCCGGGGAAAGGAGGGGTTATATGTAGGAAAGTAACACAAGCATCACCGCTGAGTACAGAGAGGAGCCATACCAAGCTGGATTAGCAGCAGCTAAGACAGCAGTTCTAGCATTCAATGATGTGGTGATCCCAGCCTTAGCAATACTAACGGTTTGCTGCTCCATCACTTCATGTATTGCTGTACGATCTGACTCGTCCATCTTGTCAAACTCATCTATGGCACATATGCCCATGTCTGCCAGTACCTGGATTGATATTCTATTTTGTTTATGAACATGTTTAAAAGATGCACGAGTATTTATATATTGCAACCAAGCTATCCCAATTGTTATAACTATTCATGCATTTGAGCTCAATATTTAAGTGAGATCCTTCAACTAGACTGCTTCAGCACAAAATTATTAATAGTTTCTGTAAGATTGTAAGTGACTTCTCCTTCATGGGTGCCATTTAATTATGTGTCATTGTGCATGAGAGAGAGAGAGAGAGAGAGAGAGAGAGAGACTGACCAGTGCTCCTCCTTCCAAAACCATCTCATTTGTCACCGGATCCCTCTGGACTGCAGCAGTGAGACCTACACCACTGCTTCCTTTGCCTGTGGTGTATACCCCTCTGGGTGCAACGTTTATTATGTGCTTCAGAAGTTGACTTTTTGCAACCCCAGGATCGCCCATCAGGCAAATATGTAGATCTCCCCGGATCTATAACGCGTGAGTATTCATTAAAGTTTTAAAGAAACATAGATGAAAAGTATAAGAACGCTTCTGAAAGTACAAACCAGCCTTGAATGCTCGATACAAACGCAAGAAATGAGAAAAGGAACAGGACGTGAATACTTGTCAAAGCTGCAATTAGCAAATCACATAGGTCCAGCGAAAAATGCTCAAGAAGGAAGAAAAAGCATAGCCAAAAACTGGCTCCTCATTATAATTTTTATATAAGTGAAACTCATGTTGCTACTCATCAGCACATCTACTGGTTAACTACATAACCTCTACTGTCCTAATATATGAAAGGAGAAACCAGTCAGTCAAGAAGATGAAAGTCCATCATACAACAATACAACTGTTTTTACCTTCATCCCATCCTTCAGCTTCCGGTGAGGGGCTCCAACAAGAAGGAGAAGCAGAGCCTTTTTAATGTCCTCATGTCCAAAAATTTCAGGTGCTAATGAGCGTGCCAACTTGTTATACAAATCACCATCCTCAGCTAAACGAGCAATCTGTTCTTCCTCGTCGTCCTTAAGTTCGTAGCTGCAGTGGAAATTATACAAATTAAAGATAGATGATGATCGTTTCATCGCTGAAAGATGCAAGTGCAGGAATTACAATTATAAAAGAAACTATATTAGTCATCTGTCCTTGAGCTAGTCTAGACAAGGAATGATTTGACACCCATTTTTTTACCAACAGTTAATCAGAATAGTTAGTTACTTTGCAGTAAGCACATTACACTGCACCCAGCCTTGCATTCAAGAAATTGCCAATCCATGTCTCTATTTAGCATAAAGGTGAAAAATCAAAAAGAAGAAAACCTTGGAGAGTAAACAAGCATATGAGCACATATAGTAGGAAACTTTCTTTGCACATTATATCTACTGCATCAACAGCATTAACAATATTCTCTTCCATACAATATAATCCGAATCACCAATGATTGACTACCACACATGATGAAAAGAGCAGAAATTCACAAGTGTTTCATAGATGGAATATTAATGCAAGAATAATTTGATTATGGAAAGTGACAAGAATAGGCCTCTTACTAGCATCATTTCAGTATTATGATGCTACTACTCTCTCCCCAAGGAATTCTATATATTGTCCCAACCATTATTTCCCACAATGCAAGCTTGAAACTAGTCCTATCCACTCTCTGGCGCACCAAACCAATAAAGAGGGGGCAAAGCAGGAAGTAAGTGGATCAGTTCAAGATAATTCATGCAACTGCTTTATACTGAGGACCTAGCAGTTAGCAGCAAAGGGTTGGAGTTGCTTACTCCTCATATTTTTTCTTGAAATGGGAAACAGACATGGCCTCCAGGTACGTATCCGCAACTAAGCCAGCACGCATAGCTTTAAAACCAGTATATGGAATCGGAAGGAAAATTCCTGACAATTCCACAACATCGCCTGGTGCTACCTGGTAATGTTCAAGAATGACAAATGGAAGTCAAAATATCCTCTACAGCAAAGTCCATTCAAAGAGTTTCTTCAGCTTGTCCGACCAAAAGCACTATGCCTTCTAGTCAAAAATAGATCGAAAAATTAAGATTCTTGGAAATCCAACCTTTCACACTACTCATCTATGCCATCTCAAACTCCACTCATTCTAGGGACATCTTTTGGATGACTACATATGCTCAATTGGCGTTACCAAAACCAAGAACTATGGTGACTTTGTAACTAAACTATCTTGCTAAAAATTAGCCAAATCAGAACCGTTCACTAGAAGACCTCAAATTTAGCTACTGAAATTACTTCAGGCCTTTAGAGTATATGACATAATACATATAGATTATCATAATTATATCTCAAATTGCAAAATCTTCTAGTAAGAAAAAATTATGATGTTCATCAAACACTGGTTAAGAGTTACGGCAATATACTAATAGAAACCCTTACATAAGCAGTATATCTCAAGTATATATAAGTCAACTAAAACATGTTGCTATGATTAAGCTGTTAATTATACTAACTGGTGATCGTTAGATAATTATTTTGAACAATACGTTTGGGTCAACCAGACAAAATCCACAAGCTACTCTAACAAGAAGTAGAGAGACAAAACCACGTTCACTAAACCAAATAGGAAGATTCTTCTAATCCAACCTTCCTCGTGAGTTCTCCCCTCAAATGAACGGTCATTGTCCGAGGAATATGGCCTTTTGGGACGTGTTCAGCTAACTCTTGAATTTTTGCCTGCATTACAAAGTGGAGAATTTCCTCATGAGAAATGAATACATTCAAGACCATCACATGAAGATATAGACCAAAATACTAGCAGAGCTCCCTTCACTAGGAAATATTGTAGAGCCCAATATGTCAAAGAGCAACTAACCTCCTGAAATTTCAAAAACTTGGAAGCTCTTAGTTGAAGGATAAGGTTGCCCTTTGTTTTGTTAATTGTGCATTTCTTTGATGGGCACTCAAGCAGAGGCATGAAAACTCGAGCCGTGACTTCCTGTATCAAGAGTCAACAAAAGGAGTAATTATTCAACACTCTGTTCAGCGATGGTTTGAGAAGCCAATGCAACATGTGGGCATGCTGGATATGGCTATATAACAGCTTCCATGTTTTAATCTCTTCAAATTTTATTGCCTAGATTATTTGAAAAAGAAGATATGGCATTTGATTAATCTTAAATTGGATAATGCCAGATAATACCAAGGAAGTTGGCAGGGAATAGTTGCGATTACCTGATAAATTTCAAAACCACAATCTTCACACGTGTAAACAGCCACTTGCATCAATGGCTTGACATCTGAACAGCGTGTAATGATCCCAGATGTCCTTACTAGCTGCCCGATATAAGATGCTTTGACCTCTCTAATAGTGAATGGCCGTCCTTTCGGAGATGCTCTAATGTAAACTTCACTGAACAAAAAAATTCAAGAGGATGTCACAACTACTGAAGAAACAAACAAACAAACATGATGTTTTGCTTGGATAAAGACAACATGGCATGCAATGATCAGGTACTGGCCAACTAGCACAAAGCTGGAGCATCGCACAACATACTAGATAAAGGAGAAAACTTTTCTCACTGCATAAATTGTAAAAGTCTTTTACATCAGTCAGATTGTCAGCAGCCTGAATTCTGCTGTTTTATCGATGAATACTGATGCAAGGAAATCAAATTTCTCTGGGGAATCCTCAAATTTCGGCTAGGAATGCATTGTTATAATCAGACTAGCAGTCGATAGTAAACACATTAGACGTTCAGAGTATCAAAGGACGAGGCCTCTAATGAAGCTTACAAGTATCGTTTGATTTCAGAAGGCATCTTCTGAAGTGGATCCACACCGTCCACATTATCCCTCCTATCCTCAGACCTCTGGGTTAAGAGTATGTCGTGATCATCATCCGGAAAGGGCTCAGTGGGTTCCGGCATGAGCTCATCGACGGCCTCACCGAAAATTCCAATATATCGCCGAGTATTTTCAGTGACCCGTCTAAGAAAAGCTTCATCCAAGTCCTTGTACTGCAGACACATCACCACAGCATCGGAAGTGATTTACAGAGCACAAGCAAACTCAGCACTCATGGCAGCAATAAGTGAGGCACAGAAACTTACATCGACTAAGTCCTCGAGCTCGATCTCAACAGCACGAATTTTTCGATTTGCAACTTCTTGCTGAAATCAGGAACGGCGACCCTCACGTGAGCCATTTAAATTGCAAATAAAAAACGAACTACGCTCGACTCAAATGTAAATCTAGGGTTAATCATTTTATAAGTACTGGAGCATTATTGCACACGGAAGAGACTCCGCAGCTGCAGTTCATGGACAACGGAAAAGGATCGGGCACGACGCGTGATCAAGCACGCACCTTTAACATTGATTTCGCCTCAATTCTACAGCGCTTAAAAGGATGTCCGAGTATAAAGACAACAGTCGAGAGAGGAGGAACTTACGAGGACGTTCATGTACTTGGCTTCTCCATTCGCGTCGGCGAAGTTCGAGAGGAAATCCTTCGCGATTTCTGTCGGTATCATCACAAAATCAAATTGGATCCCGGATTCGCATGACGTCGCCGATTAAATTCCACGCATACCCACGAAAACACGACGCCGCAGAGAGAGAGAGAGAGAGGGAAGGAGGGACTGACCTTTGTCGGCCTTGAAGTCGAGGTCCTTCATGGCTTCGCTTCACCGGAGTGACGGGGAGAGGGCAGCAGAGAGAGATAGAGAGAGAGAGAGAGAGAGACTCGCGAGTGAGGATTTAGGTTAGGGAAGAAAGGGAGGGAGGGAGAGATTTGGCGGTAAATGAGGGTCGAGGGGGACGGGTTTCTGGCGGGAAAATGCGAAGGAGAGAGACGGTGAGCCGCCATCCGGTGTGCGCGCACGCACTGTAGTCAGTGAGCCCGTCGCCTCTAAACAACGGTCCTGATTCATCCTCAGTTTCGCGCCTCGAGCCCATTTGTCAGGGGAGTCTCATCTGAACCGTGACAGTTAAATAAGAAATGAAAAAATAAGCCATATTTTCTCGTTAAGGCCTGCGTTTATATTGCTTAAAATCATTAATCAATTAAAAATATTTTTATTATTGATAATTTTATGTCTAAATATTTTCATGAACAATGAAAAATATTTTTCATTCATTAATTTTTTAAGTAATTATTTTTAAGAAAACATTTTTCAAATTATTTATTTTTCGCGAAACAAACACACTCAAAATTATTGTATTCTCACGTTGTGCTACGTTGCTACGTTATAAACTCATTAATATGAATCTAATAAGTTAACCCCAAAAAATGCTTTATATATATAATGTTAGGTTACCTGATTATTTTATTGTGCCAACCAAAAATCCACACTTTGAGGCGGACACCCTTTCCTCACAGATCTAATTTTTCTAGATAGCCAATAAATTTGGTGCACCAATCTTTTCACCGAATTGATTTTACAAATTTTAAGTTTAGATTGATAATGAGAAAAACTATTACTTTGGTCATGTGTTATTGTGTTTCAGATCATACAAGTAACAAAATTTTCCGAGGAAAAGGTATCGTTTCCTTTACCACAATTGCAATGGTACTACGACATGATTTCATCTATGGCACCTCACCAGTTGATATGTTTTCATTATCCAATCATATCAATGAGTACTACACGCTATAGCATACTAACTTTTCGATAAAGTAATTGAAAGATCCAACTCATGCATTTGTCTTTTGTCAAAGTAGAAATTGAAAATAAGAATCTTTTTTTCCATAAAATTTCAATCCGACAATAACATCAAGTGCAGAAAATATATTCCATGAACTCTATTAAAAAAAATCCTTAATCGAATTTTTTCATATTTTATGAATTAATAAAGGGCAAAAGGAATGGAGGGTCTTATAGCAAGAGCAGTTCGGGTCGGGGTGAGTTAGAAGAGAACCTAGCCCCAATAATGCACGATGTCCATTAAATCCTCAGCAAATTTTCTCTTGCATTACAGCACGTCGTCATAAGCTCACATTAAGACCTGGATTTACATTGATATAAAGATGATCTTTACTGGGTTTTTTAGCTTTACGCTCACAAACCGTGCACGATGTCTTCAGCCTTTCGAGAGCGCCTAAATTAAGGTTCACTTACCAATGTTTTAGCCTACTGGTTTGGCGTGGTGAAAAGGTAGGATAGGATCCCATCTCTAAAAACACAAATCTGTCTACTTTGCAGCTTGCCTTGTGGCTATATTGTACAGTCACCATTAACAGTAACATAGCAATCCTAGCAATTACAACATAGCACCCTTGGTGCAGCCAGTCACAGCAAGTAGTGATCGTTCACGCGGAATGACCGGCCAGGAAGGAAACACCCTTTCTATCCTCAATTCTCAACTTCCTTTCCTTCCTTCAGAGTAGAACGAGAATGGAACTTCTGATCTCTAAGTCATCTACATATCTCCAAAAGATAAATGATTACAGGCAGTTCGGGAACTTAGAAGAGAAGGGAAAGAAAACATAAATCAGAGCAGCAGGGCACCTGATGCCTGTAGCAAAAGGGGGCAACCTTCAACTTCAAGCATGGCGTATGGTATCTCTCGTAAACTGAGAACTTTCAATCAACTCTAGTCTTCTTCTCAATACTTGATTTGCTGAGAATTAGCACACCAATTACTATGAAAAGTGCACCTGCAGACTTCTAAGAACAGGACTTTATGTGAATTTTGTGAAATCTGCATTCTTAGACTAAGTGGAATGAGAATCTCAAATCATTGCCTCCCTTCAATCACAATTTCACAAACATATCACAACCATATCCCAACCATATCCCAACCATAACGCAAGTCAAGATGGCAATGATTAAACCTAAAACTCACGTCATTATCAGGAACTAGGAAGTACTCGAGACTACAGCAAGAATCCCTGAACAACAGGTTTGCATGAAGCGCACTAGCTCTTTTCCTTAGCAACCATATCGATCTCAGAAGCTTTCATCTGAAATATAAAATGCTCCTCCATTTTCTTATTCCCCATTTATGATGGCATAATTACCCTCAATGCATTCATGAGATAATAAACTCAGAAGTTATCTATCGCATAATTTGAGTCCTAACTTTTAAGCCTATTTGCCACTTTCAAATAAACCAGTTCCAATTCCGTAGAGAGAATTTTTCTCTCGAGGGAACTAAATGCAGTCATGATATTACTTGTATCAGTGAAAAATACTTTTGACAGCTCCGGCTAAGAGCTTGCATCTTATTTTAAACACAATAAAAAATCAAACCTTGAAGTATATAACTTTGCGGAAAAGGGCAGGAAAATAGTTAATCAAAGTACCTGGTATCTCAATGACTCGGCAAACAAAAAGAACCCAGCTAACCCAGAAGTGAGGAAATTTGTCGCGAAGTTCGTAACTGTGGCTTGAAGAGACGAGAGACTCTTTAGGCTGTTGACATAACATCCCCACATGGTAACATTGAACAGTATGACAAAACCATACTTAATGACCTGTTAACAAATTCAGATGTCTGGGTGTTAGTCCAGGAAAAATATGTCCGAGTTCATGAACTGCACAATTTATTAACAACACCCATCTAATGGCAACAGTTACTGGGAAAATTCATCAATGGTGCGTCATGACAGAATAAATGCTTAACTGTGCATCTTAGATAATCAGTAAATAAATGAAAAATATCTTTAAACAATCGGCCCCTACAGTCAAAAGAAATGGAGGAAAAGGACGAGCAAGAGGAAAAGATTCCTGTCAAATAAGAGGCTTTAGTGCAGTGCAGTGACCACTCATCGTCAAGTCCTAGGAATCTAATTAACTGGACTCAGACATTGAAACATTTTTCTCGCAAAGAGAATCAAATGTCTAATTCTTTTCACATAATTGTGCCAGGGAATGACGATTTAACGTTTAAGGTAGATACAACCAAACGAACTCCATTCATGGTAGGACTTAACTAGTTCACTGCAAAAGCACCAGATCTCAGACTGAGTTGACTAGGAAATGCTGACATCCGCAGCTAATGACACCACAAATAACAGATGCGCTTACCCACTGGGGAAAAGAAGAGCAACAGTAAATAATCGAATGATGTTTCTCTGTTTTCTCTCTCTTTGCTATTCTTCTTCGTCCCAGTGAAGACATAAACCTGACAGATAACAACCCAGTCTGCAAAGCTCACAGTCGAGAAGATGCTTGTACAATAGTAATCCCTTCTAAATATCCAGTCAGAGTTCTCCGGATGCCCCAACCCCGCCCCACCTGGCCTGCCTGCTAGGTGTTCGGCGCATTTCCTATTTCCTATACTATCTTCTTTTAAATTTCACCAAAAATCTCTGCCTGCATCCCCATCTAATAAACTGCGATTTTGCACAAATTTCCTAAGCTCGTCCCCTCAACTTGTGAAACTATCCTCTGCTACGGAGCAGGCGTCGACCGATTGCCATGACAGGCCGCTCGGATAGCTTCCAAGCTTCCCTATCGGTAATCTATTCAACTACTCTCCATAGAAGTAGTAGAATTGGCAGGATCTTTCCTCAATTAGAGCTCCCGCTAATCCTCAAACAACCAAAAATGGGACGTATCGCTGCGCACCGGCTATCGGCAGCAGGTCACGTCGCGCCACGCGACGTCGAGTGCTTCGGCCGGAGATACACTAGGGACACGGCCCAACACACACGCCACATTTCGATTTGCATTAGCTGGAACGATCGCACAATCTCGAGTGACAAAGCAGAACGGCGGGGGACAATCATAGATTAGCTCGCACGGACAAGCGCGCGGATGAGGTTGGGTTACCTGAGAGGAGAAGAACTTGGCGGAGATGGCGGCGAGAGCGGCCGGCGATGGCCCACGCGTAGCCTCTTCCGATGCGAATCTCCATGGCAGCCTCGCAGGTCGTCGAGATCCGTTACAGAACGGAAGATGATGAACGGTTTGCAACGGATCGGAAAACTTCGCCGGAGAAAGCTGGAAAGGGAAAAAGCGTTTTCCCGGGAAAACGAGAAGAGAAGAAAATCAAGTCGGGTCGGGTTAAAGGCGGGTCTCCCCCGGCCCAAGGTGAGGATCAATGGGCTTCATACGGGTATGGGCTTTCAAAAATAAGTACAAATTTTACTTCTTTCTCCTGCTTCTTTCTGTTTCCTCTTGTTTTTGCCCCCATATAGGGTGCATTTGGGAGGGCATTTACAAGTAATTTTGGACCTCTGTATGGCCTTGAGCCGAAGTCTTTGGTGCTTGGTGACTCGAATTCGAAGACATCGGTGTAAAATTTTGTCTGAAGTTTTGGGCTTCATTATCTTTGAAATGCAACTCAAAAGGTTTGATGAAGTATTTTTCATCAAATCTTGTACTCACTTAATATTTTCTCAATGCGGGTGTGTTGACAGGCACGTCATGCATTCACACTTCAAAGATAATCTCTCCAAAAACAAAAAGTCCTAGGCTTTTTCTCACTCTGCAAATTTTATTGCCATCTCCCATCCATTTAACGGAGCTGGTGCAGAAGTGGGGAGAGGACAATGGGTGGACGACAGAGCTGGTGGGCTTGGCGGTGATAGGGATCTTCAACTCGAGGTTCCCCACCATGAGGTCCACAGAGGGATAGGGATCCATCGGCGGCAAGCTCGTTGTTGAGGACTCCAAGCGTGCTCATCACCACAGCCGATAATGGTAGTGGCTTGGGCTCGATTGTAACACCCCAAACACCCTTGGGGCTATTACAGTCATGCTAACCATCACTTTCACTCCTGAGAGAGCTATGTCTTTTAAGCTCTCAAAATTTTTTTTTTTTCAACGGTCCCTGCGCATCACATATAGCGGAAGCAAATATTGAAGACTCTCCCTTACAACATATGAGAGGCAATGCACACATACTACACACAATAGTATACCAAGAAACCGGCTCGATATTATTTACTATTGAATGGACAAGTACCTTTATCTTTTAGGGTAGAATACAACAAGATATACATCAAAAGAAGCTCTAACCACTACCCTTTATCAAGATAAACAAAATAGCCTATACACACGGCTAACCCAAAAACCATCCATTCCTTGAGCTCCGGCCTGGCTCAAAAATCCCACCAACCTCCCCAGATACATATCGTGCCTACCGCCAGCCAGGAGGGCTAGGTGGCGGGGGTAGCATGCTGCCTATCTCCCCGTCCTCACGGGAAAGATGGAGACGTACTCCGGAAAACCGAGCCGCTACTCGGGCCCACCTCGAACCGTACTGAATAGAAACTCGTAAGTATGTGCGTCGGGGATCGCCGGACTAGGAAACCGTACCACCCGCACCTCGAGGTCGACGGGATCCCATAGAATCTACCCGGTGCAAGTGGAGGAACCGACATCGTCTAGGCTGAAATGTTAGTCCCCAAAGGGGTGAGTACAACCACTCAGCATAAAAGCAATTCTTAAAACTACCCATACAACACAATCAAACATAGCACAATAATACATGGCAATTTAATCACATCAAAAACATTGTATGGTCACAATAAATGAACAAGTCAGCCACGTGCCCTATCCTCTTTCGAATACTCTTATCAAACATGTGCACTCATAAATCAACATAAATTATGATCACATATCTCAGTATAAATATCTCCATCCCAACAGCCATAGTATATGCACATATTCATATATCCAGTCACATATACAGTCCTTGCATATTGGCATCAATTGGGAACATGAGCACTTCACAAAATATCAACAAGCACAAATGCACATGATTCGCATTCCGAGCACCACCCAACATGATCAATCCACTCATGCCCATGTAATTCAATAATATTACATGCTCTTTTCTTATGTGAACAATGCTCAAGTTCACGCATATATCAAATAATTGCAATTTTAAATGCAAATCCTGGTAAGAACCAACCGGCTTCCGGCAACCCCACTTCCCGGGCATCTCACACCCAACCTGGCATCGTGAGGAATCCACGGCACACACCATCCGGGCTTTCGGCATTTACACTCCCTGGCCGGGCATCTCGCACCTCAACTGGCATCACGAGGCATCCACGGCACACACACTCCGTGCTTCCGGCACCCCCAACGCTCCGGCATCTCAACTCGAGGCCATCCAGATTTACGCACACGGGGCTACTTGGGCATCCGGCATTTTCACTCCCCGGCCGGGCATCTCGATACTCCCGAGGTATAATCAATACATGTCATGCAACAATCTCTTTTCCATGCATGATTTACAAACATGTCCATGGAACACTCAAGCATGACAGCAATTGCATTCACTTATTCACAATTATATGACATGAGTCTACATGCTCAGCCTATGTTTCCATCACCAATACAGCATGCACATTATGAGAATCAAGTGGATTTAAGACTAAATGTCCATCTCTGAATCACTTAGGGCATGTATACATACACATCAAAAGGGTATCTCACCAATTCAGCATCTACATTGTGAACTCAGCATGCACAACACACCCAAATGACCAATACAACAATCGGCCTAAGACTTCTACAAGGAATTCCCATGAAATCAGCATATAAATCAATCAAAATACCCTTAATGCACCATGACAATTTGCTTTAGACATGTTAGTCCATGTTCACAATTGAAATAAAAGGCAAGGTTATCATTCATACCTAAGAAAACAAGTTTAGATCATAAAATAACCAAATACCAATTCTTGGTTATACATAGTTCATGTCCAGGAAATTTCCAGTTTACCCCATCTCCAAAATTCACGAAATTGAGGCACTAATTCGCCTTCAAAAATTCTCAAAAATTAACAGGTCATAGCCAAGAGGTAAAGGAGCAATTCACTAGAAGAAATCATCTTCAAATTCGGTCCACAGAACATAGTATAAAAATCATCAACTTCCAGCTTATCTTCCAACCCGCGCAGAATACGCCACTAACGAATTAAACAAAAATGACCCATTTAAACTCACTATTTTTCTCCCATTTTTGGATATGTTGAAGCTCAGTGTATTTACTACAATTATCCTTCAGAAGTCGAAGTCAAATTACCAAGCTAAAGTCGAGTTATCAGCTCCACAAGTTACTGTCCACCTTTCGTTAAATTACCAGAACGCAGGGCAGAAAAGAAAATTCGAAACACCAGGTAAATATCAACGAAATTAGCTCAAATTTTAACATGAAATGCATCAAGATGTCCTCAACAATTCATCAGAAGAAATAGAACAAAAATTCCAATTGAAAACACTTGAAACAAAGCAATCAAACAACAAAAGTCTCTCGGCCAGTTCGCATGTCCACCCGGTTCCTTGCTCAACCTTTTTCGCCCCTCATTTCTCATTCAATTCTTCTCAAAATCGACCAGACTATAGCTTAAGATGTGTACAACAACTTCACAGAAGACCTCAAGTTCAAAATCTGACTCTAAACTCTTAAAAACAGCCCCACCAGAGTCGGATGTAACCTGTTCTTTTCACCACCCGGTTTACACGGTTTAACCATTTTCCACATATAACCAAATTTAACCGTGTAAAACCCAATTTCTTGCTAATATGAAACACCATACACGTATGGGAAGAGTTTAGGACTGCTCTTGCCTTTTGATTTGCAGAAATCAGCAAGAAATTTCCTTGGATGAAGCTGGATCTCCCTCTCGGCCGTAAGCTTTTTCTTCCTTCTCGGTTTCTCCTCTTTTTTTTTTATTCTCTCTCTCTCTCCTCACTTGGCCGACTCCCTCACTTCACTCGACGGCACTCTCTCTCTCTCTCTCTCTCTCTCACGGCCACTTAGCAAGGCTACCTCCTAGGCTTCCTGCATGATGACACGTGGGAGTGGGAATGGACAGCATGGCGCCACCATCCGGTCACTCTCCTCCTCCTCCTTGGGCGTCCGAAATTGATACTTCATGGGCTGCTTGACTAATTAGGTTGGCCGGCCCACCATAATTCCTCATCACTAAGCTTAATTAATTCAATTTAACTATACTTTAATTTCCTCAAAATTTCGTGCATATCCATAGATCACAATGCACCCGTAAATCCACTCAATTACAAATACCAACTTGGCCATATGATATGGTCACCATGTCCATCCAGTTGCGCCATTTGTAGTTCAAAACCCAATGACCAAAATCTTCTAAATCTTGTTAGCCACAATTGTCACATCACCAAAAAATAATGTCCAACTTAGAAATGCCATCTCAACTCACCAAAGAATTGAAATCCTACAATTGGATCTTCCATAATCCTCACATCTTCAACGACCTTCAACATTTGAGGATGCCACATCGATGCTGGAGAAGGGAAAAGGGATCAGAGAGAGAGAAGGGTGGTTAAAGGAGGGAGAGAGAGGGGAAGACCATCCCTGATAGGTGGGCTTACGTGTGACACGTCACAAGATGAATGGACTAATATTTTTATAAATTGACATCAAAATTGTATCTAATATTTTCTCCTCATGACCAAATGCCATGTTTTATTTTTATGTATCCAGTTCGAATGACAAGCCCTTAATTTTGTAGTGATGATGCAGTGTTAATGATCAGCCAACATACTATAAATCTTGTCATACTGACAAAAAATAAAATAAAAATATATTACGAGTCTCATGTCATTCAACCTTACATATGTTATACATCTCGAGTTTGTTACGTCTTGTGCTAATACCATATATAATTTTAACCTTAATATGAAATATGTCATTCTCGATTAAAGTGTCAAGATTGTGAGTTTAGGCACATTGTCTTAGGTTTGCCCCTTGGGAGCCAATAGTCGGCTCTTGATCTTGATCGACATCATTTATTGGAATCAGTTTTTTCAAATCATTTATTTTTGGTAAAATAAATGGATTGCGGTAATAATCTTTCTCGTACTATTTCATGATTGCCAAATACACTATCCACTCTCGATTTATGTCCCTATTTTCTCCCCCAAAAGCCCACCTACATATTTTCACTATCAATTTCCAAATGGCTATCCTCTTTCACTAAATCATTTGCATTTTTTTTTTTATCCAATTTCAATTTCAAAAATCTAAGATTTAGCTCGTATTTCACACATCCTGACTAATTTCCACCGTGTAAGTCCTTTTTTACGAAAATAAAGAGGTATTGAGAAATTAATGTCTCCAAACAATAAACACTAAAAATAATAAATAAATATATCTATTTATCAAAACTTGGTGCCCGCGTGCACAGATGTATCCAAGAAGATTCGATATCCGATGTTTGATCCGGTCAAACGCACGGTTTTTGCCTGCTCTGTGAACTATGATACCAATGTGCGCATTACACGGGCAGCACCAACTCCCGCGACGATGATGAAATCCGACCAATCCCACGCCACATCAGACGTGCCGTATGACGTCATTCTTTCTTCCCCCCAACCCGCAAAAAATAATAATTTAATAACACTATTCCCTCAGATATCATAGTTACGCGGTCGCGTAAAGAAAGGATAACACAAGCACCAATAAAGAAAAACTAGAGAGATTTTATCAATAGATTTTTTTTTTGTCAGTCCTACTCTATACCTACCCTACACTCACTCTCAGACTTTTGCCTTACCTCTTGCAGGGCGTGGGCGTCAAAATCCACTTCTGAAACTTGCGCGTCCCCACTCCATCCCACCCTAAGAAGGTGGGGGTTTGAACCCCTTACCTCCCCCTTCCGATTTTATCAATAGATTAAGCCGGATATTAATTACCCATCGGTAAACAGAAAATTTAAAATCCGCGACCCACGAGATAAAATCAGAAGATTTCCGATATAGATTTCCAAATTCATTCATTTCTCAAGCATTTCATATATTTTCTTATTTTATCGATTTATTATAAAGGTAATTTTAGTTTAGGAAAAAGCTACGAAAAATCCTGAATTTTGTCAAAAGTCACATATTTACCCTAAACTTTTTTTTTGTAACAAAAAAAACCCGAACTTTCGTCGGGCGAGGGTGGCCCTCACCGATTTGGCGAGGGGTACCCTTGCCCGACGCCGGCGAGGGCGACCCTCGCCGGACGCGACCGGCGGAGGGAAGAAAAAGAAAAAAAGAAAAAAAAAAGAAAGAGGAAAAAACATATAAAAAGATAAAAATGTCCTTGATGGGGTAAATGTGTCACGATTTGAAAATTTTTTGATTTTTCACGTCACAAAAAAATGTTTAGGGTAAATGTATCACTTTAAACAAAGTTTACGATTTTTCGTGACTTTTTATAAGAAATAAATATTACTTATACTACCGAAAGTGAATGCCAATTGGCAATGGGGCACGCCTAAGCAAAATCTGCCCTAATAAATTAAACCCCAAAATTCCACCCAAAAAAAAAAAAAAAAAAAAAAAAGAAAAAAGATTTTGTGGATATTCGTTTTCCCAGCGGACCAACCGGTGCCGTTCGTAGCGATGGTTGCAGAGTGCGCTCCGAGATAGGGACTGCTTAAGCTTTTGGTTGGTCAATTCGTCGAGGCAAATGTAAGTTCGCCTGTTTGAAAGATCGCGCATGAGGTGTTTGTAGTTTTGCCTTGACGTATTGAACAGCCGATGACTGTGTGAATTGGCGAGTGGAGAGACTTTCGAAATTAGATGGTTGTAACATTAATTGTAATATATTGTCTTACTGTTCTAATAGCAAGCTGTGGTTCACTTACAAAGGAACAGTTTTGAATTTTGAACTTATCTAATGTTTCGTGGCTTTAATGAATCTTACGTGATATCGTATTCGATATTGGTGCGTAGGCATCTTATGAAAAGTCGAGACGAGGGTAGACCGGTCGTTCCATGATGGCTATTGTCGGTACGAAGTATCTCTAGTATTGTTACTGTTGTTTGCTTCCAGAAGTAGAGATTCCATCGCCAAGTGGTTATGGTGACTCACACGCTGGATGACATGTGGCTGCGACTAGGCAACGGATAGAAGTCACCACGAGAATCTTTTGTTCATTTTTGTGTCTGCCCATTTGCAATTTGATTGAATTTCACCTGTTTTGACTACATTTGCTTTGTTGGCTAGTCTTTCTTTGCTGACAGAAGAGAACTACTACAGTTTAGATATCTTATCAACCTAGATGCGTTTCCTGAGACCCATGCTGGTTCTCATATGATTCATGAAAACTAATTGCCTATATCTAGCAAAAGTGACCATGCAAAGGTCTCATTTAAGCTTTTCATAAAAGAAGCACGGCAGATTTTGGTCTGATCTGTCAAAAGCTTCGGTGGCCTTCTAACTAGAGTCGCTTTGTTTTTGGTCAAGCTTGGTTTACAGTCCAACCTCTTAATGAAAGAATATTTATTATTTTTAGTCTGATCTCCCGTCCTTTTCCGACCTTCTTCGACCTCTCTCTCGTTCGCGCGCTCCTCCGTCCTCCGCCGCGCCGCCGCCGCCAGCTAAGTATTCGTTCCCCTTCCCTCTCTCTCTCTCCCTCTCTGCCATCTTTCCGCTGCGTCGCCTCCATCCTCCGATCCCTTCGTTGCGTGGGGCTGAGAATCGGGGGGTACTGGTCGAGGGCTTGTAGGAGATGGTCTAGGGTTTTCAGATGTGGGAAACCGAGTCATGAACTACGCGGTCCTCATGTTCCGGGTGCGAATCGTCCACCCCTTCTCGATGGTGTTCCTCTACTTGTTCTACGTCTTCTCATGAACGCCCCTCTCTCTCTTCGATTGATCGCGATTCGTACCTCCCTTCGATTCCATCGGAATTCGTTGTTAACTCCCGGCACGTGGAGACCCTCTGATCGGTCGTTTTCTGAATCGAGTGATTGATTGATCGCGGGGAAAGGTTGTCACGCCCCGAACCTCGAGGCACGTGAACAACCCGCCATGGTTGTGAAATTTGCGACATTCCCAGGTAGTGTCGCCGACCCAAATTGATTTATTAAGCGCATGCGGAACGTATTAAGAATCCCTTGACAATTTAAAAGCGGGATAGAATAGCAGGAATAAAAATCAAATCAATACAAGCCAACATACTATCACAAAATCAACCAGGGATTTACATACAACCAAAATGAGTCAGAGTCTAAGTGCATCAAAAAGGAGGAGCGCACACTAGGGGTCGAACCATCAAAAAGAAGGAAAAGTCCTAAGGCTACTAGCCGGACTCGATCGGCAAGCCCTCATCTTCAAGCTCTGACACTCCTTGACCATCTTCATCGACAGTCCATCATTCTCCACTGGCCCCATCACCTACGGTCCTGAAATATTTTTCCCACAACGGGGTGAGATATTGTCTCAGCAAGTTCACCCCTCCTAAGCCCCTATTAGAAAGAAAATACACCCCAGCATGACCTAGCCACACATCAAGGAGACTTATCTCGCAACAGTCCGCGCCTGCAGGTTAGTACAATTCATACCATTCAATCACGTGCAATTATAACGATTAAATAAAGCACGGCACAATCACATCATCAACCAATCAATCACCTGGATCGTCTCAGCGATCAATCGGTTCGGCCGATTACATGTCATTCAACAAACCAATCAATGCTCCCAGCCCCTACCCTAAGGGTAGACTCAACAAATCGGTGGTAATCACGGCCTCACGTGGCACGACCTTTAATAAGGTGGTTAACAGCTAGTGGCATCACGGCCCTACTCGGCACGGCCTCTAATAGGCGGTCAATTACTAGTGGCATCACGGCCCCACTCGGCACGACCTCTAATAGGCGATCAATTACTAGTGGCATCACGGCCCCACTCGGCACGGCCTCTAATAGGCAGTCAATTTCGGCCAAAACCCCACCAATTTCTACAATTGGAATTTCTACACATAACCCCTAATTTATGCAATCACACTCAATTCGCCACAAATCAAGCATCAAATTAAAATTCTAACATCACAGCAGCGATCAGCACGAAATTTCGAGCAACCTAGGGGCTAAAAATAATTTTTTTTTTTTTTTTCGGAATAAAAAAAAAATAATATTTTAATAATTTCGAAAATTGATATTTTATTATATTATTAAATAATTCCGAAATAACAATAAATCAAAAATAAATTCCTTTAAGTCACATCAAGCTTACTTTAAACACTAGATTAGCTTTAACTTAAACATACTTTAAACTAATTAAACATCTTAATATAATCTACACCTAAATAAATTAAACTAACCACCTAAGCAAGCTTAAATCAAACTAAACACGCTTAAGGCATAATTAACCGGCTAATCGAGGATTAGTGAGATAAACTCACGGATTTGGACGCCGCTTAGCTCAACTCGAAGAGGGAGACGCCGGGATCGATTTTCCCCAAAGCCGATCTCGCGTCCGAGGCCGGGAAGGGGGCCGAAATGGGCTCGGAAGTGGCTGGAAACCCACAAATTTTCTGCAGCTGGTCGGCCGAGGAGGAGGCGCGGCGGTGGGGGGTTTCACGGCGGTGGGTCGGGCGAGGAAGAGGCGGAGGAGGAGGGTCGAGCTGGTGGTGGCGGCTGACGACGGTGGACGGAGGCGGAGGCGGGCGGACGGCGCTGCTACTGGTCGAGAGGGGCGGAGCGGCTTCGGGCGGGGCGGTGGCAGGCTCGACGGCGCGGGCGACGACGGCGCGAAGGCGGAGCAAGCAGCGACGGCGCTGGGCGCGGCGGCGATGGGCACGACCGAGGGGGGGCGACGGACCGGGGGGGTGCTGGTTTTCCTTCTTTTTTTTCTTTTCCCATTTTCTTTCTTTTCTTCTCTTTCCTCCCTCCTAGTCCCAAGGTTGAAGATGAAATCTTCACCATTCACTTGTCACCATCTCCTTCACCCTAGCCACCTCACCATGACATCATGTGGGTGATGTCATCTTCCACTAACCCTTCCCACAACTTCATTCAATGGTTGCACTTCTCTTTTCCGCCGGGTCCAATTTTTGCACATTCTAATTCCTTCAATTTCTCAATCAATTCTCTTCTAATTGAGTCCAATTAAAATCCATAAAATTAATCCAAGATCCTATTAAGATTTGTGACATAACCGGGCCTCCAATTTTTAATTTCAATTTCAATTTTCACGGTTAAATTCAATCGGTGCGATTTCAAAGACGCCCGATCCACCGAGTAGCTTTCGGGGAAATTTTCTTGCATCCAACCCGAGGGTGATCGGGCCCCGAGCCCGACACATCAAAATCCCTTAATTGCTTCACCCAATAGACCGGTCCTCACGCGAGTGGCCAACTCGAAGGACGACTACACGCACTGAGATGAATCGCCCGGTTCAATTGACTGAAAATAAATTTAAGAAAATTCGGGATGTCACAACTCTTCCCCTCTTATAGAAATTTCGTCCTCGAAATTTAAACCATTACAAATTCTTAAGCAAGAAGATAGGGGTACAATTGTCTTATCGATTCTTCGATCTCCCAGGTTGCTCCTTTAGTTCCGTGGTGTTGCCAGACCACTTTGACCATTGGGATGGTCCTAGTGCGTAGGACTTGTTCCTTACGATCCACAATCCGAACTGGGCTTTCAACGTACGACACCCTGTCGTCCACGTCTAATTCCTCGAAATTTAGAACGTGGGTCGGGTCAGGTTCATACTTCCTCAACATCGATACGTGAAAGACGTCATGCACCTATGACAACTTCGGCGGCAGTGCAAGACGATACGCTAGAGTCCCTATTCTTTCCAAGATCTCGAAGGGACCTACGTACCTCGGGCTCAGTTTTCCCTTTTTGCCAAAGCGGGAAGTACCTCTCACTGGTGACACCTTCAAGAAGACATGCTCACCAACTTGAAATTCCAACGGCCTCCGACGCTTGTCTGCATAGCTTTTCTGGCGGCTCTGAGCGGTCTTTAATCTGTCTCTGATAACTGCAACTGCTTCCATTGACTGCTGGACCAACTCTGGACCAGTGATCTTTCTTTCCCCGACCTCATCCCAGCACACTGGTGTCCTGCACGCCCTGCCATACAACGCTTCAAAAGGGGGCCATCTGAATACTCTGCTGGTAACTGTTGTTGTAGGCGAACTCGACTAGATGAAGCCGTTCTTCCCAACTTCCCTTGAAGTCCAAGACACAAGCCCTTAGCATGTCCTCGAGGATCCGAATCGTCCTTTCGCATCGGCCATCCGTCTCGCGGGTGATAAGCCGTACTATATTGCAATTTCGTCCCTAAAGCTAACTGGAGGCTCTTCCAAAAGGCGGCGGTGAATCTTAGATCCCTGTCTGAAGTAATCGTGACCGGCACCCCATGCATACGGACTATGTGACGGACGTACAAGTCTGCGTGTCTATCCAAACTGAGGTCCCTTCGAACCGCGATAAAGTGTGCCGAATTCGTCAATCTATCGACCACTACCCATATTCCCTCTCTGGCTCCTCGGTAGTCCTGTCACAAAGTCCATCGTAATGTGCTCCCATTTCCACTTCGGGATCTCCAAGGGTTGCAGAAGTCCTCCTGGCTTGCAATGCTAAGCTTTCACCTGCTGGCACGTCAAACACTTGGCAACGTGCTTGGCGATGTCCGCCTTCATGCCACACCACCAGTAGTGTTGACGCAGATTCTGGTACATCTTGGTACTACCAGGATGAATGTCAGAATCGCTACGATGGGCTTCTGATAAAATCCCCTCCCTAAGCTCCACATTGTCAGGTATAACCAATCGTCCTTGGAATCTCAATGTTCCATCATCAGGAATCTGGAAGCCGACTTTCCTCTTCTCTGAGTCCTCATGTACGATCTGCTGAACATATGGATCTGTCTGCTGAAGCTCCCTGATTCTAACCTGCACTTCTGGCTCAATCCTGAGGGTGGCCATAAGGCTCGAAAGGTGGCCTACCTCGAACTTAAAACTTGAATCTTGAGCCCCCTCAAGTAGACTCCACTCTTTGAGTACCATATGCGCAACCGAAGACTTTCTACTCAAGGCATCGGCGACCTTGTTTGCCTTTCCAGGATGGTATAGGATCTCACAGTCATAGTCCTTTAGGAGCTCCATCCATCTACGTTGTCTCATATTCAACTCCCTTTGAGAGAACAAGTACTTAAGACTCTGATGGTCAGTGAAGATCTGAAATCTTTCCTCGCACAAGTAGTGCCTCCAAATCTTGAGGGCAAAGATGATGGCAGCAAGCTCCAAGTCATGCGTTGGGTAATTCAACTCATGAGGTCTCAACTGACGGGACGCATACGCAACAACCCGACCATGTTGCATCAACACGCAACCCAATCCCTTAATCGACGCATCACTGTAGATCTCAAATCCTCCCGGACCTGATGGAATAGTGAGTACCGGAGCGGTAGTCAGCTTTTGCTTGAGCTCCTGGAAACTACTCTCGCACTTATCTGTCCATACAAACTTCTCTTCCTTCTTCAGTAGTCTCGTCATCGGCGATGCCAACCTTGAAAACCCTTCCACGAACCGTCTGTAATACCCCGCTAAACCCAGAAAACTCCTGATCTCCGTCACTGTAGTCGATCTCGGCCAATTGATCACCGCTTCAATCTTGGCTGGGTCCACCGAGATCCCTTCTCCAGAGATGACGTGACCTAGGAAAGCCACACGAGTTAGCCAAAACTCGCACTTACTGAACTTAGCATACAACTCATGATCTCTCAAGGTCTGGAGCACAATCCTCAAGTGCCTTTCATGATCCTCCATACTCCTCGAATACACCAAGATGTCGTCGATGAAGACAATTACGAACCGATCCAAATACTCCTTGAACACCCGGTTCATTAGATCCATGAAAGCAGTAGGGCGTTCGTCTACCCAAACGGCATCACAAGTAAACTCATAATGGCCATATCGAGTGCGAAATGCCGATTTCGGTATATCTTCCTTCTTGATCCTCGCCTGATGATATCCCGTCCTCAAGTTGATCTTAGAAAATATCGACGCTCCCCGAAGCCGATCAAACAAATCATCAATCCTTGGCAACGGATATTTATTCTTAATTGTTACCTGGTTGAGCTGTCGGTAGTCGATGCATGACGCAATGAACCATCCTTCTTCTTCACAAACAACACCGGTGCTCCCCAGGGTATGCACTCGGACGAATAAACCCCTTATCCAGCAACTATTGCATTTGCACCTTTAGCTCCTTAAGCTCCGACAAGGCCATCCTATAAGGTGCTTTGGAGATAGGCTCGGTCCCGGGGGCTAGCTCAATTATAAATTCTACCTCCCTTTCTGGCGGCAAACCCGATAACTCCTTTGGAAACACGTCGGGAAATTCTTGCACCACTGGGATGTCCTCTAACTTTGACTCCCCTACCGTCGTGTCTACGACAGTCGCTAGGTAACCTTGGCAACCCCTGCCTAGTAAGCGGGTTGCCTCAAGAGAAGAGATTAAGGAAATTGAGGGTCCTCCCCGACTCCCAACAAACTCGAAACTCTCACCCCTAGTGGGTTAAACCGAATCGCCTTGCGATAACGGTCCATCTTAGCTCGTTGCTTGGTGAGCCAATCCATGCCAATTATCACGTCAAAATCATACATGGCCAGAACTATCAAATCTATCCTCCCCTCTCTCTCACCAATCACTAACTTACAACCAAGGCAACCCACCGTAGCTAACACATTATCTTTCAACGGCGTAGATATACTCATCACAGAATCCAACAATTCGGGAATTAACTCTACCAACTTAGCAAATCTTTCGGCTATAAACGAATGCGAAGCTCCGGATCAAACAAAGCATAAGCGGGTTGGTCGTTCGGTAAGACCATACCCGTGACCACATTAGGCGCATCCTCCGCCTGTCCTCTAGTAAGTGCATAAGCCCTTCCCCGAGCCGGGAGGTCGGTTCGGCCCACTCGGCGGCATGATCTCGCGGCGTGAATCCTCTATTCGACCCGGCGGTGGCGGCGGTGGCAACCGCGGCTGTCTCATCGGCCTCCGGGGCAAGCTCTAGCAATGTGGCCCCGCTGGCCACACTCAAAACAGCACCCGTCCTAAGAGGGCACGGGGGCCGAGCCATGTCGCCTCCCACACGCACAACATGCTCCACCGAAGCTAGATGACGACTTCCCCACTCCACCCTTCCTGTTGGGTGGAATAGGGTACCTCCCTCCAGGCATCAGCCTCTTCCCAAACCAATTGTCATCCCTATTCGAACTAAATCGCGATCCAGAGGCGGCAGCTCTCTCATTCTGATCCTTCTCTATCATCTGGGCTCGCTTGTAGAGATCGTTGTACTCTTTCAGGTCTAGAGGTACCAACAAGCTCCTCACTTCCGGTCGGAATCCATCCCTAAACCTTCGAGCTCGGTCGGCCGGTCGCTGGACCAACTCGGGGGCATACTTCGACGGCTGTGTCGGCGAACCTCGCCTCATACCGATCCACCGTCATCGTACCCGACGAAGATGCTAAAACTCGGCCATCTTCACCTCCCCGGCACACTCGAAAAATATTTGTCATTGAAGACTTCAAGAAAGGCGTTCCACTCTGGGACCACGCCCTCAGGGAATACAATTCTCCTGTTTGTCCTCCACCAGGTAGCTGCGGTCCCCCTCAACTGGTAGGCTGCTAGGACAACCTTTTCTGCTTCAGAGCACAGCAACAACTCAAAAGCATTCTCCAGCTCTAAGATCCAAAGTCTTTCGCGCCGGGATCTCCGGCTCCGTGAATGTTGGCGGGTTCATCCTCGGGAAATCTTTGTACCAACTTCGTCTAGTCCTCCCAGCGGCCACATTCTTAGGTGGGATCTCATCAGGGTCCTCCTCTTCCTCTTGCTCGGCAACTGGTGCGGCAGCAGCTGTGGCGACAGTAGCAGTGGCATTGGCGGCATTGGCTGTGTTCACTGCAGTGGCGATAGCGGCAGCCTGCTGATCCATCCTGTCCCTCATCGCCTCGAGCATGTGCATGATCCCCACAAATCTCTGATCCTCCTGGCTCTTTGCCAGACGACCGGAGGTGCAGCCGCACCACCGCACCGGCCCCGGCACGGTCCCGGCCTGTGCTCCTCTCGAGGCGCCACGGCCACCAATCCTCAGCGAAGACCCACCTCGAAACACGGGCCCTGCTGCCCTCTTCTGAGCAGCTCTCGGCACTCGGTCACTCATACTGGAGGCTCAAACAGACGCCTATTGGTGAATTCCAATACCCCATTAGAAATGAGTAACCTCACAATCAATTTAACAAACAACTAACAATCACATGCATTAGAATAAGTAAGGTCTTTCCTACTAACTATCCCATGACTCATCGTCCTTATTACTCCATACACAGACCATGCTCTGATACCACTTAAACGGGGTTGTCACGCCCCGAACCCCGAGGCACGTGAACAACCCGCCATGGTCGTGAAATTTGCGACATTCCCAGGTAGTGTCGCCGACCCAAATTGATTTATTAAGTGCATGCGGAACGTATTAAGAATCCCCTGACAATTTAAAAGTGGGATAGAATAGCAGGAATAAAAATCAAATCAATACAAGCCAACATACTATCACAAAATCAACCAGGGATTTACATACAACCAAAATGAGTCAGAGTCTAAGTGCATCAAAAAGGAGGAGACTGCACACTAGGGGTCGAACCATCAAAAAGAAGGAAAAGTCCTAAGGCTACTAGCCGGACTCGATCGGCAAGCCCTCATCTTCAAGCTCTGACACTCCTTGACCATCTTCATCGACAGTCCATCATTCTCCACTGGCCCCATCACTTACGGTCCTGAAATATTTTTCCCACAACGGGGTGAGACATTATCTCAGCAAGTTCACCCCTCCTAAGCCCCTATTAGAAAGAAAATACACCCCAGCATGACCTAGCCACACATCAAGGAGACTTACCTCGCAACAGTCCGCGCCCGCAGTTAGTACAATTCATACCATTCAATCACGTACAATTATGACGATTAAATAAAGCATGGCACAATCACATCATCAACCAATCAATCACTTGGATCGTCTCAGCGATCAATCGGTTCGGCCGATTACATGTCATTCAACAAACCAATCAGTGCTCTCAGCCCCTACCCTAAGGGTAGACTCAACAAATCGGTGGTAATCACGGCCCCACGTGGCACGACCTTTAATAAGGTGGTTAACAGCTAGTGGCATCACGGCCCCACTCGGCACAGCCTCTAATAGGCGGTCAACAACTAGTGGCATCACGGCCCCACTCGGCACGGCCTCTAATAGGCGGTCAACAACTAGTGGCATCACGGCCCCACTCGGCACGGCCTCTAATAAGCGGTCAATTTCGGCCAAAACCCCACCAATTTCTACAATTGGAATTTCTACACATAACCCCTAATTTACGCAATCACACTCAATTCGCCACAAATCAAGTATCAAATTAAAATTCTAACATCACAAAGAAAGCAATCAAGCACGAAATTCGAGCAACCGGGGCTAAAAATAAATTTTTTTTTCGGATAAAAAAAATAATAATATTTTAATAATTTCGAAAATTGATATTTTATTATATTATTAAATAATTCCGAAATAACAATAAATCAAAAATAAATTCCTTTAAGTCACATCAAGCTTACTTTAAACACTAGATTAGCTTTAACTTAAACACACTTTAAACTAATTAAACATCTTAATATAATCTACACCTAAATAAATTAAGCTACCACCTAAGCAAGCTTAAATCAAACTAAACATGCTTAAGACATAATTAACCGGCTAATCGAGAATTAGTGAGATAAACTCACGGATTTGGACGCCGCTTAGCTCAACTCGAAGAGGGCGACGCCGGGATCGATTTTCCCCAAAGCCGATCTCGCGTCCGGGGCGGGAAGGGGGCCGAAATGGGCTCGGAAGTGGCTGGAAACCCACAAATTTTCTCGCAGCTGGTCGGTCGAGGAGGCGCGGCGGTGGGGGTTTCACGGCGGGTGTCGGGCGAGGAAGAGGCGGAGGAGGAGGGTCGAGCTGGTGGTGGCGGCTGACGACGGTGGACGGAGGCGGAGGCGGGCGGACGATGCTGCTGCTAGTCGAGAGGGGCGGAGCGGCTTCGGGTGGGGCGGTGGCAGGCTCGACGGCGCGGGCGACGACGGCGCGAAGGCGGAAGCGACGACGGCGGGCGGGCGCGGCGGCGATGGCACCGGGCGTGGCGGCGACGGGCACACCGAGGGGGGCGACGGACGGGGGGGAGGTGCTGGTTTTCCTTCTTCTTTTTCTTTTCCCCTTTTCTTTCTTTTCTTCTCTTTCCTCCCTCCTAGTCCCAAGGTTGAAGATGAAATCTTCACCATCCACTTGTCACCATCTCCTTCACCCTAGCCACCTCACCATGACATCATGTGGGTGATGTCATCTTCCACTAACCCTTCCCACAACTTCATTCAATGGTTGCACTTCTCTTTTCCGCCGGGGTCCAATTTTTGCACATTCTAATTCCTTCAATTTCTCAATCAATTCTCTTCTAATTGAGTCCAATTAAAATCCATAAAATTAATCCAAGATCCTATTAAGATTTGTGACATAACCGGGCCTCCAATTTTTAATTTCAATTTCAATTTTCACGGTTAAATTCAATCGGTGCGATTTCAAAGCACGCCCGATCCACTGAGTAGCTTTCAGGGAAATTTTCTTGCATCCGATCCGAGGGTGATCAGTCCTCAAGCCTGACACATCAAAATCCCTTAATTGCTTCACCCAATAGACCAGTCCTCACGCGAGTGGCCAACTCAGAAGGACGACTACACGCACAAATGAATCGCCCGGTTCAATTGACTGAAAATAAATTTAAGAAAATTCGGGATGTCACAAAGGCCCTCGAAAATGGGTTCGGTTCGGCGTCAGGCGAGCTCGGGATTCGATGGCGATCTGAGGCTCGGTGGGGTGGCTGATGATGAAAGGAAGAGGAAGAGGAAGAGGATGGAGTCCAACGGGGAATCCGCCGGGCGCTCCGGATGAGGAGGCGGCGGTGGGGGATTTGGTCGGAGAAGTGGGGCAACTGCAGCAGGCTAACGCTCAGCTCGTGGCGAGTATCGATGCGGCTGCGCAGAAGTATGCTGAGGTCGAGTCGGTCCTACCCCTTTTCATTTTGGAATCAAATGGCTGAAAGCCATTTCTGAGCTTCTGATGACAGCTGGTCTGAAATAGCTGAGTCAGGCACAGCTTGTTTGATCTTAGCTTCAAAGCTTTACAATGTCCTCAGGGCCCAGGCCATGGAACTTACCAACAGGCTCCAGTCCCTAAACTCGGTGCTTGAGATCGTGGAGATGGTCAGTGGGCTCGCGATTGATATTCCTGAGATTCCCGACCCGTTGATGAAGCCCTGGCAGATCCCTCGTCCGATACAGCCCATAATGGCATCTGCAGACCTGTTTGAGTGCTGATGTATCGCTTACCGTCGCATATGTGGAACGAGCGCTTTTGATTTTAGATTCTCTTTACCTCTGTGGTTGATGTGAATATTGTCTGATGTCTCTGATGTTCATACTTCGTGTCTTGTTGGCAGTTGTAAAATGTCGGTTCCCTGTCTGACGACTGGATTGGCTCTCTTTTTTGTACAAGAAGGTGTCGTTTTCACCCTCATTAGCTTTCGAAATTTCCATGATGATGAATGGTTGTAAGAAACCTATATTAGCAGTTTGTGGACAAAGACATGTTGCCATGCTGTATCCCCGTGCTTCTTTCAGCAGAATATGGCTTGTCAGTTTTTCATGCTAGGGCCAGGATATGATTTCTTCATTTCTTCCACAGGAATGCTGGGGACCTAGGGTATACAGATTGGTTTGTATACGGTAAAATGTAGAACTGTATTGAAGGAGAGGGACGTTTTCGAACAATCCGATAGGAGTTTGCCTCATGATTTTATGTACCCATAACCATCTTTGTTTTTGAGGTTCCGTTGGATTATTAGGTGGTTTTCTTGTTGTCCTCTGTTTGTGGCACAATCGTGTACGACTTCATTCCTTGGGCATGAGTCTAGCCTAGTGGTCATGCTATGCTGTTCCTCAGTTGGACGAGTTGAGACCAGGAGATGCTATTTTTTGACTGCTCTGAAGATATTATGTTGTGAAATATGACTTGTGTCCTGTATCTTCTCTCGCAGTAGGTCTTTTTTCCTGATCTGCGTCCAAGTTGCTGTTGTTATTTTGGTTGGATGAACGCTAGTGATATGAAGATCACAATTCTTGTTGTTCTATATGTCCAAATCATTTAGCAAGCTAGGTAGTTTTTCTGTGTCTTAGATGCTTTAACTCCCCTTCTCACTCAGCGAATTTGTGGGAGATAAATCAGCATCAGCATCCACTGCTAGTTGTACCAGTGTTGATTAGTATAATACACCACATCCTTTCAAAATAATTGTCTATATCGTGTAGCCACAAGGTTTCTAGACTGGTTTGCCATATCGAGAAATGACGCCTTTACAGATTTTGAAGTTGGAATGAAGGTTATTTGATTCATCTTTCTCGACAATGTGATACATACGAATCAGAATGCCCGCCCTTATAAATCCTTATATATACATATACAGCCACTTCTGATGTACATGTGACGACTTTCAAACTTGAACATGATAAATAAGACTCGTACATGACTCCAAAATTCACCTCATCATTATATGTTACACCCTCCAATAGCACGAAACGGGTATATGCTTGCATGCACGAGTTATTCCCGCCCTTTGCTTAAGTGTGTCCCAGAGAATTAGAGGTGCTTTTGAAGAAGAGAAGAACCACTCAACCAAAGAGAGAGAAGTATCACTCAATCAATCCTCTAACCCCTCCTAATCCTGTATAGGCTATGAAGCTCCACTCAAGGACCGTTTGGTACAATCATAGTTGCGATCATTTGGTAACACACGGAGACAGCTGAAAGCTAGACAGGACAACTTTCTAGTTCTAGATAATAGCTTCGAGATGTTACCTTGCGAAAGCGGAAGCATCCAGTTTTATGCCACAGGTACGATCGAAAAGCTGTATCAAACAATCTCTCCATAACCCACTCATCTCATGCCCATCATCGGTTTCAGATATGATCCTTGCTTCCAAAGCTACAACATCGAACGCCTGGGATGTACCTCTACAAACCATGCATTGGCTTCGTTTCACCTTGAATGGTTTCTTGTTCCTCCATTGTGACAAGTATCAGCTTGCTAAATCAACAATCCAACCAAATCATTAGGCAAGTACTTCTCACATGGCATGTCGCTGTGTTCAACTAAACGTTGCAATTGCATTGGAGTGCCTCTCCTGCACTCGCACTCATCGGTAAACAATTTCTCACAAGCTGCAAATTGACAATGAAATTTCGATACTCCTAATTGACCTCGATTCTGACATTTCCAGGAGTCAAGCACTTGGCTTGCTCACTGCATGAAGAATGGATTTTTTTTCCTTGCCGAATTCCACCATCCCATTGCCCATGTTGCTCCTGATCCTCATAATTCACTCGTCCACTGAGCACCATTTTTTTTTTCCTCACATCTTTCTAACTGAAACTATCTTGATATTCTGGGAGAAGAATAGGTCCATCCAAAGTAGCATCCAACATCCACCATGGCATGTTGATAGTGCCTAGCAGAAATTCGATGCCATCACATGGGAGATTGCCAAGAAACCACCCAAGTTCGACCCCGTCAACAAATATAGTTGGACCCCACATATACTCAAAAGCTTAAGTCAATGAATCATGGGCCAACTAGGAGATAATAAGTACTCCACACCACATCAATTCTTATCTTCCTCTTACATGTAAGCTCAATGTCCAGTAGACTTCTCCCTTAATCCAAACATTCTTTTGCACAAACAGGTTGCCACCAATCAACAATTGGCTTGGAAGCGCGTAGTGAAAGCCAAGAGAGAGCCCAAGTCCAAACCTTTTAACATATCTAGTCAAGCCACTTTTACTCAAAAGCTTTGGCCAACTAAGATATATTAACTATTTCACACCATATTAATCCCACGTTGTTGGACTTTTTTTAACAAAAATCATGTGTGCATCTCAACACAGCATGTGCCTGTATTGCCAATCGTGTATGCATCATGTATTTTAAAAACATTAGTTAGTCTAGCCCCATCAAGAAGCACTCCACCTGCAATGACCGAAAGACAAGTATTAACAACTAAAGGATACTCTAATCGAGCTAAAAGCTAGCAATACATTTCCAGCTCTATCTCCATCCACAGAAGCTCCTCAACAGTAAGTGCACATAAAACCGCTCAAATTCCCTCAAAAGAAACTAGATTCTCTCAAAATAGGGTGAATTACAATAGGTTCATATATTTTGATCGAATTGCATTATGAGATGCAAACTTTCAACTTCAACAAATAAAAACCTAACTTTTTCATACTTTTTCTAGACCTTCACTTTGATGGATTTAGGTGATGTCATGATATAATTAGTGACAAAAGTGGATATGCCACTACAAAATGCTGGGTCACTCGCATCTCCTAAACTGTTCCATTTTCACATTCCATGGATCAGGATTCTACATGTAGGCAGGGAACTTGTTAAACTATACAACCTTAGAGTGATGTTAAGCTGAAATTGACAAATAAACATACAAAGCAAACGAGAAAATATTCAGTGGTTCGAAATCACCACGTCATCTGCCTACGTGGCGCGCGTCAAGTGAAGTGGCTCCACTCAATGGGTGACATGTGGCGTGTGATGTGGAATGAAGGAAAGAATTGGCAGCCTTTTTTCTTTCTCCTCTAGCGAACGCATGGAGAAAAGACAGAACAGTAAAAGTGCACTCCCGCTCAATAAAAACCTCTCCTTTTTTTCAATTTTCAAGGGCGCTCTCTCTCTCTCTCCTCACGTTCTTTCCTTCGCACTCCGCTCAAGAAAAATCTCTCTCCTCTTTTCAATTTGCAAGGGCTCTCTCTCTTTGCCCTCACGTTCTTTCCTTCGTCTTCCTCCCTCATCGGCGACGACCCAAGTGAGAAGCTTGCTCAGAATCAGCAGCAACGGGCCTCGGCCATCAAGGAACGCGATGGTGACCCTAAGCGGAAGCACGGGGTGCAATTCAACCTAGCGGAGATCTCCCTCCGGGGATTCCTTCCTTCGTCTTCCTTCCTCATCGACAACGATCCAAGTGAGAAACTTGCTCAAAGTAAGCAGAATCAGTAGCAACAGACCTTGGCCATCAAGGAACGTGATGGCGACCCTGAACGGAAGCACGAGGTGTGATTTGACCTGATGGAGTTACAAGTGTGGGTATTGATTTTAAGACCCTAAAGAAGATACAAGAATTATGGTATCACATAATGTAAAGTTTCTACAGTTTGACGTAATTGTAAAAGATAGCTGCTTTCAGACTATTAAGAATAATAGTACGATAGAAAATCACTGTGTCTTTGTCTTTGCCTAAATAGATAATTGTGATACAGACAATTGTAGAATCTCCCGTACCATAAACTAAACTTGATGAGGTTCAAGGTACTATTCTTGATATAGTTTATGATGAAATTTTTTCAAACCTCTCAAGTATAGAATGAAGTGATTGTAGCTTTACTCAGGAGATTTATTAGGGAAAGACGATTAGTTATTCCATTAGACTATATAGTCTATTTGTGAGAGCATGACCACAATATCCACTACATGGTTGATTTAGCGACATAAATAAATGTTGTTTCTTATCCTCAATTAAGTATGCGATTAGATGCCATAAAAGGCGATATGCAATCTATGAAACATGTTTGGAAACTTACTAACTTGTCTAAAAATCACAAGTTCTTTAGTTGCAAATTGGCGTACAAAACTAAAAGGATTTCAAAGAAAGATTATGGAGTTTAAAGCTAAATTTGTAATTAAAGTTTTTACTCTAAAAGAGGGGTGGATAGTTAATAGTGAAGAAATAATTATTTCTTTAAAAGATTCTTTCAGAGTGAATGTGGCATTAATAGTTTATTTATTTATTTATTTTTATATGGAGTTACGCCAAATAGATACACAATCTATATAGTGCAACTGGAGGATTTTGCAACAAATTTAAGTAAACTTGTGTATAGACTGAAAGTCTTATTAATAGTTTTAAGCAAGTTTCCAGACAATATTATTAAAGTTTCATAATGTTGTTATTTTGTTCAATTAAGAACAAAGTAATTCAATATATTGCAAGGTTAGTGGGAGGAAATTTATTTTTTCTCATACTCTATGTACATGATTTTTGTTTACAAGTAAGTGACCTTGAGGCATCTTTTGTCCTTTACACTAAGGTCCGTAAGGATTGTATTAAATTTTCTCAGAGGACATTTGTTGATCGTATTTTGGAAATATTCAATGTACACCATTACAATTTAGGAATTACTCCTGTTGTTAAGGGTGATGGACTGAATCTATCACATTGTCCTTATTTAGATATTGAGAAAATCTAGTTAAATGGTGTACCTTGTGCTAGTGCACTTAAAAGTATAATATATGCTTAATTTTACACTAGATTAAATATCGTCTTTGCGACGGGACTTCTAGGCAGATATAAATTGAATCCAGGATGTGATCACTGGGTTGTTGTCAAGAAGATTTTAAGGTACTTTAAAAGGACAAGAGATTATATATTAATTTACAGACAAGTTTAATTCTTGCAGTTAGTAGGGTATTCAGATGTTAACTTTGCTGGCTGTTAGGATGATATAATATCAATAACAAGATACATATTTATATTAGCAGGAAGTGCAATAAAATAAATAAAGTTCTATGTCTACTATGTAAATAGAGTTTGTAACTTTCTTTTAGGCTGTTAATTGAGCTATTATGCTTCGGAACCTTATAAAGGAATTGATTGTTTTGACTTTTTGGATAGACCCATACAGTTGTATTGAGATAATAAATTTGTTGTTTATTAATAACAAATGTCTCAAGGGGTCTAAATATATGGCGGTCAAATATTTTTTACTATAAAGAAACAGTATAGAAAGGTGACTTATAATATAACATATTTTCACAGATGATGTGGTTGCAGATTCACTAACTAAAGGCCTACGCCTATGTGTATTTGAGTGACATGTCATTAGCATGGGCCTAGGAGTATCTTCGGATACTGTTGTTTAGTGGGAGCTATTTTGGCTTTACTCTGATAAAGTTCATATCTGTGGTTCGTTACATTTAGTAACCGTTTGATATGTATCAACTTTTGCATTCAATAAAATAATTTTGAATGTGTTGTTATTATGTTGAATACATATTGATAAAGTCTCAAGGTATTACTTAAACCTTGAGTGAAGGTTAGGGGCATTCGGTTATTAGCCTTGTGCATATGTCTTGTGATATATAAAGAAAGGTTAACCATAAAAACAAGACATATGTGGGTTCATTGGAACCATAAAGTTATTCTCTTGTGACACAAGCTTTTGTGTCGCCTAAGGTATGAGAATGGTGACTGACAAATGGATCTCTCTATGAGAGATGTTAGCCATTTGCCACACTACCATATTGAATCCATATCAATAAAGTTGAAAGCACCTGTGATCATGGAAGGCTTTGTGTGTATACATGCAGTTACCGCTATGATTCGGTGTTGAAGACTTTATGGGATAGGATTGACTATTAAGAATTATCTCTGGACCAATGTGCGCACATACAATACAATTTCAATTAATATAGTCCAAGTGGGAGAATGTAAGAGTTTTCCTTAATGTGGACTAAATTAATTGATGTTGTTATTTACCGTTTAACGTTTATCGTTTTACGGGGTTTGGTCTAAGGTGAGATAGAAGGTTTCTTAATTAGTCTAATATGAGGCTGGCTAGTGTGGGCCAAGTTGAGCCTAGCCTGTAATGAGGGGAACTAGCTGGAAACTCTATAAATAGTGCTCAAGTCTCTCCTCTAACCCTAATTCTCTAACGCTAATCGTGAGGGGCTGCAGCCAGTGATACGGAGAGCAATAGAGGAGAAGGATTTGCGCAAGGAACACTGTGTTTCTACTTCCGCTTCAAGAACAATGTATCACAGGTGCATTAATCTTTTACTCTTTGGATGTGTATTCTTGTTCTAGTTATGGAGATCTTGAGGTTGCGCAATTTGCGTTCAACACGCATTTCTTCAAAAGTCTTCCAAATCCAATCGCATGTGCTCACGTCGATATTTACATCAAGGTTTCTAATCTCTTCCAAAAAATAACAGTTACTTCGATTTTTTTTCTTAATAAAAAATAGTCGAAACCAGATGGTCCATCACGTTGACCCATTGGTCGTCAATGTATATGCCAACGCGCTCCTGTCCGCGAATGCCGTGCTGGACGACGCGGAGGAGAAGCAGATGAGGAACAACCATGTCAGGAAGTGGCTCGACGAGCTCAAGGACGCCATGTACGACGCCGACGACCTGTTTGACGAAATCGCCACTCAAGATCTGAAGCGCGAAGCCGGGGTCGAGCCTCGAGCCCTCGTTTCTAAGGTCTGGAGCTTCGCTGCGGACGCTTGTGGGAGTAAATTGGGGGATAAGTTAGAGAGGGTTCTCGAGAGATTGGAGAGTGTGGTGAAGCAGAGAGAAGTGCTGGGCCTAAGGGAAGGTATTCGCAAGAGGACGGCTAGAGCTTTGCGAGACCACTTCGTTGGTCGAGGAATCGGGAGTTTTCGGGAGGGAGAAGGATGGGGAGGCGGTGATCCAGTTTCTCCTGTTAGATCGGGGCGAAAACTCCCTGTCCTTCTCCCTCCCGAAAAGTCCCGATTCCTCGACCAATGAAGTGGTCTGCAAAGCTCTAGCCGTCCTCTTGCGAATACCTTCCCTTAGGCCCAACACTTCTCTTTGCTTCACCACACTCTCCAATCTCTCGAGAACCCTCTCTAACTTATCCCCCAATTTACTCCCACAAGCGTCCGTAGCGAAGCTCCAAACCTTAGAAACGAGAGCCCAAGGCTCGACCCCAGCTTCGCGCTTCAGATATTGAGTGGCGATCTCGTCGAACAGGTCGTCGGCGTCGCACATGGCATCCTTGAGCTCGTCGAGCCACTTCCTGACATGGTTGTTCCTCATCTGCTTCTCCTCCGCGTCATCCAGCACGGCATTCGCGGACAGGAGCGCGTTGGCATATACATTGACGACGGATGGGTCAACGTGATGGACCATCTGGTTTCGACTGTTTTTACTAACATGCATTACCTACACTCAGCATATGTGTTAATTAGTACAATCAGTTTGGTCACAGATTTTTAAGACTTCCATCATTCAAAGGTTACCAGCATGTAAAAGAGTATGCATAAGCAATAAAAATTTCATGTTTTTTACTGTTTCTCATTATCTCAAGATATAGTTCAATTATTATCTCATAATGATTGTATCTCATTAAGCCAGCTTCAGTTCACAATAAAATTTGATTTTTATTGATGAATCACACCTTTATAATGATTATGTGATAATATACCTATAACCCAACACTTGTATTTCCAAAATCAAAAAAAATACAAGAAAAATACGCAAAAAATACACTAAAAATACACGTATTTAGGGCTTTGTATGTATTTTCACATCCATAAAATCACCAAACATGTAAAATAAATATACCACAAGATAGAGGAGGACCATAGGAGTCTAACGCCACCAGCCCCGCGCCGATCTGAGCCTCCACGTGCCCACACTCGCCACCTGAGTGCGCGGTGCGTGGAGCTCATGCGCGCGTCTAGAAGCCGGTTAGAAACCGGTCCGACTGTCCGGTCCAATCGCTTGGTCCGACCAGTTGACCGGTCCGGTCAACAGTTGACTGGGTCGGGTCGGTCAATAGGTCGGGTCGGGTCTTAGGTCGGGTTGGGTCGGTCGCCTTCCGGGTCGGGTGTTGACGTCATCGGGTCGATCGCTGACGTCACCGTGACATTAGCACTCATGTGCGGCGCACGTATCGAGTCGGACCCGGGTCGCTGACGTCATCGTGACGTCAACGGCCACGTGCGTCGCACTCCCCACGCGTGGGGAATAATTATTTATTGCGACAATTGGACCCAAAAAGTTGTACAGTTTAACAATTTTCCAATCTTTTCGCCAAATTGATTTTATGAATTTTAAGTTTAGGTTGGTGATGAAAAAAGCCATTATTTTTGCCACAAATTGTCATGTTTCAAACCACACATTTAACTAAACAACCTAGCAGTCAAGGACCACGCAGAAATGGGTTTTCTCTCGTTCTGTCGAGCTCTTTCTACCAGTAGGGTAGTTTCTTCCTTCCGTCGTCTTCTTTGAGTTTCTTCTGGCCAATTCTGCACTTCCTCCTCGCTCCATCTCTTCTCGTCCTTCCTTTTCTTGCTCATGCATGTTCCCCTTCTAGCTTTGCCTTGGTTCCCGCTGGTATCTCTTCGGGTTTTATCGGTTTTTCCCCCGGCCAATTCGCACCTCCTTCTCGCTCCATCTCTTCTCGTCCTTCCTTTTCTTGCTCATGCATGTCCCCCTTCTAGCCTTGCCTTGGTTCCCGCTGGTATCTCTTTGGGTTTTATCTCGGTTTCTCCCCATCGATGGGTTGCATGTCCCCTGTTCTTCAATCTTTGCAAGTTTTTTCTTGAGGGCTCTCTGTTTTCCTTCTCGATGACTACTGCGGGGGACCCTGATGCAGCTCGAGTTGCTGCGCTATGTAAGAAATTGGGTCGGCTATGTTCCGAACAAGAAATTGATGAATGGGACGTCGAACCCTCACCTGAAGCTCTTGAGGAATGCAAGTTGACTCTAATAGGTAAGGTTCTCCCCAACACGTCTCTCAATTTTCCTGCTGTCCAAACTGCGTTGAAGAGAGCTTGGCGTACTGAGAATGTGGATATTCCGCAAAGAGAAGCGAGGCATCTATTTAGCTAAATTCAAGACTCCATCTGAGAAGCAGCGAATTCTAGATTCTGGCCCATGGCAATTCTCTGGAAATCTGATAAATTTCAAACCTTGGATAGAGAATACCCCTCTGCATTGTTACGATTTTTCCACGTGCGCCTTTTGGGTTCAGATTGTAGGTCTTCCCCTGGAATGTTGTACTGAGGAAATGATTCGCATGGCTGTTAGGTCGATGGGTACTGTCCTTCAAGTAAAATCTGATTATGTTATTAGATCTTGTCTACGGGCGGGCAGAGCTCGAGTTGAGTTACCCTTATCTGAACCGTTGAAGAAAGGGAGACTCATCAAATATAAAAATAGAACTTATTGGTTGGAATTCAGGTATGAACGCTTACCGCATTTTTGTTTTTCATGTGGCCGTGCTGGGACATTATGCGGAATCTGTCCGACGGTACCATTTTCGAGAGGATATGTTTGCGCAGCCTCATCAAACTCCCTATGGACCTTGGTTGAAAGCAGAGACTCAACGGTTCAGTCCATGCGGCATTGTTACTATGATCATTCAGAAATGGAAGAGGATGAGGAGGATATTATACCTGAGACACCTCCTACCAATGCCCCACTTATTCCTTTGCTTCCACCTCCTGTCCCAGCAGCTCCTGTAAGTCCGAGTTTGGCCCCCCAGCCTCATCCCTCCAATTCCACTGCTCTTATTCCTGCTGAATCAAAACTTAAAGGGGTGCTGACCCCTGTTTCTCCAGTCAGAAAAGGCTCTGGCTCTCGTCAATCTGTTAGAACTGGCTCTGGCTCTCCGTATGACCTACCTGGTGGACATATGCGGCATTTTGATGATTCTGGATTATTGGACACGCCAATTGTTGAGGCGACTGAAGAGAGAATTCGGGCGTCGGTGGGGCCCTAAATGGACCACCCGCACAAAGATGAAGCTTTTGAGTTGGAACCTGTCGGGGTTCGGAAATCCCTTGACGGTTCGGATGCTTAAAGCCTTAGTGGCTAGAAAAACCTGATTTCCTTTTTTGATGGAAACTAAGAACCGTGATGAAGTTTTGCTTCGGCTTAAGCGTACCTTGCGCTTCCCGGTTTCATCGACTTTCAGCCCCGCCGGTCCGGGCCGGGGGCTTGGCCCTCTTTTGGAAGGATGGTTTTCGGTTAACTAATTTCTCCCCCTCGCCCCATGCCTTTGTTTTTACCTGTCATGATATTACAGATAATCGTTCAATGAAAATTACTTGTCTTCATGCCCCTGCTGTAGCTCAGGAGAGGCAGGCTTTTTGGCAATACCTTCGACAGACTAGCTATGATAATACCTTACCGTGGGTGTGCATTGGGGATTTCAATGAAATCCCGAATCGCCGGGAGAAATTGGGAGCTCGTCCCGCGATTCTTACCGTTTGTCGTCTTTTCGTGATGTTCTTAACGATTTGTGGTTTGATGGATTTGCCAACTTTTGGCTGTGCTTACACTGGTCAAATAACCGGGAAGGAGATGCTTTAGTAAAAGAAAGGCTTGATCGAGCTGTTTGTAATGTAGATTGGAGAGTGGCTTACCCCAATGCTCAAGTATGTGCTTTCCTAGCTGTCGGATCGGATCACAGTCCGCTAGTGTTGGATTCTGCTCCTTCTGCCCCTAGAAAACAGAAAATTTTTACCTTTGAGGCCTTCTAGCTTCAGGATCCTAGTTGCAAGGAAGTTATTGAACATTCCTGGTTTTCGGAGATGCAAACAGACTCTACCCTCATGGCCAAACTTAGGCGTGTTACAGTAGCTCTTTCCACCTGGAGTCGCCAAAAATTTTCAAAGAGCAGAGAAAGGGTGAGAGCTTTAGAAGATCAGTTGCAATCTTTGACTAATCGCACAAACACTCTGGAAGAGCAGGCAACCATTTAGGATATAAAGAGAGAATTGCATATATTATGGCAGAAGGAAGAGCAGTTTTGGGCAATGAGATCCAGGGTAAATTGGCTACAATGGGGAGATAGAAATACTCGTTTTTTCCATGCCACTACACCGCAAAGACGACAAAGAAATCGCATTGTTTCGTTGTGTGATGCACATGGAAACCGGGTTCGGGATTTGGAACATATAAAGTACATGACTACTGATTATTTCTCTCAGCTATACAGAACATCAGGGGCTAGGCAATACGCTCCCATCCTAGATTGCTGCCCTCGGATCGTCACTCCTCAGATGAATGCTGATCTTTTAAGTCATGTCACTTACCAGGAAGTTAGAGATGCCGTTTTTCAGTTGGGAGCCTCTAAGGCCCCAGGTCCTGATGGTTTGAACGGTTTGTTTTATCAGGAACATTGGGAAATTATTAAGGAGGATATTGTTCATACAGTTAGACAGTTTTTTCATTTAGGCCTCCTTCCTATTGGTTTAAACTGTATGCTCTAACCTTAATTCCAAAATTCCCAACCCGTAAAGCCTAGATAATTATCGTCCCATTAGCCTATGTAATTTTGCCTACAAGATTATTGCAAAGGTGATGGCTAATCGACTAAAACCCTTGCTACCAGTGTTAATTCCAGAGGAACAGAGCGCATTTATCAATGGTCGTCAGATACAGGATAATGTTCTAGTAGTCCAGGAGGTCATCCATCAACTTAGAACTCGAAGAAGAAAGCGGCGGTTTCAGCCGTGCTCAAATTAGATATGCGTAAAGCTTATGACCGCGTAGAGTGGGATTTTCTCAGGATTATCTCGGTAAGATGGGTTTTCATCATCATTGGGTTAAGCTGATTATGTCTTGTGTATCTACTACATCTCTTAAAGTGAAAATGAATGGTGAGTACTTACTCGAGTTCATTCCCTCACGAGGACTCCGTCAAGGTGATCCCTTATCCCCTTACCTTTTTATCCTTATGGCGACCCTATTGTCTTATCTTATACAACATGCCATAAATATGGGCTGTCTCAAGGGTGTAAAACTGAATAGAAGTTGTCCTACTCTATCGCACCTTTTTTTCGCTGATGATGCAATATTTTTTCTGAATGGAACTTTACTGGAGTGCCAAAATCTTACCAATCTTTTAAACCAGTATTGCCTAGCCACTGGTCAAGCCATCAACCATAACAAATCAGGAGTTTTCTTTGGTCCTTCTTGCCCTATGGACTTACAAGAGAATCTAGCCAGGGAATTACGGGTTCCTATTCTACAACGAAGTGGCAAATACCTAGGCCTTCCTACGGGACCGGGGAGATCAAGAAAAGATTTGTTTTCCTGGATTTTGCATAGAGTGCGAGTCAAAGCTGGAAGGTTGGAAGGAGAGATTAATGTCGAGAGGTGGAAAAGAGGTTATGCTAAAGGCTGTTATTCAAACTATACCTCAATATGTCATGACTGTTTTTAAACTTCCTGTTTCTCTTTGCAAGAATATTGAAAGGAGAATGGCCCACTTCTGGTGGAGTAATGATACAAGTAAGTCAGGCGTTCATTGGAAGAAATGGACAGAGTTGCAAAATAGGAAAGATGAGGGAGGTTTGGGCTTCCGTGACTTAATTCATTTCAACAATGCCATGCTTGGTAAGCAAGCATGGCGCCTTCTTCAGAATCCTGTCTCTATATGGGGTAAGCTTTTCAAAGGCCTATATTTTTCATCTTCATCATTTATTAACGCTGTCAAAGGTGCTCGCCCTTCTTTGGGCTGGCAAAGCCTTCTTCACGGCAGGGATGCTATTAGCAATCATATTCGCTGGTCCGTAGGAAATGGAACTTCTATTAATATAAGGGAAGACAATTGGTTACCTATGGGGATTCTCGGAGGTCCAAGAGCCTATGACGAACCCCAACTAGTAGCTGATCTTATCGATCAGACTACTAGTTCTTGGAAAATAGATGTGTTGCAGTGCTTTTATGATGAATTAATTATTAAACAGATCACAGACATACAGATCAGAACAAGTTTTAGTCAAGACAAGTTGATTTGGACGGCCACAAAGTCAAGGGACTACACCGTAAAATCAGCCTACCACCTACTCAAGCAATCATCAGCAAACAGAGCATTTACTTAGGCATCTACTTCGCATAGTACTCCTACCTGGCTCTGGCGATCATTGTGGAAGATGCCTTCTGCTCCCAAAGTTAGATCATTCCTATGGGCGCTCTGCACCAATTCAGTTGCATCTCGGGAGAATCTGTATCGAAGACACATTATTAGTAATCTGTGCTGTGCTATTTGCAACAAAAATGCACCAGAAATAGTAGAGCACATCTTCTTAATTTGCCCGTGGACTCATCAGATTTGGTCCAATCCTCGGATTAACATCAATTTCTCCCCCTCTTACCTTCGGTAATTTGGACTCTTGGATTGTAACAGCAATGGGAAAACAGAACGCCTTACCTCGGCTAGGGCTTATTTCGACAAAGTCTTTGTGGCACATATGGCGCGCTCGAAATGGTTTTTTATTTCGGGGTACCTTGCTGGATCCTCACCGTGTTGCTTGAATCCGCTCTCGCCCAACATCGAGTCGATCGATTTTGAACTCTACGGTCAATCAAGAAAGGAGCAATCAACGATCGAGACTTTTTTTGGGCTCCCCCTGATCTAGGGTTTCTTAAGATAAACATTGACGGCTCTTACAGATCTGGCTGCAAAATCACTTCCATTGCGTGTATTTGCAGGGATTATTCAGGGAGACTCACCGATGGTTTCACCAAGACCGTGGAGGCGTCGTCCGCGCCGCAAGCCGAGACTCAAGCCCTCTCCTTTGCCCTTCGACATCTCCTCGATCAAGGCTTCCAGCATGCTCCGATTATTGTTGAATCTGATTGCTCTTCTCTTGTCCAGATAATCAATCAACATGACCCTCCTCCTTGGCCGGATCGTGCTGTCGTCTCAGAGGCTGCTTTCTTGTTTGCCCTCTTTTCTCATGCAACCCTAGCGTTCTGTCGTAGGGATGCGAATAGGGTGGCCGATTGGGCCTGTAAGGCCCATCTTTGGTCTGCGTTGGCTTCTAATTGGGTCTTATTTCCTCCCTTACCGCTTTTGAATCTGATTTGTGCAGATGCTTTAGGTGCTGGTTGTAAGAACTTTTTCGATTAATGTAACTTTCGTTGTTCTTGACCAAAAAAAAAAAAAAAAAAAACCACACATTTAACTGAGTTTTCCGAGGAAAAGGTATTATTTCCTTTACCACAATAACAATAGAACGGCATGATTTCATCTATAGAGCCGCACCCATAGATATATTTTCGTTATCCAATTATTGCAATGAGTACCACACGCTATAACGTCACTATCTTTTCAGCAAAGTAATTGAAAGATCCAACTCGCGCATTTCTCTTTTGTCAAAGCAGAAATTGAAAAAAAAGATCTCTTTCTCGATAAAATTTCAATTAGACAATAAAATCAATTTTTTTTTTCATATTTTATAAATTAATAAAGATCAAAAAGAATGGACGGTGTTAAAGAAAGAGCAGTTCGGGGTAAGTTAGAGGACAACCTTGCCCAAGTAAGGCCCGATGTCCATTAAATATATATATAGCACATGCCGGCATAAGCTCACATCAAGGCCTTGATTTATATCAATGTAAAGATGATCTTTTAGCTTCACGCTCACGAAGCGCGCACGACACATTCAGCCTTTCGAGAGCGCCTAAATTAGGGTTCACTTACCAATGTTTTAGCCTACTACTCGTTTGGCATGGTGAAAAGATAGGATAGGATCCCATCTCTAAACACAAATCTGTCTTCTTTGCAGCTTGCCTTGTAGCTATATTGTACAGTCACCATTAACAGTAACATAGCAATCCTGGCAATTAACAACATAGCATCCTCGGTGCTGCCAGTCACAAGTAGTGATCGTTCACACGGAATCACCGGCCAGGAAGGAAACACCCTTTATATCCTCAATTCTCAACTTCATTTTCTCCTTTCCTTGAGAGTGGCACAAGAATGGAACTTCTGATCTCCACTAAGTCATCTGCAAATCCACAAAAGATCAATGAGAACAGGCAGTTCGGGCACTTAAAAGGGAGAAGGGAAAGAAAAGCATAAACCAGAGCACCAGAGCAACTGTTGCCTGTAGCAAAAGGGGGCAACCTTCAAGCATGGCGGATGGTATCTCTCATAAACTGAGAACTTTCAATCAACTCTAGTTTTCTTCTCAATACTTGATTTGCTGAGAATTAGCACACCAATCACTATGAAAAGTGCACCTGCAAACCACTAAGAACGGGACTTCATGTGAATTTTGTGAAATCTGCATTCATAGACTAAGTGGAGTGAGAATCTCGAATCACTGCATCCTTTTAATCACAATTTCACAACCATATCACAACCATAGTGTGACTCAAGATAGCAATGATTAAACCTAAAACTCAAGTCATTATCAGGAACTAGGAAGTACTCAACACCTTTTATCGCAAGGTGGAGACTATGCCAAGAATCCCTGAACAACAGGTTTGCATGAAGCGAACTAGCTCTTTTCCTTGGCAACCACATTGATCTCGGAAGCTTTGATCTGAAATATAAAACCTCCTCCATTTTATTATTCCCCATTTATGATGGCATAATTACCCTCAATGCACTCATGAGATAAAAAACTCGGAAGTTATCTATTGCATAACTTGACTCCTAAATTTTAGCCTACTTGCCACTTTCAAGATAACCAGTTCCGATTCCACAGAGAGAATTTATCTCTCGAGGGAACTAAATGCAGTCATTATATTACTTGTATCTGTGAAAAATACTTTTGACAGCTCCGGCTGTAACAATAAGAGCTTGCCTCTTCTTTTAAACACAATAAAAAATCAAACCTTGAAGTATATAACTTTGTGGAACAGGGCAGGAAAATAGTTAATCAAAGTACCTGGTATCTCAATGACTCGTCAAACAAAAAGAACCCAGCTAATCCAGAAGTGAGGAAATTTGTCGCAAAGTTCGTAACTGTGGCTTGAAGAGACGAGAGACTCTTTAGGCTGTTGACATAACATCCCCACATTGTAACATTGAACAGTATGACAAAACCATACTTAATGACCTGTTAACAAATTCAGATGTCTGGGTGTTAGTCCAGGAAAAATATGTCCAAGTTCATGAACTGCACAATTTATTAACAACACCCATCTAATGTCAACAGTTACTGGGAAAATTCATCAATGATGTATCATGACAGAATAAATGCTTAACTGTGCATCTTAGATAATCAGTAAATACATGAAAAATATCTTTAAACAAAATCTGCCCCTACAGTCAAAAGAAATGGAGGAAAAGGAGGAGCATGAGGAAAAGATTCCTGTCAAATAACAGGCTTTAGTGCAGTGCAGTGACCACTCATTGTCAAGTCCTAGGAATCTAATTAACTGGACTCAGACATCGAAACATTTTTCTTGCAAAGAGAATCAAACGTCTAATTCTTTTCACATAATTGTGCCAGGGAATGACGATTTAACGTTTAAGGTAGATACAACCAAACGAACTCCATTCATGGTAGGACTTAACTAGTTCACTGCAAAGCACCAGATCTCAGACTGAGTTGACTAGGAAATGCTGACATCCGCAGCTAATGACACTGCAAATAACAGATGCGCTTACCCACTGGGGAAAAGAAGAGCAACAGTAAATAATCGAACATTGTTTCTCTGTTTTCTCTCTCTTTGCTATTCTTCTCCATCCCAGTGAAGATATAAACCTGACAGATAACAACCCAGTCTGCAAAGCTCACATTCGAGTAGATGCTTGTACAATAGTAATCCCTTCTAAATATCCAGTCAGAGTTCTCCGGATGCCCCAACCCCGCCCTGCCTGCCTGCTAGGTGTTCGGCACATTTCCTATTTCCTATGCTATCTTCTTTTAAATTTCACCAAAAATCTCTGTCCGCATCCCTATCTCATAAACTGAGATTTTGCACGAATTTCCTAAGCATGTCCCCTCAACTTCCGAAACTCTCCTCTGCTACTGAGCAGGCGTCGACTGATTGCCACGACAGGCCTCTCGGATAGCTTCCAAGCTTTCCCTCTCGGTAATTCAACTACTCTCCACAGAAGTAGTAGAATTGGCAGGACCTTTCCTTAATTAGAGCTCCCGCTAATCCTCAAACAACCAAAAATTGGACGTATCGCCGCGCACTGGCTATCGACCGCAGCTCACATCGCGCCACGCGACGTCGAGTGCTTCGGCCGGAGATACCTTAGGGATACGGTCCAACACACACGCCAGATTTCGATTTGCATTAGCTGGAACGATCACACAGTCTCGAGTGACAAAGCAGAACGGCAGGGGACAATCATGGATTAGCTCGCACGGACAAGCGCGCGGATGAGGTTGGGTTACCTGAGAGGAGAAGAACTTGGCGGAGATGGCGGCGAGAGCGGCCATGAATCCGGCGGCGATGGCCCACGCGTAGCCTCTTCCGATGCGAATCTCCATCGCAGCCTCGCAGGTCGTCGAGATGCGTTACGGAACGGAAGATGATGAACGGTTTGCAACGGATCGGAAAATTTTCCCGGAGAAAGCTAGAAAGGGTAAGAAGGGTTTTCCCGGGAAAACAAGAGAGGAAGAAAATCAAGTCGGGTCGGGCGAACGGCCGGTCACTCACGGCCCAAGATGAGGATCAATGGGCTTCATACGGGTATAGGCTTTCAAAAATAAGAACAATTTTGACTTCTTTCTCCGCTTCTTTCTATTTCCTCTTGTTTTTGCCCTCATATTTCGGGCTTTAGTATCTTTGGGATGCAACTTAAAAGGTTTAATGAACTATTTTTCATCAAATCTTGCTCTCACTTGATATTTTCTCAATGCAGGTGTGTCATAGGCACGTCATGCATTCACGATTAAAAAATAATCACTCCGAAAACAAAAATTCTCAGGCTTTTCACACTCGAAAAATTTTCTTGCCATCTCCCATCCATTCAACAAAGTTGGTGTAGAAGCAAGGAGAGGACAATGGGTGGATGGTAGAACCGGCGGGCTTGGCAGTTATGGGGATCTTCAACTCAAGGTCCTTCCCCCCCCAATAAGGTGCACAAAGGGATAGGGATCCTTTGGCGGCAAGCTCATTGTTGGAGATTCCAAGCATGCCCTTTGCCATGGTTGGCAACGGCAATGGCTTGGGCTCAAGGTTGGAGAAGAGAAAAGGGGTCAAAATGAAGGGGAGGGAGAGATTGTAAAAGAAAAGTGGGCTCACGCATGACACGTGCCATAAGATGAAATGACTAATATTTTGTTGAATTGACATCAAAATTGTATATAATGTTTTCTCCTTATGACCAAAGGCTGGTGAGGCAAGCCTCGGTCATCGACCCTAAATTCGGTAGTGATGATGCAGCATTAATGATTAGCCAACGTATTATAACTCTGGTTGGACTGAAAAAAAGTATTACAAATCTTATGTCATTCGGCTTTATATATGTTATGCATCTCAAATTTGTAACGTCTTGTGTCAATACCATGTAATTTTAACCTTAATATGAAATATGTCCTCCTTAATTAAAGTGTCGAGATCACAAGTTTGGGCACAATGTCCTAGGTTTGCTCCTTGGGAGCTGATAGTTGGCTCTTGGTTGTGATTAGTATTGTTTATTGAGTTCTTTTTTTTTTTTTTAAATCATTCATTTTTTGTGGAATAAACGAATTGCAGTAATCATTTTTCTAGTACTATTTCATGATGCAATGTTTGCAATCCCCAAATCCACTATTCACTTTGATTTCTATCCCTATTTTCTCACCAAGAGCCCACCTACATATTTTTACTGTCAACTTGTAAATGGCTATCCGCTTTCACCAAATCATTTACATTTTCTTTTCATCCAATTTCAATTTCGGAAATCCAAGATTTAGCCCGTATTTCACACGTCCCAACTAATTTCCATTGCGCGAGTCCTTTTTTACAAGATAGAAAGGTATCGAGAAATTAAAGTCTCCAAACAGAAAATATTAAAATAAATATCTCTCTTTATCACAAGTTGGCGCTCACGTGCATTATTCTAGGGGGATGTATCCCTGAGAAGATACGATATCCGATGTTTGACCCGGTCAAACCCACGGTTTTTGCCTGCTCTGTGGACTGTGGTACAACTGGCTGATGTCCTTAAACAACGTGCGCATTACATGAGAAAGCAGCACCAACTCCCGCGACGACGATGAAATCCGACCAATCCCACGCCACATCATACGTACGCCATGACGTCATCTTGTGCCCCCAATTTAATTTAATAATATTTATTATCCCAGGTATTGTAGCTACACAGTCGCATAAAGAAAGGATAACACGAGCACTAAAAAGGAAAAAAAGGATTTTATGAATAGTTTAAGCCAGATATTAATTTTCCATCGGTAAATAAAAAGATTTAAAAAAAAAACACCACCGACAAGATAAAATCAGAAGAGAATCTTTAGAATCCTCCACATCTTCGATATAGATTTTCAAATTCGTTCATTCCTCAGGCATTTCATATATATTTATTCTTTTATCGTTTCGTTAAAAAGGTAAGTTCAGTTTTTTTAAGAAAGTGAATGCCAAATGACAACCGGGACACGCCTAAGCAAAATCCGCCCTAATAAATTAAACCGCGGAATTGCACAAAAAAAAAGGAATATTCGTTTTCCGGGCGGACCAATCGAAGCCCGCGAGCCTCCTCTATATAAACCCCTCCACCCTTTCTTGTCCGACCTTCTTCGACTTCTCTCTCCTTCGTGCGCTTCGCTGTCATCCGCCGCGCCGCCGCCGCCGCCGCCAGCTAAGTATTTGTTCATCTCTCTCTCTCTCTCTCTCTCTCTCTCTCTCTCTCTCTCATCTTTCCGCTGCGTCGCCTCCATCATCCCGATCCCTTCGTTGCGTTGGGCTGAGAATCGGGGGGTACTGGTTGAGCGCTTGTGGTAGATGGTCTAGGGTTTTTCAGATGTGGGAAACCGAGTTATGAACTACGCGATCCTCATGTTCCGGGTGCGGATCGTCCACTCCTTCTCGGTGGTGTTCCTCTACTGGTTCTACGTCTTCTCATGAACGCCCCTCTCTCTCTTTCCGATTGATCGCGATTCGTACCTCCCTTTGATTCCATCGGAATTCGTTGTCTGAGAAGCAAAAGCGAATTAACTCCGGCACGCGGAGACCCTTTGATCGGTCGTTTTCTGAATCGAGTGATTGATTGATCGCGGGGAAAGGCCCTCGAAAATGGGTTCGGTTCGGCGTCAGGCGAGCTCGGGATCCGATGGCGACCCGAGGCTTGGTGGGGTGGCCGATGATGAAAGGAAGAGGAAGAGGATGGAGTCCAACAGGGAATCCGCCAGGCGCTCCCGGATGAGGAGGCAGAAGCAGCTGGGGGATTTGGTCGGAGAAGTGGGGCAACTGCAGCAGGCTAACGCTCATCTCGTGGCAAGTATCAATGCGGCTGCGCAGAAGTATGCTGAGGTCGAGTCGGCGAACTATGTCCTCAGGGCCCAGGCCATGGAACTTACCGACAGGCTCCGGTCCTTGAACTCGGTGCTCGAGATCGCGGAGGCGGTCAGTGGGCTCGCGATTGATATTCCCGAGATACCTGACCCGTTGATGAAGCCCTGGCAGATCCCTTGTCCGATGCAACCCGTCATGGCATCTGCAGACCTGTTTGAGTGCTGATGTATCGATTGCTGATGCAAATGTGGAACAGCGATTTGGATTTTAGAGTCTCTTTACCTTCGTGGTTGATGTGAATATTGTCCGATGTCTCTGATGTTCATACTTCGTCTTGTCGCAAGTGGTAAAATGTCGGTTTCGTGTCTGTTGACTGGCTCTCCTTTTTGTACAAGCGGGTGTTGTTTTCACCCTCATTAGCTTTTGAAATCTCCATGATGATGAATGGTTGTAAGAAACCTATATTAGCAGTGTGTGGACAAAGACATGTTGCTATGCTGTTTTACCGTGCTTCTTTCAGCAGGATATGAATTTCTAAGTTTTTCATGCTAGGGCTGATATGGTAAACTATAAAACTGTATCGAGCAAGAGAAACGTTTTTGAACAATCTGATAGGAGTTAGCCTCGTCTTTGTACGTCCCCGTAACCATTTTTGTTTTTGAGGTTCCGTTGGATCATTAGGTGGTTTTCTTGTTGTGCTCTGTTTGTGGCACAATTATGCACGGCTTCATTCCTTGCGCACGAGTCTGGCCTAGTGTTCGTGCTATGCTGTTCCTCAGTTGGGCGAGTTAAGACCAGGAGATGCTATTTTTAAACTGCTCCAAAGATATTTTGTCGCGAGGCATGACTTGTGTCCTGTATCTTGTCTCGCAGTAGGTCTTTTTTCCCAAACTGCGTCCAAGTTGCTCTTGTTATTTTGGTTGGATATGAAGATCACAATTCTTGTTGTTCTATATGTCCAAATCATTTAGCAAGCGAGTTAGTTTTTCTCCGTCTTAGATGGTTCAACTCCCCTTCTTGCTCAGCGAATTTGTGGGAGTTAAATCAGCATCGGCATCTACTGCTAGTTGTGCCAGTGTTGATTAGCATAATACACCACATCATTTCAAAATAACTATCTATATTGCGTAGCTACAAGGTTTCTGGACTAGTTCTGCATATTGAGAAATGATGCCTTTATAGATTTTGAAGTTGGAATGAAGGTTATTTGATTCATCTTTCTCGACTATGTGATACATACAAATCAGAATGCTCGTCCTTATATATACATACACAGCCACTTTTGATGTACATGATGACTTCCACCTCAACCATGATATAAGTGAGACTTGTACGTGACCCCAAATTTCACTTATCCATTATATGTTATACCCTCCTATAGCACGAAATTGGTACACGCTTGCATGCAGGAATCAATCCCGCTCTTTGCTTAAGTCTGCCCCTAGAGAATTAGAGGTCCTTTTGAAGAAGAGATGAACCACTCAACCAAAGAGAGAGAAGTATCACTGACACAATTCTCCAATCCCTCCTGATCCTGTATAGGCTGTGAAGCTTAATTTAGGCCCGTTTGGTATATAATCGTAGTTGCAATCATTTGGTAACACATAGCAACTAAAAGCTAGACGGGACAGCTTCATGGTTCCAGCTTTGAGATGTTACCTTGCGAAAGCAGAAGCATCCGGTTTTACGGTCACAGATACCATCGAAAAGCTGTATCAAACAATCTCCCCATAACCCACTCATCTCATGCCCATCATCAGTTTCAGATATGATCCTTGCTTCTAATGCTACAACATTGAACACCTGGGATGTACAAGTATAGATCATGTGTTGGCTCCATTTCACCTTGAATGGTTTCTTGTTTCTCTACTGCGACAAGTATCAGCTTGCAAAAACAACAATTCAGCCAAACCATTAGGCAAGTACTACTCACATGGTGTATCGCTGTGTTACACTAACGTTGCAATCGCACTAGAGTGCCTCTCCTGCACTTGCGCTCATTGGTAAACAATTTCTTGCAACTTCCAAACCAAAAATGAAATTTCAAAACTTATAAATTGACCTCGATTCTTTCGTTTCTAGGAGTCCATCACTTGGCTTGCTGACCGAGTGAAAAATGGATTTGTTTTCCTTGCCGATTTCCACCATCTCATTGCCTATGCTGCTCCCGATCCTCATAAGCCACTTGTCTTGTGAAGACAGAGCACCATTTGTTTTTTTCCTCACCACAACCCTGTTACTGAAACTATCTCGATATCGTGGGAGAAGAATAGATCCGTCCAAAGCTGCATCCGATATCCACTATTGGTAACACTTAGTAGAAACCCGATATCATTACATAGGAGATCGCCAAGAGAGAGCTCAGATTCGACCTGTCAACAAATATAGTTGGACCAACATATGCTCAAAAGCTTAAACCTATAAATCATAGGCTAATTAGGATATATTAACTACTCCAGATCACATCAATTCTTATCTCCTCTTATGTGTGAGCTCAATGTTAAGTATACTTCCCCCTTAATCCAAGTATACTTTTGCAACAACATGTTGGCACCAATCAACTATTGGCTTGGGAGTACATAGCAGAAGCCAAGAGAGAGCTAAAGTCCAAGCCTTTCAGCATATCCAGTTAGACCACTTTTACTCAAAACCTTAATGCAATGAATTTTTGGCCAACTAAGACATTAACTATTCCGCACCATAGCAATTCCACGTCATTGGACTTTTTCTAATAAAATTTATACGTACATCTCGCTAATTATGCATGCATCATGTATTTTTGGAACAATAGTTAGTCTAGCCCCATTTAGAAGCACTCTACTTGCGATGATTGAAGGACAAGTATTAACAACTAAAGGATACTCGAATCAAGCTAAAAGCTAGCAATACATTTCCAGCTTTATCTCCATCCGCAAAAGCTCCTCAACAATTAGTGCACATAAAACCGCTTAAGTTCCCTCGAAAGTAACAATATTCTCGCAAGATAGGGTAAATTACAATAGGTCCATGTTTTTTGATCGAATTGCATTTTGAGATGCAAACTTTCAACTTCAAAGAAAAAAGACCTGACTTTTACATATTATTTTTAGTCCTTCAGTTTGGATTTAGTTGATGTCATGATATAATTAGTGACAAAAGTTGATATGCCACTACAAAGTGCCGGGTCACTTGCATCTGTTAGACTGTTCAATTTTCACATTCTATGGATTAGAATTCCACGTGTGGGTAGGGAAATTGTTAAACTGTACAACATTAGAGTGATGTTAAGCTGAAATGGACAAATAAAAATACAAAGCAAATAAAAATATACTATACCCACGATGCCACATTGTTCTAGCAAGTGGAATAGAGGTCAGTCATGAGTCATGCTTGTCATTAAGAATTTATGGCTCTGTTTGTTTGTGTTCTTTTTTTCTGATCATAAACACAATTTCAGAAACGCGTTTATTTACGTTTTTGTTTCAAATCTATTTTTTTTGTTTTCGGGAACAAATTTGAAACAGAAACAAGAAACAAGAAACTGGAACACTTCCAAAAACAATTTTTCTCTCTCATATTTTTTTCTTCTCTTTCTTTTTTCTTCTTTTCTTCTTCTTTTTTCTTTGGCTGGTCGCCGGCCTCGGTCATGGCCAGCGACACTCAGCCTCGCCGGGGGCCAGCGACGCTCCGGCGAGGTCGCCGACCCTTGACGGTGTCACTGGCCGTCGAGCTCACCCAGCCAAGGCGAGTCGACTTGGTGGTGGCCCGACGACGTCGAGCCTCACCGGTAGCTGGGTGAGCTCGGCCTCACCGGATTTGGGCGAGCTTGAGCTCGCCTAGCTAAGGCAAGGCCACTACCCCTCGTCAGCCGATTGCCGGCCATGGTTGAGGTCGGCGACTAGCCAAAAGGAAGAAAAAGAAAGAAGAAAAAAAAAAAATAAAATAAAAATATTAAAAAATTAAAAGAATAAAACAAAAATTATACAAGTTTACTAAACGTGTTTCTGTTCTTTTTCTATTCCAGAAATAAATTTACCAAACGCGTTCTTTTGTTTAAAAATTGTTTCCCAGAATAAAAATAATTTTTTCTATTTCTATTCCTTAGAACAATTTTTGAACAGAAACGTTACCAAACGCATCCTATGTCTCTCTCGCAATATTATACGGCTTTAGACGACAGAAAGCATCTGTCAATAAGAGCAAATTCACTCTCTCTATAACTTGAGGACGTGCCACAGATTTTGTGAAAAAGTAAATTTCATCTGGATAGCCTAATCAAGGCTAGGCCTTCTTCAGATGGCCATGAATCTCTGCGCTCCATTTACTATCGTTAGCTCATCCACAAACGATTCCATAAGTTGGCATTTGAAGGTGTTGACAATACTGAGATCTTAAAGTTGAAATACTCTGTTGGTGACATAAAGTAGCAATAAAATAATCATTTCCAGATGAGACTATAAAGACCGTGACAGATGCTTAGCTGAAGTATGGGAGTGCGATTTATATAGAGCGAATGGAGAAGAAGAAAAGCAGATGCTCCAGCTAAATAACTTGGCAACCTATAAACAAACTATGCAGCCCAATCGTAGGAACAATGGAAAGCCAGTGAAACTACAAATAATCTCCACCGTGGAGCGTTATTAGAGTAGCATGCGGCAAAATACAGCCAGATGTTAGTGCTTGACGACAGAGCGGCTGAAGTATTTCGTGAATAAATAAATGGCTTACTTAGTGCAGGGCCAAGGGAGATACCTGAGTGAGATCTTGGAAAAAGGAGGGATTGTAAAGCAAGATATACGATCATGTGACCAGCACACGGTCAATCACGATGCAGCGAATGTGCGAAACTAGGGGCCAATCTTTCCCTTTCTTCCGCTGGCATCTTTTCGCCAGCAAAGGGCACCCATGGATAAATAGATCGGAAAGGGAGGATGACAAGCCCTCCGCTGGCATGGATCGAAGACTTCCGCACATACCTATGCGGAATTTTTTTGAGACAAGTGAGGTGGTGGAGCCCTAAGTTATCCAGTGATTTTAGACCCGTAAGATAAATCGACAGAGAGGTAAGAGAAGCGGGCAGAATTTGTCCCTCTTTTGGGAAGGAATTGAGCTTAGGACAGTCGCTAATGGATAGGTTTTCAAGGGAGCTCAAGCTATGAAGCCCTTTGGAGTTCAGGGACGTCAGATTCTCAAAGCGAGATATATTCAGAGAGGTAAGAGAGGTTGGGAGAAGCCCTATCTCAGGAAATGATTCTATATTTTTCTCTTGCCCAATGGCAAAAGATTTAAGAGAGCATAGTGATTGAAGACCCCAGTCCTTGCGGCCAGTGATGAGCTTGTCACAATTAAAGAGAGAAAGCGCGACCAACTTGGAGGGTAAACCCCGCTCGGGAAATGACTCGAGTTGTGGACATGAGGATATTGTCAGTGACCGAAGCGAAGGAAGGGAAACCTGCATGTTTTCTGGCAGATACTTTAGATGACGGCAGTCATTCAAATCTAATGAAGTGAGGCATGGGGCAGCCAATCCTCCCGCAGGGAAAGATCTAAATTCAGGGCAATGTCTAATTTCCATCAAATGGAGAAGAAGTGAAGAACCGTCTGAATTTGAAAGATGTTCCAATTTTGGAATCCCCTTTAACTGAATATTCTTAAGTGAGGGAAAAATTTCCAGAGGAAAGGATATAAGTGAATCGTAGCTCCACGTCAAGACTAAATATTGGAGAGATTCATGGCATCTGTGTATTGGCAACTCTATTTCATGACTGCCTCCGAGATTGAGTCTTGTCATATTAGGAGGAAGAAACCTCAAGGGAATGTCAAAAGATTCATGAATTCCATATCTCGTAACTCAGTGCCATTTAGGAGAGGCTCAACTCCCGAAACCTTTCCACAATCATCCAAATTGATCTCATGAAGAAATGGTGCAAATGGTAGAGAAAAGGTTAGCTGTGGGCACTTTTCAATGGACAAGGCTGTTAAAGAAGGGAGATGGCTGGGTAAACCTCCACTTAACTCGGGGCAATTTCTGTCGGGATTTTTCGGATTCCCAAAAATCGGATTTGACACTAAATCGAATCCCTAAACTTGTGCGGAAGACGAGCCCGGGAAAAACACATGCATCACCGATCCTAAGGTACATCACAGAATCGAACGTACCTTGTTAGCCACAGATTAAGCACCAACGCCGATATGAGGAAGAGAATTTGATCATGTTCGATCCGATGATGCCAATTTGCCTTGAAATGAAGAAGGATGTCGCCTCTTGCTTACTGTTCTTTCTTTTGGAAGTGTTTTTGAGGGAGAGAGGGAGGAGGAACGTACATTGCTTCAAAAGGTGCGTTCCTCCCTCTCTTTTCCCCCTTAAATACGTCCTCTTCAAAGGACGTGTCCCTTCAGCAAAGACGCTCCCCCAAAAGTTACGACCCTTCATCATATCCCTCCATCCATGGGCTCTAATATTGTAGGCCAGGCTTTTAAGCCCAACATGGGTGGACGGACCAACTTAGGCCCATCACATTAATTAATTAAAACCATCATCTCCCACTCGCACATGGTGGCCGAACGGGATCCTCTTAACCTCTTTTCAACATTCATATCAATGAATAATCCGTGCGACCAGCATACTTTGAGAGCTCGTTGCCATACATCTGTTAGGAATATATAGCAGCTCATAATGGGCATCACACTCTGAGTAGATTCAGTATGCAATATCCTAGATCGATCGATCACATTTATACTTTCCTTGATCTCTTTTAAACAATGATATATATTGTATTCACAATTATGATTATCCCAAAGACAGTCATAATTGGTCGACCAGTGAATACAAAAACTATAATGTGATTCTCCAAATTTGATCTTCTTGCTTTCCTTCAAACTCTCAATTTCAGTTCAGTTTGCTTTTCTAGAAATGTCCCATTAGATCGAATCAACTCATGACCATTGGCAACATCCTAAGATAGCAAACACTAAATAGAAATCTTGAGAATAAGTAAGAGTCATGAGGGCACTAAAATTGAGGAACTCTTTTCCTCAAGAGTCTAACACGGCATAAAAGTTGAGATCAAACTTTTGCCACTCTTATTAGTCGTCTCATGCATACGTAGTATGAAATACGTATTACGGTATTAACTCCTCTCCTATGGAGCGTATGTCTACACCTTCAATACCGTACAGATGATAGTTCAAATATACCCAATGTCTAACTTGAGTTCACGTATCTACTCATTCACATAATTCATCAAAACTCATATCTGGCATCTTAGACAGATAAAGTAAAATATGTGGGGTATTTTACTTTCAGACATAATACATATCATGTCCTTATCTTAACACTTAGTTAAGGCGACATATATATTTTAAGCTTGAGCTCTCGATTATCACCTAGATAATAAGCTTAAAAACCGTCTCATCTCTATTTATCATACAGTAAATAGAGGCGATTACCCGTGTGAGTGGGCTAATCTTATATCTGTCTGACATACTTTCTCAACTAAATGTAATGCACTGAGCATTAAGATGCATAAAGATCAAACAAAAATTCATAGACATTAATAATGAAAAACACAAGTTCATAAATGTGAACAACTCAGGAAAAATGCAATATCCAGTACATCAGACTCTACGCAATCCTAGAGATTTTACATGACCAAAAAACACATCTCTAGGTATTGGCTTTGTCATAGGATCTGCTACCATTCTATGCGTAGATATGTACTGTTAGTTCACATCCTTTCGTGCAACCATATCTTTGACAAAGTTATACTTGGTATCTATATGTTTGGTTTTGCCATGATATTTTGGATCTTTAGTGTACGCTATAGCTGCTTGGCTATCACAGTTAACCAATAATGGATTTGCAGCTTTCTCAATAACACCTCAATGATCCAAAAATCTCTTAAGCCAAACTCCTTTTTGTACCGCTGCTGATAATGCCACGAACTCAGCTTCCATCGTGGACAAGGCTGTACACGTTTGCTTCTTACTGCTCTATGATATGGCGCCATTGTTCAGTAAGAAAGCAAATCCAGAGGTAGATTTCCTTTCATCTAAATCTCCTCTCCAATCAGCATCTGAATACCCTTCAAGTCGCAGATCATTTCTTTAGTAATTCAGCTTGTAATCAGCAGTTCCCTTCAAATACCTCAGTATTCTCTTAACGGCTTTCCAATGTGCTTGACCTGGATTGAATTGGTATCTACTCACCATTCTAATTGCAAAGCATATGTTAGGTCTTGTACACATCATAGCGTACATCAGGCTCCCAACAGCACTAGCATAAGGAACATGTTTCATTTGTTCCTTCTCTTGTGGAGTCCTTGGACACAATCTATGGCTCAATCCTTCACCTTTTGCAATAGGAGTGTCTATGGGTTTACAATCTTGCATACGAAATCGTTCAAGAACCTTATTTATATATGTTTCTTGCGAAAGAGATAACGACCTCTTCGAACGATCTCTTGAAATCTTAACTCCAAGAATGTATGTAGCCTCACCCATATCTTTCATCTCAAAGTTAGAAGATAACCAACTTTTGATGGTATTAACAAACTCTATGTTGCTTCCGGCAATTAGTATATCATCAACATATAATGATATGATCACAAATTGATCTTTGGATCTTTTGATATATACACAATGATCCTCATCAATCATTGTAAAATCATATGCCATTATGGCATTATGAAAACGTATATACCACTGTCTTGACGACTGCTTAAGGCCATATATCGATTTCAAAAGTCGACATACCTTTCCTTATTAGCCTTTCGTAATGAAACCAATAGGTTTTTTCATATATATTTCCTCATCTAATTCTCCATTGAGAAAAGCAGTCTTTACATCCATTTGATGTAATTCAAGATCCATACTTGCCACTATCGCCAGAATAATGTGAATTGAAGTAAAGTTCACAACAGGGGAAAATGTTTCCTCATAATCAATTCCTTCCTGTTGATTATACCTTTTCGCCACAATGCGAGCTTTATATCTTTCTATCGAGCCATCAGCTTTACGCTTTATTTTGAGAACCCACTTGTTCCCAATAGCTTTGAGTCCTTTTGGAAGATCAACCAGTTCCCAAACATGGTTTGACTTCATTGACTCCATTTCCTCTCCCATTGCATGTATCCATTTTTCCTTACTAGGGCAACTTAGAGCCTCATGTATATTTTTTGACTCATCCTTATCTTGTGGGGCGATCATAAAAGTTTCACTTTCAATGTCAAAATGTCGACGGGGAATACTTTTGCGACTTGTTCGTCGTATGGGAGATCGTACACTTTGCACATCATTTCCGATTATGCTCCCACTAGGATTAGATAATGATGATATCGTCTCATCAAGAGCTTCTAGTGCCCAACAAGCCCTCTTTGGCTACTCTACTCATACGTTGTTGGCCAATATGACCAAGTCTAGCGTGCCACACATTCACATTATTATCATATGAATTAGGAGACGTGAGAAGGGAATAACAAACATTTGCATTAACATAGTCAATATCTAATACAATGAAACCATCCAGAAAATGACCACAACCATGGAAATTTGTATCCAAAAACAAATCCACACCTCTATTATGGAAGTTCATATTAAAACCTAGTTTGACCAACACTAAAACAGACACTAGATTCTGATGAATCTTCAGAGCATACAATACATCATGTAGGAATAAAGTGCGTCCACCATGCATGTTCAGTTGGCAGGTGCCAATTCCTTTTACTTTAGCTCTGGAGTTGTTTCCCACATAGATCCACTTAGTTTCAGTTGGTACTCGTCGGAATTCCACGAAGGATTCTCTATCCTTCGCTACATGGTCTGTTGCTCTGAATCTACAGTCCACAAAGGATTGGAATTAGCCAATAATACAGAACTTGACACATAAGCAAAGTTCTCAAATGTACAAGAGGTGTTTACCTTTTTCGGCTCACGACAGTCGCGAGCATAGTGACCCTTCTTGTCACAATTATAACACCTCACCCTTGAGGACTTTTTCCTCTCTTATGTTGGTTAGCTCTTGGTTTCTTGCAAGAAGGACTTAATCCTTTGCATTCCCACATATTGAACGAATCAATACGCTTGCGCTTAGAGCTCAAAACCCTTTCTTGAGCTAGAACCAGCATTGCAAATATCCATTTTCGGCTCAAATGTCGTTAGGCGGTCCTCCACTAGCTCAAGGTGGCGCACGGCATCCTCAAGATCTTCCATAACATAGTCAAGAGCTTCTAGTGCTTCTTGCTTTTCCAGCATATATTGAATCTTCATATTCAACATTTCACAATTGTTGCCGTTCAAATAAGCAATAATGTTCTTAGTTGCTGAAACCATCGATCTGAACACATCAGACATATATGCACGAATAATTAATGCATATCATTTATGCATCCACTTTGCACAGACCCATCATATTAATGAACAATTTCAAGTAAGGTTTCAGAATCAAAAGGACACTATGTTTCCAATCATTCTCCAAAAATCCTAACTTAAAACTATCATTAATATAATTGTCTTATGCAAAATTAATTCTATGAAGCTACAAAAAATTTTATGAACTACCCACAGCAATCAGCATTAACAGAAAGCAAATAATATTTGACATCCAATAGAATAATAATGCTTTCACATAATACAACATATCAATTACACTAAGTAATATATAGAGAGAAAAATATCAACATAAAAAAAGATATTTACACCCAAAACATCTCAAACTAATCTAAGAAATAAATAGGAAAAGTTTATGGTAATCTATCAGTCAAAATATCTAAGAAATCTAAAGGCACATTTGCCAACCATGGAAAAACTTTTGGAGAGCTCTCATGTCGCCTCCAAGGTGCATTCACTCTGCGCCATGTGGCACTCAATCTAAGGGTTGAAGTTTTGGTTAACTCAATCCTATAGTACTCTCTTACAAAAGCTACTACCAGCCTCCTATAACCCGGGACCACGTTGACCTCCCATAGGCGATCTAACACTGCTTGCCATTCAGGTGGAAGAGTGTTCTTGAAGGTCAGCACCTTCTCAAAATCCGGCATAAGATAACCATTCCAGATGATTTCCTGTATCATTTGATTGACCTTGACCACATGTGATACTAAATCACCGTCATGCCATCGATAATTAGCTAGCTCTGTCATCAGCCTTTTAAGTCTTGCGTTTCCTTCGTCTGTTCTTAGGAATGCAGGTATCCGTGCATAACGCATCATAGTTCCTGCAACAAACGCAGAATTAAAAAATGGATCACTTGTAACCATAATGAACATAAGGGAAAATAGACAATTTTCCCATAATTCATGCAACAAATGTAGAACAAAAATGGATTACTTATAACCCACATAGACATAATTTAAAAAGAAACACATTCTTTCCCTTTTTTTTTTTTTTTTTTTTTTGGGGTCAACGGTCAAAGTCAACGATCAACGGTCAGCCGGTCAAGGTTAGCCGGGTCGGGTCGTCGGTCAATCCCTATCGATCGGACGGACTGACTCGGCACGTGCGGCACGTGTGCAGCTGACGTCACCATGACGTCAGCTGGCGTGTGCCTCGCACGCCCCATCGACCGCCCCCGCGCACGTGCGTCGCGCGTGCGTGCATCGGCAGTGCGCGTGTGTGCATCGCGCGTGCATGCGTCGGCTGCGCGTGCCTACATCTACGAATCGGCACGTGCGTTGCACGCGCCAAAGATGCCGTTTCGCTCCGGCTACGCGTAGGGGCGCGTCCGGCGGTCGTTGGCGGCGTTCCGCTACTCGTCGTGCTCGTCTCGACGAGGCCTTCGACCCTACGCCATCAGAAATTGATTTCGACTTACAGAAAATTGAAAAAACGATGAACAGTGCTCGGGTGTCGGGATTTCTCCGCCCCGATCAGTGTCGGCCGAATTCTTTTCACAAAAAATCAATAAAAAACATTCATAAACATGAAATGGGTCAGGAAAAACATAAATAAGAATCAGGAAACATGAGTTGGCTTTGATACCAATGTCGAGATTTTTCGAATTCCCAAAAACCGGATTCGATACTAAATCGAACCCCTAAACTTGTGCAGAAGACGAGCCCGGGAAAAACACATGTATCACCGATCCTAAGGCACATAACAGAATCGAACGTACCTTGTTAGCCACAGATTTAGCCCAACGCCGATATGAGGAAGAGAATTTAGTCATGTTCGATCTGATGACGCCAATTCGCCTTGAAAGGAAGAAGGGTGTCGCCTTTTACTTACTGTTCTTTCTTTTGGAAGTGTTTTTGAGGGAGAGATGGAGGAGGAACGTACGTTGCTTCAAAAGGTGCATTCCTCCCTCTCTTTTCCTCCTTAAATACGTCCTCTCCAAAGGACGTGTCCCTTCAGCAAAGACGCTCCCCCAAAAGTTACGACCCTTCATCATGTCCCTCCATCCATGGGCCCTAATATTGTGGGCCAGGCTTTTAGGCCCAACATGGGCGGACGGGCCAACTTAGGCCCATCACATTAATTAATTAAAACCATCAATTTCTAATACAAAGCTCCTGCAGATGTGCAAAGGCAAGACCACCTGTCTCTATCGCAAAAGAAGCCCACTCTTTCCAGTTGCACAAGTTAGCAAATTCCAAGAACTTAAGTGACTGAAAAGGTACACAGTTACTACCATTGAATTCAGTACCCACACTTGTAACTCCATCAAATCCTTTGATTATCAACTTCTCCAGAGATGGTAGCTGTCCTAAAGGAGGCAATGACACACAGTGCTTCCAAGATTCAAGACGCACGACTAACATATTAGAGAATGAACCATGTCCCAGCCAATCAGAAAATGACTTACCACTATAGGATGCAATGATAAGCTCTTTCAAGTTCCAGTGAGGTTGTAGCTTGTCCAATACATTTAAGCAATTTTGCTGCATAACATTGTTATCAGAACCCCATTCCGGTACTAACCCTTTCAAGTACCTTTTTCCCTGCAAATTGACTATTTCGGCATCTTGGTAACTATCAACAAATTGCAAACCCTGTATGCAGAGTGTACCCATAAGATTCCCTAGCTCCCCTAGCTCCCTAACCCCGGTACCACCGTTTTCGGCCACTACGAAATTTGTTAATGTCCGCAGATCCTACAGTCTGTTCATCCCCAACGGCATTCTCTTCAAGGGTGTCCACCTTATATCGAGATGACGCAGACAAGTTAGGCTGCCCATATTGCTCGATAACTCAGTGAGAGACCGACAACAAGCAAAAATTAAGGTTTGCAAGTTGTATAGAGCTGTTATTGAATCAGGCAATCTGCTTAGACTTGTATTATAGGAGAGATTCAAATAGCGCAAATGCTTCAAGGATCCAATTGAACTGGGCAACGTAGAGATTCTCTGATAATGAGACAAAGATAGCACCCTCAACCGTCTCAGGGTCGGCAACAGAACATGCAGTACCTCATCAGTTAACAACTTGACCTTGAAAAATCTCCCATGATGCACGTTCATTGGCAGGAAAGTATGCAAATTCATTGCCTCGGCTAACACTCTGAATTCGGAAGCGACATCATACTCAGTTCTTACAAATGACAAATGGCGAGTGCTTGAGGACACCCGGTGTGCATTGCCTCCATCAAAGCTAAAAAAAGATCGACCAGCTACGTATCTTGCTAAGTCATTAACCATGTCATGCATCAAAAAGCTTGATTTGACATCGCTTAGTTCCAGGTCATTCATATAGAAGCTCAATTCGACATCACTTTCTCTATGAAGCAAAGATCTAGACACAAGATCACAGAAGCACTGATCACCTGCTTCCTCTAACGTCCTGCTGTCGTTAGGTTGTTTTAGCAAGCCCTCAACAATCCAAAGTAAGATCAATTGGTCCTTCTCATATATACAATCCTTTGGGAAGATTGAACAATAGGCAAAACATCGTTTCTGATGGTTTTAATTATTAATGTGATGGGCATAAGTTGGTCTGTCCGCCCATGTTGGCTTTATCATTGGATCTGCTACCATTCGCAGGTGCAGGCGCGTGCGGTTGACGTGCGCACGTGCGATGCACGTGCGTGTGCTGTCACTGGCGCGTGCAAGACACGCGCCAGCTAACATCATCGTGACGTCAACTGCACGTGTGCCGCACGTGCTGGGTCGGTTCACTCGACCTGGCCCGACCGGCGACCTGACCCAGCCTGACCGGCCCGGCCCGACTCGGCGACTCAACTCGGCTGACCTCGACCGTTGACCGTTGACGACCGTTGACTTTGATCGTTGACCCCAAAAAAAAAAAAAAGGAAAACAATGTGTTTCTTTTTCAATTATATCTATGTGGGTTATAAGTAATCCATTTTCGTTCTGCATTTGTTGCATGAATCATGGAAAATTATGTATTTTCCCTTATGTTCATTATGGATTATAAGTGATCCATTTTTTAGTTCTGCATTTGTTGCAGAAACTATGATGTGTTATGCACGGATACCTACATTCCCGAGAACGGACCAAGGAAGCGCAAGACTCAAAAGGCTGATGATAGAGTTAGCTAATTATCGGTGGCATGACGGTGATTTAGTATCACATGTGGTCAAGGTCAATTAGATGATACAGGAAATCATCTGGAATGGTTATATTATGCTGGATTTTGAGAAGGTGCCGACCTTCAAGAACACTATTCCACCTGAATGGCAAGCAGTGTTAGATCACCTATGGGAGGTCAACGTGGTCCCGGGTTATAGGAGGCTGGTAGTAGCTTTTGTAAGAGAGTACTATAGGATTGAGTTAACCAAAACTTCAACCCTTAAATTGAGTGCCACATGGCGCAGAGTGAATGCGCCTTGGAGGCGACATGAGAGCTTTCCAAAAGTTTTTCCATGGTTGGCAAATGTGCCTTCAGATTTCTTAGATATTTTGACTGATAGATTAGCATGAACTTTTCCTATTTATTTCTTAGATTAGTTTGAGATATTTTGGGTGTAAATATCTCTTTCTATGTTGATATTTTTCTCTCTATATATTACTTAGTGTAATTGATATGTTGTATTATGTGAAAGCATTATTATTCTATTTGATGTCAAATATTATTTGCTTTCTGTTATTGCTGATTACTGTGGGTAGTTCATAGAAGTTTTTGTAGCTTCGTAGAATTTATTTTGCATAATACAATTACGTTAATGATAGTTTTAAGTTAGGATTTTTGGAGAATGATTGGAAACTTAGTGACCTTTTGATTCTGAAACCTTACTTGAAATTGTTCATTAATATGATGGGTCTGTGCAAAGTGGATGCATAAATGATAGGCATTAATTATTCATGCATATATGTCTGATGTGTTCAGATCAATGGTTTCAGCAACTAAGAACATAATTGCTAATTTGAACGGCAACAATTGTGAAATATTGAATATGAAGATTCAATATGTGCTGGAAAAGCAAGAAGCACTAGAAGCTCTTGACCATGTTATGGAAGATCTTGAGGATGCCGTGCGCCACCTTGAGCTAGTGGAGGACCGCCTAACGACATTTGAGCCGAAAATGGATATTTGCAATGCTGGTTCTAGCTCAGAAAGGGTTTTGAGCTCTAAGCGCAAGCGTATTGATTCGTTCAATATGTGGGAATGCAAAGGATTAAGTCCTTCTTGCAAGAAACCAAGAGCTAACCAACATAAGAGAGGAAAACGTCCTCAAGGGTGAGGTGTTACAATTGTGACAAGAAGGGTCACTATGCTCGCGACTGTCGTGAGCCGAAAAAGGTAAACACCTCTTGTACATTTGAGAACTTTGCTTATGTGTCAAGTTCTGTATTATTGGCTAATTCCAATCCTTTGTGGACTGTAGATTCAGAGCAACAGACCATGTAGCGAAGGATAGAGGATCCTTCATGGAATTCCGACGAGTACCAACTGGAACTAAGTGAATCTATGTGGGAAACAACTCTAGAGCTAAAGTAAAAGGAATTGGCACCTGCCAACTGAACATGCGTGGTGGACGCACTTTATTCCTACATGATGTATTGTATACTCTGGAGATTCATCAGAATCTAGTGTCTGTTTTAGTGTTGGTCAAACTAGGTTTTAATATGAACTTCCATAATAGAGGTGTGGATTTGTTTTTGGATACAAATTTCCATGGTTGTGGTCATTTTCTGGATGTTTTCATTGTATTAGATATTGACTATGTTAATGCAAATGTTTGTTATTCCCTTCTCACGTCTCCTAATTCATATGATAATAATGTGAATGTGTGGCACGCTAGACTTGGTCATATTGGCCAACAACATATGAATAGAGTAGCCAAAGAGGGCTTGTTGGGCAACATTGGAAAAGTCGATTTGCCCATATGTGAGCATTGCCTAGTAGGGAAAACGACAAGGAAACCATTTGGAAAAGGTAAAAGAGATGAATTTCCTCTACATTTAATCCATTCTGACATCTGTGGTCCAATGAATGTGAGAGGAAGGTATGTGGCTGTTTATTTCATCACATTTATAGATTATTATACTCGATTCGGATATGTCTGTTTGATTTCTCATAAATCTAAAGCATTTAGTTGTTTCAAAAGATTTATGTACTTGGTAGAGAATCAATTAGACAAGAAAATAAAAGCGTTGAGATAAGATCGAGGTCGAGAATATTTATCTAATGAGTTCAGAAAATTATGTGATGAAAAATGAATAGAATAACAGTTGTCTATTCCATATACTCCTCAACAAAATGGTGTTGCAGAGAGAAGAAACAGAACCCTACTGGAAATGGTAAGGTCCATGATGGCGCATGCTAACTTACCTATCACTTTCGAGAGTGATGCGTTGTTAACTGCTGCCTATATACTTAGCCGGGTGCCTTCCAAATTAGTTACTTCCACTCCATATGAGTTATGGACAGGTAGAAAACCGGACTTAAGTTTTCTTAAGCCATAGGGTTGTGCTGCCTATACTCATGAGCCCTCTCACAAATTTGGGAAATTGGGTCCTAGAGGAAAGAAGAGTATTTTCATAAGATACTCCGAACACTCAAAAGGGTATGTGTTCATAGGTGAGTAGGAAAGTGGGAGTATAACTGAATTTGAATCACGGGATGTCACATTCTTAGAGAATGAATTTCCTAAGAAGGGCGAAATAGGTGAAGATCACTCCTTATTTGAAACCTTGGATCAAGATAATGATATTAGTGAAGTTTGTCCAAGTGGGAGTAATATGAGAAGTGATGAATTGAATTCAACTCATTCTCCATCACAACCATATGATGAGACGACGTCATTATTATCTAATCTTAGTGGGAGCATAATGGGAAATGATGTGCAAAGTGTACAATCTCCCATACGACGAACAAGTCGCAAAAGTATTCCCCGTCGACGTTTTAACATTGAAGGGGAAACTTTCATGATTGCTCCACAAGATGAGAATGAGTCAAGAAATATGCATGAGGCTCTAAGTTGCCCTAGTAAGGAAAAATGGATGCATGCAATGGGAGAGGAAATGGAGTCAATGAAGTCAAACCATGTTTGGGAACTTGTTGATTTTCCAAAAGGACGCAAAGCTATTGGGAACAAGTGGGTTCTCAAAATAAAGCGTAAAGCTGATGGCTCATAGAAAGATATAAAGCTCGCCTTGTTGCAAAGAGGTATAATCAACAGGAAGGAATTGATTATGAGGAAACATTTTCCCCTATTGTGAGATTTACCTCAATTCGCATTATTCTGGCAATAGTGACAAGTATGGATCTTGAATTACATCAAATGGATGTAAAGACTGCTTTTCTCAATAGAGAATTGGATAAGGAAATATATATGGAACAACCTGTCAGTTTCATTACAAAAGGCCAAGAAGAAAAGGTATGTCGACTTTTTAAATCGATATATGGCCTTAAACAGTTGTTAAGACAATGGTATATACGTTTTCATAATGCTATAATGGCATATAATTTTACAATGATTGATGAGAATCATTGTGTATATATCAAAAGATCCAAAGATCAATTTGTGATCATATCATTATATGTTGATGATATACTAATTGCCGGAAGCAATATAGAGTTTGTTAGTACCATCAAAAGTTGGTTATCTTCCAACTTTGAGATGAAAGATATGGGTGAGGCTATATACATTTTTGGAGTTAAGATTTCAAGAGATCGTTCGAAGAGATCGTTATCTCTTTCGCAAGAAACATATATAAATAAGGTTCTTGAATGATTTCGTATGCAAGATTGTAAACCCATAGACACTCCTATTGCAAAAGATGAAGGATTGAGCCATAGACTGTGTCCAAGGACTCCACAAGAGAATGAACAAATGAAACATGTTCCTTATACTAGTGCTGTTGGGAGCTTGATGTATGCTATGATGTGTACAAAACGTGACATATGCTTTGCAGTTAGAATGGTAAGTAGATACTAATCCAATCCAGGTCAAGCACATTGGAAAACCGTTAAGAATACTTAGGTATCTAAAGGGAACTGCTGATTATATACTGAGTTATTAAGGAAAGGATCTGCGACTCGAAGGCTATTCAGATACTAATTGAGGAGGAGATTTAGATGAAAGGAAATCTACCTCTGTTTTTTGTTTTTCTTACTGAATAATGGCGCCATATGTTGGTGCAGTAAGAAACAAACATGTATAGCCTTGTCCACGATGGAAGCTGAGTTCGTGGCATTATCAGCAGCAGTACAAGAAGGAGGTTGGCTTAAGAGATTTTTGGATCATTTAGGTGTTATTAAAAAAGCTGCAAATCCCCGGGCCTGTCGGGCCGTCCGTGTTGGTCAGAGTGCGAGGTTCCTGGGTCATTAAAAAAAAAAAAGCTGCAAATCCATTATTGGTTAACTGTGATAACCAAGTAGCTATAGCATACACCAAAGATCCAAAATATTATGACAAGACTAAACATATAGATACCAAGTATAACTTTGTCAAAGATATGGTTGCACGAAAAGATGTGAACTTACAGTACGTACCTACACATAGAATGGTAGCAGATCCAATGATAAAGCCAATACCTAGAGATGTGTTTTGTGGCATATGAAATTTCTAGGACTGCGTAGAGGCTGATGTGTTGAATATTGTAATTTCCCTTAAGTGTTCATATTTGATGAATTTGTGTTTTCATCATTAATGCCTATGAATCTTTGTTTGATCTTTATGCATCTTAATACTCAGCGCATTACATTAAATTGAGAAAGTATGTCGGACAGATATAAGATTAGCCCACTCACACGGGTAATCGCCTCTATTTACTATGTGATAAATAGAGATAAAACGGTTTTTAAGCTTATTATCTATGTGATAATCGAGAGCTCAAGCTTAAAATATATATGTCGCCTTAACTAAGTGTTAAGATGAGGACATGATATGTACTATGTTCGAAAGTAAAATACCCCACATATTTTACTTTATCTGTCTAAGATGCCAGATGTGAGTTCTGATGAATTTTGTGAATGAGTAGATACGTGAACTCAAATTAGACATTAGATATGTCCGAACTATCATCTGTACGGTATTGAAGGTGTAGACATACGCTCCATGGGAAAGGAGTTAATACCATAATACGTATTTCATACTACATATGCATGAGATGACCAATAAGAGTGGCAAAAGTTTGATCTCAACTTTTATGCTGTGTAAGACTCTTGAGGGAAAGAGTTCCTCAATTTTAGTGCCCTCATGACTCTTACTTATTCTCAAGATTTCTATTTAGTGTTTGCTATCTTAGGATGTTGCCAATGGTCATTAATTGATTCGATCTAATGTGACATTTCTAGAAAAGCAAGTTGGACTGAAATTGAGAGTTTGAAGGAAAGAAGAAGATCGAATTTGAAGAATCACATTGTAGTTTTTGTATTCACTGGTCGACCAATTATGACTATCTTTGGGATAATCATAATTGTGAATACAATATATATCATTGTTTAAAAAGATTAAGGAAGATATAAATGTGATCGATCGATCTAGGATACTGCATACTAAATCTACTCAGAGTGTGATGCTCATTATGAGCTGCTATATATTCCTAATATATGTATGGCAACGAGCCCTCAAAGTATGCTAGTCGCACGGATTATTCACCAGTATGAATGTTGAAAAGAGGTTAAAGAGGATCCCGTTCGGCCCACCATGTGCGAGTGGGAGATGATGGTTTTAATTATTAATGTGATGGGCCTAAGTTGGCCCGTCCGCCCATGTTGAGCCTAAAAGCCTGGCTCAAGGGTTTAGGGCCCATGGATGGAGGGATACGTTGAAGAGTTATAACTTTTGGGGGAGCGTCTTTGCTGAAGGGACACGTCCTTTGGATATGACGTATTTAAGGGAGAAACAAAGAGGGAGGAACGTACCTTTTGGACTGTATGTACGTTCCTCCTCCCTCTCCCCTTTCCAAACTCTCCAAAAAGAAACGTAAGAGAAAGAGACGACACTCTCTTTCCTACAAGGCTGATTGGCGTCATCGGATTGAAAGGGATCGGTTTCTCTTCCTCATATCGGCGTCGGTGCTTAATCTGTGGCTAACAAGGTATGTTCGATTCTGTGATGTGCCTTAGGATTGGTGATGCATATGTTTTTCCCGGACTCGTCTTCCGCGCAAGTTTAGGGGTTCGATTTAGGGTCGAATCTGGTTTTTAGGAATCCGACAATCTCGACAGTTTCAGTTGTGGAGGAAGGTAATGATAACTTAACAACAACGCAGGGAGAATTTTATTCTTTCCAGGTGGCAAATCCCAAATGTCACTCTCTACAATTATTTCCCACTTCCTGATATCAGACTCACAGTGTAACAAGCTACCTATAGTCTTCAGCGCAAGAGGCAATCCATCACATCTCTTTACAATTCTTTGCCCGATTTCTTCAAGTCTAGTGCGCGCCTCGAAGTTATGCGGGTGAAACGCATGTTTTGCAAACAAGTCCCAAGATTCCTTGTCTTGTAACTTCTGTAAATAGTATTTCGAGAAGGCACGAGCAACCGATCCGACACCCTCATTTCATGTCGTCACGACGATTTTGCTGCCTCTTGCTCCATTTATAAAAGGAACTAGGAACGCATCCCAAAGATTTGAGTCCTCATTCCAAACATCATCCAACACCAATAGGAATTTCTTCCCTGTCAAGAAGTTCTTCAGTTGGAGCTGAAGCTGGTTGAGATTTTCGGTCTCCTTCTTAGACGAGGAGGAGAACTCCTCGAGAGCCGTGGCTGTCAGCTTGCAGATGTCGAATTGGTCGGACACGCAAGCCCATGCCCTCAACTCGAAACTCCCTTTCACCACACCATTGTTGAACACGAGCTGAGATAGCGTGGTCTTACCGACACCATCCATCCCAACGATGGCCATCACGCTAGTGTTCTTTTCACCCCGATCTGACAAGAGCAACTCGATCACCGCCTCCCTGTCCTTCTCCCTCCCGAAAACTCCCGATTCCTTGACCAACGAAGTGGTCTGCGAAGCTCTAGCCGTCCTCTTGCGAATACCTTCCCTTAGGCCCAGCACTTCTCTTTGCTTCACCACGCTCTCCAATCTCTCCAGAACCCTCTCTAACTGATCCCCCAATTTACTCCTACGAGCGTCTGCAGCAAAGCTCCAGACCTTACAAACGAGAGCCCGAGGCTTGACTCCGGCTTCGCGCTTCAAATCTTCAGTGGCGATCTCGTCGAGCAGGTCGTCGGAGTCGTACATGGCGTCCTTAAGCTCGTTGAGCCACTCCCTGACGTGGTCGTTGGTCATCTGCTTCTCCTCCGCGTCGTCCAGCACGGCGTTCGCGGACAGGAGCACGGCCTTCAGCTTCTGCAGCAGCCTCCCCTTGCCGAGCTTGCGCGACCGGAAGAAGTCAACGACCTCGGGGGAGGCCATCCGGTCGAAGAGCACCTGGAGGAAAGCCGAGAGAAATGCTCCGCCAACGACGCCCCCGCCATAGGGATTTTCAGGATGCAGGAGGAAGCCGGAAGCGATTGGAGAGGAAGTGAAGATGATTGCCGACGGAAGAAGAAGGAGCAGCGACCTGTGAAGTCCTTCTCATTCGAAGTGGACATGGACAGCGCTTGCTGGTGGTTGGCATATACATTGACGACCGATGGGTCAACGTGATGGACCATCTGGTTTCGACTGTCTTTTATTCAAAAAAAAAAAAATCTAAGTAATTGTTATTTTTTGGAAGAGAAACATTGGAAACCTTGATGCAAATATCGGCGTGAGCACACGCGATTGGATTCGGAAGACTTTTCAGGAAATGCGGAGTCATTTCCCTTTTGATTCAAGGTGCATTTGCTCAAGATAAATAGTGTTTGATCAAGCGGCTTTTTTAAGTGAAAAAAAAAAAAAGAGAGAGAGGGAAAAAGAGTAAATTTTAGTTCAGTCCGAGGACAAGAATTGAAACCTAAAATAAAATAAACAGAAGACCTACTCGCATTTGAAATTGGGGGCAAAATAATAATAACGGTACTTTAATTGCCCCACGGACAAAGAGGCCTTGCTCTGCACTATGTCGAATGAACCGTTTTTCTATTAAATGAAATTTAGATTTCGTTCTAGCCCAATATAATTAATCGACCAAGCTATATGCTTAAGCATGCACATCTAATCTTATGCAATCTGCATGAGATGCATAACATAACTCAATTTCGAGCCTAGCCGCTTAGAATGACACTGTCACGAAAGGGAAAAGCGTAGAAAAGTCATAAATATATTGACCTAATGCCAATTTAGCCATTCCAACTAATTTTAACTGAATATTACTAATGTGGACACCAATTGACTTACATAACAACGTCGGTGCTGACTTAGATAATTCTTAAATAATTTTACAAATTATTATTAGTATTTCTTTTTCTTTATGGCCATCCACAAAATGAAGAAGAAAGGAATGAGAAAAAAATAATTAATAAAATATTATTAGAAATTGTTCAAACAAAAAAGCAACACGAAACTCACTTATGACCTGGGATGGTACTCTTTTAACTCTTCAAACAACGTATTTGACTGACCCGAGTAGATAGAATAGAACTTGATAAACCCAAATTAAAGGGAACATATATTTCACGTAATATATACTTTGAGATGGTATCCACGTAAGCAACTTGATAGCAGTTAATTAAAATAATCGAACAACCGTTAATGCAATTTGCAAATCTATGGAAATATAGCTAGTCGAGCATATAAGAGTACTTCACGCTCCTTTAATAATCTTGAGCTCGTGTATTCTCATGAAAGATGACCTTGTAAAATATTTCTTCTTGTCAAAACGAGGCACGCTGATCAATCGAATTGAACTCGATCATAAGTTTGGTAGCCCAACGACCGCCAAGCCAACAAAAAGCCTATAGCACAAATCAATCGATCCTAGGCAAGCAATTTACTTTTGCCTAATTATTTAATAAATTTATGGATAAATTTAATATTAATTACATCGTGCTCCTGAGCAAGGACTCAACATGTAGCTAGCTAAAGTCATATGCTAAAAATGAATTGTGAAGAAGCAGATTGATGAGTATTAGTAATGCACATATATAATGTACCTTTTTCCCTTTAGTTTCTATGAAAATTAATATCCTCCATGGGAATGGACATTTGAGGACGTGATTCAGATCGTCATGAAAAATGGAAATTGGATTATATTGCCCAAAGAGAAAGGAAGATGCGCATGCTGGTTCGGCAAAGCATAATAAAGCGGTCGTCAGAAGAAATTATTGATTGTGATGGATGAGGAGTTTATACAAACGATAAACTTTGGATGGGTATTCAACTTTTTGTCCCTAAAAACTCGATTGAGTCATTTATATCCTAAAACTATTTAAATAACAACGATTATCGCCTTTCTTTTTTTTTTTTGGTCAATCCTATTCTATACCTACTCTACACTCACTCTCAGACTTTTGCCCTGCCTCTTACAGGGTGTGGGCGTCGAAACCCACTCCTGAAACTTGCGCGTCCCCACCCCATCCCTCCCTAAGAAGGTGGGGGTTTGAACCCCTCACCTCCCCTTTCCATGTTGGAAGGGTGGCCACTGGGGCGAATCCCAGTTCTTACTTTTTTTTTGGTAATAGGTAAGAATTCCCAGTTCTTACTTTTAACGTGAAAGAAAGTCATAAACTAGTGTCACGGTCCGAGAAGGTGACATGATAAATGTATTGGACAAGCTGCAACCTCACTGGAACTTGAAAGAGCTTATCATTGCATCCTATAGTGGTAAGTCATTTTCTGATTGGCTGGGACATGGTTCATTCTCTAATATGTCAGTCGTGCATCTTGAATCTTGGAAGCACTGTGTGTCATTGCCTCCTTTAGGACAGCTACCATCTCTGGAGAAGTTGATAATCAAAAGATTTGATGGAGTTACAAGTGTGGGTACTGAATTCAATGGTAGTAACTGTGTACCTTTTCAGTCACTTAAGTACTTGGAATTTGCTAACTTGCGCAGCTGGAAAGAGTGGGCTTCTTTTGCAATAGAGACAGGTGGTCTTGCCTTTGCACTTCTGCAGGAGCTTTGTATTAGAAATTGATGGTTTTAATTAATTAATGTGATGGGCCTAAGTTGGCTTGTTCGCTCATGTTGGGCCAAAAAGCCTGGCCCACAATATTGGCCCATGGATGGAGAGATATGATGAAGGGTCGTAACTTTTGGGGGAGTGTCTTTGCTAAAGGGACACATCCTTTGGAGAGGACGTATTTAAGGAGGAAAAGAGAGGGAGGAACGCACCTTTTGAAGCAACGTACGTTCCTCCTCCCTCTCTCCCTCAAAAACACTTCCAAAAGAAAGAACAGTAAGTAAGAGACGACACCCTTCTTCCTTTCAAGGCGAATTAGCATCATCGGATCGAACAGGACCAAACTCTCTTCCTAATATCGGCGTCGGTGCTTAATCTGTAACTAACAAGGTACGTTCGATTCTGTGATGTGCCTTAGGATCGGCGATGCATGTGTTTTTTCCGGGCTCGTCTTCTACACAAGTTTAGGGGTTCGATTTAGTGTCGAATTCGGTTTTTGGGAATTCAAAAAATCGCGACATTGGTATCAGAGCCAAGTTCATGTTTCCTGATCCTTATTTATGTTTTTCCCAACCCCTTTCATGTTTATGAATGTTTTTTATTGATTTTTTGTGAAAAGAATTCGGCCGACACCGATTGGGGCGGAGAAATCCCGACACCCGAGCACTGTTCATCGTTTTTTCAATTTTCTGTAAGTCGAAGGGTTTCTGTACAAATTGAAATGGGCTAGTGAATCAACCTAGAGGGGGGTGAATAGGTTGTTGCGGAATTCTTTTGGAATCTTTTGCGGTAGAATACGATGATATCAAAGATATATCAATAATAAATAGATCACGAATTCATGAAGTAAATAAAGTAGGGTAAGAGAGAATTGACACAAGGATTATAGTGGTTCGGCTTAGTCCAAGCCTACGTCCACTCTCCACGCTGGCAGCCAACTGGCTGTAATCACTATGTAGCAAACGAGAGTTGTTACAATATACGGACTAGACTTCTTCAATAGATAGTCTCTCCTATAGCTTCCTGCTGCTTTCGCACTATATCTCACTCTCTTCGATACACAATTTGAATATGAAAGATTTTTAGAGAACAAGTGATTTTGGAGATTTTAACATCGAGATTTTTCTATCCAGTCTCTCCTTGTTTCCAAGCAACATCGATCCATCTTAAATAGTCTCCGTGCCTTCATACCCGTTGGCACATTCCAAAAATTCATCCAATCAACCCGTTGACTGAATCAATTTAAGTGATCTCCTTGTCGCCGAAAACGTAAGTAGACAAAAGAGCTCGTCAATCCCGTTCGCCCATACAATCAAGATCTTGAGTTCCCAAAATTAGATTCTTCTAAGAATAAACTTGATCTTCAACGGATAAAATCCGAAGAGTAAATCTTCCAAGCTCTTGATCACAGCGAGAGATATTCCATGGTTAAGATTAGGAAATACGAAATCCAATATCTTACTTTCCTTAGCCATAAGAATAACTCGTGGCCAGCCCGTAAAAGTCGCCAACCTGTCTTCGACTTAGATTTGGGTCTTGAGGTTCATCGATCGAAACTCGAGTCTTGAAGGTCTTCGACGGAAAAACTTCAGACCGAACTTCCAGACCGAACTTGGGTCCGACTGTCTTTGAAAACTTTAGACCTTGAAAACTTCAGACGTAACCGACTGAGTCTTGGAGTCTCTAGATCGTACTGTTGAGGCTGTTTTGTCAACTTCAAAACTCCAAGGGATTTTTCTTCAACAATCTCCCCCTTTTTGATGGTGACAAAACCCTCGACAGATTTGTGAATTTAAAAACCTGCAAGGAAAACTCATATATATTTTGAGGATTATATCTCGCAAAACAGAGTGTTAGTCCTATAACAATTATCCTCACAAAATATAATAATCCTGCAATCAAATTCACAAGTCTAGATCCAAATCATCAAGTCAGCATAAGGTCATAAAAGTTCAAACAACCCAATCGAAGTCCAAAACGAAAACAGTCTAAATAAAAATAAACTTAAAAAAAAAAACTCTCAAAGCTTTATCAAAGCTTCAAAAACTTCAAATCTTCAAAACCTGCAATCAAATCTGCGCAACTCTCCCCCTTTTTGTCTCATCAAAGAGGTAGAGTGAATGTAATAAAGTTTTGAAAATATTTAGGGGCCTGCAGGGAAACGAACAAGTTGAAACTTGCTAAGCTCCCGGATCGACTTCTCGAGTTTGGCAAGGTTTTCCTTCACCGAAGCTAATTTCGCACCTGGTCGATTCGATTTCATTTGTGCTCTCAGTGCTTTGATCTGTTCTTGCATGTTCACTGAAGTACTCAGTAGCGCCTTTTTCAAATCTCTCATCTCGAAGTCCATCCCAAAAACCTGCCTTTTTAAGTCTAACATGACATCCAACAGCTGTGTAAATGCTGTGGAATTGGCATTGCTTCCACTTGGACCACGAGAATGAGTTTGAAAACTAGGAGCTTCCCTTTCAGCCCTTTCCTTCTCGGCAGTGAGGATTCTTCATGCTCGGGAAGTGTGATGCATAAACCTCCTCGGGGTCAGCACTGCACCTACTCACATCACTAAAATGTAGTGGCGATATTGTTCCTTGTTCTACAGCAACTCCCCCTGAATGAATGCCAGTGGGTGGAGTAGAAAATTCATCGCCAACATCCATATCAGCACGTGGATGTTTCTCGGTCTTTTCCCCAGCAAAAGATGGCTCAAATGCAGCAGCCATATCCTCCTGCATTTTGCTTTCTTCCTCAAAGCATTCCTTCTTCTTTCTTCTTCTTCAGCTTTCCTCTCGTCTCTCTTCTTCTCTTCTCTCGTTCTTCGCTCTTCTTCTCTCCTCTTCTCTTCTTCTTTCTTCTTCTCTTTTTTCTCCTCTTCTTCTCTTCTTTTCTTTTCCTCTTCTCTTCTTCCTTTCCTCTTCTTTTCTCTTCCTTTCCTCTTCTCTTTGCTTCCTTTCCTCTTCTCTTCTCTTTTCTTTTTCTTCCTTCTCTTTCCTCTCGTTTCTCTCGCTTCCTTCTCCTCTACTTCTTTTCTCGCTCTCTCCTCAGCCTCTGTTCTCAGGATTACAGGGCTCCTCAATCTAGAGAGAATGGACAAAGTCATGGCATCTTCTTCATCCTCCTCGTCTTGCAGGATGATTTTTCTTCTTTTCTTTTCAGCCATGGGCTCTTTGCCCTTCCTTTTTGATGAAGCAGTGGGGATCTCCCTTGAAGGTGTTTCCCTCCTCAACCTTTCCAGTGGTGCTGCAGTCAATTCTAGAAATTTCATCTTCATCACCATTTTCTCACCAACGAGCATCGAATTCAACTTTGTTAGGCATAAAGATGCAGGAACTTGAATATCAAAATGCCTAATCAATTTGGTGATGATTGATGAATAAGGCAGCTGACCCTTATCCTTTACCACAGTTCTATACATATGAAAAAGAATGACATGTGGAAGTGAGAAAGGTCTGCTCTGGTTGATTGCAAACATCAGCTTTGCCTCTGTTTTGGAAACATCAGTCTTCGAGGTCGTTTTTGGCCGGATGCAATTGATGACAACTTTATGTAACAAAACATTGGCGGCATTCATCCTAGTGTAGGATATCTTGCCTTCAACAGTTCTGTCTCGTACAACATCCAAGGTTGCATAGGCTGTTGAGACTTTGATTGGCTGGAAACTCCTTCTTTCCACACCAATAATGTCGGCCCAGCAAGTCAACATCAACAACATAATCTTTGTCCATGAAAGAAAATGACAAATGATTCGCATCCAAAAGGATAGATTCGAGTAAAAGTAAGCCGTCAATTCGAGTGGGCCACGGTCATATCCGTGCGAAATTCTCCAGCCGCAACCTAGCAAACTTCCCTCTTAGATTAATCCTTATCGAATCTAGAAAGTCAAAATCTACACTCCTTGGATTGACCACACCCCTCTTTAACAGCTTCGCATAAACTCGTTCATGCTCCCTCGACCGAAATAAGCTCCCCGGAGGACAAACAGTATTAGCGGCCACACCAAAACGAGGTTCAAAATGAGAGAAAAGTCTCTCATCATCATCTAAAGTCTCAACCGGAGCATTCTCAAGTGGGTTACTCGAGATATTTTCCAGCGTCCCCTCGTGGCAAAGTGCCTTCACCAACAACCTTCAGCTTCTCCATCTCCATCAAAAACGCATACTCACTCCTAAACCCTCTTTCCTTCAAATACTCCTCGATCATCTTAAGGCTAACCTTTCCATCCTTAAGCCTTTTATAGAGATCGTAAGCAACATTTGGCTTAAGAGTTCTTACCGGTTCTACTTCGGTAACAACTTCCTTAGAATGTTGACTCTCTGCTTTTCGTTGAGGCGAATCTTCTTCCGTTAGGTCCACCCTTGTAGGACCCTCTTACTGTCTCTGTGGTCCCCTGCTGGCGATTTTGGAGGACTTACGAGACAACATTCTTGGAGAGCAAGCAAAGTTTCAACTTGACCGTGAGGAAAAATGGAAACTTTGTGGCAAAAAAGGGATGAAACGGAAACGGCAAAAGGAAATTTTTTAGGGTTTTGAGAGTGAAAGAGTATGAGGATGAATCGCAAAGGAGTAGCTGAGAGTAAAAGTGACGGTTCGAGAGTATAAATAGTGAGAGAGAAATCACCGGAATACGAATCGAGCCAAAAAGTAAAAGAAAAGAACTGCCAAAAATAAACCGTAAAAAGAAAACTGCCCTTTTTGAAAATATAAACTGCCATTAATGCATGTGAGAAAAAGAGCGAAAAGATATTTTGAAATACTGAAAAGTAATTACCAAAAATATGTTAAAGAGAGAATAAAAAAAAAATTCATAAAGAGATTAAAAATACAGAGTCTGACGGATGTTCAGACTTTACCTTTGAGTCTGAACCCTTTTCAGACTTTACCTTTGCGTCTGAGCATAATTAGACTTTACGTAGAGTCTGAAACACTTTCAGACTTTGCTTTGAGTCTAAGCTGTCTTCAGACCTAGCATTAAGTCTGAACCACCTCCAGACTTAGCGATGAGTCTGAACCACCTTCAGACTTTAGCTATGAGTCTGAACCACTTTCAGATTTTAATCTTGAGTCTGACTATCTTCAAAATTCACAATTCCCAATCTTGAACAAATTGATTCGAAGTGAGCCTTCTCCAGAGGTTTTGTGAATATATCCGCCAATTGATTCTTTGAATCTACATGCTGAATCACAACATCTCCACTTTGAACATGATCTCGAATGAAATGATGCTTGTTTTCAACGTGTTTTGCTCTTGAATGAAGTATTGGATTCTTTGTGAGGTTGATTGCGCTGGTGTTGTCACATTTGATTTCAGTATGTGTTTCATCAACTCCAAAGTCTCTTAATTGCTGTTGCATCCATAGAATTTGAGAGCAGCAACTTCCAAGAGCTATGTACTCTGCTTCAGCGGTTGAAAGAGCCACGGTACCCTGTTTTCTTGAGAACCAAGACACCATCTTGTTCCCCAATAATTGACATGTACCGTAGTGCTTTTTCTATCCACTCTACAACCAGCAAGATCAAGCATCGTAATATCCAAGGAGAGTAAAATCTCCTTTCTTAGAATACCATAGACCTAGCTTAGATGTAGTTGCAACATATTTAATGATACGCTTAACAACAGACATATGAGATTCTTTAGGATCAGATTGAATTCTAGCACAAATGCAGACATTAAACAAAATGTCAGGTCTAGAAGCTGTAAGGTAAAGAAGTGACCTGATTATACTTCTGTATAGCTTTTGGTCTACACTCTTCCCTTGTTCGTCTTTATCCAACTTTGATGAGCTTGACATAGGAGTCTCTGTTTTCTTGCAATTCTCCATTCCAAACTTCTTGATAAGGTATTTTGCATACTTCTCTTGATGGATGAAAGTTCCTTCATTTGATTGTTTGTTTTGAAGTCCCAAAAAGAAGTTTAGTTCTCCCATCATGCTCATCTCAAATTCATTCTGCATACACTTTGAAAAATTCTTGCAAAGTTTCTCATTAGAAGAGCCAAAAATAATGTCATCAACATAAATTTGAACAAGTATGAAATCTTTGCCTTCTCTTTTTATAAATAAGGTAGTATCTACTTTACCTTTAGAGAAGCTATTTTGAATTAAAAAGTTGCTTAACCTTTCATACCATGCTCGGGGTGCTTGTTTTAAACCATATAAGGCTTTCTTCAGCTTGAAGACAAGGTTTGGTCTTTTAGGATCTTCAAATCCTGGTGCTTGTTCCACATAGACTTCTTCTTGGATGACTCCATTTAGGAATGCACTTTTCACGTCCATTTGGAATAACCTGAAATTTTTAAAACAAGCAAAAGCAAGAAGTAATCTTATAGCTTCTAACCTTGCCACAGGAGCATAAGTTTCGTCATAGTCGATGCATTCTTCTTGTGTGTAGCCTTTCGCTACAAGTCTTGCTTTATTCCTTACCACTTTTCCTTTTGATCAAACTTGTTCCTGAAAACCCATTTGGTGCCAATGATTGATTTTCCTTTTGGTTTAGGAACTAGCTCCCAAACGTTGTTGATTTTGAATTGATTTAGTTCTTCTTGCATTGCTTCGATCCAGCTTTCATCTTTCAACGCATCTTCTATATTTTTCGGTTCGATCTCAGAAATTAGTGCAAGAGCATTAGAAGCTTCTCGTCTTTTAGACCTTGTACGAACTCCTTCATCAATATTGCCAATGATGAGGTCTGGGGGATGACTTGACTTTTGCTTCCAGTTTGCAGTTGGTTTGTCAGTTTGGTGAAGCTCTTCTTCAGTTGAAATTTCTGAATTTGTTTGAGGCTCAGTGTCTGAGGCTTGATTTTCTTCATGAGAATTTGTAGACACTTGGCCAGACTCAAAATCTTCAGGTTGAGTCTGATTTTGTAATAAGTCTTCAAACTTCACATTCATGGATTCCTCCACAGTCTGAGTACGTTTGTTGAAGACTCTAAAAGCTTTGCTTGTCAAGGAGTAGCCAAGGAAAATTCCTTCATCTAATTTTTCTTCAAACTTACCAATTCGATCACTGGAATTCTTTAGGATAAAACATTTGCAACCGAATACATGAAAATATGAAACAATTGGTTTCTTACCTTTGAGCAGTTCATAAGGTGTCTTTTCCAATATAGGTCTTAGAAAAATTCTATTTATAATGTAACAAGCAAGTGGAAGTAGCTTCAGCCCAAAAATGAGGTGAAATATTACTTTCGATTAAGAGAGTTCTTGCCATTTCTTGCAAAGAACGATTTTTCCTTTCTACAACTCCATTTTGTTGTGGAGTGTATGAGGATGAAAAATTATGTTGAATACCATTGTCATCACAGTATTTAGCAAAATTATGATTTTCAAATTCTCCACCATGGTCAGTCTTAATACTTGAGATCGCATATCCTTTTTCAATTTGAATTTTCTTTGCAAACTTAGTAAAATGAATCAATGCATCAAATTTATTTGCAAGAAAGAAAACCCATGTAAAACGAGAATAATTATCAACTATAACCAAGCAATATCTTTTACCTCCAATACTTTGAACTCTTGTTGCTCCGAATGAATCCATGTGTAATAGCTGCGAAACACGATTAGTGGATACTTGATTTATAGATTTATAGGAATTTCTAACCCGTTTTCCAAGTACACATGGAGTACATAATTCATGCTTTTGATACTTGAGGTTAGGAAGTCCTCGAACAAGCTTTTTGGATGATACTTTTGCGATTTGCTTAAGGTTGACATGTCCAAGCTTCCTATGCCAGAGAATGACTTCGTCTTGAATCGATATCAAGCATTGAGGACTGTCAGACCTTATATCTAGCAAATAGATATTCCCATGTCTTCGACTAGTAAAGGACTGTGAAAGATCCCCGCTTGATCCGAACATGTATCTTCTTGAAAATTGATTTTGTATCCGAATCGCATAATTGACTAATACTCAATAGATTGTAGTTCAATCCCTCAACAAGAGAGACGTTGTTGATTGTTAGATTTCTAATCATCACAGTTCCTTGATCAACAATCTTTCCCTTGTTGTTACCACCAAAAGAGACATTTCCTCCTTTCATATGAGAGAATTTTGTAAAACAACTTGAGTCTCCTGTCATGTGTCTTAAACATCCACTGTCCAAATACCACTTGACTTTCTTCTTGAAGGTGACCTGCAATTAAAATAAAGACTCATGTCTTCTTTGGTACTCAGATCTTCTTGAGTCCATCATTGTTAGTAGTATAAACAGTCTTTGCCCAACTCTTCTTAATAGGTCTCCAAATTTTGGAACATTCCTTTTCAAAATGATTTACACTTTTACATTTTGAACAAGTAAGAGCATTTCTACCAATAGGCTTTACAAAAACCTTTTGGAAATGATTTTTATAAAAAGTTTTTGTTGGCCTATTTCTAATTCTTTCTTTTACCTTTGGGAAATCGATCAAAGGAATGGTTTCTTGTGTCATTCCTAGACCGGATTTATTAAAGTAAGGTCTTTGGATAGAAAGAATCTTATCCAACTTTTCAGAACCTATTGAAAATTTCTTTGAGACTTTTAATAAGTCTTCTTTCAAGCAATCATTTTCTTTTGAAAGCTCATTCTCATTTTCTTTCGAAATAGTAAGAGACTTGTCTAGACTTTCAACTTTTTCAAGTAAGATTTTTTTTTGTTGTTTCATTTTGGAATTCTCCCTTTTTAGTTCAGAAATCCTTTTAAGAGAGCTTTTAAGACTAAGACAAAGTTCATCAATGTATTTTGATACTTTGACAGAAATTTTTAAATTTCTAACCTTGGTACCGCTGTTTGAGTCTGAGTCTGAGTCTGAATCTGAGTCTGAGTCTAAGTCTGAGTCAGAGTCTTGGTCTGAGTCAGAGTCAGAGTCTTGGTCTGAGTCTAAGTTTGCCATAAGACATATGTTTGCATATTCTTCATCACTCTCCTCACATTCAGTGTCACTCCACGTCTCAGCTTTGAGTGCTTTCTTGAACTTTTCAGGTTTCCCTTTCTTTTTTTCAATAAGGGACAGTTGGGTCTGATGTGTCCCTTTTTCTTGCATTCAAAGCAAACAACTTCTTTGTTGGTATCTTCTTCTTCATTCGATCTCCTTTGAAATCTTTGATTGTTCTGTTTCTTTCCATTGAACCTTCTACATTTTCTATTCAACCTTCTGAATTTTCTAATCAGAAGAGCCAATTCTTCATCATCCAAGTCTTCTTCTGAATCTGTAGCATCAGAATAATCATTAGATTTTAAAGCAATTGACTTCTTACCTTTTGTGTCAAATTCCTCATTGAATTGCTCGACTTCATAGGATTGAAGTGTGCCGACCAATTCATCTACTAAAAGAGGCATGATCCTTTGTGTTTCTCTTATAGATGTTTTGACGTGATTCCAATCTTTGGAGAGCCCTCTCAACAATTTATTGACCTTCATAGGTCCTGAGATTGGTTGTCCTTGGTATGCCAAGCCGTTTACAATTTCTGTAAATCGATTGAACATATCCGTGATAGTTTCTCCTAGCTTCATTTTGAAGACTTCATATTGACCAAGAAGGATATTGATCTTGGTTTCTTTGACTCGATCTGTTCCTTCATAGGTGACATGTAATCTGTCCCAAACTTCTTTGGCTGTTTCACAAGATAAAATTCTATTATATTCAGTAGGAGATAATGCACAATATAGAGAATAAATAGCCTTTGCGTCAAGAGCATATCTCTTAGAAATTTCTGCTTGTGGTAATCCTGCTCCATCAGCTATTTCTTTTCCTGAGCTTGATGTGGCTTTAGGAATAATTCCGTTCTCCACTACATCCCACTCCATAGGATCCTTGGATCTTAGGAATGCCTTCATCTTGTTTTTCCATACGTTGTAATCCTTGCCATCGAAGTAGGGAGGTCTGGTATTGCTTTGCCCTTCAATTAACCCTGGAGCCAAAACACTAGCCATAGATCTTTAGCTTCAGAAGTAATAACACTTCTAATAAATAAGCAACCTGGCTCTGATACCAATTGAAATGGGCTAGTGAATCAACCTAGAGGGGGGTGAATAGGTTGTTGCGGAATTCTTTTGGAATCTTTTGCGGTAGAATACGATGATATCAAAGATATATCAATAATAAATAGATCACGTATTCATGAAGTAAATAGAGTAGGGTAAGAGAGAATTGACACAAGGATTATAGTGGTTCGGTTTAGTCCAAGCCTACGTCCACTCTCCACGCTGGCAGCCGACTTGCTGTAATCACTATATAGCAAACGAGAGCTATTACAGTATACGGACTAGACTTCTTCAATAGACAGTCTCTCCTACAGCTTCCTGCTGCTTTCGCACTATATCTCACTCTCTTCGATACACAATTTGAATATGAAAGATTTTTAGAGAACAAGTGATTTTGGAGATTCTAACATCGAGATTTTTCTATCCAGTCTCTCCTTGTTTCCAAGCAACATCGATCCATCTTAAATAGTCTCCGTGCCTTCATACCCGTTGGCACATTCCAAAAATTCATCCAATCAACCCGTTGGACTGAATCAATTTAAGTGATCTCCTTGTTATCGAAAACGTAAGTAGACAGTAGCTCGTCAATCCTGTTCGCCCATACAATCAGGATCTTGAGTTCCCAAAATTAGATTCTTCCAAGAATAAACTTGATCTTCAACGGATAAAATCCGGAGAGTAAATCTTCCAAGCTCTTGATCACAGCCAGAGATATTCCATGGTTAAGATTAGGAAATACGAAATCCAATATCTTACTTTCCTTAGCCATAAGAATAACATGTGGCCAGCCTGTAAAAGTCGCGAACTATCTTCAGACTTAGATTTGGGTCTTGAGGGTCATCAGACTGAAACTGAGTCTCAAAGGTCTTCAGACGGAAAGACTTCAGACCGAACTTCTGGGTCTGACTGTCTTTGAAAACCTTTAGACCTTGAAAACTTCAGACGTAACCGACTGAGTCTTGGAGTCTCTAGATCGTACTGTTGAGGCTGTTTTGTCAACTTCAAAACTCCAAGGGATTTTTCTTCAACACAAATAACTGTGATTGATACATGAATAAGCAACCCTCGACTAACTCTCGAAATCCTAGGATTTTTCAGAGTATTCTATAATACTCTTAGAGGTGGGTGATATAGTAATGCAATGCAATGAGTGACAATTGAGTCAACGTGATATACATATGTATTGTTGTGGAATATTGTAAAGCTAAAGTGAATATGAAAGACAATGTATGTATCAGAAGATTGTTGAAATTAAAATTTCTAAAGCACATGGCAATTTGATATTAACATTGAAATTTTCACGCCCAGATGAATTGGCGCAATATATACTGACCTAATACATTAGTATGATGTAGTTCAATTACCATCTTGAATTGTGAATAATTTGTTCCATCTTGGTCATTAAGAGAACATTGTCCGCGCAATTTCTACTGAGGTCTACAAAATAAACTCAAGCTTAAGGTTAATTCATTCTTTCTCTCTGTCACGATGAGGACCCAATAATTTTGGTGCACACCGCATCAAATTACTCGCAAATAATTCAAATTGGCCTAGACGATTGATCGCCTCGACTAATTTCAAATGGAGCATGAGCTTGAGCTATTTGAGTTTAGCTATAAGATTTCCTGCTTGCCCCTACACAAGATCGAATGAATTGAAGCCAAGAACTGTGTTTTGTCTCATCTTTATGATTTAGCATTCTCCCTACGCAACATCAAACATGTAACCATATCTATCAATTGATAAAACAAAAGAATGTATTAATTGACTATCAACAAATAGGAAAACACATGGATAAAAATTGGTAATTCGATGGTTGGTGATTTAATGGATTTGAGTGTATTCCCCAAGAAAAAGTCCCTTAACCATTATTCATGTCCCGGTTCTTCCATTGAACTAAGTGATTCACCTACTTTCAATGGATTGAGTGGAGATCATTTTTTGAATTCGATCTTTTTAGCTAATAGGACTCATCAAAATATTCAGACGTTGATTAGTCAAGAGACCCTCTTGATTATCAATTCATTATAGGCTATTATTTCTTTCTAAGTATCTCACTTATCTTATAGCATAACGACAAATAAACCATCGTCGCTCCATCTAGCACGAAAGTTGAATATCATGTTTTTGCTGATATGACATCAAAATTACTGTGTTTGCAATGTTTATTAGGGGCATATAGGCGTCATCTTAACGGCGGAATAAAGTAGGACTGGGTTTCGACGCTCACGCCCTGCAAGAGGCAGGGCAAAAGTCTGAGAGTGAGTATAGAATAGGTATAGAGTAGGACTGACCAAAAAAAAAAAATGGCGGAATAATTATTTATTGCGACAATTGGACCCAAAAAGTTGTACAATTTAACAATTTCCCAATCTTTTCGCCAAATTGATTTTATGAATTTTAAGTTTAGGTTGGTGATGAAAAAAGCTATTATTTTCGCCACACGCCGTGTTTCAAATCACACATTTAACTGAGTTTTCCGAGGAAAAGGTATTATTTCCTTTACCACAATAACAATATAACAGCATGATTTCATCTATAGAGCCACAGCCATGGATATATTTTCGTTATCCAATTATTGCAATGAGTACCACACGCTATAACGTAACTACCTTTTCGGCAAAGTAATTGAAAGATCCAACTCGTGCATTTCACTTTTGTCAAAGCAGAAATTGAAAAAAAAGGATCTTTTTCTCGATAAAATTTCAATTAGACAATAGAATCAACATATTTTAGAAATTAATAAAGAGCAAAAAGAATGGACGGTGTTAAAGAAAGAGCAGTTCGGGGTAAGTTAGAGGACAACCTTGGCCCGGTAATGCCCGATGTCCGTTAAATCCTCCGCAATTTTTTTTTTTTTTTTTTTTTTAAACATTATAGCACATGTCGGCAAAAGCTCACATCAAGGCCTTGATTTATATCAATGTAAAGATGATCTTTCTTGGGTCTTTAAGCTTCACGCTCACGAAGAGCGCACGACACATTCAGCCTTTCGAGAGCACCTAAATTAGGGCTCACTCACCAATGTTTTAGCCTACTCGTTTGGCATGGTGAAAAGGTAGGATAGGATCCCATCTCTAAACACAAATCTGTCTTCTTTGCAGCTTGCCTTGTAGCTATATTGTACAGTCACCATTAACAGTAACATAGCAATCCTGGCATTAACAACATAGCATCCTTGGTGCTGCCAGTCACGATAAGTAGTGATCGTTCACGCGGAATCACTGGCCAGGAAGGAAACACCCTTTATATCCTCAATTCTCAACTTCATTTTCTCCTTTCCTTGAGAGTGGCACAAGAATGGAACTTCTGATCTCTACTAAGTCACCTGCAAATCCACAAAAGATATATGAGAACAGGCAGTTCGGGCACTTAAAAGGGAGAAGGGAAAGAAAAGCATAAACGAGAGCAGCAGAGCAACTGTTGCCAGTAGCAAAAGGGGGCAACCTTCAAGCATGGCGTATGGTATCTCTCATAAACTGAGAACTTTCAATCAACTCTAGTTTTCCTCTCAATACTCGATTTGCTGAGAATTAGCACACCAATCACTATAAAAAGTGCACCTGCAAACCACTAAGAACGGGACTTCATGTGAATTTTGTGAAATCTGCATTCATAGACTAAGTGGAGTGAGAATCTCGAATCACTGCATCCTTTTAATCACAGTTTCACAACCATATCACAACCATAATGTGAGTCAAGATAGCAATGATTAAACCTAAAACTCAAGTCATTATCAGGAACTAGGAAGTACTCGACACCTTTTATCGCAAGGTGGAGACTACCCAAGAATCCCTGAACAACAGGTTTGCATCAAGTGAACTAGCTCTTTTCCTTGGCAACCACATTGATCTCAGAAGCTTTCATCTGAAATATGAAACCCTCCTCCATTTTATTATTCCCCATTTATGATGGCATAATTACCCTCAATGCATTCATGAGATAATAAACTCGGAAGTTATCTATTGCATAACTTGACTCCTAAATTTTAGCCTATTTGCCACTTTCAAGATAACCAGTTCCGATTCCATAGAGAGAATTTTTCTCTCGAGGGAACTAAATGCAGTCATGATATTACTTGTATCAGTGAAAAATACTTTTGACAGCTCCGGCTGTAACAATAAGAGCTTGCCTCTTATTTTAAACACAATAAAAAATCAAACCTTGAAGTATATTACTTTGTGGAACAGGGCAGGAAATAGTTAATCAAAGTACCTGGTATCTCAATGACTCATCAAACAAAAAGAACCCAGCTAATCCAGAAGTGAGGAAATTTGTCACAAAGTTCGTAACTGTGGCTTGAAGAGAGGAGAGACTCTTTAGGCTGTTGACATAACATCCCCACATTGTAACATTGAACAGTATGACAAAACCATACTTAATGACCTGTTAACAAATTCAGATGTCTGGGTGTTAGTCCAGGAAAAATATGTCCGAGTTCATGAACTGCACAATTTATTAACAACACCCATCTAATGGCCACAGTTATTGGGAAAATTCATCAATGATGTATCATGACAGAATAAATGCGAAACTGTGCATCTTAGACAATCAGTAAATACATGAAAAATATCTTTAAACAATCTGCCCCTACAGTCAAAAGAAATGGAGGAAAAGGAGGAGCATGAGGAAAAGGAGGAGCATGAGGAAAAGATTCCTGTCAAATAACAGGCTTTAGTGCAGTGCAGTGACCACTCATCGTCAAGTCGTAGGAATCTAATTAACTGGACTTGGACATTGAAACATTTTTCTCGCAAAGAGAATCAAAAGTCTAATTCTTTTCACATAATTGTGCCAGGGAATGACGATTTAGCGTTTAAGGTAGATACAACCAAACGAACTCCATTCATGGTAGGACTTAACTAGTTCACTGCAAAAGCACCAGATCTCAGACTGAGTTGACTAGGAAATGCTGACATCCGCAGCTAATAACACCACAAATAATAGATGCGCTTATCCACTGGGGAAAAGAAGAGCAACAGTAAATAATCGAACGATGTGTCTCTGTTTTCTCTCTCTCTCTTTGCTATTCTCCTTTGTCCCAGTGAAGATATAAACCTGACAGATAACAACCCAGTCTGCAAAGCTCACATTCAAGAAGATGCTTGTACAATAGTAATCCCTTCTAAATATCCAGTCAGAGTTCTCCGGATGCCCCAACCCCGCCCCACCCCGCCCTGCCCTGCCTGCTAGGTGTTCGGCGCATTTCCTATTTCCTATGCTATCTTCTTTTAAATTTCACCAAAAATCTCTGTCCGCATCCCCATCTCATAAACTGAGATTTTGCACGAATTTCCTAAGCTTGTCCCCTCAACTTGCGAAACTCTCCTCTGCTACTGAGCAGGCGTCGACTGATTGCCACGACAGGCTGCTCGGATAGCTTCCAAGCTTCCCTCTCGGTAATTCAACTACTCTCCACAGAAGTAGTAGAACTGGCAGGACCTTTCCTCAATTAGAGCTCCCGCTAATCCTCAAACAACCAAAAATTGGACGTATCGCCGCGCATCGGCTATCGGCCGCAGCTCACATCGCGCCACGCGACGTCGAGTGCTTCGGCCGGAGATACATTAGGGACACGGCCCAACACACACGCCAGATTTCCATTTGCATTAGCTGGAGCGATCGCACAATCTCGAGTGACAAAGCAGAACGGCGGGGGAGAATCATAGATTAGGTCGCACGGACAAGCGCGCGGATGAGGTTGGGTTACCTGAGAGGAGAAGAACTTGGCGGAGATGGCGGCGAGAGCGGCCATTAATCCAGCGGCGATGGCCCACGCGTAGCCTCTTCCGATGCGAATCTCCATCGCAGCCTCGCAGGTCGTCGAGATCTGTTCCGGAACGGAAGATGATGAACGGTTTGCAACGGATCGGAAAATTTTCCCGGAGAAAGCTTGAAAGGGGAAGAAGGGTTTTCCCGGGAAAACAAGAGAGGAAGAAAATCAAGTCGGGTCGGGGGAACGGCGGGTCTCTCACGGCCCAAGATGAGGATCAATGGGCTTCATACGGGTATGGGCTTTCAAAAATAAGAACAATTTTGACTTCTTTCTCCTGCTTCTTTCTATTTCCTCTTGTTTCCACCCTCATATTTTGGGCTTTAGTATCTTTGGGATGCAACTTAAAAGGTTTTCTTTTTTTGTCAATCCTACTCTATGCCTACTCTGCATTCACTCTCAGGCTTTTGACATGCCTCTTATAGGGCGTGGGAGTCGAAACCCGCTCCTGAAATTTACGCGTCCCCATCCCATCCCCCTGAGAAGGGGGGGATTTGAACCATTTATCTTCCCCTTCTATATTAGAATGGTGGCCACTGGGACAAATCCCAATGGTTACAACTTAAAAGGTTTAATGAACTATTTTTCATCAAATCTTGCTCTCACTTGATATTTTCTCAACGCAGGTGTGTCATAGGCACGTCATGCATTCACGATTAAAAAATAATCACTCCAAAAACAAACAGTCTTAGGCTTTTCACACTCAAAAAATTTTCTTGCCATCTCCCATCCATTTAACAAAGTTGGTGCAGAAGCAAGGAGAGGACAATGGGTGGACGGTAGAATCGGCAGGCTTGGCAGTGATGGGGATCTTCAACTCAAGGTTCCCCCCCCATAAGGTGCACAAAGGGATAGGAATTCATTGGCGGCAAGCTCATTGTTGGAGATTCCAAGCGTGCCCTTTGCCATGGTCGGCAACGGCGATGGCTTGGGCTCAAGGTTGGAGAAGGGAAAAGGGGTCAAAAAGAAGGGGGGGAGAGAGAGAGAGAGAGAGTTGGAGAAGGGAAAAGGGGTCAAAATGAAGGGGAGAGAGAGATTGTAACAAAAAGTGGACTCACGCGTGATACGCGCTACAAGATGCAAGGACTAATATTTTGCTGAATTGAAATCAAAATTGTATATAATGTTTTCTCCTTATGACCAAGGGCTGGTGAGGCAAGCCTCACCCGGTCATCAACCCTAAATTTGGTAGTGATGATGCAGCATTAATGATTAGCCAACATATAGTTGGACTCAAAAAAAGTATTACAAATCTCATGTCGTTCGGCCTTATATATATTATGCATCTCAAGTTTGTAGCGTCTTGTGCTAATACCATGTAATTTTAACCTTAATATGAAATATGTCCTTCTCGATTAAAGTGTCAAGATCGCAAGTTTGGGCACAATGTCCTAGGTTTGCTCCTTGGGAGCCGATAGTTGGCTCTTGGTTGTGATTAGTATTGTTTATTGAGTTCTTTTTTTTTTTTTAATCATTCATTTTTTGTGAAATAAATAGATTGCAATAATGATTTTTTTTTTCAAATCATTCATTTTTTCGTGGAATAAACAAATTGCAGTAATCATTTTTCTAGTACTATTTCATGATACAATGTTTGCAATCCCCAAATCCACTATCCACTTTGATTTCTATCCCTATTTTCTCACCAAGAGCCCCTACATATTTTTACTGTCAATTTGCAAATGGCTATCTGCTTTCACCAAATCATTTATGTTTTCTTTTCATCCAATTTCAATTTCGGAAATCCAAGATTTAGCCTGTATTTCACACGTCCCGACTAATTTCCATTGCGCAAGTCCTTTTTTACAAGATAATAAGGTATCGAGAAATTAAAGTCTCCAAACAGAAAACATTAAAATAAATATCTCTCTTTATCACAAGTTCACAACTTGGCGCTCGCGTGCATTATTCTAGGGGGGATGTATCCCCGAGAAGATACGATCTCCGATGTTTGACCCGGTCAAACCCACGGTTTTTGCCTGCTCTGTGAACTGTGGTACAACTGGCTGATGTCCTTAAACAACGTGCGCATTACATGAGAAAGCAGCACCAACTCCCGCGACGACGATGAATCCGGCCAATCCCATGCCACATCAGACGTGCGCCATGACGTCATCTTTTGCCCCCTAATTTAATAATATTTATTATCCCAGGTATTGTAGCTACACAGTCGCCTAAAGAAAGGATAACACGAGCACTAAAAAGGAAAAAAAAGGATTTTATGAATAGTTTACGCCAGATATTAATTTTCCATCGGTAAATAAAAAAATTAAAAAAAAAACCACCACCCACAAGATAAAATCATAAGAGAATCTCTAGAATCCTCCACATATCCGATATAGATTTTCAAATTCGTTCGTTCCTCAAGCATTTCATATATATTTATTCTTTTATCGATTCGTTAAAAAGGTAAGTTCAGTTTTTTTAAGAAAGAAATATTACTTACACTACCTAAAGTGAATGCCAAATGGCAACCGGGACACGCCTAAGCAAAATCCGCCCTAATAAATTAAACCGCGAAATTGCACACAAAAAGGAATATTCGTTTTCCGAGCGGACCAATCGAAGCCCGCGAGCCTCCTCTATATAAACCCCTCCTCCCTTCCTTGTCCGCCCTTCTTCGACTTCTCTCTCCTTCGCGCGCTCCGCCGTCATGCACCGCGCCGCTGCCGTCATCCGCCGCGCCGCCGCCGCCGCCGCCGTCGCCGCCAGCTAAGTATTTGTTCATCTCTCTCTCTCTCTCTCTCATCTTTCCGCTGCGTCGCCTCCATCATCCCGATCCCTTCGTTGCGTTGGGCTGAGAATCGGGGGTACAGGTTGAGCGCTTGTGGTAGATGGTCTAGGGTTTTTCAGATGTGGGAAACCGAGTTATGAACTACGCGATCCTCATGTTCCGGGTGCGGATCGTCCACTCCTTCTCGGTGGTGTTCCTCTACTGGTTCTACGTCTTCTCATGAACGCCCCTCTCTCTCTCCCCGATTGATCGCGATTCGTACCTCCCTTTGATTCCGTCGGAATTCGTTGTCTGAGAAGCAAAAGCGAATTAACTCCCGGCACGCGGAGACCCTTTGATCGGTCGTTTTCTGAATCGAGTGATTGATTGATCGCGGGGAAAGGCCCTCGAAAATGGGTTCGGTTCGGCGTCAGGCGAGCTTGGGATCCGATGGCGACCCGAGGCTCGGTGGGGTGGCCGATGATGAAAGGAAGAGGAAGAGGATGGAGTCCAACAGGGAATCCGCCAGGCGCTCCCGGATGAGGAGGCAGAAGCAGCTGGGGGATTTGGTCGGAGAAGTGGGGCAACTGCAGCAGGCTAACGCTCATCTCGTGGCAAGTATCAATGCGGCTGCGCAGAAGTATGCTGAGGTCGAGTCGGCGAACTATGTCCTCAGGGCCCAGGCCATGGAACTTACCGACAGGCTCTGGTCCTTGAACTCGGTGCTCGAGATCGCGGAGGCGGTCAGTGGGCTCGCGATTGATATTCCCGAGATACCTGACCCGTTGATGAAGCCCTGGCAGATCCCTTGTCCGATGCAACCCGTCATGGCATCTGCAGACCTGTTTGAGTGCTGATGTATCGATTGCTGATGCAAATGTGGAACAGCGATTTGGATTTTAGAGTCTCTTTACCTCCGTGGTTGATGTGAATATTGTCCGATGTCTCTGATGTTCATACTTCGTCTTGTCGCAAGTGGTAAAATGTCGGTTTCGTGTCTGTTGACTGGATTGGCTCTCCTTTTTGTACAAGCGGGTGTTGTTTTCACCCTCATTAGCTTTTGAAATTTCCATGATGATGAATGGTTGTAAGAAACCTATATTAGCAGTGTGTGGACAAAGACATGTTGCTATGCTGTTTTACCGTGCTTCTTTCAGCAGGATATGAATTTCTAAGTTTTTCATGCTAGGGCTGATATATGATTCTTCATTTCTTCCACAGTAGTGCCAGGGACCAAGGGTATACAGATTGTTTTGTAAATTGCTGTTCATCAAGTGATTTGGTAAACTATAAAACTGTATCGAGCAAGAGAAACGTTTTTGAACAATCTGATAGGAGTTAGCCTCGTCTTTGTACGTCCCCGTAACCATTTTTGTTTTTGAGGTTCCGTTGGATCATTAGGTGGTTTTCTTGTTGTGCTCTGTTTGTGGCACAATTATGCACGGCTTCATTCCTTGCGCACGAGTCTGGCCTAGTGTTCGTGCGATGCTGTTCCTCAGTTGGGCGAGTTAAGACCAGGAGATGCTATTTTTAAACTGCTCCAAAGATATTTTGTCGCGAGGTATGACTTGTGTCCTGTATCTTGTCTCGCAGTAGGTCTTTTTTCCCAAACTGCGTCCAAGTTGCTCTTGTTATTTTGGTTGGATATGAAGATCACAATTCTTGTTGTTCTATATGTCCAAATCATTTAGCAAGGCGAGTTAGTTTTTCTCCGTCTTAGATGCTTCAACTCCCCTTCTTGCTCACCGAATTTGTGGGAGTTAAATCAGCATCGGCATCTACTGCTAGTTGTGCCAGTGTTGATTAGCATAATACACCACATCATTTCAAAATAATTATCTATATTGCGTAGCTACAAGGTTTCTGGACTAGTTCTGCATATCGAGAAATGACGCCTTTATAGATTTTGAAGTTGGAATGAAGGTTATTTGATTCATCTTTCTCGACTATGTGATACATACAAATCAGAATGCTCGTCCTTATATATACATACACAGCCACTTTTGATGTACATGACGACTTTCACCTCAACCATGATAAATAAGTGAGACTTGTACGTGACCCCAAATTTCACTTATCCATTATATGTTATACCCTCCTATAACACGAAATTGGTACACGCTTGCATGCAGGAGTCAATCCCGCTCTTTGCTTAAGTCTGCCCCTAGAGAGTTAGAGGTCCTTTTGAAGAAGAGATGAACCACTCAACCAAAGAGAGAGAAGTATCACTGACACAATCGTAGTTACAAGTGGCTGTGAAGCTTAACTTAGGCCCGTTTGGTATATAATCGTAGTTGCAATCATTTGGTAACACATAGCAACTAAAAGTTAGACGGGACAGCTTCATGGTTCCAGATGATAGCTTCGAGATGTTACCTTGCGAAAGCAGAAGCATCCGGTTTTACGGTCACAGATACCATCGAAAAGCTGTATCAAACAGTCTCCTCATAACCCACTCATCTCATGCCCATCATCAGTTTCAGATATGATCCTTGCTTCTAATGCTACAACATTGAACACCTGGGATGTACAACTATAGATCATGTGTTGGCTCCATTTCGCCTTGAATGGTTTCTTGTTTCTCTACTGCGACAAGTATCAGCTTGCAAAAACAACAATTCAGCCAAACCATTAGGCAAGTACTACTCACATGGTGTATCGCTGTGTTACACTAACGTTGCAATCGCACTGGAGTGCCTCTCCTGCACTTGCGCTCATTGGTAAACAATTTCTTGCAACTTGCAAACCAAAAATGAAATTTCAAAACTTATAAATTGACCTCGATTCTTTCGTTTCTAGGAGTCCATCACTTGGCTTGCTGACCGCGTGAAAAATGGATTTGTTTTCCTTGCCGATTTCCACCATCTCATTGCCTATGCTGCTCCTGATCCTCATAAGCCACTTGTCTTGTGAAGACAGAGCACCATTTTCCTTTTTCCTCACCACAATCCTGTTACTGAAACTATCTCGATATCGTGGGAGAAGAATAGGTCCATCCAAAGCTGCATCCGATATCCACTATTGGTAACGCTTAGTAGAAACCCAATATCATTACATAGGAGATCGCCAAGAGAGAGCTCAGATTCGACCTGTCAACAAATATAGTTGGACCAACATATGCTCAAAAGCTTAAACCTATAAATCATGGACTAATTAGGATATATTAACTACTCCAGATCACATCAATTCTTATCTCCTCTTATGTGTGAGCTCAATGTTAAGTATACTTCCCCCTTAATCCAAGTATACTTTTGCAACAACATGTTGGCACCAATCAACTATTCGCTTGGGATTACAGAGCAGAAGCCAAGAGAGAGTTAAAGTCCAAGCCTTTCAACATATCCAGTTAGACCACTTTTACTCAAAACCTTAATGCAATGAATTTTTGGCCAACTAAGACATTAACTATTCCGCACCATAGCAATTCCACGTCATTGGGCTTTTTCTAATATAACTTATACGTACATCTCGCTAATTATGTATGCATCATGTATTTTTGGAACAATAGTTAGTCTAGCCCCATTTAGAAGCACTCTACTTGCGATGATTGAAGGACAAGTATTAACAACTAAAGGATACTCAAATCAAGCTAAAAGCTAGCAATTCATTTCCAGCTTTATCTCCATCCGCAAAAGCTCCTCAACAATTAGTGCACATAAAACCGCCTAAGTTCCCTCGAAAGTAACAATATTCTCGCAAGATAGGGTAAATTACAATAGATCCATGTTTTTTGATCGAATTGCATTTTGAGATGCAAACTTTCAACTTCAACGAAAAAAGACCTGACTTTTACATACTATTTTTAGTCCTTCAGTTTGGATTTAGTTGATGTCATGATATAATTAGTGACAAAAGTGGATATGCCACTGCAAAGTGCCGGGTCACTTGCATCTGTTAGACTGTTCAATTTTCACATTCTATGGATTAGAATTCCACGTGTGGGTAGGGAAATTGTTAAACTGTACAACATTAGAGTGATGTTAAGCTGAAATGGACAAATAAAAATACAAAGCAAATAAAAATATACTATACCCACGATGCCACAAAGTTCTGGCAAGTGGAATAGAGGTCAGTCATGAGTCATGCTTGTCATTAAGAATTTATGGCTCTGTTTGTTTGTGTTCTTTTTTTTTTTCGATCATAAACACAATTTCTGTTATTTTTGTTCCAAGGAACAAAAAAAAGAACAGAAACGCGTTTATTTGCGTTTTTGTTACAAATCTACTTTTTTTTTTTTTTTTTGTTTTCGGGAATAAATTTGGAACAGAAACAAGAAACAAGAAACCTGGAACACTTCCAAGAAACAATTTTTCTCTCTCATATTTTTTTCTTCTCTTTTTTTTTTTTTCTTCTTTTCTTCTTCTTTTTTCTTTGGTGGGTCGCCAGCCTCGGTCGCCAGCCTCGCCGGGGACCAGCGACGCTCCGGCGAGGTCGCCGACCTTCGACGGTGTCGCTGGCCGTCGAGCTCGCCCGGCCAAGGCGAGTCTACTTGGCGGTGGCTCGGCGACATCGAGCCTCGGCGGGCGAGCTTGGCCTCTCAAGCTCGCCTAGCTAAGGCAAGGCCACCGCCCTCGTCGAGTCGGTTGCCGGCCATGGTTGAGGCCGCAAGCGGCCAAAAGGAAGAAAAAAAAAAAATAAAAATAAAATAAAAATATTTAAAAATTAAAATAAATAAAAAAATTATACAAGTTTACACTTTGTTCTTTTTCTATTCCAGAAATAAATTTACCAAACGCGTTCTTCTGTTCAAAAATTGTTTCCCGAAATAAAAAAAAATTTATTTTATTCCCTAGAACAATTTTTGAACAGAAACGTTACCAAACGCACCTTATGTCTCTCTCGCAATATTATACGGCTTTAGACGACATAAAGCATCTGTCAATAAGAGCAAATTCACTCTCTCTATAACTTGAGGACGTACCACAAATTTTGTGAAAAAATAAATTTCATCTGGATAGCCTAATCAAGGCTAGGCCTTCTTCAGATGGCCATGAATCTCTGCGCTCCATTTACTATCGTTAGCTCATCCACAAACGATTCCATAAGTTGGCCTTTGTAGGTGTTGACAATACTGAGATCTTAAAGCTGAAAAACTCTGTTGGTGACATAAAGTAGCAATAAAATAATCATTTCCAGATGAGACTATAAAGACCGTGACAGATGCTTAGCTGAAGTATGGGAGTGCTATTTATATAGAGAGAATGGAGAAGAAGAAAAGCAGACGCTCCAGCTAAATAACTTGGCAACCTATAAACAAACTATGCAGCCCAATCGTAGGAACAATGGAAAGCCGGTGAAACTACAAATATTCTCCATCGTGGAGCGTTATTAGAGTAGCATGCGGCAAAATACAGCCAGATGTTAGTGCTTGACCACAGAGCGGCTGAAGTATTTCGTGAATAAATGAATGGCTTACTTAGTGCAGGGCCAAGGGAGATACCTGAGTGAGATCTTGGTAAAAGGAGGGATTGTAAAGCAAGATATAATGTGACCAGCACACAGTCAATCACGATGCAGCGAATGTGCGAAACTAGGGGCCAATCTTTCCCTTTCTTCCGCTGGCATCTTTTCGCCAGCAAAGGGCACCCATGGATAAATAGATCGGAAAGGGAGGATGACAAGCCCTCCGCTGGCATGGATCGAAGACTTCCGCACATACCTATGCGGAATTTTTTGAGACAAGTGAGGTGGTGGAGCCCTAAGTTATCCAGTGATTTTAGACACGTAAGATAAATCGACAGAGAGGTAAGAGAAGCGGGCAGAATTTGTCCCTCTTTTGGGAAGGAATTGAGCTTAGGACAGTCGCTAATGGACAGGTTTTCAAGGGAGCTCAGGCTATGAAGCCCTTTGGAGTTCAGGGACGTCAGATTCTCAAAGCGAGGTCTATTCAGAGAGGTTGGGAGAAGCCCTATCTCAGGAAATGATTCTATATTTTTCTCTTGCCCAATGGCAAAAGATTTAAGAGAGCATAGTGATTCTTGCGGCCAGTGATGAGCTTGTCACAATTAAAGAGAGAAAGCGCGACCAACTTGGAGGGTAAACCCCGCTCGGGAAATGACTCGAGTTGTGGACATGAGGATATTGTCAGTGACAGAAGCGAAGCAAGGGAAACCTGCATGTTTTCTAGCAGATACTTTAGATGACGGCAGTCATTCAAATCTAATGAAGTGAGGCATGGGGCAGCCAATCCTCCCGCAGGGAAAGATCTAAATTCAGGGCAATGTCTAATTTCCATCGAATGGAGAAGAAGTGGAGAACCGCCTGAATTTGAAAGATGTTCCAATTTTCGAATCCCCTTTAACTGAATATTCTTAAGTGAGGGAAAAATTTCCAGAGGAAAGAATATAAGTGAATCGCAGCTCCACGTCAAGACTAAATATTGGAGAGATTCATGGCATCTGTGTATTGGCAACTCTACTTCATGACTGCCTCCGAGATTGAGTCTTGTCATATTAGGAGGAAGAAACTTCAAGGGAATGGTCGAAAGATTCATGATTTCCATGTCTCGTAACTCAGTGCCATTTAGGAGAGGCTCAACTCCCGAAACCTTTCCACAATCATCCAAATTGATCTCACGGAGAAGTGGTGCAAATGGTAGAGAAGAGGTTAGCCGCGGGCACTTTTCAATGGACAAGGCTGTTAGAGAAGGGAGATGACTGGGTAAACCTCCACTTAACTCGGGGCAGTTTCTGTCGGGATTTTTCGGATTCCCAAAAACCAGATTCGACACTAAATCGAACCCTTAAACTTGTGCGGAAGACGAGCCCGGGAAAAACACATGCATCACCGATCCTAAGGCACATCACAGAATCGAACGTACCTTGTTAGTCACAGATTAAGCACCGACGCCGATATGAGGAAGAGAATTTGGTCCTGTTCGATCCGATGACGCCAATTCGCCTTGAAGGGAAGAAAGGTGTCGCCTCTTGCTTACTGTTGTTTCTTTTGGAAGTGTTTTTGAGGGAGAAAGGGAGGAGGAACGTACGTTGCTTCAAAAGGTGCGTTCCTCCCTCTCTTTTCCCCCTTAAATACGTCATCTCCAAAGGACGTGTCCCTTTAGTAAAGACGCTCCCCCAAAAGTTACGACCCTTCATCATATCCCTGCATCCATGGATCCTAATATTGTGGGTCAGGCTTTTAGGCCCAACATGGGCGGACGGGCCAACTTAGGCCCATCATATTAATTAATTAAAACCATCATCTCCCACTCGCACATGGTGGGTCGAACGGGATCCTCTTAACCTCTTTTCAACATTCATACCAGTTAATAATCCGTGCGACTAGCATACTTTGAGAGCTCGTTACCATACATCTGTTAGGAATATATAGCAGCTCATAATAGGCATCACACTCTGAGTAGATTTAGTATGCAATACCCTAGATCAATCGATCACATTTATATCTTTCTTATCTCTTTTAAACAATGATATATATTGTATTTACAATTATGATTATCCCAAAGACAGTCATAATTGGTCGACCAGTGAATACAAAAACTACAATGTGATTCTCCAAATTCGATCTTCCTCTTTCCTTCAAACTCTTAATTTCAGTTCAGTTTGCTTTTCTAGAAATGTTCCATTAGATCGAATCAACTCATGACCATTGGTAACATCCTAAGATAGCAAACACTAAATAGAAATCTTGAGAATAAGTAAGAGTCATGAGGGCACTAAAATTGAGGAACTCTTTTCTTCAAGAGTCTCACACGGCATAAAAGTTGAGATCAAACTTTTGCCACTCTTATTGGTCGTCTCATGCATGCGTAGTATAAAATACATAGTACGGTATTAACTCCTTTTTCCATGGAGCGTATGTCTACACCTTCAATACCGTACAGATGATAGTTTAGACATACCCAATGTCTAATTTGAGTTCACGTATCTACTCATTCACATAATTCATCAGAACTCATATCTGGCATCTTAGACAGATAAAGTAAAATATGTTGGGTATTTTACTTTCGGATATAGTACATATCATGTCCTCATCTTAACACTTAGTTAAGGCGACATATATATTTTAAGCTTGAACACTCGATTATCACCTAGATAATAAGCTTAAAAACCGTCTCATCTCTATTTATCACACAGTAAATAGAGGCGATTACCTGTGTGAGTGGGCTAATCTTATATCTGTCCGACATACTTTCTCAACTTAATGTAATGCACTAAGCATTAAGATGCATAAAGATCAAACAAAGATTCGTAAGCATTAATAATGAAAAACACAAGTTCATAAATGTGAACAACTCAGGAAAAACATAATATCCAGTACATCAGACTCTACGCAATCCTAGAGATTTTACATGACCACAAAACACATCTCTAGGTATTGGCTTTGTCATAGGATCTGCTATCGTTCTATGCGTAGATATGTACTGTAAGTTCACATCCTTTCGTGCAACCATATCTTTGACAAAGTTATACTTGGTATTTATATGTTTGGTCTTGCCATGATATTTTGGATCTTTAGTGTACGCTATAGCTGCTTGGCTATCACAGTTAACCAATAATGGATTTGCAGCTTTCTCAATAACACCTAAAAGATCCAAAAATCTCTTAAGCCAAACTCCTTCTTGTACCACTGTTGATAATGCCACGAACTCAGCTTCCATCGTGGACAAGGCTATACACGTTTGCTTCTTACTGCTCCATGATATGGCGCCATTGTTCAGTAAGAAAGTAAATCCAAAGGTAGATTTCCTTTCATCTAAATCTCCTTCCCAATCAGCATCTGAATACCCTTCAAGTCGCAGATCATTTCCTTGGTAATTCAGCTTGTAATCAGCAGTTCCCTTCAGAAACCTCAGTATTCTCTTAACGGCTTTTCAATGTGCTTAACCTAGATTGGATTGGTATCTACTCACCATTCCAACTACAAAGCATATGTCAGGTCTTGTACACATCATAGCGTACATCAAGCTCCCAACAGCACTAGCATAAGGAACATCTTTCATTTGTTCCTTCTCTTGTGGAGTCCTTGGACACAGTCTATGGCTCAATCCTTCACCTTTTGCAATAGGAGTGTCTATGGGTTTACAGTCTTGCATACGAAATCGTTCAAGAACCTTATTTATATATGTTTCTTGCGAAAGAGATAACGACCTCTTTGAACGATCTCTTGAAATCTTAACTCGAAGAATGTATGTAGTCTCACCCATATCTTTCATCTCGAAGTTGGAAGATAACCAACTGTTGATGGTATTAACAAACTCTATGTTGCTTCCGGCAATTAGTATATCATCAACATATAATGATATGATCACAAATTGATCTTTGGATCTTTTGATATATACATAATGATCCTCATCAATCATTGTAAAATCATATCCATTACGGTATTATGAAAACGTATATATCACTGTCTTGATGACTGCTTAAGGCCATATATCAATTTTAAAAGTCGACATACCTTTCCTTCTTGGCCTTTCATAGTGAAACCAATAGGTTGTTTCATATATATTTCCTCATCTAATTCTCCATTGAGAAAAGTAGTCTTTACATCTATTTGATGTAATTCAAGATCCATACTTGCCACTATCGTCAGAATAATGCGAATTGAGATAAATCTCACAACAGGGGAAAATGTTTTCTTATAATCAATTTCTTCCTATTGATTATACCCATTCGCCACAAGGCGAGCTTTATATCTTTCTATCGAGCCATCAGCTTTACGCTTTATTTTGAGAACCCACTTGTTCCCAATAGCTTTGCGTCCTTTTGGAAGATCAACTAGTTCCCAAACATGATTTGACTTCATTGACTCCATTTCCTCTCCCATTGCATACATCCATTTTTCCTTACTAGGGCAACTTAGAGCCTCATATATATTTCTTGGCTCATCCTCATCTTATGGGGCGATCATAAAAGTTTCCCCTTCAATGTCAAAACGTCGATGGGGAATACTTTTGCGACTTATTCGCCGTATGGGAGATCGTACACTTTGCACATCATTTCCCATTATGCTTCCACTAGGATTAGATAATGATGATATCGTCTCATCATGTAGTTATGATTGAGAATGAGTTAAATTCAATTTATCACTTCTCTTAATTCTCCCACTTGGACGAACTCTACTAATATCATTATCTTGATCCAAGGTTTCAAATAGGGAGTGATCTTCACCTATTTCGCCATTCTTAGGAAATTCATTCTCCAAGAATGTGACATCCCGTGATTCAAATTCAGTTACACTCCCACTTTCCTGCTCACCTATGAACACATACCCTTTTGATTGTTCAGAGTATCTTATAAAAATACTCTTCTTTCCTTTGGGACCCAATTTCCCAAACTTGTGAGAGGGCTCATGAGTATAAACAGCACAACCCCATGGCTTAAGAAAACTTAAGTCCGATTTTTTACATGTCCATAACTCATATGGAGTGGAAGTAACTGATTTGGAAGGCACTCGGTTAAGTATATAAGTAGCAGTTAACAACGCATCACTCCAGAAAATAATAGGTAAGTTAGCATGCGCCATCATGGACCTAACCATTTTCAATAGGGTTCTGTTTCTTCTTTCTGCAACACTATTTTGTTGAGGATTACATGGAATAGACAATTGTCTTTTTATTCCTTTTTCATCACATAATTTTCTGAACTCATCAGATAAATATTCTCGACCTCGATCGGATCTCAATGCTTTTATCTTCTTGTCTAATTGATTCTCTACCAAGTTCATAAACCTTTTGAAACAACTAAATGCTTCAGATTTATGAGAAATCAAATAGACATATCCGAATCGAGTATAATAATCTATAAATGTGATGAAATAAACAGCTCCATGCCTTCCTCTCACATTTATTAGACCACAGATGTCAGAATGGATTAAATGTAGAGGAAATTTAGCTCTTTTACATTTTCCAAATAGTTTCCTTGTCGTTTTCCCTACTAGACAATGCTCACATATGGGCAAATTGACTTTTTCAATATTACCCAAAAAGCCCTCTTTGGCTAGTCTATTCATACGTTGTTGGCCAATATGACCAAGTCTAGCATGCCACACATTCACATCATTATCAAATGAATTAGGAGACGTGAGAATGGAATAACAAACATTTGCATTAACATAGTCAATATCTAATACAATGAAACCATCTAGAAAATAACCATAACCATAGAAATTTGTATCTAAAAACAATTCTACACCTCTATTATAAAAGTTCATATTAAAACCTAGCTTGACCAACACTAAAACAGACACTAAATTTCGACGAATTTCCAGAGCATACAATACATCATGTAGGAACAAAGTGCATCCACCACACATGTTCAGTTGGCAGATGCCTATTCCTTTTACTTTAGCTCTGGAGTTGTTTCCCACATTGATCCACTTAGTTCCAGTTGATACTCCTCGGAATTTCACGAAGGATCCTCTATCCTTCGCTACATAGTCTGTTGCTCCTGAATCTACAGTCCACAAAGGATTGGATTCAGTCAATAATACAGAACTTAACACATAAGCAAAGTTCTCAAATGTACAAGAGATGTTTATCTTTTTCGACTCACGACAGTAGCGAGCATAGTGACCCATCTTGTCACAATTGTAACACCTCACCCCTGACATTTTCTTCACTTGAGGACGTTTTCCTATCTTGTGTTGGTTAACTCTTGGTTTCTTGCAAAAAGGACTTGATCATTTGCATTCCCACATATTGAACGAATCAATACGCTTGCGCTTAGAGCTCAAAGCCCTTTCTGAACTAGAACCAACATTGCAAATATTTATTTTCGGCTCAAATGCCGTTAGGCGGTCCTCTACTAACTCAAGGTGGCACAAGGCATCCTCAAGATCTTCCATAACATGGTCAAGAGCTTCTAGTGCTTTTTGTTTTTCCAGCACATATTGAATCTTCATATTCAATATTTCACAATTGTTGCTGTTCAAATCAGCAATAATGTTCTTAATTGCTAAAACCATCGATCTGAACACATCAGACATATATGCACGAATAATTAATACCTATCATTTATGCATCCACTTTGCACAAACCCATCATATTAATGAACAATTTCAAGTAAGGTTTTAGAATCAAAATGTCACTATGTTTCCAATCATCCTCCAAAAATCCTAACTTAAAACTATCATTAATATAATTGTCTTATGAAAAATAAATTCTATGAAGCTACAAAAACTTCTATGAACTATCCACAGCAATCAACAATAACAGAAAGCAAATAATATTTGACATCCAATAGAATAATAATGCTTTCACATAATACAGCATATCAATTACACTAAGTAAATAGATAGAGGAAAATATCAACATCGAAAGAGATATTTACACCCAAAACATTTCAAACTAATCTAAGAAATAAATAGGAAAAGTTCTTACTAATCTATCAGTCAAAATATCTAAAAAATCTGAAGGCACAATTGCCAACCATGGAAAAACTTTAGGAGAGCTCTCATGTCGCCTCCAAGGCGCATTCACTCTGCGCCATGTGGCACTTAATCTAAGGGTTGAAATTTTGGTTAATTCAATCCTATAGTACTCTCTTACAAAAGCTACTACCAGCCTCCTATAACTCGGGACCACGTTGACCTCCCATAGGTGATCTAACATTGCTTGTCATTCAGGTGGAAGAGTGTTCTTAAAGGTTGGCACCTTCTTAAAATTCGGCATAAGATAACCATTCTAGATGATTTCCTGTATCATCTGATGGACCTTGACCACATGTGATACTAAATCACCACCATGCCACCGATAATTAGCTAACTCTGTCATCAGCCTTTTAAGTCTTGCACTTCCTTCGTCTGCTCTCGGAAATGCAGGTATCCATGCATAACACATCATAGTTCCTGCAACAAATATAGAACTAAAAAATGGATCACTTGTAATCCATAATGAACATAAGGGAAAATAAACAATTTTCCGCGATTCATGCAACAAATGCAGAACAAAAATAGATTACTTATAACCCACATAGACATAATTAAAAAAGAAACACATTCTTTCCCTCCTTTTTTTTTTTGGGGGTCAATGGTCAAAGTCAACGGTCAACGGTCATAGTTAACAGTCAACGATCAACGGTCAGCCGGTTGAGGTCAGCCGGGTCGGGTCGCCGGTCGGGCCGGGTCGGACAGATCGACCCGGCACGTGCGGCACGCATGCAGCTGACGTCACAATGACGTCAGCTGGCGTGTGCCTCAACGCGCCATCGACCGCCCCCGCACACGTGCGTCGCACGTGCGCACGTCCGCCGCACGTGCGCGTGCGACGCACACGCCATCGACCGCCCCCGCGCACGTACGTCGCACGTGGCGTGCGTCGGCTACGCGCGCACATGCGACGCACGTGCCTGCATCTGTGAATCGGCGCGTGCCAGCTGCGCGTGGGGTCACGTTCAACGACCGTTGGTGGCGTTCCGCCACTCGTCGTGCTCGTTTCGACGAGGCCTTCGACCCTACACCATCAGAAATCGATTTCGACTTATAGAAAATTGAAAAAACGATGAACAGTGCTCGGGTGTCGGGATTTCTCCGCCCCGATCGGTGTCGGCCGAATTCTTTTCACGAAAAATCAATAAAAAACATTCATAAACATGAAAGGGGTTGGGAAAAACATAAATAAGGATCAGGAAACATGAACTTGGCTCTGATACCAATGTTGGGATTTTTCGAATTCCCAAAAATCGAATTCGACACTAAATCGAACCCCTAAACTTGTGTAGAAGACGAGCCCGGAAAAAACACATGCATCACCGATCCTAAGGCACATCACAGAATCGAACGTACCTTGTTAGTTATAGATTAAGCACCGACGCCGATATTAGGAAGAGAGTTTGGTCATGTTCGATCCGATGACGCTAATTCGCCTTGAAAGGAAGAAGGGTGTCGTCTCTTACTTACTGTTCTTTCTTTTGAAAGTGTTTTTGAGGGAGAGAGGGAGGAGGAACGTACGTTGCTTCAAAAGGTGCGTTCCTCCCTCTCTTTTCCTCCTTAAATACATCCTCTCCAAAGGACGTGTCCCTTTAGCAAAGACACTCCCCCAAAAGTTACGACCCTTCATCATATCTCTCCATCTATGGGCCCTAATATTGTGGGCCAGGCTTTTTGGCCCAACATGAGCGAACAAGCCAACTTAGGCCCATCACATTAATTAATTAAAACCATCAATTTCTAATACAAAGCTCTGAAGTGCAAAGGCAAGACCTTTGTCTCTATTGCAAAAGAAGCCCACTCTTTCCAGCTGCGCAAGTTAGCAAATTCCAAGTACTTAAGTGACTGAAAAGGTACACAGTTACTACCATTGAATTCAGTACCCACACTTGTAACTCCATCAAATCTTTTGATTATCAACTTCTCCAGAGATGGTAGCTGTCCTAAAGGAGGCAATGACACAGTGCTTCCAAGATTCAAGATGCACGACTGACATATTAGAGAATGAACCATGTCCCAGCCAATCAGAAAATGACTTACCACTATAGGATGCAATGATAAGCTCTTTCAAGTTCCAGTGAGGTTGCAGCTTGTCCAATACATTTAAGCAATTTTGCTGCATAATATTGTTATTAGAACCCCATTCTAGTACTAACCCTTTCAAGTACCTTTTTCCATGCAAATTGACTATTTCGGCATCTTGATAACTATCAACAAACTGCAAACCCTGTATGCAGAGTTTACCTATAAGATCCCCTAGCTCCCCTAGCTCCCTAACCCTGGTACCACCGTTTTCGGCCTCCACGAAATTTGTTAGTGTTTGCAAATCCTATAGTCTGTTCATCCCCAACGGCATTCTCTTCAGCGGTGTCCACCTTATATCGAGATGACGCAGACAGGTTAGGCTGCCCATGTTGCTTAGTAACTCAGTGAGAGACCGATAGCAAGCAAGAATTAAGGTTTGCAAGTTGTATAGAGCTGTTGTTGAATCAGGCAATCTGCTTAGACTTGTATTATAGGAGAGATTCAAATAGCGTAGATGCTTCAAGGATCCAATTGAACTGGGCAACGTAGAGATTCTCTGATGATGAGACAAAGATAGCACCCTCAACCGTCTCAGGGTCGGCAACAGAACATGCAGTACCTCATCAGTTAACAACTTGACCTTGAAAAATCTCCCATGATGCACGTTTAGCGGCAGCAAAGTATGCAAATTTATTGCCCCAGTTAACACTCTGAATCTAGAAGCGATATCATACTCAGTTCTTACAAATGACAAATGGCGAGTTCTTGAGGACACCCGGTGTGCATTGCCTCCATCCAAGCTAAAAAAATATCAACTAGCTATGTATCTTGCTAAGTCATTGACCAGGTCATGCATCAAAAAACTTGATTTGACATCGCTTAGTTCCAGGTCATTCATATAGAAGCTCAATTCGACATCACTTTCTCTATGAAGCAAAGATCTAGACACAAGATCACAGAAGCACTGATCACCTGCTTCCTCTAATGTCCTGCTGTCGTTAGGTTGTTTTAGCAAGCCCTCAGCAATCCAAAGTAAGATCAGCTGGTCCTTCTCATATATACAATCCTTTGGGAAGATTGAACAATAGGCAAAACGCAGTCGATGGCGCGTGCGTCGTGCGCACGTGCGACGCACGTGCGCGGGGGCGGTCGATGGCGCGTGCGTCGTGCGCGCGCGCGCGTCGCGCACGTGCGACGGGGGCGGTCGATGGCGCGTGCGAGGCACATGCCAGCTGACGTCACCGTAACGTCAGCTGCACGCATGCCGCACGTGCCAGGTCGGTCCGTCCGACCTGGCCCGACCAACCCGACCTAACCAGCAACCCGACCCGATTGACCTCGACCGGTTGACCGTTGATTGTTGACAGTTGACTTTGACCGTTGACTGTTGACTTTGGCCGTTAACTCCCAAAAAAAAGAAGGAGGGAAAGAATGTGTTTCTTTTTTAAATATGTCTATGTGGATTATAAGTAATCCATTTTTGTTCTGCATTTGTTGCATGAATCATGGAAAATTGTGTATTTTCCCTTATGTTCATTATGGATTACAAGTGATCCATTTTTTAGTTCTGCATTTGTTGCAGGAACTATGATGTGTTATGCACGGATATCTGCATTCTCGAGAACAAAAGAAGGAAGTGCAAGACTTAAAAGGCTGATGACAGAGTTAGCTAATTATCGGTGGCATGACGATGATTTAGTATCACATGTGGTCAAGGTCAATCAAATGATACAGGAAATCATCTGGAATGGTTATCTTATGCCGGATTTTGAGGAGGTGCCGACCTTCAAAAACACTCTTCCACCTGAATGTCTAGCAGTGTTAGATCGCCTATGAGAGGTCAACGTGGTCCCGGGTTATAGGAGGCTGGTAATAGCTTTTGTAAGAGAGTACTATAGGATTGAGTTAACCAAAACTTCAACCCTTAAATTGAGTGCCACATGGCGTAAAGTGAATGCGCCTTGGAGGCGACATGAGAGCTCTCCAAAAGTTTTTCTATGATTGGCAAATATGCCTTCAGATTTCTTAGATATTTTGGCTGATAGATTAGCAGGAACTTTCTCTATTTATTTCTTAGATTAGTTTGAGATGTTTTGGGTGTAAATATCTCTTTCTATGTTGATATTTTCCTCTGTATATATTACTTAGTGTAATGGATATGTTGTATTATGTGAAAGCATTATTATTCTATTGGATGTCAAATATTATTTGCTTTATGTTATTACTGATTGCTGTGGGTAATTCATAAAAGTTTTTGTAACTTCATAGAATTTATTTTGCATACGACAATTATATTAATGATAGTTTTAAGTTAGGATTTTTGGAGGATGATTGGAAACATAGTGACCTTTTGATTCTGAAATCTTACTTGAAATTGTTCATTAATATGATGGGTCTGTGCAAAGTGGATGCATAAATGATAGGTATTAATTATTCGTGCATATATGTCTAATGTGTTCAGATCGATGGTTTCAGCAACTAATAACATTATTGCTGATTTGAACGGCAACAATTGTGAAATATTGAATATGAAGATTCAATATGTGCTGGAAAAGCAAGAAGCACTAGAAGCTCTTGACCATGTTATGGAAGATCTTGAGGATGCCGTGCGCCACCTTGAGCTAGTAGAGGACCGCTTAACGGCATTTGAGCCGAAAATAGATATTTGCAATGCTGGTTCTAACTCAGAAAGGGCTTTGAGCTCTAAGCGCAAGTGTATTGATTCGTTCAATATGTGGGAATGCAAAGGATCAAGTCCTTCTTGCAAGAAACCAAGAGTTAACCAACACAAGAGAGGAAAACGTCCTCAAGTGAAGAAAATGTCAGGGGTGAGGTGTTACAATTGTGACAAGACGGGTCACTATGCTCGCGACTGTCGTGAGCCAAAAAAGGTAAACACCTCTTGTACATTTGAGAACTTTGCTTATGTGTCAAGTTCTGTATTATTGGTTGAATCCAATCCTTTGTGAACTGTAGATTCAGGAGCAACAACCATGTAGCGAAGGATAGAGGATCATTCGTGGAATTCCGACGAGTACCAACTGGAACTAAGTGGATCTATGTGGGAAACAACTCCAGAGCTGAAGTAAAAGGAATTGGCACCTGCCAATTGAACAAGCGTGGTGGACGCACTTTGTTCCTACATGATATATTGTATGCTCCGGAGATTCGTCAGAATCTACTATCTGTTTTAGTGTTGGTCAAACTAGATTTTAATATGAACTTCCATAATAGAGGTGTGGATTTGTTTTTGGATACAAATTTCCATGGTTGTGGTCATTTTCTGGATGGTTTCATTGTATTAGATATTGACTATGTTAATGCAAATGTTTGTTATTCCCTTCTCACGTCTCCTAATTCATATGATAATGATGTGAATGTGTGGCATGCTAGACTTGGTCATATTGGCCAACAATGTATGAATAGACTAGCCAAAGAGGGCTTGTTGGGCAACATTGGGCAACATTGGAAAAGTCGATTTGCCCATATGTGAGCATTGCCTAGTAGGAAAAACGACAAGGAAACTATTTGGAAAATGTAAAAGAGCTGAATTTCCTCTGCATTTAATCCATTCTGACATCTATGGTCTAATGAATGTGAGAGGAAGGTATGAGACTATTTATTTCATCACATTTATAGATTATTATACTCGATTCGGATATGTCTATTTGATTTCTCATAAATCTAAAGCATTTAGTTATTTCAAAAGATTTATGTACTTGGTAGAAAATCAATTAGACAAGAAAATAAAAGCATTGAGATCCGATCAAGGTCGAGAATATTTATCTGATGAGTTCAGAAAAATATGTGATAAAAAAGGAATAGAAAGACAGTTGTCTATTCCATATACTCCTCAACAAAATGGTGTTGCAGAGAGAAGAAACAGAACTCTACTGGAAATGGTTAGGTCCATGATGGTGCATGCTAACTTACTTATCACTTTCTGGAGTGATGCGTTGTTAACTGCTACTTATATACTTAACCGGGTGCCTTCCAAATCAGTTACTTCCACTCCATATGAGTTATGGACATGTAGAAAACTGGACTTAAGTTTTCTTAAGCCATGGGGTTGTGCTACCTATACTCATAAGCCCTCTCACAAATTTGGGAAATTGGGTTCTAGAGAAAAGAAGAGTATTTTCATAAGATACTCCGAACACTCACAAGGGTATGTATTCATAAGTGAGCAGGAAAGTGGGAGTATAACTGAATTTGAATCACGGGATGTCACATTCTTAGAGAATGAATTTCCTAAGAAGGGCGAAATAGGTGAAAATCACTCCCTATTTGAAACCTTGGATCAAGATAATGATATTAGCGGAGTTCGTCCAAGTGGGAGTAATATAAAAAGTGATGAATTGAATTCAACTCATTCTCAATCACAACCACATGATGAGACGATATCATCATTATCTAATCCTAGTGGGAGTATAATAGAAAATGATGTGCAAAGTGTACGATCTCCTATACGGAGAATAAGTCGCAAAAGTATTCCCCATCGACGTTTTGACATTGAAAGGGAAACTTTTATGATCACCCCACAAGATGAGGATGAGCCAAGAAATATACATGAGGCTCTAAATTGTCCTAGTAAGGAAAAATGGATGCATGCAATGGGAGAGGAAATGGAGTCAATGTAGTCAAACCATGTTTGGGAAATGGTTGATCTTCCAACAGGATGCAAAGTTATTGGGAATAAGTAGGTTCTCAAAATAAAGCGTAAAGCTGATGGCTCGATAGAAAGATATAAAGCTCGCCTTGTGGCGAAGGAGTATAATCAACAAGAATGAATTGATTATCAGGAAACATTTTCCCCTGTTGTGAGATTTACCTCAATTCGCATTATTCTAGCGATAGTGGCAAGTATGGATCTTGAATTACATCAAATGGATGTAAAGATTGCTTTTCTCAATGGAGAATTAGATGAGGAAATATATATAAAACAATCTGTTGGTTTCATTACAAAAGGCCAAGAAGGAAATGTATATCAACTTTTGAAATCGATATATGGCCTTAAGCAGTCGTCAAGACAGTGGTATATACGTTTTCATAATGCCATAATGGCATATGATTTTATAATGATTGATGAGGATCATTGTGTATATATCAAAAAATCCAAAGATCAATTTGTGATCATATCATTATATGTTGATGATATACTAATTGCCGGAAGCAACATCAAGTTTGTTAATACCATCAAAAATTGGTTATCTTCCAACTTTGAAATGAAAGATATGGGTGAGGCTACATACATTCTTGGAGTTAAGATTTCAAGAGATCGTTCGAAGAGGTCGTTATCTCTTTCGCAAAAAACATATATAAATAAGGTTCTTGAACGATTTCGTATGCAAGATTGTAAACCCATAGACACTCCTATTGCAAAAGGTGAAGGATTAAGCCATAGACTGTGTCCAAGGACTCCACAAGAGAAGGAACAAATGAAACATGTTCCTTATGCTAGTGCTGTTGGGAACTTGATGTACGCTATGATGTGTACAAGACCTGACATATGCTTTACAATTGGAATAGTGAGTAGATACCAATCCAATTCAGGTCAAGCACATTGGAAAGCCGTTAATGAGCACGGGAGACTTGGGCTTGTTGTTGAATCCAAGGGCCTCGGGGGCAGCGGACGATTTCAAAGGTGGAGCTGTTGTCGGCTGGGGAGGCACAAAGGTTGAGCTCAGGTGAAGGAGAGGGTGGGTGAATGACGTTGTCGTGCCTCGTGCAAGTGAGGGGGAGGGCTGAAGGAGGAGAAGGGGTTTACAGAGGAGAGAGGCTGTCCGTGGCTTGCAAAAGGAATGAAGAAAGCAGCGGGAGAAGAGAGAGAGGGCAAGAAGATTAACAAATGTTGCTTAATAGATGAGCTTCTAATTTGTTGCGCTGCCACAATCTGCATAATCAATATTTTCTCCCAAGGAGAACATGTAGTAGTATTAACGCTGCAATCTGGAAACCTGGTGGAAATTTAGTTGCTTTTGGTCAACATTAAGTTCAATTATATCTAGACAATTACACTATGAAAAAAAAATGTTGTGTATTTTTTCTCTTTTAACAATTTTTTTTCCACTTTCCATCCATCACATATTGATGAAGCAATTACGGGGATCATTGTAATTGTGAAATCCGCTTATTGAAATGTTGCCTAAGTTTCGACCCAAAAAAAAAAAAAAATTGCCTAAGTGATTATACACAATGAATGACTGATATCATACATCAAGGATTTGTTTCGCATTTAGCATTCAACACAACACATATTGATGATTTATATTAGAGTAATATTTTAAGCATCTTAAATTTTTTTTGGTAAAGAGATCGTGCTATAAATATAGAAGGAAAAAAATTTTGATTGCTCCAATTTGGTAAATTTTTAGATTTGATTACATTATCTAAAATTTTAAAATTCACTTACATTTTTCCATGAGTTTAGAATTTTAAATGCACTAATCTCAAAATAAAAGTTGACGGTCTAATCACTTTTTGTATGGAAGGGGTGAATCAATTTTTTTCCATTTTTAATTCTTCAATTTATCATTTGTAATGATGTTTTGGCAATTTGTGCACCCTTACTTATATTTTAAAATAGAGGTACTTTGAGTACTTGCTCTATTTTGGTTGAGTTAATTTTTTCGGTTTTCTGTAATTTTTTTACTAATTTATTGAGTTGACTTCATTCGAAATACCCATTTGTAACAAATATTAATTAAAAAATAAGAAAATTTATTGAGTTGACTTTATTTAAAATACCTATTGTAACAAATATTAATTAAAAAAATAAGAAAATTTATTGAGTTGACTTTATTTGAAATACCTATTAGTAACAAATATTAACTAAAAAATTTAGACGCATAATAGTGAAAATTTCACTTCCACCACTCAAAATTATGGTGCTATTATGGAACATTAAGTTTGTATTTCATATAAATGAGTCAAAACGAGTTACATTGGCCAATTTTTTAATCAAAATCACATGGGTCAACTAGGGTCTAATCATTTTAATCCACCATTCAACGGCCCTAAGTGTTACTTAGGAAGAGGGTTTCCTCAAGAAAGCGATTTGTGTGCCATTTTGAAACATGAGCGTTCCCATTTCAAGTGCACTTTTTAAGGACACATGTTACTCAATGGATGAACTTTCAATTTGTTGTGCTGACACAACTTCTACATTCAATATTTTCTCTTAAGGAGAACATGTAGTAGCCATGTAGTATCATTAACGTCGCAATCCGGGCACCTAGTGGAAACTTATGTTACTCTCGGTCAACAAGTTCAGTTATATCTAAATAATCTTATTGAAAAAAATTGTTGTGTGCATTTATTCTTTTTTTACTTCTTTTTTACGCTTTCCATCGATCACATATTTGATGAAATGATTCTGGGGACATTATAATTATCAAATCCGCTTATAGAAATGTTGCCTAAATTTCGACCAAAAAAAAATGATGCCTAAGTAATTTTACACAATCAATGGGTGGTATCACACGTCAAAATTTTGTTCCGTGTTTAGCATTGAACACAACACATATTGATGATCTGTACTAGAGTAATAATTTAAGCATCTTCAATTAGATTTGATTATACGATCTAAAATTTTAAAATTCAGTTACGCTTCTGCCATGAGTTTAGAATTTTAAATGCACTAATCTAAAAAAAGTTGTCGGTCTTAGTGTTACTGCTTCCAGATTGAAAGGGCCTGAGCACTCTTTGTACGGAAGGGGTGTATCGATTTTTGCTATTTTTTAATTCTTCAATTTATCATTTGTAATGATGTTTTGGCAATTTTTGTACTCCTACTTTTATTTTAAAATAAATGTACCTTGATTACTTATTCTATTTTAGTTGAGTTAAATTTTTTTCAGTCTTCTGTAATTTTTTTTACTAATTTATTGAGTTGACTTCATTTGAAATATCTATTAGTAACAAATATTAATTAAAAATTAAGATGCATAACAGTGAAAATTTCACTCCCGTCCCTCAAAATTATGGCTCTGTATTGCGACATTAACTTTGTATTTCATATAATTGAGTCAAAAAAAAAGTTATATAGGTAATTTTTTATCAAAATTACATGGATCAATTAGGGCTTAACCATTTTCAACCAATCATTTGACAGCCCTGAGTACTACTTCGAAGTGGGTTTCCTCAAAGAGAGCAACTTCATTTCAAAGGAAAACAAGGGCAGGTATTGCAAGGAGCTGTGGAGTTTCCTTCTCAGACATTGAATTCGACGAAACTAATGACCCGAGATGCTTCCCGCCCGAGCTTCTTGGAAAAAGTGGAAAAAGAAAGAGAGGCAAAAAAAATTGCTCAGATTAAGTTCATACATGGTGAAAAGTGATGGTGAAGAGTGAGGGTTTCTCTCTCATTGAGTCAATGGGACGGTCAAACCATCCTAAGATAATCATAAAGATATCCAACGGTGGACCCAAAAATGGAGGATTTACTCTTCCTCTCTCGGTGTTGAATAGGCACCGCGTCAAAAAGACTAATGCTAAAAGGAAAAAGAAAAAAAAAAAGGACCGAAATAGCATAAATATTAATAAAAAGGATTGAAATGATTTCAGAAAAGTAAATAATTTTAGGGGCAATAAGGGGGCGGCTTCGCGTCCGTGAGGGCAACTCGCCTAGAGATGGACGGAGGTAAGGCCCCTCGCAGCGGTGGGGCACCATTTGCTGGATAGACCCTCATTAGGGCCCAATGATGGTGATGGTTATTGCAATCGTGTGAGGGCTCACTACCCTCGTTGGGACCTCGAGGAGGATCGCTAGCCCTTATCGGGACAACATATAAACCCCCCATCATTCCCCCATTGCCGAGCTCTCGTCTCTTTGCTAACTTCATCACTTTCTTTGTTTTTTGTTTTTCAAATTTGATGTTTATTTTTCAATATTTATGATTTTTACTTATTTGCAGTGTTCTTCAATTTTGTGACGTGACATTACTGAATAATTTTGTATTGTATCAAAAAGATTGAAATGGCAATTAAGAAAAAAGTACTAAAAAAGTTTTAAACCTATTATATTGATATCAATTTAATCATAAATCTTTAAATTAGATCAATTTAATGATTGATCTTTTATATTTATGCCAATTGAGTCCAATCTGCTATTTGAAAATTGGCCATCTTATAAGGCGCAATTAGCATTGACATGAACAAATTTTAATTCTTTTTAAATATTATTTTTTTCCCCTTTTCATTTTGGTTAGTGAGGGCTAGCAAGCCCTCCAAGCAGAAAGATTTTGCAGTTAACGTCGACATTTACATATTTGGAGCTCCCCTAGTGAAACATATACGTCCTTCGTAGGTATCATCACATTAAAGCTTGAACAAATGCACAATCATCAAGCATATTTTAAGTAGAATAGATCATGAATGTCATGTATGTCTCCACAGACACAAGTCTCTCCTCATTCGATGATGAATGGTTCCACCCAGTAGAGATGATGATCCAAAATGTTAAGTGGGCATATCATTCGCCAAGGCCCCTAACAAACTACCAAATCTGGGAACTTCCCTCTTTTTCCTTCTTTTTTTCTCTCTTTTTTCCTTTCCTTCTTACTCTAGCCCAACACGGGGTCTATGGCCGATGACCGGCCAGAGAAAAGGCCAGGCGCGGTTCTTTTTTATATTTTTTGAGAGGGGGAGGGTGGGAGGCGCTCTCTCTCTCTCTCTCTCTCTCTCTCTCTCTCTCTGAAATCGGACTATGGAGAGAGGGCTTACGACCGGAGGAGCGAAGCGAAGCATTGGCCCACACGCTGTCCCCTGATCATAGAGCAAGCTCGAGGGAAGAGGGAGAGACACGGACGGCTAGACGAGAGAGACAATGGTAGCCAAATCCCCCTTGAGATTTTGGTAGGAACGAGTTACGATCGCGGGCGGCGAAGAATTGGACCCGTGGCTGAATGGAGAGTCTTGACAGTGGGGTGGTCGCGAGCAACGGGCGACGGCAAACTTCGACTCCGACTCCGACTCCTTCTGCGGATTGGGAGGATCCATCGGCGAAGAGACTGGATCGTACTTGGTGGTGGGACTTCCGACGCAATTTCGCATCAAGATTCCACTTCGGTAGCCGCGGCGGTGAAGAAAATCGTGTCCTTCGCGAACAAATTCCAGCTTAGAATCCGTCTCGAGGATTGCTCGAATTCAGGAGCGCGGTCCTCAGAGTCCCCTTAGTCGCCACAGCCCTTCTCCCTTCCTCCATGGCAACGAGAGTTGGTCGCGACCGTGAGCAACCATGGGCGAGTAACGACGGTACGACGAACGTATATAGGAAATGTTGTAATAAACAATAGAAATTTCTCTAGTAATTGTTCGTCGATCATACACCAGATGCCATGACTGATTGATTCTTCCTAAATGACTAGTATGTACATAATCAAATTAGACATCAGTAAATTTTTCGCTAGTGATTGTTCATTGACCATACACCAGATGCCATGACTGATTGATTATTCCTAGATAAGTAATATGTAAGTAATGGAGTTAGATATCAAACTATCGTAATCACTAGCATCGTGTCACCTGGCAGTGCGAGCATCTATATGTATGGTGTTCATTGCAAACGGGACAGTGATAGTAGTAAAGGAAGAGACAACGTCGTGTACCCGATGGAGCCTCTGGTCTTGGCCCTCCAAGCTTCCTCCGAAGCAAGCTCCCAAAGCCGCTCGAATCCTGCAGCCCCTCTCGACCGATCATCACCGACTCCTCTGGATGAGGAATGCCAGGAGCGGTAGCAGCCATATGATGCAGAGGATGAAGGCCTCAATCAGGCCTATCCACGCCACGATCGACACCTTGAGCTCGACTCACACGGCTTCTTCCGAAGCCAATCGCAGCAGCCGCTTCATCTGGCGGCGCCTATCGTCCACTTGCCGGCCCCTCCAGCTCATGAGCCAGGCCAGCGGGAGCAGCCCTGCAACAATGAGGGGGGCCTCAACCACGTCTGACGCCTCGACCATTGTGTTAGTGATTGAGAGAGAGAGAATGTGTGCTGCTTTTATTACTTGGAATCAAAAGTAACTTTATAGTAGGATGATGTTAGGTAAATATTTAATATTTGGTGTCACCGATTGTTTAGCTAATTACTATCTATGTTAAACATATAGCTTATGAATGAAAGAAATCACGGAACAATAAAACAGATATCACGAATTTTTCGATTTGCAACTTCTTGCCGAAATCAGGGATGGCGACCCTCATGCGAGCCATCTAAATTGCAAATAAAATACTAACTACGCTCGACTCAAATGTAAATCTAGGGTCAATCATTTTATAAGTACTGGAGCATTATTGCACACGGAAGAAACTCCGCAGCCGCAGTTCATGGACAACAGAAAAGGATCTGGCACGACGTGCAATCAAGCACGCACCTTTATCATTGATTTCGCCTCAATTCTACAGCGCTTAAAAGGATGCCCGAGTATAAAAACAACAGTCGAGAGAGGAGGAACTTACGAGGACGTTCGTGTACTTGGCTTCTCCATTCGCGTTGGCGAAGTTCGAGAGGAAATCCTTCGCGATCGCTGTCGGCAGCATCACAACGTCAAATTCGATCCCGGTTTCGCATAACGCCGCCGATTAAATTCCACGCATACCCACGAAAACACAACGCCACAGAGAGAGAGAGAGAGAGAGACTCTCGCGAGTGAGGGTTTAGGTTAAGGAAGAGAGGGAGGGAGAGAGAGATTTGGCGGTAAATGAAGGTCGAGGGGGATGGGTTTCTGGCGGGAAAATGAGAAGGAGAGAGACGGTGAGCCGCGCTCCGGTGTGCGCGGACGCACTTTAGTCGGTGAGCCCGTCGCCTTCGAGTAACGGTCCTGATTCATCCTCAGTTTGCGCCTCGAGCCCATTTGTCGGGGGAATCTTATCTGAACAGTGACAGTCAAATGAGAAATGGAAAAAGTAAGCCATATTTTCTCGTGAAGGCTTGCGTTCATATTATTTAAGATTAATATCCTGAAAACTCTAAATTAGTATATTTGTGATAAATTTATCCTAAATTATTTTTTTGATCATGAAAAATTCCAAACTAATACGCCCATAACAAATTAACCCCAATTGACTATAAAAAACTCTAAATTGGTACATTTATGACAAATTTACTCCAAACTAATTTATTCGATCGCAAAAAATCTCAAACTGGTAAATTTGCGACAAATATATTCTCCGCTAAATTGGATTAATATCACAAAAAAATCACAAAAATTATAAATTGTGACAAATTGAGCATAAAATCTCAAATTTGTATAACAATCGATTATCATGTGTCACTAAACTTAATAATTTGATGGTAAAATTTAACGAAAACTAACATAGGGTAAATTTGTCATAAGTATGTCAATTTTAGGTAAATTTGTCAATGATATATCAATTTGGAATAGTTTGAAGTAAATTTGTCACATGTATACCAGTTTTGGATTTTTCAGGATATTAACCCTAAAAAATAAGAACAAATTTGTCTTCTTTCTCATGCTTCTTTCTATTTCCTCTTGTTTTTGCCCCTATATTTTGGGCTTTAGTATCTTTGGGATGCAACTTGAAAGGTTTAATGAAGTATTTTTCATCAAATCTTGCTCTCACTTGATATTTTATCAATGCAGGTGTGTCACAGGCATGTCATGCGTTCATGGTTAAAAAATAATCACTCCAAAAACAAAAAGTCTCAGGCTTTTCGCACTCGAAAAAATTTCTTGCCATCTCCTATCCATTAAACAAAGTTGGTGCAAAAGTAAGGAAAGGACAATGGGTGGACAGCAAAGCTGGCAGGCTTGGCAGTGATGGGGATCATCAGCTCAAGGTTCCCCGCCATAAGTTGCACAAAGGGATAGGGATCCATTAGCGGCGAGCTCATTGTTGGAGACTCCAAGCATGCCCTTTGCCATGGTCAACAATGGGGATGGCTTGGGCTCAAGGTTGGAGAAAGGAAAAGGGGTCAAAAGGATGGGGAGAGAGATCATGACAGATAAGTGGGCTCACATGTGACACATGCCACAAGATGAATGGACTAATATTTTGCTGAATTGACATCAAAATTGTATATAATATTTTCTCCTTATGACCAAGGGCCTAGTCATCATCGACCCTAAATTTGGCAGTGATGATGCGGCATTAATGATTAGCCATTGTATTATAACTCTCATCGGACCGAAAAAAAAAAAAAAGTATTACAAATATTATGTCGTTCGGCCTTACATATGTTATGCATCTCGAGTTTGTTGCGTCTTGTGTCAATACCATGTAATTTTAACCTTAATATGAAATATGTCCTTCTCGATTAAAGTGTCGAGATCACAAGTTTGGGCACAGTGTCCTAGGTTCGCTCCTTGGGAGCCGATAGTTGGCTCTTGGTTGTGATTAGTATGGTTATTCAATTCCATTTTTTCAAAGCATCCATTTTTTGTGGAATAAATGGATTGTAGTAATCATTTTTCTAGTACTATTTCATGATGCAATGTTCGCAATCCCCAAATCCAGTATCCACTTTGATTTCTATCCCTATTTTCTCACCAAGAACCCACCTACATATTTTCACTATCAATTTCCAAATGGCTATCTGCTTTCACCTAGTTACTTGCGTTTTCTTTTCATCCAATTTCAATTCGAAAATCCAAGATTTAGCCAGTATTTCACACATCTCGACTAATTTCCATTGTGCAAGTCCTTTTTTACGATACTTAAAAGGTATCCGGAAATTAATGTCTCAAAACAGAAAACATTAAAAAAAATCTCTCCTCATCACAAGTGACAACTTGGCGCTCGCGTGCATTATTCTAAGGGGGGATGTATCCCAAGAAGATCTGACGTCCGACGTTTGACCCGGTCAAACCCACGGTTTTTGCCTGATCTGTGAAGTGTGATGCTACTGGCTAATGTCCCAAACAACGTGCGCATTACATTTTCATGGGCAGCACCAACCACCGCGACGACGATGAGATCCGACCAATCCCACGCCACATCAGACGTGCGCCATGACGTCATTCTTCCCCTCCTCCACCAAAAACAATTTTGATTTAAGAACATCTGTTCCCCCTGTATCATGGTTACACGGTCGCGTAAAGAAAGAGGGTAACACAAGTTCTAGAAAGTAAAAACTAGAGAGATTTTATAAATAGATTAAGTCGGATATTAGTTTTCCATGGGCAAATAAAAAGATTAAAAAAACCACCGACAAAATAAAATCAGAAGAGGATTTCTTGATTCCTCCATATCTCCGATATAGATTTCCAAATTCGTTCATTCCTCAAGAATTTCATGTATTTTCTTCTTTTATCAATTCGTTAAAAAGGTAATTTCAGTTTTTTTTTTTTTTAAAGAAAGAAATATAATCTTACACTTCGGAATGAGATTGGGCAATCGGGACACGCCTAAGCAAAATCCGTCCTAATAAATTAAACCCCCAAATTAAACCCAAAAAAAAGATTCTGAAAATATTCGGTTTTCCCCGCGGACCAATCGAAGCCCGCGAGCCTCCTCTATATAATCCCCTCCTCCCCTCCCTTGCCCGCCTTCCTCGACCTCTCTCTGGTTCGCGCGTTTCGCCGCCGCCGCCAGCTAAGTTTACGTCCCCCTTTCTCTCTCTCTCTCTCTCTCTCTCTCTCTCTCTCTCTCTCTACTGTCTTTCCGCTGCGTTGTCGCCGTTTTCGTGTTCCCCTTCGTTGCGTTGGGCTGAGAATCGGGGGGTACTGGTTGAGCGCTTGTGGGAGATGGTCTAGGGTTTTTCAGATGTGGGAAACCGAGTGATGAACTACGCGATCCTCATGTTCCGGGGGCGGATCGTCCACTCCTTCTCGGTGGTGTTCCTCTACTGGTTCTACGTCTTCTCATGAACGCCCCCCTCTCTCTCTCTCCCCGATTGATCGCGATTCGTACCTCCCTTTGATTCCATCGGAATTCGTTGTTAACTCCCGGTACGCGGAGACCCTCTGATCGGTCGTTTTCTGAATCGAGTGATTGATTGATTGCGGGGAAAGGCCCTCGAAAATGGGTTCGGTTCGGCGTCAGGCGAGCTTGGGATCCGATGGCGACCCGAGGCTCGGTGGGGTGGCCTATGATGAAAGGAAGAGGAAGAGGATGGAGTCCAACAGGGAATCCGCCAGGCGCTCCCGGATGAGGAGGCAGAAGCAGCTGGGGGATTTGGCCGGAGAAGTGGGGCAACTGCAGCAGGCTAACGCTCAGCTCGTGGCGAGTATCAATACGGCTGCGCAGAAGTATGCTGAGGTTGAGTTGGCGAACAATGTCCTCAGGGCCCAGGCCATGGAACTTACCGACAGGCTCCGGTCCCTGAACTCGGTGCTCGAGATCGTGGAGGTGGTCAGTGGGCTCGCGATTGATATTCCCGAGATTCCCGACCCTTTGATGAAGCCCTGGCAGATCCCATGTCCGATACAGCCCATAATGGCATCCGCAGACCTGTTTGAGTGCTGATGTATCGATTGCTGATGCAAATGTGGAACGAGCGCTTTGGATTTTAGTCTCTTTACCTCTGTCTTTGATGTGAATATTGTCCGATGTCTCTGATGTCCATACTTCGTCTTGTCGGCAGCAGTAAAATGTCGACTTCGTGTCTGACGACTGGATTGGCTCTCTTTTTTGTACAATTGGGTGTCGTTTTTCACCCTCATTAGCTTGTGAAATTTCCATGATGATGAATGGTTGTAACAAACCTATATTAGCAGTTTGTGGACAAAGACATGTTGCTATGCTGTATCCCCGTGCTTCCTTCGGTAGGATATGGATTTCTAAGTTTTTCATGCTAGGGCCAGGATACGATTTCTTCATTTCTTCCACAGTAATGCTGGGGACCTAGGGTATACAGAATGGTTTGTAAATTGCTGTTCATCAAGTGATAAGGTAAACTATGGAACTGTATTGAACAAGAGGGAGGTTTTAGAACAATCCGATAGGAGTTCGCCTCATGATTGTACATACTCATACCCTTCTTTGTTTTTGAGGTTCCGTTGGATCATTTGGTGGTTTTCTTCTTGTTCTCTGTTTGTGGCACAATCATGCACGGCTTAATTCCTTGCGCACAAGTCTAGCCTAGTGTTCGTGCCATGCTGTTCCTCACTTGGGTGAGTTAAGACCAGGAGATGCTATTTTTTCAACTGCTCCGAAGATATTATGTTGTGAAATATGACTCGTGTCCTGTATCTTGTCTTGCAGTAGGTCTTTTTTCCTGATCTGCGTTCAAGTTGCTGTTGTTATTTTGGTTGGATGAACGCTAGTGATATGAAGATCACAATTCTTCTTGTTCTATATGTCCAAATCATTTAGCAAGCGAGTTAGTTTTTCTGAGTCTTAGATGCTTCAACTCCCCTTCTTGCTCAGTGAATTTGTGGGAATTAAATCAGCATTGGCATCCACTGCTAGTTGTGCCAGTGTTGATAAGTAGAATACGCCACATCATTTCAAAATAATTGTCTATATTGCATAGCCACAAGGTTTCTGGACTAGTTCTCCATGTCGAGAAATGATGCCTTTACAGATTTTGAATTCATCTTTCTCGACTATGTGATACATACAAATCAGAATGCTCGTCCTTATATATACATACACAGCCGCTTTTGATGTACATATGACGACTTCCAACTCCAACATGATAAAAAAAGTCAAGACTTGTACATGACCTCAAATTTCACTTATCCATTGTATGTTATACCCTCCTATAACACGAAAAGAGTACACGCTTGCATGCGGGAGTCAATCCCGCTCTTTGCTTAAGTCTGCCCCCAGAGAATTAGCGGTGCTTCTGAAGAAGAGATGAACCACTCAACCAAAGAAAGAGAAGTCTCACTGACACAATTCTCCATACCCCTCGTGAACCTGTAAAGGCTATGAAGCTCAACTCAGGCCCGTTTGGTACAATCGTAGTTGCGATCATTTGGTAACACACAACAACAGCTAAAAGCTAGAAAAGACAGCTTCCCGGTTCCATAAGATAGTTATGAGATGTTACCTCGTGAAAGCAGAAGCATCCAATTTTACTGTCACAGCTACCATCGAAAAGCTGTATCAAACGATCTCTCCATGACCCACTCATCTCATGCCCATCATCAGTTTCAGATATGATCCTTGCTTCCAATGCTACGGCATCGACACCTGGGATGTACAACAACAGGTCATGCTTTGGATCCACTTTACCTTGAATGGTTTCTTGTTTCTCCACTGCGACAAGTATCAGCTTGCATAAACAACAATCCAACCAAACCATTAGGCAAGTACTTCCCCCATGGCATGTTGCTGCATTTGACTAAACATTGCAATCGCAATGGAGTGCCTCTCCTGCACTCGCACTCATTGGTAAACAATTTCTCACAGGCTGCAAACTGACAATGAAATTTCGATACTCCTAGTTGACCTCAATTCTGTCATTTCCAGGAGTCGATCACTTGGCTTGTTGACTGTATGAAAAATGGATTTGTTTTCCTTGCCAATTTCCACCATCCCATTGCCTATGCTGCTCTGAATCCTCATAATCCACTCATCTTGTGAAGACTGAGCATCACTGTCTCACCACAACCCTCTTACTAAAATTATCTTGATATCATGGGAGAAGAATAGGTCCATCCAGAGCAGCATCCGACATCCACCATGGCATGTTGGTAAAGCCTAGCAGAAAGCCAATGCCATCGCATGGGAGATCGCCAAGAGAGAACCCAACTTCGATCCTGTCAACAAATATAGTCGGACCCAACATATACTCAAAAGTTTAAGTTAATGAATCATGAACCAGCTAAGATATATTGAGTCCACACCATATCAATTCTTATCTCCCTCTTACATGTAAGCTCAATGTTTAGTATACTTCCCCCTTAATCCAAGTATTCTTTTGCACCGACAGGTTGCCACCAATCAATGATTGGCCTGGAAGCGCGTAGCGGAAGCCAAGAGAGAGCCCAAGTCCAAACCCTTCAACGAATCTAGTTAGGCCACTTTTACTCAAAAGTTTAAAGCAATGGCAAACTAAGATATATTAACTATTCTACACCAATACTAATCCCACGCTGTTCGACTTTTTATAGTATAATTGATACATGCATCTCAACAAAGCAAGTGTCTGTATTGCTAATCGTGGATGCATCATGTATTTTTGGAACATTAGTTAGTCTAGCCGCATCGAGAAGCACTTCACCTCCAAAGATATGAGAAGCACTAAAGGATACTCTAATCGAGCTAAAAGCTAGCAATACATTTCCAGCTCTATCTCCATCCACGGAAGCTCCTCAATAGTAAGTGCACATAAAAATGCTTGAGTTCCCTCGAAAGAAACTATATTCTCTCAAAACAGGGTAAATTACAATAGGTCCATATATTTCGATTGAATTGCATTTTGAGATGCAGACTTTCGACTTCAACAAATAAGAACCTAACATACTCTTTTAGTCCCTCAGTTCGATGGATTTAGTTGATGTCACGATATAATTAGTGACAAAAGTGGATATGCCACCACAAAATGCTAGGCCCTCGCATCTTTTAACCGTTCCATTTTCACATTCCATGGATCATAATTCTATATGTAGGCAAGGAAATTGTTAAACTGTACAACTTTAGAGTGATGTTAAGCTGAAATTGACAAATAAAAATACAAAGCAAACAAAAATACACTCCACCCATGATACCACACTGTTCTGGCAAGCGTAATACATGTGTTAAATCATTGATCCAATTTCTAGAATCTTCAAGTTAGAGTCATTGATCCAATTTCTAGAAACTTCAAGATTGATATTAGCTAGAAAGTTTCTAGAAAAGACAAGAAAAATCCTTATAAAAGAAAATCTAGTTTAGGTGGCAAAGAAAAATGTAGAAGCACAAATGAATGTAGAAGTCTCTAGAAAAAAGAGTGGCATAACTACAATCTAGAATTTCCTAGATGAAGCCTATATGGACAAGCATTCTACATTAATCTAGAATCTTGTACTTAGTGGGTGGAGCACCCTATAAATAGGAAAGAGGGGGAAGTGTAGTAGAACAACTAAGGTATGCAAGCTCCTCCCTTCCCTTTGTACTACAATATCTAATAAAGAAGTTTCTTTTGTTCCCTTGTGCTCCTTTGCTACCACTCTCTATTATCACTTTGCCCAATTATTTTCTTGCCCACTTTGTTCTTAGTTCTTTTGCTCTCTTGAAAGTTCACTCACAAAACACACTTGCACACACATCAAACACACGCTTCCGCAAAACACCAACAACATGTCAGTCATGAGTCATGCCTGGTCTTAAGAATTTACGTCTCCCTTGCAATATTATACAGCTTTACACAACAGAAAGCATCTGTTGATAAGAGCAAATTTACTCTCTTTTTAACTTGAGGACATGCCGGAGTTCGAGAAAAAATAATTTCATCTGGATAGCCTAATCAAGGCTAGGCCTTCTTTAGATGGCCATGAATCTCTTTGCTCTATTAACTATTGTTAGCTCATGCACAAACAATTCCATAAGTTGGCATTTGTAGGTGTTGACAATAGGCAGATCGTAAAGCTGAGATAATCTGATGGCAGCAAAAAGTAGCAATAAAATAATCATTTCCAGATGAGGGTATAAAGATCATGACGGATGCTTAGCTGAAGTATGGGAGTGCGATTTATATAGAGAGAATGGAGAAGAAGAAAAGCAGACACTCCAGCTAAATAACTCGGCAACCAATAAACAAATTATGCAGCCCAATCGTAGGAACAACAATGGAAAGCCGGTGAAACTACAAATAATCTCCATCGTGGAGCGTTATTAGAGTAGCATGCGGCAAATACAGCCAGATGTTAGTGCTTGACCACAGAGCGACTGAAGTATGTCGTGAGTAAATAAATGGCTTACTTAGAGTAGGGCCAAGGGAGATACCTGAGTGAGATCTTGGTAAAAGGAGGATTGTAAAGCAAGATATACAATCATGTGATGAGCACACGGTCAATCACGATGCAGCGAATGTGCGAAACTAGGGGCCAATCTTTCCCTTTCTTCCGCTGGCATCTTTTTGCCAGCAAAGGGCACGAATAGATAAATAGATTGGAAAGGGAGGATGACAAGCCCTCCGCTGGCATGGATCGAAGACTTCCACAGTTATTTATGCGAAATTCTTTGAGACAAGTGAGGTGGTGGAGCCCTAAGTTATCCAGTGATTTTAGACCCACTCCATAAATCAACAGAGTGGTAAGAGAAGCGGGCAGAATTTGTCCCTCTTTTGGGAAGGAATGGAGCTTAGGACATTGGTGAATGGACAGGTTTTCAAGGGAGTTCAGGCTATGAAGCCCTTTGGAGTTCAGGGATGTCAGATTCTCCAAGTGAGATATATCCAGAGAGGTAAGAGAGGTTGGGAGAAGCCCTATCTCAGGAAATGACTATATTTTTCTCTTGTCCAATGACAAAAGTTTTAAGAGAGCATAGTGATTGAAGACACCAATCCTTGCGGCTAGTGATGAGCTTGTCACAATTAGATAGTGAAAGCGTGACCAACTTGGAGGGTAAACCCCGCTCGGGAAATGACTCGATTTGTGGACATGAGGATATTTTCAGTGACTGAAGCGCAGGAAGGAGAGCCTGCATGTTTTCTGGCAGATACTTCAGATGACAGCAGTCATACAACTCTAATGAAGTGAGGCATGGGGCAGCCAATCCTCCCGCATGGAAAGATCTAAATTCAGGGCAATGTCTAATTTCCATCGAATGGAGAAGAAGTGGAGAACCGTCTTAATTTGAAAGATGTTCCAATTTTTGAATCCCCGTTAACTGAATATTCTTAAGTGAGGGAAAAATTTCCAGAGGAAAGGATATAAGTGAATCGCAGCTCCACGTCAAGACTAAATATTGGAGAGATTCATGGCATCTGTGTATTGGCAACTCTATTTCATGACTGCCTCCGAGATTGAGTCTTGTCATATTAGGAGCAAGAAACCTCAAGGGAATGGTCGAAAGATTCATGATTTTCATATCTCGTAACTCAGTGCCATTTAGGAGAGGCTCAACTCCAGAAACCTTTCCACAATCATCCAAAGTGATCTTACGGAGAAGTGGTGAAAATGGTAGAGAAGATGTTAGCTGTGGGCAATTTCCAATAGACAAGGCTGTTAGAGAAGGGAGATGGCTGGGTAAACCTCCACTTAACTCGGGGCAATTTCTAATACAAAGCTCCTGCAGATGTGCAAAGGCAAGACCATCTGTCTCTGTTGCAAAAGAAGCCCACTCTTTCCAGTTGCGCATGTTAGCAAATTCCAAGTACTTAAGTGATTGAAAGGGTATACAGTTACTACCATTGAATTCAGTACCCACACTTGTAACTCCATCAAATCCTTCGATTATCAACTTCTCCAGAGATGGTAGCTGTCCTAAAGGAGGCAATGACACACAGAGCTTGCAAGATTCAAGACGCACGACCGACATATTAGAGAATGAACCGTGTCCAAGCCAATCGGGAAATGACCTACCACCATAGAAATTAATGATAAGCTCTCTCAAGTTCCAATGAGGTTGCATCTTGTCCAATACATTTAAGCTATTTTGCTGCATAATATTGTTCTTATAACCCCAGTCCAGTACTAACTTTTTCAAGTACCTCTTTCCCTGCAAATTGACTGTCTCGGCATCTCGGTAACTATCAACATTCTGCAAACCCTGTATGGAGAGTGTACCCATAAGATCCCCTAGTTCCCCTAGCTCCCTAACCCTGGTCCCACCGTTTTCGGCCACCACGAAATTAGTTAATATTTGCAAATTCTTCAGTCTGTTCATCCCCCACGGCATTCTCTCCAGAGATGTCCACCTTATATCAAGATGACGTAGACAAGTTAGGCTGCCCATGTTTCTCGGTAACTCAACGAGACACCGACAGTAAGCAAGAATTAAGATTTGCAAGTTGTATAGAGCTGTAATTGAATCAGGCAATCTGATTAGACTAAAATTATGGGAGAGATTCAAATAGCGCAGATGCTTCAAACATCCAATTGAACTGGGCAACGTAGAGATTTTCTGATAATGAGACAAAGATAGCACCCTTAACCGTCTCAGGGTCGGCAACAGAACATGCAGTATCTCATCAGTCAACAAATTGTACTCGTAATATCTCACATGACCCACGTTCAGCGGCAGGAAAGTACGCAAATTCATTGCCCTAGCTAACACCCTAAATCTAGAAGCGACATCATACTCAGTTCTTATAAATGACAAATGGCGAGTGCTTGAGGACACCTGGTGTGCATTGCCTCCATCCAAGCTAAAAAAAAGATCGAGCAGCTACATATCTTGCTAAGTCATTGACCAGGTCATGCATCGAAGAGCTCAATGCGACATCGCTTACTTCCAGGTCATGCATCCAGAAGCTCGATTCGACATCACTTACTCTATTAAGCAAAGATCTAGATACAAGGTCACAAAAGCACTGATCACCTACTTCCTCTAATGTCCTGCTGTCGTTAGGTTGTTTTATCAAGCCCTCAGCAATCCAAAGTAAGATCAGCCGGTCCTTCTCATATCTACAATCCTTTGGGAAGACTGAACAATAGGCAAAACATCGTTTCAGTTGTGGAGGAAGGTAATGATAACTTAACAACAACGCAGGGAGAATTTCATTCTTTCCAGGTGGAAAATCCCAAATGTCACTCTCTGCAATTTTTTCCCACTTCCTGATACCAAACTCACAGCGTAATAAGCTACCTATAGTCTTCAGCTCAAGAGGCAATCCATCACATCTCTTTACAATTCTTCGCCCGATTTCTTCAAGTCTCGAGCGCGGCTCGAAGTTATGCTGGTCAAATGCATGTTTTGCGAACAAGTCCCACGATTCCTCGTCTCGCAACTTTTGTAAAGGGTATGTTGAGACGGCACAAGCAACCGATGCGACCCTTTCATTTCGTGTCGTCACAATGATTTTGCTGCCTCTTGCTCCATAGGTAAAAGGAACTAGGAATGCATTCCAAATATTGAAGTCCTCATTCCAAACATCATCCAGCACCAATAGAAACTTTTTCCCTGTCAATAAGTTCTTCAGCTGGAGCTGAAGCTGGTTGAGATTTTCGCTCTCCTTCTTAGACGAGGAGGAGAACTCCTCGAGAGCCGTCGCCATCAGCTTGCAGATGTCTAACTGGTCGGACACGGAAACCCACGCCCTCAGCTCGAAACTCCCTTTCACCACACCATCGTTGAACATGAGCTGAGATAGCGTGGTCTTACCAACACCGCCCATCCCAACTATGGCGATCACGCTGGTGTTCTTTTCGCCCTGATCCGACTGCGAAGATACGAAGATCAACTCAAAGTTGCAGATTCACAGATTTGCTATTATGCGAAGACTTATCTCAGCAAACAGGAATGATAGAATCATCTATTACATCATCTGAGTCATATACAATCAATGTAATCGAAGACTCATGTATACAATCATCAAGTGTTTCATCTTCTGAACTTACTTGAGTTTTCACAAATGATGAGCAAACGATCAACAATACCTCAATCAGCAAGAAAACCTCTTGAGCGAATTCATCGCAGACAACCAATCGCGAGAGATTTTCCTCACGATTCTACTTCTCTCTCTCTCTTTCTCTATTTGAGTTTTTGTCAGCCTTAAAGGCTTGTTACAGTACAGTCGACTTCTTAAAGACGCATCTACAGTAACTGTTTCTCAAGAAGGAAAAACAAACTAACTACTACTTATTCAGCACATGTACACCTTGGCGATCTTTGTCAACCTCTTCCTCATCTTCTCAACCATTGATGTTAATCCACTCTAATCTCCACCGTCTAGTGTTTATTACTTGTCACGTGCTTCTTCTTATTTTTTTTAACACTTCAGTTTCACGTGCTTCTCCTTCTTCCTTTATTACTTGTGCTGTCAGCTTCCTCTGCTTCAAGTGCTCTGTCAGCTTCCTCTGCTTCAGTTGCTGTCAGCTTCCTCTGCTTCAAGTGCTGTCAGCCTCCTCTGCTTCAAGTGCTGCTGATGGCAAACCTGACGAACATTGTGTTTAACACCGACAAGAGCAACTCGATCACCGCCTTCCTGTCCTTTTCCCTCCCAAAGATGCCCGATTCCTCGACCAACGAAGTGGTCGGCAAAGCTCTAGGCGTCCTCTCCCGAATACCTTCCCTTAGGCCCAGCACTTCTCTCTGCTTCACCACGCTCTCCAATCTCTCCAGAACCTTCTCTAACTTATCCCCTAGTCCACTCGCACAAGCGTCCGAAGCGAAGCTGCAGACCTTACAAGCTAGGGCCCGAGTCTCCAACCCGGCTTCTTGCTCCAGATCCTCGGCGGCGATCTCGTCGAACAGGTCGTCGGCGTCGTACACGGCGTCCTTGAGCTCGTCGAGCCACTTCCTGACGGAGTCGTTGGTCATCTGCTTCTCCTCCGCGTCGTCCAGCACGGCGTTCGCGGATAGGAGGGCGACCTCCAGCTTCTGCAGCAGCCTCCCCTTGCCGAGCTTGCGCGACCGGAAGAAGTCGACGACCTCGCGGGAGGCCATCCGGTCGAAGAGCACCTGGAGGAAAGCCGAGAGAAATGCTCCGCCGACAAGCACCGTCGCCATGGGGAATTTTCAGGGTGCCAGGAGAAGCCGGAAGCGATTGGAGAGGAAGTGAGGACGATTGCCGACGGAAGAAGCGCCAATCTGTGAAGTCTTCTCCTTCGAAGATCGATGGTTGATCGCTTGGTTTACATTCTTCGCTAGTGACGATGAGGTCGGGACATTGACAGCGCCTGCTGATCGGCATGCATTGACTGATGATGGGTCAACGTGATGCACCGTGTGGCTTTATCTTTTTTCTCAAAAAAATAAAAAACGAAAAGAAAAATCGCAGTAACTATAATTTTTCGAAACAGAAACGTTAGAAATCTTGATGCAAATGTTGAAATGAGCACTTGCGTTTGGAAGACTTCTGAAGAAATGCGAAGTCATTTCCCCCTTGATTCAAGGTGCATTTGCTCAAGATAAATAATATTTGACCAAGCGGCTTTTTTAAGTGGAGAGAGAGAGAGAGAGAGAGAGAGAGAGAGAGTATTGAGTATTTTAGTTCAGTCCACGGGCAAGAATTGCAACCTAAAATAAAATAAGGAGAAAATTTCAAAAAAGGGTGTGTAGTGCCTCATTTTCTCAAATAAAGACCCGAAGTAGACATTATTTCAAATAAAGACTTGAAGTAACCTTGGTTATTTTAAATAAGAGCCCGATGTAGCCATTGTTGTTTCAAATAAGGACTTGATTTCAGCGGTTGTTGGCCGGCTAAATTTTCCAACTGGTCAAGGAGTTTCCATAAAGTTTTCTTTTCATTTTTCTTTGCAAGGGTTCAAGGATCTTGCCGGCCACTAGGAATGGCCGACAAGGGCCTATAAGCCCTTGTCGGTTGTGAGCGAGGCCACCCTTGCCCGTGGCCAACGAGGTCGTCGAGCCCTTGCAGATGGCCGCAAGGGGTAGCCTCCCCCAGGGCAAGGGTGGCCTCGCCTAGGTGGTGAGGCCGTTCCTCATTTGTGGCCGACATGGGTGGCGCTCATCAAATCGGGTAAGGGTGACCCTCACCCAACCCTTCGGCCATTGGCGAAGAGGAAGAAGAAGAACCAACAAAAAGGAGAGAAAAAAGAAAATTTAAAAAAAAAAAAGTGAAAATAAAGAAGAGAAAGTTCTTATTTAAAACAGACATAATTACTTTAGGCCATTATTTGAAATTAGCATAGCTATTTCAGGCTCTTATTTAAAACAATATTCACTTTAGTTCCTTATTTGATAAAATGATGGCACTTCAAGCGTTTATTTGAAATAAGGTCTACTTTGAGCTCTTATTTGAGAAAATGAGAACACTTCGAGCCCCCTTTCTGAAATTTTCCCTAAAATAAATAAAAGGCCTACTTGCATTTGATATCGAGGGCAAATTAATAATAATGGCACTTTAGGGTTGCATTCCTGGTTGCCCAATGGACAAAGAGGCCTAGCTCCAAGCTACGTCGAACAAATCATTTTTTAATTAAGATTCCATTTATTTCACTTGAAAATGTAGCATTTTCAGAAATTATTTTCTAGGAAGCCATTTTTCAAGAAGGTAGCCATTTTGTAGTTTGCAACTGAAATTTGAAAATGGATTATAAAATATTTTCTGTTATTCGGTAAGGAAAATGTTTTCCTCCATGCACTCTTTTTCAATAATTTATTTTATTTTATTTCTTAAATACGATTTTTAAATTATTTTTCTTTTTCTTTTCTTTCTTTTTATATTCTTCTTCTTTGATCAACCACGGTGATGGCCAGCAACTAGCCGTAGGCGAGCTTAAGGCTCGCCAAATTCCAATAATCTCGACCTCAAAAGAGAAAGACAAGAAAAAGAAAAGAAAAATAATCAAAAATTTGATTTTTTTAGGAAAAAAGATGAAAAGGTTAACGTAGGTATGAATTAAGAGAAAATGAGTAAGAAAAATGTTTTCATCATCTTGAAAAGTGAAAAATATTTTCTACTTTAGAAAACTCTTTTTCGCTTATGGAAAATGTTTTCCCCGATTAATTCATTTTTCAGGAAAGGAATGTCGGAAAATCCAAAAGATATTTTTTCTGAAAATTGTGTTTCACGAAACGAATGGAGCCTTAATGGATTCGTAGTTTATTTCCCGAGACAGACTCCCTTAGCCATTATTCATGTAGTGGTTCTTCCATTGAACTAAGTGATTCACGTGCTTTCAGTGGATCGAGTGGAGATCATTTTTTGGTTCAATCTTTTTAACTAAATCTAACGCTCATTGGGCAAGAGACCCTCTTGATTATTACTTCCACCACAGGCTACCGATTCTTTCTAAGTAACTCATTTATCTTATAGCATAACAATAAATAGACCATCGTCACTTCATCTAGCATGAAAGCTGAATATCATGCTTTTCCTAATACAACATCAAAATTACTGTATTTGTAATGGTTATTAAAGGACACATAGGTGTCATCTTAACAGCGGAATACTTATTTATTACGACAATTGGACCCAAAAAGCATATAATAATGTTTTTTTTATGAAAGCACCAAACATATAGAAAGAGACTATGGTTTCACATGTTGTCGTGCGCTTCATGACATTGTGCATCTTGTCTCCACTTCTTTGGTTGATAAGACTGCTAATATATTTACTAAGGCACCAACCTGCAATTGACTTCTTCTATGTCTTTATATAAAGTAGATTCTTTAAATCTCCATTGGTTTTGTATATCTCTCATAATTATGCGCTATGTTCATTTGATTATGCATATCATCGAATGGTTTTCATTGATCGTCATTGATATGTGTAATATTTAGTTTTTTCAGATAGTCACTTCATAAAATTTATAAATAGATTACTATAATCTTCACTAAAGAAGATATTGAAATAAATAAATCTCCTTCCTGCTTCATTATTATGTCGATATATCAACAATTCAATTGCTTCCGATGGGCAGAGTGGAGATTATTTTCGGTTTTGATCTTTTTAACTGGAAACGTTTTCTCTCGTCTTCGTCCACTGAATTTCATCAAGCAAGGAGCCCAATTTTTAAATGGATGAGCTTGAAAAGTTTTTCCTCCATGTATATGCATCTCAATGGAGATGCCACAAGCATCTGGAAGGACGAATTTCAATGTATATCTGCACATTCAAAGCTACTTGAAGTTTGAACACGAAGGATCACAAGAAAGCTTGGATCCTTAAAGGTCTTCCTTGAAAAATGAAGAATTTCCAAGGAATGGCGTGGTCAATTTTTCTTTTTCTTTTTCTTTTTTACTATTTTTATAAATCGTTTTTCATTTGGTTTAGTTTTTGTGATAAATGATTGGTTAGAGAACATCTGTTCATAGGAGTAGAACCCTAGACAATTGATGGAATTAAGTGCCCTTAATTTTAGTAAAATTTTAATAGAAATTTTTAGCATCCACGAAATAGATGAAACTTCATAAAATAAATATATAACCTTCATTAACTGGCAAAGCGATTTCAATCAAACTCCATCACGTTCGAAACCATTAACTAAAACAAGAAACTTCACTGAGATTCACAAGCGAAAGCTAACAAACCAAAGGCTCAACCATGCCCCTAGCTCATCCCGTACTTCACCAGATATTAGTAAATAGCAACTATAGCCACACTATATTAGGCATCTCACATCACCGCACAATTATTCGGGGGAGACTCGGATGGACGGTGATAACCATAAGAAGTATGCGGGGGCAGATGTGATGGAACGGACGCGTCGTCGCGGACGTAACTATTGACATTGTCAAGACCTCGAGAATAATACTGCCCCCTGCTAGTGTGATAAGAATAATCATACTCCTGCTGGGGTGATCGCGGGTCCGATCTCACTCGCCCTTGATCGTAATCACCAGAATAGGCCAGAGCGCCATGCCTGTAGCTTGCTCGCCATGGATCGTCTTCACCGGAATTGTGATAATGGTCGTTGCCTTGGCTGACGCTCGAGGCTCTCCGCCGAGACTCCACCGGTGAGCTCTTCTCAGAGCTTTTCCGAGAACTTGCTCGTGACTGGGACTTGCTCGAGGATCTCCAGCTCACCGGGGACGTGGCGGCGTCCCGATAGTTCCGTTGAGACTCTGCCAGTGAGCTCGCCGGTGACGTGGCAGCGTCCCGATAGGTCCTGCTCGACGAGGCTTCCCGAGATCCCCGTTTCCCCTTGAGCACGTTCCATGCTTTGCTAAATATGTTTTTCTTGCTCCTCGATCCCCTGCCATTGGATGACATTGTGACTTTCGATTCTCCAAAAGCTCGTGAAGATGGTAATATAGCTAGTCGACTATGTTTATATAGCGGGAGAGTTGCGGAATGCTTTTTAGTTTGGTACCAAGCGCATGGCATATATATCAAAAAGATTTAGAAGGTTGTTCAGAATATTAGCTCATGAAATCATGTGGGTACTGGTAACAATATTGAAATTTCCATACATATTATACGATGCAATGTGTACGCCATCCCACAATAAATTACCATATGGCTAAATGAATGCAATTAAGGAATGTAGCAATATGCCTAGTCGATTATATGTCCCAAATGGGAAAATGGATACTGTATGGTCGTACATTTGTTTGTGGACCGTATCTCATGACTATATATTCGGAGACATTACGTAGCTTACAAAGATACACATCTCTCAATTCTGCCCGTGTGGTTAACTTATTTCCTTTTTCTTTCGTGTCCTTCATTTGGCAACTGGTGGATTCACATTGACATACCTAAAATCATGGTAGTTGGATATATTGACCAATTCTACAGTGTTAGATGGGAGGGTAGACTTTCCAAAGTGCTCAGACGGGAATGTGAACCGCACAAGCTCGCTACTTCTCGTGCAATGTTGCGGGTATTGTAAATACGTTGTGGTGAAGTTTTGAAATATATCTTTTATATTATATGTCAAACAGCAAACCTTGAGCAAAAATGAATTTAGTTATGTCTAATTAATCAAAAGCTAAGTCAACAATTGACTAAAAAAGGCAGAGTTTGTATCCCACGTGAAGAAAATAAATTCCTTTGAATTGTTCTAATAAGAATGGAACGAAACTATCTAAACTCTTGTGAAAACTGAACTATTAAAACATTTCTTCATGTCCAAACAATGCATGTAGATCAACTGAATGCTTCCAAAAGAGGTAACATGAAGGCAATTGGAGGAAAAATAAGTAGCGAAGAACAAACCTAAACTATCAATTACGTGTTCCATAGTGGAAATTGGACGTATGTCATGAGGTCATATTGGAGATATCTACTCCTATATACATATAGAATTTGACAGACTAGACATGCGTGCCCTCATGGTTCTAAATCTTGCGATTCATGTACTTTGATCATTTTTTAATTTTAGATGAGGATGTCGCCCATACGAGTTCAAATTTGTTTCTTTGGCCAGTTTGTTACATAAGCATGAGATAACTAGAGGGGAATGGAATTGTTCGTAGTAAATCAGAATAGCGATTGATTTAAAGATCACTGCACTTGGTAAATACATCGGAATTGGAACGTATGTAGTAATGGGTGGAATTTTATCATTTTAAATTGCTATATAATAGTAAATTAGGTAAGTATGCTTGCCGTATTATGTCCAAACAACAGTTACCAAATACGAAGCTTAGTGCACATGTCAATTTACCCTTGACTGTCAACTCATTCCCGGGCCTTATCGCTCATTTCCACTTTCCCACGTGTTAACGAAAAATGCAGTAATGAAGCAATTTTTATTCCCCATTTTTCTTTCCATTCCACCTCGTACCAATCAACCAAACGATGCCAAGAAAGCTTCCATTCCCATTTCAGGGGTTTGATTCAAGATAGTGCGGGGTTTTAGGCCTCTTTGCGTTATTATATTTATAGCACAATCTTATATAGCTGGTATTAATAAAATTCTGAAAACATGTGTATGCACATGCATGCGTTCGTGGGCCGAGCATTTACTTATTTTTAAACCTTGCCAAGACATAAGAAAATATTGGCCACACAAGTTGTGTCAATGCAACAATTGAAAGCCCATCTATTGAGCAATATGTGTCCATAAAAAGGTTACTTATCAGACTATTCTTCCTTTGTTTCTCTCCTCTGGCAGACTCACAGCTCCATTTCTCCCTTCTTCTTCTTTTTCTTTTTTTAATTACTTTCTTTCCCTTTGACCTAGTACTTGGCTGTGGCAGGTGACCGGCCACAAGCCAGGGTTGCCCTTGCCGAATCTGACGAGGGGATTCGGTGAGGGTCGACTCTCCCAACTGGGGCGAGGGTCGCTCGCACTGAATCTGGCAAGGACTGAGCCCTTGTCAAATCCGGAGGACTTGGGGTCGTGAGTGATGACAATGAGCACAGGAGACTTAGGCTTGTTCTTGGATCCAAGGGCCGCGGGGGCAGTGGACGATTTCAATGGTGGAGTTGTTATCGGTGGGGGAGGCACAAAGGTGGAGCTCAAGTGAAGGAAAGGCGGGTGAATGACGTTGTCATGCCCCATGCAAGTGAGGGGGAGGGCCGAAGGAGGAGAAGGGGTTTACAGAGGAGAGAGGCCATCCATGGCTTGCAAAAAGAACGAAGAAAGCAGTGGGAGAATAGAGAGAGGGCAAGAAGATGAACGCATATTGCTCAATGAATGAGCTTTCAATTTGTTGTGCTGGCACGACCTGGCCAACCAATACTTTCACCCAAGGAGAACATGTAGTACAATTAATGCTGCAATCCGGACACCCGGTGGAAATTTAGTTGCTCTCGGTCAACATCTAGTTCAGTAATACCTAAACAATTACACTATGAAAAAAAAAATGTTGTTTATTATTCTCTTTCTACTCTTTTTTTTTTTTTTCACTTTCCATCCATCACATCTTGATGAAACAATTATGAGGATCATTGTAATTATTAAATCCACTTATTGAAATGTTGCCTAAGTTTCAACCCCCAAAAAAAAATGTTGCCTAAATTCTATACAATCAATGAGGATATCACACATCAAGGATTTGTCTCGCGTTTAGCATTCAACACAGCACATATTATTGATTTATATTAGAGTAATATTCTAAGCATCTTAAATTTTGATTGCTTCAATTTGGTAAATTTTTGGATTTGATTATATTATCTAAAATTTTAAACTTCAGTTATACTTTTGCCATGAGTTTAGAATTTTAAATGCACTAATCTCAAAATAAAAGTTGACGGTCGGAGCACTCTTCGTATGGAGGAGGTGTATCAATTTTCGCCATTTTTAATTCTTCAATTTATCATTTGTAATGATGTTTCAGCAATTTGTGTACTCTTACTTTTATTTTAAAATAAAGGTACTTTGAGTACTTATTCTATTTTGATTGAGTTAATCTTTTCAGTTTTCTGTATTTTTCACTAATTTATTGAGTTGACTTCATTCAAATACCTACTAGTAGCAAATATTAATTAAAAAAAGAAAATTTATTGATTTGACTTTATTTAAAATACCTATTGTAAAATTATTAATTGAAAAATTAGAAATTTTATTGAGTTGACTTTATTTAGAATACCTATTAGTAAGAAATATTAATTAAAAATTTTAGATGCATAATAGTGAAAATTTCACTTCCACCACTCAAAATTGTGGCGCTATTATGGAACATTAAGTTCATATTTGATATAAATGAGTCAAAACAGGTTATATTGATTTTTTTAATCAAAATCACATGGGTCAATTAGGGTCAAATCATTTTCGAACCAATCCACCATTCGGTAGCCCAAGTACTACTTAGGAAGAGGGTTTCCTTGAGAGAGCGACTTGTGTGCCATTTTGAAACATGAGCGTTCCCATTTCAAGTGTGCTTTTTAAGGACACATGTCGCTCAATTGATGAACTTTCAATTTGTTGCACCAACACAACTTGTATATTAAATATTTTCTCTCAAAGGAAACATTTAGTAGCCATGTAGTAGCATTAGCGTCGCAATCAGGACACTTGATGGAAACTTATGTTGCTCTTGATCAACAAGTTCAGTTATATCTAAAGAATCACACCATGCAAAAAATTGTCGTGTGCATTTATTCTTTTTTTACTTCTTTTCTACGCTTTTTGTCCATCACATATTTGATGAAATGATTATAGGGACATTACAATTATTAAATCTGCTTATTAAAATGTTGCCTAAATTTCGACCCCCAAAAAAAAAATGCTTAAGTGATTCGACACAATCAATGAGTGGTATCACACTTTCAAGTTTTGTTTCGCGTTTAGCATTCAACACAACACATATTGATGATTTGTACTAGAGTAGTATTTTAAGCATCTTCAATTTTGATTGCAAAATTTCAGATTTGATTATATCATCTAAAATTTTAAAATTCAGTTACACTTCTGCCATGAGTTTAGAATTTTAAATGCACTAATCTCAAAAAAGTTGACATTCTAAGTGTTATTGCTTCCCCCTCCCCCAATTAAAAGAAAAGATTGAAAGGGGCTGAGCGCTCTTTGTACTGAAGGGTGTATCAATTTTTGCCATTTTTAATTCTCCAATTTATCATTTGTAATGATGTTTTGGCAATTTTTGTACTCTTAGTTTTATTTTAAAATAAATGCACTTTGAGTACTCATTCCATTTTAGTTGAGTTAATTTTTTTCAGTCTTCTGTATTTTTTTTTTTTTTTTTTTTACTAATCTATTGAGTTGACTTCATTTGAAATACCTATTAGTAATAAATATTAATTAAAAATTAAGATGCATAACAGTGAAAATTTCACTTCAGTTGCTCAAGATTATGGCTCTATATTGGGACATTAACTTTGTATTTCATATAAATGAGTAAGAAAAAAGTTATATAGGTCATTTTTTTATCAAAATTACAGGGATCAATTAGGGCTTAACCATTTTCGAACCAATCATTTGACAGGCCTGAGTATTCCTTCGAAGAGGGTTTCCTCAAGAGAGCGACTCATTTCAAAGGAAAACAAGGACGGGATTTGCAAGAAGCAGTGGAGTTTCCTTTTCAGACATTGAATTCGACGAAACTAATGATCCGAGATGCTTCCCCGAAGCTTCTTGGAAAAAGTGGAAAAAAGAAAGAGAGGCAAAAAAATTGCTCAGATTAAGTTCATATAAGGTGAAGAGTGAGAATTTCTATATTTCATTGAGTCAATGGGACAGTCAAAATCCTAAGATAATCATAAAGACATCCAACGGTGGACCCAAAAATGAGAATTTACTCTTCCTCTCTCGGTGTCGAATAGGCACCGCGTCAAAAAGACTAATGCTAAAAAGGAAAAAGAAGAGCAACAGTAAATAATTGAACGATGTTTCTCTGTTTTCTCTCTCTTTGCTATTCTCCTTCGTCCCAGTGAAGATATAAACCTGACAGATAACGACCCGGTCTGCAAAGCTCACATTCGAGAAGATGTTTGTACAATAGTAATCCCTTCTAAATATCCTGTCAGAGTTCTCCGGATGCCCCAACCCCGCCCCGCCCCGGCCCACCTGCCTGCTATCTTCTTATGCTATCTTCTTTTAAATTTCACCAAAAATCGCTGTCCGCATCCCCATCTCATAAACTGAGATTTTGCACGAATTTCCTAAGCTTGTCCCCTCGACTTGCGAAACTCTCCTCTGCTACTGAGCAGGCGTCGACCGATTGCCACGACAGGCCGCTCGGATGGCTTCCAAGCTTCCCTCTCGGCAATCTATTCAACTACTCTCCACAGAAGTAGTAGAATTGGCAGGAGCTTTCCTCAATTAGAGCTCCCGCTAATCCTCAAACAACCAAAAATTGGACGTATCACCGCGCACCGGCTATCAGCCGCAGCTCACATCGCGCCACGCGACGTCGAGTGCTTCGGCCAGAGATACATTAGGGATACGGTCCAACACACACGCCAGATTTCGATTTGCATTAGCTGGAACGATCGCACAATCTCGACTGACAATGCAGAACGGCGGGGGACAATCATAGATTAGGTCGCACGGACAAGCGCGCGGATGAGGTTGGGTTACCTGAGAGGAGAAGAACTTGGCGGAGATGGTGGCGGGAGCGGCCATGAATCCGGCGGTGATGCCCCACGCGTAGCCTCTTCCGATGCGAATCTCCATCGCAGCCTCGCAGGTCGTCGAGATCCGTTACAGAACGGAAGATGATGAACGGTTTGCAACGGATCGGAAAACTTTGCCGGAGAAAGCTGGAAAGGGAATAAGTGTTTTCCCGGGAAAACGAGAAGAGAAGAAAATCAAGTCGGGTCGGGTTAAAGGCGGGTCTCCCCCGGCCCAAGATGAGGATCGATGGGCTTCATACGGGTATGGGCTTTCAAAAATAAGTACAAATTTGACTTCTTTCTCCTGCTTCTTTCTATTTCCTCTTGTTTTTGCCCCGATATTTTGGGCTTTAATATCTTTAGGATGCAACTTAAAAGGTTTAATGAGGTATTTCTCATCAAATCTTACTCTCACTTGATATTTTCTCAATTCGGGTGTGTCACAAGCACGTCATACATTCACACTTAGAAAATAATTATTCCAAAAACAAAAAGTCTGGAGCTTTTCTCGCTCTACAAAATTTCTTGCCATCTCCCATCCATTTAACAGAACTATTGCAGGAGCGGGGAGAGGACAATGGGCAGATGGCAGAGTGGGCAAGCTTGGCAGCGATAGGGATCTTTGGCTCAAGGTTTCCCACCACAAGGTGCGTAAAGGGATAAGGATCCATCGGCGGCAAGCTTGTTGCCAGAGACTCCGAGTGTGCTCTTCGCTGCGGCCTAACTTTTACATACTTTTTTTTAGTCCTTCAGTTCGATGGATTTAGTTGATGTCACGATATAATTAGTGATAAAAGTGGATATGCCACTACAAAATGCCGGGTCAATCGGCATCTCTTAAACGGTTCCATTTTCACATTCCATGGATTAGAATTCCCCATGTAGGTAGGGAAATTGTTAAACTTTACAACTTTAGAGTGATGTTAAGCTGAAATTGTAAAATAAACATACAAAGCAAACATAAATACACTCCACCCATGATACCACACTGTTCTGCAAACGTAATACAAGTCACTCATGAGTCATGCCTGATCTTAAGAATTTAGTCTCCATCATGATATTATACAGCATTACACAACAAAAAGCATCTGTTGATAATAGCAAATTTACTCTCTTTTAACTTGAGGACTTGCCAGAGTTCGAGAAAAAATAATTTCATCTGGATGGTCTAATCAAGGCTAGGCTTCTTTAGATGGCCATGAATCTCTGCGCTCCATTTACTACCGTTAGCTCATCCACAAACGATTCCATAAGTTGGCATTTGTAGGTGTTGACAATAGTGAGATCTTAAAGCTGAAATACTCTGTTGGTGACATAAAGTAGCAATGAAATAATCATTTCCAGATGAGACTATAAAGACCGTGACAGATGCTTAGCGGAAGTATGGAAGTGCGATTTATATAGAGAGAATGGAGAAGAAGAAAAGCAGACGCTCTAGCTAAATAACTTGGCAACCTATAAACAAACTATGCAGCCCAATCGTAGCAACAATGGAAAGCCGGTGAAACTACAAATAATCTCCATCGTGGAGCGTTATTAGAGTAGCATGCGGCAAAATACAGCCAGATGTTAGTGCTTGACCACAGAGCGGCTGCAGTATTTCGTGAATAAATAAATGACTTACTTAGTGCAGGGCCAAGGGAGATACCTGAGTGAGATCTTAGTAAAAAGGAGGGATTGTAAAGCAAGATATACGATCATGTGACCAGCACACGGTCAATCACGATGCAGCGAATGTGCGATACTAGGGGCCAATCTTTCCCTTTCTTCCGCTGGCATCTTTTCGCCAGCAAAGGGCTCCCATGGATAAATAGATCGGAAATGGAGGATGACAAGCCTTCCGCTGGCATGGATCGAAGACTTCCGCACATACCTATGCGGAATTTTTTGAGACAAGTGAGGTGGTGGAGCCCTAAGTTATCCAGTGATTTTAGACCCGTAAGATAAATCGACGGAGAGGTAAGAGAAGCGGGCAAAATTTGTCCCTCTTTTGGGAAGGAATTGAGCTTAGGACAGTCGCTAATGGACAGGTTTTCAAGGGAGCTCAGGCTATGAAGCCCTTTGGAGTTCAGGGACGTCAGATTCTCAAAGCGAGATATATTCAGAGAGGTAAGAGAGGTTGGGAGAAGCCCTATCTCAGGAAATGATTCTATATTTTTCTCTTGCCCAATGGCAAAAGATTTAAGAGAGCATAGTGATTGAAGACCCCAATCCTTGTGGCCAGTGATGAGCTTGTCACAAGTAAAGAGAGAAAGCGCGACCAACTTGGAGAGTAAACCCCGCTCAGGAAATGACTCGACTTGTGGATATTGTCAGTGACCGAAGCGAAGGAAGGGAAACCTGCATGTTTTCTGGCAGATACTTTAGATGACGGCAGTCATTCAAATCTAATGAAGTGAGGCATGGGGCAGCCAATCCTCCCGCAGGGAAAGATCTAAATTCAGGGCAATGTCTAATTTCCATCGAATGGAGAAGAAGTGGAGAACCGTCTGAATTTGAAAGATGTTCCAATTTTTGAATCCCCCTTAATTGAATATTCTTAAGTGAGGGAAAAATTTCCAGAGGGAAGGATATAAGTGAATCGCAGCTCCACGTCAAGACTAAATATTGGAGAGATTCATGGCATCTGTGTATTGGCAACTCTATTTCATGACTGCCTCCGAGATTGAGTCTTGTCATATTAGGAGGAAGAAACCTCAAGGGAATGGTCGAAAGATTCATGATTTCCATATCTCGTAACTCAGTGCCATTTAGGAGAGGCTCAACTCCCGAAACCTTTCCACAATCATCCAAATTGATCTCATGGAGAAGTGGTGCAAATGGTAGAGAAGAGGTTAGCTGTGGGCACTTTTCAATGGACAAGGCTGTTAGAGAAGGGAGATGGCCGGGTAAACCTCCACTTAACTCGGGGCAATTTCTGTCGGGATTTTTCGGATTCCCAAAAACCGGATTCGACACTAAATCGAATCCCTAAATTTGTGCGGAAGACGAGCCCGGGAAAAACACATGCATCACAGATCTTAAGATACATCACATAATCAAAAGTATCTTGTTAGCCACAGATTAAGCACCAATGCCAATATGAGGAAGAGAATTTGGTCCTGTTCGATCCAATGACACAAATTTGCCTTGAAGGGAAGAAGGGTGTTGCCTCTTACTTACTGTTCTTTCTTTTGGAAGTGTTTTTGAGGGAGAGAGGGAGGAGGAACGTACGTTGCTTCAAAAGGTGCGTTCCTCCCTCTCTTTTCCCCCTTAAATACGTCTTTCTAAAAGACGTGTCCCTTTAGCAAACACGTTTCCCCAAAAGTTAGGACCCTTCATCATATCTCTCCATCCATGAGCCCTAATATTGTGGGTCAGGCTTTTAGGCCCAACATGGGCGGACGAGCCAACTTAGGCCCATCACATTAATTAATTAAAATCATCATCTCCCACTCACACATGGTGAGCGGAACGGGATCCTCTTAACCTCTTTTCAACATTCATATCGGTGAATAATCCGTGCGACCAGCATACTTTGAGAGCTCGTTGCCATACATACATTATGAATATATAACAGCTCATAATGGGCATCACACTCTGAGTAAATTTAGTATGCAATACCCTAGATTGATCGATCACATTTATATCTTCCTTGATCTCTTTTAAATAATGATATATATTGTATTCACAATTATGATTATCCCAAAGACAATCATAATTGGTTGACCAGTGAATACAAAAACTACAATGTGATTCTCCAAATTCTATCTTCTTCTTTCTTTCAAACTCTCAATTTCAGTTCAGTTTGCTTTTCTAGAAATGTCCCATTAGATCGAATCAATTCATGACCATTGGTAACATCCTAAGATAGCAAACACTAAATAGAAATCTTGAGAATAAGTAAGAGTCATGAGGGTACTAAAATTGAGGAACTCTTTCCCTCAAGAGTCTCACATGGCATAAAAGTTGAGATCAAACTTTTGCCACTCTTATTAGTCGTCTCATGCATACGTAGTATGAAATACGTATTATGGTATTAACTCCTTTCCCATGGAGCGTATGTCTACACCTTCAATACTGTACAAATGATAGTTCAGACATATCTAATGTCTAACTTGAGTTCACGTATCTACTCATTCACAAAATTCATCAGAAGTCACATCTGGCATCTTAGACAGATAAAGTAAAATATGTGGGGTATTTTACTTTTAGACATAATACATATCATGTCCTTATCTTAACACTTAGTTAAGGCGACATATATATTTTAAGCTTGAGCTCTCGATTATCACCTAGATAATAAGCTTAAAAACCGTCTTATCTCTATTTATCACATAGTAAATAGAAGCGATTACCCATGTGAGTGGGCTAATCTTATATCTGTCCGACATATTTTCTCAACTTAATGTAATATGCTGAGTATTAAGATGCATAAAGATCAAACAAAGATTCATAGGCATTAATGATGAAAACACAAATTCGTCAAATATGAACACTTAAGGGAAATTACAATATTCAGTACATCAGCCTCTACGCAGTCCTAGAAATTTCACATGCCACAAAACACATCTCTAGGTATTGGCTTTATCATTGGATCTGCTACCATTCTATGCGTAGGTATGTACTGTAAGTTCACATCTTTTCGTGCAACCATATCTTTGACAAAGTTATACATGATATCTATATGTTTGGTCTTGCCATGATATTTTGGATCTTTATGGTACGCTATAGTTGCTTGGCTATCACAGTTAACCAATAATGGATTTGCAGCTTTTTCAATAACACCTAAATGATCCAAAAATCTCTTAAGCCAAACTCCTTCTTGTACCGCTGCTAATAATGCCACGAACTCAGCTTCCATCATAGACAAGGCTATACATGTTTATTTCTTACCGCACCAACATATGGCACCATTATTCAGTAAGAAAAATAAAAAATATAGGTAGATTTCCTTTCATCTAAATCTCCTCCTCAATTAGTATCTAAATAGCCTTTGAGTCGCAGATCCTTTCCTTGATAACTCGGTATATAATCAGCAGTTCCCTTTATATACCTAAGTATTTTTAACAGCTTTCCAGTGTGCTTGACCTGGATTGGATTTGTATCTACTTACCATTCTAACTGCAAAGCATATCTCAGGTCTTGTACACATCATAGCATACATCAAGCTCCCAACAGCACTAGCATAAGGAACATGTTTCATCTATTCATTCTCTTATGGAGTCCTTGGACACAGTCTATGATTCAATCCTTCACCTTTTGCAATAGGAGTGTCTATGGGTTTACAATCTCGCATACGAAATTGTTCAAGAACCTTATTTATATATGTTTCTTGCGAAAGAGATAACGACCTCTTCGAACGATCTCTTGAAATCTTAACTCTAAGAATGTATGTAGCCTCACCCATATCTTTCATCTCAAAGTTGGAAGATAACCAACTTTTGATGGTACTAACAAACTCCATATTTCTTCCGGCAATTAGTATATCATTAACATATAATGATATGATCACAAATTGATCTTTGGATCTTTTGATATACACATAATGATTCTCATCAATCATTGTAAAATTATATGTCATTATAGCATTATGAAAACGTATGTACCATTGTCTTGACGACTGCTTAAGGCCATATATCGATTTCAAAAGTCGACATACTTTTCCTTCTTGGCCTTTCGTAATGAAACTAACAGGTTGTTCCATATATATTTCCTTATCCAATTCTCCATTGAGAAAAGCAATCTTTACATCCATTTGATGTAAATCAAGATCCATACTTGCCACTATTGCTAGAATAATGCGAATTGAGATAAATCTCACAACAGGGGAAAATGTTTCCTCATAATCAATTCCTTCCTGTTGATTATACCCTTTTGCAACAAGGCAAGCTTTATATCTTTCTATCGAGCCAGCAGCTTTACGCTTTATTTTGAGAACCCACTTGTTCCCAATGGCTTTACGTCCTTTTGGAAGATCAACCAGTTCCCAAACATGGTTTAACTTCATTGACTCCATTTCCTCTCCCATTGCATGCATCCATTTTTCCTTACTAGGGCAACTTAGAGCCTCATGTATATTTCTTGGCTCATCCTCATCTTGTGGAGCAATCATGAAAGTTTCCCCTTCAATGTCAAAAGGTCGACAGGGAATACTTTTGCGACTTGCTCACCGTATGAGAGATTGTACACTTTGCATATAATTTCCCATTATGCTCCCACTAGGATTAGATAATGATGATGTCGTCTCATCATGTGGTTGTGATGGAGAATGAGTTGAATTCAATTCATCACTTCTTATATTACTCCCACTTGGACGAACTCCACTAATATCATTATCTTGATCCAATGTTTCAAATAAGGAGTGATCTTCACCTATTTCGCTCTTATTAGAAAATTCATTCTCTAAGAATGTGACATCCCGTGATTCAAATTCAGTTATACTCCCACTTTCCTGCTCACCTATGAATACATACCCTTTGGAGTGTTCAGAGTATCTTATGAAAATACTCTTCTTTCCTCTAGGACCTAATTTCCCAAATTTGTGAGAGGGCTCATGAGTATAGGCAGCACAATCCCATGGCTTAAGAAAACTTAAGTCCGGTTTTCTACATGTCCATAACTCATATGGAGTGAAAGTAACTGATTTGGAAGGCACCCGGTTAAGTATAAAGGCAGCAGTTAATAACGCATCACTCCAGAAAGTGATAGGTAAGTTAGCATGCGCCATCATGGACCTAACCATTTCCAGTAGGGTTCTGTTTCTTCTCTCTGCAACACCAATTTGTTGAGGAGTATATGGAATAGACAACTGCCTTTCTATTCCTTTTTCATCACATAATTTTCTGAACTCATCAAATAAATATTCTCGATCTCGATCGGATCTCAATGCTTTTATTTTCTTGTCTAATTGATTCTCTACCAAGTACATAAATCTTTTGAAACAACTAAATGCTTTAGATTTATGAGAAATCAAATAAACATATCCGAATCGAGTATAATAATCTATAAATGTGATGAAATAAATAGCCCCATACCTTCCTCTCACATTCATTGAACCACAGATGTCAGAATTGATTAAATGCAGAAGAAATTCAGCTCTTTTATATTTTCCAAATGGTTTCATTGTCGTTTTCCTTACTAGGCAATGCTTACATATGGGCAAATCGACTTTTCCAATGTTGCCCATGTTGCCCAACAAGCCCTCTTTGGCTACTCTATTTATACGTTATTGGTCAATATGACCAAGTCTAACGTGCCACACATTCACATTATTATCATATGAATTAGGAGACGTGAGAAGGGAATAACAAACATTTGCATTAACATAGTCAATATCTAATACAATGAAACTATTCAGAAAATAACCACAATCATGGAAATTTGTATCTAAAAACAAATCCACACCTCTATTATGGAAGTTCATATTAAAACCTAGCTTGACCAACACTAAAACAGATACTAAATTTCGATGAATCTCCGGAGCATACAATACATCATGTAAGAACAAAGTGCGTCCACCACGCATATTCAGTTGGCAGGTGCCAATTCCTTTTACTTCAGCTCTGGAGTTGTTTCCCACATAGATCCACTTAGTTCCAGTTGGTACTTGTCGGAATTCCACGAAGAATCCTCTATCATTCGCTACATGGTCTGTTGCTCTGAATCTACAGCTCACAAAGGATTGGATTCAGCCAATAATACAGAACTTGACACATAAGCAAAGTTCTCAAATGTACAAGAGGTGCTTACCTTTTTCGGCTCACGACAGTCGCGAGCATAGTAATCATTCTTGTCACAATTGTAACACCTTACCCTTGAGGACGTTTTCCTCTCTTGTGTTGGTTAACTTTTGGTTTCTTGCAAGAAGGACTTGATTCTTTGCATTCCCATATATTGAATCAATACGCTTGCGCTTAGAGCTCAAAGCCCTTTCTGAGCTAGAACCAGCATTGCAAATATCCATTTTCGGCTCGAATGCCGTTGGGCAGTCCTCTACTAGCTCAAGGTGGCGCACGACATCCTCAAGATCTTCCATAACATGGTCAAGAGCTTCTATTGCTTCTTGCTTTTTCAGCACATATTGAATCTTCATATTCAATATTTCACAATTGTTGCCGTTCAAATCAGCAATTACGTTCTTAGTTGCTGAAACCATCGATCTAAACACATCATACATATATGCACGAATAATTAATGCTTATCATTTATGCATCCACTTTGTACAGACCCATCATATTAATGAATAATTTCAAGTAAGTTTTCAGAATCAAAAGGTCACTATGTTTCCAATCATCCTCCAAAAATCCTAACTTAAAACTATCATTAATGTAATTGTCTTATGCAAAATAAATTTTATAGAGCTATAAAAACTTCTATGAACTACACACAGCAATCAGCAATAACAGAAAGTATGTAATATTTGACATTCAATAGAATAATAATGCTTTCACATAATACAACATATCCATTACACTAAGTAATATATACAGAGGAAAATATCAATATAGAAAGAGATATTTACACCCAAAACATTTCAAACTAATCTAAGAAATAAATAGGGAAAGTTCCTGCTAATCTATCGCGAAAATATTTAAGAAATCTGAAGGCACATTTGCCAACCATGGAAAAACTTTTAGAGAGCTCTCATGTCGGCTCCAAGGCGCATTCACTTTGCGCCATGTGGCACTCAATCTAAGGGTTGATGTTTTGGTTAACTCAATCCTATAGTACTCTCTTACAAAAGCTACTACCAGCCTCCTATAACTCGGGACCACGTTGACCTCCCATAGGCGATCTCACATTGCTTGCCATTCAGGTGGAAGAGTGTTCTTGAAGGTCGGCACCTTCTCAAAATCCAGTATAAGATAACCATTCCAAATGATTTCCTGTATCATCTAATTGACCTTGATCACATGTGATACTAAATCACCGTTATGCCACCAATAATTAGTTAACTCTGTCATCAGCCTTTTAAGTCTTGCACTTCCTTCGTCCGTTCTCGGGACTGCAGGTATCCGTGCATAACGCATCATAGTTCCTGCAACAAATGCAGAACTAAAAAATGGATCACTTGTAATCCATAATGAACATAAGGGAAAATACACAATTTTCCATGATTTATGCAACAAATGCAGAACAAAAATGGATTACTTATAACTCATATAGACATAATTTAAAAAGAAACACATTCTTTCCCTTTTTTTTTTTTTTTTTTTTTTTGGGTCAACGGTCAAAGTCAATGGTTAGCCGGGTCGGGTCGCCAGTCGGGCCAGGTCGGTCGGACGGGCCATGGGCCCTAAACCCGTGGGCTAGGCTTTTAGGCCCAACATGGGCGGACGGGCCAACTTAGGCCCATCACATTAATAATTAAAACCATCAGAAACGATGTTTTGCCTATTGTTCAATCTTCCCAAAGGATTGTATATATGAGAAGGACCAGGTGATCTTACTTTGGATTGCTAAGGGCTTGCTAAAACAACCTAATGACAGCAGGACATTAGAGGAAGCAGGTGATCAGTGTTTCTGTGATCTTGTGTCTAGATCTTTGCTTCATAGAGAAAGTGATGTTGAATTGAGCTTCTATATGAATGACCTAGAACTAAGCGATGTCAAATCAAGCTTTTTGATGCATGACCTGGTTAATGACTTAGCAAGATACGTAGCTGGTCGATCTTTTTTTTAGCTTGGATGGAGGCAATGCACACCGGGTGTCCTCAAGCACTCGCCATTTGTCATTTGTAAGAACTGAGTATGATGTCGCTTCCAGATTCATAGTGTTAGCCGGGGCAATGAATTTGCATACTTTCCTGCCGCTGACCGTGCGTCATGGGAGATTTTTCAAGGTCAAGTTGTTAACTGATGATGTACTGCATGTTCTGTTGCCGACCCCGAGACAGTTGAGGGTGCTATCTTTGTCTCATTATTAGAGAATCTCTACGTTGCCCAGTTCAATTGGATCCTTGAAGCATCTGCGTTATTTGAATCTCTCCTATAATACAAGTCTAAGCAGATTGCCTGATTCAATAACAGCTCTATACAACTTGCAAACCTTAATTCTTGCTTGTCGGTCTCTCACTTTGAGTTATCGAGCAACATGGGCAGCCTAACCTGTCTGCATCATCTCGCTATAAGGTGGACACCCCTGAAGAGAATGCCGTTGGGGATGAACAGACTGTAGGATTTACGGACATTAACAAATTTCGTGGTGGCCGAAAACGGTGGTACCGGGGTTAAGGAGCTAGGGGAGCTAGGGGATCTTATGGGTACACTCTGCATACAGGAACAGTTTATGCTAATCTATCAGTCATGCCACCGATAATTAGCTAACTCAGTCATGTGATACTAAATCACCGTCATGCCATCGATAATTAGCTAACTCTGTCATCGGCCTTTTAAGTCTTGCATTTCCTTTGTTCGTTCTCGGGAATGCAGGTATCCGTGCATAACGTATCATAGTTCCTGCAACAAATGCAGAACTAAAATATGGATCACTTGTAATCCATAATGAACATAAGGGAAAATACACAATTTTCCATGATTCATCCAATAAATGCAGAACAAAAATGGATTATTTATAACCCACATAGACATAATTTAAAAAGAAACACATTCTTTCCCTTCTTCTTTTTTTTTTTTTTTTTTTTTGGGTTAACGGTCAAAGTTTACGGTCAACGGTCGAGGTCGGCCGAGTCGGTCGGACCGACCCGGCACGTGCCGCAAGCGTGCAGCGACGTCACGATGACGTCGGCTAGCGTGTGCCTCGCACGCGCCATCGACCGCCCCGGCGCATGTGCATCGCACGTGCGCGCGTGGTGCGTGCAAGCTCCGGCTGCGCGTGGGGACACGTCCGGCAACCTTTGGCAGCGTTCCGCCACTCGTCATGCTCATCTCGACGAGGCCTTTGACCCTACGCCATTAGAAATCGATTTCGACTTACAGAAAATCGAAAAAAAAAAAAAAAAAAAAAACAATGAAAGTGCTCGGGTGTCGGGATTTCTCCGCCTCGATCGGTGTCGGCCGAATTCTTTTCACAAAAAATCAATAAAAAAAATTCATAAACATGAAAGGGGTCGGGAAAAACATAAATAAGGATCAGGAAACATGAACTGGCTTTGATACCAATGTCAGGATTTTTCGGATTCCCAAAAACCGAATTCGACACTAAATCGAACCCCTAAACTTGCGTAGAAGACGAGACCGGGAAAAACACATGCATCACTGATCCTAAGGCACATAACAGAATCGAACGTACCTTCTTAGCCACAGAGTAAGCACCAACACCGATATGAGGAAGAGAATTTGGTCCTGTTCGATCCGATGACGCCAATTCGCCTTAAAAGGAAGAAGGGTGTCACCTCTTACTTATTGTTCTTTCTTTGGGAAGTGTTTTTGAGGGAGAGAGGGAGGAGGAACGTACGTTGCTTCAAAAGGTGCATTCCTCCCTCTCTTTTACTCCTTAAATACGTCCTCTCCAAAGGACATGTCCCTTCAGCAAAGACGCTCTCCCAAAAGTTACGACCCTTCATCATATCCCTCCATTCATAGGCCCTAATATTGTGGGCCAGGCTTTTAGGCCCAACATGGGCGGACGAGCCAACTTAGGCCCATCACATTAATTAATTAAAACCATCAATTTCTAATACAAAGCTCCTGCATATGTGCAAAGGCAAGATCACCTGTCTCTATCGCAAAAGAAGCCCACTCTTTCCAGCTGCGCAAGTTAGCAAATTCCAAGTACTTAAGTGACTGAAAAGGTACACAGTTACTACCATTGAATTCAGTACCCACACTTGTATTTGATTATCAACTTCTCCAGAGATGGTTGCTGTCCTAAAGGAGGCAATGACACACAGTGCTTCCAAGATTCAAGACGCACGACTAACATATTAGAGAATGAACCATGTCCCAGCCAATCGAGAAAATGACTTACCACTATAGGATGCAATGATAAGCTCTTTCAAGTTTCAGTGAGGTTGCGGCTTGTCCAATACATTTAAGCAATTTTGCTGCATAATATTGTTATCAGAACCCCATTCCAGTACTAACCCTTTCAAGTACCTTTTTCCCTGCAAATTGACTATTTCGGCATCTTGGTAACTATCAACAAACTGCAAACCGTGTATGCAGAGTGTACCCATAAGATCCCCTAGCTCCCTAACCCTGGTACCACCGTTTTCGGCCACCACGAAATTTGTTAATGTTCGCAAATCCTACAGTCTGTTCATCCCCAACGGCATTCTCTTCAGGAGTGTCCACCTTATATCGAGATGATGCAGACAGGTTAGGCTGCCCATGTTGCTCGATAACTCAGTGAGAGACCGACAGCAAGCAAGAATTAAGGTTTGCAAGTTGTATAGAGCTGTTATTGAATCAGGCAATCTGCTTAGACTTGTATTATAGGAGAGATTCAAATAACGCAGATGCTTCAAGGATCCAATTGAACCGGGCAACGTAGAGATTCTCTAATAATGAGACAAAGATAGCACCCTCAACCTGTCTCGGGGTCGGCAATGAACATGCGGTACCTCATCGTTAACAACTTGACCTTGAAAAATCTCCCATGACGCACGATCAGCGGCAGGAAAGTATGCAAATTCATTACCCCGGCTAACACTCCGAATCTGGAAGCGACATCATACTTAGTTCTTACAAATGACAAATGGCGAGTGCTTGAGGACACCCGGTGTGCATTGCCTCCATCCAAGCTAAAAAAAGATCGACCAGCTACGTATCTTGCTAAGTCATTAACCAGGTCATGCATCAAAAAGCTTGATTTGAAATCGCTTAGTTCCAGGTCATTCATATAGAAGCTCAATTCGACATCACTTTCTTTATGAAGCAAAGATCTAGACACAAGATCATAGAAGCACTGATCACCCGCTTCCTCTAATGTCCTGCTGTCATTAGGTTGTTTTAGCAAGCCCTCAGCAATCCAAAGTAAGATCAGCTGGTCCTTCTCATATATACAATCCTTTGGGAAGATTGAACAATAGGCAAAACATCGTTTCTGATGGTTTTAATTATTAATGTGATGGCCTAAGTTGGCCCGTCCGCCCATGTTGGGCCTAAAAGCCTAGCCCACGAGTTTAGGGCCCATGGATAGAGGGATACGTTAAAGAGTTGTAACTTTTGGGGGAGCGTCTTTGCTGAAGGGACACGTCCTTTGGAGAGAATATATTTAAGGGAGAAACAAAGAGGGAGGAACGTACCTTTTAGACAGTATGTACGTTCCTCCTCCCTCTCTCCTTTCCAAACTCTCCAAAAAGAAAAGTAAGAGAAAGAGACGACACTCTCTTCCCTACAAGGCTAATTGGCGTCATCGGATCGAAAGGGATCGGTTTCTCTTCCTCATATCGGCATCGGTGCTTAATTTGTGGCTAACAAGGTAAGTTCGACTCGTGATGTGCCTTAGGATCGGTGATGTATGTGTTTTTCCGAGCTCGTTTTCTGCACAAGTTTAGGGGTTCGATTTAGTGTCGAATACGGTTTTGGGAATCCGAAAAATCCGGACATCGGTATCGAGCGGGGTCATGTTTCCCGATCCTTATTTATGTTTTTCCCAACCCCTTTCATGTTTATGAATGTTTTTTATTGATTTTTCATGAAAAGAATTCGACCGGGGTGGAGAAATCTCGACAACCGAGCACTGTTCATCGTTTTTTCGATTTTCTATAAGTCGAAATCGATTTCTGATGGCGTAGAGTTGAAGGCCTCGTTGAGACGAGCATGAAGAGTGGCGGAACGTTGCCAACGGCCGCCAGACGTGCCCCCACGCATAGCCGGAGCTTGTACGCGCCGATTCGTAGATGCAGGCGCCTGCGTCGCACGCGCGCACGTGCGACGCACATGCATAGGGGCGGTCGATGGTGCATGCGAGGCACACACCAGCTGACGTCAGCTGCACGCGTGCCGGGTCAGTTCGTCCGACCCGGCCCAACCGGCGACCCGACCCGGCTGACCATTGACTTTGACCGTTGACCCAAAAAAAATAAGGGAAAGAATGTGTTTCTTTTTAAATTATATCTATGTGGATTATAAGTAATCCATTTTTGTTCTACATTTGTTGCATAAATCATGGAAAATTGTGTATTTTCCCTTATGTTCATTATGGATTACAAGTGATCCATTTTTTAGTTCTGCATTTGTTGCAGGAACTATGATGCGTCATGCACGGATACTTGCATTCCCGAGAACGAACGAAGGAAGTGCAAGACTTAAAAGGCTGATGACAGAGTTAGCTAATTGGGTTATCCAGTTCCTCATTCATGATAGTAAATAATTTCCTCTCACATGCAATATGATCACTGGCTCCAGAATCAATAATCTAAGTAATTCTCGATAAATCAATTGTCAGGCAATGAGAAATACCTGTAAAGCTACTCCCCCTTTTTGGGATGTCTAATTTTTGTATGGCCTGCATCAACTATTGGTATTCACCATGCGTAATTGCTTGATTTATCTGCCTTGTGGGTTGGTATGCTGCGGCCGAAATCTCCTTTCCTCTTTTTTCTCCGGGCCGGCCATGCAACTTCCAGCAATTTTCAATTGTGTGATGAGGCCTTTTACAAAAATCACAATATAATTTTCCCTTGCTTTTTTGATTGGGCCCATTCGGCCCGTAGCCATGTGCCCCATAACTGTTTGATTTAAAAAAACTCAGCCCACTCGGCCCATACGGAATCTTCGAATATTGGCCACCGTTGGATTCTTTTAAAAACAATCCATCTCCACCGTCCGATTCTCCAGGGACACGCGCGCCCCTTGAGCCGTCGGATCGCTACAAGTGATCCTGTTCGTCGAAGCTAGGTCCTTTATAAGGCCTCTGATCCGTCGCGTGCATTAGGGTTTTCGAACCCCTCTCGCTCCTTGTGGCTAGGGCCAGGGTTTCCGAAGCCCCCTTTCCCTCTATCGAGGCCAATCTCTGGCTCTCCTCTTGCACCGTAAGCTGGAATATGCGGCCAATCGATGGTGCATGCTCCATAGCAAGGATCTGCGACCTGAAATGGAGGTAAGATTCGTTGAGGATGAGTAAAAAATGTGTCGCCTTTTCTCGATCCTTAATTGCCTTGTATTGTTAGAGGGTGGCTTCGGGCCCCTCGAGCTTCTCTTCTGCTGCTTCCAGCTCGTTCCAGAGGGTTGAGAGCTTGTTGAAGCACGTCGTTACAGACGTGTTTCCTTGCTTCAGCTCGGCAAGGGCTTGGTGCAACGAGAAGATTCTCGCCCAGTCGAGCTTGCCATACATCTCCTTTATATTGTCCCAAAAAGTTTTCGCGTCCTTTGTGGGAGGTAAGCCGACTGCTATTTCGAGGTTAATGCAGTTTTCAATCCATGTGCGTACCATTTGGTTGCATTTCTTCCATTATCGCGCTAATTTGTCATCGATTGGTAACGGTATTGTTCCATCGATAAACCCCTATTTATCTTTTGTTAGGAGGGCTCTACGGAACTCGCGCGCCCAGTTTGAGTAGCGCTCCAGTCCTGTGAGAGGGTGGCTGATAAGCCGCAACGCAGATCCATCGGTGTTGGAGACGTACAGCGTGTCGCCGGGTTCTGGGCGACCCATGGCGGCCGCGAAAAGGGAAAGGTATGTAGCCTGTCGGAAAATTCAAATTGAAGGGCCCTGTCGCCCCTGTTGCTCCCGCATTTGAATCGGTATTTGATCCGCCCGTCTACTCGATATTGATGGTTGAGCCTGCCCCAATATTGGCCGGTAGGCCTCCATCAATCTGTGTCCCTTGTTGACCCGGCAATGATGTATGGATCCATGAAAATGGCATCCACTGGTAAGGATAGCCAGAAAAACTGAGCCAGAACAGGTCCCCACTGCATCGATTGGGGCGGGTTTTGTATCGACACTTGATTAATGGGGATAAGTATGGGTCTGGGTTGAACGGAAAGTGGACTGAATTAATTCAATTTTCTATTCCTAAAAGAAGTAGAATTGACATTTTAATAGTTTGGTTCCCGATTCTCGAGTAAGAATCAAATCGGAGATTGATGAATCGTGATGACATATTTTGAATTTTTAATAATTAAATCGAAAATTGATGAATCATAATCACATACTTCGAATTTTTAATGTTTATTTTATTTTACTCTTATGTGTTTTATGAATTGTTATTATTGCCCCATGGAATTTTCATTATTGTGTTTTTTTTTTCATTTTGCTTAACTAAGAATTTAAAAAAATGAAGAAAATAAAATAGATATTGGCCAGTTTCTAGATAGACATTGAATTGATTGACATGGTGAGTAGGTTTAAAATTTCAGAATATTTAAAGTAAGTTTTAGATTTCAAAAATTTGGAACCGATTTTTACAAGATAGGTCTCGTCACGAAACTTGAGGGCCAGCAAGCCCTCCGACAGAAAGATTTTGCAGTTAACATCGACATTTGCATATTTGTAGCTCCCCTAGTGAAACATATATGTCCTTTGCAGGCATCATCACATTAAAGCTTGAACAAATGCACAATCATCAAGCATATTTTAAGTAGACTAGATTGTGAATGTCATGTATGTCTCCACAGACACATGTCTCTCATATGATGATGAATGATTCACCGCGGTAGAGATGATGATCCAAAATGTTAAGTGGGCATATCATTCGCCAATGCTCCTAACAAACTACCAAACCGAGGAACTTCCTATTTTTCCTTCTTCTTTTTTTTTTTTTTTTTTGATTTTCCCTCTCTTTTTTTTCATTTTTTTTTCCCTTTCCTTCTTGCCCTGGCCCGACACGGGGTCTCGGTGATGGCCAATGACCGGCTAGAGGAAAGACCGGGCGCGATTATTTATTTATTTATTTATTTTGGGGAGGGGGGGGGGCGCTCCCTCACTCCCCCTCTCTCTCTCTCTCTCTCTCTCTCTCTCTGAAATCGGACTATGGAAAGGGGGCTTACGAGCGGAGGAGCGAAGCGAAGCATCGGCCCGCACGCTGTCCCGTGATCATAGAGCAAGCTCGAGGGAAAAGGGAGAGATACGCACGGCTAGACGAGATAGACGATGGTAGTCAAATCTCCCTTGAGATTATGGTAGGCACGAGTTACAATCGCGGGCGGCGAAAAATTGGACCCGTGGTTGAATGGTGAGTCTTGAGAATGGGGTGGTCGCGAGCAACGGGCGACGGTGAACTTCGACCTCGACTCCTTCCACGAATCGGGAGGATCCATCGGCAAAGAGACTGATCGTACTTGGTGGTGGGATTGCCGACGCGATTTCGCGTCAAGATTCCACTTCGGTAGCCGCAGCGGCGAAGAAAATCGCGTCCTTCGCGGACAAATTCGAGCTTGGAATCCGTCTCGAGGATTGCTCAAATTCAGGAGCGCGGTCCCCACAGTTCCCCTTAGTCGCCACAGCCCTTCTCCCTTCCTCCATGGCAACGAGAGTTGGTCGCGACCGTGAGCAACCATGGGCGAGTGACGACGGTAAGACGAATGTATATAGGAAATGTTGTAATAAACAACGGAAATTTCTCTAGTAATTGTTCATTGATCATACACCAGATGCCATGACTGATTGATTCTTCCTAAATGACTAGTATGTACATCAGACGCCATGATTGATTGATTATTCCTAAATAACTAATATGCTAGATAATGGAGTTAGATATCAAACTACCGAAATCACCAGCATCGCTCACCTGATAGTGCGAGCATCTATATGTATCGCGTCCATAACAAACGGGACAGTGATAGTAGTAAAGGAGGAGACAACGTCATGTACCCTATGGAGCCTCCGGTCTCGACCCTCCAAGCTTCCTCCGAAGCGAGCTTCAAAAGCCGCTCAATCTTGCGGCTCCTCTGGACCGATCACCGCCGATTCCTTTGGATGAGGAGCGCCGCAAGCGATACTAGCCATATGATGCAGGGGACGAGGGCCTCAATCAGGCCTATCCACACCATGGCCGACGCCTCGAGCTCGACTCACACAGCTTCCTCCGAAGCCAACCGCAGCAGCCGCTCCACCCCGTGGCGCCCATGATCCACTTGCCGGCCAGGGCCTCAACGAAGTCCGACGCCTCGACCATTGTGTTTGTTAGTGAGAGAGAGAGAGAGCGTGTGCTGCTTTTCTTACTCGGAATAGAAAGTAACTTTATAGTATGAAGATGTTAGGTAAAGATTTGATATTTTGCGTTACCGATTATTTAGCTAATTAATATATATTTTAAATGTACAGCTTATGAATGAAAGATATCACGGAACAATAAAACAGATGAAGAGCATACCTGGCATCTAGACGACAAGTGTCATCTAGTGAATATGATGATGTTGAGTAAATATTTAATATTTAGGATAACCACTTACTATTTTTATTCGAGACCCATTTAATAAAAAAACGATAACAAGTTAGATAAAATTATCATTTTTTAACAAAAATAATACTAAAAGTGAAACCTAGTGACACCCAAACTAAATCATCTATGCTATTACAAGAGATAAAAATGACTTCCTATTTTTAAGGAATTGCGATCTCTTGTCCTTTGGCATGCATGACCTCCTGGATTAACTAACCTATACTACCTCATTTGACATGCTTGTAAGTTAGTAATTCATTGTATTTTCAATATTTTCTAATCCCAAAATTTAAACTTTTTATATCTTATAAACAACCCTTTCCGCTATAAAATCTTAAAATCTTCAAAAATAAATAAATTCATAAATAGAATATCTCATGAACTTATTTGCTAGTTATTCAGAAGGAAGAAAAATCAATATTTCATGCTAATTTCACGACAATAGATGGAAAAAATACTAAACTGCTAAACAGAAAAGAAAACATAATTTGTTATTTTGCATCAGAAAACCAACCATAGCTTACACCCCCACATATTGCATGCGCTTCTTAATTTTACACAAAGCCACAGTAAACCCATTAAAGCTTAAACAAGTAAAAAAAGATTCAAAAAAGAAAAAAGAAAAAGGTCCATTCCACCAAAAAGAAATTTATTCATTCGAAAATAAAATCGACCAGAACATTATCTAAAAATTTCAGAACTCCTAGTTATCGTAAGTGCGGCACTCGTCGGTCTCCGGGTTGTCCTTGCAAAGCTCTCGAGCGGGTCCGACTCCTTCTTCCGGTCCCGCGCGTGGCTCGCCGCCGCGCTCAGCTCCTCCACCTCGTCCCACGCCGCCGCGCACTCCCCGCTCACCGGGTTCTCCGAGCACGTCTCCTCCGCCTCCTTTATGCTCTCCGCCACCTTCTCCTCTATCTGGTCCGGCGCCGCCGCCGCCACCAGCCTCGCCCGCTGGGTGGCGCGGCGGCTCAGCCGCGGGAAGCCGAGGCTCTGCGGCTGAGGACGGGACGAGCGGAGCGGCCTGGCCGCGAGTCTAGGGGAGGAGATGTTCATGCCGGTGAGAGTCGCCATGATTTTCCGGTGGAGTTTGGAGACGAAGGCACGACCGGGGGGAGAAAGCAGAAGTAATCCATCGAGGCGAAAAGGATTTAAATGGGGCTTTTCCAGGCGATTGGTGAACACACATTTCTTATCGGGTCGGAGCCAATCGCGGACTGCCACGTGGTGCCAAGGCCAGATATTTTATGGGAACAAGTACCCACGGGTGGATAAATCATTGCAACCCGGTTTTTTTTTTTTTTTTGGACAAGATTGCAACCCGGTTTTAGACGTTGCATATTATTTGTAGGATGGGCGTAGTCCATACGCAAAAGGCACCAGACTTTCAACTTGACAATTAGATCGAATATTATATTATGACCTCACTCCCAACAAAAAAAAATCAGATTAGTCCGATTCCAAATTCTAAAAAACTTAAAATAGGTTGTTTCTTGGATTGAACCGATTTTCAATTGATCTTAAAGAAAACACTTTTGCACTTATAAATGGTCAAATCATAATTTTCGGCATAGAGAAATAACGATATAATCACCTCACCAACGTTTTATATTGAAATAATATAACATTAAGATGATATTATAAAATTTTGATCTTTTTTTGATAAAACAAGAATTGAACCATGAATTTGGTTGAGTTTTCTAGCACCAATTACCCATAATGGTGACTTAGTTGCGAGTGACTTGTCTAATTAAGTTCATGTTCATTGAGCATGACATGAACTCGCGTTCATGAGTTCTTGGCATAAATGTTACGTCTTTCTTGAGTCATGATAATTGAAAGTGGTGTATTTGGTCTTTTCAGCTAGTTCTGATTTAAATTGATAGTTTTAGAGGATACATAATGAGTGAAGTGTGAGTAGGATTCGTGAAGAATTTTCAAGTACTTGAGTCTTGATTTGCAATTCAAGAGAGAATGGCTGCACCACTCTTAAAATAAGCTTGATCAAAACATGCGCCATTGGATCTCATTAGTAGAGAGGAACACAATTCCCAAATATGTAAGGTAAATTCAATATTCAAAAAATTAGGAAACCTGTTCCACATGGAATCTAGAATAAGTCTACATTTTTCTTGTTCTATGTCTTTAGGCAACTTGTAGTATTTCATTGCGTTTGATAATGAATATATAATTTGAAATCATTAATTTGAATTTTCATTTTCGGCAAATCCAGTATTGATATTTTTACTTTATTAATGTTTTATATTTTTGTATGTCTAAATTTTAATCTGGATTATTAATGTTTTATATTTTTTATATGTCTAAATATAAATTGTGGTCAATTGATTATAATAATGAATAATAATTATTAGTGGTGATAATTCACCCTAATCTTTTAATCATGGATAGACCATGAAACCTATGATAAGGTAGGTTTCATGTTCCAGAGTTTGAATGGTAGGTTTTACATTCGAAAAAATTGAAAACTAGTTTTGACGGATGGGTTTTAGGCAAAACCGCTCACCCCTACTTATTAGTTGATATGTGAGACTTTACTTGTAGCTTTGATAAGTGTTTATGTCATATGTATGTATAAGAAGAAAATGACTACTTGCTCATTTTGACATTGACCGGCATTTCAGGGGTGTTTGGCACAAATTCTCAGCAGCGATCGAAACAATGGCAATATGTTTTAGATGTTTAACAATTATTTCCATTGGCAACACCATCGCCCTCGCATCACCCATTGGAAGCTACCACCCAGCTCATGGTGTAAGTGTCTCTGTACGTTGGAATGCAATGACGACTACAGCCAATTATATTTATACAAAATTGATTTCAGGAAATCATAATTCTATAGAAAATTTGGTTGATGTGACTTCGATAGTCTTTTTTAAGTAAGTTGAGGATACAAGCACATAGCTTTCGTTACTCGGTGATCCTAGAAGTACCTTGTAAGTACCATTGAAATGGTTAAGTTCGAGATTTTAACCGGTGCAGGGAGCCCTTCACTCAAACTGGCTTATGTGCACTTTATGAAGTCTCAACATCATATAATTCAAAAGGATGAGATAGAAATCTCTCAGACCCACCACGCCAATCAGGAGGGGGTTGGCCTTTTTGTGGTCTTCGAATCGTTCGTACCTTGAAAATGGAAATCTCGACATCATGACGACATCATTCCTCAAAGCTTCGGCTCGTCGAAGGTCAAAAACAAGCTCGGAACACATCAACGTAGCGGCCGATCCTACTTTTACGCAGCAACTCCAATTATGAAAAGGGCGCTGTATCTTTTTAGAAGATTTATTCGAGGAACATTTAAAGCCCCAACACCTTCGTCGCCACATGAAATAAAAAAGAAAAAGGCTGTCCTCCTAACAATTTTCAAGAATCGCGCTTTTAAAATATGTTCTTTTTTGTTTTTTTGGGTAAAGGCCATGCACAGTTGCTTTAGCAATCTCTGTGCATTTGTGGCTCTACGAAGATTCTATCTTTGGAGACTAATGATGGGGATAAGTATGGGTCTGAATTAATTCAATTTTCTATTCCTAAAAGAAGTAGAATTGACATTTTAATAGTTTGGTTCCCGATTCTCGAGTAAGAATCAAATCGGAGAATAATGAACCGTGATTATATATTTTGAATTTTTAATAATTAAATCGAAAATTGATAAATCATGATCACATACTTTGAATTTTTAATGTTTATTTTATTTTACTCGTATGTGTTTTATGGATTGTTATTATTGCCCTATGGAATTTTCATTATTGTGTTTTTTTTTTCATTTTGCTTAATTAAGAATTAAAAAAAATGAAGAAAATAAAATAGATATTGGCCAGTTTCTAGATAGACATTGAATTGATTGACATGGTGAGTAGGTTTAAAATTTCAGAATATTTAAAGTAAGTTTTAGATTTCAAAAATTTGGAACGATTTTTACGAGATAGGTTTCGTCACGAAACTTGAGACCTGAAACCATCGAGTACCGCTCACTCTAAACGAGCACCAATGATAATCCTGAACATGCGGGCCCCGGTCTAATGCAATACCTTTTCAAACCAAGCAACACGGAAGAATGCTACGCCGAGGTGCACCGGAACACCCCCATTCGAAATAAAAGATGACATTCGCCCGTCTTCATTTTCCACTTTTTCATCCCGATGGGACGCTAGATGCATCCTTTATTCGTCTCGCGCTTTGTGGACGGAATACCCTGCGCCTGATCCCACACTGCAACCACCCCCTTTTTTTTTTAGTTCCCCAACGGCGAAGACGGAAGGCGAAGACGATGGACATGGACCAGTCCTGACTTCTAAAATCCCATCGATCCCCACGCCCATTGAAATGATGCGTGTTCCCAAAGTCGGCCACCTCCATCGCCTCTCCATCCTCTCTCTCTTCCCTCTCTCTCCTCCCTCCTCCTCGAGGCTCTGCAGGCTCCCGTCGCTCCGTGCGCCCGGCCGCCTGAGAACTCGCCCGGCCGCGCCGTCCCGGACGATCATGACCTCCTCCTCCTCCTCGAGGCTCCGCGGCCTGGTCCCCGTCGCGGCCGCCGAGAGCAGCGGCGGCGGCGGCAATGGCTCCGCTTCCGGCGCCGCCGCGGGCGATTCCGGTCTCGGCTATTACGAGGACGAAGGTAGCCGACGTGTCCCCGTCCGTTCGCTTTGTTTTTGCTGTGTTCGGGTTGGTTGTGTGCTCTGGCGATCGGTTGTTCTCGGAGTAGGTGCGTGCGATGAGAGTGAATCGCAGGTGGACTAGAGTCTTGTCGCTATCGATGGCGGAGATTTATGCGGAGGGGAGTTAGCCAAGATGGAAAGAAAATAGGGGTGTTCGGCGATTAACTTTTCTGGAGCGGGTTCACGTGAGGCTTCCGATGTCTCGTCTCTCGGATGGATCCTGATAATACGGCGTAGACAGTTTTTCATGTGTGCTAGCTTATCTCCAGCTGCGGTCCTCATATCCAGTCGTTTGATAGAGTGAGAGTGTTACGCTGACTCTGTCTGAGAGGTTAAAATAGTTAATTCCAGTCGCTCCTGTTAAATATTGAATTAAGAGTAGGTCACTTATATTGAAAAAGTGTTGCCTCATAGTCTGTTGAGCTTGTTTGTTTGCATTCATCAATGAGAAGTAATTAAAAAAATAACTCTCTGTCGAAGGGTGGACCAATGCTTGCTTCAACTCTCTGATTTTCCATTGGCATACTGAAGTTTTCCCGTGAAACTAATCGTTTGCGTTTTAGCCCTACTGCTTTCAATATTCAGAAGCCCAACTTTCCCCAGCATAAACTCGACCGATCTTGGATTTGATCTTTTGGGGTTATTGTTGCTGTACAATTCCCAGTAGCAGAATACTCATTATGAATTACCAAATGCAGGTTCAGCTCTGGGTGGCGCATATCGTCTTCCTCCACCAGAAATTAGAGATATAGTTGATGCTCCGCCACTTCCCGCATTGTCGTTCTCCCCACAAAGGGACAAAATTTTGTTTTTGAAGCGGAGAGCTTTACCACCTTTAGCTGAGCTTGCAAGACCGGAAGAGAAGCTGGCTGGCATCCGTATCGATGGAAAGTGCAACACCAGGAGTCGGATGTCATTTTATACTGGTATAGGGATTCATCAATTATTGCCTGATGGTAAATTAGGGCCAGAAAAAGAAGTACATGGGTTTCCCGATGGTGCAAAGATCAACTTTGTCACCTGGTCAAATGATGGTAAACATTTGTCCTTCAGCATCCGATTTGATGAGGAGGACAATAGTAGTAGTAAGCTTCAGGTTTGGGTTGCTGATGTGGAAACGGGGAAAGCCAGACCATTGTTTGAGTCACCTGAGATACGCCTAAATGCTGTTTTTGACAATTTTGTTTGGATAGATAACTCCACCCTAGTAGTTTGCACAATACCCCTGGGCCGTGGAGAACCGCCAAGAAAACCTTTAGTTCCTGGTGGTCCAAAAATCCAGTCTAATGAGCAGAAGAATGTCATTCAGGTTAGAACATTTCAAGACCTGCTGAAGGATGAATATGACGAAGATTTATTTGATTACTATGCCAAGTCTCAACTTCTTTTGGTTACTTTGGATGGAAAAGCTAAGGAAATTGGTCCACCGGCTGTATATACCTCAATTGACCCCTCTCCAGATGGAAAATACCTTTTGATAACCTCAATTCATAGGCCATACTCTTTCATTGTACCTTGTGGAAGATTTCCCAAGAAAGTAGATGTATGGACTGCTAATGGACAATTTGTCAGAGAACTTTGTGATTTGGCCCTTGCAGAGGACATCCCAATTGCATTTAATAGTGTGCGCAAAGGGATGCGCTCAATCCAGTGGAGAGCTGATAAACCTTCTACCCTATACTGGTAATTGTCTGAAAATCTTTAGTGTTTTGTTTCCTTTTCTGTGTATTTTTTGTGTCAGTTTGATGATAAAGATTCAGATCTTACTTTTGGTGGTGAGTATTGATGTATTTTTTGAAGAAATGTAAGGGAATATAAAATTTCATTAGTCATTTACTGTTAGCACTTGCATGGGAAGGTGAAAATTAGTGATAAGACTGCGAAGCTGAAGTTCCTGCGTGCCGTCTAAAATTATACATACGTTTTTTGCAGCTTTTCTTTCAGGAAGCCTGCTTCTCATGCGTATGCTTCTGATGATTGGTAGTTCTGCAAAGAACGGTAAATAATGGGGATCCAGTAAATATCAAATACAACAACATATTAGGAGAGTTCTTGGTCAATGCTTTTCGTTCTTAAATGTCCATGGTTCATTTCAGGGCTGCGTGCTTTCCTCATTGTTTCACTTAAGGAGCACTGGTTACAGATTTTCCTGGATAAAAAGTGTCAAATTGATCAGCAACACTTCTTTATAATTTTCTAAATATCCGTTCTTCTGAATGTTCTGATGTTTGGTTTATTATTATGATAGATGGTGTGACTTTAGACAGAATAAATTGACGCATTATTACTAGTTTTTCTGTATGTATCTGTTTTTTAATTGATTTAAGGCATCTAGGGTGGAGACACAAGATGGGGGGGATGCGAAAGTCGAAGTTTCTCCACGAGATATAATTTACACACAACCAGCTGAACCACTTGAAGGTGATCAACCAGAGATCTTACACAAAGTGGATCTTCGATATGGGTACGAAATGTTTTTCCTCGAGATTGAAGTACTGTTGGCAATAATTTCTTCCTGTTGCTTCAGGAGATTTGGATGCCTCTCTCCTTTTCTTGTTTTACTTGTATGTATCTAGTTAGTTGAAAGTGATCAAGTCATGAATCATGGCTACATGATTTGCCAACCACTACAAAAGACTCAAATGGCTACTTGTGCCTTATGTTGTAAATATTGTAATATGGAGTCTTAATTTATTTCTGTTCAGAGGAGTTTCATGGTGCGATGATTCATTGGCTCTGGTTTATGAGTCTTGGTACAAGACACGGAGGACAAGAACCTGGGTTATTTCTCCTGGATCCAAGGACACAAATCCTCATATACTATTTGATAGGTCATCTGAAGATGCGTACTCAGATCCTGGTTCTCCAATGCTTCGAAGAACGCTGGCTGGGACCTATGTCATTGCAAAAGTGAAGAAGGGAAACGATGAAGGCACCTATGTCCTATTGAATGGGAGTGGTGCAACACCAGAAGGGAATATCCCCTTTCTTGATTTGTTTGAAATGTAAGTTTCTGTAAGTCCACGATCTCCATTCTCCAGCAGGCTTCTCCTTTTAGCTCTCAAGCGTTGGCATTGTTTACTGACTCATGTTTGTTCAGAAATACTGGCAGCAAGGAACGAATATGGCAGAGTGACAAAGAAAAGTATTTTGAGACTGTTGTTGCTTTAATGTCTGATCAAAATGATGGGGACATTAGTCTTGATCAATTGAAGATCTTAACTTCGAAAGAGTCAAAAACTGAAAATACCCAATACTACATTATGAGCTGGCCAGATAGGAAAGCATGCCAAATTACAAATTTTCCTCATCCGTATCCTCAATTGGCCTCTCTCAAGAAAGAGATGATAAGATATCAGAGGAAGGATGGGGTTCAGCTTACAGCAACACTTTATCTGCCACCGAACTATGATCCATTAAAAGAGGGCCCTCTTCCCTGTCTAGTCTGGTCATACCCTGGAGAATTTAAAAGCAAAGATGCTGCTGGACAAGTCCGTGGTTCTCCTAATGAATTTGCTGGGATAGGTCCAACATCACCTCTTCTTTGGCTGGCTAGAAGGCAAGGATTTCCATTGTTATTTTCCTTCTTTCCCATTTCTCTTTCAGTTTCCAGGCATCTGTATCAGGTGATTTATGCAAATTTAAAAAGAGGTAAATAATTGTTTTAGGTTTTATCTCTTCTAGGTTTGCTATCTTATCAGGACCAACAATTCCAATCATCGGTGAGGGTGAAGAAGAGGCCAATGATAGGTAATGCAATGCTTTTCCATTTGGAAAAAGTTAATCTTCATGTTCGAGAGTTTTCTCTGTATGATAAGCTAACAAAAGCCATTTCTTGGCAAGAAAGTATAGGTCTTTAGAGACAGTCGTATTAGAGATGTTTTGCTAGAATCAGATGGTTGTGAAGTTCTTTTCTTCGGATAGGATTTTCTTAAAGTTATACATCTATGAATGCATGACTCGTAGATGCTTCTAGTGGATTCTTTTTCTTGTTAGTCTTTGTCCTCCTTTGTGGCAAATGATTACTTGTGGTACTTTCTTCCATAGCCTTTTTGGCTGCTTTTATCCCCCACTCCTTTTTCTCCAGGTTGCGATTTTCATATGGTGTATTCTTTGGCACTAAAATCTAGTAAAAAGGTCAACCTTGAGAAGTTCTGTAGAATAAATTGCTGCCCTGTATCTCTTTGGCCTGTGCCTTTGCTTTTAAGTGAAAATGAATCTGAAAATTGGGAACATTGTGCTTTTCAATGTGAAACGGTTGATTTTAGTGTGGTTTTACCTGCACTTTTATCATCAATTGAGTAAAAGTTCCAAAAAGATTAGGACAAACTTCCAAATGCTCTATCCAACAGAAGCCACATGCTAAAACCAAAAGTCAAAAGCCATAGCGAAGAAGCCTGAGCCACCTCAAGTAGGCTCCTAGATTTCAACCAAAAAACAGTGCTATTGATAGCTTTAGATTATTTACATGTATCTATGTTTTGGCACAATTTGTTTGTCAGGTATGTGGAGCAATTGGTTGCAAGTGCAGAGGCTGCTGTCGAGGAAGTCATTCGTCGCGGAGTAAGCTCCTCTTCTCTTTTCAATCCACACAATTCTTGTAAATGAGATTATCTTGACAGGTTTAATTTATATCATTTGCTGATTAAGGTTGCTCATCCAAACAAAATTGCTATTGGAGGACACTCATATGGAGCATTTATGACTGCAAACCTCCTTGCACATGCTCCTCATTTATTCTGTTGCGGAGTTGCTCGCTCTGGAGCTTATAACAGGACGCTCACACCTTTTGGTTTTCAGGTAGGACAATGGTTTGATTCTTATAGTATTTCTTGTTTGACTTGACCTTGTGCCTTCTGAAGTTGCTTTTTCTTACTTATGAATGACCGCTGACAAAGGGCACTGTGCCTCTGCCTCTTTGTTTGTATAGAATGAGGACAGAACTTTGTGGGAGGCTACTAATACATATGTGGAGATGAGTCCTTTCATGTCAGCTCACAAAATTAAGAAACCAATCTTGCTTATCCATGGAGAAGAAGATAATAATTCAGGAACACTAACCATGCAGGTATGTTTATATATATGTTTCCAGGTCTAGTTTCAGGTTTATTTAAGGAAAAGGGTGCTGATTTCATATACAATTCTCTTGGGTGGTGTCTTTGTATATTTTTACCCTCTTATACTCTCTCTGTAACTGGTTTATTTCAGCACTGTGATTTTTCTGATTACAAATGCAAAATCACTAATCTGCTCACCACTTTGATTTGCTTTTGTGTTTGTTGCAGTCGGACCGCTTTTTCAATGCTTTAAAGGGTCATGGTGCTCTTTGTCGCCTTGTAGTTCTTCCCTTTGAGAGCCATGGCTATGCTGCTCGTGAGAGCATCATGCATGTCCTGTGGGAAACTGATAGGTGGTTACAGAAGTACAGTATATCAGCTGCGTCTGATGTAACTACAGATGTCAATTCTTGTAAAGATGCTGAAAGTAAAGGAGTGGTTGGTTCAGAAGCCAAAGTAGTTGGTGCTAGTGGTGGTGGTAACCCAGAGCTGGCTGATTTTGATCAGGATCAGTTGAAATGCATCCCAAGATCATCATTATGGTACTTGTTACACACTTCCATGGAAATATTCTAACATCATTCTATGTTAGGGTCATATCATCATGTTTATCATGTACTGCGACTTTTACTGAGGTTATCATGAAAGGAATGATCGATATTTAATTAATCTTTTCTAGCATCATGGGCTTCAACTTTGCTAGAAGTACGTCTGTTGCCTTTGGTGAGGGTTTGTGCATGTCAAATGACTGCAGAAGCACTGTTGTAGATATCATCATTTCTTCTGTGTTCTTTCCCCACTAGCCAAGATGTGCATGGCCCCTTAATTTCTTTTTCCTTTGTTTTGAACAGAGTAGTTTTGGAACCTTTAGAGAGATTTACTTTGAAATCTATGGCGTGCATCTTTCTGAGCTTCATTTCACATATAGACAAATATAATCATTTGGATCTTTTTGAATTAACTATGAATTAGCAGATCATGGATGCAGTAGCTTGTATGTACTCACTGTCTCAATTATTGTAACTTGCAGAGGAATGGAAGATGCACATAAAAGAAACTTGGATCGGCAGCTGTGTTTGTAAATGGTTTCTGAGCAGATCAGACTCTTTCCTGAGGGGCAACGCCTACCTAATGATAGAAATGACCGCTTTGAGGATATTTGACTGGCAAGCTGCACTCAGAGTACTCCAGAATTCATTTGATTTCACTGCGAGTTGTCAATTGGTTCAGGTTGTACCTTCATGAGATATCTTGCATAAAATGCCATGTAATTCACTATGAAGCACCAGTTGCAAAATGCAGAGATCTCCGATGCAGTAAAGCATGCTGCAGTTTGATTGTATGGCTTCATCTTTCAGTCAAAATAAAAATCATGGAAGACCTGTGAGTTTTGTCTGTCGATTGCTCGTGTAATTTATACAGTGATAATGGAATGCTCGAATTTCTACTTTGCTGCAGAGGGAATATATGTCATGGACAACTTCGGTGTCAGTTTTTATGTTCTTGCTTTAGGATGGTTCTGTTCTGGCTTTGCTTTACTTTTGCTTTTAAGTTTACCTTATAGTGCTATGTGGCAACTCCAAACTTGTTGCAACATCACCATGTTTAAGTTCTTTACATGCACACAAAATTACAGTTTTCATCACTGGTTGCAAGAATTACAAAGAGCTGCTGTTCATGACACGAATGGTCTCTTAACTTTTATAGACATATTGAACAATTTAAAAGTTCAAGAAGTGCATAGTACATTGGGTTAAAGTTTAGGGATTATATTAAATACATTAAAAGTTTAGAGATCATATTGCGCATTGAGTCAAAATTCAGGGATTATATGTATTATTGTCCATAAAATTTATGAAGGTTCAAATACTATCAAGATCATTTAAAGGAAACAGTGGGAGCAAGAAAAGGAAGAAACAACCCCATGATTGCCTTTTGAAAATCGGCCCTAGTGTTTTGTGATGCTTTATTGCTTTTGAAGTAGGATGAATGTTCACTGGGAGATTTTGTAGATTTAGTGTAGTTGGGGGATTTTTTTGTTGGGAACTCAGCACCTGGAGGCCACATGGGAGTCGTACCAATTATGTGTCATGTTCTTGAGTCATCCATAAATAAGAAAAAACCTACATTGAGCTGTTGATTTAATAGCAAAAATGAAAATAATCTCGAAACTTCATTAAAGATAAAGAAAACTCATTCAAATTTTGATTGGAAGACCTGAATTGGCTTTCTATTCGTTGCGCACTGATTTTCTTTTTTGTTACCATTAAGTGATATTTTAAACTAGATTTTGCATATACCAATTCGGCTAAGTATTTAACATATGACCAAAAATTGGTGCTTATCGAAGCACAATTTCTGTCCATTTGACCAACTAAACAGATGAATGATAGTTAGTTCTCCTAGTCTTATTGGACAACGAGGTTTCATTTTCACTTCACGAACAAGATGAGGCTAATGTTTGTCTTTATAGTCAAGCCACTTATGTACGAAAAACATGATTAGAAACAGCATAAAAGAAAGCAAGATGGATCTTACTACTTCGCTTTATTTCCAAATTATTATGATCATTTTTGCAATTACTATTACTATCATTTGATAAACTAACTGGAAGTTTAAAGTCAAACAAAAATCAGAATTTCCAAACTCCCACCTGTCATTCCCCTCACGCACGACAGTGCACCGATGGGGGACGTACATTAGCAAGCATGCACAGCGTGCACAAAACCGGAGGGGGGGTGTTTGAGGGAAGTTCCTCAGCGGAATATGCCGAGAAACATCGAAAGAAACCTCATTCAAGAACAGGAGAGACTTTACCCAAAAAACTTCAGAATGCCGGGGAGTGGAACTATGTAGCAATTAAAATTACAGCTACCTTTGGTGATGACGACATACTCCTTGCAAATTGACTCTAATGTACAACTTATACTATGTTGAATTCATCAGCACGTGCGTAATAGACAAGATGCTATGATTGTTCTAATGGGTTCACTTGGGTTCAAATTATGCAATCAAGCTACAGGATCGCATCCCCTGGTATTCAACAATTTCCAAGGAGTAACAAGTGACATATGTGCCATTCAACTTCCACCTCAACCTCAATTTCCACGGGCTTCTCGGTTCTATCTCTCACTTTACCCTATTGTGTTTGCATAAATAACTACAGAGTTATTTAAAAAGGCACCACTCATCTCAAAAAAAAGAAAAAAAGAAAAAATGCAAAACAACCCATGGGTGTTGACACTCGAATTTTTGTTAGCCATTTAGGCATCTGTCCATTTTGCAAAAATAGTTAAAAAAAGAAGAAAAAAAGAAGAAGAAGAAGAAGAAAGATAACAACAAAAATAAATAAACAAGAAAAATAGATAAAAAATAAAAATAAAATTCGGGCGGGCCAATTATGCCTGGCCCAGTTGCTTTAGAAAAATTTCCGGCCCACTTGGGCTTTAACCCATGAATTGGCCCAATTTTCCTTTTATTTCCCCTATTTTATTCTAGCCCACCCATTTTCCTTTGTTTTCTTCTCCCCTTCTCAGCCCATTTTGCTTCCTCCAAGCCCGGCCCCTTCGCCCTCCTCCTGCTTTGCACGCGCACTATGGTGAGAACAGCGTCTGTGACGCAAGGAGGGCACAGACGACTGCGGATGAACGCCTGGAGTGTCCGTGAGCGAGAAAAAAGAGAACGGCTGAGTGACCGACGCAAAGCCCGAGTCCTTCTAGAAGGCTTAAACTCGCGAAACCCCAAAAAACCGTCCAATCCAGAGTGCTTCGCCGGAGTTTCTTTGAATTTGGCCGATAATAGCTTCGAGTTTTCTTTGGTTGCCAGTTGCCGTATCTTTTCACGGCCGAGTGACGTGGATACTCTCGTTGAAACGCTCTGCCGATGGACGACTTTGTGGAGTTCGGTCATCTTGATCTTCTGTTATCGGTCTCGGCCAGGTAAGGTGAGTTTCTTCTTTCTCGAGCATACTCTGCCTCGCCCCTGCTTTTGAGAACCTGAACTCGATCGGCGAGTTAATAAGTAAATCGTGATAATCTGGGACCTTCTAGCTGCAAATAGTGTTTATTAAAGCATAATTATAACATAATTTGGCCCAGAATCACTTGGAAACCAAACTGAGAAATCGTTTCCGAACTTGCATATAAACTGCTCGATGAAATGCCTCAACGAATTCAACTCTATAAAACCTATGTTTAGGATCTTTGATGTATGTTCATTTCGTTCTTATATCGATGTATTGTCCCCGAAATCGTCGTTTTCTTTGATTTTTGGGTGGCATAGATCGAGATCATGCGAGTTGGCCATGAACTTCTCACCGGAAAATCCATACCCTGCCAGAGGAGCCCGCGGTTTGAGGCCCCCTCGTTAGTCCGTTGATCCGTCGTTTTGATGTGCATATCTCTGTTTGTAAGGCTAGGATGGACAGGTTTTTGTTATGCACATTTTTCAGATCATGAAAATGCCTCGCCGGATTTATACCTGCGATATAGAAACCACCGGCCAGCTAGTGGTCGGCAGTGATCGGCGCCGGTCGGAGTGGATGGCCGGAGGAGGGTGATGGCTCGGCAGTGCCAGGAGCTTGTCGGAAAATGTTGCTGGTTCGGGGCAGAGGAGTCGAGAAAGACAGCTTCGGGAAGAAGAAAACGTGGAGAAGGACTAAAAAAGAGAGAGAAAAAGGAATAGGAAAGAAAAAGGAAATTAGAAAATGAAACGGAAAAATAGAGAAAATAGAAAAAGAGATTAAAAGGGATTATAATGGTAGACGGGTCGGAGGCCACGTGCTCGGGGCCGAGCTGGGCGCGAAAAAAAAATAAAAAGAGTGGGCTGAGAATAAAAAGAAAAGAGAAATATGGGCTAGAGAGCCAACCCTATTTCGAACTCTACTTGGACCGTTAGTGTCCGGGTCAGGCCCATATCTGGGCCCAGTCCCCCTGACCCGACCCGAAGTCCTTTTCCGCTATTATAAAATGTTATAAAATTTCATAAAAATATTAAAAAATTAGACACGTAATAAAAAAATTCAGAAAATCCAAAAAACTCATAAATTTTTTAGAAAATTAAAAAATTCCGAAAATTCATAAAAAAAATTCAGACAAATCAGAATTCTTTGGAAAAAGCTTAAAAATCAATTTTTTTTTTTTTTTTATAGTAGTTTTCACTTAGAATTTGTGAAAATCCTTTAGTCAAAAATTGAAATCCAATTGAATAAGCCTTTAGGGCTTTACCTCATTTTCTTTTTCAGAAATAAGCAAGCCTCTATTTGCGTTTTTATCCTTTGCGATTATACTTGATTGTGCCTCTCATAAATTGACCATATTCATTTTTAGGATGGTTAGGAAAAACATTAAAATTTTTGATAGGTTATCCTAACACTTTGGTTATCCTAACAATTTGGTTAATACATAGTCGAGTTTTGATACCATAAGGGAATTAGTTCTAAAATTAGTGTAATCAAATCTATGTTCCCAATATCTCTGACTATGTGGAAAATGAGATATTCTTCTATATCTCACTTAGTTTTTAGCTAACCTTAACAGGCTAGTGACAACTAGGGGTGAGCGCGTTTCTCGGTTTTGAAGAGGCCGGTTCCAATTCCCAGTTCCTTTTTTCTGGGAACCGGAATCGAACCAAAATCTTTTAGGGTTCCTAAAAACTAAAAACCCCCAACCCCAAATCAATTTTTATCTCAATTGTTCTCTCCTATTCTTTGCCTCTGTCCTGTCCCCGACACCGCTTGCCCTCGATGAGGCCGCCCAATGTCGCTCACCCTCGATGCCGTTGCCGCTGGACGCCGTTCGCCCCGCCCTTGCCTCCCTCGACGCTATCTGATGTGGACATCGAGCCATATCGAGGAGGAGGTGCTAGGGACCCATTGTCTATTCCTACTGGTTTGATTACTCGAGCGCGGGCCAAGCAATTCAGGCAAGTTGTTGGCGTCATGGTTTGTGATCTTTGGCGTGGAGATGACCTTGGATCAAATCTTGAAGAATTTTGGAAATCTTAGCGTAATCTTTAGCGTGGAGATGACATTGGATTAAATCTTGAAAATTTTTGGAAATCTTGACGCAATTTGATTATCTGGTCATAAATATTTGACCAAGTCAAAAACATTATCTTTTATTTAGATATATTCTAGAATATGACATATTAGATTTCAAGGGTTGGTTTTAAGGTTTGTGTGACAACTAGAAGGCTTATATTAAGGATTGGCCGACTTTCTTTGGAGACGAATATTTTACTTTGAAAAAAATTGAGAGATTATCTTATACTGTTCTTTTGAGGACTTGATTTTATCAAGGTTCCTTGTGACGGTCGATTCGACTTATCGAGTGAGATAGCGAATTCTTTCGCTCGTGACGTCTATAACAGGTCAACGTTCATACCGAGGCTGCCAATCACAGGTTTGATTAGAGGTCGAGATTTCGCAATTCGCACCATCTGGGCCTTTGTAGAACGATCTTTCCGCAATGATTCACATTACTGTCACCCCTCGCTCGCCCCGACGCTAAGCCAATGGACGCTGCTCGCCCTCGACTTTGTCGTCGAACACCACTCGTCCCCTCGATGGACGCCGCTCGCGCATTCACCCTTGACGTCGCTCGCCGCTCGCCCTGCCACCCTTGACACCGCTCACCCAATCGCTCTCCGACGGCACTTGTAATCTCGATCCAATCCGCCATGCAACAATTCACATTACTATCAACCCCCGCTCACCCCGATGCTAAGCCAATGGACGCCGCTCGCCCTTGACTTCGCCACTGGACACCACTCGTCCCCTCGGTGGACGCTGCTCGCCCATTCACCCTTGACGTCGCTCGCCGCTCGCCCAGCCACCCTCAACACTGCTCGCCCAACCGCTCTCCGACGGCACTTGTAATCTGGATCCAATCCGCCATGTAATCTCGCTGTAGGAGTGGGCCATGTTGGTGTCGCCCTTCTTCTTTTGGGGCACGGCCACGGTGGCCATGAAGGAGGTCCTCCCCAAGGCCGGCCCTTTCTTCGTGTCCTTCCGTCTCATCCCGCGAGGCTCCTCCTTGTCGCCTTTGCGGCCTCAGTTGCCCTTCGGCCTCAATGCCTGGTTCTCCATCGCCTTGTTTGCCTTTGTGGACGCCTCTCCTTTTCAGGTTACGCCTCTCTCTACCCCCCCGCCCCCCCAAATGTGTATATGTGTGCCATTTTTTGCTTTTCTTTCTTGTCAAAAAAAGTGAGATTGACATGTTTAATTGATAATTATTTTACCTTGCTTATGGGTTTTTTGGGGCACGGATTTCTCGCTGAAGGGTTGCAGAGGACGTTGGCGGATCTTGGAAGCATACGTTGAACTCACAGTATTCTCTATCTCAGTTTAAATGCCTCCATGAGAAGAAAAAGGCAAAAAAGTTTCAACCTTATAAGTGAATTATAAGGTTCTTTGATGTTAAATATGGCTACTAAGTAACGGAAATTTTTGCATATTGCTTTGGAAGTGTGCCCTTAAGGAAATGACTTATGCCAGAAGACTTATGTCACTTACGCTGAATCTTTTTTGTTATATGAAAAATCTTGCCTTTTTTCCTTTCCACGACACTAATGGATGAATGAGTATATGTAATACAAAGGTAGATCGGTCTCTTAGTATGGCTGCAGCTATCAGTTGGATTAGTCTTTACACGTTATATCCTTGACATGGAATCAGATGTCTTGATATTTGTTCCCCGTCTATTCAGTAGATTCGGCAGTTGATAGGAAACGAGCTATTCTGCTTGGCTAAATAGAGCTGAATTTGTTACAGGTGATAATTGACTGTCAGCCCTATTGTTCGGTGAATCCATTGGGTTAATTGGAGGTGCAGGGCTGATACTTGGTGTTGTGGGACTTCTTCTTCTTGAGGTAATCCTTGTGTCACCGATTGTATTGCGATTATGCTGGTGTTAAGTGAATATGCATTGGCTTGATCCAAATAAAGATTCTTTCAAAAGGTAGCGTATGACTTATTTTTGGTCACGGGCCTATACTTGATGCGAGTATCTATGAGTTTTACCATGTTGACAGGAAATTCACATGGGTTTTTTGCTGCTTAGCTTTCTCAAACGTTGGTCTTATGTAAATGTTGGCAGCACATCTATTGACTTTTTTTCTTCTCTATTACTAAATTTGTATCACTCTTTATAAGATTCAGCATAAGTGACAAGATTATAAAGTTACCTCTAAAAATAAAAAAGAAAGAGGGAAAATTTTGAATACCATTCACAACTGGTCCGATTTGAATGTAATTTATGTGGACTTATTCGTATTAAACAAAAATGCTACCAATATTTATGATGGAAATGTGAAATAAGTTGATGCTATTATTGTTTAGGGGCTTCGCAATAAATAATTAAATTAAAGTCGCAAAAAATAGGTGTTAATAATGACCTCCTTTATATTTTTTTCCCCAATTCAGTCCTTGAAGAAATTATTTTCAAGGCATATAAAAGCACGCCAGCAGCATAAGGCTTCAAATAATACCTGAGAGATGTCATATTTAGCATTTCTCATCATATTCAAATAAGGTGAAATGAAAAGATTTTAGCATTTCTCTTAACAGAACTACCCATTTCCACGGATGAAAAGATTTTAGAACTCAATCACATTTTTTATAAGTTTGATGATATCAATTTCGCTTTACTTATAAGTTTTGGGACTTCACAATATAGAAGAAATGAATTTATTAATAATTATTGGCGATGCTATATATATATATATATATACTATGATGAAATATTTGGTACAATATTACAACTCCTCGCCGTCAATAAAAAAAAAGTACTTTATCGCTCCATGTAAATGAACCAATTACCTCCCTTCCATGTAAGTACTTTATCTCTCTTTCTCGCTAGAAGTAGTTTGGTGATGCTAACTTCGAATGACTCCAGAAAAGAAGTTGTTACTTGAAGTTCATCATGCTCTGCTCCTAGTCAATGAGAGTTTTTTTTTTTTTTCCTCTGTGCTTTGTTTTTATTTCCTGCTGAATTTGGCCATGCATTTTATTTCTTGATTGCTTAATTTTATTTTGGATTTAAGCTAATAATCCATTTTGGGTATGGGGGAAGCAAGCAAAATTGAAGTCCTTGCTGACTGCACCATCTTTCAATAGTTTTCGTCATCTTTCCTATTTGACATCCTCTGTTTTTCTTGCATCAAAATTGAAATTTCAGAAGTAGACATGAACAAACCACATAGTTCTTTAATGATAGGCTTCCCTTTTTTTTTACCTGTTTCAAAACGAAACATTCAAGTAAACGAGGAATACCAAGACGTCTTTACTTAGTCATATACTAGTTTGTCGGGTTTAGATCCCGGTATCGTGGAATACACACTATCGTTGGATTGAACGAAGGTGGTTTGTCGTCACTTGCCCTCCTCGATTACGCAAGCCTTTTTGACCGAGCAAATCGACAATGTTATCTCTGGGAAGTACGATTAGGTCTCTTTTTGTCCTGGCAAATAGCAGATATGGGGGTGCCTTCGCTTGCTCTGTGTTTGGTAACACATTATCTCGTTGAGTTTCAAGCATCACCATTACTTATTGTTGCGACCTACCCCATGGGGGAGATAGGTTTAGAGGTATTGTTGAATTCGAGCCAACGGACTTCAGTTGGCGTGGTTTCTCTCAAACCTAAATCTCATATGACATTGGTCATTCAATTTTCATTCAATTAATCCTATTTGGATTTTATATAAAGAGTTGCCATTAATGATAAGTGGTTCCTGATTCCTTACATCACGGTTCTTTACAGGTTCCGCTTAAAACCTGAAACCTACCATCGAACAGTAAAGGGCGGCGCCGATGAAGGGGCTCGGCCGTGGGAGGATCGGCCGAGACTCCTCCTGCTTTTCTTTCGTGTCTATAAGCATGGAAATTGACTTTGCTTCCCAATAAACCATCCATCGCGAAGATCCTGCCGATTGTGGATCCTGCCGTTGTATCTTATGCGACCCAAAATCTCGTGATATGATCACAATTTTTTCGATTTTTTTTTTTTTTTTTAATTTCGGCTATTTTTTTCATGAGTGCATAGCTAGGCCGAGTTGGTTATCACCGTCGGCTTAGTCCAATTAATTCAATTACGCTTAACACTATTTCCTTAAGTCCATCCACCCGGTCCAATGATAATGCAATAGGCACCTAATAAGTATATGCAATTTAACTACATTTTTTTTTTCTTGGAGTTAGGGTCGATCCCTAATTTTGATATATAATAAATAATTTTATTTATTCTAATAATAATTATTTCTATCTATTATATAGAACAAGTATTCCTTGGGATGCATAAAAAACCCTAGGTTCAACAAGGCAAATGCATCAAAAAAGGACCAATTTCAGCAGAGGATGTCGTTATAGTTGGTAATGAACTCGCTTCGGGTAAAAATATGTTAGTAGCTTATCTGCCATGAGAAGATTATTATAGTTGTGAAAATTTAGATGTCAACAATAAGAATTCATCAATTAATGCCTGACCGAAACTTCGGACTAGAATAAGAAGTATATGGGTTTCTTGATGGTCACCTGGTCAAATGATGGTAGATATTTGTCCTTCGGCATTCGATTTGATGAGGGACGACAATAGTAGTAGTAAGCTTTAGCTTTGGGTTGCTGATGTGGAAACAAGGAAAGCCAGACCTTTGTTTAAGTCAACTGAGATATGCCTAAAAATGCTGTTTTTGACAACTTTGTCTGGATAGACAACTCCGCCCTAGTAATTTGCACGATACCCTTGGGCCGTGGAGAACCGCCGAGAAAACCTTCGGATCCTGGCGGTCCAAAAATCCAGCCTAATGAGCAGAAGAATGTCATTCAGGTTATAACATTTCAAGACCTCCTGAAGGATGCATATGACGAAGATTTATTTTATTACTACGCCACGTCTCCACTTCTTTTTGTTGCTTTGGATGGAAAAGCTAAGGACCATTTGTCAAATAACTTTGTGATTTGGCCCTTGCAGCGAACATCCCAATCGCATTCAACAGTGCGCGTAAAGGGATGCGTTCGATCTAGTGGAAAGCTGATAAACCTTCTACCCTACACTGATTGTTGTCTGAAAATTTTTAGTGTTTGTCGCAACCTAAGTGCACTATATAGGATTTGGCTAATGGATTATTAAGCCTAAACTTAGTTCGTGTTCCCCCAAACCTATATCAATTCACGATTTAGATTTAAATTCTTAACATACCAATGATTTTTTAATTAGGAGTGGCTTCTAATTTATTTTTGATAGGTCGATTAAAAAAGTAACGGGAGATTTACTTCACTTCTGCGAATCAGAGATTATAAGTTCGGAGCGCTAGATTTTTCTAACGCCCTTTCGATAGCTTTCTCTTTTATTAAAAAGAAAAAATGTTTTGCAAACAACTTGAATTGATTTTAATTTACTTCCCAAATATGTGAAGAGATCATGCGGGTGCCCAAACCACCAATTTAACACTCAAATAAAGCAATACATAAATTATGAGACTTACCTTATAACAACAAAAACATATGCAAATCACCCATTGCTGGCGCGATGGTTTTGGCTCTTTCCCCTTAATGCAAAGGGAGGAGTTCGAATCCCCTTACAATCGCTTGGGGACTTAAATGTGACGCCGAGGGTGGTGGTCCTCCCGCTTACGTGGTCCTCCCGCTTACGTGTCACCCCAAGATTTTACCCTCCGGCTTCTAGCCGTGTGAGGGTTCCTTAGGTCACCGAAATAAAAAACAAAAGCATCTACAATATTATATCAAAATTAACATCAACAATCTTAAATATAATTTCTAATTAACACACAATCACTTAATTTTTATTTTCACTTGTTTAATGAAAATCATGCTTTATGCAATGCATACTATTAATCTAACATGAAGCGACATGACATGACATAACAATATGACCAAAATTAAATAACATAAGTATAGTATTTTTTGTATTTTCTTAATAAGCATGCAATCTATCCTAGAAAAAGAAATTAATTTATTCTAAGACAATTTTTTTTTTGGGAATTTTGCGTAAAATTCGAAATTAGAAAATAGCAAAAATTGTCTATCTAAATTAAGATATCATCCAACTTATATTAGGAATTAGATTAGGCCAAATCCTAATTTAAACTAGCATGTTATCTTAACTAAGTAATCCCTAACCTAAAATGCAATCTAACTAGGAAAAATTATCTAAACTTATTATTAATTAGAAATATTATATAGAATTAAATTAAACCTGCAATCTTATCCTAATATGCAATGACTAGATGACATGCAAAGAATGCTCTAATTCTGGGCTTCTCTTTTTCTTTTCTATAAAATTCAAAATTAAAATTTGTCCAGTAATTAAACGTGCAATCTAAATTAATGAAAAGAGAATCTAACATCTTAACTTAAATTTTTTGGTATTTTTATTTAAAAATTTCGAAATGAATAAATTTCATAATCTTAAACATGCAAATTAGCCTAAAACAAGCAATATTCTAACCTAATCTAACTCAAATATTTTTTTTGGGGTTTTTTTGGGTTTTTTTTTTTTTTTTTTTTTTTTTTTTTTTTTTTTTTTTTTTTTTTTTTACGAAACAAAATCGATTCAAACAACAGGCAAGATATGATTGATATTCCTCTAATAAATTGATAAATCGTATTTTGCGCATAAGATCGAATTGGTCAATTTTTAACAAAATCGCAAATTATAACTTGAGCATGAGATCGAATTAGCGATTTTTCCGTGCAATTATGAGTCATATTTCGGGCATGAAATCAGATTGTCAATCATATACACATTGTGAAATGAGGAAGATTTCCCAATTTAAAAGGCTACTCGAGATTACGAATGGGAGTATATATCATGAACTTCGATCATATGTATCGAAATATTTTAAATAAACGGAATATTTATATATCAAATTAGACAAATTTTACCTAATCCGAATATTGGCTTTTAAATTTAGATTTTGTGCAATTGGATCGGGAGGGCAACGGAGTGGTGAATGACGAGTGATGGTCCAAGGTGGCGAGCGGTGATGGCTCAAGGATGGGCGACGAGACCACGTCGGGACTCACAGCTGAATGGTGACTTGGTCATGGTGCTCGAGGCGCTCGATGATGCTCACGACGCAACCAGCGAGAGCTTCAAATAACCTACGGCAAAAGTAGAAATTCTCCAAGTTGCGGAGGAGGCTAGCACGAGAAGATCACCCATGAACCAGACCAACGGAAAGCTTCGAGGGTGCTCTTGGAATGTTGGGAATGCCACAGGACATAGAGACTGGCACAGCGATGGTTGCAACATGGAGTTGGACCTGCAAACAGCAAAGTAGCAAAACCTTCTTTTGCCTCTTTCTCCACAATCTAGTGGATCCACATAGTCCAACTTTGAGTGAACTTTGATAATAAATTTTTTTGTGTGTTCTTCTATTATTATATTCTATTTAGTGGATTTTTTTTGATAACCAAGGAACCCTGTAAGCCGACAGCTGGCGAGCAAATCTTGGGGGAGCAACTGCAGGACCCACCACCATAGTACTCCAGAATCCTTAACAACACCTTTGAGATTCGAACTTCTCCCCTTCGTGAGGAGGAGAGAGCCCGAGCCAGTTGTGTCGCTGAGGGTGGTGATCCGTTTAGTGGATTGTTTGCGAGTGCTATTTTTCTAGAATTGGTTTGCGATTTTGTAACAATATCATGCATACATGCTAGTCGACCGGCGAAAATTTGACCAATGGTGAACTGAGGCTTTAACTAAGTTTAGGTTGGGCCATTTGAAATATTTATTTAAGATAAGATCCGCTTTGAACCTCTTTAAAAAAATGGCCCCTCTTCTTCGGCTAGCCCCTCGTTTGAAAAATTACCTGCCCGCGCGATTGCTGGCCCAGGTGGAATCCAAGCGAATCCATACTGATACTCCCTTCTTCCGCAACGAGGAAGACGACGGACGCGGTCTATTTAAACAGGCCACCGATCCGTCGAAATGATCATGCGCCCTCAAGCCCTGCCGCTTTCATCGCCTCCATCCTCTCTCTCCATCTCCTCCTCACTCCCTCCTCGAGACTCCGCGGGTCCTCGTCGCCCCGTGCGCCTGTGTCACGATTTGAAGTAGAAATTGTAGAGAGGAAATGAGGGATTTTTGGTGTTGATGAAAAGTGTTGTATTTCCTCTATTCTCTGTAATCTTGTATATACAATTCAATCTTGAATAAAAAAGTAAAGAGATTTTCTCTGATTTTCCTAATCCCTCTTTTCCTAAATAATCACATTATCTATCAATTACAATTAATCAATCAATCACAATTCTAATTTTCCAATCACAATTCTAATCATATCTTCAACACTCCCCCTCAAGCTGGTGGCTTGTATATATCCAAGACGCCTTAGCTTGTTTAGAAGATATGCATGCTGTCTCTGACAAAGAGGTTTGGTGAAGATATCTGCCGGTTGCTCTTGAGTCCTTATCCCTTTGGTTTTGACAATCCCTTCTTCGATCTTCTCTCGAGTGAAGTGACAGTCAACTTCTATGTTTTTTGTCTTTTCATGCAATACGGGGTTCGCCGCAAGCTTGAGTGCCGAGTCATTGTCACAGAAGAGCGATGTCGGTCCCTTAATTTGTACTCCAAGGTCTAGGAGTAAACCTCGAAGCCATACAATCTCACAAACTATCTTTGCCATGGATCTATACTCAGCTTCCGCCGAGGACAGGGATACTGTGGATTGTTTCTTCGTCTTCCATGAGAGCAGTGAATCCCCAAGCTTGATACAAAATCCAGTGACAGACCTCCTACTCATTGGACATGTGGCATAATCTGCATTGCAATAGGCTGTCATTTCCATATTGCACTTTCTGGAAAGGAGTATTCCTAGTCCAAGACAGCTCTTCAGATACTTTACCACCTTCAAGGCTGCATTCATGTGTGACAATTTGGGGCTGTGCATGAACTGACTGAGGGTCTGTACCGCATAACAAATGTTCGGCCGAGTCATGGTGAGGTAGATAAGCTTCCCAACAAGTCTTTGATAGCTTGTTGGGTCTTTCAGCAAGGGATCATCAGGTGAGGACGATGTTCCAGCATCATAGTCAACACTGGTTAATTTAACATTCTGTTCGATGGGAATGACTGCCGATTTGCATCTAGATAGTCCCGCTTCTGATATAATCTCCGTTACAAACTTTCGTTGGCTAAGGGAAATCCCAAGATCAGAACGGGCTATTTCTATCCCAAGAAAATATTTAGGTGGCCCTAAGTCCTTGATATGGAAAAACGAATGCAGATGGTCTTTTAGCTTCTTTATAGCAGGACCATCATTTCCCATAATAAGAATGTCGTCAACATAAATCATCAGGTATATGGCTGACGTACCTTTTGCCCAAGTGAACAATGCATAGTCGTGTTTGGATTGACGAAAACCTACTCCCGTGAGTGCAGCAGTAAACTTGGCGTACCACTGTCGAGAAGCCTGCTTCAATCCATAAAGAGATTTGCGGAGACTACATACCTTAGACTCCCCCTATCTCCGTAATCCTTGTGAAAGTTCCATGTAAATTTCCTCCTCTAGATCTCCATGGAGAAAAGCATTGTGAACGTCCATCTGGTGTAATGACCAGTTGCGAAATGCGGCGACTGATGAGAAGGAATGAACTGTGACGTCTTTGGCGATTGGAGAAAATGTCTCATGGTAGTCGAAGCCTTCTCTTTGTGTAAAGCCCTTGGCTACCAGTCGGGCTTTGTATCTCTCTACAGAGCCATCAGCCCTATATTTTATCTTATAGACCCATTTACACCCAATGGGTTTACGTCTAGGAGGTAAGGCCACAATGTCCCATGTGTGATTATTTATTAGAGCCTTGAGTTCCTCCTCCATCGCCTTTTGCCAGCGCTTATCTTGTATAGCCTCAGTGTAACTTGAGGGCTCTCTTTCCTCAGAAATTCGGCTAATGCAGCATAAATGGTCTGACGACAATCGATTGAAAGACACATATGATGATATGGGATGGCGAGTACCTGATGATAATGATGAGGAACAGACATAATCTTTTGTCCAAACTGGTGGGTGACTGGTTCGACTTGATCGTCGAGGTGGTTCCATTATCGTACTGGGACTGTGAGATGATTCTGCAATATTTCCAGAGTCTTCGCCATTTGTCTCCTGGGATTGTTTCTCCACTAATTGGTTTTCACCAGAAGTGTCATCATGTGGATCATCGGCCGGTAGTGAGGGTAATGGTGAGGATGATGCTGCATCTACTATTTGATTTCTTGGAGAGGAGCCAATAAGAATAGATTCTCCAGTAGATAGGTCTTCTTCCGCTAGGAATGGTCGGCTAGTCCTCTTTCTTCTGGAGACACAGGTGCAGCATTCTGAAAAGGGAATATATCTTCATGAAAGATTACGTCTTTGCCGACGAAGAATTCCCCAGTGGACTGATCATAAACTATATATCCCTTTTTTAAATTGGGATATCCCATGAAGACACATCGTCTGGCTCGAGGAGACATTTTGTCACGGGTTCCAACTGTGGTCACATAGCATAAACATCCGAACACTCGAGATGGCTCGAGATCTGGTTTCCTTCCATATAATAACTCAAATGGTGTTTTCCCTTTTAGAATGCGTGATGGCATCCTGTTTATAAGATATGCCGCAGTAACAACACAATCTCCCCAAAAATTTTCAGGTATGGATGCCTGGAATCTGAGCGCCCGTGCTACTTTTAAGAGATGACGGTGCTTTCGCTCAACAACCCCGTTTTGTTGTGGGGTGTAAGTGCATGTACTTTCATGTAGAATTCCATTTGAGGACAGAAAAATCTTGCAATCTCCACTAAAAAATTCTCTCCCATTATCAGTGCGAATGCGACGAATCGATTTGCCAAATTGAGTTTTGGACAAGGAAAAGAAAATTTTGAGATAGGAGAGAACCTGAGCCTTTGATTGTATGAGAAAGACCCAAGTGGCACGTGAAAAATCATCTACTATCGTGAGGAAAAATCTTGAACCATCACGATTTATTGTGTGATATGGTCCCCAAATATCAGCATGAATTAAAGAAAGAATATCGTCTACTTGAGTTGTACTATTTTGAAAGGGGGCACGAGTTTGCTTTGCCAATGGACAAATGGAACATTGAGGACTAGGGAAAGCAGCAGAGTGGCCCAATCTTTTATGATAAAGAAAATTCTTTTCATTAGCAACAACGTTACACAATGACTTATTGAATGTAACAGGGGATAATTTAAAATTGTCTGAAACATCAGCCCAGAAATATAGTCCTCGATAGGCTTTACCCAAGCCCATCAGTTTCCCAGTCGAAGGGGCCTGAAATAGACATTTGTCATGGTCAAAAAGGACACGACAAGAATTTTCTTTACAAACTCGAGAGACTGATATGAGGTTGAACTGGAAAGTGGGGACATATAATACATTTTTAAGAGTAATGAGTGAGCTAAGATTCACAGTGCCAATCATTCCAACATGTGTGGTACTCCCATTTGGGAGTTGAACTGATATTGGATAAGATAATTTGTTGATGTTGGAAAAAAATTTGGCATTGCAGATAATATGATCACTAGCTCCTGTATCAATGATCCATTCATCATTTGATATTGAGTTCATCAGGCAATAAGAAATACCTGTAAAACTTCCTGTCTTGTCGAAAGGGTCTAATTTCTTCAGAGTCTCCATTAACTCCTGATATTCCTCATGAGAAATTGCCTTATCAGTTGAATTGCTTGTCACCTGAAAAACAGTTGAAAACTTTCCCTTTTCTTTTTCACCAAGTTTACCGTGTAATTTCCAGCAATTTTCCACGGTGTGATGCGGGCATTTGCAATATTCGCAATACAACTTACTTTTTCCTTTATTTTTGACAAATGACGAGGGCCTCCCCACTGCATGGGCTACTGTTCCTCCATGTGGGTCGTCGGGCCCAGAAAAATTTGCGAAAAAATTCCCTCTTGGGCCGTTGGGCCCAGACAGTTGCTGCCCGCGTGGGCCTTCAGGGCCATGGAAGCCCATAGCTCGGCAGCCGTTGGACTCAAGGAGTGCCGTTTTTTGTGGGCCGTTGGATCTTGCAGTTCCAAGGGTTGATCTGGAACCGTCGGATCTGCTGGAGAAATCTCGTCCGTCCGCGGCCCGTATAAAAGATCTAGGGTTTTCATGAAACCCTAGATTGGATCCGAGGAACCCTAAATTGGGTCCTCGACCCTCTCTTCCTCCTGTGGCTCCCTCGTGGAACCCTAGATTGTTCCCTGTGGTTTTCTGTAGCTGGTGAGGTGAAAACCTTGCCGCCAGAGCCACGCTTTCGCCTTCTTTGCTTAGATCTGCTACTCTTTGTTGGCTTTCCTCCTAAATTGCCAACTGATAGATGCGGCCGAGGCTTGGCATGGGCTCCATGGTTAAAATCTGCGATCGAAATGACAGGTAAGATTCGTTTAATATGAGAAGGAATCGAATGGCCTTCTCTTTGTCTCGCATCTTCTTATATTGTTGCAAAATCGGTTCCGGCCAATCAAATTTTTCTTCGGCCGCCTCCAATTCATTCCACAGACTTGAAAGTTTGTTAAAAATTGAGGCAACAGACATGTTTTCTTGTTTTAAACTCGAGATCTGTTGTGTCAAGGAGAAAATCTTGATTTGATCTAATTTTCTGTACATCTCCTTGATGTTTTCCCACATTTGTTTTGAGTCCTCTGTCGAAGGAAGATCCGCTGCGACTTCGGGAGTGAGGCTGTTTCCGATCCACGTTCTGACTAGCTGGTTACGTTTTCTCCAAACCCTAGCTAGTCGTTCGTCGGACGGAATCGGTACCGTTCCGTCGATAAAACCCTCCTTATCTTTCGTTACCAGAGCACGCCGAAACTCCCGCGACCAACTCGAGTAATTGTCTGGCCTAGTTAACTGTTGAGCTATGATCTTCAGTTCTGGTCCATCGGCATTTGTTGTGAAAAGAGGGTCGCCGGGCTCCAAGCGACTACTGGCAGCGTAGATCTGGTATGGAAAAAAAGGTTGTGGATTCGGATATGGGTTCGCTTCTAAACTCGATCCCTCATATCCGATTGTGTTGCCATTTGGGAAAAAATTACCCGAACCCGGGTAGGGATTTGTTCCCATGCCCGGTTCGACTGATCCGCCCGTTTGTGAATTGATGTTTGCGCCTACCTCGCTACTGGCTGGTAGGACTCCATCAGATCGAACCCCCGGCAATGATGTGTAGTACCAATTATATGGTACCCATTGGTAAGGTTGGCCCGAGTAGGGTTGCCCCAAATTCGCCTGAGCCGGAATAGGTACCAACTGAGTAGGGTTGCCCCAAATCTGTGGCTGCCTTTGTTCTTCGGAAACTGCAACAGTAGAGGATGAATCCAGGATCTGCGAGACTGGTGGCGTTATTTCTCCTGCAGGCTGATCACTGGATCCTGAGGTAAGTGACTGTCGGTTTGTCATAGTTTTCTAAGAAAATTTGGATTGTGGATGATGGTTGCAGATTTGTCTTCGAAGAAGATGGGTGGAAATTGTCCTGTTCTACGAAAGGTTGCAGCAACAGGGAAACAGAGGAGAGGTGGGCTCTGTTCTGCGAGATGCTGCAGCAACAGAGAATGGTGGATGGAAGATGTCCTGTTCTGCGAACATTGCAGCAATTAGGAACTGAAAAGAAAGAATGTGCCAGGATTTAGGCTTGCTCTGATACCATATCACGATTTGAAATAGAAATTGTAGAGAGGAAATCAGGGATTTTTGGTGTTAATGAAAAGTGTTGTATTTTCTCTATTCTCTGTAATCTTGTATATACAATTCAATCATGAATAAAAAAGTAAAGAGATTTTCTCTGATTTTCCTAATCCCTCTTGTCCTAAATAATCACATTATCTATCAATTACAATTAATCAATCAATCACAATTCTAATTTTCCAATCACAATTCTAATCATATCTTCAACAGCCTGGCCGCCTGACGACTCCGCCGGTCGCGCCGTCCGGGACGATCATGACCTCCTCGCCCGCCAGCTCCGCTGTGGCCGCCGAGAACGGCCGCGACTCCGCTTCTGATGCCGCCGTGAGCGGTGCCGGTCTCGGCTCTTACGAGGACGATGGTAGACTGACGTCGTCCGGAACTGAATTCTCGTCCGTCTGCTTTGTTTTACTACGTTCGAGTGGGTCGGTGCGTGCGATGAGAGCGAATTGCGTGGGGACTATGGTCTGATAGCTGTTGACGGTGGAGGTTTCAGGAGTTGAAACTGCGATCCGTGCGGTAGGGGAATTAGCCGAGGTAGGAAGAGAGTAGAGGCGTTCGGCAATTATCTGTTTCGAATGGAAAGCTAATTCCATTCCACACCTTTGGGTTTAGAGGAAGTGAGGTCTGAAGGATGTCGGCAGTTAACCGTGTTCAGTTCTACATCAAAACCTTGCAGTAGGGCTTAAGTCTAGTCTGTTGAGAAAAGATCAAGAAGAGCATTTTCCTTTGTTTCGGTTCTAGAGTCTAGGCTTGAGGATAATAGCCAAAGATTGGATTTTTCTTAACTCATCGAGTTGATTTTAAGCTTACAAGTGAAAGGCGGTTGCCTAGACATCAAAGTGGCAAGAGCAAACTCTATTTGAGTACCGATCCTAGTACGAATCCATTTTGAGAGCCTTTTTTCTTCCCCTTTCCAGTAAAATATTACATTATCAGTAGGTCACTTCAATTGAGAAAATGTTGCCTGGCAATATGTTAAGCTTGTTTGTTTGCATTCATCAATAAGAACTAATTGGAAATATTACTCTCTGTTGTAGAGTGGAACCATGCAAGCTTCAACCCTCTGATTTTCCGTTGGCAGACTGAAGTTTCCCCTTGAAATTAATTATTTGCATTTTAGGCTTATTGTTTTTAACATTCTGAATACTTAAATTTTTCTATCATGCGTTCGAATGATCTTGGATTTAATTTTTTGGGGTTATTGTTGCTGTACAATTCCCAGTAGCAGAATACTCATTATGAATTACCTATTGCAGGTTCGGCACTTGGTGGCACATATCGTCTTCCTCCACCAGAAATTAGAGATATAGTTGATGCTCCGCCACATCCCGTATTGTCACTCTCCCCACAAGGAGATAGAATTCTGTTTTTAAAACGGAGAGCTTTACCACCTTTAGCTGAGCTTGCAAGACCCGAAGAGAAGCTGGCTGGCATCCGTATCGATGTTAAGTGCAGCACCAGGAGTCGGATATTATATTATACTGGTATGGGGATCCATCAGTTATTGCCCAATGATAACTTAGGGCCAGAAAAAGAAGTACATGGGTTTCCTGATGGCGCAAAGATCAACTTTGTCACCTGGTCAAATGATGGTAGACATTTGTCCTTCTGCATTCGACTTGATGAGGAAGACAATAGCAGTAGTAAGCTTCAGCTATGGGTTGCTGATGTGGAAACAGGGAAAGCCAGACCATTGTTCAAGTCACCTGACATATGCCTAAATGCAGTTTTTGACAAATTTGTCTGGATAGATAACTCCACACTAGTAGTTTGCACAATACCCTTGGGCCGTGGAGATCCGCCAAAAAAACCTTGGGTTCCTGGAGGTCCTAAAGTCCAGTCAAATGAGCAGAAGAATGTCATTCAGGTTGAAACATTTCAAGACCTGCTGAAGGATGAATATGACAAAGATTTGTTTGATTACTATGCCAGGTCTCAACTTCTTTTGGTTACATTGGATGGAAAAGCAAAGGAAATTGGTCCACCGGCTGTATATACCTCAATCGATCCCTCTCCAGATGGGAAGTACCTTTTAATAAGCTCAATTCATAGGCCATACTCTTTTGTTGTACCTTATGAAAGATTTCCCGAGAAAGTAGATGTATGGACTGCAGATGGACAATTTGTCAGAGAACTTTGTGATTTGGCCCTTGCAGAGGACATCCCAATTGCATTCAATAGTGTGCGCAAAGGGATGCGCTCAATCCATTGGAGAGCTGATAAACCTTCTAGCCTATACTGGTAATTGCCTGAAACTGTTTGGTGCTTCATTTCTATTCCTTCTCTGCTTGCTTTTATGTCAGTTTGATGATAAAAGAATTCACACCCTACTTTTGGGGGTCATTTTCATTCTATTTTGTGAAGAAATTTAGGGGCACATAAAATTGCATTAGGCATTCACTATTAGCGCTTGCATGGGGGTGGTGAAAATGAGTGATGAGACTGCCAAGTTCCTGCATGTTGGGTATGATAGTACATGCCTTCTTTGCAGCATTTCTATCAGGAAGTCTGCTTCTCATGCATACGCTTCTGATGATTGGTAGTTCTGCAAAGCAGGGTAGATAATGGGGATCCAAATAAATAACAAACAGCGACATATTAGGATAGTTCTTGGTCAACGCTTTTCTTTCTTAAATGTCCACGGTTCATTTTGGGGCCAAGAACTTTCCACATTCTCTCACTTAAGGAGCACTGGTTACAGATATATTTGGATAAGATGTGTCAAGTTGATTAGCAAAATTTCTGCATAATTTTCTAAATTTTCCTTTTGAATATTCTATCGGTTTATCATAATGACAATGTCATATACTGTGACTTTTGACGGAATTAGGTGATGCATTATTACTAGTTTATGTGCACGTCGCTTCTTTTTAATTGATTTGAGGTATATAGGGTGGAGACACAAGATGGGGGTGATGCCAAAGTCGAAGTTTCTCCACGGGATATAATTTACACACAACCAGCTGAACCACTTGAAGGTGAACAACCAGAAATCTTACACAAAGTGGATCTTCGATATGGGTATGAATTGTTTTCCCTGAGATTGAAGTACTATTATTAGCAACAACTTCTTCCTGTCAGTTCAGGACATTTGGCATGCCTCTTCCCTACTTTTGTTTCACTTGTATTTTATCTAGTTAGTTCGACGTGATTAATTCATGAATGATGGCTAGTTGATTTGCCAATCAATGTAAAAGACTTGTGGCTACTCATGCCTTATGTTGCAAAGATTGTAATGTGGAGTTTCTTATTATTTCTGTTCAGAGGAGTTTCATGGTGTGATGATTCATTGGCTCTGGTTTATGAATCTTGGTACAAGACACGGAGAACGAGAACCTGGGTTATTTCTCCAGAATCCAAGGAGACATATCCTCGCATACTATTTGATAGGTCATCTGAAGATGTATACTCAGATCCTGGTGCTCCAATGCTTCGAAGAATGCCAGCTGGGACACGTGTCATTGCAAAAGTGAAGAAGGAAAATGGTGAAGGCACTTATGTCCTATTGAAGGGGAGTGGTGCAACACCAGAAGGGAACATCCCCTTCCTTGATTTGTTTGACATGTAAGTTTCTGTAAGTGCATGGTCCTCATTCTCCAGCAAGGTTTTTCTCTTAAGATCTCAACCGTTGGCATTGTTTTCTAACTCATGTTCATTCAGAAACACGGGCAGCAAGGAACGAATATGGCAGAGTGACAAAGAAAAGTATTTCGAGACTGTTGTTGCTTTATTGTCCAATGAAAAGGATGGGGACATTAGTCTTGATCAATTGAAGATCTTAACTTCAAAAGAGTCAAAAACTCAGAATAGACAGTACTATGTTATGAGCTGGCCAGATAAGAAAGCTTGTCAAATTACAAACTTCCCTCATCCCTATCCTCAGTTGGCCTCCCTCCAGAAAGAGATGATACGATACCAGAGGAAGGATGGGGTTCAACTTACAGCAACACTTTATCTGCCACCGAACTATGATCTATCAAAAGAGGGTCCTCTTCCCTGTGTGGTCTGGGCATATCCTGGAGAATTTAAAAGCAAAGATGCTGCTGGACAAGTCCGTGGTTCTCCTAATGAATTTGCTGGGATGTTTTCGACATCACCTCTTCTTTGGCTGGCTAGAAGGCATGGATTTCCATTGTCATTTTCCTTCTTTTCGCATTCCTTTTTCAGTTTCCTGGCACCTGTGTTGATTGATATATGCAAATTTAGGGACTGGTGAATAATTCTTATAGGTTTTATCTCTTCTAGGTTTGCTATCTTGTTTGGACCGACAATTCCGATCATTGGTGAGGGTGAAGAAGAGGCAAATGACAGGTAAAGCAATCTTTTTCTGTTTGCATAAAGTTAATCTTCATGGTCGAGAGTTTCCTTTGTGCGATAAGCTGACAAAAGCCATTCTAGGCAAAATTTTATAGGTCTTTTGAGACAGTATTAGAGATGTTTGGCTAAAATTAGATGGTTGTGGAGTTCTTAATCTCTAAATCCGATTTGCTTAAAATTAAGTTATTGGTCTATGGATGCATAACTCTTAAATTCTTCTAGTGGATGCTTCTCCTCACTAATCTATTGCCTCCATGGCAAATGTTTACTCGTGGTACTTTTCTCCATAGCCTGTTAAGGTACTTTTATCCCTCACTCCTTATACTCCCGGTTCTAATTTTCATGTAGTGTATGTTTTATTGTTAAAATCTAGCAAAAAAGTCAACCTTGGGAAATTGTGTAAGAATAGGTTGCAACCCTGTATCTCTTTGGCTCATGCCTTTGCTTTTGAGTGAAAATGAATATGCAAATTGTGAACATCGTGCTTTTAAATGTGACATGGTTGGTTTTAGTATAGTTTTATCTGTACATTTGACATTAGTTGAGCATAAGTTCCAAAAAGGTTTAGGACGAACTTCCAAACATTCTAGCCAATAGAAGCCACATGCTAAAACTAAAAGTCAAAAGCCATAGCCACAAAGCTGGAGCCACCCCAAATAAGCTCCTAGACTTGACCAAAAAAGCTGCGCTATTAATAGCTTTAGATTTTACATGTTTATATATGCTCTGGCTCAATTCCTTGGTTAGGTATGTGGAGCAATTAGTTGCAAGTGCAGAGGCCGCTGTGGAGGAAGTAATCCGTCGCGGAGTAAGTTCCTTTTCTCTTTTCAATTTACGCAATTCTTGGAGATGAGATTATTTTAACAGGTTTCATTTATATCATTTGCTGATTAAGGTTGCTCATCCCAACAAAATTGCTATTACTGGGCACTCATATGGAGCATTTATGACTGCAAACCTCCTTGCACATGCCCCTCAGTTATTCTGTTGCGGGGTAGCTCGGTCTGGAGCTTACAACAGGACACTCACACCTTTTGGTTTTCAGGTAGGCCAGTGGTTCGATTCTCAAAGTATTTCTTGTCTGACTCGACCTTGTGTCTTCTGAAGTTGCTTTTTCTTACTTATGTTTGAGCCCTGACAATTGGCACTGTGCCTCTTTGTTGTATAGAATGAGGTGAGAACTTTGTGGGAGGCTACTAATACATATGTGGAGATGAGTGCTTTCATGTCAGCTCATAAAATAAAGAAACCAATCTTGCTTATTCATGGAGAAGAAGACGATAACTCAGGAACACTACCCATGCAGGTATATGTGTGTGTGTGTGAGGCTACTAATACATATGCGTGTGTGTATATATGTTTCTGGGTCTAGTTTCAGGTTTATTTAAGGAAAAGGGTGCAGATTTTATATACAACACTCTTGGGTGGTGTCATTGTATTTTCTCACCCTCTTATACTCTCCCCATAACTGGTTTATTTCAGCACTGATCAGTTTTTCTGATTATAATTGCAAAATCACTAACCTGCTCGCCACTTTGATTTGCATTTGTGTTTGTTGCAGTCGGAACGTTTTTTCAATGCTTTAAAGGGTCATGGTGCTCTTTGTCGCCTTGTAGTTCTTCCATTTGAGAGCCATGGCTATGCTGCTCGCGAGAGCGTCATGCATGTCCTATGGGAAATTGATAGGTGGTTACATAAGTACTGTGTGTCAAATGCTTCTGAAGTAACTGCAGATCTCAATTCTTGTAAAGATGATGAAAGTAAAGGAGCGGTGGGTTCAGAAGCCAAAGTAGTTGCTGCAAGTGGTGGTGGTAACCTAGAGCTGGCTGATTCTGATCAGCACTGTGGTACTTACTACATGCTTCCATGGAAATATTCCAGCATCATTCTACATTAGGGTCGTATCTACATGTATATTACGTATGAAGTACTGCCACTTTTACTGAGGTTATGGTGAAAGGAACGAATAATACCTAACTAATCAATTCTAGCATTATGTGCTCCAACTTTGCTAGAAGTACGTCTGTTGTCTTTTGCGAAGGGTTTGTGCATACTAAATGATTGCAGAAGCACTGATTTAGAATCCGCATTTCTTCTGTGTTCTTTCCCCACTTGTCACAGATATGCTAATGGCCCCTTAATTTCTTTTCCCTTTGTTTTGAACTGAGTAGTTTTGGAACCTTCATGTAGTTTCACTCTGATATCTATGGTGTGTGTCGTTCCGAGCTTCATTTCATGTATAGACAAATTCAGTCATTTCGATTTTCTGAAATAACATCCCAAAGTGAATTAGCAGCTCATGGATAGGACAGCTCATATTTACTTCTGAATTGTTGTATTCTGCAGAGGAATGGAAGATGCACAAAGAAGACTTTGAAAGGCAGCTCTCTGTAAATGGTTCCTGAGCTGATCTGACACTCTTTCCAGATGAGTAATGCCACCTGATGATAGAAATGACTGCTTTGAGGATATTTGCAATTTGAGGCCTCCATGATTCATTCGATTTCACTGTGGGTTGTCAATTGGTGGAGGATCGATGAAGGGTGCACCTTCATCAGATATCCTGTAGAAAATGTTGTTTAATTCGCAATGGAGCAGCACTTCCAAAATGCAGAGTTCTATATTGCATTTGAAAGTACCTTGGTCTGATTGCATGGCTTTATCTTTCAGTCAAACTATAATAAGAGACCAATGAGTTTTATTTGTCGCTCGCTCATGTAATTATGCATGGTAATAAGGAAACACTCGTTGTTGAACTCAAATAAAGTACTGCTGCACAGTGAAACAGATGTCGTGGAAACCATGGATATTGGTTGTTCTTCTCTTGCTTTAGGATGGTTCTGTTCCGGCTCTGCTTTACTTTTGCTATCGAAGTTTACTGTGTACTATGTGGTTTAGTTGTTGCAAAATCACTATGTTTAAGTAATTTACATGCACGCAAAGTTACATTTCTGATCACTGGTTGCAAGCACTCCAAATTGCTGCTATCCGTGTTTAGCGAGTATGCTATGGGGCTGTATTTTATGTATCATTTAGATTTACCCATCGAAAATATGTTGGTGGTTAATATATGGTACGAGTACTTCGGATCGAAATGCTATCTTCCTTAGTCATGGCAGACTTTTTCTATCTTGAATTTATGAATGTTTAATTAGAGCAAGAAAAGGTTGAAATTTCCCTATTATTGCCTTTTGAAAGTCCACTTAGGTGTTTCATGGTGCTTTATTGCCTTTGATGTATGATGACTTTTGAATTGGAGATTTTGCAGGTTCGACATGGTTGGGTGTTGGCCTTTCCATGCTTGAATGGCACCAACCATGTACAGCTTGTTTGGGTCGACTCTACCCGTAAAGGCCAGAGGTACGGAGTCAACTAACTTCAGGAATTTGCTTGTTGTTTCCCGGACCTCAGCGCCAAGGATTATTTGAAAAGAAAAAAAAAAAGAAAAATATATTCTAAGTAAGCATTTACATATGGGCAAAGCATTGAAGAGGCGAAACTTGGAATCAAAACCGAGAATCGGGTGCTTATCGAAGCACAAAATTTCAGTCCATTTTACCAATTCAAACAACCCCTTTTGACATGAATGATTAAAGGTCTCCCTAGTCCTAGACGAGAACCAAGCTTGATTTTTACTTCACGAGCACAACGATGCTAACGAAGAGACCTTAATTCTTTTTGACGAGCATGTGACGAGGCTAAGGCGTGGAGCATAGAAAATAAAGCCAGGTGGATTTTGGTATTTTTTTTATAATAGTTATATGTTTTATTTTAGATAAAGCCAGCGGCCAAGATCGACTAGAAGTCAGAGCTGCTCATATTTGACTGGCCAGACTTGAAAATTGAGAGTTGACCGGATCGGGTGACGATTTCTAGCATCTTGTCCTTAATTCACCTGTGATTTTGGGTTATGCGATTTGTAAAATTCAAAATAATTGATTTTTCCATTTGAATGAGGAATGTAAAGTGACCTTTTCAAGTCTCATCTATGATTCGACCAAAAGAAAAAAAATTATGCATGCACTAAAGCGCCTCATTGAATAATGAGCCTAATTACTTAATAAATCCTAAGTTTTAGATTTAATCTCAATTCTACCTAGAGCTTTTATTAGTTTAAAGAAAAAGCTTCAACTTTAAGTCCAATCTCAATACTACCTCGAACATTTTCTTGTTATTTAAAAAAAAAAAATCAACTTTACATATAGTTTCAAATTTGTCCCAAGCTTTCTTTTTGTCTAAAAAAAATATTAACAATTTCCAATCTTGTTTCAAGGGTAACATGGAAAATTCATCTCCAAAATTGTCAGGAAATTAGGGATGACTAACGGTGGTTCTCGGACAAAAGGCTAATGGGAACAAATTTTGGACTAAAGTTAAAGTTCAAGATAGATTTGAAATTGAAGCGAAAGTTAGAAATCTTTGTTTGAACAGGACCTAAAGTTATTTTTTTTTATATTGATAATAGATAGAAAACTTTACCAAAAAAAAGTTAATTTTTTTTTTAAATTCAGATTCGGATTACTACTAAATTTAAAATTGGGATTTTCTTTTAAGGGAAATAGGCGTTCAATAATGGATGTACTCGGGAGGCCAAGGCCACCCACTTTTCCAGGCAGATTAATTGAACTAAAGCTTACTAAAGTCCCAACGACGCAGAGAAAGCCGACAAGAAAAGATCCCCAGCTCCAACAGCCTGCCTATTGGACAAAAAATATAAAACAGCCCGCCCTCTTGGAATCCACGCCCGCCGACGACCCACGCAACACCAGCAAAACTACAACAGCAAATGCTTTTGTTAATTTGGTTTTCCCAACGAAGGTAAAAAGAGTGCTGTCCCCCTCGCCTCCCTAGGTTAAGAAATAGCTCAACTGGCCAGTGGCCACTTTTGTAGCTTCAATTCATGAACAAGCAAATCTTTATTCTGCAAATTTCGCTTATATGTGCTGGATAAATTCACGACCGCAAATCTCTCAATTCGACGTATGAAAGATGGGTGCCGGGCAAATCGACTATAATTTCACAACTTCAAACATATCATTAATTATTATGTCGATAAAAGTGAAATTATTTCTATTTGATAAGTACAATAATTATCTAGAGAACACTCGTCAATAATGGATCTTTTATCATTTTGTTCATGTTCTCCGACGCTAATTGCACATGAATTGATTTCAATGTGTCTAACGTCACCCTTTGAAGAATTGGCATGCGCCATATTATTTTTATTATTATTGTTGTTATTATTATGATCATTAGTACAATTACTATTGCTATTATTTAATGAACTAACTGAAAATTAAAGTCAAACAACAAACAACCAGAATTTCCAAACTCCCCACCTATTACTTCCCCTCACGCACGACACTCCAGCTCAAAAACCTCAATACTCCACTCTCTCTCTCTCCCTCTCTCTCCCTCTCTCTCTCTCCAACATGGCGGCCTCTCTCTGCTCCGCCAAGCTGATCGCCGCCTTCCTCCTCCTCTCCGCCGTGCCCTTCGCCTACCTCATCTCCCTCGAGCTCTCCCCGCCCTCCACCCACGTCTTCCACTACCACGGCTCCGGCTTCCTCCGCGAGTGCGCCAAGTGGGACGCCCCCGGCCGCCGCTTCCTCGTCTCCTTCCTCGAGGGCGGCGTCGGCCAGGTCCCCGTCCCCGACGACGACCACTCGCCGCCGTCCGCCGCGGCCGCCGCCGTGCTCGAGGAGGCCACGGTGATCAAGGACGCCGACCTCGCCGGGAACGCCTCCCTCGGGCTCGCCGTCGACGCGGGGAGGGGGCGGCTGCTCGTCGCCGTCGCCGACGTGATCGGGAACAAGTACTCCGCCGTGGCGGCCTACGATTTGTCAACGTGGAAGCGGACGTTCCTCACGCAACTCAGTGGCCGAAGTAAGTTGGAGAGAGAGAGAGAGAGAGAGATAAAGGGAGATTATTGAGTGAAATCGAATCGTTTCTTACGCTGACATTGACATTGACATTTTCCTTTTTCTCCCTTTCTTTTTTTTCCCCCTTTTGTTATTGCTTGTTGCATTTAACTCTATCGATCTAATTGATATCATGATCTCCAAGAAAAAATACGCATGAGATTGTTTTTCTGTGTCATGGAAAGAGGTGATTAGTGGAGAGAATATGTGAAAAATCGCCTATCACGAAAAGAAAAAATATGCAGGTTTTGGTTTGATGCATAATATGCCCCCTTCATTCTAAGAAAAAAATATTTCAGGGATCCTCTCGTATTCAATTCCTACATTATTTAAGCTCAGTATTTTCGTGATATTATTATTAGCTAAGTTTCATTGAGTTTTTTTTTTTTTTTTTTTTTTTTTTTTTTTTTTAGGGTGTAAACATAGTGTAAAATAATTTTTGATTTGATTTTTTTTTTTTTTTTTGGGAAAGGGACTCGATCTTGAAATATATATTTATTTTATTTTATCTAATTACATTACAAGATCTTGAATTTTACTTATTCAGAGTATATATCCATATAAAATATATATATTTGACACGGGGACTTTTTTCGATACTAACTTCTAGAAAATAAATTTTCGATTTATAATGATTGTTGCAAAAAGTAGGTTTGTGGCATTTACTTCAATTATCTCAGGACGTTGGTACATGTGTTCTGTTGTGACACTTTATAATATGACCCCACAAAAATTGATTTAGACTGGTAAATAATTTCTTGAAAATTCGATCTTGCCAAAAAAAAATTATTTATGTACACGATCTATTTGGAAAAAAAAAATAGTCATTTGAGGTATTTCATCGTGCTGTGACCTAATTGAGGTGAAATACCTAGAGGTAGTTAGTGGATCTTTTGGACTTAGTCGAAGCAATATCTTTTTTGTTGGTTAAATGCAAAGCACCATAACACGGCAACAAATGGATCATATCGTCTTGAGTCATGTCATGAACCTCTAGTTAGATTGTATCATAGACATCCGCAAACTCATGTGAGGCAAATCAGTAATGATTCAATAACAAGTTTATGTACCTACTAATGAATAGATATGTATGATTCATATTGAAAATTTCATATTAACGGCGAGACCCTTATCATATTGTTTGCAGAAATAACTATACGGATCAATTGTCCTGTCCTTTCACCGAATTAACACTATAGAAGTTGAGCTTTTTGCGTTTGGATTTTAGTTCTTGACAAGCTTGTGCTCGTGGCTGATTCATTGTGGGTCAAATCAATGGGTCTGGGTAAGGTGGTTGATATTTCCCTTTCAAATCATGTGGAGAGGATTTGCTAGGTTGTTATGGCAAAGTTGGAGTGGAAAAATTGACTAGTTTTTTTTTTTTGGTCATAAAACAACATAATTATATTACTTAAGAAAACTCCTTACAAGCTGCAAATACACTAACGGTTATCAATAAATGCAATACCTAGATATTTGCCCTCCATAATGGGGCAACTTTCCCATCACCACACAACACATGAAGCACCAAAATCTTGCTGATATTAAAAAAAAAAAAAAAATTTGCAAATCATTAGCAGCATGAAAATCTGGAGATTTTGACGACCGTAGCCAGATTCATTGCCCACCCAAACCCAAACCCGTCCCGATTCGTTTCTTGTTGTTGGCTTTTTTGGTTCTTTGGAATTTGCTGTTTTGCCATTCAGTTCATCACATGTGGTGTCATGTAAGTTGCTAAATTGTAATCATATAAATGTATGGTCACTTGGCCTTCCTCCGTGTCTTGAATTAGATTTTAAGTCCTGGACAGACGAGAAGGTTAAGGTTTGGTCACTTGTCATTTGTAGTTGGTTCCTCCATTCAAGTGCTTGATCTCAAGCTGAAGTCGATAATGGTCTGAATTAGGTCACTTATGCTATGATTTGGCTGTGTAGATCTTGCATGATTCAATCGATTCACCGAAGATTGCGTTCCTATATTTAATGTCGTTCCCATCATACATTTTCCGGATCTAGTCATTCATCGTCTCGGAACTACATTTTCCTCTTTAAGGAGCCAACTTTGTTAAGATACACACTACGATAGGAGGCCATGTGATATTTAGGGGAACTCGAGGCTCATGCCACATTGTTTATTTCATGGAATTGATCAGGATATCCATCAAATGCATTGTGAATCCTTTTGTCAATGATGCTCTGTCCTTTGCAAGTTTACCCCCGTCCTCCTAAGAAGATGCTTTCCTAACCGGCGCAGGCGATGAGAAGTCCTTTGCGGATGACGTTGCAGTGGACGCCGAGGGCAACGCGTACGTGACTGACGCCAAAGCAAGCAAAATCTGGAAGGTTGGGCCGGACGGCGAGCTCCTCTCCATCATCCGATCCCCACTGTTCATTCCGAAGGAATGGTACAGAAACCTTGTCGGGCTGAACGGCATCGTGTACCACCCGGACGGGTACCTCCTAGTCATCCACACGTTCAGCGGCAAGCTCTTCAAGATTGACGTCACGAACGGAGGGGAGGAAGTGAAGGTGGTCGACGTCGTGGGAGGCCCGCTGACGTTTGGGGATGGTCTGGAGTTACTGTCTCCTACCAAGCTTGTGGTTGCAGGAAATCCTTCTGGGAGATTGGTAGAGTCTCTAGACGGGTGGCAGAGCGCTTCTGTTGTCGGGAGGTTCAAGGGCCCTTCGCATAGGTTGGCAACCGCCGCCACAGTGAAGGACGGGAAGGTGTATCTGAATCACATGTTCGGGCTTGGGTACCCAAAAAAGAAGCATGCTCTCGTCGAGGCAGTTTTCTCGACATGAGGAGAGGAAAGGGATGAACATTTTCTGGAGAAGAAATCCGAGTTAGGCTAAATTATACCAAGTCCGGCTAAATCATACTTTTCTGGATTCATGTTGTATGTGTAGAGAACAGAGGTCGAAGAGCTTAAGGGTATTCTGTGAAATGTGATGGTGCTTTTTTTCTTCTTTGAATTGGCGAGAACTATTTAGTTTTAGATGAAGGGCAGTGAATTCTGGGTCCTGTCCTCATGGATCTGTAAGGAAGGCAAGAGTTATGCAATTATGCAAAGGATCAGAAAACTAGCGTAAAACACCTGAATTGAAATGGCAAGGAACGAGACGACTTTCACAACAAAATTTCTAGGTGAATGGATAGTATTCGATGGTACCGGTCTTTGTTCTATACCCTTGTTTCATTTTTAAAAGCACTAGGTTCCATTGACTTCCCCCTCTTTTTCTTCCCACTGAGTTGCAAGTAAATCAGATTGAATGTTGATTTGAATTCTGAATGGGGCATTGTTGGGTCGACGAGGGTGGAATTTTCCTCAAACATGTCCGTTTGGTTAAGATATGAAACAACCACAAGAAAACAACAAGCGGAAGACAAGGACAGCGGCTAGAATCACTACTAAAGTGCGCATAGAGACCTGGCACCCCGAAAGGATGAAAATAGAAAAATGCAGGATACATAAGTGTCAAATAGCCTTGATTTGTTCTAGAACAATTACACTGTGAATCCGCTCGCTTATTAGGTCGATATTTATTCATCCCAAGGTAATTCCTCTCTCTCTCTCTCTCTCTCTCTCTCTCTGATGTATATATACATATGTACAGTACTTAGTACTACACTCAAATCCTTTGTTTTGATGATTTCTATGGTATAGCCATACAAGTAAAGATTGAACTAAAAGCGAACTGTCCTGTCTGCCGCCAATCTTATAAAGTAAATGTCACCTAGGAAAGTAATGATTGAGACTGATCACTGGTGCTTCTTCGCTCGACCTTGTGAGACAAATAAATCATCTCTCCTCGGACTCTCAGGTCTCCGGGCCCATGCGGGAGCTTGATCTGGCCCATAACGTAGTCATAGAAGAGCTTTTCACTTGCTTCGATATGCTCCTTCGCAAAAAATCCCGCCCGATGATCTCCTGCCACTAGCATCACCTGACAATACCTGGGTGTGTACCTTCGTCTTGGCTGGGTCCACCTTCATGTGGGGCCCAGCCAGCGTTAAATAAAAAGTAAAAAAATAAAAATAAAAGAAAAGAAAGAAAAAAAGTGGAGTGGTCGTGCGTGGGTGTGCGTTGAAAAAGTGAAGGAAAGAGAAAACAAAACTGCTCAAATAAGAGAGAAGAGAATAAAGGAAGAGAGAGGGTTGTAACTTTGCGGTTCCGATTCGAAGGCCAAATATTGTTGGAATAGGCTCAAATTTTAGTATGTTGTTCGTGAGATTGAGGACTACAAGTTAATGATTTTTGTTCATCGAGAACTGCCTCCGAATTCTCCAGTTGCTATTAAGGGTTTTTTGCTTCAAACTTGTTTATCTACCTATGTGATGAGAAAAAAATGATTGTAATGTTAATGTTAAGCCTCTAGTGTGTAATTAGAGAAAAATACTTTGTGTATCCTGCTGTTCTTAGTGATTAGTGAATATTTTTGGGTAGTCCGTGATTTTTTCCACATCAGGTTTTCCACGTTAAATCCTTGGTATTGTTATTTGCTTTGTCTACTTATCATTTCGGCATTATATTTGCATATTGTGAGGCTATACATTGCCGGTTGTTGCTGGGGGTTAAGAAACTTTAAGTTAATTTAGTTTTGGGGGAGAAATTGATCCTGGATTGCGTTTGGCCGTGGTGAATTGTGTCCCTGGGTTCTCCCCAACAAAGTGATATTAGAGCTAAGGTTGAAATTCTAGTGTTAAATGGAAAAAACCTAGCAGCACCATGTTTAAGTTAAATGTCTCGAATTATTCTATTTGGAAGCCTCAAATGGAAGATGTATTATATTGTAAAGACTTATTTGATCCTATTGAGGGTGATGAAGCCAAAGGAGATAAAGAAGACAAAGAATGGGAGAGAATGAATTGTAAAACAGTTGGGTTTATCCGACAATGGATTGATGATAGTGCATTTCATCATATTGCTCAAGAAACGAAGGCAGGCACTTTGTGGAAGAAATTACAAAATCTCTATGAGAAAAAAACTCCACAAAATAAAGCTCTTTTAGTTAAGTGATTTGTGAATTTGAGATACAAGGAAGGGAGTAATATGATGGAACACTTGAGTGAATTTCAATATGTTGTAAATCAATTGACAAATCTTGAAATTGATCTTGGTGATGAATTGCAGGCATGCTTATTACTTGGTACTCTTCCTGATAGTTGGGACACCATGGGTGTGGCATCAAACAACTCAGCTCCTTTTGATGTGCTTTCTATGAGCATGGTTAAAGCAAGTTTGTTCAATGAAGAAAAAAGAAGAAAATGCTTGAATTATGCTTCTACATCGGATGCTCTTGTTATAGAAAATAGGGCGAGAAGTCAATCAAGAAGGTTTCAAAAAAATGATACTCGAGGCAAGTCAAAAGGAAGGTCGAAATCAAGACCGAGGAGGAGCATCAAGTATTATAATTGCGGCAACATGGGACATTATGCAAAAGAGTATTGGTTGCCCAAGAGAGATAGATCCCATGACAGAATGGAGATCGAAAGAAAGAAGAGAAACAAGCTACAAAGGTGATTGCATCCGATGGCAATATTGTGTTCGTATGTAACGACGGATATGTTAATCTTACATGCCAAGACTCTACATGGGTTGTTGATTCAGCGGCTTCTTTCCATGTCACCTCACGGCATGATTACTTTGCTTCTTATCGTCGCGGCGACTTTGGTTGTATTAGGATGGGAAATAGTGGTGTTTCCAAGGTTATTGGCATGGGAGATGTTTATTTGGAAACTGATGTCGGATGTAATTTGCTTTTGAAAAAATGTGAGACACATTCCTGATATTCAACTTCATTTGATCTCTACGTGTACCTTAGATGATGATGGTTATTGTAATTCATTCTTTGATGGCAAATGGAAGTTAACTAAAGGTTCCATAATAGTGGCAAAAGGTAAGAAGACAAGCTCTCTATACACTATGCAAGCTGACTTGATTAAAGAAGAGGTAAATGCAATGGAGGATTCCTCAATTGATTTATGGCATATGAGACTGGGTCATCTTAGCAAGAAAGGACTTGAAACTCTTGCTAGAAAGAACCTTTTACCTTTGAAGGAGAAAAATCTAAAGGAATACACTCATTGTCTTACAAGTAAACAACATAGATTTTCATTTCATAATTCCTCTCCACACACGAAATCAAATATACTTGATTTCACACAGATGTTTGTTGCATGGATGCTAGAACTCTTGGAAGTGCATTATACGTTGTGACATTTATTGATGATCGTTCTAGAAAAGTGTGGGCTATTGTTTTGAAATCTAAAGATTGGGTACTTGCGGCTTTCAAGCAATTACATGTCAATGTGGAAAGAGAAACGGGGAAGAAGTTAAAATGTGTTCGAGCTGACAATGGTGATGAATATAGAGGCCCATTTGAACACTATTGTAGGGATTATGGTAGCAAGCTTGAGAAGGCTATTCCAAGAACACCACAGCATAATGGAGTGACAGAGAGAATGAACCGGACAATTAATGAGCGGATTCGGTGTATGCTTTCTCATGCGAAATTGCCTAAGTCATTTTGCGGTGAAGCAATGAGAACAATAGTGGACTTGATAAATCTTTCTCCATTGGTTCCTCTTAAGGGGGATGTTCTGCAAAGAGTTTGGAGTGGCAAAGATGTTTCCTACAGCCATCTAAAAGTATTCAGTTGTCGGGCATTTGTGCATGTTCCAAGAGATGAAAGATCCAAGCTTGATGACAAGTCTAAACAGTGTATCTTCTTAGGTTATGGACATGAAGAATTTGGCTACAGGTTATGGGATCCAGTTACAAAGAAAGTCATTAGAAGCCGAGATATAGTGTTTTGTCAGTATCAAACTATTGAAGACATTGACAAGGCAGAGAGACCAAAAAATATAGCTCAACGTTTAATTAGTTTCAGCCCAAATCCTTCTAACATTGATAGAAATCATGGTGGAGAAGTGCATGGAAATCATGAAGATAGTGAATCCTCACATAATGTTGATTTTTTAGCTGAGACAAGTGAAATTGCTAAGTAAGAGCAATTTATCACACCTCAAGTTAGAAGATTTGAAAGAGAGCGTAGGTCTTCTCAAAAATATTTGCCACATGAGTATGTGTTACTCACTGTTGCAATGGAACTAGAAACTTATGAAAAGGCTATATCATGTGAACAAAAGAATGAGTAGCATAAAGCTATGCAAGATGAGCTTAAATCCTTGCATGAGAACCACACATTTGAATTGGTGAAGTTGCCTCAGGATAAGAGAACACTCACAAATAAGTGGGTGTATAAGTTGAAGACAGAAGAAGATAGTTTGCAACCACGATACAAGGTTGTGAAGGGCTTTCGTCGGAAGAAAGGCATAGACTTTGAAAAGATTTTTTCACCAATTGTAAAGATGTCTTCTATTCGAGTTGTTCTTGAGTTGGCCGCTAGTTTGAATTTAGAAATTGAACAACTGGATGTAAAGATGGCTTTTTTTCATGGAGATCTAGAAGAAGAGATATATATGGAGCAACCGGAGGGTTTTAAAGTTGAAGGCAAGGAGCACCTTGTATGTAGATCGAGAAAAAACTTATATGGTCTCAAGCAAACACCAAGGTAATGGTATATGAAGTTTGAATCATTCATGGAAGAATAAGGATACGGTAAGAAACACTCTGATTCTTGTGTCTTTATGAAAAGATCCTCAGATAATGATTTTCTTATTCTCTTACTTTATGAGGATGATATGTTGACTGTTGGGCATGATGCCAAGAAAATCAAGGGCTTGAAAAATGAGTTGAGTAAAGCTTTTGCAATGAAAGACTTAGGCCCGTTTTAGCAAATCTTAGGCATGAGAGTTACTCGTGATAGGAAGAATAAGAAACTGTGGTTATGTTAAGAAAAGTATATTGCAAATGTGATTGAAAGATTCAACATGAGCACATGTAAACCGATGAGTACTCCACTTGCAAGCCATTTTAAGTTGAGTAGTAATGAGTATCCTTCAAGTGAGAAAGAGAAGATTGAGATGATGAAAATTCCTTATTCATCGGCCGTGGGTAGTTTGATGTACGCCATGATTTGTACAAGACTTGATATTGCTCATGTAGATGGTGTTGTGAGTAGATTTCTCTCTAATCCAAGTAAGGACCACTATTAAATGGATTTTGAGATATCTTCGAGGCACTTCTACACTTTGCTTGTGTTATGGAAATGCGAAGCCTGAGTTGAGTGGCTATTCGAATGTGGACTATGCCGGTGATGTTGATTCTCGGAAATCCACATTGGGTTATATAATAATCTCTGTAGGGGAAGCCGTTTCATGGCAATCAAGATTGCAAAAATGGACCGCTTTGTCTACAACTGAAGCGGGGTATATTGCTATTACTGAAGGAGGTAAAGAATTTTTGTGGATGCAAAAATTCCTACAAGAGTTGGGTTTGAAGCAAGAGAAGTTTGTTCTATATTGCGATAGTATGAGTGCCATCCATCTTAGCAAAAATCCAGTGTTGTATTCAAGATCAAAGCATGTTGATGTGAAGTATCATTGAATCTGAGAAAAGCTAGAAGAGAAGCTCTTCCTACTTGAGAAAATTCATACCGACAACTATAGATCCGACATGATGACCAAGACCTTGCCCATAGTGAAGCTTGACGCTTAATGCTTGTAGAAGAAAAACAGGCATGACGAACCTTCCCACATGAGGTGAAGGGGGAGATTTGTTGGCTGGGTCCACCTTCATGTGGGGCCCAGCCAGCATTAAATAAAAAGAAAAAAATAAAAAGAAAAGAAAAGAACAAAAAGAAGTGGAGTGGTCGTGCGTGGGTGTGCGTCAAAAAAGTGAAGAGAGGAGAGAGAAAACAAAAACTGCACAAGCAAGGGAAAAGAGAATAAAGGAAGAGGGCTACAACTTTGCGGCTTCGATTCGAAGGCCAAATATTGTGGAAATCAGCTCAAATTTCAGTATGTTATTCATGAGACCGAGGGCTACAAGTTAATGGTTTTTGTTCGTCGAGAATCGTCTCCGAATTCTCCAATTGTGGTTAAAGTTTTTTTGTTCCCAACTTATTTATCTATCTATGTGGTGAGAAAAAGATGATTGCAATATTGATGTTGAGCCTCTAGTATGTGACTAGAGAAGAATACTTTATGTATTCTGCTATTCTTGGTGATTAGTAGATATCTTTGGGCGGTCCATGATTTTTTTTGTATCGAGTTTTCCACATTAAATCATTGGTGTCGTTATTTGCTTTGTTTACTTATCATTTCGGCATTATATTTGCATATTGTGAGGTTATACATTGCTCGTTGTTGCTGAAGGTTCAGAGATTTTAAGTTAATTTAGTTTTGGGGGAGAAATTGATCCTGGATTGCGTTTGACCATGGTGAATTGTGTCCTCGAGTTCTCCCGAACACTTCGCTAGCAATTAGGGCTGGATGAGTGATTTGCAAATGTAAGCTTGTCTCCTTTGGGGAAAGCATCAAGTACGTACTGCAACAGGAAGTGGCAGCAGTTTAGGTCAGGAGTATCACAATACCAGAGTATCTACTTGCAGCATAGACTTTACATAAAATAACAATCATGGAATGGATGTTGCAAAGAGCGACTGGAAGATTATGCTGATCCCGAGGAAAAATCCATGTAAACCAGGAACTATTCAACATCGGTTTATACTATGACAAACCTTTCAGCTTTGAACTTCTATATTGAAGCGTAAAGCAACTCAACTTAAAACATGCCAAGAAACCGATACCAGCAGCAGAACAGCTAACATAGAATTTGTGGATAGGTGCATCTACCTTTATTATGGTAGCAAACTGCCATATTTAACATACAATCAAACACAAAAATGTGTGCCCATGCAGATGCATGTAGAGAGAGAGACAGAGAGAGATTATACTTGCCTGATCATTCAAATCAAAAAGAAATGACGAATTAGCACGGTCATAGATTTTCCCACGTTTGTCTGCCTCTTTATGAGATATCAATTCTCCTGTATATTCTCCAAGATAATCATTTCTGTTCACTGGATTCTGAAGTCACATCAGCCACTTCGAAAAAGAAATTAGGAAGTACATGGTGATGAGCTTTTTTATTACTCTAATAATAATGAATCCAAACTGATGGAAAAACAGGGATTATTAAGAAAAAGTTCGGAGGGATCACCGCATTAGTAAAGCTTCCTCTGTCTATAAGAAAAAATCTATGAAAATATAAATAATTCTTTTTCCTTACTAACCTTCAAAAAGGCACCCCATCCAGCAACGTCAGATTTGGCCAAGAGGATCTCAATCGCATATAATACCAAAATATAGTAAGACTGTGCATCTTTGTTTTGCACATATAATAAACTAATACTTATCCGCCATAAGATTCACTCACTCTTTGCTGCCGCCTTAGCAGGAGCCTCATGTTTCCACATAGGCCCTCACCCCGCCTGGGGGGCTCACGCAATGAACCATCTCCACAACTGCATAAAGCAAGCAGGTAATGAATTACAAAGAGAAAGTTACAAAAGCTGAATCCGCTTATGGAAAAATTGGTGGGATAAGGTTCATACCTCACCCAGTAGTTCCGGCAAACATCTGGATCACATTCACGTCCAGCAGCAAAGCAGGGGCATTGCCTACTTCTGCACTGACTTTTTGCACAATGACATCCCCTAAAACGATTATTGCAGCTCTTCGAGCACCTGAAAAATCTCATAGGTATTGTTACTGAAAATTGAAGCTCACTTCTTCCATAGTCCAACATAAAGAGCTGAGTCATAGAATTATTGAAAGGAAAACCCTGAAATTGATCCTCTTGTTTGCTCGTATCGCTTCTTTGATTTTCAAATAGCTGTCAAGTGGCTCTTTCTTAGAAGCTTAAGGATAAAAGCCAATAACATTTGCACGTGATGTGTAATATCTGGGAATGCCTCAACACGACAGATGCAATTCTTAAGGAAGCTTCAGCTAAGCTTAAATGCACTTTATCAACTTAAGCAAGACTTTAAATGTGATTTAACCTACCCACAGTACTTTTCGCAGCAAGTTCCATTACGTAGACAGGTGCATTGCTTTCCGCACATAAACTGGCAGGGTTTCTTCAATCTGTACATGAGTTCTGTTTCCCCTGGCGTTGGTTACTGCTGATTTCTTTTCCTCTTCCTCCGAGATGCCCTGATTTAGGGGTCAGATCTGGTAGTTCTAGAGGCGTTGACATTGTTGCTGGATCTCGGTAAGCCCAGATCTGTGATTCTGAAGGTTCAGTGGCCCCGGATCTGGAGTTTTGAGGCTGTGTGCTGGAGGCTGTGGTCTGTTCAGGTACGTGACGTGGGTTTGGCTGTGTGTTTCTTTCCTGCTTTCCTTTGCTCACCCAGATGTGGTTTTCATATGCGAGGTTTACCATATCGGTAGGTTTTGGAGCTCGACCACGAAATATCCATTCATTCCTCGCCTTCCAGATGCACCATAGGAGATGCCCAGTGACCTCTCGTTCGGGTAAAGGTTCAGCTCCCTGGAAAGCTTCATATAACCATTGATCCATTCTCTGGATAGTTTTTCTGGGTTGGATGTCTTCGAGTCTCGGATCTTGCCAAATCTGTCGAGTCCATTTACATAGAAAAAATAGATGTTCTGTTGTTTCGATACCAATATGACAGAAGGGACATAACGGGTTTGTGGTAATATTTCGTTTATGCAGGTTTTCCCTGGTGGGCAGAGCATTTTGGCAGAGGCTCCAGAGAAAGGTACGAATCTTCGGTGAGACTTCTAAACTCCAGATTTGTGTCCATAGAGTGCGCAGTGCGTTGTATGAGATGGAAGGTCGATCTAGATCTTGACCATTTGTGCTCAAAGTTGCTTTTTCTCTGGAGCCTCTGCCAAAATGCTCTGCCCACCAGGAAAACCTGCATAAACGGAATATTACCACAGACCCGTTATGTCCCTTCTGTCATACTGGTATCGAAACAACAGAACATCTATTTTTTCTATGTAAATGGACTCGATAGATTTGGCAAGATCCGAGACTCGAAGACATCCAACCCAGAAAAACTATCCAGAGAATGGATTAATGGTTATGTGAAGTTTTCCAGGGAGCTAAACCTTTACCCGAACGAGAGGTCACCGGGCATCTCCTATGGCGCATCTGGAAGGCGAGGAATGAATGGATATTTCGTGGTCGAGCTCCAAAACCTACCGATATGGTAAACCTCGCATATGAAAACCACATCTGGGTGAGCAAAGGAAAGCAGGAAAGAAACACACAGCCAAACCCACGTCACATACCTAAACAGAGCACGGCCTCCTAGCACACACGGCCTCAAAACCCGGATCCGGGGCCACCGAACCTTCGTAATCACAGATCCGGGCTTACCGAGATCCAGCAACAACGTCAACGCCTCTGGAACTACCAAATCTGACCCCTAAATCAGGGCATCTTGGAGGAAGAGGAAAAGAAATCAGCAGTAACCAACGCCAAGGGAAACAGAACTCATGTACAGATTTAAGAAACCCACTGGAGCAGCGACGACACTCGGAAATTCCAGATCCACAACTCAGGTCAGTAGATCTTGCACCCAATGTACCTGTTAATGAGATTCGGGTAAGGAGAGGGAAGATGAAACAAAAATTAGAAAGCGCAAGGTCTCGAGCCGACGAACATACCCACACAAGATGGAAACCACCAGCACAGCAAACTCTGAAACTCAACGTCGATGCGGCCTGGTGTGAAGGGGAATTCCTATGCTCAGTGGCCGGAGTGGTGCGAGACACCATGGGGAGGGTTCTCGAAGGCTTTGCCTCAACTGCTAGGGCTTCCTCGTCGAATGAGGTGGAAGTGGAAGCGATTCGGCTTGGAGTTCTTTTTATATGGGACTTGCGATCTCGACACATGGACGATCTAGGAAGCCAATCAGTTCCATGGGTGATCGAAAGTGATAGTTTAGTGGCTGTTGACTCAATCTCGGGCCGGGCCTTACCGTCTTGGAACATGGAAATAGGAGTCTCGAAATGTAAAAATCTGCTGGTCCAAAACACCCTTGTTTCACTGACCCATTGTCCACGAGGAGCAAATGCAGCGGCGGATTGGATCGCTCGGCACCACCGACTTCGTCAACTTCCTCTTTCTTGGTGGCTCAAACCTCCTTCTACTTTATACTGTATATTATGCTCTGATCTATATGGGATCGTTTCTTGTAAGCACTGACTATTAAGCTTCAATATATTAAATCCTTTTGACCAAAAAAAAAAAAACTGGCAGCCACATGAAGTATACTGCTTGCGAGACTGATTTTTACCATCTGCGATTCTTTTCCAAATCGAAGGATGACCAGCAGACTTCCAGGAATATTTGAGTTTCAGCGTTCTGCCCCTCCTACAAAGTAACATGTTGACACTTAAATTTTGACAACCCCTTCAGTTATTTATCGTATTAAAAATTAGGGATTAAATTTTAACTCCTAAACATAAATATTATAATTAAATTGCATAACATATAATTTTAGGAGCATTTTTTTATTTTATTTTATTCGCATTTGCATGGGACAGACCAATGATAGATGAGCGTTAATTTTCAATATTCAATGATATGACGGGAGATTTTTCATATATTCATATAATATACACCGAGTGATGTATTTTTTGGGTAGAAATGAAGGTTTCAGATGGAATATTAGAAAAATATAAAAGAGAATATTGCCCGTGAATGCATATACGTCGATGATATATTCATGAAGCTATGAGCGAGCAAAAGTTGATTGAGAAAGGAAACTTGAATCTGATGAGAGTAGATAGGAAAAGTTGAAAAAGGAAATGAAATATTAGGAAAAAAAAAACCCACTGTTGGCCTATAAAAGACGGCTTGCTAGAGACAAAAGAGGGGGCCAGCCACAATCTACGTGGCTACACAAGACATTGAGACACACGGCCACATTGGGGCGGATCTGTTCACAAGAATACGTCCACAACAGTGATGGAGAGAATATATGGCCACGTCAAGAGAAGGGGAGTCGTTCCCAATGCACAAATAAGAGAGGGAGAGAGAAGAGTTCTTTTTCTTTTGACTACAGTCTACGCTGGCCCCCGGTTGCTGCTTCCTCTTCCAAGAAGCTGTTGTCATCGGAAAATACATCCGGCCACCGCAGTGCAAGTCTACTTGAACCATCAACGACTTGCGCAGCTCTGTCCAATCCCTTGCTGAGCAACTTCAAGTTCCTGCTCCTTTACCGACGCGGATGTTGCCCGGACGAAGCTGATCCAACCTGCAACGACGACTCGCTGGTTCTGCTACTGCTGCCGTGGCTGACCTGCTGCTCTGTCTCAACCAGCCACGACTTGGGATCCCAGCACACGGTTGCTGGGTAGCCGTCGAAATTGCCGATTGCTTCATGACTCGCGCAATCTTTTCGTCCATTATAAATCCAAGCGTTCTCTACAGTCCTCCGCATCAACTTCGGCGAGACGATCCCCAGCACTCCTCTCCTCGCCAACAAGTTTCCCAGCAGGTGTTGGATATTATAATCCAGAGAATACACTTTATTTGTTGCAATCAGAACATGAAATTGAGAAGACGATAATAGTTATATAATATTCTTCTTTTTATGTAAACTTACAACTCTTGGAGAAGAAGAAAATAAGATATAACATAAAATTGGAGGTGAGGTACGGATATCCGAATCTCCTTAAGGCGATTAGTTCCTGCCAATACTGCTCCGCAGATTCACGAACTATGCCTCCCAAGATATAACATCTCGAACTTGTTTGGATTAGCACTATGCAAATAGGACTCAGTCGAACCGTTCAATTGAACCAGCACGCTCAGAAAAATCAGAAGAGGAGAAAAGTATATCGGAGTTTTTTAGAATCGAGTTGAGAAATCTGAAAACTGTTTATGAAGCTCTATGCTTCCAACTATTTATAGAGAATTTTAGTTCATGTACAAAAGAGATACATGAATTAAATAGACGCGTGTATCCACGAAATTCATGAATAAAGAAATACGTGAATCCAAGAGATTCATGAATCTAAAGATACATGAATTCAAGAGATTCATTAACTCAATAAATTCATGAACTAAAAGATACATGAATCTAAGAAATTCATGAACTCAATAGATATGTGAACATAAAACAAAAGGAAATTCATGAAATCAAAAAGAAGATACGTGAATAGAAAAGACGTATCTTAATTTATTGGCTTTCGTTGATCCATTAAGCATAATTATAATTATAACAGGAGGAACCATCATGCTTAACGTGTTCTTTTCTTATAGGTCTCTTGTGATTGCAGCGCATTCAACGATCACTTGCAGCAGCTTTAACAATATTGGATTTTCCTCGCCATCACCAATCAGTCTAGTGCCAAGTTGGGGGAGGTTTATTATTTTTTTTTTAAAAGAGTCAAATGTCACCAATCATATATCCTTGAATCGAGTGATCATCAAGGAGCCGCATGCAAAGTCCCCAGACGAGTAGCCATACAGCACCACCAATGTCATGGGTAGCCGTTTGAGGATCAGAATTCAAAAGTCAATATTCGAATTAGGTAAAAATTTCATCTATTTTGATTTCTGAAAATTCTATTTCCTTATTTGAAATATTCGTCAATGCATATAATTGAAATTACCAATATGCTATTATATTCGTAATCTCGAATAGCCTTGTAAATTGAGAAATCTTCCTAATTTCATAACATGTATATGATCGACAGTCCGATTTCACGTTTGAAATACGACTCACGATCATACGGAAAAATCGCCAATCTAATCTCACACTTGAGATACGATTCGTGATTTTGTTTAAAATTGGCCATTCCGATCTAGATACGATTTGTCAATTTATTTCCAAAATCAAATAGACATGGATGATATCTTGCCTAATTTGTTGCAATGTTGTTCTTGATGCCTTTATTTGAATTAAGATTGCTCCCATAAAAGAAATCCCAAAAAATATAGTTGAGTTAAATTGGATTCATGCTAGAACATTGCTTCATTTAGGATATTTTCCATTTTAGAATAAGAAATTTATTTATTTCGAATTTTTTAAATAAAAATCCAATAAAAATGTTAATTTAGGATGTTAGTTTTTCCTTTCATTAATTTAAATTGCATGTTTAATTATTGAGTAATTTTAATTTCGAAATTTAATTAAAATAAAAGAAAACATAAAAATTATCATGCACATGTCATGTAAAATGAAGTCGTCCATTGCGCGTCATCTAATTATTTAAATGTTAGAATAGTTGCATTAATCTTTTCCTATCACTAGATTAGGTCATTTAATAAATGTCGCATGACATATAGTTCACATGTTAGGTTGCATGTTGCATGTCATTTTAGTTGAAAAAAATTTATACGTCATTGCATTGCACTGTCTAAGCTTAATTTAAGTAAAAGAAAATCTTGAAAAAAATTGAGTGATTGTGTGTTTATTAGAAATCATATCAAAAACTGTTAATGTGAATTTTAATCTAATATTGCACATACTTTCGTTGTTACGAGGTAAGTCTCATTATTTATTTATTACTTTATTCGGACATTAAATCGGTTGTTTGTGTACCCACGTAATCACCTCACATATTAAGAAAGTAAATTATAATCAATTCAAATTGCCTACAAAATATTTTTTTTCAAAATAAAAGAGAAACGAATCGAAAGAGCCGTAATCAAGTCCCCGAACTCACAAATCTCTGATTCACGGGAATAAAGTAAATCTTTCATTATCGACCCACCAAAAATATATTAATGGCGACTCCTAATTAAAATTGTATATTAAGAACTTAAATTTAAGTCATAAATTAATATGAGCTTGAGATGGCCCGAGCTAAATTTAAGTTAATAATCTTTTAGTCAAACTCTGAGTGTACTCGAGGTTAGTTCGCGACATAACCGAGTTTTTGTAGCCCGCCTATTGGACAAAAAATATAAAACAGCCCGCCCTCTTGGGATCCACGTCCGCCCACAACCCACGCAACACCTGCAAAACTACAACAGCAAATACCTTTGTCAATTTGGTTTTCCCAACGAAGGAAAAAAGAGCGCTGTCCCCCTCGCTTCCTTCGGTTAAGAAACAGCTCAACTGACCACTTTGTAACTTCAATTCATGAGCAAGCAAATCTTTATTTTGCAAATTTCGCTTGTATGTGCTGGATAAATTCACGATGGCAAATCTCTCAATTCAACATACGAAAGATGGGGCAAATCGACCGTCATATCAACGGGACTTTGCAACTTCAAATATATAATTAATTGTTATGTCAATAAAAGTGAAATTATTTATGTTTGGTAAATACAACAATTACCTGGAGAGCACTCATCAACAACGAATCTTTGATCCTTTCATTCGTGTTCTCCTACACTAATTGCACATGAATTGATTTCAATGTGTCCAACTCACCCTCCGAAGAACTAGCATGCGAAGAACTAGCATGCGCCGTATTATTTTTATTGTTTTTGTCGTTGTTATTATGATCATTAGTACAATTACTACTGCTATTATCTAATAAACTAACTGAAAATTGATGTCAAACAAGAGACAAGCAGAATTTCCGAACTCCCCACCTATTACTTCCTCTCACGCACGACCCTCCAGCTCAAAAACCTCAGAACTCCACTCTCTCTCCTCTGCTCTGCTCTGTTTCTCCCCACCATGGCCGGCTCTCTCTGCTCCGCCAAGCTGATCGCCGCCTTTCCTATCCAGAGTATATATCCATATAATATATATGATATGGAGACTTTTTTCAACACTAACTTCTACAAAATAAATTTTCGATTTATAATGATTGTTGCAAAAAAGTAGGTTTTGTGGCATTTATATCAATTATCTCAAGACGTTCATACATGTGCACTGTGGTGACACTTTTTGATATGATCCGGCAAAAATTGCTTTAGACCAGTAGATAATTTCCTGAAAATTCGATCTTGCCAAAAAAAATTTATTTATATACACGATCTATTTTGGAAAAGAAAATATTGTCATTCGAGGTTTTTATTCATGCCGTGACTTGATTGAGGTGAAATCCTAGAAGTAGTTAGTGGAACCTCTGAGCTTAGTCTGGAACAATATCTTTTTGGTTGGTTAAATGCAAAGCACGATAACATGGTAATAAATGGATCATACAGTCTTGAGTTGTGTCATGAACCTCTAATTAGATTGTATCATAGACACCTCATGTAAGGCAACTCAGTGAGGATTCGATAACAGGTTCATGTACCTACTAATGAACGGATATGTATGATTTATACTGAAAATTTCATGTTGACGGCGAGACTCTCATCATACCGTTTATAGAAATAATTATACGGATCAATTGTCCCATCCTTTCACCAAATTAACACTATAGAAGTTGAGTTTTTTGCGTTTGGATTTTATTTCTTGACAAGCTTGTACTCATGGCTAATTCATTGTGGGTCAGGTCGAATCAATGGGTCGGTTCCCACAAAAAAAAAAAAAAATCAATGGGTCTGTGTAAGGTGGTTGATATTTCCCTTTCAAATCATGTGGAGAGGATTTGCTAGGTTGTAATGGCAAAGTTTGAGTGGAAAAATTGACTAGTTAAGACTGGCAAATATATATATGAGAATACACTAACGGTTATCAATGAATGCAATACCTAGATATTTGCCCTCCATAATGGGGCAACTTTCCCATCACCACACAACACATCAAGCACCAAAATCTTGCTGGCATAAAAAAAAAAATTGCAAATCATTAGCAGCATGAAAATTTGGAGATTTTGACGACTGTAGCCAGATTCATGCCCCACCCGTACCCTAATCCGTCCCGATCCGTTTCTTGTTGTTGGCTTTTTCGGTTCTTTGGAATTTTCTGTATTGCCATTCAGTTCATCACATGTGGTATCATATAAGTTGCTAAACTGTGATCATATAAACGTATGGTCACTTGGCCTTCCTCCGTGTCTTGAATTAGATTTTAAGTCTTGGACAGACAAGAAGGTAAAGGTTTGGTCACTTGTCATTAGTAGTTGGTTCCTCCATTCAAGTGCTCGATCTCAAGCTGAAGTCGATAATGCTATGATTTGGCCGTGTAGATCTTGCATGATTCTATCGATTCACCAAAGATGGCGTTCCTATATGTAATGTCGTTCCCATCATACATTTTCCGGATCTAGTCATTCATTGTCTTGGAACTACATTTTCCTCTTTAAGGAGCCAACTTTGTTAAGATACACACTACGATAGGAGGGCCCATGTGATATTTAGGGGAACTCGAGAGCTTGTCACATTGTTTGTTTCATGGAATTGATCAGGATATCCATCAAATGCATTGTGAATCCTTTTGTCGATGATGCTCTACGTCCTTTGCAAGTTTACCCTTGTCCTCCTAAGAAGATGCTTTCATAACCGGCGCAGGCGATGGGAAGACCTTTGCGGATGATATTGCAGTGGACGCCGAGGGCAACGCGTACGTGACGGACGCGAAAGCAAACAAAATCTGGAAGGTCGGGCCGGACGGCGAGCTCCTCTCCATCATCCGATCACCGCTGTTCATCCCGAAGGAATGGTACAGAAACTGGGTCGGGCTGAACGGCATCGCGTACCACCCGGACGGGTACCTCATAGTCGTCCACACATTCAGCGGCAAGCTCTTCAAGATTGACGTCACGAACGGAGGGGAGGAAGTGAAGGTGGTCCACGTCGTGGGAGGCCCGCTGAGGATGGGAGATGGTCTGGAGTTACTGTCTCCCACCAAGCTTGTGGTTGCAGGAAAACCTTCAGGGTCGTTGGTAGTCTCTAGACGGGTGGCAGAGCGCTTCTGTTGTTGGGAGGTTCAAGGGCCCTTCGCATAGGGTGGCGACCGCCGCCACAGTGAAGAAAGGGAAGGTGTATCTGAATCACATGTTCGGGCTTGGGTACCCAAAAAAGAAGCACGCTCTCGTCGAGGCGGTGTTCTCGACATGAGGAGAGGAAGGGGATGAACATTTTCTGGAAAAGAAATCGGGGTTCGGCTAAATCATACTAAGTCCGGCTAAATCATGATTTTCTAGATTCATGTTGTATGTGTAGAGAACAGAGGCCATAGAGCTCATGGGCGTTCTGTGAAATGTGGTGGTGCTTTTTTCCTTCTTTGAATTGGCAAAAACTTTTTAGTTTTAGATGAAGAAGGCTGTGGATTTCAGGGCCGGTCCTTACGGATCTGTCCGGCAGGCACGGGTTATGCAATTATGTAAGAATTCATAAAACTAGGAAACTCGAAACACCCAAATTGAAATGGCATGGAACGAGACGACTTTCACAGCTTCTTAAGATGAATAGATAGCCATCGATAGTACTGGTCTTTGTTCTATAACCTTGTTTCATTTTTCAAAGCACTACGTTCCATTGACTCCCCCCTTTTTTCCTTCCCACGGAGTTGCAAGTTTTCCCGGAAAAATCACATTGAATGTTGCTTTGAATTCTGAATGGGGCGTCGTTGGGTCGACGAGGATGGAATTTTCCTCAAACATGTCCGTTTGGTTAAGATATGAAACAACCACAAGAAGACAACAAGCGGAAGACAAGGCCGGCGGCCAGAATCACTGCTAAAGTGCGCATAGAGTCCTGGCACCCCGAAAGGATGAAAATAGAAAAATGCAAGATACATAAGCAGGAGTGTCAAATAGCCTTGATTTGTTCTACAACAATTACACTGTGAATCCGCTCGCTTATTAGGTCGATATTTATTCATCCCAAGGTAATTCCTCTCTCTCTCTCTCTCTCTCTCTCTCTCTGATGTATATATACATATGTACAGTACTTAGAACTACACTCAAATCCTTTGTTTTGATGATTTCTATGGTATAGCCTTACAAGTAAAGATTGAACTAAAAGCGAACTGTCCTGTCTGCTGCCAATCTTACAAAGTAAATGTCACCTAGGAAAGTAATGACCGAGACTGATCACTGGTGCTTCTTCGCTCTACCTTGTGAGACCAATAAATCATCTCTCCTCGAACTCTCAGGTCTCCGGGCCCATGCGGGAGCTTGATCTGGCCCATAACGATAGTCATAAAAGAGCTCTTCACTTGCTTCGATATGCTCCTTCGCAAAAATTCCCACCCGATGATCTCCTGCCACTAGCATCACCTGAAAATACCTAGGTTCAAGCTAAATGACAAATATATATATATATATATATATATATATATATATATATATATATATATATATATATATATATATATCCAGACAACAGTCACTGAGGCTTTAGGGTACCTTCGCATAGCAATTAGGGTTGGATGAGTGATTTGCAAATTTAAGCTTGTCTCCTTTGCGGAAAGCATCAAGTACGTACTGCAACAGGAAGTGGCAGCAGTTTAGGTCAGGAGTATCATAATACCAGAGTATCTACTTACAGCATAGACTTTACATAAAATAACAATCATGGAATGGATGTTGCAAAGAGCAACTGGAAGATTATGCTGATCCCGAGGAAAAATCCATGTAAACCAGGAACTATTCAACATCAGTTTATGCTATGACAAACTTTTCAGCTTTGAACTTCTATATTGAAGCCTAAAGCAACTCAACTTAAAACATGCCAAGAAACCGATACAAGCAGCAGAACAGCTAACATAGAATTTGTGGATAAGTGCATCTACCTTTATTATGGTAGCAAACTGCCATATTTAACATACAATCAAACACAAACATGCGTGCCCATGCAGATGCACGTAGAGAGAGAGACAGAGAGAGACAGAAAGAGATTATACTTGCCTGATCATTCAAATCAAAAAGAAATGACGAATTAGCACGGTCATAGATTTTCCCACGTTTGTCTGCCTCTTTATGAGATATCAATTCTCCTGTATATTCTCCAAGATAATCATTTCTGTTCACTGGGTTCTGAAATCACATCAGCCACTTAGAAAAAGAAACTAGGAAGTACATGGTGATGAGATTTTTTATTACTCTAATAATAATTAATCCAAACTGATGGAAAAACAGGGATTATTAAAAAAGAGTTCAGAGGGATCACTGCATTAGTAAAGCTTCCTCTGTCTATAAGAAAAAATGTATGAAAATATAAATAATTATTTTTCTTTACTAACCTTCAAAAAGGCACCCCATCCAGCAACGTCAGATTTGGCCAAGAGGATCTGAATCGCATAAAAAACCAAAATATAGTAAGATCATGCATCTTTGTTTTGCACATATAATAATCTAATACTTATCTGCCATAAGATTCACTCACTCTTTGCTGCTGCCTTAGCAGGAGCCTCATGTTTCCACATAGGCCCTCACCCCGCCTGGGGGGCTCACCCAATGAACCATCTCCACAACTGCATAAAGCAAGCGGGTAATGAATTACAAAGAGAAAGTTACAAAAGCTGAATCCACTTATGAAAAATTGGTGGGATAAGGTTCATACCTCACCCAGCAGTTCCGGCAAACATCTGGATCACATTCACGTCCAGCAGCAAAGCAGGGGCATTGCCTACTTCTGCACTGACTTTTTGCACAATGACATCCCCTAAAACGATTCTTGCAGCTCTTCGAGCACCTGAAAATCTCATAGGTATTGTTATTGAAAATTGAAGCTCACTTCTTCCATAGTCCAACATAAAGAGCTAAGTCATAGAATTATTGAAAGGAAAACCCTGAAATTGATTCTCTTGTTTGCTCATATCGCTTCTTTGTTTTTCAAATAGCTATCAAGTGGCTCTTTCTTAGAAGCTCAGGAATAAAGCCAATAACATTTGCACATGATGTGTAATATCTGGGAATGCCTCAACACAACAACAGCAATTCTTAAGGAAGCTTCAGCTGAGCTTAAATGCACTTTATCAACTTAAGCAAGACTTTTAGATGTGATTTAACCTACCCACAGTACTTTTCGCAGCAAGTTCCATTACTTTGACAGGGGCACTGCTTTCCGCACATAAACTGGCAGCCACATGGAGTATACTGCTTGCAAGACTGAATTTTTTTACCATCTGCAATTCTTCTTTTCCACATCGAAGGATGACCAGCAGACTTCCAGGAATATTTGAGTTTCCGCGTTCTGCCCCTCCTACGAAGAGTTTTTGTAGGCATTTCTTCCTGTGACATTGGTGTAAAAGTTGCAACTTAATCCATCAGGTCATCTTTGCTTTAAAAAAATTCCTGTGATAAAGTTTAGAGTCACCCTATGTAGAACTTAATCCAGATATTTTTCCATAGTTCTCTCAGAATTTCAGACTCGGAGAAGCATGACATTCAAAGATAGAGGATGGAAGCCACAGGCCACAACTACACATTTTGGAACTTAGCCTGCATACAGCTGCTACCTGATGTTTACATGGTAATGATCTTAAGTACTTTTTCAGCTCTCTTTTCTGTTTTCTCTCTTTCCTAGTTGTGGCTAAACTTACAAAAACCCATTGCTAGATAGTGCTTTTCATTGAACACAATAGGGAGATAGGAAATTCTCTACAAAATGAACATATCCACACACTTCTAGTTTGAACGCAAAATCTTAAAAGAATGCCCGTGTCACTTCTGGTTAGAGGTGATCAATGGGCAGGCCCAAAGAGGGTCAGACCTGATGATCAGGCCTAATGTGTTTGCCAAGCTTACCACATCACAAAATTAATATAGATATAATCTGTCTGGATGACCTGGGCAGGCAAAAGATGGGTGGGCTGGCTTTCTCAAGTAAGGTGTATGCCCAAGTCTGCCCATTTACCTCTCAGGCTTGGGCATGCAAGCAGGCCACATGCCTGTTGATCACCTCTACTTTCGGAAGGGATAGACCTTCCATTCTCCCTTCTAGCTAAAGTAAATAAGAAACATAAACTAATATAGGGAAAATAGAATAGCACAATCGGTCCTCATTCACAGGAAGATAATCTTGTACTTACAGTAGCAGGATCCATATCTGCTTTTCCATTGTCTTCTAAACATGTACTAGGTGCAGCACCTGATCTATTGGATATTGAAGCCCCAACATCATGCATGTAGCTCGATACTTCTATGCATGTTTTCAAGCCAGAAAGCATGTTTCTGGCAATGAGACAACTGGAAGGCAGAATAAGCTTTAGCAGAAAATTGAGGGCAAAATGTACAAACTTCTCTAATTATAATACAGAATATGCGAATCACAAATTTAACAAGCGAACCACATATTAAACAAGCTGCATATCCATCTGCATATAACTTGTTATACATCCGTAAAGCCACTGGCCTTTTTCAACTCTACTTCCTTTCAATGAGAAACAGCAACTGCCATGCTCTGAAAAAAAAACATTGTGCCGCTTCATGTGCAGTCTATTATCAGGAAAATTTCAGGATTCTGTATGACGTGACGAAATTAACATTTGGTGACATGTAATTATAAGAGAATGTTGATTTAGTAAAAGATGATAAAAGAGTGGAAAAAATAGGGTTAATGTCATTACTTCCCAAAAAATCACTCTATTATACAGAAATATCGTTCATTGCATAGCTAGCGCATTCTCTAATCTTTGTCCTCCCTAGTCATGCCAATTATGTTAGCCTGCGACTACTATTTGACAGAAGTCAAAACATGAATGATAAGAGAAGGCCTGCGACTGCATAAACCAGCATTACAATATTCTCTGATCATGCCAATTATGTTAGCCAGAAAAAATCCATAGAAAATTCATATTTATTAGACTAGCAAAATATGATTTCACAATGACACAAGAAAAATGTAGTAACTCATCCACCAAATCTAAGTTTCTTGGATTGTTCTTCCGGATTTCAAGAGTGTAAAATATCATAAAATGTCAATGTATTAGCTAAGAATGTACAAAGATGTCTAGAGCAAGAAATTCTTGAATTGGATCTTGTACCTGTTTTTACCAAATATTTCTATTCCCTTCATATATAATTCTTTTTCAATAGGTTTCCACTCACAGATGTGCACCATCCTTTCGCCTGCAATTTCATTAGATTTTCGCTTCACTTTAGGTGCCTCTGCAACAACATTGCCTTCATCTCTCATAGCGCCCAGTTCTCCAGCATTACTGGAAGTATTTACTAAAGCAGGTAGCCCCACGACATCTTCCTCTTCATTTCTAATAAGGTCCTCAGTCTTATCACTGGAAGGACCACCAGAAAATCTGAGTTTGCCAGAATCACTGAAAGTGGAATCCTTTGCAGTGTCAACAATGACCGGGTAAAACTCCGCTTTACTGGATACATCGGGATGAGGTGATAGCATTATCTTCTGTTTTTTAACAGGGAATCCGCCAAAATCATCAGGAATGAGTTTTGGGTCTTGTGGGGCAGTAATTTCCTTCTCTATATCCTTACACTTTCCAGCAATCTCAGTGCCTACCGCAATAACAGATTTATGACACTGTGGATCTACATCAATACCTTCTGAGGAAGAAGGTATTGCTTGCTCATGCTCTTGGGTGATGCCTGTGCTGTGATCTGCAGTGACCAGCTCTTCAGCACTAGAGGATCTCCTGCTTTCCTCTTTCTCTCTTAATGTTTCCCTTCTCATTCCATTGGAGACATCAATATCAGAAAATTCCAATGAAGCCTTGATAGTATTCAATTTATTCAACTGCAAGTAATCCCAAATAATATTAGATTGCCACACATTCCTCCCCCTCCCCCCCCCAAAAAAAAAATGGCAGATTGTCAAATTGCATGATACAGATAAACAGTGTTCTTATGGCTGTAGGTCAGATAATGAGTGGATAAAAGAAGGAGTAGAGTTGAACACGGAAACGACTGAGACTATTTAAAGAAAAACTGACAACCATTTAGAAGCATTTCCATTGCATCCCCCACATAATATAATGGAAACTGTAAAGCACGCAACATGTACCCTCATCCTACATCACTTAAACCGGCATCCACTCTGTGGCCCATATCCCATCCACCACCTACTTCTCTCTTGCGCGCATGTGCATGCAAGCGCACATGATTCTGCCCGAGCTAAGCCCAGAGGGAAGGCTAATTTTAATTTATTGAAAATATTTCTTTATGAGAAATTCAGTTGTACATACCTTCAGGTAGCACTGATCACCACAAGGTGTTCCATCTTCTTCATGCTCAAGAGAATAGGGCTGCTTTTCACTCTGTCGAGAAAAGCCTATAAGAATATAGTAAAATTAAAGTAGGAGGGAAAATTCTGTGACATAGCCGCTGCTCCACTTACAGGAATAATTAAGCTTTGGGAACAGCCATGAAGACGACAATCAAATAGCTGTGGAAATTCCCAAGAAGATAAGCATGGTTGTGATGCCTTCTTCCTTAGCCAAAACAGAGAGAAGGAAAGGAAATGGTCTCTGAATGCATACCAAGCAACGACGACAGAAAAGATTGTCAAAAGAATCTAAAGCAGCACTGAGGGTCTTGTCCAGATATATTCCCTTATCAGTTCCCACATCTCCAGAGTTTTTGAGATTTTTGTTTTGTTTCTTTTCATAGTTCTCTTTAAGAAATTTGTATCTCTCCTGCAGATCCAGAATCAAATATCTCTCTCAAATCACAAGTCAACACAAGAAGGATCTTCTTATGAACTACGTACTTTTTTCAATCAAAAGAGCACAAATCACCAGTTCAATAGTATTGTCAAAGAATCATGATCTTGTGTAGATCACCTGGATTTCTAATTTGGTGCCCCCAACGAACTGGCTCACAATGTTCTGTACATCCTCACTGTGACCATGCTCCTCAAATGCCATCCTGGAATTATCACAGGGAGATTCAATTCATATCAATAAGGCTGTTCTAATTAAAGTTTGGACTCTCTTCATGAGTCCCACTTGTTAAGGTCTAGATAACTTCACAAAAACAGTTGTTTTAGCTGTCATACTCTACCCTGTTTAACAGGAAAAAGAAAACTAGGCTTTTCTTTCGAAATTTCAGGAAATCGGCTTTTCCTCAAGCAGTTCCTAATCTCTTCATGACAAAGTATATGTTTGAATTTCCACTTCCATCAATCTCAAGTGTCAACTTATCTTCCAAGAGATGACGCATGCAAACAAACTCTCTCCACTTATTGCAGAAACCTGATCATGTTATACTTAAGCCTCTCTAGAAGCAAATAAGAAATACCTGACCTGATGGTATCCTTTTAAAATTACGCACTTACCATAGTATGCGATCCTCAGATTCAGAAAAGTCATGCTTCTCTTCCTCAGGCTCGGTCATATCTTCCTCACTATCACTGCAAATGAGTGCTTCACTGCCATGTTGGTCATAATATATACGTCTTCTCCCAACCACTGACTGGTCTTCAGCCATTCTCTGATTCCTGCAAGATGTGTCCAATTAGAATCATCACTTAGAGATGGCAGTGTGAGCACTTGCCTGCACTCATGACAATGAGCGTGTGTGAAACATGCTAACAAGTGGGGCTTCAGTGCTTTTACCATAGCCAACGATGTTTACCAACAAGCCGTACCTATCCAAGAATATCCATGTGGTGTACGGAGGTAATTTCTCTGTATATGGAAGCTTGGTGCCCACAAAGGATGACAAATCGTGACTGTGAATGCCATCTTTATCACCTGATCCTTGAACAAACGCGCTAAGCTTCCCAAGAGGATTCTCAATCCTTGACAACAGTATATTACCGGGCCCATCATTTTTCGATGCTTCCAACAAGAGCTGGCGCACGTGATCTTCTACCTTCTTCCCATTTTTCTCAAACTTCTCCTGCGTGATAGAATCAGGAGTGGGTTCATGCCATATTGCAGCATTCACTACCAAGCTAACTAATCTCAAGGGACTATCACTTACAGAGCTTATCAAGTGAAATCATTAATCGAAAAAGCACGCACACACACGCACGAACACATATATTCAGCTAAACAAGAGCAGCTCACTTTGATCGCAGAAGTCCTCTCAGCTTGAATTTGCTTTCTGAGCAGGTTTATCTTGGAGACCAAGTTTCCAACACCCACATTCGACTGCTCCCCGCTCCACTTCTGCCACACCACAAAAGAACCAAAGTGAATATCGAGAAACCCAGATGATCAATCACTCGAATTCGCGACGATCAACTATACCTAAAACGGTTTGCTCAAAAAAAAAAAAAAAAAAAAAAAAAACTATACCTAAAACGGAAACCACCCTGATCAAGAATCGGGACAGGAAAAAAACAGCTGCTTTACCACGAGACACTACTGCCGCGCGGCAGACGAAACGCAACCCTCGTTCAAGGGTAGCGACTTCGATCGATGCAAAACGAGCAGGGTGCGAATCTTCACTAGTATCGATTGCACAGTAGACAATTCCGACACAGAGGAGGTGCTGACGAACGACCCATGTCCACTCCGACCAAAAGGCGGCTCCAAAAAGGGCAGAGAGAGATAGAGAGAGAGAGAGAGAGAGAGAGAGAGAGAGAGAAACTGACCCTGGACTTGGTGCCGGAGTCGCTCGCCGCCTTGGACACCATGGCCGAGCTCAGCTCCGCTCCTCTCTTGCTCTGCGTCCTCTGCACGTACGCAGCGCTCCGAACGAGGTAAGCGTGAGAACAAGAAAATGTTCGCGTCCAAGGGGTTGGGGACGGACACGTGGCGCGCACTGACGTGGACTTCTTTTCTTTCTAACTAAGCAAAGTTGGTTTTCATTTACCTTGAAAAAATCGAAAATTCTTCAACGCCGTGTTTGATTGAGAGCTATTAAGAGGAATGAGGAAGGATCGTGAAAACGAATTTTTAATTACTTAGGGCATGTTTGGTTCACGGAATATGAGATTTAAAGGACAGTTTTTTTTTCAAAAATAATTAGTTCTATTACATCGAGCTTTTTTCATTTCTCATTTGATTTTGACATTTCCTTTTACAGTACACTATTTATAGTACCCCTCATTTTTTTCCATTTGTACTTGCTAGTCAAAAGTGGGGCCTACTTAGGATTTTTTTAAGTTTGTTTCTTCTTCTTCATCCACTTTCCTTCTTCATATTATTAGTTTTATCAATTAGGGATTTTTGTATTTGGCGACGTTGCTGCCTCCTATGATAATTTCTAGATGAGTGTCAAGTTCTTTATTAGGGTGGCCCTTTTTTTAGATGCATCAGAGTTATCCTCTTCAAGTTCAAGCGTTTGCTCATGTTATCTTTAGGCTCGAACATCTCGCTCACTCTATTTCAATTCTCTAAAATCATGACAAGAGTCAAAGGATCATTGAGACAATTACATATCAAGAAAGCTTGTGTCGACGTAGGGGTGGCTTTGCCAAACATGCCCAAGCTTTGTGAGGGCCGATGGTGAGGTAAGAGAAAGCTCATTAGGCTCTATGAGAACACTCCATTGTTGCTGTGCATAACTGTGTCTAAGGATGATCGGTTTTAGGGTGGATAAAACTGACCATGTTATAATCTATTCCCAGTTTTTAGATCGTGGAACCTATCCCATTTATATTTGGAACCGATTCTAGAACTTACCATGTTTTCTAGATTCGATTATAGGTCTACTCAACAACCTGTTTTATTTTTATTTTTTCTTTTTCTATTTCATTTTTTATGGCAAAATCATATGAGGCTATGAGTAAAGAAATGATTCAAAGTAAAAGATAAACAACAAAAATCCTAGTATGCTAAAAACAATAATTTATACGATGAATATGTAGTCACATAGAATCATAAACGATAAAAAGTTCAAACACGTAATATGAAACATAAGTTATAAAACTTCCCCATTCATCTATAAAAAAATATGGCAAGGAGTTTTGAGGAAGGATGAAGGAAGAAAGAGTATTGAGGTCATGATTTAAGGTAAAAACAAATTAGATTTTTGACTTTTTAGCCTATAAAATTCATACTGAAACCCATTTCAAAATAGGGCAGTCCGATCCGATTCGCAAGTGAGTATTTACTCGGAACCTGTTACTGGATCAATTATAACTAATTTCAGAACTTGTTCCAATGGGATTGGACCTATTTCTTGGGCAATTCAATTCAACTCCCAGGTAGAACCAATTGGTTATACACCCCTGGTTGTGTCGGAGGAGGAAGATGAGGAAGGGCCGATAATATGCTTCAACACAAGCCATAACAAGAAGGAAAGTGAAAGAGAAAGAAGAAATAAATTCAAAAAAGGACCCATGGGCCTCACATTCGACTATATGTGGGGTACTCCATTTAAAGAAGGAAAAAAAGATAGGTAATATAGTCAGGACACCATAAAATGGAGTGTTTGAGCAAAAGGAGGAATGGAAAAAGATAATCAATTAGTAAAATCAATTTTGAGTACGTCCTAAATCCCTCAAAATTTGTTCAAATAAGAAGAAATTTTTTAGGAACTTATTTCTTAATAAACAATTTCTTTTCCTTCTTTCCCACTTATTAGGGCAAATATGATTTGGGTGGGGGATTCCTACCCTAGAACCAGGAACTATCCACTAAAAATTGATTTTGAAAAATTGGAATTGAGAATTGGACCGGACCTGTACAGTTGGTTGGTTTGGTCAATTCCTGAGTGGGTCCATGGAATTAGTCCCCAATCCCAATCCCCCACCATCGCTTTCGCATCCCTTATGAGCTTCAAGCAGGATAGAGTAGTTGAGATGCCAATACGCGGGCAATGCCCATCCCTCACCACTTCTTTCGCCACTGGCATGAAACAAGGTCTCCTCCATTGAATGGTGTTCTCCAACCATTGCAACCAAAAGAGAAATTTTTTAATTGGTTGGCAAGAAGAATTTAAGGAACCGAATAAAATACATTACAACTTATTTTTCACATTAAATAAAGTGGGCAATTGGTTACTTAACGAGTGCAATTGATTGTCTAGCAAAGGACACGAAATACACTTGAGCTCTTAACATTCTAAATTATGAGTAAATGCATATGCTTTATTCTTCTTAATCCGGGCACTTATATATGTGTGTAGGTTTGATTTGAGTGGATGGGTGGGCGATTCCACACTTAGAATTGAAAATTAGACCAGTATTCACCAAAATTGGAACTAAGAACTAGACCGGTTCCCATGGGAACCACTGATTTGAGGTTGTTCCAATATGATTTTGGGTGGTTGTCAATTCCTCATGCACACCCCTATCACTTATGTATTTATGTCATATCCATTTCCCTCCTTTGTATTCAACTAACATTACAGTTTATTCCCTTCAAATCTTTTCTCTAATGAGAATCTATGTTTCTTCTTTTCCTTTCTAATCACTTCTATCGAATTCAATGTAAAACGTGCTAATCTCTTTCATTTATAATTAAAGTAAGAGTTGAGAGAAAGTTTACTTTTATGCTCATCTCGTAACATTTTTCCCCCTACTTATCACCTGATCAGACACATGATGTAGTTTTAAAGAGTTGCTATTTGGTTATTTAAATCTGCAAATACAGATATGCCCCTCCCCCGCGTATTTAATTATCATGTTAATTTTTCAAAATAAGGGTGGGTAATCCAAAATTATTTGTTGACCAATATGAGAAAAGTTGGTAAATCATATCAATAAATGCTGGTAAATTCATAGAAAGAGTTGTAAATTTAATGTGTTCGTATAAAAGACAAATAAAAACTAATAAAAGATAACGAAAGTTGATAAATGAAAAAGAACCCATGTTTGATGATTCACTCGAAAAAAGAAATGTTGGAAAATCATCCAAAGAAAGATTGGTGAACTCATATTAGAGTCAGCAAACTGAAGGCGTTGATAACAAATGAAAATAAAAGTACAAACTATTCTTGTCTTCCAAGTGTATATGCCTTCGTCCATGTCAATAGAGCCGTGCCAGACATTGCAACTCAAAGGCCGCGAGTTAGTATGCACAGAAACCATTCAAATTACAAGATTTGCGGCAATTATTTAGCTCTAGTAATCGCACATTACACTGATCTGTTCTAGGCTCTTCGATCTGAATTCTGAATCGTCTTGACGACTCAGATTCACGATCGTAGAGAGAGCATGTCTCGAAAACGCCGATCAGAAGGGCAAACTGCTTCCCAAGTACAAGAAGTGATTCAGGAAGAGACTGTCATATAGTTTGCAGACCAAGACTCAATAATTTATGAACTTTTAAAGGCAGGCAGACTCCTCTCCTCTCCCTCCCTCTCTCTCACTGAAACTTCCAAGCTGAGAGAGAGAACATCGGGGTCCCTTTCCAGCCAACCAGCAGGCAATTGCCGTCTCGGTCGAGTGTGCAAAACCTCTCGCAGGTGAGCTGCTTCGCGACCAGGTGGGCATGATAGAGCGAGGCATCGCTGAACTCGATCTCGACCATTCGGTACCTCGCGAAGAACGCCCTCCACACGTCGATCTTCACGCTCCTGTTGACCCTCTCGTGGCCCTCCGCCGAGACCATGTTCCTGATCCCATTGCTGAACAATTCCTCCATGATGGTCTTGTACTCGGTCTCCTGAGTCATGCACGTCTCGAGGCAGTCGAAGTAGGTGCTGTAGAAGAACAAGGCTTCGATGAAGCGGGCCACGAAGGAAGGAGAGTTGTGGTTCGCCTCCACTTCGGTCATCACCATCACAGACGGGTCTAGATTCCTAATGACACCGATCAGTTTCTCGAGGGAAGTTGGCCTCGCGATCATAGTCCGCAGCACCAGTGGCGCGTAGACTGCCACGGCTTCGCTGTCCTCTATGTTAAACAGTTCTTCCCTAATGTCTGCTAAGTTCGGCAGAAAGACTACCTGGAACGAAAAGGGAATTTTCATCGATTCTGCGACGCTTGCTAGTCTCTTGCCTGCCTCTTCCATATCTCTGCATTCTGATCCGACCGCGGTTATCTTGAGAAGTTCAATGGGCTCTCCTTTCCGCTCAGCGAGAGCTTGCATAAACACGATCCACTGGATTCCGCTTCTTATCTGGAGATCTATCAAATGGATTCTGGCAGCCGACACCGTATGCTCGATGATTACTTGTAGCGCAGTGAATTGAGCGACTTGAGAGAAGGGGAGTTGCCTGCGGCATTTAAGAGTTGTGAGATTAAAGCTCAAGCCTTGACTTATCGGTTCTGCCTTTCCTTCGGTTCCCTTCATACTGATACTCCGTCCGGTTTCTTTACCCATCCTGTCTCGGAGAGCCTCCACGAAGTGCAGCACGATTCTCTGTGCCGGGCTCGCTCTCTTCGACGCCAACAGTTCACAATACGAAAGCAACCTGCTGGCGCCGTCAAATTGCTGGTCGCCTACTTTCTCGGCCGCCGCTAGAAGCAACTGAGCTAGTTCGACCTCTTTCAAGTCTTCCTCGGAGAGGCCGGAAAAGGTAGGACCATTAGGGTGTGTGAGCAGGGAGAAATAGTTGTCCCTTTGATCTTGAAACTGGATGTACCGAGTCCCAGCCACTCTCATTATCTCTTCGGTCGACAGCTTCGGCTGGCTTACCGGAACCTCACTATTGGGTTCCCGCGGTTGGTCTCTCTTCGATTTCTTGAGCACCGTCCAATAGTTGCTGAGGAGCTCCAAAGATGCCTTCAAAGACGGGGCCACCATTGGTTTTCGCGTATTTCCGAACTCCAGACTCTCCTCAGATCCTAACGCTGGTGGAGAGGAAACATTCAGATTGGACCGATCAAGGACCATAGAGTTTGCCACGAGCTGCTGCGATAGGTCGGGCAAAAGGACTCCCTTGCTGCTCAAATTCCCTTGCTGACTTCCAAACCCCGAGAAGAAAGGATGGAGCTCAGCGACATCTTCACCTCGATGCTCTTGCATGCCTTTGGTCGCTCTCCTCTCTTTATCAAGACCATCGAGAACATACCCTTCGCCGAAACCGAAGGACGGGAACGAGAACGAGATGTTCGCCATTGCTAAAGCGTGAAGACCCTCGTCTGCAAACTCGATGCACAACCCAGAAGATCTAGTTACCCATGACGTATTTCGAGACAGGGATTTCTATGCACAACTCGCGTCGGGGAAATCACTTGCGCATAGCATTAAAAAAAGACAACAGCGATTTGTCGACCGTTCGACAACTACAGCTTCGCAAGAAGACATCCGCGTCGGGAAGAAGGCTCCATTAAATCTTCTCCGGATGGATTATTTAAACTCTTTCTGCAATGCATTTGGAGAAAACGTCAACATGGGAACAAGGAGAAACGATCCAAGGCCGTAGCCGTCGAACAGTTCGATAATCTCGCCTAAGAAGCTCAGCTGACCGAGATGACACGGCAGGGTGCCGAAAGTTTGTATCTAAGTAGAGAAGACGTAGACTTCTTTTCTTTCTAATTAAGCAATTTGATTTTCATTTACCTTGAAAAATTGAAAATTCTTCAACGTCGAACAGTTCTTATATAATTAGAGTATGTTTGCTTCACAAAATATCTAAGATTTGAAAGACTTTTCCTAAAAATGATTGATTATATCTCTTATAAAAAAATGTCGTGCTTTTTCCGCTCCTTATTTGCATTTGACACTCCCTTTTACAGTGTACTGTCTATAATACTCCTCATTTTTTCCATGTTGTACCCGCAAAGAGTCAAAAGAGAGGCCTATTTGGGATTTTGTTCATTTGTTTCTCCTATTTGTTCCACTTTCCTTTTTCATCTTAGTGGTTTTGTTGATTAGGGACTCCTGGATTTGCCTAGATGATTCCTTGATGAAAGTGTCAAGCTCTTTATCCTCTTGGGTGGCCATATTTAAATGCATCAAAGTTGTTCTCTTCAAGTTCAGGTCTATGTTCACATTACCTGCGGGCTGAAGTATCTCGATCATTCTGTCCCAATTCTCAAAAATCATGATAAATATCAAAGAATCGTCGCAGAGAATTACATCTTAATGAAGCTCGTGCCGGCATAGGGGTAGTTCTGCCAAACATGCTAAGGATTTGTGAGGTGCAATGGTGAGGTAGGGAGGAAGCTCGTGAGGCTCTATGAGACCATCCAATTGTTGGTGTGCAAGGCTGTGTCGAAGGAGGAAGACAAGGAAGCGTGGCAATACGCTCCAACATAAGCAATAACAAGGAGGATAGTGGAAGAAAAAAGAAGAAACACATTTAAAAGGGACCTCATGGATCCCACATTTGACTATATGCGGGGTACAACATTTAAAGAAGGAAAAAGCAATTGGTGATATGGTTAACACACTATAAAATGGAGTGGTTGAGCCAAATGATAAGTGAAAAAAGCATAACCTTATAAAAATTAGTAAATGAAAAATATTTTTATCACCTACGAATATAGTTAAATAATAATAAAAAAATCAATGTTAACTAATTTTTTGCTCATTTTTCAAAAAATACTTTTAAAATCTTGAATTTTTCATGAAACAAATGCACCTTCCAAGAGAAAGATGATCAAACTGGGAAAGTCAATTTTGAGTACATTTTAAATCCCTCCAAATTTGTTCAGGTAAGAAAAAAATTTGAGAACTTATGTCTTAATGAACAATTTCTTTTGCTTCTTTCTCACTTATTAGGGGCAAGCACAATCTGAGTGGGCGATTTCCACCTTGGAACCGAGAACCGTCCACTAAGGACAGATTTTAAAAATTGGAATCGAAAACCAGACCAAACTCGGACAATCAATTTGGTCAAATTCTGAAGTGGGTCCATAAAACTAATTTCCAATCCCAATCCCTCACTATTGCTTTCGCGTCCCTCACGTGCTTCAAGCGGGATGGAATAGTTGAGATGTCAAGACGCGGGCAATGCCCATCTCTCACCGCCTCTTTCACCACTGGCGTGAAACGAGATCTCCTCCGTTGGATAGTGCTCTCTAACCATCACAACCAAAAGAGATTTTTCAAAGGATCGGCAAGAAGAATTTAAGGAATCGTATACAAGACATCACAACTTCTTTTTCACATTAAATAGAGACTAGAGTGGGCAACTGATTACTTGATATACACACTAGAGTTCTCAGAATTTTGAATTATAGGTCAATGCCTATGCTTTATTCTTATGAAGGCGGGCACTTATACATGTGTGTAGCTGTGGTTCGAATAGACACGTGGACAATTCCATGCTTAGAACGAGAAACCGTACTAGTACTCATAGGATTCAATTTATATTAAAATTGAGAATCGGACTGATCTCTATGGAAATAGTCAGTTTTGGACTTGTCCGATCTGGTTTTAGGCAGTTCTTGGTTTCTTATGCACACCCCTGTCACTTATGTATTTTTACCATATTCATTTCCTAAATATAACATTATGATTATTCATGTCGTATTGCATGTTTTTTCCTCTTCTCCCTCCTTTGTATTCAACTAACATTGTAATTTAATTCCTTCCAATCTTTTATCTAATGACAATCTATATTTCTTGTTTTCCTGTCTAATCACTTCTATCAAATTCAATGTAAAGCGTACTAGTCTCTTTTATTTATAATTAAAATAAGAGTTGAGAGAAAGTCCATTTTTATGCTCATCTCGTAATACTTTTTTTTTTTTCCTGCTTATCACGTGATCAGACACATGAGCTAGTTTTAAAGATTTGCTATTTGGTTATTTAAAACTGCAAATGCAGATATGCTCCTCCCCCACTGTCCAATGATCATGTTATTTTTCAAAATAAGGGTGGTAAACCAAAACTATTTGGTGACCAATATGAGAAAAGTTGGTAAATTATATAAATAAATACTGGAAAATTCATAGAAAGAGTTGATAAATTAAATGTTTTCGTAAAAAAGACAAATAAAACTAATAAGAGATGATGAAATTTGGTAAATATAAAATACCCAAATTTGGTGGTTTAATCAGAAAAAAAAAATGCTAGAAGATCATTTCAATAAAGATTGGTGAACTCACATAAGAGTCAGCAAATTTAAGTCGTTGATAAGAAATGAAAATGAAAGTACAAACTATTCTGGTCTTTCGAGTATATATGCCTTCGTTCATGACAGTAGAGCATGATTACTGAGTACCCCACACTGCAATTCAAAAGCTGTAAGTAGCATACTCAGAAACCACTCAAATTACAAGATTTGCAGCAATGATTCAGCTCTAGTATCGCACATTACACTGATTTCTTCTAGGATCTCCGATCTGAATCGTCTTGTCAACTTCGGATTCACGATAGTAGAGAGAGCATGTCTTGAAAACACCAATCAGAGGAGCAAAGTGCTTCCCAAGTACAAGAAGTGATTCGAGAAGAGACTGTCATATAATAAGATTCACACTCCATGAACTTTTGAAGGCATTAACACTCTTCTCCTTCTCTCTCTCTCTCTCTCTCTTTCTCTCTGTCACCGAAACTTCCAAGCTGAGAGAGAGAACATCGGGGTCCCTTTCCAGCCAACCAGCAGGCAGTTGCCGTCTCGGTCAAGCGTGCAAAGCCTCTCACAAGTGAACTGCTCTGCAACCAGGTGAGCATGATAGAGCGAGGCATCGCTGAACTCGATCTCGACCATTCGGTACCTCACAAAGAACGCCCTCCACACGTTGATCTTCACGCTCCTCATGACCCTCTCGTGGCCCTCCATCGATACTATGTTCCTGATGCCGCTGCTGAACAATTCCTCCACCATGGTCCGGTACTCGGTCTCCTGAGTCATGCACATCTCGAGGCAGTCAAAATATGCGCTGTAGAAGAACAAGGCTTCGATGAAGCGGCCCACGAAGGAAGGAGAGTTGTGGTTCGCCTCCACTTCGGTCATCACCATCACAGACGGGTTGAGATTCCTGAGGACACTGATCAGTTTCTCGAGGGAAGTTGGCCTTGCGATCATAGTCTTCAGTACCAACGGTGCGTAGACTGCTATGGCTTCGCCGTCCTCTAAGATAAATAGCTCTTCCCTAATCTCTTCTAAGTTCGGCAGAAAGACTACCTGGAACGAAAAGGGAATTTTCATCGATTCCGCGATGCTTCCTAGTCGCTTACCTGCCTCTTCTATATTCTCTCTGTCTACCGACCCGACCGCAGTTATCTTGAGAAGCTCAACCGGGTCTCCTTTCCGCTCAGCAAGAGCTTGCATAAACACGGTCCACTGGATTCCGCTTCTTATCTGGAGATCTATCAAATGGATTCGGGTTGCTGACACTGTATGCTCGATGATTACTTGTAGCGCAGTGAATTGAGTGACTTGATTGAAGGGAAGGTGTGCGTGCATTTTAAGAGTCGTGAGATTTGTGCTCAAGCATCGACTTATCAATCCTGCCTTTCCTTCGGTTCCCTTCATACTGATACTCCGTCCAGTTTCTCTATCGATCCTGTCTCGGAGAGCCTCCACGAAGTGCAGGACCATTCTCTGTGCCGGGCTTGCTCTCTTCGACGCCAACAGTTCGCAATACGAAAGCAATCTGCTGGCGCCGTCAAATTGCTGGTCACCTACTTTCTCGGCTGCCGCTAGAAGCAACTGGGCGAGTTCGACCTCTTTCAAGTCTTCCCCACAGAGGCCGGAAAAGGCCAGACCGCAGGGGTGCGTGAGCAGGGAGAAACAGTTGTCCCTTTGATCTTGAAACTGGATGTACCTAGTCCCGGCCACTCTCATTATCTCTTCCGTCGACAGCTTCGGCTGGCCCACCGGAGCCTCTCGATTGGGCTCACGTGGTTCGTCTCTCTTCGACTTCTTAAGCACCGTCCAGTAGTTGCTGAGGAGCTCCAAAGATGCCATCGAAGACGGCGCCGCCATCGGTTTTTGCATATTCCCGAACTCCAGACTCTCCTCAGATTCTAACGCCGGTGGAGAGGAAACGTTCAGATTGAACTTATCCAGGACCATACAGTTCGCCCCGAGCTGCTGCGATCGGTCGGGCAAATGGACTCCCCTGCTGCTCAAATTTTCTTGCTGACTTCCAAACCCTGAGAAGAAAGGATGGAGCTGGGCGACATCATCACCTCGATGCTCTTGCGTGCCTTTAGTCGCTCTCTTCTCTTTATCAAGACCATCGAGAACATGCCCTCCGTCGAAACCGAAGGATGGGAACGAGAACGAGACGTTCGCCATTGCTGAAGATTACTATGCACATCACCCGTCGAAGGAATCACTTACGCACAGCATTAAAGAAAAAAAAAAAAGATAACTCGACGGTAACTTGTCGAGTGTTCGACAATTACAGTTTCGCAAGAAGACAACCATGTTGGGAAGAAGGCTCTGTTAAATCTACTCCGGATGGATTATTTAAACTCTTTCTGGGATGCATTTGGAGAAAACGTCAACATGGGAACAAGGGGAAACGATCAAGGATGGAGCCGTCGAACAGTTCGAAAATCTCGCCTAACAAGCTCAGCCGACTGAGATGAGACGGAAGGGTGCCGAATGCTTGTATCCAAATAGTGACGATCACGCGACCGTGTCAGGATCGGAGGGAGAAAAGGACAGCATCGGTGGCGTAATTCTATGCGGCACCCATTGTGGTGTTAAAAATTGGTGTCGTGATTTTTGGAAAGCGGTCACTCGAGTGACTGCCGGAAAGTATCTCGTGACTCGCCGGAGTCACTTAAATGGACATTTTCATGAAGTTTGGTACTAAAGCAATTGTTCATAAAGTTTCGGCACTAGATTGATCAGTTATAAAATCGTTGCTCCAAAAGTTTTAAAACTGGGAATATGCCAAAACGTTGTTGTGACCTAATACAAAAAATTAGGAAAAATTATCAAAAAAGTTCTAAACTTATTATAATTATGTTAATTGAGTCATAAACCTTTTACAATTATTTCCGATCAATCCATCCGGCTAAAATTGGCCGACCGGCGCTAACGTGGCAACCGACCTACATCAGCGAGCTTTTTTTAATAATATTTTATTTTTTAAAATATTATATTGATTTTTTTATCTTTTTTTTCCCTTCTCCCTCTTCCTCCCACCTCCCTCCTCCCTCCTCCTTCCTTTGGCTCCGGCGACTGGCCAGGCTAGCCGGTCGCCGGACTGAGGCGATCCGACATCACTAGGCGAGGCGAGCCCTTGCTAGATCGGAGGGGGCTCACCCCGCCGTCATTAGGCGTGAGCTCACTAACTGGCAAGAGCGAGCCCCCACCAGATTTGGCGAAGTTTGATGACCGGCCAGCCTAGCTAGTTGCCGGAGCCAAAGGAAGGAGGATGGAGGAGGGAGGAGGAGGAGGGAGGAAGAGGGAGAAGGGGAAAAACAAGGAAAAAGATTAAAAAAAAAGAAGATAAAATATGAATAAAATATTTCAAAATATATATATTATTAACAAAACTCTCTAGCCGACCAATTTAGCCGAATAGACTGATTGAAAATAATTGTAAAAGGTTTATGACTCAATTGGTCAAAAAATAAATTTATGATCGAATTGACACAATTGTAATATGTTTAAGACTTTTTTAGTAATTTTTCCCAAAAAATTACAAAGCAAATTTTCTAACCTTGCCAATTTTTTTTTTTTTTAGACTTGAGAGCAAAATCATGGAGCAAATGTTCGCTCGAAATAATTCGTGTAAAATCACAAACATCTATTCATTTTCCTAAGAGAAAAAAAGGGGGCGGGGGTGTGTGCGTGAAATTTTCTTCAATTTTCTTCGTCTCGTAAATTCGCAATTATTTCTACTACAAAATTGCTTTGTTTGGAGATTGCACAATAGAGTTTGGAGCCTCGTGGAAATGGACTACTTCTCCATGATCGATCTGGTGTGCGCATCAATGCAAGAAAGCGATAGGAAGCCGGTTTCACGCCAACTTTTCTATTTATAAAAATTCGATGGGTTCAACAATGTTGTTCAGCACACAGATCAAGCCTCGTACGATTTAATGTGTCTTGTACCAAAACTTCTAAGGGCAATCACTTTAGTGCCAAGATTTCATGAATAATTAATTTAGTGCAATTTTTTTTTTGAAATGATCTATTTAAGTGACTTAAGTTACTTAAGTTATCGCTCTTTTAAAAATGAAGGGGTTGATTGGATTGATGGTTTTGCCGTAATTGTATGAATATGTTCGTGGACACAAGTATAATTTTGGGCTTTGTAGTTGGAACTCAATTTTGTAATAGAACTTGGATTTGATAAGATCAGCATTGAGATTTAAAATATAATATAATTTTCAAGAAGAAAATCGCTCTGCTAACCACCTTGCTAATCATGGAACGAACAAGTATTTAGATATTAGTTTCTTTTCTTTACCTCCAAAGTTATGTTTGGCAGTCGAGATAAAATTCGAGATAGGATATGATTTATCATATCCTAAGTTTGGTGCTTACTCGGGATAGAATAAAGTCGGATATAACGGGGATATAGATAGGATAAAATTATCCTATGGGAGAGGTGGGATAAAGGTGGATAGAATTTCTAATGTTTAAAATAAAAAGTTATTTTTCTCGAATAACAAACTTATTAAATTAACAAAATTGAAATTACATTTCAATATAAATAATATTTGAATTCTAATTTAAGAAATTAAAAATTAAAAATAGAAATTTATTTTATTAATCTTATTTCAATTTATATATTCAACTTTAATTTTATCTTATAATAAACATTCAATCTATAAATTAAATATTTATATTTATTATATATTTTAGGTATTTTTGTATTTTAGGTATGTTAGTACAGTTTACTATTTGATAAAATTTTATTAAATAATGGTGAAAGGAGAAAAAATAAATAATAAAGAAAATAATATAAAAAAGAAGAAAAATTAAAAAAATTAAGGAATAGTGTCATGAGAGATTTTCACCATCTCTGTTTATGATCATTTAGGTTCATTTATAATGATATACTTTTTATATTAAAAAACAATGTACATGATATGATGTAAATATATCTGACTTTAATACTGTAATTCACCAAACAATAGACTAGATATAAAAAAATCCCAAGATTTCATATCTTATCTTATTCAGTCCTATCCCAATTAAAAATCCGGACGACCAAACGTAGCCCAATAGAATTACTTTTATTAGGTGATAAAATAGGAACAATTAATTTATGATTATAAATTTTTATGTTTAGAGTTAGTCCTTTTTCATAACCAAAAAAAATATTATCAATTTTTTAAACGTAATGGTATTTAAATAATCAATTGAAAAGTTCTAACACTAAAATCTCGTGCTTATCCAAGGTAACCGATGATTGATCATATTCAGACCAAAACAATTAGAGAAGACATACCGAACTTTAAATACGTCATCAAATATGACCAATATTAGGGGTGAGCATGGTCCGGGTTGGGCCGGTCCACCCCCTAACCTTAGAACCAATCCGCACAGTATTGGTCCTTAATTTTTGGAACCGAGGACCGACCATATTGAGCTTGGGACCAAGGACCGGACCAACTCAATGGATTCGGTCCGGTCCCAGGGTCAACCCGGAACCAACTGATAATTTTTTATTTCATTTTTTTGTACTCCTTAAAAAAGCGATTAAGGACCGGATTAACCCAATGGGTTCGGTCCAATTTCAAGGTCAACTAAGAACTAACTAATAATTTTTATTTTATTTTTTGTACTCTTTGAAATGGCAACCGAGGACCGTACCGACCAAATAAGTTCGATGATGAGCAAGGTCGGTTAAGAAAGGCAAACGGTGAGGGTTAAGTGAGGTGAGCGTCGAACAGAATGAGCATCGAATATCCTTAAAAATTACAAATATCCTTAATTATTTCCTAAATTTATAGCTATTTGATTACGTAAATGTGCCATATCAGATGCTACATCATCATTTGAAGCATTACTCTCCTCACTTACATCACTAGAATCCTTTGTATATAAATTGGGATCCAAATCCACTCTAGCAAAATGTGCATCATTCAGGGCATTTCTTCGTATATAATTGTGCAAAGTCATTGTTGCTATCACAATCTTCACTTGCTTGGTATATGGATAACTTGGCATACTCTTTAAAATCTTCCACTTCTTTTTCAATACGTCAAAAGCTCGCTCAATTTCTTATCATAGTGAGGAGTGAGCACGGTTGAATACTTCTTTATAACCCGTTGGTTGAGGACCTCGTTGAAACTCAGGTAAATGATATCTGACTTCTTTATATGGCCCCATATAACCCGTGGGATTTGGATATCCAGCATCAACCAAATAATATTTACCTACACAAAAAAGTTGTAAATTTAATCAACATATAACACGTACATATATTAATGCTTAAAAACCATTAATTAACGAACCTTTCGGGGGATGAGGAAATTGTAAATCATGTTTCCTAATAGCTTCATAAAAGATACGAGTATCATGAGCTGTTCCCTCCCAACCGGCCCAAACATAAATAAATTCTATGTTAAAATTACAGACGGCCATCACATTTTGCGTCAGTGTTCCTTTTCGACCAATAAAACAAAGCTGCTCACTCATAGGTACCACCGCTGAAATATGAGTACCATCTATAACTCCAATGCAATCCTAAAACAAGAACATTTGATTTATATTTAAATCATTTTTTTAGTGTATAATCGCAACATACCTTAAAATGTGGATAAAATCTTGTATTATTCTTGTTCTTCTTTGGAACTTCATTGAATTGCTGATCGGATGGTTGGATCAAATCCGCTCCCATTTCACATATTTTATCCAAAACTAAGTTAAATAGCCTGGATATGGTTTCCCTAGAATGCTGAAAGCGCTCTTGTGCTAACCTATTGCCTATATTATGTCCTAAAATATGAAGAAACAATCCTAACATTTCTGCAACATCAATATTTCTAGTTCCTTGCAAACCATATTGTGTCACTAAATCATTCATTAAATTCCTAAACACAGTTCTATCCATTCTAAACATTCGATAAAACCTTTTAGGATTAGTATCAATGCCCATCAATTCTCTTAACCATACATTTCCCATATATGACGAGGTCATACACAGTATTTTGTGACCATATAATGCCTAATAAACACCATAGGTATGTGCAGCTGCACAAAGTTGCCAATATTATTCTTCCTCTTCTTCACAGTTTTCCCTTTCAGGAGAATCATCCATAACTGATTAAAGTAATAAAATAGAATTAGAATAAGAGATATAACAAATTATTTAAATCATTCATCAACAAAAAACACTGATTATATGTATGCAAACTCCACTCAATAAAAAGAACACCAATTGGAAACAAGTCTGACAATATAGCATAAATATATCTCGCCAACTAATACAAATAAGTAGTACAAATATGTATCACATTTCAACAACATTACACATGAAAAAAATAAATAGCAAATATCCTAGTGACGATTACGTTGTGCGAACTTATACTTGAGCCATGTCACTTTTTCTTCATCATCATCCAAGTTCATGAAGATTTGCCTATTATCTTTTTTTTTCTGAAAAATAATCTAGTGCAAAAAAATATAACTCTTGATCTTGCTTAATCTCGGGTATAGTTTTCAACGTCTCCATGAGTTCCTTGTAAGAATCAAATTCTTTGGCATAACTTTTACTTTCAATAGCTGAACAAATTCTCTCCATTTGCCTTGCTAGCTTATCACCCGTACTCTTGTTTTGTTTTTTTCCTTGAGATTGCCTCACCGAACTCTGCAACGTTCTTTTATCACTTCGATGTTGTTCACTAGTCTTTTTACCCGCATCGCCTTCTATATTATTATCAGTAAATCCTATCGGACCACCAATGTCAAATTGTGTGGGCATAACATCCTCATCAACACATAAGCCTTGTGCAGGATTCCATGTGATACTTCCGGTGGCAACAGTATCTCTTAACATTCTATCCAACAAAACTTGAAGATCTGAATGTATGCCTTTCGTTCTAAAAGCTCTAACCTTAGGATTTTCTTGTTATAATAAATATTTTCGTGAGTTGTATAGAAAAAAATGAACTAAAAAAAATTAAGAAAAGAAGGGAAAAAACCTGAATTTTCCTCTCCCACCATTCATCACTTGCATCAATGGTATTCTTTTTTGGATCCCATCTTAATCCAGTTTCCTTAAGGACTAATGACCTCCATCTTTTCCAATCTTCCTTAAGATTATCCCACTTACTCTTCATTTGACCTTTATCATACTTTTTGCCCCTTAGGTCCTCAAACTTCTTAATTATAACCGTCCATCCATCCCTTTTGTTGTTTGTAGGACGATTGCCATTGTCAATTTGTTCGACGCACAACTTACAAAAGGTTTCAACATCTTCAGGGCTCCAATATGCCTTTTCCTTTGATGAACTTGCCATCTACTAATAAATGCAATATAAACAAATGCAGGTGAGACGTGGTGTGGACTTCATACTTAGTTCACCAGTTAAGATAGCTTTCTCTCACTAATACCAACAGTCCATGAAGGTCTACGGTGTCAATGAAAAGCAAATGGTCTAGTTCAATCACCAAACAGCAAGTAAAACCAACGCTAACATCAAGGAACATAAATGCGCAGCATAGATATTGATCATGTGCAGACATGAAAACCAAAAAAAAGAAATAGACTTCTTGAACAAGAGCATTTGAAAATAGCTAAATATCATTCACTAATGCCACTTTTCAACTACAACAAATTGCTGTTCAGAACCCTGTAGAAATCCCATAAGAAAAATATCGAATTGGGACTAACCTTTTTGGCTCTAGAAGATGAGATTGCTGTTCAAAACCCTGGATGAGCTTATCTCCACCTCTTGAGTAGTGTATCTGTTTTTTTTTTGGAAAGTATGCAATTGAGTTCAAATTACAAGTATCCGGGCCAGCAATAACTACATAAAAGTAATAAAGGTAATAAGGATCCATGGGAAGAAGAATATAAATATCGAAAAGAAGAATGTGAAAGGGAGGCAAGTCTTGCTATGTTCAAGAAACGCCTCTGCTGGGGATGTGAATGAAACTTGTAGTGAACAATGGGCAAGAAATGGTGATATTACTCGGATTACAAGACATGCGAAACAGCAATCCACAATTTTGTAGACCAACCAGAATAAAAAAGTTTTTGGGGATGCTGGGGAGATTTCATCAACTTAAAATGACTTGAAACATTTACAGAGCCATAGTTAAGTATGCACATTATCCTTAACCAAGTAACTACAGAGAAAATCCGAAAAGGAAATGATCATATCCAATTTTTGCTTATGCCAAGAGTGTACCTCATCTAGGAGTCACAAACCCAGTATCGATTTGAGATGGAGCAAGCACAACTTCTAAAAGAATTAGGGGAAGATACATGATCATTAATGCAGAAATGCAAGTCCATGCACACAAAGCCGCCGAAGTGAAAAGAACCATGTGTTTACTACGACATTGCCGATTCATAGCAAGAGATGTCATTACACCTGAAAAGGAAATTTATCAAGGAAACCTAAGATGATAGCAGCACTACGCACATGGAGGAGACAAAGACCAGCAATCATGTGGGGAACGTGAGACAGGATTTTACAGAGTTAATTGCATAAAGGAATAGCTTCTTAAAGCCAAAAGGACTTTTCAGCATTTTTAAGACTATAGTCATGTCATATGACATGAAAGCAGCGTGACCGTGTATCAAAACACCACAAACAGCCAAGAATCCTGCCATGAGCTTAGCAGTATTAATAGAGTGCTAACTAAATGTCTATAAGAAAACATAGAGCTTAGCCGCTTAAGTCCTTTTCAAAAAGAAAGACATCTGAAAATTTGTAGCCAAAAAGAGCATTCATTTCTAAGGCAGCTTCTCTTTTGCATAGAAAAAATGCATTACTTCCACAGGTGAATCTCTTGCCCTATCCTCAAAAGAGCCATCTAGACACCAAAAAGGCACTCCACAGTCAATAGCAAAGCTAGTAATGTATCCTAAAAAATGACTTGAATATTCAGCAAAGAACTCTCCGGTCTCTCCTACATCTCAAATGATGAAAATGGCAAAAAAGCAGCTCAATTAAAGAAGCACGCGTGACAAGGAAAAAATCAAATTCAATTAAAATTTCAATGACATTCCAAGACGTTCAGCAAAGTGCAAGCTTGAAAATAAGTATTCCTCCGCTGATACAGTCAGTATATATGACATTTCACACATTCAAAAAGAAAATGACAACTTAAAATTCATCGCATGCAAGGGGATGACAGGATGATAAACTCATGGCACCTTGTAAAACCTGGAAAAAGTAAGACCTCTACCTGATAAACCAAGAGGAGTCAGGTCCCAGACCAACAAATGATTGTCCGTGCCTCCAGTCACCCAGAGAATAATAAAGAACTAGATAAACAAAGGGCATATATGTCAATAACAACAAGAAAATATCAGACCGGAAAAGTTTATTACGGCGATATAAAGTAAAATTTCACTAGTAAATATCTCCAAGGATTAGGAAAGCATGATATAGCATGACACGTATTCTTTTAATGAAAAAAATATGCATGCTAACTTTCCACTACTTTCATAAGGAGCAATATCAAAGAGACTATTTTTCACAACTACATTTGTGAAAGCAAAGTAATTATCACTCGCCATCAGACCATTTCTTTTGTATACGACTTCCTATATAGGTAACATCTATATATGAGAGCAAAATGCACAAGGGGGTTGCTATGAACTAGTGTTTACCTTGCTTCGGGCAATAGCGCACCGACACGGGCTTTTTATTAATTCATTTCTTTTTTCTCTGAATCTGCTGCATGTCTAGATTTTCTCTCCCTCTCTCTCTTCGGGTTGTGTAGGGCGTGCTGAAATGGACCTAATTCTGGAGGAGAAGGACGCCGCCGATTGGGTTTACAGAGGCGAAGGAGCTGCCAACATCGTCCTCACTTACACTGGATCCGCTCCCACTCTCGTGAGTAGCTTGCTCACGCTTCGAATTTGCAAATCGGAATTCGATTCTGGAGAGATAGGAGTGAGATTTTTTGTCGGAGATTCAACAAAAGGGACTACACCTCCAGAAAGTAACAACAGTACCTCCAATTGCTCTGCTACAAGCACAAAATAAAAGGTAATCAGCACAGACGACAATCACGACTCTCCACCTCTACCTCCATGTTTACCACCAGAATACCGACTAGGGCCACAATCATGACCACAATCACGACTGCAATCACCATCTCAGTCTTTACCTGAACCTCAAGAAATAGGGCACGGACGAAGGGCTTACCGGTTCGGCCGGCTCGATGGTGTCGATTGGAAGGAGTCGTAGATGGAGCTGGCGTGCGGGCGAGGTGTCAACTCAAGCTCTGCCGCTCTAGCTCGCCGCTTTCCCTTGGACTCTCTGTCGCTCGAGCAAGAATTGGTATCATGAGGGAGGAGAGAGCGACAAAAGGGGAGAAGGGAGGAGAGAGCGAAGCGACGGGAAGGGGAGGAGAGAGGAGTGCGGATGAGCAAGGGTTTTCTTTGTTTTCAAAATGGACAAAAGTGGGTTTTCAAGAAATTTTTTAGGGCAAAATCGACAACTCAATTTTTTCATTAATTCAAGTCTTCAGCATTCCCAAGGGTCGGCTTTCATTTGAAAGCTCCTTGGGAATTGGTTGTCAAACACCCATATTTAGGCTGAAGTGGCTTTGGGGGCTGAATGGGCTTTCTAAATGCCCATCCAAACGCACCCAAAATGTATGAACGCACGATGGAATTATATGCTAACACGAGGGAATGCCGGGTCGTTGCTTGGGATAAAGCCCCGAATGCCATCTCAATATTGAGATCGTTAGGGGTGTGCAACAGGAACTGCCCAAACCGGGAACCGGTCGGACTAGACCGGATCGATCGGTTTCAGTCGATTCTAGAGGGTCTTGGTCCGATCTTAGGTTCCTATCTTTGGAATCGATGACCGGTCAGTTCGGTTCTCGGTTTATATGTATGTATATATATATATATATATATATATGTATGTATATATATATATATATATATATATATATATATATGTTAGTTTTTCGAACTAATTTACGGTTCCATCACCATTAGGTTCCCTTTTCCTCTTGTAACCCTAAGCCAACCCTTCCCCTTTTTTTTAGTTTCTGAACTAATCTACAATAACTTTCACATCAAGTTTTCTTTTCCAAATTTTGCAATCCAATTCTTAGTTTCTCACTTTCCATTTCCCTCTCGTAACCCTAACGCCTCTCAACTTTTTTTTTTAGTTTCTAAGTTAATCAACAGTACCCATCAACCACCGCCCTCAACGGCACAGCTGGCTTGGGCTTTCTCCCCCTCACAAAGGGGAGGAGTTCAAATCCCAGAGATGTAATTAGGAATTTTTACCTGGAGTATTGTGGTAGTGGGTCCTGCAGTCGCTCCCCCAGGGTTTGCTCGCCGACTGTCGGCTTACGGGGTTCCCTAGGTCACCAAAAAAAAAAATAATACCCATCACATTAAATTCCCTTTCTCAAATTTTGCAATCCAATTCTCATTTTCCATTTCCCTCTTGTAACCCTAACCCCTCCCCTCTTGCTCACTCGAAGCCTCACCCCCAACACCTCACCTCACACCTCTCTCACTCCGACGCTAGGCTCTCTTCCTCCTAGTGCCTCGTCGCAATGTCTCAACTCACACCTCGCTTCCTTGGACACTCAGCTCTCTTCCTCCTCCGAGTGTCTCGCCACAACGTCTCGCCTCACACCTTGCTCCCTTGGATGCTCGGCTCTCTTCCTCCTCTGAGCACCTCGCCCCAACGCCTCGCTCACTCTAACGCTCGACAAGCGCCTCGCCTTGATGCCTCGCTTGCTTTGATGCTCGGCTTTCTTCCTCCTCCGCTTCACCTGAGATCTGCGCATTTAGGCTCAACTCTCTTCCTCTTGCACTTTGCCCAAGATCTGCCGCATTCCTACTCTTTGGAGTGACATTTGCTTCTTGACTAATACAGGTGACTTTCTCGGCTATACTTCTGTCGATTTTAGATTGTTGTCTTTTTGAACCGTTTGTTTCAGCGTGATCTCACTTGATATAGGTGTGGCAGTCTCATTGGAGTTTACTTGGTTGTTCAATCTCTAAATGTGTTTGCTGATGGTTCATTGGAACCGGATCAGACCAAATCGGACCAGTTCGGTTCTCAGTTCCAAGACCAGCTGGTCTGGTCCATGATCTTGAAAAGTGGGAACCGGTCCTCCTAGTCCGATTCTCGATTCTTGGGTGGAACTGGACCGAACTGGAAATCGATCACCCCTACAGATCGTGGACAATGCCGGCCCGAGTGAGGCTAATGCCTGGGGGTCACCCTGGATGCCGTCCTGATAATGAGATCAGGATAATGCCGATTGCCAAGGGGGGGACCGATGCCCGGTTGTTATCGGAAGAGTCAATTAATTTCAACTAATATGATACGGAAAAGGAAAAATGAAAGTCCATGTGTGGTCCATGACTAATACATGTGTGATACTTGCAAAAGCTGGGTTTGTTTGATATGTATTGTTAAGTCATTGCATCGATTTAAGCATATGTTTGAATTGGGTCACTTAGTGCTTAAACGAGTTTCATGAAATGCACGCGTTTCTTTTCGTAACCGAAATAATCATAAGCCACGGATCTTTGGAAAGTTTGTTCATATGCACTAACTCCTTGTCGTTAATTCTTGAAAGCACATTGACGATCAAGAGCCTTTCATAGAAATAAGCAAGGCATGACACGAACCTTACTATTGATTTGCCATCAACAAGTGGATGGTGACCTTGTATCCGACAATCGGCAACGAGATGCCCTCCTATAGAAAGAATTAGGGATTTCTACTTATTAAGTCATCGACTCACTCTTATTGTTCTTACAATTTCAGGTGTGTGATGGGTGAACCTAGGTCCAAGAAGGGAATGAACTAGTATGGGGGCCGCTTTTGGGAGCAGCTCTATAGAGGAGCTAGGCTACCCCAGCCTTTTGATTGGCTATATATGGAAACAAAAATAAGAAACCCAAAACTAGGGTGGGCATGTAATCAAAACAGCTTTTGATATGTGAATATGTATATGTATATGTTGCTTTTATTTGCTTGACTTACATGTGTCATGCCTAGCTTCCATATTTGCTTGTACGGGGATTGTTTATAATCGCTTCCGCATGCGCTTAACTAAAGATAAAAGACTTTTAGGACGTTCAATGTTGCCTGGGGCGTTGATGCTAACCCGTCGGTCATGCTCTCGTGCTAGAGATAAGGCGAGGGTGTGACAACACGTGCCACCAGGTGTCACCACATGTCATCCGTGAATCCAACCTTTTGAGTCTTGCACTCCCCCTCTCTCTTCATTAATTGCTCTCTCTCTCTCTCTCTCTCTCTCTCTCTCTCTCTCTCATATTTTTGCCACATGCTTCCTCTCTTCTACGTTGCTCTACTGCAGAGAAAATATTAGGTGGTCCCAAACCACATATCGTGGTCTTGGACCATTGCAAGGCTCAAAAGGTAGGACCCATAGATGACATGTATCGTCCATTGACTACTCACAATGATTTGGTGTGACCGGCCTACCTAATGTTTTACTGTAAAGGCGCTCTACTTGATCAAATCTATTTGGCTAACAAGCCTAATGGCCCTTGATTATCTTGAGGGCCATAGAGTCCATCACAGTGGCCCTTCTCTTAGGATCCAAAGCAAATGAAAAACTCAAATAGGTCAAAATTCATTGCATTCGATTTGCTAGAGCTAAGTCAACCACGTGTCAAGAAACAGAAAGACCTAAACTTGAAAAGAAAACACTAATTCTCAGACATTCCTGCTCCTCGATTAGTTTTATCTATCCTTTTCTTTCCCAAATTGGCCTTTCCAGCACCTGTCCTGATTGCAAGAATAATTGATTTGCTTGCATCTGTTTTAAACAATCTGGAACCCAAGTTAAACTAATGATCTCCAAACCCAACTAGCTGCCTCCTGGAAGTTGGAATCTAATCATTTTCTTGCCTTCCACACCATGATCAATGATTCAATGCCAGTACAACTCCTGGACAGGCTCCTCTCATCGTGATTCTCCAAAGAGAGAGTCAACGCAGAAGAAGTTGTTAATGGATAGAAGAAGGTGGTACAATGAAAACATTAGGCGTTGACCGAGAAATGTGCAAAGAAGGAATTCAATTTTCTCTGTGGAAAGAGTACAGATTACAAAGCCATTACGACGGAAAAGCTTTTGGACCGACCTTTTTTAGACTATTTCCTCGTCCAAAGACAGCTCGCCCAAGTCCTGTTTTACTTTTCTACAGAACAGAACGATCCCAACCCACATGAGGCCCTTCACAATCCTGACCATCCCGATCGTCACCGTCAGGTAATACAGCCACCACCCCGCAAAGTCGGCCACCCCGATGCCCATCATCAGCTCCTTCTTGACCTCCGGCACCATCACCATCGCCTCCACCTCCCCCCTCAACCTCCACCACCACAGCCCGCCGAACCCCGCCGCCACCGCCGCCCTCCCGAGCAGCCCCTCCTCCGCCCGCGGGCCACCGAACACCGTGTCGTCTGCCACTGGCCTCACCACCACCCTCGACCAGTAAGCCGTCGTCTCATGGAGCCCGAGGAAGAATATCGCCTTGCTCAGCGGGCTCCTCTCGGCGCTGCCCAGGCGCAGCGGCGACCCGTCGACCCCGGCGGCAATGCTCCCCTCAATGCCAAGGCCAACGCAGACCTGCAGCGTGCATAGGACGGCCCAGGCCATGGGCAGGCGAGCCTGGTGAAATGCCGTCCCTGGCGGTGGCAGCGGCCGCTCGGTCAGCGGCGTGATCCTCCCGGTCAACCCGTGCAGGAGGGTGCAAACCGTGAAAAAGGCCACAAGTGCATGAAGCGGGCTCGGATAAGCATTGAACAAGAAGGACAGAGGAAACGGGAGGATCTGCGGGATCGAGTCGGCGAGCACCGACGAGTAATAGCTGACGCACGCGAGCCTCGCCAGCAGGAGGAACGAGAGAGGAAGCAAGAGGCTGAGGAGAGTGACGGTGAGGACATGGAAGCTCTGCTTCAAGATGGAAGAATTCGAGAACTGGGGCTTGTGCGGCCACGGACAACGCCTGCTCGGCCACGCCATCGTCTCGGGTCGATGATGGCCGACGCAATAATGAAAAGAAAAAAAATTGATGAATTGAATTGAATAGAATTCGAGCGCAAGAGAAGGAACAGAACAGAGCAAGAAGGGCGATCCGTCTATTTATCTAAAATTTCTGCGAAATGGTCAGTGGAGTGGTGTCCACGTCCCTCGTTCCAGCACTGATGTAACGCGCCGAAGGTACTTTGGTATAAGACGCCAACACGAAATGCCATGTCCATAAACTAGGTTCGAATAATTTTCTCTTGTACCCACCAAACACATAAAAGGAAAAAACCCAATTAAAATAAGAAGGCTGTCATATATATATATATGATTCAACTTGTGATTTTCGCAAAAATAAGGAGTAACATATGCTCGATTTGCGAACCGGTTTGGGGTCATCTCAAGGGGTTGAAGGGTGAAGGTCCGGTCGTTGGAGGATGGGCCTGCGCCACCTGCTTGCCTGGGGTTTTACCCAATGGGCTTTGAGATTGATCACGAAGCTTTTATGCTTACTGGCCAATTGGATATTTACACGTGTCATTGTTCAGTGTTCTCCGAGCATTATTGATGGGAGCCCTAACTGCTGGTGGTTAGATAGTTCATGCTCTCCCATGAATCTTATTCTTTTCTTTTCCTTATCTTTGTTCTTTTCCATTCCTTGATAATTGCAATTAGCCTAACTAAAGTTGGTGCAACAACAACCGCAACAAATCAAGGCTTATCTTACTAAGTAGGCACGGCTTATTTTAAGAGTCCCATAACAATATCTCGCTCAATTTTTTATCGAATCAACTTTAAAATCTAAATACTCCGTACCTTTTTCTTACCATTTGCTTTTCACATCCTTATGAGTATTCCCATGTAACTCCTAACCCTTGTTCCTAAAGTTGCTCGCTTCTCCTTGTTATAGCATACGGAAGTCTTTATTTAACATGCTAAAACCATTTAAAGTGACATCATCTCATCTTATCCTCAATTGGCCTCACCGCTTGTTTTATTTTGAATGAATTCATTTCTAGTCTTGTCTTTAATTGCATTCCTATAAATGCAAGAACTATTCTCATCTCCAATGCACTCGTTTTATGTAGATCTTGATGTTTGATTATATGGAATTCTAATGGTCTAGCACTCTGCCCATTCGTTATTGCCTATTTTTGTCGTCCTATAGAACTTTCCGTAAGCAATCGTACAAAACGATAAGCTTTTCAAATTGAAATATCAGATGGAAAGAAATGGGAAGAAAAGGAAGAAGCAAGGTGAATGAAAGAAACTTCCATTTCTAAAGGTCAATGATTTATTATTGCCCAAGAAAAGGTCAACGGCTTGCCGTTTTCGGACCGGACCTCAGTATGTGGGCTTCAGACTGTCCACGGGCCACAAAACTTACAATGCGACTAGAACCTCTTTTTCTTTTCTTTTTTTCTTTTTCTTTTTTACTTCGAGATAATGATATAAATGGTTCTCCAACTTTGATTCAACACATAATGTAATCCATAAAATTTTAATTTATTCAATGCAATCTCTGAACTATTAATACATGTTTAACTTAGTCCCACGAACTAAATGTAAATATTCAATGTTGCTATTCCATTAATGTTATTTTAGAGGTAATATTAAATATTTTCATATAATATAGGAACGGAGTTGAACATGTACCAAAAATCCAAGGTCCACATTGAGCGAATATAAAGTTCAGAGACCATGGTGCGCATTGGACTGCGATTTAGAATCTAAATTGAACGAATTAAAAGTTTATGAATTACATTAAGCTAAAATTCAAGAATCATTTGTGTCGTTTCCTCTTTTTGTTCACTTGCACAAATAGATATAATATATGCTAGTCGTGAGCAAAAATAAATAAATAAAATGAATGAGCAAAAAATATTTAAGTTTAAATAAAATCAAATATGAGAAATATATGATAGAATTATATCGAGACGTGATGAATGACTAATCTTGGAATCTCTTTTTTTTTCTAATTATCCCTAATCGAACCAAAAAAAAAATGTAGAGATAGATCTAATGATTTAAAAAATATGCATATGGACGTGCCCCGTAAGGCGCATGCGAAGCATCTCCTAGTGAATGGTAAAAAAAAAGGAAGAAGGATTTTCCGAGCTATTGCTTTCACCCTACATGTTCGTGCTCATCTTGCGCCCTCCTCATAAAAATATCCAACCTTGGACTTGTTCAAACATACGTAGGTCCTACGCGACTCCCAAATGTGACCTCCATGCAAAGGACAAGTCATGCCCATTGACATTTCAATCGGATGGAGGAAGAAGATAATCCTGAAGACATGCATGGACTAAGACAAACCGACGTGATGTGGACACCTTTTGGATGATACTAAACTTAGCCGGCACCCCCAATAAAAAATATTTATTCGTACACAATATATTTTTATACAATACATTGTATGACGTCTTGTGAATATCTCATCCAAAATCTCATCCACACAAAATTGATTTAAATAAAGATAGCACGAGTTAAAATATATATAAACACACGGCATATTTGAAGAATGATCGGTGTCCAAAAAAGTGTACATTGACTGAGTATGCGATGAAAAAATTAGAAACGTATTAAATATTAAAAGCAACTTACCCTTTCGATTAAAAAAAAAAAAGCAACTTGCCCTGATATTGTTCCTTGTGCAGGCTCCATGCTCTGGGGTTTAAGTCATATTTAGCAAACCCGAAATGCCAAGAAAAGTTCAGAATTATGTGGCCGACCAGACTAAAGTTAAGGAGGAAAATAAAAATCAAGTAAAATGAAATCCGCATGCGCTAGTGTGTCAATTTCTGTTTAAACAAAAAGTAGAATAAAAGCAAAAGTTGTGCGGAGTCCCTAAGGTTTCATCTATTTATTATGTACAAAAAAGCCCTATTTCATTATTTAGTTTTTCCTTAGGAGAACATGATTTCGTTATTTTATTAGGGCGAGGTCGTCCTTGTCCATGGTGTAATTATAAGAAATCGAAATTTAAGAAAATTAAAAAAATATTGATGAGGGAAAATTCATCTTTTCCTCCAATTGGTAAGTGCTTGAACACCACGAATTTAAAATGAAAGGTTCCATTTGTTTTGCACAAAATAAATTATTTGTTAAAATTTTTTTGTTAATTAATCACATGTATCATTTCAAATAATTAGTCAATAATTTTTTCCATTTATCGACAACAAATTATATCTAAATATCTCCATAAATTGTGAAGATATTTCTTTCATTCATTTTGTGAGTGATATAAGTGAAATCTTAGAAAAATATTTTTCAAATCATTTATTTTCTGTAAAATAAATGCACCCTAATTTACTAAACTCGACCACTAGTCTAGTGTCAAAGGATAAGCTTTAGCTCTCTGTCTTTTTTTTTCTTGGTCAAGAGGAATATAAAAAGCTTCCAATCAAAGCGAATCTCGAAGAGCTGCAAAGACAAATCAAAACCCAAAAAAAAGCATTGTAGAGTATGCGGCTATGACATGCTCTCATCCCAAAAGATCAAATTTGTAACAGCATCAAAAAATAAGTAGAAGTGTTAATGATGGGCACATGTTGAGATCTTCCCCTTTAGAAACTACAGCACTAGATTTGATGTCCTCAACACAATCATCATACAGACAACAACGATAACATGTTGAACCACTACAGATCGAACAATTCTAAGGAACTCTCATATATCAATTTAGATTGAAATATAAGAAGCTCATAGATTTAGATCTAGACCCTAAATCGGGAGAGGAAAGCTTCTATCTAATTTTGGAGAGGTTATAAAATCATGTCCAGGGTATTCTGTTGACAGGATTGGTGACGAAGTTCTTACAAAATTTTCAGGCGCAAGTAAATTTATTCATCACGTAGAGCGAAGACAAGCAACAACAACAAGCTATAGAAGATGCCAAATGAGGCGAGAAAAGAATCCTAGATTAGATCGGGAGAGGAAAAAAACAAAGAATTAAAGTCTAGAAGAGGAAAAGCAGAGCAAAGCCGGCTCTCGGCTTCGGGCAGGTGAAGTTCCTCTTAGGGAGGATTTTTGGGAATAGAGAGAGAGCTGCCGACAGAAAAATTAGGGTTTTACACTATTACAGTACCTTGATTGAAAAATGCGCCGAGGCTTTATCTCTATGTCAAAAAGCTAATTTCTTTATGCATTGTGGAAGTTCTTGTGAATGTGACCTCACTGACTTGAATGTATGATATTTAATTTGGCAAAGTTAAAAACAAAGAAGAACGAAAGGACACATGCGATACACGATTGATCTGATTCTCCTAGCAAGTTTATGGAACCATGCAACTAGCCAAAAAGTAAATAAATAAATAAATAACTTAACCGGAGAAAGGAATGCCAACGAGCGCGGGGTCCATTTTCCCTTGTTGAAGTATAAAAGTTGATGTTTTCACCAAATAGTACGACATATTTAAGACATTGATAAGAAATGTAATTAACATTTTTTGAAAGAGATAAGAGAAGTTGACAATTCAATAGAACCAACTAAACATTGATAACTAACTCAAACACGAGTTTGATAATACAAAATTGATTGATAATTTAATCGGAGAAAAGTTGCCAATTGCTCTTATTGATGTTGGTAATTTATGAAAATAGTTGGTAAATTCATGAGTCGGTAAGCACCGTAAACAAAAGTTGGTAACTCAATAGCGAAGTTAAGAAATTAAAAAAAAAATTCAAATAAAAGTTGGTAAGAAACTTAAATGGGAGTTGATAATTCAAATTCGTTGAAAAACTATTGAGGAAAAAGTTGATTAGTCACACAAATAAAGATTGGTAAATTTAAGAGCTGATAAATTTAAGGCATATGTAGAATAATGTAAGTTGGTGAACGGCTAAATTAGTCTATAAGTTAAGATACATATGTAAGTAAATAATTTAAAGGGAAAAAACCACCAAAAATCATAAACTATGCACAAAGTGACAAAAATACCCCAAATTTTTTTGCACCACCAAAAACCCCCAAGTTTTTATCATCGTGACACATTTACCCCATCGAGGGTATTTTCATCTTTTATTTTTTTTTTTTTTTTTTTCTTTTTTTTTCTTTTCTCTTCCCTCCGCCGCTCCGACGGAGGGAAACCGCGTCCGGCGAGGGCTGCCCTCTCTCGGGGTCGGGCGAGGGCCTCCCTCGCCGGATCGCGGCGAGGGCACCCTCGCCCGACGCGTCGGCGAAGGGCCGCCCTCGCCGGACGCGGCGAGGGCGGGCGGCCCTCGCCCGCTTCAAGCGAGGGCGACCTCACCCGACGCCGGCGAGGGGTGCCCTCCCTCGCCCGGCGCGGACGAGGGCCGCCCTCGCCCAACGCGGCGAGGGCCGCCCGGTCCACGTCGGGCTAGGACGGCGTCGAGGCCACCCTAGCCCCGTCCGCGACGGGCTCGCCGACGCGGCGGGGCGGCCCCTAGCCCAACGCCGCCGCGAGGGCCGCCCTCGCCCACGCCGGCGAAGGGAAGAGAAAATTAAAAAAAAAAAAAAAAAAAAAGGAAAAAAAAAAAAGAAAAATGTTTTTAAAAGCAAAATGACCAAAATGCCCCTAAGATTTAGGGTAAATGTGTCACGAAATGAAAGTTCGGTGTTTTTGGTGTCACAAAAAATAGTTTGGGGTAAATGTGTCACGGGTGGCAAAGTTTGGGGTTTTGGTGGCAAAGTTTGGGGTATTTTTGTCACTTTGTGCATAGTTTAGGGTTTTTGGTGGTTTTTTCCCTAATTTAAATAGGAGTTGGTAATTCAATATTACTTGGTAATTTAATGGGAAAAAGTTGGTAAATTACTTAAATAGAAATTGATAAATCTAAATATGAATTTGTAAATTTCAAGTGTTGGTAAAAACAAATAAAATTCAGTAATCTGTAAATTGTTAATAAAAGTTGTTAATTTCATAAAATTATTAGTAGTTTACCATTAATCAAAAGTCGGGAGGTTGGCAATGATCCTTACAAACATTTTTTGATATGTGTAAACTCTTTCAAAGATCTTTGAATGTGGAAATTTTTTTCCTAGAAATCGAACAGTAGAATCATCCCTTCACCTATTCAGGTGAGTCGAGGTTTATATATCTATATATACTAAACCTCTATGCACATGGACAATGGTAGAATTAAAACTTTGCTAACTTCAAAATTGAATTCTTTGTTTAGTTATCAATCTATACAACAGATTTTCCTTGTTAATAGTTTTTAACTGGAATGAGAAGATGAAAAGAGAGATCAAATTAATAAAATCAATAGTGTTCATAAGAAAAAGGGAAAATTCTAAATAAAGGTCCGAAATGTCATCATTTTTTTTAAATAAGAACCTGAAGTGTACCTTATTTTAGATAAAAGCCTGAAGCAACTATAATAGTCTCGAAGAAAGGCCCAAAGTAATTATGAATGTTTGAAAAAAGTGTCTAGTCTTGCTAGCTCGCCAATCGGCAAAAAATGCCGACCAATCAAGGATATATTTTCGTCTAAATAAAATTCAAATTTAAATTAAATTAGATTTTTACAAAAAAAAAAAAATAGAGAGCAAAAATAGAGGCAAGAGAGCTCCTTCTCACCTGTAATTGCCGCTCCATCACCGGTGGGGCTGCAGCAATGGCTAGTGGGGTCATCAGCACTTGGACAAGGACTATTGACTCTCTCCTAGATCTAGGCAAGGGTCGCTTGCCCTCGCCCTAGCCGGCAACCCTCATGCAAGTTTGGTAGCCCTCTCCCAATGCACCCACACCTCGCCGCTTAGGTCAAGGGGCACTAGGTGAGGGCTGCCAAGTCTACATGAGGGTTGACGACCCTTGCCCATATTTGGGAGAGGGTCATCGCCCTCACCTCTTGCCGTCAAGGGGGCGCTTGCCTTCACCCAAGTGCCGATGACCGCACCAGCCATCACCACCCCTCCACTAACGATGGGCAGCAACCATAAGCAAGAGGGAGCCTCCCTCTTGTGCATGTTCATCTTTTTTTTTTTTTAGTTTTTTTTATTTTTTTTTTTTTGAAAGGAAGAAAAAGGAAAAATTTTAAAGGATGAAATTGTCCTTCGAAATAGTGAATTCAGGCCTTTTTTTTAGACCGATATGGCCACTTCGGTCCCTTATTTGAAAACAATGTTCACTTCAGGCATTTATCTAAGAAAATAAGGGCACTTTAGGCCTTTATTTGAAATAACATCCACTTTAGGCCATTATTTGAGAAAATGAGGACACTTTATGTCCTTATTTGGAATTTTCTCTAAGAAAAAGTCAATGGTAGTAATTATATTAGTTTCCTTAATTTTCCTTTTGAAAAGATTTGAAATTTATATTTTTCGTGCATGAACTATATATATCTAAAAAAAGCAGATAGTTAAGATATTAGAGAATAAAATAGGAAATCAGATTCTAAAAACATACGAGGTTCTATTTACTTTATGTACTACTAACAATTTAATTAATGCTCCATCTATTTCATAGAAATTTTTTTCTAGGTAGAGAAATCTTAACGCCTGTTCCGAATCCTTGAAGCTAGGCCCAAGTCTATTAAGGCCAGACGTAAGTTCATTAAGGCTAGGCTTAGATCCAAAAACACAAGGCCCAAAACCTCAATGTCCGTGCCTATTTCTAGGTTCCATGATGCTCGAGCCAGTGTCCAGCAAGGTCAAGCCTAGGGCCATGGCACCTAGGCCTAAGTCCATAGAGAAATGACCTAGGACCTCAACACTTGTGCTCGGTCCCCAACGCCCAAACCCAAGACCCCAACACCTAGGCCTAATTCCATAAAGGCCAAACCTAGGTCCACAAAGATAAGTCCCAGGTCCTAGAGGTTGGGCCCGGCACCCCAGTGCTCGTGGCTGGTTTACCATGTGCCCATACCAAAATCATCGGCATCCAAGTAATACATATCTATTTCTTTTTCAAATGCTAGAAAATAATTCCAATTCATTTCATACATTGACCAAACACTGGAGAATCGTGTTATTTTTCTGAAAAACTCGCTTTTAAATAATGTTAAACATTCCCCAAAACAATGAGGACTAATAATGTGTTTGTTTAGAAAAAAACTTCATAATAAATAAAAATAATTTATAGGAAATTATTTTTAGGAAAATATTTTTCTTTTCAAATCAAGAAATTCATTTTTCTAACCCTTAGGATGCATATTTTCTTTGATCATAAATGGTTTTTCGTTGACCGATCATCTTCAGCAAGCCGAACATGCAAAAGCCTAGAAAACAAATTCGCAAAAAAAATAAATAAATAAATAAATAATCAATCAATCAAACAAGCACACCCTAAATTCGGATTCGATGCGGACCATGAAGAAACCCACCATTGAAGGGCACCGAAGCATGGCAATGTGGTGCCATCCTCTCTCATGATGATGAATCTCATGAATTTGGATTCCATACACATACACAAGTGCAGAAAAGTGAGGCATATTCAATGGAGGGTGCCTCTTGATTCCCCCCACCCAAAAAAAAAAAACACAAAGAAAGAAAGAAAGGCGAATTGCCAAAAAGGAGACGCCACTAGAAAATCACCTGCGATTCTACCCTTTGTGCGTATCTTCCTCGTTGGCACTTCTCGACTCAGGCTCCAAAAATAGACCCGCCCCGCCATAAGGCCCACGTGCCACGCCACCACGCCTCCTCCAAATCCAGTGAATCAGTTGATCACAACTTTGCGCTTGGCAAAGGAGCTCCAACGTGTGTCCGCATCCCGCTAAAGACAGTCCTTTTGTCCAGGTGGCGGCGAGCAATTGCGCGGACACGCCGGCAAGTCCAAATTCATTAATCACCACTAAGAGCAAGATCATTAGCCGAGACGATATTGCCGATAATCTGAAAGGATCAAATTAAGCATGATAATCAGGAAACACGCGGGGGTCGTGACTTTTTAGTGCGTCGAGAGCAGAGATAGATTTCCCATTCAACGATATTGAGATGACATTTCAAGCCGATCGGCTTAATCCATCAGGGGGGGCGATGTAAACAGAGCATATGCTCGTCGCCACTGATTAATTAAAATGTGGGGCCAGCATGCTTCATCGAATCGAGCGAATTAGCGCGCTTTTTTTAATCGCGGATGTGCGAAGCGATGCGATGTGGGTCGGGTCAGATATTATATTGGAAGGTGGGGAGGGGCTAGTGGGGGGGTGGGGAGAGTAGTGACATGCATGGTTGTGATCATATAGCTCTTTTAATAAATGAGAGACAAGAGATGAGGGAAAGCAACTTGCTCCCCTTGTCATTTCTCTCTCCATCCTCCCCTCCCTTCCTACCTTCCTCAATGCCCCTCTCCCTCTCCCACTCCCTCTCCCTTTCTCTCTCTCTCAAAATCAACTGGAGCACACCTTGATCCATACCCTCTTCTTTACTACTGCTCCTGCTGCATCCTTGCCTTTTAACAATTCTTGGGTTTCTTGAGAGTTTGTGTTTTGTGTGAAGCGGCAGTGGAATCTGTCATGGCTGCTGATTCTATCCCGCCGAAGCTCGACATGGATGATCCTGAGGGAGCTAAACCAGAGGCTCAGGCATCCAAGAGAAGGTAAATAGCCTTGATGAGCATGCATCACGCGTCGCGATAGACTGCATCTTTTCTCAGGGAAATCTTCTTCGGCATTCGCCTTTTCGAGCCTTCCGATTCGCTCTAAAAACCGAGACTTTTGGCTTTTCATCTTTCTAGGAGTAATGGATTGCGGCATGATTTCTTTTGTTGCAGGAAGGTGGTCCATAAGATGGTTGTGAGGGTGAAGATTGAAGCGAACGTGGGGAAGCAGAAGAACGAAGGGCCACCTTCTGATTTCTGGTCCTGGAGAAAGTACGGGCAAAAGCCAATCAAAGGATCGCCTTACCCAAGGTACCATCTTTCGCCCCCTTTTTCTTGTCTTAAGATCCCATGCAAATGCTCTGTGTTCTCTCTTCTAGTCTATGTTTTTTTCTGGCCATGATTGTTCTCAGGCCTCTCATGGCAAAGCATGACGAGTTCCTGATGTTTGTATTTGGCTTTGGCGTGGATACTTTTGGCAGAGGGTATTACAGGTGCAGCACGTCGAAGGGGTGCTCAGCCAAGAAGCAAGTGGAGCGATGCAAGACGGATGCTTCGGTCCTGGTCGTCACCTACACGTCCACCCACAACCACCCAGGCCCCGACATTCGCTCCATGAACCCCACCGTTCAGCCGTCCGAGGCCGACGATGATCCTCAAGAAACCGCGGTCGCGGTCGCGGCCTCGGTCTCTCCCGCTGTCTCGGCCCAAGAAGAAGAGCCAGAGCAAGATCACGAAGATCAAGATCAAGAACAACATCTTGATCTCGGCGACAAACAAGATCGAGATCGACACACCCACGTGGCCATCGACGAAGCCGACCGCGCACGAGAAGATAACTTCCACTACCTCCGATCTCCGACCAACTGTTCCGCCCAAGACCTGGTGATGGAGCAAGACGACACGCTCGCTCTGCAACTGCAAGTGTACGAAGAGCCTCTAGTCTCTTGTTCCCGGGAGGACACGAGCGGCGTCGGGGCAGCTCCGGTGCCGCCTGAACCGGAGCCCGAGCCGGAAGAGGGCCACGACTTCTTCGACGAGCTCGAGGAGCTCCCCGCGTTCTCTTACTTCGCGAACCTCAACAGGAACAACCACTTCTTCGATGACAGAATTCCCGTTTTCCCTTCTTGATCGGAGAGCGCAGAGCGCGTCGCTGTTCCCTCGGTTTCCTCGGCAACCTCGGGAAGGCGAAAGGACTGTAACCCATGAAAGATGAAACCTTTTTTGTCCATGAAAACACATGTTGGGTTTTAGTTAGTGCTGAGTTCTCGATGGTGTCTTAGACGTCGCTTCCCTCTTGATGAGTGCACATTGCGATCTCTGCAAAAGACGAGAGAGAGATAGAGAGAGAGAACGAGAGAGCGGAAAACGAAGGTGGTGGTGGTGGTGGGGCATAGCGGGGGGGATCGAAATAGCCCGCTGCGTGATGGCAAGTGAATTGAAACTACACACTTGCTTTTCTGTTCACTTGCAATCGGGGCACCTTTCCACGTTCCCACGTCGATTCTCAGGTTGGAAAAAAAGATGGCACGAGGATCGCGAGTGGGTGGGTGCGCTCGGAGATCGTTCGAGGATAAGGCTAATTTTGGATGATGGAGGAGTGGTTGAGTCGATGGAAAAAGTGAATAGGTTTGATTTTTTCCGCCTTGATGCCCGGTAACTTTTCTTGATTCTCAGGGGCTGAAAGTCGGCCGGGCAATCATAACATCTACGTTCCGCAAGGGGAGGATCGTCCGGACCCTGATTGGTCGGGACTACTTGTAATTTCTCAGTAATTATTATATGAAAGACCACTAACGGACCAAAACTTATAGGTTCGATGATAACCGACGAGACTGCTCTTGTTTTATCCGGACCGCTTCTCACGAGATCATCGGAAACGCCCCCTTGCATCAAGGCCTTTGTTTTGTTTATTAGCCTTTTATTTTCATAGGTTCATCGAGCCCTCGGGTTTGTCTCTTTTTGGGGGGAATATCTTGTTTTCCTGAGTAGTTGCAGATTCCCCCCGGGCAAGATGCCAAAAGGAAAGCGTGCGCACTCCGGAGATCAGACACCTGTGGAGGTATATTGTATGGGCAAGGACGTCTGGATACTCTTCCGTATGGAATCTGCCGAGGTAGAGGAGGGTGGCGTGGAAATGAAAAAGTGGCACTTTGAAGAAGCAACATGGCCAACAAAAAGCCGAACCTTTTCCATCTCAGATATAAAATGACAAAAGTCTTTAATATTTGGAAGAAAAAAAGAACTTCCGAAAAGAACTTTCGAAAGGTACAGTTAGATATTAAAATTTGTTAAGAAATATCATTGAATTCTACAACTTTCAAAAAGTACAATTGTATTTTAAAACTTGTCAAATTTGTCCAATTAAGTCATTCCATTGATCGCACTTTTCGACAGTTTTAAGACTCGATTACATTTTCAATGGTAGTATTAGGATTTGATTACACTTTTTGAAGATTATAAAACTTAATTGCATTTTTATATCAAATTTTAAGATTTGATTACACTTTTAAAAAGTTTTAGAATTTAATTACACTTTTTCGATAAATTTTAGAACCTTCAATACACTTATTCTTAAAACCAAATCGTTTTACATCTTCGATAAAAATGACACAATCTATAATAATTGAAAAAAAAAAAATCAAGGTTTTGCTTAGGAATAAAAATAACTCAACCTTTCATGCGTCTTAAGAAAAACCCAACTTTTCACTCATGGGACAAAAACGACTCCTGCTGGAAAGTCCTTCCATTCTCATTGCTAAATGGCCACACATGATCCGACGTGGTTGACCTACTTAGTGAATCACATTAAAATGATATCGATTTTGGCATAAAATGCAAAAAAAAAAAAAAAAAAAAAAAAAAAAGATGTAATAGATTAAAGGTAACGTCATTATCTGTGTTGGTTGATGTGGCTCACTATACATGTTAGCACGATGAATCACATAGGACAATACGGTTGACATGTCTCACTATACACATTAGCACGATGAATGATATAGGACAAAACGTAGTGTGATATAATGGAGGGAATATACGGATTCATGATAGATGTCATTTGTATCCCATGAACAAAAGGTTGAGCTTTTTTTCAAGTGACATTTAGAAGTTGGTGTTACTTTGTCCCTGGCTTTTTCAGTGGGACGTTTGAAAGATCCTATTATTTTTTGTCTAAGGTTTTAATAAAAAGTTGGATTTTCTTTTTATTTGGATTTGACCCCATAATTTATATTTCAAGTTCTTTCTCTCATCAACAACTAGACTTGTCAAAGGAATATGTCGGGTTTCGTATAATATAAATCTAGTTGCTCATATTGATCTAATCCATACTTGATATGATTTATATTATTAAAACACTTCCATATCTAACACAATCTAAATATTTAAAAAAAAAAAAAAAAAAAAAACTTATGCACTTACTAAGGAGAGAGCGCAGAGTAGATGAGTGCAAGATTGAGGGTGGGTGAGAGAAAGTGAAAAGAGAATCATAGAAATAAATTGTGTCTAAATTAGTTGTGAATCCATATAGCACCCATATATAATTCTTTTGAATTTTACCATTCTAAATCCATTTATGATCGATTTACTGAATATAATTAACTCATATAACAATTCGACTCATCAAATATGAGTTAAGACATGGATTTATGACCTATTTTGGATAAGTGTGCTTGCAATAGAATCCCAACTGAAAAATGTTTTCGATTCCCAAATTTCTTTTCAAACGGACAAAACAGACAAAAACTATATAATAGACTATTTCCCGAGAGTTCGTCCACATAACTGGCCTCTGAATTTGGTAGAAAGGGGAAGAGGAAGGGGAGTTCTACAACTTTATACAGGATTGCAATTGTAGGCTCAAAATGAGCTTTAAGTGGCCAGAGGAGTGAACCGCCTTGCTTCAGCTATCGCGGTAGCAGAACGATTAGGGGACTTCAAAGGAAGTTCAGACGGGACGGACAGGACACTTGTTAACTGAGACAATAGATTGATAACCCATCATGCACGTATACCATATGTCTCACCAAAAGCAAACAAAAGTTCTTCTGGCACATATACCGAATTTTATTCTTTTGAGTAGGATATCTTCTTCCCAGACTCGTACGACAAGATGATGAGTTCGAAATTGGCGGACGAGCGCAACAACTCTTGAATAGCTCGAGATTTCTGTTCTTCTAAGAAAGAATAAGGGGACGTAACCACTGACACTACCAATGTCTACAAGTTCTCAAGGAACCATTCCGAACGAGAACTAAGAATAGAGAGAGAGAGAGAGAGAGAGAGAGAGGCAAATCAAATTCCAGAGATGAGTTTGATTTTGACAACAATAAATTCTATTACAAATCGCTGTTGCTATTGCCAAAAAAGCATGACGCGGAAGAGCTAACATAGCTAAAATTGCTTCATCAAATCAGGATCTGCCAGCTAAATCAAGCCAATGCAACTCGAGGCTTCTGAAACCCAACTCTGCTGTTCACCAGTTCTCACGGTAGAATGACATACCTACACTCTTTCATTAACATTTGTATAATAGGAAAGAACGGAGTTGGGGAAAGCTGTTGCGAACCGCACAGAAGAGTGAAAGGGAGGCAAAAAATCTACAAGATGCACTGGAAAGTTGCACATCTCTCGCCTTAAAATTATGTATATCCTGAACAATTATTGCGTTACGGAAATTACAGGAAATACACTGAGATTGAAGATTGGCAAGGACCATATTAAAGGGACCAGGGGAGACAACTTAGCTCCTGCGACCTCACAACTAGGTCGGAATGACATAGAGCGGCGAAAAGCCTTTGCCCATGCATCAAAAGAGAGGCCAAAAGAAATAAGTAGCAAAGTTGAGATCGAACTTATCACAGTCAAGCAGTACCTGTATAGTAAAACTAATTTGTTCCCCCAAAAACAAATCTACCCAAGATGAGATCCATTCCTATTTTAAATTCATGCCGCAAGTATCAACCATTGTTTAGCACAAATGAACTCTTGAGGATGAAAATGGTCAACCCCAACAACCCGCCAAGAAAGCTTAGAGACAAGGTGGCTTCATGAATCTGCTGCAGCTGCCAGGGGCTGAAGAGCTTTGAGAGGATTCATGATCACACCATCAATGAGTCCATATTCTTTGGCTTCCTTGGCACTCATGAAGAAATCACGATCTGTGTCCTCATTGATCTTCTCGAGACTTTGACCCGTGTGATAAGAGAGATAGCCATTAAGGTTTGCCTTATGATGCAGCATTTCATTTGCCTGGTAGTTAATTCAAATTTCCACCCATAATCAGAAACATAACAGAAAATTTCACTGACTGAAGATTCAATACAGGACAGACCTTCATTCTATAGAAACTAAGTCCAGTCATTTCCCAAGAGAGATGACCGTTTCATTCAAGTTGAGAGATTCATCCAGACCACAGATGTAGCATGTGAATGAACTGGAGCAATGATTTCATTGTGACAGTTACTCGTGTGTGAGTGCTTGTGCGCATGGTTGTGTCCACACCGACAAATTTGTTTTTGCTTGTCATACATGTGCATCCATGCCCTGTGCACATGGATGCCTATAGGTGTATGCATGAAAACTCATGAGTATATGTATCAATACAAGTGACGTTTATGCAGGCTGAACATAGACAAACCTGGATATCTATGTCAGTTTGTCCACCTTGTGCTCCACCAAGAGGTTGATGTATCATTATTCTTGAGTTTGGCAAGCTGTATCTTTTCCCTAAAGTCACAAGTGAGAAACATACTGTCAGGATCTAAAAGCATAAAACATACAGAGCTTCACACAGCAAGGATATAGCTCATGACAATGACCTACCTTTGGTCCCGGCACTTAGTAAGAAAGCCCCCATACTGTAAAGAAGAACATGGATCAATCAACCAACAGATACTGAGACCAGCTATAAGAGTTCAAGTAATTTAATGAACAAGCAGAACAGAAGCCATGCGATTGACAACAAAACAACAGAGTTCAAGATTTGTCTTCCAACTTCGTGCTACAAATCTTAACGAGTCACTACAAAAGTTTTGATCTCCTTATCATAGGCTTTGTAGATTATACTTCCAGACAACCTTAAACGAGTTTCCTTCATCTCAATCCCCATCATAACCCACACTTGTTTGCAACACCTTGTGCAAGTTAATTCGTGTACTCCCTCTATTATTCTTACCCGTTTGGATGAAAGATGGGTCTTCAAAATTATACATAGATAATGCATGCAGCAATCACGACCCTGTTACACATGCACACTCTTACCATTTAATAGCTTATACTTTAGGTTTAAAAATCCTTCAACATCTTGCCTCCACTTATACAGGTAGTCTAATACAGGTAGAACAAATCGCATCACCATTGTAAATGCAAAACATGAATTTGACAACCTGAAGCTTCACTTCTAAATCAGCTGTTAAAAAATTTAAAATTGAGCATCTATACAATTGCCTAGTTCATTCAAAAACCCCAAGGCAACCGTTGTATTGCACTACAATGACTGCGAGCTTTTCTAAAAGACTAACAAATGGCATTCCTTCTTGTGGCATATCAAGTAAAAAAGAACCCTGTCAAAGAATAAGATACCTGGCTGCAAGTCCGACGCATACAGTGGAGACATCAGGACGAATATGCCTCATCGTGTCAAATATAGCCATACCTAAGGACAAATGGTAAACAAGTCAACCAAGAACCCTGCCTTCGAAGTCCAAACTATACAACAATGAACCACCAAAAAAAAAGCTCCCATGGTAAGGTCATACCGGCTGTAACAGATCCTCCAGGAGAATTCACATACATCACAATATCCTATTCAATGATAGTACAAATGTGTAAGAGCTCATAATACAATTGCTTATAACCTATAAAATGCCAATACATGCATTTACAATCAAACTGCCCAGAGCATATGAGGAAGCATATGAGCAAGTGTCATTGTTGTGCTCATTGTCAACGCTACAAGATGTTTTTGCTGGATATAACAAGAGACTAGAAGCACCTTGTTCGGATCAACAGCATCTAGATAAAGAAGCTGAGCTACGATAATGTTGGCCATGTCATCATCCACAGCACCACCACAGCGTATTATTCTCTGTCAATCCACCAGATACCATCATAATAAGCTAAAAGGCTAGCAAAAGTTATGTGACAGCTATCGAGTCATAGGTGAAACCAAATTTTAGAGCAAAGAAACCTACATATTGGAAAAGCTGGCTGATTACGCTCTGAAAACGCTCTTGTACCATTGGCGGAGGCCCTTGGCCTTGTGCATAAGCAGGGAAGTATGGTGAAGATGGAACTTGCAAATCATCCCTAGAAAAACAAAGCAATTATCATGAATAACAAATTACCCAAAATGATTTTTATCAGGATCCCCAAAAAGTTTCGAACCAAAAACTACCTTATGGACCAGATGCCCTGCCGAGAGGTCCTCTCCGGAGCCCAGAACTCACCCGAATAAACGGCCTTTACTTGCTGCAGGTTCTTTCTATTGCAAACAAGCTTTTTAAATTTCCTGCAGATATTAAAGTACAAGTCTTGCTCATCAATAACAGGGAAGAACTATCAGAACCCCACGCTAAATAAAAATTATTAGCAGAGCGAGAGCAAATTCCTATCCCAAAAAAAGACCTTTTTCAAATTTCTATTTCCCAAAGCAATATTGCACTCATAATTTAACCAATCGCTTCAGGTCAGCTTTCTGCAATCATGTCTTCATAGTGGACTCTCGATTGCATCAGAAATCCATGCAGACACTACAGCTCGAGTCGCCATCACTTTTTTCCTTTTTTCTGGAGTAACTACAACACACGCACCCCCTAAATGCGATACTTCCGCTAGAAAACCAAATCCAAGGCCACCTACTACAAAAGCTAAACCCCAAAACTTCGATTCCCGCTTCAATTCGCGGTTGGGCGAAACTCCCCACCCCGACCGTCGGAACAATGACGACTAGGCAAACCCCTCAAAAACCCCTCCAAAACCCCCCCCACCCCTCCACTTTCATTGCGGAGTTACCTGAGACGGAGCGGCTCCGAGGGGAGCGCGAGCTTCTGGGAGTCGAGCGAGGAGCTAGGGTTCGGGGCGGGGGCGAGGGAGCTGAATCTAAGAGGCGAGGAAGCCGCCGTCGACACGCACGCGTGCGCCATCTCCTCCTCCTCCTTCCGGTGGCCGCCGCTTGGGTCTCCGGCACTTCGATTGAGCTGCGACGGCACGAGAGGGGGCGCGGGACTGACTGTTGGGGAGTTATCCGGAGCGGGTTGTATGTAGGTAAGAGGAGGGAAGGAAGGAAGGAGACGGCGATTTTTTTTTTTTTTTTTTTTTTTTTGGGTGGCGGTGATAAGAAGTTTGCTGGAGCAAGAAAGCACTCGTCCAATTTCGACTAAACTCGATGGTAAATTCATTTTATCTTCTCCTTCTTCTGGTCCGGGCTCGACTGGTCCGGACCATTCCCTGCCGTGCCCAATCGAATCATGACCGTTTAAGTAAAGGCGCTTGATTTTGGGATGGGTTGGTTTTGAGATTGACACTCGGGAGCCTAGTCCGATTTGTTTTGTAAAACTTTACATGATTGATAGAATATATTGACTTTTCTTAGGATTAAGAAAATATAAATGATTCATGAATTTTTGTGTAATGTACAATATAATTCTTAAATTTTTAATTTATTTAATATGGTCCTTAAATTTTAACTCACAATGTGGTCCTTAGATTTTTATACATGTTCAACTTAATATATAATTAATATTGTATTTCTATTAATTCAAGTTCAATATTTATATTATTTTGGGACTAAATCAAATATGTATCAAAAGGCCAAAGATCACATTAAATAAATTAAAAATTTAATGATCATATTGCATATTCGGATACAATGAATGGACCATATTTAATAAACCAAAGTTAAGGAATCACATTAGCCATTGTTCAAGACTATTTGTGTCATTTTTTTAAATGGGTGAATAAAAAAAATGGATGACTAATATTTCGATCTCAAAAAAAAAAAAAAAAAAAAAAAAAACCGAATGGCTAATAATCTTAAGGAACCACATTACTAATTGAGTGATCTCATGGGCGGTCGTGGGTTCCAACAACCTGTCGAGTGAGGTTTTGATCGACTAAAATGATCCAACCTAAATAATTAATTTAACTCATTTTGACAATTTCAATTTGATACGAATCTATTAACTCATACTCGACCCACACCTGACACATACTCAACCTGGCTCATATTGCTAAAATTTTTTCATATTTAACAAAATCTAAAAAAAAAATCATACCTAAACTAAAGTAAGAGCATAGAGCAAACGATAGTAAGATCGAATGAGGTGAGAGAAAGCAAAGAAAGAGTCATAAAATTAGGTTAGATATGAGTAAATTGTAAACCCCTTTAACACTCATTATTTTGGACTTTATCATTCTAACCCAATTTATATCCTATTTGCTAACTCTTATTTGCCTATATAACAATCCAACATATCAAATATGAATTGACAAATGAGTTTATGAACATTTTGATCGGTCTAGGCTCCATTCCCTTAATAACATGTTATCATATGGTTTTATAATTAAGGTTTGTAAGACACTTGGACAACATTTTCCATTAACTTATTATTTTAAGCACACAAGCAACCATTTTTATAATATATTTTACAAACTATTCATCTTTGGCGAACCAAACGGAGCCCGGATGTGGAATAGTTTTGCCGAATGATATTAGCATGTTTAGCGGTAAACTAGATCATTTGTTCTTTATTATTTTTTATTTATTCATGGATGCCATCATACCCCATTTTTTGTTTTTTCTTTGAATTCGTGTTTGAGGAGTTCTTTTCAAGTCTCAAGCTATCTGCATAAAATTACTGTCGGAGAGAGGCCTACGTGATCGCCAGCCTCTTCAGCACACCGTCGATCTTCACAACCGGCGATTTCCGCCCTCATCTCACCAAACTCCAATCTCACTGAGCGTGAAAGTTTGCGGTCACGGTGCCGGAGCACCGACATGACCTTGCTCTCGTCGGGTGGAGCGACGGCCTTCTGCGTGGCTATCGAGGACCAAATCTTATATCTCCTCGCAGGCGGGACGGGCTGCCTGAGGCGGGGCCGATGGGGAAGGATCAGCAGCACCGTCACTGACCTTCACGGTCGCGCTCGACGTCTCCTCGAGGCCTGGATCTCCGTCTCCTTCAGAAGGACATTAGCATCAATCCGATGACTCAAAATGAACCAGACCTGCCGAGGACACCGAACGAGGGTTTGTCTGAAAGTTCCTCGATTTCTAGACATGCAGCGCGTGCGAAATCTTCCTAGCGATTACGAGAAATTGAAAGTTATGCATAAACTAAAGCGTGCATATAGATTAGATGCAACTGGGAGATAGCATTCTCCGCAACAGCACTTCATCTCGCAACACAAACCGCGAAATTATTGATAATTCGCTCTACATTCACAGATGAGCTCGAGCTGCAATGGCGAGACAGTTGCTCCCGAGCTTCTCCAGAATACGGTTGGTCCCTTCCAGCGGCGAATTCACTTTCATGTCAGCGAACGAGTCGTCGCAAGTGCCGACGAACGAGATCACGGCGCTGAGCTCATTGTTCAGCGTGCCAACATCATGCGCGGCGATCGCCTGCTGCGCGCTGCTCAGGCTGTCGAGGGCAGAGTCGTAGGTCTCATCACAGACGCTGAGGGCCATCTTGGTGGCGTGCGACGCGGAAGGGTCGGCAGCCAGCATGGTGACCTCAGCGGCAGCGCTCTTCATCTTCTCCGTGCAGGCCTCGATCTCGGCCGCGAGCACCGAAAGCACATCGGCCGGCCCCTTCAGGTGGACGGTGACAGAGGAGGTGCAGATGTCGGGGTAGTCGGTCTGGTGGCAGATGTAAGCCACCGTGTGGTCAACCGCCGCCACGGCCCTGGAGGCGGAGAGCGAGGCCAGAGCATCGGATGGCGGTTTCTTGAAGGGGGCGGAAAGCGAGGCCAGAGGGTCGGACGGCGGCCTCTTGAAGGAGGCCGGAGTTTGGGCGAGCTTCTTCAGGGAGGCGGACCGTAAGGAGCGAGGCTTGCGGGGCACGCAGACCGCGTCGACGGCGGAGGAGAGGAGCAAGGCGGAGGTGGCGGCGACTAGGAGGAACAGCGCACGAGTATTCGACGTCGCCATGGTTGCCTTCTCTCCGATATCCGGATGATCGGAGTAATTATACAAGATGACGATTGACAGAGATTGGTTTTGGAGGAGGAGAGATGCATGTGAATAGGGTCTATCGATTTGGTCAAGTTAGGGTGTTTGTTTTCATTTCTTGTTTTTGTTTTTAAACAAATTTTTTATTTTTTTTCAGGGAATAAAAAAGAAACAGAAACACGTTTATTTACATTTTTGTTCCAAATATATTTTTTTGTTTCCAGAGACACATTTGGAACATAAACAAGAAACAAAAAAATCTTGTTTCTTATTTCTGGAACAAAATTTAAAAATAAATTTGATCTCTCCTCTATTTTCTTTTCTCTTTTTTTCTTCTTATTTTCTTCTTCTTTTTTCTTTCTTTTTTCTTTGGCCGGTCGCCGGCCTCGGCCATGGTCGGCGACCGGCCGTCGAGGGCCAGCGACGCTGTTCGAATGATATTTTTGGTAGTCAACAAATTAATTGATTTTTGGTAATTTTAGCTAGGTGTAATTGGCACCTTTGAACGGATGATTTGGGTACTAATCTTTTGGATACTAGTTTGCTTTGAATTGGCTATGAACATGTGCACAGGATGGAATTCCTCGGCGCTCGGCGACATCTCTAGATGATGTTCGGATCATTAGAATTCGTATCGGTGTGTGTTTTGTCTGCGAAACTTATGATTAGACACATTAACGATTGAGATGGTTGATTAATCAATAAAAGAAGAGTTGGAATCGGGGCATAGGATCATTAACCAATCCGTCAATAACTTAGTTTGAAGAAAAGACTGTTGAGTTGTCATTAAACGTGCGCACGTGTGGTGTAAATAGACAAAATCGACATTTGAAAATTAAGCGAGACCATCTTATGAAATGCAATTAATGTAGAGAACTTGTTGATAAGATACGTTTATATGGTGTGCAAGTAAATTATATAAATATATGTGGAAGGAGAAATATATTTTAAAATTTTAAATTTTAATTGAAGCATTTTCAAAGACACCATCAACACAAACTTCAAATGGCTAAAAAACTCATTGCACGATTCGGACATCCAAAACACCCATTTTTGGATGTCGAAATTAAGCACCCCATGTTCGGTGAACTCTCAATTCGTGTCATGTCTGTATAACATGAACATGGCTAGTCCAGACAAGACAAAATTAATCAAGCTAGAAACACGGCACCACACAACTAGCACAATTATTGAAATTGGAAAACTAAAAGCTTGGCGAAGATAGTTTGAAGAGTTGGAATCGGGGCATAGGATCAGTAACTTAGTTTGAAGAAAAGACTGTTGAGTTGTCATTAAATGTGTGCACGTGTGGTGTAAATAGACAAAATCCACATTTGAAAATTAGGCGAGACCATCTTATGAAATGCAATTAATGTAGAGAACTTGTTGATAAGATATGTTTATACGGTGTGCAAATAAATTATATAAATATACGTGGAAGGAGAAATATATTTCAAAAATTCAAATTTTAATTGAAGTATTTTCAAAGACACCATCAACCTACCCATTTGACAAACTTCAAATGGCTAAAACACTCATTGCACGATTCAGACACCCAAAACACCCATTTCTGGATGCCGAAATTAAGCACCCCATGTTTGGTGAACTCTCAATTCGTGTCATGTCTGTATAACATGAACATGGCTTGTTCAAACAAGACACAATTAATCAAGCTAGAAACGCAGCACCACACAATTAACACAATTATTGAAATTGGAAAACTAAAAGCTTGGTGAAGATAGTTTAAAAAAAATATTTAATTTTAATTTCAATATTCTATAAATACTATTTTGAAATGGCAATCTCTACTTATTCTGAGCTTTCGAAATTTTTGAGACTGATAATCAGTCAAAAGTTACTTCGAAAAGTTCGTCAAACACTCTAATATTTCCTTAAAGGGTTTCAAAGATGGAAAGCCTTTTGGGAGAGTCAAACCAAACTTCCATTTATTTTAATGAGCTATTAACTATAGGAATTACGATCTGGAAGTCAATTTGAAGCAAGTATTCGGATCTATTATGACACCGCCATGGGCCGCACAACCAACGGACCATTTTAATCATCTACGACCTTTTCCGGGCCTCGAATCAGCAGGTCATAGGTAAATGCCCAAATGGTCACGAGACCCCGATCAAAAGCCCGGCCCGGAACGAGCCAGACCCGACCCGATTCCGCGACGATCCGATCCAAGTCATCAAATTCGGGTCGGGCGAAGGACCCGAAGGGGAAAGCGAGCTGGAAAGAGCAGGAGGCGCATTCGAAAACCAGGCTTCTTCCATCACTAGTCGCACGCAGCAGCACGACGCAATCTCGAAGCTCTCTTCGTCCCCAACCGCCTCCTCGAATCGCACGTCGATCTAGGGTTTCTCCCCTCCTCGCTTCCCCTTCTCCGCCATCTCCGGAAGCTCGGGCGAGCTCGCTCCGAGCCATGTCGAAGCGGAAGTTCGGGTTCGAAGGGTTCGGGATCAACCGCCAGGCCACCTACAACTTCGAGCGGTCCCAGCCCCCGCAGCGCCTCTTCGTCCCCTCTCCCTCCTCCTCCTCCTCCCGCGCCCACGGCCACGACAACTACGAGGACACCGACCTCGACAACATCGAGTACGACGCCGAGGCCGAGGACGCCGCCCGGGAAGAGGACGGCGCCGGGGATGGGGGGGACGGCGGCGGCGGGGCGGAGGAGGAGATCGACCCGCTCGACGCGTTCATGGAGGGGATACACGAGGAGATGAGGGCCGCGCCGCCCCCGAAGCCGAAGGAGAAGGCGGAGAAGTACCGGGACGACGAGGACGACGATCCGATGGAGAGCTTCCTGCGGGCGAAGAAGGACGTGGGGCTCACCCTGGCGTCGGACGTGCTGCACGCCGGCTACGATTCGGACGAGGAGGTGTATGCGGCCGCGAAGGCGGTGGACGCCGGGTTGCTGGAGTACGATTCGGACGATAATCCGATTGTGGTGGATAAGAAGAAGATTGAGCCGATTCCGGCTCTGGACCATAGTGAGATTGACTACGAGCCCTTCACTAAGGATTTTTACGAGGAGAAGGAGTCGATTTCAGGTGAGTGTTGCAGACGCTACTGCTGGTATGGTTATGCTGATAGGTCGGAATCTGCTTGATTGGTATCTTTCAGCTTGCTTTTTCTGCGTGGTAATTTTCTTTGCATAGGTAAATTCTAGTCATTATTATAGGTAGAATTATTGGTGGTTCATGTTCATTAACATTTCTGCAGTCTCTCTTTAATCTCTTGGGACAAGTAGTCTGATGTTGTCTTAGGTTCCAAGCAGCGGAGTTCTCATTTTCGTGAATCGTGCTATGTGAACGTTTTTAGTATGAAAGGACATGGGTGAATTACACCCCCATTCCAATAGTTTTGACTGTTCCAAGTCACTGCTTAGTTTCAGATATGAAAACCCTGATCACGCTAACTGGATTTCCATGCACTGCTGTATTATGTCAAGCTCCTTGTATTTTTCCTTTTGTTATCTATGCTCCATGTGCTGTAACACCCAAAATCTGCGCTTTCAGGGATGAGTGAGCAGGATGTCGCTGATTATAGGAAGAGTTTGGCTATCCGGGTGTCAGGATTTGATGTCCCAAGGCCAATCAAGGCATTTGATGATTGTGGCTTTTCTCCTCAACTCATGAATGCTATTGCGAAACAAGGATATGAAAAGCCCACTTCAATACAGTGCCAAGCTTTACCAATTGTGCTCTCAGGAAGAGATATCATCGGTATAGCAAAGACTGGCTCTGGTAAGACCGCTGCTTTCGTGCTTCCTATGATAGTGCATATCATGGATCAACCTGAACTGGCAAAAGAAGAGGGCCCTATCGGGGTGATATGTGCTCCAACCAGAGAATTAGCACACCAAATATATTTAGAGTGTAAAAAATTTGCAAAATCCCACGGCATACGTGTCTCTGCTGTTTATGGTGGAATGTCCAAATTGGACCAGTTTAAGGAATTGAAGGCAGGATGTGAGATAGTTGTTGCAACTCCTGGAAGATTGATAGACCTGCTAAAAATGAAGGCCCTGACAATGTTGAGGGCGACTTACTTGGTTCTTGATGAGGCTGATAGAATGTTTGACCTTGGATTTGAGCCGCAAATAAGGTCTATTGTTGGGCAAATTAGGCCTGACCGTCAGACATTACTATTTTCAGCAACTATGCCTCGAAAAGTTGAGAAGCTAGCCAGAGAAATCCTCTCGGATCCCGTAAGAGTTACTGTGGGAGAAGTGGGAATGGCCAATGAAGATATCACACAGGTTGTCCATGTCATTCCTTCTGATGCAGAAAAGTTGCCTTGGCTTATTGAGAAACTACCTTCGCTGATTGATGAGGGAGATGTGCTAGTATTTGCCTCAAAGAAGGCTGCCGTGGATGAGATTGAGTCACAGTTGTCTCAAAGAGGATTCAAAGTTGCTGCTCTTCATGGTGACAAGGACCAGTCTTCTCGAATGGAAATTCTGCAAAAATTTAAATCTGGCATATATCATGTTCTTATCGCGACAGACGTGGCTGCTCGGGGTCTTGACATCAAGTCGATTAAGTCAGTTGTGAACTTTGACATTGCACGTGATATGGACATGCATGTCCATCGCATTGGTAGAACGGGTCGTGCAGGTGACAAAGATGGGGTTGCATATACTCTAATAACACAAAAGGAGGCTCGATTTGCTGGGGAGTTGGTTAATAGTCTGATAGCTGCTGGTCAGAATGTTCCAATGGAGCTCATGGATCTTGCCATGAAGGTAAAATTTGAACCTCCTGCTATTTTTGATATTACATATTTATGACATCATTTATGCAGTTGAATGAGGGATTTGATGTCCCATGGCAATTTATTTATTTTTAATGAGTTTTCCAAAATGTGCAAAGTGCAACTTTCTGTGTTAACCTTTCTTCCATATGCATGAGCCCCAGTGGGGACTTCATAATGTGTACAAGTGGTGTTGCATTGACAATTAACCTACATGATGCTGGCCCCTTGTGTTTTTGTCAACTACCAGTGGAAGAAGATGTAGGCAGTCATTATAACAGAGGAAGGTTGGAAAAGTGGGATAGGAAGAAAAATAAATGCCTTAGCTCTCCATATTTAGCTCGAATTAATGGGCAATGTGGACAAATATAGGCTTAAGCAACATTTTGAAGCTTTCTTGATGGAATAAAGAGATTTCTACCTTAAACACTCTTCTCATCCATCTCTTCCTCTCCCCCACCCCTAATTAAAAGGAAATGCATTGTTGCCTATTTACATGAAATCTGCAAATGCAGATCATCCCAAACATGTGACTTTTGGCATCCATGAGAAAGAGTGAGACTGAAAAGGTGGTGGAATGATTAAGATGGACAGCTCGCAAATGATTATTTTTCTTTGCATTTTATTAATTTTAGTGCCTTTATCATATGCTGCCAATATACATGTGAGATGGGCTTGTCCTTTAACAGCAGTTTGCTCCTGAACTCTTGATACTCTTTTAATTGGACTGTTTTTTGTTAAAAGTACTGAGACATTTTTGCCAGAAGATGTATTCAGACTCAAAATATCCCTTTTTTTGCTTGAAGTTCAGTTAGCTCTACCTTCAAGCTCTCTTTTTATCATTTTATGATGGTCCTAGGTTCTGATTAGTCATTTTATTTGTCAATTATCAGGATGGAAGATTTAGGTCCAAACGTGACTCAAGAAAAGGAGGTAAGATTAGCTTCATCCTGTCTGTGCAACTCACATGCGTGCGCGTGCAGAGAATTGTGATGACCGTCTCTGGATTACTCATAAAACATGGTGGAAAAAGTTAGAAAAATGTTATGTGCTAATTGATTATCATGTTTCCTATTCATGGTATAATTTTTTAAGCAGGTGGGAGAAAAGGTCGGGGAAGAGGAGGCGGTGGCGGCGGCGGCGGTGGCGGCGGAGGTAGAGGCGTTCGTGGAGTGGACTATGGTTTGGGTATAGGATATAATGCGGAGTCAAGTGCATCATCTCAGACTGCTCCAAGTCGACCAGCAGCTGTTAACTCATTGAAGACTGGGATGATGGCTCAATTTAAAAGTAACTTTGTAGCTGCTGCTTCTAACTCCCAAAATCAAGGCATAAATAGCAGTTCAAACATGTATGCGAGCAAGAGACCGGCGATGACTGGATTTGTTTCTGGCGGTACTATAGGAGGAGATGCTTATAAAGCTCAGACAACTAAGTCATCTAGTACTCCCACATCAGCAGTAAATCCTACTGGTCATAGACCTACAGAGAATGCTGGTCATAGAAGTTCAGAAAGGTTAGCGTCATTTCCTGCATATGTCCATCATCTGGTATATGCATTGTTATTGAGTGAGTCTACCCCAAATGGGTTCTTATTACCTTTTGTTTGTTTCCAATTCTGCAGCAGTAGAGATAAAACAAGGGAAAGGCGCCGTCCCTCTGGCTGGGACCGTTGATTTAATGAAAACTTTACCTATGTTGACAGAATCTTTTCATCCCTGAGGATAGTCCAGATGTTCTTTTGTCTGTAATTTTGTAGATTGAGTAAGTTTCTCATCTGTAAGTACTGTTCAAATATGTTTCATATCTACATGATCGAAAATCCACTCCAGATGTAGCAGGAGTACATGAGTTTCTTACTCTTGTACAAAAGCCGTGTTTCTCGTCTCTGAAAATTCTTTTGAAAGTTAGACCAAAAAAAAAGTTATTTTGAAAGAATCCAATTGAAGTTAACAAAATGCATAATTTCTTTGTTTATAACTCTTGTATTGCCAAGGAGATGTGGCCCGAGTGGTCCTGGTTTAATGCATGCCTGGTTTGTTATTCTACAGGTAGTTGTACCTCTTTTCTTGGAGGAATCGGAGTAGAGTGGAGTCATCACGGTGTAGTCGCTGTTGGATGACAATGCTCCCATTAAAAACTATGATGCCTTATTTAAATTACATATTCTTTGGCTGGCTCTATTGTAGTTATTCCCATAGTGCATCGCTCTCTTAGTTTTTATGCTACTTTGGAGCAGGATAAAAATTTCTATCTCCGGCTCTATGGTTGAAAATGCAATGCAGGCCAAGGTCAGTCCCAGCTCCGGATTTTGAATGTTGGTCGAGGTACTTCAACCCTTGAAGTCCCTAAATCAAACAAGCCCAGTTCTTGCCGGAGCTGGCCGCATAGCACTTGATGCCTGTCCTTTGTTCCCTAATTGGTTGGTTGCCTTTCTCGTCAAAATTTTATTTCTTTACTGTCATGTTCGATATATCTAGAGACTAGAAAGACATCATTACTTATTGATAACATGCATGTTTCATTCGTGTTATTTAGTCCGCTTGATGCCACATTAGCATGACGTGGCTTTGGTTAGGGCTTCAAAAGAAAATTCAGGACACTTCCATTCTGTACCCGCTATTGCGAAGTAGTATCCGGAGGTTGCTGATCTACGTGCTCTTTATAAGATCATATTCTGCCACGATCACAAACAAATTGGGCTGATTCAATCAATGATCTCGTCATAAGAAACTGCTGATTGGAAGTAATTAATTCTCTGCAAATAAATTTCAGGGCATTTATCTCGCTATATGCATAGAATTGTTCAAGAGTTATCCTAATCCACTTTAGTGCTATGTACAGTGCTTGCTTTTGCATATGTGTAATCATGCCTTTGGGCATTGCGCTAATTCAGTGTTCTGCACGACTTCTCTCCGTCGAATGGCAATGGGACAAATCTCCAAGCAAGGCTCCTTGAGGGCTGCGTCCTCTTGAGGCTGCGGAGGATTTACGCCAAACTTGAACTGCAATTGGAAGGAGAAATCTTCGATCAGTTAGTACCAATTGAGAGTAAAACTGCACGAGACCGATATAAATAACACAATGATGAACCACCAAAGATCAATCCTCTCCAGTCCTGCCCGTCCTTTTTCTTTCAAGTCTACCTGCTTAACCATAGACCCTTTTGAACAAAATGATGCAAGTAGCACCAGATTCAAAGAACAACAATTTCCCTCGAGAACGGCCTACAAATGAAGACTTAAGCTGGCACGCGAAGCAGATTTTACGAGTTAAATATGCAGATACCTGGCAGCTGTAGTCTTCAAAGTTTGGCTCCATGAGTAAGGGCACCCCCATGTAGTCCTTGAAGAAAGACTGGAAAGTATTCCATGACATTAGACAAATCGTAAGGCCCCCTCAGAAAGAGATAAGCCTCTCTTATTTCGCTTTATTTCAGGAGGTAACAGAATATTTTTCTTGGATAAGAGGGCTAAAGAAAAAAACTAAAACTTGGAGTTTGATGCTTTTAGTGTTGGGTTTGAATCAACTGACTAGCTGCTTACTTAAGAACCATCCGTTTCGTGGTGACATCACTAACCTGCGTCGGAAGCTTACAAGTATTGATGCAAATCCCGACGCACTTGCTCTCCTCCAAATACTTGCATCTCTCCACAAAGACCTGTAATGCATATTATCACATCAGAATGGGGACACAACGCCCATTTCTGGCTACTGCTCTAGATACATTCTTCATATTTTAGAGACTGGTAAGGGCATATTGTATATTACCCCACTTTGACAAGAGGTGCCATCAGGAAGGTCGACGGAATTGACCGTGCATTTTCCCATGAGCCATTGACAAGTGAGTGCAGTCACTCTTGCTTGAGGACAACGTGAACGTACGCATCAAAACAGAACTTCATTAGCTCCTAAGAAACAACCCCTCTCTCGAAAATCCACAAGCAACAACTCTATCGTTCAACACAAGCGAGAAGAGAAATCAAGCCAGACGAGAAACTCACATAGAAAAGGACTTACCAACCATCACTGCAGCTACCTTTCCTTCTCCTATTGGTGCAATGAGCAATTGGTAAAGCTCCAGCAGGAACGGAGGGAACAGTGATCGTAAAATCCGAACCTGTTTGTCAGCACCAAAAATTACAGGTCAACAATCAGTTTCAAAGTCAGTTTCTTTCTTTTTCATCATCAACCAGGGAAATGAAATACCTTTATAGCCATGACACGTCAAAACCGAACAATGCACATGCACAGAGAGCAAAACAGAGAGTAAAGCACGAAAAGATGCAGGCTTTCCTCTTTCAAGCACAAATTAAGCACGTCCTCACACATACACACCGCACACCTTTCTACATTTCATAGACAAGAGCAATTCATAATTCAGGAAGAGCCACTCGATTGTCCAGTTTCTGCCGATTTAACAAGGAAACCAAACAGTACAAAGGGGCTATACCGCTGCATCTCGGGTGTCGGAGTTACTCGAGCCCTTCATCATGAGGCGGTGCGCGACTTCGATCAGCCCGTCGTATCCCGGCTTCTCCGAATCCCATCCAACCTCCTGTCAATAATAGCCCTTGAAAGCAAACAACCATGAACATCACCCCGACAAAACCAACAACATACCCAGAAATCACATAACTTTTTAATCTTTTTTTTTTTTTGGGGTCAAAAGAAATCACATAAATTGCGCACAGCAAAAGCGACACAAACGCATTACATGTATCGAACATAGCAAAAGAGAAATCCGCACGGCGGCGTATCGCTCGACCAACACGTGCAGCCGACCCAGAAGCTGTTTTTTTCTTCCGTTTCTTAATTCAGTCGGGGAAAAATTGAGCTGACCTTGACCATCTTGCTACGGAACAGGTTGAGGAACAGGTCATCGAACACGCCGGGCTTGTACTCAGCTCGAGAAGCCGCATCATCCGCCGCGATCTGATCAACGCCACCAAATTGGCATCATAATTACATAGAGAGAGAGAAAGAGAGAGAGAGAGAGAGGGAGTCGAAGGCAGCGCACCGTCTTGGAGTGGAGAGAGAAACGGGTGGGGAATCTGGGGCTTGCTCCGCGAGGCGGGCGATGGCGGAGAGAGAAGGGAGAGGTGGGAAGAGGAGAGGGAAGAACCAGTGGCTTCATTTTCACTGCCCCACAAACACCACCATGCACATTTTCCTAAGACTTTCCTGAAATACATTTTCAGTAGATAACCTGCACATTTTCATTATTTTCATTTTTTTATTCTCTCATTATTTTCATTTAGGTTTATTTATTTCCCGTTTTCAAAAATATTTTATGAAATCATTTTTCAAGAAAATAACATTATTATTTGATGTTTTGCTGAAGCGTGAAAAGTAAATAACAGATAATTCTCATTATTTGGTATGAAAAAAAAAAAAGATCTGATTTCCCTAAATAGATATATTATTTAAATGTTAGTAACTTATACATGGCTGATCGAGTATAGACACGGGAGTTTCAAGTCCGACATTAATGGATTAGATCCAAGCATTGGGATCTGGACATGAGCACTCAGGTCTCGAGCCCAACCTCGATGGACCAGGGCAAGAGCACTGGGTGATAAACTTAGTCTCAATGGACCTAAGCGTAGTCTCGATGGACTCGAGCAACGACCTTTGGACACCACTTGAGATTGAGCGATGAGGACTCATGCTTGAGTACCAAGGACCCATGCATGAGCATTGGGGGCTTAGGGACAACCTATGCAAACTCATGCTCGAGTGTTGGGAACCCAACCGTGGGAACACCCGGACCCCTGGAGTGCCAAAAGTTGGGACGAAGGGACACTTAAGTGTCAAAAGTTACGAAATGTACACTTAAGTGCCAAAATCGGAGCAAAATGGATCACTTAAGTGCCAATCCAGCGAAAATCCGGCCAAAACGCCGACGCAACGGCAATTTTCCGGTGAGACAAAAAACAAAGCTGCGTCGTTTTAATGTTGACGTGGAAAAAAAATAATATAAAAATTAATTAAATTAAATTTAAAATTAAATTTATTTTAAACATTTAAAAATAACAATTTTTAATATTAAAATTTAAAAAAAAAAAAAAAAAAGGGGTTGGATACGGCCGAGGGCCGAGCCCTCGGCCACCGCCGCCTCGCCTCGCCGGCGGCGACCTTGTCGGGGAAGGGTCGGCCGGGTGGCGGGCGAGGGTCGCCGACCCTCGTCGGATCGGGGCGAGGGCTCACGGGCCCTCGCCGCCGGTCGGCCGGGTCGCCGACCCTTGGCGGGGCCGGCGACCCGGCGACCCCCACCCGACCCTTCCCCCAGCCGGGCGCCGCGCGGCGCGGCGGCGGGCGAGGGCTCGGCCCTCGGCCGTATCCACTCCCTCCCTTTTTTTTTTTTTTTTTAATTTTTTTAAATTTTTAGTTTAAATTTAATTTTTTTGAATTTTTTAATATTAATATTAATATTTTTAAATATTTTAAGTAAATTTAGTTTTAAATTAAATTTAATTAATTTTTATATTAATTTATTGCCATGTCAACGTAAAACGACCACATCAGCATGCAAAACGGCGTTGTTTTGTACTTATTTCGCCGGAAATTGTCCACGTCGGCACTTTGATCGAATTTTGGTCGGAATGGCACTTAAGTGTCCCGTTTCTTTTTGAATGTGGCACTTAAGTGTACCTTTCGTAACTTTTGGCATTTAAGTGTCCATTCGTGCCAACTTTTGGCACTTGAAGCGTTCTTCTGTCCAACCGTGAGTATTGAGATCCCACCTCAGTCCTTTGTGGACCTAGGCCCATATGTTGGGGTGGGCTTCGAGGCCTACTTAATGACCTGTTGCAAGTGCTGAGGTCTCAAGCTTGACTTCAATGGACTTGGGCGTTGGTATCGGGAACTCAAGCACGGGCGTCGAGGTTATCAATGTAGCCTTAGTGGACTTGGGCTCAAGCACTAGAGACCTAGGTCTACAAGTGTTGGTATTTTCGTGCCTAAGTGTAGAGTTTTCAGTTTTTTTTTTTTTTTTGAGTTTTAAATTTAAAGTCTTGATATTTAGTCATATTTTAGAAAATTGTGTTAAATTTTTTAAAAGGGAAATCATTTTTTGAATTTAAGTATAAGTTTTCGGTTGACTAAAAAAATATTTTCCGTAAACTAATTTTCATAAAATGAAGAAATATTTTATAAAAAAATGAATAATTTGTAAAATATTTTATTAAAATAATCACTTATATCGTTTACAAAAATTGAACGAAGGTAGAATATTTCATCATTCACGAAAATATCTTAATATAAATTATCATCAATATGAAAACATTTTATGTTAACTAATTATTTTAAGTGATACAAGTAATTATTTTTTAGAAAAATATTTTTTAAAATATTTATTTTTCACAAAATAAATGGAGCCCTTGTTTACTACATGTTTTGGTAGAGCAAGTATTCAAATATCATCTTTGAACTCGAATTAATACAAAAACAATATTGAATAATTTCATATAGTCTAGAGATTAATTAAACATGTACTAAAAATATGAATAATATTACATATTAAGTTAAATTTGGGGGCTATTTTAAATAAATTAAAAATCTAGGAATCATATTGCAGTTCGGATATCATTTGGGCCATTCTACCAATTTTTGGGTTTCAAAACGATAAAACGGATCGTAAGCAGACTTCACTAAAACGACGTGCCGGGCTGCTCCAGATGAAACGGTGCGTTTTTCAGGCTTGGCTCAGCTTTGCGTCGAAATGTCGCGGTTTCTTTAAACCCTCACTAAACCACGGCTCCCCGCCACAAACCACCGTCGGAGGGCGTCGATCGGCGAAGAAAAAATGAACCCTAGCCGGCGTATAGCCCCCAGATTGACGCACCTGCGGCGGCTGTCCGCGGTGGCCGAGGCTCCGACGCCGGCGGCGGCGGCGACGAGGCCGGTGCGGATTTACCGGAGGCTGTCTCCTCTGGCCGGTTTCGGCGGGAGCGTGTCGAAGACGTTGAACGAGTACTTCATGGAGGGGCGCAAGGTGAGCAAAATCGACCTGGTGAGGTGCGCCAAGGAGCTGCGCAAGTACCGCCGCTACGAGCACGCTCTCGAGGTTCGTCCGATTCTGGCCCGATTATATATAAATTCCTCTCGCGATTTCATCTCTCCATCGACGCCCGAGCAGTAGTGGTGATGCTGATTTGTTGGAATGCTATAGTACTTTTGATGTTGGTGAAAGTGAAACCTTCTGATGTAGAAAGATGCAGGGAGCAATGTCCGATGTTCAATTTTTGTTCGGTAGTTCGGTCAGTGTTCATGTTTTTGCCCTTGATCAGCTGTTGATCATGAGTTGACAGGATTCCTGGCTTCTTGGCGAAGTCCCTCGAAAATGACAGACAAAGAGAGACGGACCGAGGGAGATGGAAGGAAAAAACGAATGATGCGTTTGAGAGAGAAGATATGACATTGATTAGGGATTTTCTCATTAAATCGGATTTTGTTGTGCATGAGTAATTACGACCAAATCAACAGTGCAGTAAATGCTTTTAGCTGAGTGATTGCTGTAGGCACGTTCCGCTCAGTGGCTTTCATCAGGTTCCTTGCATCTCAGGAGTTTATTGCATTCATTCTAGCTTCCAGGCCCTATGCTCGTTCGTCTGGGGTGGTAGTTACATAGATTCATTCTCAACAAAGAAGATTGTCTGCTGGTTTATTTGAAGTTTTTGTTTCCTTTGTGGGGGTATGAGGTCTGACAATTTATAGATTACATGTTCCTCTTTTAGCCATCGAGGTTCAATGATTACACCTAATGACATGCTTGACAGCAGGGAACTAAGATGTAAAAGATTGTAAGAGAGCACCTTTTTTAATCTTTAAAGTTTGATGTGTGCCCTTTTGATTTGCTTTTCATTTTCCTTTTCAACCAGTCTGATGACAGGCACCTTGGCCTAGAAGGATGAGAATCTAATGACAAACCATAAGAGAGAGGGAGATTTTCATGTCATAAGGTGGAATTTAAAATCCATGAGGAGATTTATGTTGAAATACAAACTCCTATGTCCTATTTGCCAGAGTCCGGTACCTTTGATTTTTCCCTTGTGACACTACACAAATATGGGAAATAAATTTCCTTGTGACGGTTGTGTCAACTTACCACTGAACTTTCATTCTTTTGGCTTCCAGGTAAATCGGGGCTACATATTTCCTCCATGTTTCATGAATGCTTCTGTTTCCTTTAAAAAAATTTAACCATGATGCGCACCTTTGATTTGATTCCCAGTTAATTTAGTGAGGATCAATCTTCATCAATTTTTTTTATGTACATTGGTGCACTTAATTGAGTATGTTGTTGTAATTATGCACCCATCAATGTCTTTCTACCTCAATTGCAGGTAATGCAATGGATGGAAAAAAGAAATATCAATTTTGCATATGCAGACCATGCGCTGAACTTGGACCTGATATCAAAGGTCAAAGGGTTAGATGCAGCTGAGAAATACTTTAATGGCCTCCCAGAATCAGCCAAAAATATAATCACTTATGGAACTCTTTTAAACTGCTACTGTAAGGAAGCTAATGAAGACAAGGCATTGGCCCTTTTCAAGAAAATGGATGAACTAAACTTCTCTTCCACGAGGTTGGCTTTCAGCAATCTTATGACACTGTACTTGAGATTGGGCAAGCCTGAGATGGTCCCTTCACTTGTAGAAAAAATGAAGGAGAGAAAAATTTCCTTGGACAGTTTTGCGTATGCATTATGGATGCAGAGCTGCGCGAGTTTAGATAATATTGAGGGAGTAGAAATGGTCTGGCAAGAGATGTTAAATGATTCAAGTCAGTGTGACGATTGGGTCGTGTATAGCAACCTAGCTGCGATCTATGTCAAGGCCGGACTATTTGAGAAAGCTGAGTCTGCTCTAAGGACTCTGGAAACTGTTATGAAACCCCAAAACCGTGAGGCATACCACTTCCTGATCAGCCTGTATGCAGGCACTTCTAATCTGAAGGAGGTGAATCGGGTTTGGGAGTCCTTAAAGGTGGCTTTTAATACGCCGACCAACTTCAGCTATCTTGTTATGCTTCAGGCTCTTCATAGACTAAAGGATGTAGAGGGTTTACTAAAATGTTTCAAGGAGTGGAAGTCTGGTTGCAGCAGTTATGATGAAAGGTTAGCGAAAGTTGCAGTAAGTGCATGCCTAGAGCATGACATGCTAGAAGAGGCTTCAAGTCTATTCGATGAGGCCATTAAGAGGAGCAATAGACCATTCTTCAAGGGCCGGGAGGTATTCATGCTCTACTTCTTGAAAAAAGGCGAGGTAGAGTTGGCTATAGAGCACTTGGCTGCAGTCATTGCTACAGCAGAAGGTAAAGAGTGGCGTCCAGATGCAGTTATCATGGATGCATTGCTGAAGCACTTCGAGGAAACTAAAGACACAGACTCCGCGAACAAGTTATACGAGCTTTTGAAGAATGAAATGGGTGTCAAGGTGATTGCCTCCAAGGTGTTGCTGAAAACTTACATAGCAGCCGGCAGAACGGCACCAGAGATTCGTGAAATGCTGGAAAGAGATGACATAACAATGGATGACGAGCTCCGTAATTTGTGCGAAAAGGTGGGTGCCTCATGACTCCTGTGCCGGGAGCATCACTGTGGGCACGGATCGGTTTGACGTACACAATTAGACAATCTTTGCACAATTCGCAGTTCACAAGAGCTCTTAGTCGTCGCTGCCATTTGTTTGCTGTATGCATGGCCCGAAACATTCACCGATGTTGACTCAGCTCCGGGAAGTATCTGCCTAGACAGTCATCGTTGCCCGCTCTGTTAGCGGAAAGCGCTTTGATATGAAGGCATCCGTCAAAATGGCCAATCATACAGGTTGTATCACAGTATTTATTTGAATTAATTTGTAGTAAGCTATCTTGCAACTACCATATTTCTTGGAAGTTCTACGTCCCGAAGCATAGCAAGTCATTTCAGTGGGTCTGTTTACTAGAATCATGGAAGCAATTCTCAGAAAAAGCTATGTTTGCTATTGGTTGCACGCGAGTCCAGTGGATCTAATTCTTTGGGGTCACATGGTTTCACGTAGGGTCCAATATTCAATGGTCGAGATTTGCTAGGCTCATAAACATCGAGAGCATTTAAAATTTTCTTCCAATTTACAAGCAAATCTCTCTCTTACTCACCTCTGACGGGAGGGGAACACAAATCCTCTCATTTATAGGTAATTATAACGGATGCGTCGTGACTCAGGCCAATTGGTCGGGTGGTTCTTGTGCTTGGTCGATAACTACAGCCAGTGAGGAATCAAGCGCACTGTAGGCTTCTGATATATTATTGATCCATGCGCCAAATTCCGATTGGGTTCAAAACATAGAATTCAGATTTTATAATTGGTCCGACAATAGTCCTTGTGCTTACAATATTGCTTGCGTAATAACCAAATTGATGTCTATACCAAATCGAACATGTTGAAAAAGTTAAATGCTATTGAATCATGTGAATGCAATTATCTTTGATAAATGTTTTGCTAAAAAGAAATGGCTTATAATGTTTCTTGGAGTTTTATTAACATCAGTTGCATTTAATTTCACATGTTTATGATGTCCACGGCTTATAACCCACCAATTAGAAGAGCAATTAGGGGAAATTTATTGCAATTGCCACTAACTATGGTTGGAGGAAAATATAGCACATAAGCTATGTATGATTAATCGGTATCAATTTATTTGGGGGACTGTAATGGAAGTTACATAATTTTTTTTTTGTAATTTTCGTTATTTTTTAAACTTTTTTTAATATTCATTGACTTGTACATGATATTAAGAAAATCTAGGTGGGTTTTGCCTACATATACTTGGCTAGATGATTTCTAGCGTAGTACATTGAATCATGAGAAGAGAAAGAGGCATAGTATTATGTGTCGTCTCTTATTAATTTGGGCAAATATTTGAACCCGGTATTATTTTTTATTTATAGTATCATTTATTTTCAAAACTTTTATTTTCTTTACCCCATAGACCAACCTTAATGAATTACAATATAGCCTGTCATCCATTTTATTTAAACGTATTCAGGAAAAAAAAATCCTATAATGAATGAGCTTTCACTGCATTTTTTTCTTCTTTTTATTTCCTCTTATTTTATGTAAAATTAAATTTTATAATATAGTGATCTTTTAACTATTCTTATTTTAATAGTTGTCGCATCGAGTGTTATAGATAAAAGCAACCGATTGGACAAATCATGGGGGCAAATGATAAAGGAGGAGCATTCAATCAGCACAAATAAGAAAATTCGAAGGCTCAATTTGACGTTCTACGTAAGTTAAGTTAAAAGGTCGAAAAATTAATAATTATATTCCAATGCCTCCGCGCGTATAAATCAGATATGCCCGTTCCGCCACTTTCCCTCCGTCTGCAACTCCGAACTTTCTCCAAACCTCTTCCACTCTCTCTCTCTCTCTCCAAGAAAACCAAGAAACCTGCGAAAGATGTTTGCAAACTCCGTAGTTAATGGTTAAGTGCCGGCGAACAGAGACCGCCAAGATCACCGGCCCGGCTGCGCGGCTTCTGACGTACTCGAAGAAGAGCAAGGGCCGTCGTTGTCTTCTCCCCCTCCGACAAAGCCCTGCACATTTGGCAATCCTCGGCGAAGAGATCATCTCCGACTGTCTCCATGGTCATCGATGGGTCTGAGCTAACGGGTGGACTGCGTCGAGACAGCGTGGGGGTTCTCGCGCCGCGTCGGAGGACGTTGTGTCCTTGATCGTGAAGTATCCGGCTCTTTGAGATTTTGCTAGTACCACTCGTACAAGAAGACTCGATCAATGCCATCGCGGTTGTTTGACTTCGCAGGAGGACTCATCTGCAGCGTATAATATTTGGGAGTGGACTCCATCTCCATGTACGCCGATCTTGAGGTTGTGGATACGATGCCGCCTGCAATGGAAGTTCAGGAGTGGAGACCATCGCCAAAAAACTCTGATCTTGTGGATTCTGGATATGATCCTGACGACTTTCTTAGTTCTTAGAAGTAGGCGTCCGTCATGGTGATCGCGACGATTTCTAGACTTCACTGAAGAATCCCCACGACTTTCTTACACTTGAAGATTTGGAGGTCCGTCCATGATGTAAAATATAAATGACCGTTGTTTTGTTCTTAAGCTGCATTATACAGGATTAAATTTCTCGCAATCGGTTCCCAATTAAATTGCATGATTCTCTCTATTTCTTGTTTCACACTTTGCCAATCAATCAAATGTAATCTTTGTTTTACCACCGAGCACACGGAATTAAGCGGAGTGGGAATGTTTAATAAGTGTGGGGTTCAACTTTTAGACTCCGTAAAGAGGTAGAGTAAAAGTTTAAGAAAAAAAAAGGAGAGTTAAAGTAGAACAGATAAAAAAGAAGAAGAAGATAACCGTTTTTTTTCTAAATTTAAAGAGTATAAATCAAAAACTACATGAAAACACAGTCTCAACCAAGCCAAACTATATTATACTTTCATATCAACAAGATGACCAGGTATATGACGCAGGCTGTATTGTGAACATTGAATATACTACCTGAAGTTGAAATGTCGACACAAAAATTTGGTATGGAAGCAAAGCTGTTCGATTCTGTGGAAGGATTGACCACCTTGACTTGCTAACGATATTGCCAACACTACCCAGATGATTATTCCATAGATACTTCCACGGGAGAAAACTGCAAACTTCTAGGTCTCGAAAGGCGGTAGATGGCAAAAATCGACAGGCACAAAGCGATCACAGAGAACAGCAAGGAGAACACGCTTGCCACATCCCAGGAACTTGTCGATGTTGACTTGGTGAGCATCGACCCTGCTGAAGTAATATCCAAGGAAACCCAGTCACAATTAATTGTGAAGTGCCCCGATCCGTGCCATGGAGTCCCATCGACAGGATACCAGAATGCCGCTGATATTTTACTCGATTCACCAATTGTGAACTGAACATCCTGCAGACATCACATTTCAAGAATCATTCAAAATTCTTTTTGCTGCATGATTATCATAATTTGCAGGAAAGGGACTTTCAAATCGATAAATGCGAAATACAACCAAGATAGCGGGGCACTAAAAGATTGCCTTCTATCTAAAAGTTGGTCTAAACACACTGCTGGAAAACAAATCCAAAAACGGTTCCATTCATTTGTTATGTACCCATGTACAGACTGAGATTGATATTGAAGACCATAACACATTGGAGATGACTACCTTCCTTCTCTAGCCAGACCAAAATATCTCAGTCATAGTTCACCCAAATACAACAGCTAATAATGCAAAGACAAAACGACACGAGAAAGGTAAAATGAGTTGATTCAATTCCACATCAAAATTCATCACGGCCCATTGCACTGACTTTGTAAATAGGCAAACTATGTTCTACTTATTCCAAGTCTTGTTTTCTTAAGCAGCTTATTAGAAGGAGCGTGCAGTAGAAAAATGCTATCAAATTCACTATGACGATGATGACGACCTGCTCTGACAACCCAATTTCCCTCATCTACTTTAACATAATCTAATCCTGCTCATCTGCTTGAACACAGTAGATATACGAGAGAGTGACTTTCTGATTTAACACGTTTTTGTAGAACATGGCACCATGGCCTGTATCCTCTTGATCGTATGGCAAAATTTAAGAAAGCTACCATACCTGTTGAAGGCGATCCATCGTTCTCAAAGGCCTTGAAAATTCGAAGTAATATGTGCCCTTTCCACCATCTGATCCATATGGACTATCTTCTTGGACAAAACCTAACATATGTGTATCTCATTTATTATTGTAAATAAATTGAGCAAGAATCGGTCATTCACTGAATGGTAAATCAAACAAGCACAGTTTAGAGTTTTATCATCTTGGTGAAAAGCCACTGAGATGTTGAAATGTTATCGTAGAGTTATAGAGAAATCTAGTTATGCCAAAGACTTACGGGCAACTGAAAATGCCTTTTGCCTACTGGGTGTCAGTTGGGTTCTCCACTCCAACTACACAGAACAGGACCAATGAAACTATGGATTGGTCACTTGCTAGAGCACCAAGAACAAAAGCTAAAGGTTTTAATTAGCCAGCATGAAACAGGACCAATGAAACTAACTATGGATTGGTCACTTGCTAGAGCACCAAGAACATAAGCTAAAACAGAAGAGAAGCCACAGAGGACCGCAGCATGAAACTTCAAATGCCTATATACCTTCCTTGTTATATAAGTGGGATAATCACTTAGTCATTTAGTAGAAGCTATGACATGGGCAACCTATGGTCTAAATATACAGTCACGTTTGCATTCCAAACACATGAATAGGCAGAATTAAGCACGTCAGGCACAGGCATAGGTAAATGTCGAAGTAACTTCATATATACATGGGATTGCAAGCATATAGTACCAGACTGTAAAGACAAGCTGCTGTGCCACCATGCACCTCTCCAGTTGTTCTGCGCACTGGAATCATTTCCTGAAGTGGACAGACAGACAATTAAAACATTAGTGTTCCATCTCTCTACCCAGGGTTTAAATTCTCTCTCACTCTCTTATCTGGGGGTGGGGTTGCATGGAGGAAGGGGTGGAGTTCAGAAGCATGCAATAGCCATGAAACAAGGAGGATTTCAAATCCTATTTGACATCTCACTCTATTAAAAAACACCAGGCAATATCAAGACAAACTATTGAATGGAGCCAGCCGAAAAATTGTCTCAGTTGAACCAAGGTTCAAATGTGTCGAGAAAACAGAGTTTCTATCAGGCCATCCCATGCCTAATTCGAAGAACTAAATTCTCTTTCATTTCAGGCAAGTGCATGGCAGACATGGGATATTCAGCATCCTTATCATCAATTATATTTTGACAATTTATGTCATAAGCAGCTTATCAGAAAAATATAATAAATAGCCATGCGGCTGATTCCCAGCAAGAGCAAGGCACCTATTTATTTCTGACAAGCATTAGGTGAGGATTCTCCATTACTTCAACATACAAACTATATTCTGTAGTTTTCTTAAGATGATCAATTGCCTTTTCAATCAGCCAGCTAGATTTCTCTAATCTGTTTGCTGACTGGGATAAATCACACGTTTTTTCCAACTAGGAGTAATCAAAGGTCTATATGTTTCCTTGCCATCTAGAACAGGGAGAAATATCCTTGCATTGCATGGTGCACAAGTTTATATGATTTGTAACAACTGTCATTTATTATTGCAATTTAGATAATAAATCTGGTACATAGACTTGGGTAAAGCTAATCAGCAATTAAAAGAGCAACAGAGCTGGAACTTAATAAAGGAAAAATCTTATCATGAGAGAGGGCATTGAAGGTACAAGTCAGGCACAGTTGAAGTACAAAATCAGGACCTGTCACCTTGGTACATGGAAATGACTTGAAGAGATGCAGATATCAAGCAGAGTTGGAGAAAGCACTATATAGACAAGAAGACCCATCTTTGAATATACAGTTAAGAGGATAAGCACAAGATCTGCAGATAATCTGTCCACTGTCAATATAGCAACTACGATGGGAATATCGGAAAAATGTGACAATTGATTTTGAATGCACTTTATGACTTCTGTGTGACATATGTTTTGCCATCACCTTCTTTGGCACTTTATCCTCATTTTTCCCATTTATGGTTAGTGGTACCTCTCCTCAGCATAAGAAATTGATAAAGATACTGTATTTCTAAGGAAAAGAATTAAGAATCTCTTCAAATTAAGAATCTCTTCAACCATGAAAATACCTGAAGGCCCAGTTCCATCGAGATATCTGCAGTGTGGGGTCCAAGCATAAAGATCAACCAAATGGCCAAACCTGTTTGCGGGAACTTAAATGTTAGATATGGAATTCAGCAAGCAAGTTACATGAACTTGAAAGTATCCTAACAGCAAACTTCAGTCTAATTCCTGGAAGGTCTAAGAGATGTGTCACCTGTCGCCACCATTTCCTTCGGCATTATCAATAGGATTTCCACCATAGAGTCTTCCTGGTATGGCATTTCCAATTGAAAAGTGCATCATGTCAACTTCATGGCCTTTACATGTCTTGCTGGTGCAAGTGTCTGTTCCTTCCTTACACCCGCCCATCTATCAATAACAAATATTATTCTGAGACTAGAAGGAAACAAAAACTTCCATTGACGTGCTGTGGACTGCCAAAAAAAGCAAACACACAAAAGAACAGAGCGACAGAAATTCGAGAGATTACATTATGATAGGTAGCCTTTTCACCGATTTGGAACATGAGAGAAACTGAGGGGCATTTGTTACTGTTGCTGCATAAAGAAAGGAAAAGACAAAAGGAAGAGACGTCATTTTTGCCATCTTTCATCGCCCTTAAATGGTTAAGAAGGGGGACTAAAGACGTAATCCAGTTCAGAAATGAATCATGCGCATAATACAACTTACCGAGTAGGATTAATGCGAGTTCAACTCGACATGACTCATCTAGATCAAACTCTACATACGTAGAACTCTACCGGCAACGACAAGAATGGAGCAAACTATAAGTTTAAGCATGACAGTCAAACTAAGGATTACGCCAGCCGCACACTTCACTCCCTCAAAACCATCACAGAGCCTATGTAAGAATCAAAGTGAATGCTTAACCATTTTATGCAGAACCCGCTAATTCAGTCGAGCATGTCAAGTTTAATCCATCCAAGTTTGTCGATTTCGGTTCCGTAAGCTCCAGCAAATGAGCTTACCCTGGAGAGTACACATAGTCGCCATCCACTTGCAACAAGAAGAACACGTCTTTGCCGTCGTGAAGAGCCTGCAACGATTCCAATTTCACGGCACCTGATTACTTTGCGCAGCATCAGACGCTCTTTACGTTTTTAAGATACGATGAAGACTTTCCAAATTCATATCCAAAAAGCGCACCTTAACGGTCATCTTCCCGCCATTGTACTCCTTATCGGCGTCGGGGTCGAGAGCCGGGAGGAGCGCGAACTCGGACCCGTCGACGGCGTCCCAGTCGCCGGGGCGGCCGTCGACGGCGACGACCCCGGGCCTGAACTCGGCCTGGAGCCGGATTTCCGCCGAGTCGGACTCGCACCGCCACTCGCCGGACTCGTGGTGCGAGGCGACGCGCGCGACGGCGAACGCCGCGAGGCCGAGGAGGAGGAGGAGGAGGAGGGGCGGCGGCCGGCGGCGGCGAGGCATTGCGAAGAAGAAGAAGAAGAAGACGACGACGATGACGAAGGGAGACCGAGGGGGTGGCGTCGCGGTCGCGAGCTCCGGAATTTATCGTAGAAAAGTCAAAGGTTTGACTTCGCTCGTGCGGCCCTCGGTGGCTCCGCAATATCGGAAACGCCGAACGAATGGCGTCGCGTTTTCCTTGTCGTTGTCGTTTTTAGGATTTTTCTATATTATCTACGTGTGAGAGGAATTAGTACGAGGTGTCGTACATGAATGTGGGGATATATATAAGTACAACGGTTACTACCTCCAGCAAAATAAGTACATGAGTTAGTGCATATAATCAAATAAGAGATGATCGGTCCCATTTCCCAAAAAGTGAAATTGAGATCAGACCGGTTGGTCCTACGATCAAAATCGGACCTCACAGTCTATTTGATCCAGTTTCGATCCAATAAAGCCAATCACTTAATTTTTTTCCACTATTTTTTTTCCCACTACTTGAAACTGGATCGAGATAATGTTAAGTTCATATTTTACTTATTTTATGAAGAAATAATATATATACATATATAGTCAGTCCAATTCTCTCTTGAAATCGAGAATCAAAGTGCTTGAACATTGATTTCATTTTTAGAAATCGGGAATTGGACCGACACTCTCAAGAATTAGACCAAACCAACCAATCTAGTCTAGTCTAGACAATTCCTAGTTCAAGCACCCCTATGTCAAATGGGATTAAAAAAAAATCAAGAAATAAATTAGTATAATCTAAATATGTAATTATTTGATTATAATATTTTCTTAAGAAATGTACATCACAAGTATTATAACTTTCGTACAGCGTTTACTTAATTATCGAGACTCTCTCTTTTTCAATCATATGAGTGCGTTAATTTATATATGATTTTTATTTGAGTGTCGTAACTCTTTTTCTCTTGAACACTTGAGTACTATGTAACTTTTTGATCAATCACCTAGATACTATAACGTTTTGAAAATGTTCACTAAGGGTGCCATGCCAAATCAATTTCTTTGCACTTGGGGGAACTTTTTCAAAAAGTTATGACACTCAAGCAAACATTTTTTAGAAATTATGACACTTAAGTGGTCGAAAAAAAGTCATGACACTTAAATAAATGTCATGTAAAAATTATGACATTAATAAAACTCTTATCCCAATTTATGTTAATTTTAGAATGCGTTTTATTTTCTCCTAATTTGTCGGGTCCCTTATAACACGACATGGTTCGCAAAATAGTAATCATTAATTTGAAAGGATCAAGTAAGAAAATTATGCTTATAAATAGATCGAATAAACTAGTGGTTGATATTTTTAGGAGAAAAAGCCACAAAAAACCCAATTTGTGCCTATTGTAACACATTTCTATGAACTTTCAATGTGACATTAAAGATATCAAATTATGTCAAGTGTAACACATTTGACCTAAACACTTTATTGTAGCATTAAAAAAAAAAAAAAAAATCAAATTGTACATATGTAACGCATTTGTCATCCTTCGAGATTCTATTAGATAATCTTTTAGCTAAAACAAGATTATTTTTATTTTACCAAGTCGCAAGGGTGCCGTGTTAACACTATTTACTTTCTAGCACTCATATAGGCATATATTTAACAGTTTTCATTTACAAAACTTTGATGTAAGGTAAATGTGTTACACATATATAACCTTTAGAATTTTGACGTCATAGAAAAAAGTTTAAACAACTACGTTACAATAAACATAATTTAGGGTTTTTTTTTTTTTTTTTTTTTTTTTGTGGTTTTTGCACGTTTTAGGATATAAGTGTAAGAAATGTGACCTAACCAAATCGAAAAGTTAGCAGAATTAAAATCGTTAAGCTTACGTGTTGGTAGTGTAGATTTATGGCCGAAATGTTTATAATTAGATTCAAGTTGGGCATAAGTCGAGAAGAAGGATCAAAACGCAAGAGTCAAGTTATATTTAGTTCAACCTCCACTGGAGTTCATCCAGTCTAACCTTGGCTTGCTGGTCGATGAAATCATTGAGGTTCCTTCGACCAAATTTAGAGATAAGAGTACCTCGATTTAGACGAGTTAAGAGCAGAAACAGTTGCACGATATAGTCAGCTCGCGAGAGAGGAGAAAGTCATTGCAAGACATACGATTGCTCCAGAATAATATGACCGAAATCACGGAAGCGGTGAAGACCATGGAAAAGCGGAGGAGTTTGAGAAAGCGATTTCACGTGAATTTCAGTGACTGCCGAAGGAAATCCCAGGAGCATAGAGGGAAAGAGTGTAAGGGAGGAAGAGACACTTATGGTGCTTTTGCTAATCATTCTTTCTCCAAGAATAATATCTGCTCATAAATATTTGGAAAAAAGCCACAAAAAACTCCAAACTTTGCCCCAAGTGACACATTTACCTCAAACTTTTTTTATGCAGTGAAAAATCTCAAACTTTTCAAACCATGACACATTTACCCCAAACTTTTTTTTGTGACACCAAAAATCCTGAACTTTCCAAATGTGACATATTTACCTCAAAATTGGAGGGCATTTTGGTCTTTTCATTTTTTAAATTTTTTTTTTTTTTTTTTTCTTCTTCTTCCCTCCGTCGGCCATGGCGAAGTTGGCGGAGGGAAGCCGGCATCCGGGGAGGGTCGCCCTCGCCGGATCGCCTCGCCGACGCCGGCGAGGGCCGCCCTCGCCCGACGCCGACGAGGGCGACCCTCGCCCGACGCCGGCTTCCCTTCGCCGACTCCGCCATGGCCGGCGGAGGGAAGGGAAGAAGAAGAAAAAAAAAAAGAAAAAGGAAAAAAAGAAACTAAAAAGACAAAAATGCCCTTATGAGATAAATATGTGATGGTTTGGAAAGTTTGGGGTTTTTCACGGCACAAAAAAAAGTTTGGGCTAAATGTGTCACTCGGGGCAAAATTTGAGGTTTTTCGTGGCTTTTTCCCTAAATATTTTTTCTTGATTTTATTTCCTAAACGAGTTTTTGAGCATTTGAATGCATTTGCTAATTACATAACATTTTTACTTCTAAAATAAAAAAAGAATATGAACACGTCGAGATACGACTCTCAAATTTTTTATGACATAGAATTTCTTTTGATTTTTGAATAATTTTCTAATATTTTTTCTTTTTTTTTTTTTCCTGTTTTCTTCTTCATCTTCTAAGTGGTTGCCTGGCCTAGGAATGGCTGAAGACTGGCTAGAGATGAGAATCAGCGATCTTGCCAACCTCAGGGGGCAAGGCCGACCTTGTAGTGGCTGAGCGAGGTAGTTGGGCTCGATGATAACTGGCAGCTAGAGGAGGAAGAAGAAAAGAAAAAAAAAAAAAAGAAAAGACCTCGATTTCGAAATTATTTTGGGAATAATGAAACAACCTTTTTTTTTCTTATTGTTTCTATTCCAAATATATTCTATAGTTACTCATTCGCAAATTCAAAAATTAGCTGATATTGCCAAACGGTTTCCATTTCCATTAAATTTCACACATTTTGCTCTAGTTTAGTGTTAATTCTACACTAGGGATGTAAATAGTTTGATTCGGTTCAAACCGATAAGGAATTTATTGCATTGAACCAAAATCCAATCCAAACCAAAATTGAACTGAACTGAAATTTGGTTCGGTTTAGTTTGGTTTTTTGGTTTTTATTTTTGTGTTTGTTTTTCTCCCTACACATACCCCTTTATATAATTTTTTTTAATTTTTTAAATCGATTTTTAATTTTTTTTCTTGCGGCCACCAACCAGCCAATGAAGAAGAAGAAGAAGAAGAAAAAAAAAAAAAAAAAAATGATTTAAAAAATAAAAAAGGAAAAAAAGGAAAAAACTTTAGATTTTATCAGTTTGGTTCGGTTAACCGAACCAATAAAACCAAACTGATTAAAAAGTTTCGATTTTTAATGAGAACCGGACAAAAAGCCAACTTTTTCGGTTTGGTTTTTAACACCCCTATTTTATCCTTTTCCTTCAAGTTTCACTTTGATTTTGGGTGATGCACTTCATTTCTCCAATAGACTAATTTACTAACCATTTAGATCGAAATAATTCTTTTCACCTCAAAAAGCTAATTCAAAGGGCTAAATTTTCTATCGTATTAATAAATCGATCATCAGTCGTTTTCACAATCGCTACAACATAATCCTAACATTGGCATGCCTTACTTTCACTCAAATCCATCTCCATTTGATCTGTAAAACTTGATTTGTGGAAGTTTGATCAACTTGTGATTGAGCTCAAGAACAAGTCTTTTGGTTGGTTTATCCAATCAACTGTTTATTAGATTGGTTTGGATTGAATTTTATGCAATACCTGTTCTTTGACACTCACGATAGGACTCTTTTTTAAAGCTTTTCGAAATGGTAAGGAAGAGGCATGAACCTGACACTTCAAGCAACCGGACACCCTTAAAACACTATTTCGAGAAGAGCTCGACGAGAAGGCTCTACGTGAGGTCCATAGGGACCAAGCTAAAGACGACGAAGTGGTAAAAGCAGCACGTGGTTGTATTCACAATGCCGTTCGGTTCCTTGAGAAAAACCTTAAAATGGCGAAGGAGTCCAAGGCTCTTGATCCTAATTTCATTTACCTCCTGTACATACCCTAGCGGTAAATGATGACATGCCCGACACGAGAGTGAATGTTTTAGAAGCTCCACCCTCGCTCGAAGAATCCAAGTAGCATCAGTCCGCCAAACATTTATTTTTGTGGACCTTAACAACAAGTCAAAAAGTCATTAATTTTTACAAGCAACAACTCATTTTGAAATTACCAATTAATCTAATAACGTGTATTAATTACCAACTCTCATTAGAGCCAATCACCGACATCCACTTGATTGTTGTGAAATTTATCTAATTTTATCAGTAATTCACAACCTTTTTTTTTTTTTTTTAATTACCAGACTCGATGGTTCAGCTTCGACCATGTCCCGAAGTATTTTGCCCCGCGGTACCCTTCGATTCGGGTCCTGACCGGACCAGCGAGCGAGCGAGCGACGGCATCCTGCGACGGCAACTAAAAACCCATAAAAAAAGTCGGACAGCATAAACCCTCGGTCGCACTTTAGATCCGATCAGACACCCCCACGCAGCTCCCGATTCCATCGGCCGGAGAGACGCGCGCATTGCGCTTTTCCCGATCGATCCATGCCCGCGTGAGAATCGCCGCCGGAATCCCCCCACCACTCCCTCGTCGTCCCCGATGACGCCCTCCCGCGCGACGCGCGCTCTGCTCTGCCTGCTGCTCGCCGTCTCCTCCGCCGCCTCCTCCGCCCTCGCCGACTCCATCCACGGCTGCGGCGGGTTCATCGAGGTAGGATCGGGAACTTTCTCCCCGGCTAACGTCCCGTTTCCCGTTGTCGGATTCCTGCGAGGGGCGAGAGGAATCGGGGATCGGAATGGGACGACCGTCTCTCGTCCGGCGTTATGCTACTAGTTGAGCTGAACTTCTCGGTGAGAGTGTGTGTGGTTTGATCTCTGCTGCTTGTGGTGGTTGCAGGCGAGTCAGGCTCTGATCAAGTCGAGGAAGCCGAGCGACGGGAAGTTGGATTACTCCGAAATCGCGGTAATTGAACTGCATCGCGCGCGCTCTTCTTAATTGGTTTCTCTTTCTGTTCTGCAATGATCCTAGCGATGGAGCAAGGCTCAGAGGTTTCTGTAGTTCGTGGTTTCGGGACGGGGATTGATTAATTTGTTGTACTTTATAATCTGGCAAGACCAGACTGTTGGTCTTGAAGGAACTTTCACTGTTTTTACAAGTATCGAGTCCAAATAAGCGTTCGAACATGTTTTAGTGGTGGTCTGATGTTTGCTGCGCTGCTATGGTGATTTTGACCGAAGTGGTTGTGCACGTTAAACTGCTCTTTTCCTCCCATGCTTCCTCTGCAAGATGAGCGGGGGATGTTCTTTCCTAAGTTGCAATGGAAGATGAGTTGAGCTACTTCGGGCTTGAGATCAAGTCATTGTCTTAGCCTTTCTGCAGCTTACATGAGAATTGACTTTGGTGAATTAAGCCTAGTTGAGTAGAGCTCAGATATATTGAGTACTTGATTGACTCAAGTTCTAGCTTGAAACATATTGAGCCTTGACTTTTTTACTTGAGTTTGAGTAGTGAACTGTGTGGGCTCGATGTGACAGCCCAAGCGACAGTGTGCGGGGAGGAGGGATGGCGGTGCGTCCGCGCCTCGGTGTCTGGACGTGCATAGGGAAGGGGAAGGGGTTCCTCTCTAGTCCCACATCGCTTAGGGGGAGTCTTGAACTAGTTTATAAAGGCTTGGGTCTCACGCGTTTTAAAGCTGTGAAGATTTAATGTTCAAAGCGGACAATATCACACAGTGGGGCCTGGGTCGTTACAAATAGTATCAGAGCCGACTCCCGACCGCATGTGGGGCCACAGTGAGGACGCTGTGCTCCTAAGGGGTGGAGAGTGTGATAGTCCAAGCGACGGTACGCGGGGAGGAGGGATGGTGGTGCGTGTGCGTCTTGGTCTCCATACGTGCGCAGGGAAGGGGAAGGGGTTCCTCTCTAGTCCCACATCACTTAGGGGGAGTCTGGGCAAGTTTATAAAAGCTTGGGTCCCTCTAATCTGTGTAACGGCTTTTAAAGCCGTGAGAACTCAATGTCCAAAGCGGACAATATTACACAGTGAGGCCCGAGTTGTTACACTTGACATTGCTCCCTCACACTCCATTCTTCGATTAGTTTTGTAGTAAGGTCTCATCTTTTAGATCGAGGTTTAGTGTGCAAAATCTCATGTATCCATCATTCAGTTTGTTTGACATCCCATCTCTTCAGTCGCATGAAAATGTCACTTATCGTGGAAAAAAGTAGTGTATCAGCCTGGATGTTCCTTGTTGCTAGACTAGGGTTGGAGAAACAAACTTTTCACCTGACTAACTTTCGTGGGGTCTTGACATGGATGGTCAATGTTCTGGCGAGTGACCTTGACAGGGAAGCTTTTCACTTTAAGACCAATCAAAATAGTTCATACACTGGCTTCTCTGCATCATCATGCAGAGATGTACGATGTTATGGCTGTTGCATGTATGCCTGAGTGATTACTCTGTCGTTTTGTGCTACGTTAAGTTTTAGGCACTTTTAATGTTGATATTTATACTTAAAAGTCTTGCGGTACTAAATCACAGGTTGAACTCCGCACTGTAGATGGATTGGTAAAAGACAGAACTCAATGTGCCCCCAATGGTTATTACTTCATTCCAGTTTATGACAAGGTATTGCTTTCTTTCGCTTTTTCTTTTTTCTGAAGTTGTTCTGATTTGATGATGATTATATCATTTGTGATTGTGCTTCAGCAATTTTTTATGCTTTCTTTTTGTTTTTGGCTGATTAACTTTTGACACTTTTATTTAAAGCTTATGACATGCTTGGTTTCATTATTAATTTCATACAAATTGTAGCACAGTGGGAGGCATGCAAAACTGGAAGTGCTGGAAAGAAATAGTTGAGGTGGAAAAAAATGAGAGAACACTTACACTTATGGGAAGTTAATGTCATGTTTTTGAAAAATCATACAGTTTCTTAATAGACTGAGGTTTTGTTTTGATCTTCTCTAATTTCTTTTGAGCAAAATTATGCATTGGCTGTAAAGATTTTTTTCTGTCCAATAACTTGCATTGCCCATGGTGAAGCAATGCAAAACAATTTTTAGCATTCTTTGATTCACACACCCAAAAGGTAGAGCCAAAAACAAGGAGTTGATCCAAACTCACCCTAAAGTAGCAGATTGGTTGATAAATTCCACTGCCTTCATTTGCACAAAGAAAGCCACTGCTTCATATTCCTGCCCCACTAGTGCCTAAAACCCAACCCAACCCCGCGCCCCACCCCCCCCCAAAAAAAAAAAAAAAACACTAAAAGAGAAAAAAAGAGAAGCAAAAAAAAAAAAGCTCATTAATTTTATGTGAATTCCTCCAAATAGTCCACATGTAAAGCCACTTGGAAAATCAAATTGGAGTCAACTATCAGAGCTCTATGGCAACTTAGTGGAAGTGCAATTTTTTGAAAGGTTCCATATGAGTGAATCAGATCTAAACATTTCTTTACATGAATAACTTATGGTGGAACAAAAAGATGCTTTATAATGCCTAAACATTGCATCCTTGACAAAGAATTGATTCTACTGTAAGTTCTTTAAGCATGTTACTTTTTCCCCGCATTCTTGCCATCTAAGCTAAGGATACTTGCAGGGTTCTTTTGAACTCAGAGTTAGTGGACCTGAAGGATGGTCATGGCTTCCAGATAAGGTCAGTTACTTTCGCTGTTATTTAAGTAGAGTTTCTCTGTCGTCTTGTTAGGTTCTTTCCACTGTTTATGCAAAATATTCTGCTTTCTGACAGATATGCATGTTCTTAAATATGTCTTCCTTACTTTTTTCTTTATGTTGAAGGTCCCTGTTGTGATAGACAGTGCCGGTTGCAACAACAACAATGACATTAATTTCCAGTTCACTGGGTTTGTCTGATGCAATCTTTTAATTTCTTCATTGTGTGTAAAGTTTTTGTCATCAAGCTGTCTGCTCATGATTTTGCATATTGGTGCAATTCTCCATATGATAGGTTCACGGTCTCAGGAAGGGTTGTTGGAGCTGTTGGTGGTGAGAGCTGTTCTCGTAAGGATGAAGGTCCTTCGAATGTAATTGTTGACCTTTTGTCTTTTACTGGTGATATCGTCTCTTCTGTTTCTACATCATCTGAGGGTAGCTACAAGTTTAAAAATGTTACTCCAGGTATGGACAATTTCATTTACTCTTGTAGTTTTAACTGGTATTTTAATTTGTTTGTTTGCAACTTTGGCAACTCCTGTTCAGATAGTTTAAACAATGAACTTCTGTACTGCATAATATGTATATGTTTAAAACCATACACTACAATATAATATGTATATGTTGAACATGATACACTACAACATTTCAGTTGCCTGTAAAACCTACTCTGCATCAGATATGTGCTGTCAATGCCATACTCATTGTGAACTTCTTGAATTGTGTTTCTTGGAAGACAGGGAGATACAGTTTACGTGCTTCTCATCCAGATTTGAATGTTGAAGTCAGAGGTTCAACTGAGGTTGGATACTTTTGAATTTTGATGACTTTATCATTTCTGTTCAATCTTTTTCTATTTGTGTGCTTTACAAGGATTTATACTCATCCAAACCAAAATATTGCAATTGAAGGAAACTGCAAAGCAATAATCAGTTTTAGAAATAAATTATTATATCGTGCTGCTGATGACTCTGTATAACTTGCTGCTTGTCCAAATCTGTTTTACTCTCCCGATCATTGACTTGAATTTTTTCTATCTGCAGATAGAACTGGGATTTGGAAATGGCATTGTCAATGACATTTTTTTTGTCCCAGGGTATGACATCCGTGGATCTGTTGTTGCCCAGGTAAATTTAGGCATCCATTAGGATTGCATGGAAATGTGCATTCCCCACATTTTGTTTGAAACTTTCTCTAACAGCTGGATCATACATCAAAACTTTCGCATGGAAGAAAACACAATTATCTATGAAAGCTTTTACTGAACTCCTTAGATTATTCGTATGGTAAAAGTCTTACCTTTCTTACTGTTTTGAAAGCGCTTCTTGTTGATCTGTAACTGAACTGTCAGTTCATACTTTTCTTTTCTTTTTTAAGTTGGTGAATGTATTCACGTGGCAGAGAGGATTCCAACTATTGTTTATTCACAATAAATTCATAGAATAGCTCCAGTTAATATTCACTGCAAGACTTATGCTGACCCTATTTCTTTCATGTATTTGATGACACAGCTCTACTCATTATTATACTTACTCCTTATACTTTGTGCACATGCTATTTTCTCTTTCTGTTGGCTATCTAAGTTAAATCTGTATCTACAGTTGGCCTCACCGTGTTAGGGTGTTATTGTTTTATTAGTGGTTCCAATCTTACAATAAGGGACAATTGTTGTTTTTGTAGGGTAATCCAATATTGGGAGTTAACATTTACCTATTCTCGGATGATGTTGTTGATGTGGACTGTCCGCAACTTGATGATCATGTGATTCTGCCTTTACAGAGAAAAGCTCTCTGTCATACCGTATCTGATGCTGATGGAAAATTCTTGTTTAAATCCATCCCCTGTGGTACTTACTGCTTTTGTTCTTTGAATTGACATATCTTTCCTCTCTCGCCCAATACATCACTCTTGATCTCTCCTCCCTATACCGTGGTTGTCTTGTATGCTGATTCAGCAGTCATGGGCTTGTAAATGTCTAAATTTCGTAATAAGGTATCGGGTTAGACGCATCCTGAAAATTATGCTGACATATCAGAATATGAAACTGACTGCACCTAAATTGACTAAGCCGTGCTTCTTTATGATGGAACTTTTGAAAAAATGCAAGAGCAATGAGATCTATGTTACCTCCGTGCTTTTCTTCTATATTCAGTTCTACACTGATTTCCAATATCGCCCTGTGAAGTATTAGAACATACTCCAATGATCATGTCACTCTGATGTTTCCTTTTGTGGTTAGTGAGATGGTCTGACGATTGCAATTTGTCTATTTCTTCAGAGCAGTTGTCAATGTAAATTAAGCATTTAAACATTCCTAAGTCTGCTTGTTATGGATGTGGATGTGCTACTATATTTTCTTTTGAGCTGGAATCTTAGATTGAAAATAGGATTTTATATTTTTGATTGCCTTATATTCAGAGCATCATTTAGAGTTTGGAGTTTTGACTGACAAATCGAGGTCTATAGGAGCATGCACCATGCCTTACTTCCTTAATCAATGTTTTGTGGCTGGGCATTAATTTTAGATACTTGGAGATGCTTGAGCCTTTGGAGATCAAATTAATGCATTTCAGTGATGTTCATGTTTGATCAGACTTGCTCAGCTTTATGAAAATCCTGCAGGAACTTATGAGCTCAAACCTTACTACAAGGGTGAAAATACTGTATTTGATGTTTCACCTCCAGTCTTATCCATTTCCGTTGAGCATCAGCATGTTACGATTCCCCAAAAGTTTCAGGTAACAGTTAAGCAAAAAAGAATAAAGCAAGATAAGCCTTTTCATTTTATCTTTACCGCGTGGACTAGGATTTTAGTGTCTGCTGTTACAAAATAAAGATATCAAGCTCCTTATAAATTGATTTGATTTCACTTAGTACACGAGCATGTCATCTTTCACGTGCCCACGTGTCCATTACAGTGCTTTCCTTACTACGACAAATGGTCATGAAAACTTGAGATGCCTGCTCGGCCAATGTTTGATACTTTATTATCTGCCAATTGCTCACTTTTTGTAAGAATATCAGGTATAACAGTTTTACATGTCTCATGGATAGATTCAGTCTCCCTATTTTCCTTTTTGTCTCCTGCTAATGATCTTGCATAGCTTATTCCATGGTTGGATGTGTGCATTCTAAGTTTGCCCTTTTCCTGGAAATTGTTGCTACTGCTTTAGGGTGGTTTCTAAATGCCATCTTTGTATTCTCTTTATTAATATCAGTCTCCTTTGATAGGCTGACAACTTGTAAAAGGTCCGGTAAGATTGAAGTGTAAATTCTAAATATAGTCTTTAGAACTGATTGATGCATGTCTATCAAATAATTCTCTATAATTAAAAATCTTAGCAATCATGAAGCTTCTGATTCAGTTGCTAGATCATATTATCCTTGTGACGTAGCCTTTGTCTTGTCTTTTCTGATGCCTACTTGTAGCACTAGTGGCTTACTGGTATGGAGTTGTTTTCTCCTTGAAAATGACTCTTCCATCGCACTTTCAAGTTCCTACGGGGCAGGCGTATGCTTTCATTCTCTTGTGCATGTATTGCATGACATAGTGTACATTTGTGACATAATATGGTGCACACGGAGAAAAATTCTGCTTGTGGCATGATTTGTTGATGAATAATAGTGACCTATGTATTGTCGCTCAGGTTCTGATATCAGATAATAATTACTATTACTATTCACTACTCTTGAATTAGGTCACTGGATTTTCTATTGGCGGTCGAGTTGTTGATGGGAATGATGCTGGAGTTGAGGGTGTTAAGATTATAGTTGATGGTCATGAAAGGTCTATCACTGACAAGCAAGGACGGTACAAGCTTGACCAGGTATTGTTTCCTTAGTGGGCTTTTCCTGACATGTGTGGTTCTACTTAGTTGAGGTTTACCCTAAGCAAGATCTCCACCTGCTCTTTACACTGTATTTTCTCATATGTTTGATTACACCAGCTTCCAAAATACATTAGAAGGCATACCCATGATTGAATTTGTAAGATAATTTTCTACATATTCAAGTGGGAACTCATAAGCAAATGCTTGTTAGAATGTATCATGTTGCTTAGTAATAACTGATCTTCTAGTCCTTCAGAATCTATAGAGACTAAAGGTCTACTCTTATAAGTATACATATATGGATCCGTTTGATGAGTAACAGAAAAAGAGTTTGAAATAAGCAGATCATATGGTTCGCTTTCATTACCTGCGGACTTCCTAAACCTGCATCTTCTTTGAACATTGCAATGTGATGATATGTACTAGGTACAAGTTACTAGACTTTGTCTGTGAGCAGCTGGCCTGAAACAGAGTGCTTGCTATACTAGATGTCAAGGATCTATTAATTTGTGCTTGAAGTCCTCTTGAAGCTTTTGTTGTGTTTTTACTTGTTGATTGTTATAATTAAAAAAAAAAAAAAAAAAAAAAAAAAAGAAAAAAAAAAAAAAAGAGCTTTCCTTGCTCAAGAAACAAAGCTTCTAAGATCTTCCCTATGGCAGTAAGGTCCTGTGGATCTATTTGCTGTAGCTTGAACATAAACTTGGTTAGCTCTTTCTTTCAATGTGTCAGTTTTTCTCTTGTTCTTTGCTATAAAATAAGCTTGTGTTATTGATGTAATGTGTGCATGGTTTATCTTATATATGTTATATCAGGATTCAGCCTTGTGTAAATTATGTAATTTCACTTACTTCCTCATGTCTCCAAATTTCAAACCTTTGTGGCAGAATATTAGGGGTATGTTGGGGTAGGGTAGTTCGAATTGAGGAAATATCTGTGAATATTGATTTTTTCATTTGTAAATTATTGCAGGTGACATCTAATCGTTACATAATTGAAGCTGTCAAGGAGCATTACAAGTTCAAAACATTGAAGGATTATTTGGTATGCAATATCATTGAACTTGTGAATGCATTTTGACCGAAAATATCGTATTTGGTCTTTGTCCTGCTAGCAATATAATATATATACCAACTTGTATTTGTATTGTACGTGCTAATTTTCATTTGAAGCTGGCTTTTTTCCTGACTGCCTGCTTCTCTTTTCTTTCAATGTCCATTCAGGTGCTGCCTAATATGGCTTCAGTTGAAGATATCCAAGCAATTTCTTATGACCTGTGTGGTGTGGTTCGTATGGTCCATTCTAACCATAAAGCAAAGGTATTAGATATGATTTATTCTTTGTTCAGAATGATTCTAACCTGGATGATGATATGATTATAGTTTCATTCGCCAGGTAGCTTTGACTCATGGTCCAGAGAATGTGAAACCTCAAATGAAGCGGACAGATGAAAGTGGAAATTTCTGCTTTGAGGTAGATTCATTTATTCTTTGCATATTACTGTATGATAGATTTATGTATTTGGAATTACACACGCATCAGAAGAAAAAGCTGTCGAGTGAGGCCCTGCTTCATCTAAATTTTTTCGAGTAATTCAGAATATTTTTTCCAACAAATATGTCTATTTTATGAAATTTATGGTATTTTGCTCTCTCTCTCTCTCTCTCTCTCTCTCTCTGCTTTTCTTTTATTGGTTCTCAAAAACACATTCTAGAAACTAAAACTTCATTTGGCCTAAGTAAATTGATTCATCGTTTGAATTTATGGATCCAGAAATCTGCTGCAGGACTAACCAGAGTTGAGTTGTGTTTTTGTATATTTTGCCAATGTCTAAAAGTTATTATTTTCCGAGCCTGATGCAGTAGAGTTATGTAGATGAGCAGTAGAAATGCTGAAAAAGTTTGTGCAAACCAGGACTGATATGCTGGTGGAATGTAGAACTATTTAAATAAAGAGGATTTCCAAGTTTGATCTATTCTTAATCAGCCTCATAATTAAATGTACTGATTTTGCATTGGTATCTGCACCTGAAGTAGATGATAGCTAAGTTGGACTCTGGTCTTTGCTTTTTGTGTTTTTTTCTCTGTTCATGATCTCTCGTATCTATAGATCCAAGATGACTTATCCTTGCATGTATCAGCTACATCTTTCTCTTCTCTATTGTCATTTAGGTTCTGCCCGGTGAATATCGCCTCTCTGCTCTGGCTGCTGCTCCAGAGACTGCTCCTGGACTTCTTTTTATGCCCCCTTATACTGATGTTACTGTTAAAAGTCCAATGTTAAATGTTGAATTTTCTCAGGTACTGTTTCTTATTACCAAACTTGCTTTTCAATTAATTTTATCTGTTTTTATGTGCCCTTGCTGAGACCCTTTGAATTCTATAAATTTATTTAAAGGATTTGGAATCAGTAGTTGACTACATTGAATAAGGAGATTTTTGGATTATGACTTGTGAAGTCTTTTGCCGTCTTTCCCTTTTTCCTTTTTCCACCTAATGGAAAAGCTTGCAGAAATTGCATCAAATTTCTCACTTGGAGTCTCTTGATAATGCCTGAAAATGTGCATTTTGTAAGGTTGTCTCATTTGAACCATGCTGTCAATGTAGAAATGTATGGATCTCCATTTGTTATTTTGGATTTGGAACCTAATCCTTTTCTCCCCTTTTATTTCCTGACCTAAGGCATTAGTGAACCTATTCGGTCATGTTGAATGTAAAGAGAAATGTGGCCCATCAGTTTCAATTACTCTTACGAGAATGGTCGGCAAAAGTGATCAAGAGAAGAAGACAGCTAGTTTGACTGACGATAACAGTGAATTCCTCTTCGCAAAAGTTTTCCCTGGGAAGTACAAGCTTGAGGTAAAGTGTCTAGTCCTTAATCTCCTTCCACGGGTAGTTGTCAATCTCCTACTTTTCTTTTTTATAGTTAAAACTATAGTCATGTTTTGATGCAAGTACATTGGAAGACTAGTTTCTCAGGATTTGCTATAGCGAAAACTGGGAGTTAAGAGATACCATCTGAATATCGCTCCATTTGTTTTATATTTCATTCAGGTGAGGCATGATTCGCTAAAATCAAAGGCTGGAGAAGATAATTGGTGCTGGGAGCAGAGCATCATTGATCTTGACGTTGGTTCTGAGGATGTAAAGGGAATTGTATTTGTTCAAAAAGGTTATTGGGTCAATGTCGCATCCACCCATGATGTAAATGCTGTTATGACTCAACCAGATGGTTCATCGCTAAAGTTGAAAATAAAGGTCATTTGCTGTAAATTGAAGTTTAGATTTGAATAATGTCTAAGTAAAGCCACATATGTCTAAGTGAATTCATTTTTCATGTTGAGAAACTGCAGGAAGGTTCCCAACGTATATGCGTGAGATTTCCTGGCGTCCATGAACTACACTTTGAGGACTCATGTATATTCTTTGGAAGTTCTTCGGTGAAAATTGACACATCAGATCCTTCAGTATGATACTTAAACAACTTTCTCTCATCTTGTTTAAAAGAGCAATTGATTTCTAGTACCTACCTTCACTATTTGACTATTTGATTGCTTGTTTATTTTGCAGCCCATTAATCTAAAAGGAGAGAAATATCTTCTCAAAGGACTTATTAATGTTGATTCAAGCTTGCTTCAATTACCAGAAGACATCACTGTGGATGTGATAAGTAATGAGGGAAATGCTGTTGAGGCTGGCAGGGCAACTCTTGTATCTGATGGAGATGAACAGACAAAGACTGCTGCATACCAATATTCTGTGTGGGGGAACATTGGAGATAAATTAACCTTCATTCCTCGAGACTCCAGGTATATATGCTTAATGGCTTTTGTGTTGTCTGCACCACTATCATTATTATTCTTATTGTTTAAAAGCAGTATTTTAAATAGTGGTAGCAGCAGGAATCAAATTCAGACCAAGCGCTAGTGTGGCAATAGCACTTATTGTGGCCGCTATTGTGATGATAGCGCGAATCTGATCTGTCATCTGTGTGTTTTGGTCTGTCTGTCTGTCTGTCTGCTGGTTTGGAAGAAGAAGAAGAAGAAGAAGACAACAATGCTTGGTAGGGGTGAGTGGTTCCATCTAGAGCCTGGAGCCTATCTGTCGAAACAAGTTCCTTCATTTTTGGAACTCAAAAACCTACCCACCTATCCTACATACCCTAAAACTTAGAACCTACCTTATCGTGAGTTTTAGGGTTGGTTCCAAGGTCTATCCAGGTTCTACCTGTACTCTTAATTAAATGATTGTTGTGAATCATTCCTTCTAATGATCACCAATTGCTATAATCCGTTAATCACAACTTATATTTAGACACGAAAAATATGCAACATTAACAGAGTAAAAGTCTCAATCATGGATATCATTCGAAATGGAAATCATACTAGTGGTTTCAACTTACACACTCATCATTGGATGTTATGGAATGCTGCATGATTGCCAAAAATAGAAAATAAGAAAAATATAAAACCTTGTTCTAGGCTGGAACCTAGAACCTACTCGTTGGAACAAGTTCCCCAATTTTTGGAACCTGGAACCGATCTTGCACACTTTAAAACCTTGAACTGGACCGGTTTTTATTGGTTCGGTTCTACCCTAGAATGATGCTTACGCCTGACGTTTGGGTTTTGTTTTGTTTTTTTTTTTTTTTTTTTTTTTGGGGGGGGTTGTATTACAACTGTAATCTGAAAAAACGAAATTCTCGAGCCACATGCTCGATGTCTCCTGTCTTTGTTTTATTGGTTCCTCTATTAGTCTGTCTCCTTTGTGATATAGCAAAACTATTGCTAAGTATATTATTAAATGGGCTAATGAAAATGAGAGAAATTGCCCCAAAACTAACGTTATGATGATAACACAAATGTATGGTAATTCCAGACGTGTCGATTTATAAATGTCATGTATGTTGAGTGAATATTGAAAACTTATGCCTGCTTTGACCGTTATCCAAAATTCAGTGGCCATTATATGCCTGCATTGGTGACTATTGCAGTGGGACCACTCCTGCGGTGAGGACCGCAATTTAAAACCTTTTTTAGAAGTGATCATCCTTTTCTTCTTTATCATGTTTATTGGCCCTTTATCTTTTTTCTTGAATAGCATTTTTTTCTGTTCATTTTTGTCATATATCTCATCCTTCCAATCAAACTTTCATCATATCCAGCCAAACTGCTACAGCTTACAGCTTTCCTTGCTCTTTTTTGGCATCTAATGTTTTGTTAATGGAATGCATATGTGGTGATGGCCAGAATACTTGTTTTTCTTGCTATTGTTGGTAACCTTCCTTGAGGCATTGATTGTTCATGCTTCAACTATAATGTATTGCAGGGATGACAGTGAAAAGAAGATCTTGTTCTACCCAAGACAGCATCAGGTAATCATTAATGGGCTCTCTTCCATTTTAGCTCCTCTCTGTGAGCTCTCTAATTGTGTCTGAATAGCATCACCTGTACTTCTTAAATTTTCCCTTGGAACCTAGGTAACTGATCTCCCTACTTGCTTGACAGATTTTGGTAACAAATGACGGCTGTCAATCCTCAATTCCTCCATTCTCTGGTCGACTTGGGTTATACATCGAAGGATCAGTCTCGCCCCCTATTCCTGGTGTTGATGTTAAGGTTATAGCTGCTGGAGACAGTGAGAATGGTCCACTAAGGAAAGGTGAAGTAGCCCTTAGAACTACAACAGGCTCAGATGGTTCATTTGTTGGAGGACCCCTGTATGATGATATTACTTACACTATTGAGGCTTCAAAGGTATGTGTCCCTCGTATTCTTCGATTTTCCCTGCACATGTGGAACTCATTTAATTTACCTGAACATGTTTCTGAATCTCATATGTGTTCTGGCCCCAAAAAACTGACTTCTTGGTATGGCATTCGTGCCTTTTTTTCAACTTTCTGTTCCCCAATAAGAGTCTGATATAGCATGAGTTTTGATACTCTAACATCTCACATAAAAAATTAAGAACTTTGAGTATAGTTGCAAGGAAATTACATGAAAGAGGCATTGTCTTATGCTTTGTTTGGGAGAGAAGGGAGGGGGAGCAAATGAAAGGTGGTTATGAAACATTTGAGAAAATTTGAAATTTTTGTGAGAATGGATTGGAGGGAAAAGGTGAGATTCCAACACCCAACAACGCCCGCCCCCCAAAAAAAAAAAAAAAAACCACAAAACAAACTTCCCCATATTCCTCACTTGTTTCCATCTTGCAAACCAAACATTAATGAATGATCTTAACAAGTGCATCTTTAGAGCACACTTCCATGGCGAGCATCAAGCCACTTCACGAGGCTTCATTTTGTCTTAATTTCTTCTTTTTATCTTTCTAAAGATGCAGTAATCAATCAACACAAACAGTCAATTTAGGCTATCAATTCAACAATTGGCTAGTAATTTTTTTTCTTGATTTATCCCTTGCTGCATTTCCTTCCTAGTACCAGAAATGGCAAGAAGAGACTATGTTGGTGCTTTTCTTGCTCTTTGCTTAGCTTCATGTCTTGATCTGTGAGAAAAATAAATATCAGTTTTGGTTGACACTATGGGTTCCTATTTTGGCCAATGGTAGTTAAATAGCTGAATTCTTATGTTGGCTCTAAATTCATTTCCTCATGCAGCCTGGTTATCATCTAAAGAGAGTTGGGCGTTATTCATTTTCCTGTCAAAAGCTTGGCCAAATATTTGTTCATGTTCATTCCAAAGATGATGCAAAAGAACCCATCCCTTCTGTGCTACTGTCCTTGAGCGGTGATGATGGTTACAGAAACAACTCAGTATCTGGGGCTGGAGGAACATTCCTCTTTGATAACTTATTCCCTGGGAGTTTCTATTTGCGTCCTCTTCTTAAGGTATCGATACGTGGAGCTTTAATTGATGTTTTCTTTTTTTTGTCTTTTGTGACTTTGTCTGCTTTCTAGTACCATCTATCTACCTTGTTTGAAGCATGATGAAATTCATTTATCTCATTATTGTGTGACGCTTGATCATGAATTGTTTTACTCTGAGGTGAAGCATGTGGCTTTTCAAGCATTTTAGATGTATTTTATCTGTGGAGATGTTTCTCTGCAGCAACCAGAGTTGAAGTATCATTGATTCCTCTTATCTTATTTCATCCTAGCCACCATGCCCAGCCACTAGGCTGCCCAGTCATTCACAATGCAAAATTTTGTTTTAATGTTGGATGTAGCTAAGTTTAATTTTCACCCCTCGACTAAGAGATTAAATTGTGTGATGTGTTGCAGGAGTACGCCTTCTCACCTGCAGCACAGGCAATAGAACTTGGTTCTGGGGAGTCCAGAGAAATTGTGTTTCAGGCAACCCGAGTTGCTTACAGGTTCATATTTCCTCCGTTAAAGCTCAGTTATATTTATAGCTTACATGTATTTGTAAAAGCTGAAATAACGTAGTGATGCTTTTTTTTTTTTTTTTTTTTTGGTGTTAAACTCACTGCGGACTTAGCACAGCGATGAAAATTTAGAGTCTCAAGTAACTTGATGTTTTTATGAGATTTGTTTTACTTGGATGACTTTTTGTCCTCCTTAGATGTCTTTTTCTTTGCCTACCATTTTGTCCTATATTTTTTATCCTTTAATATTCACACTTGCTCTCTGTCTTTAGGTTTGGAAGTAATATGGCAATAATTGTTTATTTCCTGGATCTTTTCCCTAAAGTTCAACAGTTGTCCACTTGTGCTTCTAGAAACCTAATTGGATCCAGAATTTTGGACTATCCCCTTCATGATGTGATTGTTAACTGCTTAGCTACTTATGTTCGTCACAAGATTTACTAAAATTCTCGTGTTATATCATTCAATTCGTATATTCCATAAATTGCGAAATGTGGCACTAATGTTTGACAATGGTCTGTTGTTTGGAAGGTAAAGCTATCAAGTCCTTGAGACACTGCTGCAGGAGCATTTTTGTTGGAAATATTTTGGTTTGTTGAGACATGTTACTGAATTTTCTTAAATTACTGTACAGTGCTACAGGCACTGTCACTCTTTTATCCGACCAGCCAAAAGAAGGTGTTTCTGTTGAAGCTCGTTCAGATTCAGGATTCTATGAGGAGTCATTGACAGATTCATCTGGAACTTACCGTCTAAGAGGACTTCTTCCTGGCAAAACATACACAATCAGAGTAGCAAGGAAGGATGGCCTAAGAAGTTCTATGGTTGAGCGAGCCTCTCCAGATTCTGTTACTATTCAGGTATTTCCATCATTAAATGCATATTATTGAGGATGAGTGTTTCGTACTTAATGTTTTTCTTCATATTCTTGTTTAACTGAATTTGACTTAATGTCCCAAGTCCTGAGATAATGCATTTGTTGTTATGCCTACCTGTCCCCTGTAGTATCTTTTTCACTCATGAATCTTCAGGCACTACTTTTTTGCATTTCGAACAAAACAATGTGCAACACTTTTATTTGGCAAACACCTCTTGAAGTTAGAGAGAGTAAGGGGTTTGATGTACTTTACTGGGATGTCATTGCAGGCTCTGATTTGTTGATCTTGCTTGATATGTGCAGGTCCAAACTGAGGATATTAAAGGAATGGATTTTGTGGTCTTTGAACAGCCAGAGAAAACCATTTTGAGTTGCCATGTTGAAGGACAAAAAATGTGGGAATCCCACTCAAAGCTCCTGGTCGAGATAAGATCAGCCATTGACCCGTCTAAGATTGAATCAGTCTTCCCACTCCCTCTGTCCAACTTCTTCCAGGTGAAGGATTTGCCTAAGAGCAAACACCTCATTCAGATCCGGTCTGAAGTTGCTACTAGCGCATACAAGTTTGAGTCTGATGTTATTGAGGTTGACCTACAAAAGACATCTCAGATCCATGTTGGTCCTCTCAGATACAGAGTTATTGAGAATTACCACAAACAGGTTGGTTGCGACTTCACTGTCGCTCTTCTCAATATCTGCAAGGAAATCAAGAAATAAATGAAAGCAAAATGAAATGAGATAATGTTTAAGGTTACCATGGTCCAAAACTCATGGAAACAGTGAAGACCTTTCTTGAAAGTGCTGCCTGAATTATCCCCCGGATGGCTTTTTTCCTTGATAATGGTTCTTCCTGTGCATGTGGCTATTCTATACCTAACTGGTTTTATGCTTTGCAGGATTTAACTCCGGCACCTGTATATCCTCTTATTGCTGGAGTCTCCGTGATCGCTTTGTTTGTCAGCATGCCAAGGTAATTCGAAACTCGAATAGCGTAGTGGTTATATGCTTTTGCCTATCTCCATTGGTTTACTCGTTAATTTTTTGTACCGATAGACCTAATCTTCTTACTTCGCATATGTACAAATGTGAAGGTTGAAGGACTTATATGAAACCACAGTCGGAGCATCGGCACCGGGATTCAACGGAGCTGCTAAAAAGGAAGTGAGAAGGCCAGTAGTTAGAAAGAAGACATACTGACTGAGGACCTCTTTTTCACCGTCCCACTAGGTTCCATCTTCTGATTACATTCTAGTTCTGATGGTCCATGGGGTAACAGCATTAGAAGCACTGGAGTCGACTTGGTCGGTTTTCAAGCTCCTTTGTGAGAAAGCACAAGTTCTAGAGCAAAGTCAAACGGACAAATGGTGGGACGTGCCCCGAGTTCATGCTTTGTTCACAATCCTCAGTTTCATTGGGCCACTCTCTCCGTGGGAGTGATGCAATTGGATCGCTTGCAACGGAGGTCGAAGATTGACATCGATCTAATCCTCTAGCCTTTTTCGTGAACTGATATTAGTAGTTATTAGTAGTTATGTTCAGTCCTCGAGCGAGTTTTGCATCAATCGAAGCGTCTTCCTCCCTAGTTTTTCGAAGTCCCAAGAAATTCAAAATTTTGATATACAATTTTTTCGTTCACTATAAATTTTTAGTTGCTCTCTCTCTCTCTCTCTCTCTCAGTTTGAGCCGTGGAGTGGCTCCTTTTGTTAGTGCAATGGTCAATTCTTGTTTTTCCTGTTCCTTTACTCGGGCACGCAAGCGAGCAGCTATTCTGATACGCGTGTCGAATCTGAATCGGGCTGCTTTCGTGAAGGAGGTCCCTTGAAGTCTCTTGACGTGGCAGGTCTCAATTGGCGAGAGGAAGAAGAATGAACATTCTGATGTGCGCCGGAATAAATGAAGAATATACCTATCCAATGCTTCCTCCTATAAGATACGCTTTAGTCTTCCAAAAAATTCGGGTCAACGAATCTGGTTTATCCTATTTCAACCTGCGTCTCTCGACATTATCCGATTCTGGCTATAAAACGAAAAACGAGAAGGATGCAATTAGCCGCAAAGTAAGTTGGTGGCCAAGGGGGTAATCAATATTTATTACAGATTCCCGAAGGGTTTCGGATATTTTATATCATATAATAAAGGGATATTCTCTAGTAATATATGGAATGGAAATTATACGGTTTGGGACGTGGACATGCATTTATCATCATCATTTACCATTGAAGTAGATTGTTACTGCAATAAAGCTGTAAGATGATGCTGTAAGATGATGCTATCGTGATTTTACATAATCTGTATTGCGAGCAAGAAAAAGATACGTATTATAAGAGGACAATATTGGCTTGCAAGACTTTATAGATAAATCGTATCTAATAACTAGATTTCATGAGTGGTTCGTGGTATTCAATGACAAATCATAACAATCATATGTTTAGTTATATGAATATAATAACCATGCTCTGTGCATATTAATGAACTTCAACGTGTTTCATCATTTATTAATAAGATACAATAGGAGATAAGTTTATAATTGAAGTGAACGGTTTACAATTTACTAGGTTCCACATAACCTTTGGGTCTAGGCAAGAGAATTTCCTAAAAAAAAAAAAAAAAAAACCCCCCTTGATTTCTTATTTTATAACTATCATATCCATGGACAAATGTGTCAATTCATAGTTTTATTTTATCTCTCTCATGTTTCGTTATTAAAATTTGGATATATTTCAATGCTAATTTTTTTCTCTCTTTCTGCATATATATTTTTTTGCTATTTTGTTTATTTATCAATAATCTTTCCATTATTAAATGATTCGGATATTTCTTAACTAAACCTTTTGTTAACTCTTTCAAATATCAGTTTTTTACACACAATCGATCGTGTAAGCACATTTGCTAGTCTCAAGAAAATCGTTCCGAATTTTCTCTTATTTGTGGAAGTTGCCCTTTTTTTTATGTTACATAGAGCAAAATTTCTAATCAAATAAACCCAACTGCTCAATCTCTACACGACCCCCAAAATCCTCACGTTCTGGTTTGTTCATATAAATCTTCCTAAAAAACTTATCTTCACCTAACCAGGAAATCCAGCTACCCAACTAACCAGATTTCCAAAAATTGGGGAACAGAATCAATAAAAAAAAGAGCAATAATCACACAACATTCCTGTTTCGGCTGCCTCGTTGCCTAATTTGTCCTCTTTTTCATGTATGGCAGCAGGACCGCAATGGCAAGGTCGATTCAAATGCTTACAAACCTACCAAAAAAGAAAAAAAAGAAAGACCCTATGCCTTCACAGTCGTATCCAATTTGCTCCATTTTTGTAAAGCAATCCGAGGACGAGCAAGAAATTGCAAAACCATGGCATTCTCAAAATTCGGTTTCCTAGAATAATGAATGATTTACTCGATGCGTCGGATCGTTATCCCAACGCCATAAATTAATTTCCACTAAACCCCGATTTCTTTCCTCTTTCTAACCAAAAGAACCCTTCTCGTTATTTTTTTGAAATTTCCTTCTTTATTATTATTATTATTTCTGCTTTTGGGAAACAGTAGTCTTGCTCCCCAAGGAAAACTCAGAAAATCTCTGTCCATCCTCACTTCCCAAGTTAATTCACTTCCCAAACAAAGCGTTCATGTCATCCAGCCAACCTAGGAAACCCAGCTCACCTTTGACCGTCCTCCTCCCCCCCGCCCAAAACAAAACCCCAAAACTTTTAACGATGGGACAGTCGAGCACCGCACGATCCTCGGAATTCAACGTCCTCACCTAAAATCTCAACGGCCGCGACCCCCGAGCCCACACCCCTAGCGGCGGTCCCGCGCAGCACCCGACCGAAACGACGCGTCGCTTCTGTCGCCGAAACGACGCGGGGCACGCCAAAAGCCTCTGCCGTACATAATCAAGCGTAATTAAAATCCCACCCCTCCTTAAAAATCGGAAAAAAAGAAAAAAAGAAAAGTCGGGCGTAACTCCGAATGTCCGAAAATTTTATTTTCAAGCACGAAACGTAAAAAAAGGTAAAAAAATATATATATAAATATAAGCAACTCACTGCTGCCCCAGCTGAAATTCCAGTCATTCACTCAATCTTTCTCTCTCCCTCTCCCTCGTTTCTTATCTTTCTCTCTCTATAATCTCCGCCATATCCAATGGCCTTTCCTCCTCCCCCTCCATCGTCATCTCCGTCGTCTCCTCTTCCTCATCCTCCTTCGCCTTCCACCACCACCAAACCCTGCCAAAACCCTCACTGACTCTCTCTCTCTTTCTCTCTCTTCTTTCTCTCTCTTCCGGCTGCTTTTGAGTCTGTCCGTACGATCTCGAGTTCCAGACAGTATAATCCAAAATCCAAATCCAATGGCTTCTTCGACGCCGCCGCACTGCTCCCTCGCCGCGTCGAAGCCCTACCAGAACCACCCCTACCCGCAGACCAACCAGCGCCCCAACCCCAACCACCACAACAACCACCACCACCGCCACAGCCGCGGCCGCGGCGGCAGCAACCCCAGGTTGGCCGCCGCCCACAAGGTCGCCCTCGCCAAGCCCCCCTTGCCGTCCCCGCACGGCCCCTCCAACGCGGCCTCCGCCACCGCCGCCGCCGCCGCCACCGCCGCCGCCACCGCCACCGCCGCCGACGAGGGCCCCGGGTTCCCCTCCCTGCCGGCCCTGAATGCCTCAAAATCGGATCTTGGGCCGCAGTTCTCGGGCCGCCGGTCGACCCGGTTCGTGTCGAAGATGCACCTCGGCCGCCCCAAGAGCAGCGTCGGCGCCCCCACACCTCCGTCGCCGACGAGGCCCTCCAGCACGCCATTCGGTATGGTAAGGATGAGAAGGGTCTCGAGAATGTGTTGCTCACGTTTCAGTCTAAGCTGTGCGGGGCTGATGATTATACTTTCTTGCTGCGGGAATTCGGCAATAGAGGTGAGCATTGGAAGGTAGTTCGGTGTTTCGAGTTTGCGGTGCGGAGAGAGAGGCGTAAGAATGAGCAGGGGAAATTGGCTAGTTCTGCCATTAGTGTTCTCGGTAGGCTTGGGAAGGTTGACCTTGCGAGGAGCGTGTTTGACACTGCTTTGAGGGAAGGGTATGGTAATACCGTTTATGCATATTCTGCTTTGATTAGCGCGTATGGCCGTAGTGCGAATAGCAGGGAGGCGATTAAGGCCTTCGAGATGATGAAAAACAGTGGGTTGAAGCCGAATTTGGTCACTTTCAATGCGGTGATCGATGCATGTGGTAAAGGGGGCATGGAGTTAGACAAGGTGTTGCGGATTTTTGATCAGATGTTGAAGAATGGGGTACAGCCGGACAGGATAACTTATAACTCTCTTCTCGCGGTTTGCAGTCGTGGGGGTTATTGGGAGGCGGCAAAGAATTGGTTCTATGAGATGGTGGATAAAGGGATCGACCAGGATATTGTCACGTATAATACGTTTCTGGATGCTTTATGCAAAGGTGGTCAACTGGATTCAGCTATTGAGATCATGTCGCAGATGCCCGCAAAGAATATCCTGCCTAATGTAGTCACTTACAGTACAATGGTTGATGGGTATGCAAAGGCCGGGAGGAGTGATGAGGCATTGAGTATCTTTAATAATATGAGGTTTTTAGGTATTGAGTTAGATAGGATATCATACAATACATTGCTCACGATATATTCAAAGCTCGGTGATTTTCAGGAGGTTGTAGATATTTGTAAGGAGATGGATGATTGTCGCGTTATGAAGGATGTTGTAACTTATAATGCACTCTTGGGAGGGTATGGCAAGCAGGGAAAATATGATGATATGACGAGAGTGTATAAGGAGATGAAAGCAGCGCAAGTGTGCCCCAATTTGTTGACCTATTCGACCCTGATTGACCTGTACTCAAAAGCTGGTCTGTATAGGGAGGCCATGGATGCTTTTAAAGGGCTTAAGCAAGCAGGATTGCAGCCTGATGTTGTCCTTTATAGTGCACTTATTGATGCTCTGTGCAAGAATGGATTGGTAGAATCTGCCGTTTCTTTGCTTCATGAGATGACAAGGGAGGGTATAAGCCCTAATGTCGTCACCTACAATTCTATAATCGATGCTTTTGGTAGATACATGAGTGCTGAAGCTGACTTTGGTGGTAATAGATCTTCGTGCCCAATGCTTATTGAGGATCTTGCAGAGAACAAAACGGCAGATGCGGAAGGAGATAGCCGAATCATGAAGTATTTTGGGCAGCTGGCATCTGAGAGGGGAGGCCCATTGAAGAAAGACAGCAGAGGCAGAAAGGAAATTCTTTGCATTCTGGGAGTGTTTAAGAAGATGCATGAGCTAGAAATCAAACCCAATGTCGTCACTTTTTCTGCTATTTTGAATGCATGCAGGTACTCTTTGTCTCTTGTCTGTCAGGTTCTTATTTCGGTATCTTGTTCGTGCTGGGAATATCGTGGTAGATAAATAGTCATTTTAGAAAATTTAAGTCTAGACGCTAAATATGATGAGATTAATAGTGGGATGCCTTTGAAGAGGATGGTTTGCTTTCAGTGCCTCGAGTGTCCTGTTGACTGCTATCAATTTAAAGTCGAGTTGCTCCGACAATCGAAATTCAAACTTCTAATCAAGATATAGTTATTTCATGGTACTGGAGAAGAGGCTTCTTGAAGGCAAGGTGCTCTACTTGCTGAATGAAATGGAGAATAGATACTTAAGTAGGATGCTTTTATGGTTCCCAGGGGTACTACTTGGCTACATGCTCATATTAGTCATCTATCTAGTTTATATTGTCTATTAGTGTAGAAATTCTAAACATTTAATGAGAACTTTTCTCTATGTTTTGTTTGTACTCTCTTTACGCCATTTTTATTCATTTCCTCGAAAAGCTTCTGCTACATGCCAATTGATCAAAGTTGTCTAAATAATTTCCCTAGTTTCTTCCATGGACCTTCCCCTTTTGATTTGGAAATGAATAGTTTTTGCTGTTTTATCCGGTAAACAAGTTAATCCTATCATTCATAATTCCTTCATATAGCCTTGACCCATTTCACTCCCTTTCAATGTTTGGATGCAGCCGCTGTAATTCCTTTGAAGATGCTTCCATGCTTTTGGAGGAACTTCGCATGTTCGACAATCAACTCTATGGTGTGGCGCATGGACTTCTGATGGGCTACAGGGAGACTGTATGGGTTCAAGCCCAATCCCTTTTTGATGAAGTGAGACAGATGGACCCTGCAACTGCATCTGCCTTTTATAATGCTCTCACCGACATGCTTTGGCACTTTGGTCAGGTCTGTAGAACAGCACTGTCCCTAAGATATGTTATTTGGCTAGTCAAGAAAATCATTACACGTTCTTTTTAGACTTCATTAATATTTTCATCATTCTTTTTTCAGAGACGTGGTGCCCAATTGGTTGTACTCGAAGGCAAACGTCGCCAAGTGTGGGACAATGTCTGGTCAGATTCTTGCCTAGATTTGCACCTGATGTCTTCAGGGGCGGCTCGGGCCATGGTTCATGCATGGTTGCTGAACATACGATCTATTGTATATGAAGGTCATGAGCTGCCTAAACTGCTGAGGTAAGCAAGTTGAGCACGAGTCTAGAATCCTATCCAGTTTGATAAAAGTTTTGATCTTTGAGAACAGTGGTTTTTGCTAACTCTATACAAGAACAAATTCCGTCTTGAAAGGCACCGCGATAATGATTTCAGATATTCACTTAGCAGATCCTGCAAATCTTGATAAACCCTTGCGGATAAATTTCACAAGAAAATTTCTGAAGAAATTGAATTGTTCTGAAAGCCTTTGATATTACATTCTGCTATGCACATTCTTTTTAGCTTAAAAAAACTAAGTCGTGTTTGTCAAGAACAATATCTGGGAACACTTTTCCATTGACTGCCTAAAGTTGACTTTGTTTGCAGCATTCTGACGGGATGGGGCAAACACAGTAAAGTAGTGGGTGACGGTGCACTTAGACGAGCCATTGAGGGCCTCCTAACTGGCATGGGCGCACCCTTTCGGTTGGCCAAGTGCAACATAGGTAGGTTCATATCGACAGGTTCTGTAGTGGCTGCTTGGCTGAGAGAGTCCGGCACGCTTAAGGTTCTTGTACTTCAGGATGACAGAAGTCATCCCGCGAGTGGCGGGATTCATAAAATCTCGGAATTGCAAACGCTGTCCTTGTAGCCTATTTATATCATCTGACCTTTCGGTGTAAGCTGTTAATAATCCTTGTAAATTATGAATTTGAATGACTTCTCCAACTTTAATTCTCCTAAAATCTGCGCTGGCGATCGGAACACTGTTGGTTTCTGGAGTTTATAACAGTTTCTGTAGTCAAATTGCGCTTTAATGAAGATGAAGTTTCTGAGTATTGACTATATTTTCGGGGACGATTCTTTAATTAGGATCATTTGCATTGCATAGAGGCCAACACAAAGGCGGGAGTTCCATTTGAAAATTTTTTTTCTTGGTAGGTTTGTGTCGATGATTGATTCAAATCTTGCTGGTTTACGGGGATTGAGTCTTTATCGTGATTGAAGTATTAACTTTTGTGAGTGGGGTTGTGGCTTTTTCGTCCGTAGAGAAGCAAATCATTTTTTTAGGACAATTTTATTTTCCCTTGGAATTCAATACAAATAATTCGGACAAACGCGAAGTAAAACATCAAGGCTTATGAGGAGGTGGACCAAACATTTCGCCGATTATGATCAATTGAGATCCTTGACCTCAGGGTGAATAAAATTGGATTTTATTTGGTCTCACGTGGCTGAATTAAATAGAATACTATCGGGTCTCACGACGCATTTTTCGTCACAAAATAAGTGGGTCACTCTTTAGGTGGTGCTTTTGCCACTTGTGTCCGGATATGTTAGTCCGTATAAGCATAACTTTTGGTGTTGTGGTCATGACTCGATTTTGCAAAAACAACATGGGTTTCGCAATTTTATTACTGAGGTTGATCCCACGCCGTAAATAAACTTGTCAATTCAAAACTTATGCTTGATAATGATAGTTTTGTTTTGCTTAAAAACATCATAAATCTATTAAGCCTTTTATTTTGAGTTCAAAATATAAACATAATATTCCCAGAAAATGAAATTCTCTTGCTGATTCTTTTGGAATTGATAGGCGCTTAAATACCAATTTCTATTCACAGCCTCCTAGAAAGTTATTTTATGTTTTATTAAGTAATAAATTAGGAGTGATGTATTCTAGTCGTCAATTTTTATATTCGATTTTAGTCCTTTTCATAAATAAAATAGAAAAAACGTTCTTCACCAAATTTTCGAGTGAATGGAATACTATAAGTCCAAGTTTGTGAGGCGTATACATTTCTGGGGGCCGTTGTAGGTGCTTTCTAGGAGTGAGTAGCGGTCTAGGGTCGACCTTGGACCGGCCCAACCCCGCCGGTCCCGAGCCGGTTCCCAATAGGACCGGGTCGGTCCTTGGTCTCGAAATTCCAGGACCAACATTGTCTGAGTTAGTCTCTGGCCCCAGAGTTTTGGGTGGCCCAACCCCTGACCAACCCCGTATATTATATTATATTATTTATAATTATTTTATATATTCAAACCTAAGTAAAATATCTATTATATTATATTATATTCGATGTTCTATCAATAGCACTAATAGTTATTTCAATTTAAAACTTTTGTTAAGTATTAATTATGTGTTGTTTGTTTTGTTTTCAGATGTTTAGAAGTTTAAGTGAATTAACAAGATGTGAAGTTATATATTTATGGTTTATATTAAGTATTTTGAACTTTTTATGGTTTAATTGTATTTTACTAATGAATTTGAGCTGCACTTTACTTTCAAATGGTAGAAGTTTTTGAAAAGTAGAGTAATACTGCAGTTGCTACGGTGATTTGCTAGTCAAGTGGTGTCAAGCTCATGTTTTTGGTTGAGTGGACTCTACATGATTAAATGCTAGTCAAGTGGTGTGAAGCTCATTTTTTAATTGAGTGGACTCTACATGATCAAATGCAGGAAAACGCTTTTGCATATGGTGTTGTGAATATTAAAGATAGATGATTACAAGAACTTTCCATCTTGTCCCATATCTCAATGTGCAGTTAACAGGTACGAAATTTCTATTATTGTGTCATCTTAAATTTGCTAAATATGTATTGGTATTTATAGTTTAGTTGCATAATGTCGCATTATCGATGGATATGTAATTTGAATTTGTAGGTTTGCTTTTTTAGAGAGTATAAAAAATGAGACGAAAAAATTATCGATAAGTCCCGGGTTGACTAATAGGTTCGGTCCAGTCCTTGGTCTCAGGCTCAATAGGGTCGGTCCTCGGTCCTAAAAGTTGAGGACCGACACTGTACGGGTTGGTCCTAGGGTTAGGGGGTGGCCCGGACCAATTCGGACTATGCTCACGCCTAGTGCTTTCTCCCCACTTTATATTAATGGTGGTCTGTTTTGAACTTTTTCGGTTCAAATTTATTGCAATCTACCTGGGAGGCGCTTAACCTTTTCTCATTTTTTTTTTAAATCTACTACGGAGGAATGTCGAAATGGGCAGGAGGCGCAGATTACCCGCGTTCCGCGTAGTACTTCAAGAGAAAATGAATTTTGATATATGTTGAGCATTGTGGCATAAACTTTCACTAAGAAAAAAAAAAGTGGGATTCATTAAAAAAATTATTACAAGTAAAATTAGATTCCATCACTTTTTATATATCGCTAATTGATTTGTGCATCAACAACTTATACTACAAGGTTGAATGCTTGCCATTTTCACATTAATAGATTAATTACATTAGAGTGTCCATAGCTCACCATCCGATTTAGAATGATCAATAGCATTAAGACGTGTCAAAATCCTACCATCGCTGGTTAGTAATCAAGTGCAAGATGCCATAAATGAGTTCTTTATATTACGTTTGGTCGCAACCAATCACAGAACCTCATAGTATACAGATTTGAAATAATTGACATTGTACGAGTTTTTACTTTGTTTAATCTTATTCAAGTTCACAAGTTCCTAAAGTGCAAACTTATAATTTACAACAGATTGCCTGACGAAACTAAGAAGCAAAATGTCTTGATATAATCTTTATATTTTTATGACAAAAAAAAATCTTGAAATTTTACAATGTCACAATATTTAGTTGGAACTAAAGCAAATGCGATTTTTTTACTTGGTTTAAGATATTATAAAAGACTCACAACGTTTTTGCTGTAAACAAGTGCAAAACTTTATAAAGTACTATCTTTTTATGATATGGTGATATTTCATAATATAGGAAAAGTACTAATTTTATTATCGGGTTTGTCTTGACTTTATTGAAAATGATATAAAACAAAAATAAAAAATTTTATGGTACCATAAAAATCCCATTTTCTTATTCCCAAAACTCTTCCAATTGCCGACTCTTATTATTAAAAAAAAAAAAAAAATTGCAGTGTCACGGTTACACCATTATCGATTAGAAACAACAATGCCGACTTCCTAGCAAAGCTATTTTCTAGCTGATTATTTCTTGGCATACCGCTTATTTGACACCACCTCAGTTTCACATGTCTATTTCTTTTGCCTCCGCCACGAACCTAATGTGAAACCATAAATGTCCAGCACTTGAGAGCATGAAACTAAAACGAATGACTAATATTTAAGTGCACCAAAAAATCTATTACAAAAGTCAATATATCAAGCGATATATGATTAACTTTTTGGAATTTAAACCGTTGGAGTCCTTTAAGAAAATTATTTCCCTCGGACCTGCCGTCATCTCTTGTGAGAAGATCTTCACGACCAGAAGTTTCTCGCGACCCGTCGAACACACGACACACGACATTTGAGGAGGGTTTCCTCGGAACGGGCTAAAAATAGATTCATAAACACACATTGACAAAACCTAAACTCATCCTGCTTTAGTGGGTGCAAGATTAGCTGTATCCCACTCCCTTATTTAGTGGAATATAAAGGCTAACATACGTGTATATTCATTTCAATATCAACGGTATAAAGTCAAAAGCGACATTGACATTGACTCGTCGTCTTCCTAGCTTCTGAGTTTCGAGCATGCATGACTCGACGTGACTGTGCTACCAACTCGAGAAGATCTTAGCTGGAAACCCCTTGCCAGAGATAACCCACAAGAAGATACAGCCAAAAGAGTTCGACGACGGCAGATTTATCGGGAAGACCTGCTGTTTCTCCAGAAAAGGATCGATATATAAAATTTCAAAAAATGCAGATCAGGGTATCACCTTTCATTTACTGGAAATGTGTAATTTTTGCTTTATGAATTTCACCACACATTACTCATCGAAAAAACATAGCTATCCCCCATAAATTTCGGGCCAACTTTATCCACAAATCTATAGTAAGGCACGTATGAGAATCCGCCAAGAGTATTGTGGATATTAACGCAGTGGGATCTAGATTGTTAAAGGAACTACACATGAACGCTCTGATTGTAGCGAGCTGACACGTTTACAAATCATCGCGATTCTCCGCGAAAATGATCGCGGAGTCAGAATGGCAAACTTGAAGGGTTGCTAGAATCCGGACGAATGTCAAAGCATGGTGACGATTTTCAAGGCTAAACACGAAGCAACTGAGAGCTTAGTGGAGTTACGTCGTGATAATTATACTTGGTTTCTTCTGGTGTCTTCCCCTATAAATACCAAGCTATCTGCAAGTATTTCCATGCAATCTAAGCGAGCACAACGTTCTAATTTGTCTGATTTTGTGGTCTAGTCTTTGCGTGCAAATTATGGGGAAGTTCTCGGGTTGTGTTGTGAGAGTCGCCGTTGCCACATTCTTGATCGCTGCGGTTGTTGCGTGTGTGACGGAAGCGAGACGCCTTGAAAAAGAAGCCATTGTTGTGGCGAAGAGTAGTAGGCGAGGGGATTTGGTAGTATGCGAGGCCTTGCATGGTGGGCAAGTTCGTAAGGTGAGCGGCGCAGCTGGCTGCTACGCTAGTGGCCATGGTGCAGGAGCTGGAGGAGGTGGTGGCGGAGAAGGCGGTGGGTTTGGCTGGGGAGAAGGTGGTGGTGGCAAAGGAAGTGGAGGCGGAGCAGGAGGTGGACTCGGTGGTGGTATTGGTGGTGGCGTCGGTGGTGGCGTTGGAGGTGGCGTTGGAGGCGGAGGAGGTGTTGGAGGTAAAGGTGGGGGTGGGGGTGGAGGTGGAGGTGGAGGGGGAGGGGGAGGTGGAGGTGCAGGAGGCGGAGGCAGTAAAGGAGGAGGAGCAGGTGGAGGTGTTGGAGGTGGCACTGGTTGCGGTGGCAGTGTAGGTGGAGGTGGTGGTGGAGGTGGTAAAGGCGGCGGCGGCAGCGGTGGCGGCAAAGGTGGTGGTGGTGGAGTCGGAGGAGGAGCAGGTGGAGGAATTGGAGGTGGCGTTGGTGGCGGTGCAGGTGGAGGTGTTGGTGGTGGAGGTGGTAAAGGCGGTGGCGGCGGTAGTGGTGGAGGTGCTGGAGGAGGTGGTGGTGAAGGCGGTAAAGGTAGTGGTGCAGGAGGTGGACACGGTGGTGGAGCCGGAGGTGGCGTTGGAGGAGGTATTGGCGGTGGTGTAGGTGGAGGTGTTGGTGGAGGTGCAGGCGGAGGAGGAGGTGTAGGTGGTGGAGGACATGGTGGTGGAGCTGGAGGTGGCGTTGGAGGAGGTATTGGTGGTGGCGGAGGAGGAGGAGGTGGTGGACATGGTGGTGGAGCCGGAGGTGGCGTTGGAGGAGGTATTGGTGGTGGTGCAGGTGGAGGTGTTGGTGGGGGTGTAGGCGGAGGAGGAGGTGGCAGTGGACATGGTGGTGAAGCCGGAGGTGGCGTCGGAGGAGGTATTGGCGGTGGTGGTGGAGGAGGAGGTGGTGGACATGGTGCTGGAGCCGGAGGTGGCGTTGGAGGAGGTATTGGTGGTGGTGCAGGTGGAGGTGTTGGTGGGGGTGTAGGCGGAGGAGGAGGTGGCGGTGGACATGGTGGTGGAGCGGGAGGTGGCGTTGGAGGAGGTATTGGCGGCGGTGGTGGAGGAGGAGGTGGTGGACATGGTGGTGGAGCCGGAGGTGGCGTTGGAGGAGGTATTGGCGGTGGTGTTGGTGGCGGTGCAGGCGGAGGAGGAGGTGTTGGTGGAGGTGTAGGCGGAGGAGGAGGTGGCGGTGGACATGGTGGTGGAGCCGGAGGTGGCGTTGGAGGAGGTATTGGCGGTGGTGTAGGTGGAGGTGTTGGTGGAGGCGTAGGCGTAGGAGGAGGAGGTGGTGGACATGGTGGTGGAAGAGGAAGTGGAGGCGGTGGCGGTGGAGTAGGAGGTGGGGTTGGCGGCAGCATCGGAGGCGGAGAAGGGGGAGGTATTGGAGGCAGCGGCGGCAGGATGGATTGAGGTGGAGGCGGTGGAAGAGGTGAAGATAGAGGAAGGGGAAGTTCGCCGTAGTGGCATTGGTGGGGAGGCACCAGCGTCGGTAGAGAAATTTGGGAATTAATGGAAATGATGCGCGTGTATGTTATGGTAAAATAATGTTGTATAAATGCGGTCGTTTAGCTACACTGTCAGACCATCAATCTTTTGATTTTGGTCTTTACTCATGTAATATAAAGTGCAATGAAATAAAGAGGTTATATATTGTCTTTATAAGTAATTTAAATGATTGTGCACTTGCCTTTTCATTCGTTTAAGTTAAATGTTTGAATTTAACCAATTTGTGATGTTTACAAAATGTTTCCCGAACCTCTAGATGATTGGATATTTGTGCTAGAAATTGTTTAATACAAGTATATCATGAAATAAACTAGGAATGGGATAGGACCCAAAATTGTATTCTCTTGTGCATCATATATATTTAATTTAAGACACATTTCAATCTTAGAGTTATCGCTTTTATTCTCAAAATCGAAATGCAAAGATAAGGATGATATGTGTTTTCATATCGCTTGAGCTATTGCTTGAGCATGAGTTAAACAAAAAATAATTCCATGGTTTCCATTCATTTTTTTATTCGGCTGGAAATGTTAATAACTTAATATTAATAGATTGAGTCACTCAACCATGCTCTTAACAAACGCCGTATTGATATTTCGTGAAGACGGGTTGGAGATTTCCATGTCATGCTCTTAACAAATTCGTCTCTTAAAGGATGGTTGCACACTCAATTTCAAGGTTTAGACATGGACACAATGATGTCGGACATGGACACGAAGATATCATTTTATTTTGACATATCTGAGCTTTGTATAATTATAGTATTCCTTCACTTAATAGTTTAGACTTCTATATTATTCTTTTTAGTATAGTGTGAGAGCCACATTCTAACGTATGATCAATGGTCTTGGAACAACAAATTCAGGACCTATTGCTTTCCAAAGGAGAAACAAAAGATGGAAACTAATGATTACCTATAGTTTGATTAACAAGTTATTTATTTAGTTATTTATTTTATGACTCGGGAACTGTCGTACAGCTGGTAGCCAGCGATGTAAATTCGGGGAGACGCTAGCACAGGTTCCCACCTCTCACGGCGTTGCACTTAAGTCGCGTAAATGCAACCGCGATGACTCGAACCTCCCCCCAACCGGAAGAGGGGGGAACGCTCGAACCAACGTGCCCATAGTGGAGTGGGTTGATTTACAAGTTGTTTCTCTCCCATTGTGCCTATAATTTGATTAACAAAGTTGTTTCTTTCCCATTGTCTATGGACTTAACTTTAGAACCCTAAACAATCACTAGCTAGCTTTGCTACTCATGCCATGCACGGTATAGTAAAAGATAAAATAACTTTGTTGCATGGATATCGCAATACTTTGCCTTGACAAATCTCCTAAGATGCACGCGAATCACCAGACGGTGTGCACTAGATAAGGCTGCATCCAAATAAGATCTACTAATTCAAGCTTCTGTCTTGGATTTTCTTCATTCTATTGATGATATCTTTTCATACAACATAACATAACGATTGTTTCTTCATTTTCCCTTTCCTTTCATTGTAGATTTCATTATACATGTTTATGGGCTTTCTATCTCAATCTTTTTCAAATCTACAATTTTGTCAACGTGATTACTTTTTGTTGACAATTTATTTGTTAATGATACTTGAGTACTATTTATAAAACCTTGTCTTGCATAGTTCTTACCAATTCATTCAATCTTAATTTTCTAACTTAGTAATATCGACACTAGGTTTATGAAATAGTAGAAATGTAAAAAGAGCTTTTTATCCAAATTCTCAATTATGCATAAGAAATATTTCTCATTGTTTCATAATCTATGGTTCTTAAATTTTCAATTTTTTGTGTAAATTTTCCAAACAAAGTTTATTTTGTTTTGGCATATGTCATCTCTTTCCATTATTATTATTATTATTATTATTATTATTATTATTATTATTATTATTATTATTATTTTTTGGCATACGGGGTGGCCAACTTTACTAGCGTGGACTCAATAAAACATGCCACATGTCCAATACAAATAAAACTTGAATCCCCGAACCTTCATTTTACTTTATTTTATGAGATGATATTAGTTTTCTTGTCTAGATTTCATTATGTCCATCCCAAGGGCAGAGATTTGCTCAGAGTTAAAAAAAGAGTGAGGAAGTGAATGATGCGAAAGAACGTGGCCTGTCATCTCCCTTGCTTCTTCCATAATGATATTTCTAAAGACCAGAAGCTTCTCATGGCCGCGTCGCGTGCAAAAGTCAAAAATGGGTTAGCTGTACTTTGCAGTGGGCTGAAAATAGACCGACCAACAGTCCCCGATACAGCAAACCTCACCCCCTTTTGCTTAGTGGGTGTAGGATTAGCTGTGAGATCCGCATGGTCCGTAGTGCTCTCTGACATACTATAGTGGGAAATCAAAGCTCTGTACGTGTACAATTTATGGTGAACTCGACGACCATAGTGGGGGAGCTGGCATTCGCACCAGGAAATTTACGTACGTAAATTACATCTTCATGCTGGATTTACCATGCATGCATGTCTCAACGAATCTAATGCCACCAGCATAATAGAAAACTTAACTAGAAGTTTGCCTTTCCAAAGTTAAAAACGAAAAATGCATTGATCAGTTTTATATATGCGGAGATCGAAGGGCTTGCTTTATTTCTTTTAAGAACTGGAACGTTTTCTTTTTCCCTTTTAATACTGTAACATCTAAAAATGAAGCTTCAAGTGGATATAACTATTACGCTATCGAGATTATTGAATATATATGCGCTGTCCTTTTGAACCTTGCGAGCAGCTTCGATGAACTCGGTAAATCTGAATCCTACTTCACCTTCTCCATCTGTGGCAACTTCAACTTTATCCAAAGCTCAACTTCAAGCTGGGCACGTATTAGAATCCACTGAGCAACATCAATGTCAAAAATTTGCAGGGAGATATCTAGAGTATCTTCGAAAGTTCATCAATCATCTTATCTCAACCACATTGAATTATACTTATTTCTTGAGCTGACAAGTGTACTGTTTTTCACGAAAATGAACTAAACGGGGGAAAGAGTGATCTTGAGGGTTTTTGATGCGAAAGACGGGTTTGTAGAATTGTGACGCATGTAAAGCATGGCGATGAGTTTTCAGGCCACATAATACCACCGAGAACTTAGTGGTTTCATATCATGATTACTAGACTTGAATTTCCTTCGAATCGTTCTATATATATACCCAGCCTATATGCATTGCACTTACATGCAATCCCAACGAGCATTACGTGAGTCGATAGTATACAGCCTTCCAAGCCTTGGCGTGAATAAAGAGAGATCATGGGGAAGTTCTTAATTGATGTTGCGAGAGTTATGGTTGCCACATTGTTGTTCGGAGTAGTTTTTGTGTGTGTGACAGAAGCGAGGCGTCTTGAAAACAAAGCCATAGCTATAGAGAAGAGTCGAGGGCAAGGAGATGTTCGGGTTTGTGTGAGCCAAAAAGATGGCCAGGTTTACAAGGTCAGCCGCTCAGCTAGCTGCTATGGTGGTGGTGGTGGTGTCGGAGTAGGAGCTGGCGGTGGCGGAGGTGGTGGAGCAGGCGTTGGTGCGGGAGGGGGTGTCGGCGGTGGAGTAGGTGGAGGTGTCGGGGGTGGAGCAGGAGGAGGCGGTGGGGCTAGTGCTGGTGGAGGTGTGGGGGCGGCGTTGGGGGTGGAGTAGGTGGAGGTGCTGGAGGTGGGGCAGGCGGTGGCGGTGGAGGTGGAGCTGGTAGAGGTGCAGGAGGTAGTGTAGGTGCCGGGGGTGGGGGTGGAGCTGGCGTTGGCGTGGGAGGTGGTGCCGGAGGTGGAGTAGGAGGAGGTGCTGGAGGCGGTGGTGGGGCTAGTGTTGGTGGAGGTGTAGGGGGCGGCGTTGGGGGTGGAGTAGGTGGAGGTGCTGGAGGTGGGGCAGGCGGTGGTGGTGGAGGGGGAGCGGGTCGAGGTGGAGGTGGAGGAGGAGGTGGTGTAGGTGCCGGAGGTGGTGGGGGAGCAGGCGGTGGTGTGGGAGGTGGTGTTGGAGGAGGTGCCGGAGGCAGTGGAGGTGCGGGTGTAGGAGGCGGTGGTGGGGCTAGTGTTGGTGGAGGTGTAGGCGGTGGCGTTGGTGGCGGAGTGGGCGGTGGCGCTGGAGGTGGAGTGGGCGGAGGTGCAGGAGGTGGTGTAGGTGCAGGGGGTGGTGGTGGAGCAGGCGTTGGCGTGGGAGGTGGTGTCGGAGGTGGAGTAGGAGGAGGTGCTGGAGGCGGTGGTGGGGCTAGTGTTGGTGGAGGTGCAGGGGGTGGCGTTGGGGGTAGAGTAGGCGGAGGTGCTGGAGGCGGGGCAGGCAGTGGCGGTGGATGTGGAGCGGGTCGAGGTGGAGGAGGAGGTGGCATAGGCGCCGGAGGTGGTGGTGGAGCAGGCGGTGGTGTGGGAGGTGCTGTTGGAGGAGGCGCCGGAGGCAGTGGAGGTGCAGGTGTAGGAGGCGGTGGTGGGGCTAGTGTTGGTGGAGGTGTAGGCGGTGGCGCTGGTGGCGGAGTGGGCGGTGGCGCTGGAGGTGGAGCAGGCGGTAGCGCTGGAGGTGGTGTTGGTGCTGGGGGTGGTGGCGGAGCAGGCGTCGGCGTGGGAGGTGGTGTCGGAGGTGGAGTAGGAGGAGGTGCTGGAGGTGGTGGTGGGGCTACTGTTGGTGGAGGTGCAGGGGGCGGCGTTGGGGGTGGAGTAGGTGGAGGTGCTGGAGGCGGTGGTGGAGCAGGCGTTGGTGTGGGAGGTGGTGTTGGAGGAGGTGCTGGAGGCGGTGGAGGTGCGGGTGCAGGAGGCGGTGGTGGGGCTAGTGTTGGTGGAGGTGTAGGCGGTGGCGTTGGTGGCGGAGTGGGCGGTGGTGCTGGAGGTGGAGCGGGTAGTGGTGTAGGTGCAGGAGGTGGTGGCGGAGGTGGAGTAGGAGGAGGTGCTGGAGGCGGTGGTGGGGCTAGTGTTGGCGGAGGTGTAGGGGGCGGTGCTGGGGGTGGAGTAGGCGGGGAGCTGGAGGTGGGGCAGGCGGTGGTGGCGGTGCAGGTGGAGCGGGTAGAGGTGCAGGGGGTGGCGGCGTAGGTGCCGGGGGTGGTGGTGGAGCGGGCGTTGGCGTCGGAGGTGGAGCAGGAGGAGGTGCGGGTGTAGGAGGGGGTGCTGGAGGAGGAGCCGGCGGTGGAGTAGGAGCTGGAAGTGGCGGCAGTGCTGGTGTGGGTGTAGGAGCGGGAGGTGGTGTTGGCGGAGGTGTCGGAGGAGGGGCAGGCGGCGGTGCCAGAGGCGGAGGAGGAAGTGGCGGCGGAGCTGGTGTCGGTGCAGGTGCCGGAGTGGGAGGTGGTGCTGGTGTGGGAGCAGGAGCAGGAGCAGGAGGCGGTGCTGGTGTAGGTGTCGGCGGGGGAATCGGAAGCAAGAAACATGTCGGGCTTTGAACAGATGGGGAAGAAGGCTTCTGAATCCGCCATTTATATCTCCTACGGAGCTTATTGCAAACGCTGTAGATTTAAAACTGCTTACCATTTCATCTTCGTAGTTGCTCACCGTGTCGTGACGATGTATGTATCGCAATAAAGAGAATGTCGAATCTCTCCTAGCAAGCAAGCGATCGTGCACATTCTCCTGCTCTTCTTCTCCTTTGGCGGTTGATGTCGCTAGGCATGCATTTTTCGCGCTCCTTTCTCGTCGTGGTCATATCAATACAATACGTCGTGTTAAATAGGGGCACGCATCCCCCCCGGAGTTGACTTGCCCGAGTCAACGAACAGCTTACGGATCCTCCAATCCAAACTTAACTTTGTGAATCGCAAATGGTAATCCACCATTGCGTTTCCGTACTAAACTTCGAAGGTGGTCGGGCCACCAAGCAGGCTCACTTGCCCAGCCCAATGATGCACCCAGGATGTCCAGTAAACGTAATCGGCGAGTCGGACCATAGTTGGGCTCTCTCCAACACTAATCGTGGCCCAAATCTGGATGTGACTTTTACAATCTTAAATTTTTCGATACTACCGATCTCTGGTCAAAATGGTCAGAACCGGGAGAAAATTTAAACTCAAATCTTAAAGTTGCATGATCATACTGTCCTAAAATCATGGAATGATCTCGATTGTGTTGTATTCGCGTGCATATGGAGTCATAACGAAGGCATTTTTTGGATTTGGTCTTCATTTGGCTCGGACGCGATACTTCATTTGATCATTTGGTCTCCAATGGATGGCGTAGATGATGGAAACATGTCGTGGCCGCAATCCAGGCATTGATAGGAATGTTCGGATTTGATTTCTATGCCTTGTTAGGTGCTTGTTACGTTATCTAGATTGCAATTTTTACTGTTTGGATCTTTTGAGTTCATTGTAATTTTATCTTTTCAAGGTGTGCAATCCAGATCAAGTAAGGTAGTTGGTCTTTGTCATATTACCTCCTTTTCGCTTGGCAAAAATCACAAGTTTATGAATTTATTAAAGTTGCTATTTACAGTACTAATTATGTTGTAATATAACTCATTCGGTAACTACAACGATATCACGACATATTTTATATTTCTTATGATGTGGTAAATATTGTGATCTTCTAATATGGTCCAATCTTAGGGTCTGAACTAATTTCATAAACGTCATGATGATTGTAAAAACAATAATTTAAACCCTCCCCCACCCCCAACACCCCAACAACATTTTGAAATCGGTTTGTTTGATTTGAAGAGCAAAGATCTACGATCAGTCATGCTTCGGTCCATCCGTCGAGCCTCGCTTTGAAATGTAAGGAATGATCAATGATAGTACCAGAGGACCTAGCAACTATGAAGCACCGTTTTTTCACTTCCTAAGTTCCTATGTTTTTTTTTGGTAAAGACTAAGTTCCTATGTTTGTTTCTCTGAAAACTTAAATTAATTATGCATTTAGGCGTGAACTTTCACGATAGACTTTTAAAATGAAAAGACATGAAGTCCTTAAAGAAGGGCAAATAGAGAAATAAAGAAAGAACAAAAGAGATCGTCTCAGCGCGAAACGCGTAGTCCCCTCAAGACGCTTTGAACTTTGGCGGAGGATTATGCAACCAAAGATCTTTATGGTCGGCCCAATAGAAATCGAAAGCTTCAAGACGTGTAGGACCTGTAACTGTAACCTCCTCAACCGCTGCTAACTACCCGGACTTAACCGTCTTTTTGACCTTGAAAACCGTCTTTTTGACCTTACAAAGGATAAACGGCGGTCAAAACACACGAACGTGTCGATGTTTCTACTTCGACAAAAGTGCGAGATCACACGTCGGCGAACTTCAGTTCATCCCGTCCTCGATGCAGCCTCGCTACGTGGTGAGTACTGCACTGGCCTAAATTAAAAAGGGAAGATAATGTTCCGAAGGATTTGGTTTGATTTTACGAAATGACAAATATTTTGACTTACCAAATACCAGGAAATATAATATATATATATATATATATATATGTAATTTTAATTAGGTCGGAGACTTGAGGGAAAAGATTTTATTGAAAAATATCTTGAATACACTTGCTTAACATCTCAATATTGTCGTTTTCGATATACTGTCTTTTTCGTGTCATGTGTAATTGATGCATTGAAATTGAAAATTTTTTTTGGTCAAATATAATGAATGAAAGATTTGAAGTATTAAAGATTAATTTACTTTTGCATTACGGCATATTATAGGATTATGATTCACCAAGGGTTCTCCATGAGTTCGGTGGTGGAAATTTTAGGTCAAAACCCATCGATGAGTTCTTTTATTTATGTTATGAAGAGATATGGCCAATATACGTGTGTATCTAAAATTACCCACATCAACACACATATGCATCAAACCCTAATTACCACAAAAAAGATGAACCTCAAACCTCTATCGCTTCCTTTATCAAGACATGCATCGAGTTCCGAATAGAAGGTCTGGCTAAAATTTCGTAACTTTCGAAGCATCTAAAATTTCCCCACGTTTATATTCCGTGCCACGTCATAGTCGTGAGACAGCCGCTTTTCTCGAACAGGATGTGGACATAATCGCATCAAATAGATTACCCTCACTTTAGTATCCAAATAGAATAGTGTATTCCCTCAGAATTGACTGACCATACGCTGTCCATTTCAACATGGCGCATGCTATAGAACTACTGAGGAGAGATAGAGGAGCACGTCGTATATGATTCAAGTGAAGGATAAGGAAAATACCTCTTCCTCTACTTTATTTATACCTTCTTACTTACACTTTTTTTACTTTTCAAATGGGTCATAATAAAAAGTGGCATGCTTTATTCCAATCGAACAAAGGAGATTGGCTGCCAATAAAAAATAATTTAGAAAAAAAAAATGCTTGGTCTCCTCTTTCAACATGAAGAATATTCATGAAAAGCATTGCATCCACTGAATTGGCGACATGGAATTATTTTATGCACTTCCGAAAGAAAGAAAGAAAAAAACAAGAAGAAGAAGAAGATGCGTCCGGAGTCCATACTTATCAATCAACGTTATAGGAATAAATGGAACAAAGGCAGATTCAAGAATTACAGCTTTTGAAAAGAAAATGCATCATACCAGGCTCACTTTTATACGGAATAAATGTATCGTTCCTCGGCCATCATTGAGGCCCGGCAATTGACGGAAGAAGAAATTTAAAGTAGAACAAGAGGAAAGAAGAAATGAAATTTTTTTATAAAAGGAAATATTGTAAAATCGTCCACGTCATTTCCCGTCATACCACATTGATGGCCGGCATTGACTAAATCGTCACGTCAGCATTTTATAATCAAAATTGGTTTGAATGGAGTATATTAGAACCGTAAAAAATTTAAGATTGAATTGATTAAATTGAAAAGTTGAAGGCTAAATTAGTTTCCATACAATAGATTTTGTTTTTTGAACAATTTTCCTGAAAACAATAAGAGCTTGTGACTTATGATCATGGTGCACATAAGCTAGTCCGTACATTATCATCGAATGGTAATATATACAAGAAAGGTTATTTCCATTGTGCTATGATGCAAGGTTTCGCATTGGACAAATGCAGTGCAATAAAAAGCCTAATTTAAAAATGTAAACTAACAGGTAAAGGAAGATCGCATATTATATAAAAAGCCATGTGAATCACGTTGTCGAGCCATGTGAGCGAATATTTCGACAACCACTACCACTTTATGAGGCAGGAATTGATTGTTGTGAAATTTGCCGTTACGTCTATTCTCTAGGCCGAAGAATTTATACCATACGTGTAGGATATAGATGTTTTTGGCGGCTTGGGAAAAAACGGATGAGGGGGAATAAAGAGGAAAAGGACGCAGCAAGGTACGGTGGGAGAGTACAATACTGCAAAATATACATTACCTAACTGAAGAGGAACTCCTCTTGTTTACAACATATACTGCAAAATTGGTCAAACTTTTACTAAATAACTTTTATTATTATATAAAAGTACAATAACTTGGAAGTAACATGTTAAATGCAGCATGTTCTACATATAGCTTTTTTTAATTTTTTTAAAATTTTGAATCACTTCACTCACTTATTTTCTAGATGTTGTTACCTGTTTTTTTTCCTGTTACATATAAAGAAAATCACACGTATTTGTAAAGAAGAAAGTGAGGAAATTAAGGATATATATTTGTTGGAAAAATATGATTTTGAAATAATAGAGCAATCAAGTCGAATTTTGAGATGTGATATCTTTTTTTAAGGATTTATTTGCCCACAATGTTGCTAATGGTCACTAGCAAAATATTCTCCAAGATATAGTAAATTCTCACATGCGAATACTAGATAGCAATTCTAGTATATTTCCAAGTTTCTTTAGGAGACAAATGAAAAGATAGTTATAAATTTGTAAACAATACTTAAAAATGATTTCATTCTCGTTTTTGCCAAAAACCGATACACGCACACACAAATCGATTTTAAAGAACATAGGCAACTTTTTTGTGAAAGGTTGCAAAGTGAACAAAAATATCGTTTCGAAAGTAATTGCAAAACAAACAAATACAACCCACGGGGAAAGATTGCAGATTAAATAAGTATGATTTCCAAATGTTGTCTTGAAAAGACACATAAAAAATTCGAAATAATAAATTTTTAATAAATAAAATTCTGAATTTTCATAATTTCCAAAATACTAAATAAACAAAAAACAACCTACTAACAAAGGTTAATAAAATAACCATACAAAATAAAATAAAATTAAAAGGGTTAATGCTTATTGGGCCTAATAATCGCGCACTGACACACGAGTATTGTAAGATCTAACCCACAGCTAACCTTCCTTAATACTTATAAGTTGGCCCATTTCCTCCCACCTTCCTATTTGGGACAAGCAAAAGCACATTTATTTTGTTTTACAAACAAACATCGAACCATATCTTCAAAAATGGCTTCACAGTTAATAGATCAAATTCTAATCTTTCGCAAAAAGCCATCAAAGAACATCCTGAAGATCGTCTATTTCATATAAGATATCGGTGACATCCTCTACATGTATGCGGACATGTAAACAAATCGGCAGAGGAAAGATTTAAGGAGAAAATATAGGGTGCCCCCGAAAATATGATAAGCAATTAAGCGCAATAAGACTTTGAAAATTCTCCGAACACACATGTGAAAAAAAGTAGAAAAAAATTAATCTTGATCAACTTCAAGAAATCAACATGTATTTTTGCTTAAAGAAAAGGATGTAATTGAAACTTCAAAATCAAATTATTCGAAAACATGCACTTTTTTTTTGGCAGTCTTTACTTTATTCCTATTCTAATAATCATTCTCAGACTTTTGCCTTACATCGTGTAGGGTGTGGGGATCAAAACTCCCTCTTGAAATGTACTCGTCCTCACCCCAATTCCTTCTTGAAAAGATGGGAATTTGAATTCTACGTTGGAAGGGTGACCACTGAAAACATGCACTTGAAAAATTGGAAAAAGAAATCACAAATATTTACTTAACTAAAGAGGATAAGAATCAAGAAAAGCGTCTCAAGATAAGAATATCGAATGAAAAGGAAACTAAATATAGAATCAAATTTTATGACGGCACTATAGGGAACCAAATATAAAATTATATTTTATCAAAATTTCTACATAAGTATAAACATGTAAAATGATTTTCATAAAAAATTGGAATCTGTTGACCCTACGAATAACAAATTTTCGAAAGAATGGTTGTTGGCGGAGAGGCTTTAGAATTTCTTTAAATTAAAAAAATGCAATGCAAGCTTTACAGTTTACCCTACCCAATGGGTTACTTCTTTTTTGGTCGGTCACAGTGGTCTAGTTCAAAGCGGACGACTAGCTGCTTCGTCGACCAATCGCATTTTAACACGTTGCAAGCCAAAATTAGTCAAATCTTGACGTAGGACCTTTCAATTACCCAAGAGAGGAAGATCCAATTTTTTGCAATTCAAGATAACGTCAGAATCTAGCATGGCTTTCCGCATCGTCTAATTTTCTCCTCTTCTTCTTATTATTATTATTATTTTTTTTTTTTGTGTGGTCAACACCGTCTAATCTCGATTTCGGAAGTTTCCAGCGTACATCTCGTCTTCCGTCCTATACCCTTGCTCTGTAACGTCAGGTTCCCATCAGATGCTTCGATCCCAATTGACAAAATTCAACCCTACAAGCTACACCTGAACTTTAGAGAGAGGGGAGCATAAGACAGCGACGTGCACGTGAAATTCGATATGGGGTGCGGCTCTTTCCGGTTCAAATTCCTTTCTTATCCGATGGCATGCGCTTCCCCGGCAGAGGACGCAATCTCCTTCGCTGCTTCAGTGTCCCGGTCCACGGAAGAGAGACACGGAGAGAGAGGGAGAAGGCGGGCGTTTCGTTTGCATTCGAAGCGCGCTCAAACTACGGAGAGAGGAGAAAGTAGAAGAAACAGAGCATGAAAAGATCACCAGCCGCCGTCCAATCCGGCCGCCCAAAATTCTCATCCTGAGAACGCTTTTTCTTGATTCTATGTTCCTTTTATCAGCCTCCCCCTCCCCAAAAAAAAAAAACCCGCCTACGTTCTTTATTTATTTATTTATTTATTTTTGAGGAAAAGAAATTCCACGGCCCTTTGCACGTTATCCAGCCGCGCCTTTTTCCTCCCCACCCTGATCTCTATAAATATGCGCCCTCAATATGAGCATTGTACCATGCAATCGTTGAAGAATCGCTCTCTTTCTCTCGCTTTCTGACATCAATCTTTCGCAGTTTCCATTTTCTCTCGTCCTTCTCGCCTCTGTTCGATATCCCTCCGCTAAATTTGTGGAGCGTATCAATTCACCGTAAAGATTTCGATATTCTTCCTCTGTAAATTGCAGCAAGATCGACTTAATCTTTCACTTGAACTCCACAAAATCTTCCCTCTGGAAAAAACAAAAAGAAAATTACCATAATTAGCAACCACCTCCGTGTTATATATATATCAACATCCTTCCGCTTCCTTTGGAGATTCACGTGAGCTCTGTCATTTTTCCCAGTCCTGCATAGCTTCGTTCTGTTCATCCCCTTCGTTTGAATCGTTCCCCGTTCTAGTTATCTGCTGATAATGGCGTCACCGAACGACCCGGCCAAGCGGCTCTCCAATGTCCGCCGGACCAACGCCCGGAAGAATCACTTCAACCTCTCCGGAGGCAAGCTCTCGGTCGACGGCGTCCCCGTCCTCACCGACGTCCCCAGCAACGTCTCGCTGACCCACTTCTCCTCCACCCGCCGCTCCTCCGACGCGCCCATCCCCTTGCTCCTCCGCGTGGACTCCACCGCCAGCCGCGGCTGCTTCCTCGGGTTCTCCCAGAACAAGCCCTCCGACCGCCTCACGAACTCCCTCGGCCGGTTCTCCGACCGGGAGTTCCTCAGCATCTTCCGGTTCAAGACGTGGTGGTCGACCATGTGGGTCGGGTCGTCCGGGTCGGACCTCCAGATGGAGACCCAGTGGGTCCTGCTCAACGTCCCGGAGGCCTCGTCCTACGTCCTGATCCTCCCCATCGTGGAGGGGCCCTTCCGGTCGGCCCTCCACCCGGGGCGGGACGGGCACGTCACCATCTGCGCGGAGAGCGGGTCCGGGCGGGCGACCGCCTCGTCCTTCGACGCGATCGCGTACGTCCACGTGTCCGACAACCCGTACAACGTGATGAGGGAGGCCTACAGCGCCATCCGGGTGCACCTCAACACCTTCAAGCTGCTGGAGGAGAAGACCGTCCCGCCGGTCGCGGACAAGTTCGGGTGGTGCACGTGGGACGCCTTCTACCTCACCGTCGACCCGACCGGCGTCTGGCACGGGGTCCAGGACTTCGTCGAAGGAGGCGTGTCTGCGAGGTTCCTGATCATCGACGACGGCTGGCAGAGCATCAACCTGGACGGGCAGGACCCGCACGAGGACGCCAAGAACTTGGTCCTCGGCGGCACCCAGATGACCGCGAGGCTCCACCGGCTGGACGAGTGCGAGAAGTTCAGGAAGTACCGGGCCGGGTCGATGCTCGGTCCCGACGCGCCATCCTTCGACCCGAAGAAGCCCAGGATGCTGATCAACAAGGCCATCGAGGTCGAGCACGCGGAGAAGGAAAGGGACAAGGCGGTCCAGTCCGGAGCCAAGAATCTGGCCGAGCTCGAGGCGAAGATCGAGAAGCACAAGAAAGAGCTCGACGAGCTGTTCGGCGCGGAGGAAAACGGAGAGGACTCTAACGGCGTGGGAGGGTGCGGGAAATGCGCCTGCAAGAGCGAGAGCTACGGGTTGAAGGCCTTCACCAGGGACCTGAGGGAGAAGTTCCCGGGCCTCGACGACATATACGTGTGGCACGCGCTGTGCGGTGCTTGGGGCGGCGTCCGACCCGGGTCCACCCATCTGAAGTCGAAGGTCGTCCCGGCCAAGCTCTCCCCGGGGCTTGCCGGGACCATGACCGACCTCGCCGTGGTGAAGATCGTCGAGGGCGGGATCGGGCTTGTCGATCCCAGCCAAGCCGGAAATTTCTACGACTCCATGCACTCCTACCTCGCCAGCGTCGGCATCACTGGAGTCAAGGTGGACGTCATCCATGTAAGCGCTCTCCCAGTACATCCTTCATGCATTCATTTGCTGTTTTTTTCTTTGTTTTTTCACATTTCGTGACAATTGCAGACTCTTGAGTACTTGAGCGAGGACTATGGAGGCAGGGTGGAGCTCGCGAAGGCATACTTCAAGGGCCTGAGCGATTCGCTCGCCAAGAACTTCAAGGGAAGCGGGCTCATCTCCAGCATGCAACAGTGCAACGACTTCTTCTTCCTCGGGACGCGACAGATCTCCATTGGAAGAGTAGGTAAGTGAAGAACGAAGCGGATTGCGCGCTAGAATGTCCAGATAAACTATGCCTTAATGTTCGAATTTGCTAATGGGGTTCGGTTAACCGGTGGTGCTCGACAGGCGACGATTTCTGGTTCCAGGACCCGAACGGCGACCCGATGGGGGTGTACTGGCTGCAAGGCGTGCATATGATCCACTGCGCCTACAACAGCATGTGGATGGGGCAGATCATCCAGCCCGACTGGGACATGTTCCAGTCGGACCACCTGTGCGCCAAGTTCCATGCGGGGTCGCGGGCCATCTGCGGCGGCCCGGTCTACGTGAGCGACTCCGTCAGCGGCCACGACTTCGAGCTCATCAAGAAGCTCGTGTACCCGGACGGGACCATCCCCAAGTGCCAGCACTTCGCCCTGCCCACCAGGGACTGCCTCTTCAGGAACCCCCTCTTCGACAACAAGACCATCTTGAAGATTTGGAACTTCAACAAGGTAACCAAATGCGTGCGATCCTGCCACTTTTTACTACGATTTCGTCTGTGATCGTTTCGTTTTGGACTAAGTCGTTCATCTGCTCGCCATGTCGCAGTACGGCGGCGTGATCGGGGCGTTCAATTGCCAAGGCGCCGGCTGGGACCCCAAGGAGCAGAGGATCAGGGGCCACTCCGAGTGCTACAAGCCGATGTCCGGGTCGGTCCACACCACCGACATCGAATGGGACCAGACCAAGGGCTCGACCCAAATGGGCACCGCCCCGGAGTTCGCGGTCTACCTCGGCCAAGCCGATCAGCTCATCCTGACTGCCCCGACCTCCGACCCGATCGACATCACCATCCAGCCATCTTGCTTCGAGATCTTCAGCTTCGTGCCCATCATGCACCTCGGACGTAGCAGCACCAAATTCGCACCCATCGGACTGACCAACATGTTCAATTGCGGTGGCACGATAATATATTTGGACTACCCCGATTTCGGGGCTAATGTCAAGGTTAAAGGCGGGGGCGTGTTCTTGGCATATTCGAGCGGGGTGCCCAAGAAGTGCACGGTGAACGGGGCCGTGGCCGAGTTCGGGTGGTCGCCGGAGGACGGCAAGCTGACCGTCGATCTCCCTTGGGTCGAGGAACAAGGTGGCGTCTCCACCGTGGGTCTCGTCTTCGGAATCAATTCGAGCCCGTCTTAATAATCAAAATGTTATTGATTATATCTATGCCCCAAGAGGAGGTTTAATTTGAGATGAGCGTTTTTAATTTTTAGTCTGGCGAGTAATTAAGAGAATATATGGGTGTGAAATCATCCATATAACTCTTATATGTCAATTAAAAGTTTATTTTGTATTTTCCTTCCTAATTTGCCATGATTTAAAAAAATAAAAATTATTGTTCTTTCGGCATGTTGGGTTTGGTTGGATAAAGATGTGAGGTGACATGGGAAATTTCAATTTGGCACTTCTTTCTAATGCGCCGCGGCTATCTAAAAGATGAGTGGATAAATCCTACGCAAAATGCTAGAAACATCCCAACGAGAAGCCTCTAAAGGATGTCATGCGATTTAGCAATAAATCAACCCGATATAATCAGAAATAAATCAAGTAGTGAAACTCAACTCATGAAAAAAGATTATTATCGCATTAATTTTAATTGGATCTTGATACACGACGTTGTTATATGAGAAAATATGACTAAAGATTTTTGTAGAGGAAAAGTCTTTATCAAAGATTAGAAGAATCGATCCATCTATTATAATGTATGAGCACATATATAATTATAATTTTAATATTCATCAAGAAAAACTGAATAATAAGAAAAAAAATGAGAGAGAGAGAGAGAGAGAGAGAGAGAGAGATTTCGGAAAAAAATTGCGAGCTTGCGTAATCAACCACGCGAAGACTTGCAAGGAAGACGGGTGGCGCCACGTAGTCAGGAAAGGGACGTCTCTTTAGTTCCACGTTTCGCGACGAAGAGCCACCAGAAAAGTCCAACCCACGATGATGAAGTGGCCCCACCCATGCAAAGCCGCAGAAGGTGAAGTTCTCGTGCCTCCCACGTGCGGTGACGATCGACATCGATCTTGAGAGCATAACTTCGTTTCGTTAAATAACTCGGTTCGCCACGCAAGGCAAAATAGGTATGCACATTATGTAATTTTCGACGTCGAAGTATATACAATCGCCAAATATCATCAAGAGGAATTTTTTTTTATAATGTAATTATGTATGATATGTGCGCTTGTTTGTGATGAATGGTCATGAAATTGTTTTATAACGCTTTTCTACTTAATTAAGTTGACATATGATCATGTTATGCGTTATGATTGTAATGTAGAATAACATGCAAATACCTTTATGAAAATATTGGAACATCATAAGAGTCGATAATCCCACAAATTAAAGAGAATTGTGTGATTTTTAAGATTATAAATGGGTTACAATATTTGATTCATGCGTTTCCTTTGATTTTCGAGATGTTACAGATTTCAAATATATTTTGCAAACTAGAAAGTTGTGTTTTGATAACTTTCCATTTTATCAATATCTTTTCTTTAATTTTATTATTTGATTTAAGTTGTTTGGTTATTTTCTAGATGACAATTTCCCTATAAATAAGCGCCTAAGATATTGTAATATGCATTTCTTTATTAAAAAATAAACATTATCTTTTGGAATCATTTCCAAGCATAACTTTCTCTTTCTTCGCATCAGATTGTTATATCGTGAAAGTGTTAACGATCATATTATGAGATCACTAATTTGATAATGTTATTTAAATACATTAAATAGTAAGAATATCATAGGCTATATCATGTAACATGATCGTGAAAACTAACCCTTTGTCATGTTTCAAATTTACTATATAGTGTTAGATATAAGAACCCATTTTATCGATTGTTTTCATAATCAACATCAAGCTCGAGAGATGTGGATGCATGTCACCAAAATTTCGACATGATAAAAATTTTGAGAGCCTAGGATATTCCACATCCTCACATGAATCTTCCAAGCCTCCGAGGGAGAGGTCCTTGTTAGTAAAACACAAAACAAATATAACAGGATCTTAGGATACAATGGACATAAAAGACGAGATCCTTTTATGTTTATATAAATATAACATTACATATGGTTCATACAAATAAAAATCACGTCGCAAATTCGGAAAGATGTATGAAAAATGAAAGATCTTATTGGAAGGGTTTGTATTAACAAACATCATCGAGACCCTAGTTGAGTTAATTGGAAAAGCAAATATAATCTTCGTGACACCTTGGAAATCGAAGAGATATACAGTGGAGGCTAATTATTTTAAATAGACGATATTAATGTTTTTCTAAAATATGTTTAGTAAAGATTTAATAAGTTGGGACACACTTTCAACTAACGTTCCATGCAAAGAGACCGTAATGAAATTTGGTGAGCTGATGAGCTAGAGAGACTATGTCGGTTGCTTGTGAAGACACGTTTTCGGAACAAATTAAGCAAATGGAATTATCCACTAATTTGTGGACCGTGGTCGGTCCAATTAAAAAAACAAACAAACAAATAAATAAATATATAAAAGAAGAATTTTGCTTTTGGGGCAAAATATAGTAAAGCTCTGGAGCAATCACGAAGAAGGTCGTGGAAGACAAAGACAGATGCAACCAAAACCAACCGAATTAACGGCCTTCAACGTTGGAAAAGGAGGAATGTCTGGTTAGTGTCGGCGTTCGACTTTTGACGGTGCCGTCTTGTCTTTCTTGATTCATGCGGCCGTCCGCGGGGCCCTACGTCTTGCTTTTGGTAGACTATTATAACGAGTAATGACACCAAATATTTCAAACCGGTCGGCTTGTATCATAATTGCCATTAACTGATTTTCATGTCATAAAAATATCCCAAACTAGTGCGTCCATAATGGATTTACTGAAATCTTAGGGTGACATTGGATGGAATTTGGAATTTAGTAGATTTTCAAAATATGAATGGGCTCTTACGGCAAAATTAACAGATTTTCAAATTTTAGTTTCATTTTTTTTCGGATTTGGTTTTCCCAAACCAATGCTACAATTTGTGTTGAATTTCCACTTTGGGCTCACATGACACTTCTAGCATCCGAGTTGTGTTGCCGCTTGTGTTTCCTCATCAAAAATTTAATGAGCTATCATCATATGCCAATAAATGATAGATTTGAAACAGGTGTACTAGCTTAAAATTCCCAATGACACTCAAAATAATTTGAGGTATACATAGTACTAGTTAAGAGTGTCAATAGTGTGGATCTCCATATTACCCAAAATATGTTCATGACCCGAGCCATATAATATCCAAACTGAAGACGTGATTAGGTTGGGTCAATTTAGTTCAGGTATTTTTGGCATCGATATATCAGTTTGTGATTTTTGTATCATTATCCCAATTGGAGAAAGGGTTTGGGTGCACTGTTAGGGGCCAAGCTGTTCAGCTACCTTTCTCTTTTTATAGCTGGGGGGAGACAATGAGATCCACAACTTCATGGCCCAGCATTCATTTTGATCCAGAAAAAGCAACATCACTTATGTCTTTTGGGCATAGGCCCAAACCCAACTTCCACAGACCCCAAGAAAGGCAAAACAAACATTTGGCATTATCTTTGGGGCCTTTTCAATAATGTATAGAATATCATTTTAATTTGGGAGCAAGAGATTAAAATCAAGCACGCTAACAGTCTAATATAGGATTTTGCTTATGCAACCACAAAGTATATATGTTCATATACCTACATACGTATATATAATGTTTATATACATAGACCAAACACTTACTTGACTCACTACATAATTATTAGACTCAATGAGAGGTATTTTGAATGAGTTAAAAGTGGAGATCCTTTCACTTTTACCCAAGTATAACATTATATATGGTTCATATATGCATAAATCACTTGTTCCAAAAAAGCTTGGAAACCTTTATGGCAAATTCACAGAGATGAGTGAAAAACGAAAGATTTTATCAGGAAAATGGATTTTTTTTTTTAACTAATATTCTCAAGATACTTATTAAGTTGATCGGAAAAGAAGAAAACATATGTGAAGACACTTTGGGAACCAAAAAGATATATATATATATATATAAAAATATATATATATATATATATATATATATGGTAGAGGCTAATCTCTTGAAATGGACACAACTCCAATGTTTCTACAAGTGCGTTCAGTAAGATTTAGCAAGTTAGGACCCTCTTTTGATATTCTCCTTAAAAAAGCGTGGGGAAGGCAGGGAACCGAGCAAACGGCGGCAGGACCGAGGCCCTTGTCGGGGAACCGACATAAGACACTGTTCTTTCAGCTAACATTCCGTGCAAAAAGAAGTTAGGTGAGTTGATGGGCGTGAGAGACCGAGTCATTAGCTTTGTGAAGACGCGTTTCCGGAGCCAAATAAAACAAAGTAGGATATCATCCACTAATTTGTGGTCGGCCCAATCAAAATAATGAACATATATATAATTTTCTTTTTTTAGGCGGCGAACGTTAATATGCAGACAAAAGCGACGGAGTTGTCTCGAGGAAGGTTGTCGAAGACTCGAAGACAAGGACAGATGCATGGGAAGCTGCGGAGTTAGACCGCCAACTTGAGAGAGAGAGAGAGAGAGAGAGAGAGAGAGAGATTCCAACCAAAACTAACTAAATTAACCGCCTTTAACGTGGAAAAGCCGGAATGTCTAGTTTGTGTCGGCGTTGAGCTTTTGATGGTGCTGTCTTGTCTTGCTTGATTCATGCGGCCGTTGTTGGGGGCTATACCTCTTCCTTTTCGTAGATTAGCACAAAGAGGAATTCCGCCAAAAGATTTCAAATGAGTGCATATGTATTAAATTTTAGTGATGATTGGTTTCAAGGTGGGTGATTCTCACCTTGAAACTACGAATTGTCCACTAAAAACTAGTTCAAAAAAATTGAAATTGGAAACTGATTTTTAATTTCATGGACCTACCTGAGAATTGAACTCGATTTTATGGAACTGGTCGAAATGTTCCCATTTTAGAAAAGGCGTGAGACTTGAGACTGAATGATGAGGTGAGAGGCGATCAAGAGCGAGAGTGACAGAGGGAACAACGAGAGACCAAAGATGATCTAAAGCAAGAGTAAGAAGGGGATTGACGAGATTGCAGGCTACCAATAGCAAGAGTGAGGGAGGGAGGTGACACCATGAGATGGGTGAGGTGAGAGATACATAGATACAAAAAGGAAATTCGGATTTGATTTGAAAATTTAAAACATAAATTTAAAAAAAAAAATTATATATTTACTTATCTGATTTGGTTAGGCGATTCCACATTTAGAGTTAGGAATTGGAATAGTACTCACCAGGCCTAATGAATTGGAACTAAGAACTAAATTGGTCATCATAGGAACTATTGGTTCTAGATTGGTCTAGTTTGGTTTTGGGTAGCTCCTAATTTTTTTGCACAAATTTATTACATTTATCATAAACTAATTTTTATGTTGCAAAATATTACAAACTAATGCATCCATGACGAATTTGCCAAAATCTTATTGTGAAATTAGACGAAAAGGAAAAATTAGTAGATTTTCCAATCTCGGATCATTTCCTTCATATTTGGTTTCCTCAAGACTACGTTGTTATCCATTTGTATTGAATTTCCACATTGGACTCACGCCAATCGTTGAAGTTTTGTTGTCACTTGTGTTTCCTTCCTTGATAATTTAACGAGATATTAACGGAAACTAATGGAGGGAAGAGTTATCATGAATATACAAAATTAAAATTATTGGTGAAACAAAAATTAGTTTTAAGGTAAATATAGTATTGGTTAAGACTTAAGGCTGTCAACAGTTTAGATTTTCATGATACCCAAAAACCGACTTGTACATATGTGTTCGCGATTCGAACCGTATAGTACTTGAACCAAAAATAGGGTCAAGTCGGTCCCGATCCAATATTTTTGACATCCCGATTGGTTTATCAATTTGTGATTTTTGTGGTATTAACCCAATTTGGAAAAGGGTTTGGGTGCACCGTTAGGGGCCCAGCTGTTCAGCTACGTTGCTGGGGGAAGACGATGGGATCCACGACTTCATGGCCCAACCTTTATTGATCCAGAAAAAGCAACATCGCTGTCGTTCTTTTGGGCATTCATGCCCAATGGCCCAACAATCCCAACCTCCACAAAACCCTAACAAGGCCAAAATCACTGGGCATTTTCTTATGGGCTTTTTCAACAATGTGTAGAATATCATTTTAACATTGGTAGCAAGAGACTAAAATCAAGCACGCTGACCGCCTAATATAGGCTTTCGCTTATGCAACCACAAAATATATATTCATATTCGTCAATATATATAATGCATATACAAAGAAGACTTAATCGACTCGTTTCTTAATCCTTCGAAAAAGCTATCTTTCATAAAAACAATAATAATGGAAAATAATGATGGGTCTCGTCCACCACCATTCCTCATTTTATCAATTCAAAGATAACAACCCTTTTTTTTTAACACATTTATTCAACTTGCTCAACTCTGGAATGTATGTATGTTTGTGTGTGTGTATATATATGTAATAAAGTGGGAAAAAAATATCATTAGATGCACGTGTCCAGGTCAGCGAGCACATGAGGATTTGGACACGAAGGTTCGGAAAAGCCTCCTCCCCCATGCCCCGCTCGCATCGACCACATGAACGTGTGGACATCCAAAACTCCACTTTCCTGCGCCACGTGTGCACTCCAGCTTGACCCCATCTGTTCTCGAAAGTACCTGACAAGGCCACGACAGGTCACCCCCCGCCCAAAATAAAATCAAAAAAAGATATTAAAAATGCTTGGAAGAAAAATTAAATTCATATTTAGAGAGAAAGAGAGGAAAATTAAAAGCTCTAATCTACATGCGGGGGAGGGGGGGAGGTCGATAGATGCTTGCTTCCCTTTCCCTCGTGCACATGGAGAACATGGCTTCCATTCGATTCCCCGTGCCGATATGGGGCCGTATTGGGCACCATAATTAGGTGGTTTATCGATGAGTTTAGGTTCTAATCACGCGTGCTATTGGACCCCCTCTCCCTCCCTCCCTCCCTCCTCAACCGAGAGTAGCTCCCCCATCTAATCTCTCGCGCCACCACACTCATCATTGATTAAGCGACCTCTAAACCTAATCTTTGATTGGATGGTCGCCCGGCCCGGCATAATTAAATTGCAAGAATTTGGTAATGTTTCGTAGTCACTGTCATGTTCCGTGAATCTGTACCGTTCCTGAGACACTATAACAAACGATGTACCTTGCTTTGGATCGAATGGCTACTCCCATACCGTTAGCGGACAAAATCCCCGCGTAGGAAATACCGAACTCTCCTCCTTGCGAATTCTAATCCCTCGGATTCTCTCGCGAATAATAACTTTCGGTACCCACAACCCCCATCCACCACCCACCATCGTCTGCGACCGTCCACCCCGCCCCCACCACCTCTGTCGTCGCTGTCCACCGCCGTCCCTACCTCCGCAGTCAGCCCCCCCTCCCCCCCCTCTCCTCTCTCTCTCTCTCTCTCTCTCTCTCTCTCTGATCTCTCTCTCTACCACAGAATAGACCTGCAAGAGTGATTTCCATGGCAACGGCCGCGGTTAGAAACTCTGTTTGAGGTCAAAGCTGTCAGGTCACCAAGGTCCGAGGGTCAGAGTCACCACGAGTGACCTCGACCCAGGTCGCCCGTGGCCTTGCTGCAGCTCGAGACCTCGATTTAAGGTCACCCCCACAATCGTGGGCGGCCTTGGATCGAGGTCGGCATTGCCACGACCCGTCCTCCGCATGTAGTATCATGAGGTCGATGGAGAGCAACAGCCAACCGAGAAGTGATGGGCGTGGCAGCTGCGGTCGAGTTTAGGGTTTGAGTGGTTTGATTTTGGGATAATGACATAAATGGTCCATAAATTTTAGTCTAATATATAATATGGCCATTGAACTTTTAATTTATTTGGTGCCGTCTCCGAATTTTCTGTAAATATTCATACTGGTCCATGAATTATATAGAAATATTCAATGTTATCCTTCAATTACTTTAAATTTATGGACAACATTGAATATTTTCATATAATTTATGAATGCCACGTTAAACAAATTAAAGATTCATGAATCACATTACACATTGGGTCAAAGTTTATTGACCATTTGTGCAAAAGAAAAAATTATTTGTGCTATTTTTACTCTTGATTATAAATTGGTTTCAGATGGTTTGAGTGAGTGAGAATTTAAGAATTTGGAAGGACCACTTTCGAGAAGATAATGTCATTTTGGAGATTATAACTTAGTAATGTCGACAAATACTTAAATAATCTGTTTTTAAAGAGGTGGACACATGCCACTAAGAAGTCAGAATGTTGTTGAATTGCGTCTTCCGAAGGGAAAGAATACTTTAGAGCTAATCCATAGTGTCAAATGCTCATTGGAGACAACTATTTGGCTAGAGAAGAAGTCCAACATAAATTTGCACGAGATATTTCTTGCAAGAACCGTTACTCCAATGTCCAAGACTCATGATGAACCGAAAAGAGTGGGGAAAAATATGTATAATTCAAAGGAAGAAACTTGTCATGTGTATGATGCATATCAAAAGTGGAGGAATATCAAGTATAAATGCGCCGCACGGGGACAAAACAGACGCCCTAACAAGAGCACCATGACCTAAGCTAGGACAACCCCCAATAATTGCACCGCATGCCTATGCAAAACATCAAATGAGAAAAATCCACGAGATGGAAATACAAAAGAGAAATAAAGAACGCATACGCAATAATGCAAAGGAAAGAGCTACACGAGCTATGTGGGTCTGATTGAGCCATGCATGTGCAACAGCCGTCATTTGCAAGAGAAAAAAAAAAAAAGAAAAGTTGGCGATATCATCGCACAACTCACCATTAGCCAACCAAAGAGGACGCAGCTTCTTGTTGTAGAATACAAGCAAAAGAAATGAGATAAAATAAAGGAATTGAATGAGAAAAAGGGACACAAAGATAAGGAATAAAAGGCCACCGTTGTTGGCTTCGAAGGACGGTTTGCAAAATACAGATTCAGATCGCATCGCACAGAAGTTGCCACGGTCACATGGATACAGCCATACATTCTATGGGCTCGCTTCTCGCGTACCCTTTCAATGCATTTGAATCATCTAATTTCTTACGGCCGAAAAGAATATGAATTGGTTCATTAATTAGCATTAAAGCAGTGCCCACGTTTCTAGTTCATGTGCAGAGGTTTCTCTCGAGCTTATCCAAACGGGCAAGAGCATGGAAACGATTCTGATTTGGTCAGATGAGGGCAAATTATGTGTACTTTTTTATATAAATATCCTATGAAAATGATAGGCAGATGGTAGCGCCGGTGATGACGAGGAAAATTAAAAAAATTCGAAAGTTGAGACATCTTGAGGAGAAATGGCTACTGATGATATAAAACATCAAAAGAAGAAGAGGAAGATACAGCTTTATTTTTAATGGGTGCAATGTACAAGGAATCAGGTAACTTTCTTGTATAAAAATGTAAATCAGCTAAAGTGATCTTACCAATCAATATAAGCAGAAAGGGTTTAATAGATCTCCATCTTTTTTTCCTATTTTCAACAAAAAAGAAGTGCTAAATATACCCGCATTGATTTTCAGGAAAAAAGAAGAAGAAGAGGAAGAAGAAGTAGTGGGGGAGTCTGCATAACTCTTTCTCTAGTATATCTTTAATTACTGTTGCCTCCTATCAAATATTAATGAAACACGTTGAAAATCATTCATATTATCACCTTTTTTTATTTTTTTTATTTTATTTTTTTGGTCTAAATTCATATTATCACCTTGACTACTATTAAAAGATAGTAACAAGAAAAGTAGGAATGTGCACATCTTGTCACTCTAGGGGCTGTCTGTGAATCTATTCTTTCCAATTAATTTTTTTTTGGGTAAAGGTATTCTTTCCAATTAATTAACGTGTCAAACATCCAAAAAACCCATCTAAAATTCAGAAAGGAGATTCTAAGTATCGAGCCTGCGAACATTGGTCATGTGTATCGAATTGGCGAGGAGATGCATTGCATCTTTGTCTACCCGCAAAAAGATTTGCCCCCGGAAGGCAGATCGAACCTCTTCACGAGCTTGTACTTTACACGGAAAAACATGTTAGAACATGATCTTAGGATATTAAATAACGATCTTTCGAAAGAAAAAACCCACCCCCATCATCGTCACATGATCGAAAATGGGTGCATGAATGTCAGAGCCTAAAGGAGAAGGAAAATAAGAGGGAAAAGAAAAACATGCCTTATCCAACATCAATGACTCCGTTGTCCACCGTTCCTAACACAAAATTTTGACAGGTAACCCACCGTGGCTCTGCACTTCTTTATTGTTTAATGAATGGGGTTTCCCATGAGGAAACATGGGCTAACCACTTAAGAATCCCCGAGAAAAAGGTTCACGAAACATGCATTCACGCTCGATTGAGCTGGAAGTATTAGGCCACAAGGGTCACGCCGCAGTGCATTGAATTTGGAAAGGGTGGGAGGCCTGCAAGAATAATCCAGCTCGGTTTGATGAGGTCATATCTGATGAAGGGAGGCGGTGGTGGAGGAAACGGTGGCCGTGCTGGCCGTGGTGGTGGTGGTGGTGGTGGTGGTGATGGTGATGGTGATGAAGAAAGAATAATCATGTGGGTACATGTGCATCTTTTGCGCTGGGTGCGAGAACATGCTCAAAGTAATAATAATTAGCGGAAGAGAGTTAGACGATCAACACAATAATGATACACAACGGTCTCTACGCTTAGCTTAGGTGTATGTGTACACTTGGCATTTTCCCATTGAGCTATCCCCATTCTCTCGGAAGCCCTCCGGTCGAGCTGGGGCGCGGTCCCCACCACCACTTTTCTTTGCTTTTAGCTCGTAGTGATTATAATTAAATCGCATTATCCTCCGGATTGCCACCAAACCCTAGCTCCCCAAGCATCGTCACGCCCGTATAAAATGCCCTCCCCGTCGTGCCATGTTCATGTCACAACGCAACGCAACGCAAAGGTCTCTCTCTCTCTCTCCCCCTCTTCGCTCAGGACATCAATAGGGAGACCTTCGTCAGTCACATTTGACACCGTTTCACCATAATGGGGGCTAATTCTCCACATTCTTTCATCGTTTCCCTCGGCTTCAAGGGTCTCGACTCCGATGACTCGAATGGGTCTCCGAGGGGCAGGCCAGCCGCGACCAAGAGGAGGCTTCAGGCCAGGAAGAGGCTAAGGATCATCAGGAGAAGAGGGCTGAACAACATCGAGAAGAGAAGCAGGGTGGTCGGAGCCGCGAGGGGCGTCGCGAGGTGCTCGCGGAAGATTGAGCGGCGGGTCCGGACGTTGAAGACGCTGATCCCGAACGGCGAGTCGATGGGTTTGGAAGGGTTGTTCCGGGAGACAGCCGATTACATACTAGCCCTCGAGATGAGAGTGAAGATGATGCAAATGGTGGTTGACATGTTCTCAGGTTCTAGTGACCAGTAATTACTCAAAACTACGACCCTGTAGAGAAGCCAAAGCCTCATTCTTTCCTACCCATTTTTTTCCTTTTACATCTTTTTTCTTCTTCTTCTTATTTTCCAGTTGTTAAATGTGTTTAATTAATGCGATTCTTGGCCGGAGTTTGTTCGAGGTCAGATAAATCCGCAGCTACTGTTAGCACCTTTTCATGTTGTCGTCCTCATTATTTAAGAGTAGATTGGTTGATTCATGAATTTGTCTGAAGAGAGAGCATGATGGGAGCTCCTCGTTTTACACATTCTTTTAATGTGCTGACCTGTATTATAGTTTGCTTTCATCGATCAGATCTTGAAGTATTTATGGCTTTTGAAGTGGTTATTGTTGATTTGGCCTAAAAGATATTGGAGCAAAAAAATTTTATGTTTGGGAACTACAATATGAGAAATATGCTAATTTAGGATTCTCGGGATGCATCGCGCACTGGACTTGTCAGACGATCCACATGTTTGGAATTTTTAATATGGCAGACAAAACCAATCACAATATGAAAAGATATATGGGAGCAAGTGTAATTCTGCATGGATTTTAATCTTTATAAAAAATAACCGAGTTGATTTTAGTAGAATGAATCAACACAATAATTCCATCACGTTACATTATATCAGTTACTGAACAATATTAGTTGCCGATTGTATATCCCAGCACAGAAGAAGAGCCCTGTTGACATATGGCAATGCTAAACAGCCGCCCCGCTTTTTTTAATAATCACAGTAATCATAGATTGAGCTGTGTTGTACCAATGTGAGATTCGTTATATAAAGCATTTTACGTGATCGGGCTCGATTTGGTATTGATACTTTTTGTAAGATCTGAGTGAATAATATCAACTCCACTTTTCCAGTTTAGGAAAAGTAAGTTATCAAAGAAATTTAAAAAATGATCTCATGAAAAATTCAATCAATCCGTACTTCTTCTGGATATTTAAATGGCTGAAACGCAGTGGTGGAATTTTTAAGCTTGGTAAAAGGCAAATTTTGAACCGCTCTCTTCTTGGGCTATCTCATTCTGACCATTGTATTGGGCCACATTTTTGAAAATGTATGTGAACACTGGGCCTAGGCCCAATGAATCGGCCCATCTGTTAGACTATGAAAATTTCTAAACCCCAAATCAGGAAAATTCATTTTGCCCCCTTCTCTTTCTTCTTCTTTCTTAACAATGTTTTTTTTTTTTTTTTTTTTTTTTTTTGGCTATGAAAAATCTTGTCTCAGTACTTTGCTGAGGGATTGAAATGTGGGCTCTCGCCCAACCCCCGCCATCCCTTGCTACCAGGAACTGTTTATCTTGATTTAGATGGGACCGAGCATTCAAAACCGACTGTTTTGATAGAAAATAAGTGAATCGACAAATGTAAATAGATAGTGTGGCCGCGAGTGTTGTGAACCGAGGTTCAACTCGATCTTCATCGTACAAGACAGGGCGGAACACGCATTTCAATCTTGGACCCTAAATTTTTGAGCATATCGATGTTCTAGAACGATTCCAGTACCCTACGCACAAATTCTAAGCTTTCCCTTTTGGAAATTTTCTCTTCTTTTTCTTTTGCTTTCTTTTCGGAAGCGTGAGCCGAATGGAGTTTCCGTCATGTTCAATTAACAATGTGAAATCGATGGGATTCGAAGTTAGACAAGTCAAAGCAGAAAAGCCCCCGAGGAATCGGAACGCAGCATCGACAAAAAGCAAGCAACGCCGTGCCTAGCGAAGGAACCGTGTCCGGATCCGGGCGAAACGGCTGTCGGCAAAAACAACCACGTTTACATCACCGCCCCCGGCAAAGTAAAAAGAGAAACGTCCTGCACGACCGGCTTTTGCTCTACCGATTTAGACACCATGATGATCTTTGAATTCCTCCCGTGCGATTTTTCGCGCGACAGAGGCAGGTGCCTTTTGCGCAGGACACGCCGAGCGCTCGCACGTTTCTTTTAGCGAGAGGCTCGACATCGACTTCGGCTTCTTTTTCTTCATCGAATTCGTGTCGAGTAGGGTTCACGAGGGCGCCGGTTTCGGCTTCACGCCCCTCCCTGAATCTTCAAGAAACCAGATTACGAAATAACTTTACTAATTAAACGCCGAACGAAACGTGAAATGACGAGGAAAAGATGATGCATGTGACAAGGATGCATCACTAGAGTAGGTTAACTAGGGCAAACATGGCTTTGGCTACGTACGCGACACATGATCAAGACGACAACAACTCTCTCTCTCTCTCTCTCTCTCTCTCTCATCATTTCTCTCTCTCTGAATGGCACATGGGATGTTGAATATAATTAGGGCAGATGTCACCCTTCTTGATCCTTGCGAATCGCTTCAAGATCCATGTTTATCATCAAAACCCTCGAGTGAACACGTTCGCGTCGTAATTATACCTTCGAGCCTTGTCGTTTTCCAGTTTGACCACCTCCCCCCGAAGCTCGTTTTAAAAAATGGGGTACAGAGATCAAGGATGTGTGGCCGGGGCGGAGCCAAAGTGTTTTTTTTGACTTCGAAATCTGCGGTCGCCCCTCGCGATATTCCCTTGCTCAAAACCAGCGCACCTTGGGCTCGTTGCCCCCCATTTGAAAAGTCATCGTGTTGCATGTGGTTTTTCGAGTTAGGGTTTTTATTCGATTTTGACTTGAATTTTGTCACGAGAACAGATTTCGAGTAGATCGCTTCAACGCATGGTGGGGAGGAGATTAGTAGGCAAAAGGGATTTGAGATTCGAAAATCTGATCTCATTATTGGCATGCGAATCATGGTGTTTGGTTCAAGTAATCAAGCCGCGGTCGTGCCGAGCCTAGGTGCAAAATGTCATTTCGAACGAACGCCTTTTTGTGACTCTAATTATTGCTGGAGCACCATCTTGACGTATTCTTCTGAGAAAAATTTATGCTACGGACGGTTCATTCGAGAGCACGGAGGACAGGAACGCGAGCCCCTAGGACCAGTCCGGCGACCGCGACACTCGCGCATTTGATATCTCTTTTCGAAATGAGTGAGAGGCCGGGAGGGGGCCAATTCCATGAGATCCGATCTAACTCCCGTCTCCATCCAATCCTTGTCCGGGGAGAGACGTATACGTGGGCACGAAATCTAAAAGGGTTTGCAAAAGGGACGAGAACGAATTCGGAAGAAGATAAGGTCAAGTTGGGGAGGCACGTGAAATTGAATTAAGGTGGGGTTAGGTGAATGGTGGGGGAAATCTGTCGCCAATTGAAATAGCAAGCTGCGAACATTGGCTTAGGAATCCCCCAAATCCCAGAAAAAATATGTGGAAAATCTATTACTGGTGTATAAATCAGGTGAAAGAGACAAAAACGAATTTCGTTTTAAAATAAAGCACCCGCCCAAAACGGTCGTTATTATAGTATTGCTAAGACAATGACCATTTTGCTGAGCCATCGAGCATAGATTTTTCAAAAGCTGGAATTATTTCCCACCTTGCAATCGCTATCGTCCTCATTCACGCTGACGGTTTACGGCGAAAGTTTCATTTGTTTTTCCTGATCAGTGCCTTGGTGAAAAGTTTTCAATTTGATTAGCGATGACCATGTTTGAAAAAATTAAGTGATTTTGTTTGATTAGCGAAGCATTCTCGAGTGGAAAGTTACAATCGCGACGCCCTCCTAATTTTTGGCATGGTCCACGCGTGGCCCGGGCCTATTTATGATAAGAAAGACTATTTGTGCAAATTAAAGTAAATTAAGCCAGGTGCGCATATGTCCGCCGCTAACCACTGGATTAGACTCTAGTTTGGAAAAAGAAAAAATTAAACCTAAGTCGATGAATTGGACTAGAAATCATTTGCATCAAGAGGAGGGGCGAGAGAATCGAGCATGTATCGTGCACCTAAATTTGATATTCGTCCTTTAATCATCGACACAATCTTGTCGCTAAAACTTTTTCTTAGCCTTTCGCGCATTCCTCGATAAGACGGGGATTGGCTTGTGATGAGCCCCGCAATGGACAGATCGCAATTCAAAGTACTATTTTATGATGTTGATTTGATACACCCTTTTCATGGTGTGCGTAGTTGCTATAGCTAGATATTAAAGGCAATTGGCCTGGTTAGGCCAAAATGCAATACTGCAGAAAATGGGTCATTATTAAATTTTTGGGTTAGCGATGCCGTATTCTTCACAAAACCTAGGGATAAATATAATCGGGACTGATTAGAAGAACAGCAACTTCACTATTTTCACCGGGTACTCTCCATTGTTGGCTTCCCCTTTCCGCACGTAACTCGAGATCCACTGACGAATAGGTCGACGTGATTAGATAGAAAGACTTAAAAAAAGACGAGAACGTACGCCAAATTTTTTCTCCCGAAAGAAAAAAGCTTTACTTCTATAATTAAAGAGTTGATTGCAGTCGTTGTTTATGTCCATAATGTACAGATATATGACTGCCACAAGCTGCTCCTCTTTTGTCCGAAACGTTCAAACCCTAGGTTCATAAACATAAACTACTATCAAATTGGAGACTCGCAGGCAATGGTCAAAAGCAGGGGCGCTAGACGCCAGGCCCCGGTTCGGTAAACAGAAGATGGCGACTAGAGAAGCAATGGCTAATCTCTTTTTATCTAATCCCGTCGTACCATTATTTAATCTTTTTGAGCTCCTAAACGTACGAAACAAGTAACCATCCTAGTCAATCGGCCACTCGCAAATGGGATTTTTCTATATCTCTCTTTTCTTTTTTTTTTCTCTCTCTCTCGAATATCTTGTATACAATCCCGGCCACTACGAGCATGACGTTGACGTAAATTAGAAAAAGTTATTTCCAATAGCAATTCAATCAAGGAAAAGATTAAGCAAAAGGGACCTATAAGATCGAGGGGCGTATGTCACAAGCAAAACCCTAGGAAAAAGGAATATACCGAAATCGCGTAAAGCTTTGAGCAGCCTACCGTGGCCCTATAAAGCGCCCCCCTCGACTCCTAGAGAGATTCCTTATCGAACTTCCATATTCAGCATTTTCAACTTAGTGCTAGTTATGGCTTAAATATTTCATTTTCAAATCTCGTATATTTGGTATGGTTTGGTTCATGACCCTCATCTTATAAACCTATTTAGGTTTCTTTTCACTAAAGTTTATGACGGTGCATGACTTTAGGAATGTCGAATTTATGCTTAAATAGGTGGTGTGTATATATATAGAACGTTTTCAGTGGCTGAGTACACTCCATTTTACGTGGACTTCGGTATATCAACCCTAAAATGATATGACAAGAGAATATAGTTACAGCTAAAGAAGTGCCTAGATAGACTTTTAAGATTTTTTTGTTTAATGAAAAGTGGATGATTGGAACACGTTTTTCTAAAAAATGATTCCTTATATCGCTTCAAAAAATAAATGAACTAAAGATATTTTTATCACATATAGAAATATTCAGACATAAATTATTAACAATAATGAAAATATTTATTTAAATAATTATTTCAATTGATGTAAGCAATCATTCTTAGGAGGATGTTTTCTAAATCATTCATATTCCGTGAAACAAATAGAGTAATTGGACAAACGCGCTTTGAATTCTTTTTTTTTTCTTGTGATACATGAGTGTTGTTATATTGATCCACATATCGCTTTTTCATAATTTTTCGAATATTGGACAATTTTTCGTGACCTTTTATTTTATTTTACTTGATCCTAAACCAACTTTTTAACATTTTTGGCGGGAAAGCTAGATAAAGCAAGGTCTACAGTTCAACTTTTAACTTTCTCCTGAACTTCGTTAATCGGACTGACGTGGTTTGCACATGCGCAATTAACTCGTGAGATATCCTAGTCTCTTTATACATATGGATATCTAGTTCCTCGGAAATAAATAAAAAGCGACCTATAGTATACACATAACATGGCTAAACTCGTCAATAGTGCACGATGAACAGTATGAATAGCGTCGCTTCTGATTCACATAAATCGCTCTGCATGAGAAAAGCTCTTCACCTTGAACAAGCAATCGATTTCGTTCATATTTCATATGCACGCACTCTATAATTAATCACGTATTGATCTTCTGTGCACGAATTTTATATAGCTGCGTACCCTAAATTATTGGCGCTAGCCGAAATAATTCCGTCGCCACTTTAAACTCTTCATTCCTCTAGCTAACGGGAACAAAATGACAAAAGAGAAGGGAAAAAAAATGAACTTAAATTTAATACCTAGACGGGCCAAATAATTGAATGCACGCAAGAGAGAGAGAGAGAGAGAGAGAGAGAGGGTCTTACACGGAACTTTAATGTGACTTGGGGCGAAATTTATGTGTCCTTTTCCTTTTTTTGATCGTGGTAGGCCGCACGTGCATGAACTTTCATCATCATACGATCCGAGGGTTCCCACCTAAAGCGAAAGCAATCACACGTCGATTCTATCCTCTCTTTTATCATCTCCTTTTCTTTTGCCCCGCCCTTTTCCTCTTTATAGGAATACGTTAAAATTTTCATTTTCGGAGGGGAAGAAAAAAAGGACCATCCCCCTTCATCTTTCGACTCGTGTCCTCGACGATGAAAGCTCGGTTTTTTCCTGTCCCGAGCGGGCACGAGGCGTTCGAGTCCTCCGGTGAGAAGTGAAAAAAAGAGAGGAATTGTTTCTTATTCTTTTTGTTCTGGAATTTTTAGGAATAGAAAGATGAAATAATTCAGATGATTCATGGTGTCATTTTCGGTCCGTGGGTATTTTCTCTTGCTGCAAAAGGAAGCAAAGGCTCAATTGGGCATCGGGATCGACACCTGCGAAAAGCGAAGGGGGAATTGCAGTCCTGAGTTCACACCGCCATAGATTCAGATGCTCCAATTTCGCAGATGGAATAAGATCGATTTTTTTTTTCGTGTTCCCACCATGGCCGAATTCTACAATTCTTTCCTTCCTTCTTTCTTTCTTTCTTTTCCCAAATGTCATGATGCATTAGGTATGTCTTCATAATTCTAACTTGCGGCGGACATGCGTGGTGGTAAATAAGTCTCGGCACACCTCCAAACTAGCACGGCGTAGTTTTGAGCATTGGGTAATCCTTGGTTGAAGTTGAAATTACCGAATCAAATATTGTTGTTAGTAGTCACATAAAAAAAAATTTACGGATCTGATGATGCATAATGTTTACAATATTTGTTACCAGATCGATATAAAGTAAGTATAAAGCACTAGTATCGATATGGTTGTCCATTATTGTTCATTATATTTGGAGTCACTCTTGCTTTGAATTTGTTTGTCGCATTACGCAAATTTCACACCTCCCGCATTCTTCGGTGCAAAGCGCCTCAAAAGTCCTATGGTAAGTCTTCAAATTAGAGAGGGAAAGTCAAGAGTACAAACAAGAGGTTTTAACCTGAGGACACATGAATTCTCGTTTCAAGCTCATTTTTGTTAAACCTATTTTTGTTGTTTTGTCATAGGAAGACTTCACCTTACAGTGAATTGATCCGTTCAGCCTCGCGAATAAAAATAAAAAATAAAAAAGTGATTAAAAATCCACATAAGATGCAAATCAATACTTGCGAGAGCAACGCAAAACATGGTTGGACCCGAATAACAACCTATTTTTGCTTTAGTAGTACATAAAGTATCATGCATCTAATCTATACATACGAATCGACTTATTGGCCATCGATCACGTGCACTCTCGCAAGTACCAAAGGAAAAAAGCAATTGTCAGAATGCGAGATTTTTTTAATTTGGATGTTGTCATCGTTCATGTCTTTTTTGCAAAAAAGTAAGTCGAATGTCATCTTTCCTTCTCGCTTCGTATGTATAGCATGTATAATTCAAATACATAAAATATAGGTACAGAGCATCCTTTCTTTCACACGACAATTTATCTGAGCCATGATGCGGATTTTCAGAACACCCACGAAATAATTCACCGCGTGGAAAACTCAACTTATCCATAGCAAAAAATAAAAAAAAATACATATACAATTTCCAGGTGGAATGAAAAATCAAAAATTTGATCGGTCTGTTTTTTTATAAACCGGTTCGACGATTTTGGTTCACACGTGCGCGTGCGAGGAACCGGGGAGCGCGTGGGGGTTGGGTGGGGGTGGGGAGGGCATCAATCATGCCGCAATCACTTCACGTGCCATGCAAAATCCTCGTTCACACCGAGGCAACGAGTTCGGCGGTCAACGTTTTCCGCTCCTCCCTGCGCGAGCGAGGGACCGGCACCGGCAAGAACCAGGAGCCACACGTGATGCGGTCCCTCCCCGCCCCCTCCCGCCCGCCCACCGAACCCTACCGGCGTCCGTACGATCCTTTGACCTACATTTGCCGGTCAACCTACCTCTGTCGACAAGGCCGGTGGTATTGGACCATTGGTCATGGCTGTGGTCCGTGGCCGTACCTCTTAATGTGCAGAAGAAGGAGGTGGAAAGGTCGACGGTACACCATACACCCAATTTCAAAAAAAAAAAAAAAAATTTGAAGGTTTTTTTTCTTTCTCAGTTTTCCACTTGCGTAAAACACGAGAGGTATTGGGATTTAGAAGGGAAGATTAGAAGAATCGCACTTGAATTCGATCGGTGGTAGATAATTGGGTGATGATTTTTTTTTTCTTTCATTTCTAATCTCTTTGATGTGTCTTCTGATTGATGGACCATGATGCGAAATTTCTAATCTTTCGATATGTTTACTGATTGACGTGGGCTGTGAATGCGAAAGTCACTTATTTTTTTTTTTATATGTGAATTAGATATTTTAAACGGTGTCGTGTCCATGGTTTATTTGAGATAACCCGTTCGGCATGTGGCTCGAAACTGTTTATTGCAGTTGGATTCCCTCCTTTCCCGTTGAGGAGAAAAGCGAGTTTCGCACAGTATTTTCCCAAAGAAAAGAAAAAAAAAACTCGTTTCACACATCTCTCTCTCTCTCTCTCTATAAACCCAGACCGAACCTGTCCTCTTCTATCTCCTTCTCTCTCTCTCCTTCCACTATCTGCGCAACTCCAAGAGCTTACTCTCTCTCTCTCTCTCTCTTCCTTGAGTTCGAATATCGGTGGTGAATCCTTGGTCGGGAGTTGCACCATACCCCGGCCATCCCCCCTTCTTCTCGAGCAGCCTGATGAAGGAGCGCGCGAAGATGGAGAACATCGACAGGTCCACATCATTACTGTACTCCGATCACGGGCACGGGGGCCTGTCGGATTTCGCCTTCTCCGAGTTCGACAGGAACATGATGGCGGGCTCCTCGGGCTTCATGGAGCTCCTGGGGTTCCATCAAGACTCCAGCCCCTCGCTGTTCGACGTGCCGCTCCAGCCTCCGGCGGGCAATGCGATGGAGTCGTCGTCGGAGGTCGTGAACCCGCCGGCGACGCCCAACTCCTCCTCCATATCCTCCGCGTCCAACAACGACGGGCCGAACAACAACGACGAGGAGGAGCAGCAGGTCAAGGCGAAGGTTGAGGATGAAGGAGTGGAGACGCAAGAGCAAGAAGAGCATCAGAAGACTAAGAAGCAGTGAGTCTTTTTCTTTGTTTCGGCTCGATCTCTTTTCTGTTTCTGCTCCTTCGGAGTGCAAGTGAGCTGAGACTCCAGCGAGGGAGTGGATACTGGAAATGGGTCTTCCATTTTTTCTTCCTCCTTTTCGTGGGTGTGCTGTTTTAGGGTTTTTTGGTTCACCGGGTGCACCTAAACATGAACCTAGAAATTATTGGGGATCAATTAAGGCGAAGCAAGCAACATAAGGATTTCTGGTGCAGTGCGTACCTACTGCAAGAAAATCATGTTTTGGCCACAGAAATAAAAGCAAGATTTTTAGGGTCTGGTGTTTGCTTTTCTGATAACTTCATTTGGGAGGAGTCTGTTCTGTAAATTAATCACCAAGTGGGTGTGCCTGTGTGTGAATTAGGTTGAAAGCGAAGAAGACGAACGAGAAGAGACAGAGGCAGCCCAGGGTGGCGTTCATGACAAAAAGCGAGGTTGATCATCTGGAAGATGGATACCGGTGGCGAAAGTACGGCCAAAAAGCTGTCAAGAACAGCCCCTTTCCTAGGTACTGATCATTCTCATTTTGGACACAATCAACAAGAATAGAAAAACAGGAAAAAGAAGAGGAACTTAAGAAAAAAAGGAGAGAGAGAGAGAGAGAGAGAGCATCTGTGAGTTTTCAGAGAATTAAGACGACCCACATGGGTGTTTAGCAGCTTACGATTGGAATATTCATTTCAAGAGAACCTGTTAAAATCACACCTCTCTGTGGTTTTGTCCCCTCCTTTTGTGTTGTTGTGTAGCTTAGGGTGACTCATTTGCATTGGATCATCATTGCAATGGTACTGATGTGGGGGGTTTTGCCCTTCTTCTTTTTCGGTGGGTCGATTGCAGGAGTTACTATCGTTGCACTAGTGCCTCATGCAATGTGAAGAAGCGAGTTGAGCGGTCGGTGACCGACCCGAGCATCGTGGTGACAACCTACGAAGGCCAGCACAACCACATGAGCCCAGTCATGCCCCGGTCGATCCTCGCTGGAGTCACCCCTCCCCCTGCCGGAGCCGCCACCGCCTTCTCCATGCCTGCCATGCCGGGAGCGAGTTTAGCCCAACACCATGCCCATCACTATCAACTACACTCCTATGCCAACAACTGGTCAATGAGCAACAACAATGCGGTGGTTCCAAGTTCGGGGTCAACAAATGCAGCTGTACTTTTGAATAAGAGGCGTTTTTGCAGTCCCGGCCCTTCTAATTTTCTTGCCGACCACGGGCTTCTTCAAGACATGGTCCCCTCTCATGTACTCAAGGAGGAAGAGTAGTAATAGCTGATACGAGATATTGACAAGTGCATACTATTCTTTTCTTTCTTCACTGATATGAATGACTGAAAATGAGAGAGAGAGGGGAAGCGCCGGTGATGGACTCTCCATCTGATCACTTACAGTGTTCATGACATGTATTGTTACGTTGCTCATGCAGAGGTATTTAGGCACTAATCCTGTATTGTGAAGTTCATGGTCTTTTGTTCTTATTCGGCTGTTCTGTTCTGTTCTTCATTAAGATCCCTAAGCTACGGAGCGCAGGGTCGCCTGCCGCTTCATGGCCGGCTCGAGAAATCTCCGGTTTGTGCAGGCCATGCCTCTCGATGTGCACGATGCTCACATATTTCCATCAGAAGAGAGAAGTTCTATGAATGGCAAGACCTCTCACATTAATTCATCCCGATTCCATATCCCTCCTGTGCTCTTGTGTTTGTCGGAGAATCTGCATTTAATTTCGTTCCAAAGCCGGGGATTGGCAGCTGTTTCTCTCTCGCGGTATATAGCATGTTTCTGTAAGAAAACCACTCAATGCTGCGGAAGCTTCTCATCTAAAGTGCATGCGTGTTGCCTTTCTCTTTTTCTCTTTTCTATGTCTTGGAACATAGAATACTATTTATGGCAGACCTAGTGTATAGATATCGAGGATTTGTTGGGGAGGAATAAAGTGCTCTATCGCTTCTCTTGATTCATGCATGGAAGTCCTCAAAGCGGGAAATAAATCAACCACATCCCACCGGCCCACATTGGATTGCTGAGTTTAGTGGCGCCTCTCTTTCGCTTTTCCTTTTGCACCTTCGTGATGCCCTTCTTTTTTTCCGTATTTGGGCTCGCTTCATCTCAACCGTTAGATCACGTTGATCGTATGTAGAGCCCGCAACATTCAATGGCTGAAATGAAGAGGATTTACATACTCTGAGAGCGTGGGATCTTTTCGGCCTTTGAGAGATGATCTCGTTGCTGAAATTTGATGATGGCACCATATCTGTTGAGTGCGCGTGCAAAGGCATAGCCCATGCCGAAGTTTAAAAACCCTTTTTTTTTCTGATGCAGACTCTGACAGGACATCCTAGGTAAATGCAATTTAAGGTACAAGCACCTGATGTGATGATCCTTGCAAATTTGTCTCTTATAAGAATTTAAATTTAAGATATTCGTGGAATGGGATGACGAGCGGCTTGCCAATGACAGTGTTCTTATACAATCGCGTTCAGCTCAGAACATCATTCCATTGAGAAAGTTCAATGCATCCAATAGTCTCATATAAACGCACATCCTCACGTGCTCATTCGCTTCACCTACTAATACACGCACCGCATAATCCCAGTCTTGCATAGATGGCCTACAATAATAATGCACATAACCCAGTCATAATAACATCGCATATAATCATGTCATGGAAGCATTATCTCCAATCCGAACTTGCGCGGCATTGACTTTTCAAGATTTTGTCCGAGATACCGAAGAGAGACATAACAGAGATCAGAAACCAAAAGGAGGCAGGAAAGAAAAGAAAAGAAGAATCTACAACACTATTATTCTACCAACGTCTAGCTAGCTATCTCACAGGGGATTTTCTCCCATGTCGAGGAACCGAAAGTATCCCCTCAAAGTATCCCCCTTCATGTAGTGGAGTAACATCACAATGTCGAATGACTAATTCACCCTTCAGCTTCAATTTCCAACCAATCCCCCATCCGTTTGCCCGTAATCTTTCCATCTGCATAAACATAGAATAGTAGGTGTAGCGAGGAGTTGAGAGCAAGAGCGTACAATTAGACGATTGACTCTCCAAAAGAACGTGCAGATTGAGGGGAAAATAACCTTAAGTTTCAATTATTCTATAATAAAGATAAGTGGCCAAATCAACAAAACCAAAATCTGAAAAATATATATAACTAACGGAACCAAAACGAGTATATTTCTTGTAGCCAACTTGAAAACCCATATTACCTGTTAAATGCAAGTTGGATCACAGATCGAAGCTCCTTCCTAATGTACCTTTTCCTGCAACATAACAGCGGGTTGGAGAGTAAGGAATTTGTCTCCAATTAAGGAAACATAAAAGTCGTTTTGTCAATGAGAAACAGTGCATTGAAAATGACAATCTTTCTTTATTTAGCTGTTTAACAATTGCACCTGGGCCCTTGTCAACAAAAACCATACAAAAATGCCAGAAGATGGTACTCAAACAACATTCCTGGAAAGAAGCACTCATAACAAAGGACATCCATAAATGGGGCCATGTTCAATTCAGATAAAAGAGTTGCATCAATTATATATCAAGACAAGAGCAACTCCCAATTGCAACTACAACAAAATAAGATGTTCTTGAGTTGGAAGATCAAGTAAAAATGTTCCACAAACCAGGGCAGGTGCATGAAGTTTCAGTTCCTGAGAAAGGAGAGTATTCTGATGCGATGGGGATTGTCCTAGAGCAATTTGTTGGATAGAACAATCGGGCGCGATCGTAGTAAAACCTTTGTCATCACTTTGCTCCTTTCGCCTCTTCTCCAATTCTTGCTCATATCTTGCAAACTCATCTGGCTTATCCCACTGCAGCCAACTTAAACAAATACGAATCACCTCCACTGCAAGAACTCAAACTATGAGCAGTCACTGCTCAGGGACATAATACTTACTGTGCTTTCCAATGAAACACAATTATAGTAGTATTTGTTTCCATCAGGGCAGACATGTTGACTCCAATCACACTCTAAATCTTCCATCTCAATAAATGCAGGAGACAAACCGGAAGTGCTTGGAACTGCCTGAGGATTGTCTCTAGACCGAGGAGACTGAGAAGACAGTAGAACAAACTAGATAATAAAGATCTGAACAAAAGAAATGAACAACAAGGATACAATTTACTGTATAATAGTAACAGCAGCAGATAAATTCCCATGAACAATATAGTATAATAGATGCTTTCAGCAGCTAAACAGTACCTCCTGCCTGATACTTTGGAAACTATGCCGCTGCTCGGAATTTTGAGTTGATTGCGGGAGCACATGAGGCTGCTTCTGTGCCTGGGGGGCAGATGGTTGTGATGACCCAGTAACCTCTGGAATTTGTGCTGTCTGCACATACTTTTGAGATATATCTGAAGATGCCGGCTGTGCCATAGGAAAAGGATTTTGCATCATGCCGTCATCTGCAGTACCTCGGTCTACAATCTGAGAAACAGCTACCGGCTGTGAATGTGTGGAAATCTGCTGCTTGGTAATTGGGGCGCTAGGAGCTACAGATCCTCCAGTTGGCTCACCAAAATTCCGTGTGGGCCTATGAGTAATGGGCCAACAAATTTGAATAGTTCTCATAAAGAAGGGACAAGAGAGGAAGGAGAAGTGTTAATGGCAACCAGCGCCTGATCAGCAACTGTTCCTTGGTCATGGTAGAAACAACCTAGATCTATTCTGCTGTAATCTGATTTAAGAAAAAACTAAAAGGAAGAGAAAATGAAATACATCAAGTTTCAGGAACCCATAGAGTAATTTCCCTTCCTGAATCCTGCCGCACCAAGTAATTTATCCATGCATAAATCACAGATGACATGAGCAAAACTGTTAGTTCCTACGTACAATAAGACCTTGGTACCACTTAGGTCCCAATGTAAGCCTCAAATTGTCTTAGTAGGAAAGGAACGCAATAAATTTAATACTTTGCAAAACAGCTAGACCATGTCATTCAGCTTATGTATATTGAAAGGCATTAGCAGATATTTCAAGGTAAATCAGTGACAGAAGTTATTGACTACAGAAGTTGAAAGAGACTCAACAATCTCTTTGCATCAATTCCGAAGGGTATTAAACAAAGATTTTGGTGCCACATATTGAGAACTAGTCAAATGCCAAACAGAAATTCCAGAAAAGAGTTTGAAAGAAGAAATACCTTAGTTCTCCATTCCGAGGCTTCTTAGGATCCGCAAAACGAACAATTAATGGCAGCTCGCAACCCTGGAGCAAACAGATGGAGAAAGTAGTTAATCAACATCCACAAAGCAGGAAGCAGAGAACATGGAAGTTGATCGGAATCTTACTCTCATAGTAAAATTCCCACTCAATGCTTTAATTGCAGCCAGTGCCATGTCCCTATGAGAGTACTTAACAAATGCACAACCTTCAGACAAACAAAAGAAAGGTGAGGAAAAATATGGAGAGAACAAAAAGAAGAAGAGAATGTGTCACGAAACACAAGTTTGTGTAGAAGAAAGAGGAGCACCAGTAATGAGGAGGAACCCAATTCAAATGAGAAAGTGTATGAGGTTATGAGTCTTGAGTACAAACCATTCCATTTAAGAAGACAATTAAAAAAATGTGGATGACTCGAGTAAGATGGAAATGGTGTTTACTTCATAAGTTCAGTGGAAGGCAAATCTAAGAGTAGTCATCAAATGGTAACGTGTGGAGTCTATACAATGAAACTACCAATAAGAAGACAAATCTTAGACGAATGTATCCACGCCCAGGATACCTCACGTGCTCGTGCCAATTAAAAAGGGACTGTTTAAAAGGTCAAAGACATACCACGGCTATGCTTCAGTTCATCACGTACTATGTAGACCTCTTCAACAACACCATAAGGGGCAAATATCTAAAACAGAAAAAGTTCCTTAGATAGCGTACAGGAAATAAAACTGGGTAAGAAAAATCTAATTTCTCAACCACAAGTGCAACTTATCCAGTCCAATAATGATAGCATCTGTCCTGTCCTCTGCATATGCATAACACTAGCAGAAATGAGGTGGAGCACTAACAACATCCTACATAGAGCAATTTCGGAAGGACATGTTCATGCACGTCAATACCAAAAGTCTTAAGAGGATGAGGGCTCTTTCCTGGCTAGTTCCTTTCTTTCTTCTTTAGAATAATAATTTCTTTGATCAGTTTTTTCTATTCGAAGTAGAGTTCAACTCCCATCCTAGTTCTGTCCTATTTCTGTCTGAAGTAGGTTCCCTAATTTGCTGCTTCGACTTGGATTAGGAGTTCAACAGAGTGTATTCATGGTTGTAATTCTCCCCCTACACTTTGTCATGCAGTAAGCTAAACTTAAAACAGTCTTTGCTTTTATATCACACGTAGTAATTCTAGTCTATATTTGATAATTGCAAAGCCTTAGGTCTGATGCTTGAGAAGCTTCAGACATAATGCCTCAAGAAATTTACCCTACATGTGTGTCCGTCACAGCAAGTTCCCTTCAAATATAGATCTGACTTGAGCTCACTGTTTAGACACACCATCCTATGTCAACATTAGCATGATCTCCACACTACATGGGCGCTATGTACATCCAACATTACTATGAGTCATCTGACATGAAAATGCTCTAAAGGCCTCCACCTTGCAGTTCAGTGTCGAGGTGTCAAAACAAAAAGTCAATTATTTAATGTTTCTTGCCTAAAATTGGCCACTCAACCCGTGCACACGATCTATCTGCAATACTGATAGGGGTAACCACCCAAGTAGATACTTTTAAACAGAACACAACACCTGTATTCATAGATATGTATGTCCTCCATATTCTAAGGACAAGTGCGCTGTAGATAATTATGAAGAAAAAATGAAGCAGAATACAAGCTATCTGTCCAAGCCAAATGAAACGGCGATTCTCAATAGGTCCAGAGCATACTTCTTCAATTTCTAATTTTGAAGCTTGTTTGTTCAGACCTCCAACATATAACTTATCCACAACATGCCCTGATAATCAATCACAAAACAAAAGAATCATAATAAAGAAAAGAATTTATTAGCAGTAAACACATGTCTCAGCCAAAAAACAATAATCATTCTTCCTAAGTTGGTGAGCATATTAATCCAATTTGCATGAGATTAAAGACAAAGGCAGATATAAGAGAACTGTCTAATATACCAAAGGTTGAAAAAGGAAAAATCATGGTTCCGACCATAATAATAAAGTGAATGGATCCCCTAAGAATCCCTTCAATCTCTTCGCCCACCTAGTAAAAATATAACTTTAGCACTTTCCTCTTCCTAAGAGAAGAAAAAGAAACAAAGCTGAGCCATATCGTTTACTCTGTTGCACTCATGATCACGAACAATATCTGGTTAATTACAGAAACTAAATGACATAAATCACTGACCATTTTCTGTCCACTTCACACTAAATACATTTCCAAAAGCTGAAGGGGTGATGACTCGTTTCAGGAGAAAAGATTAAAGATAGACTTCTTAAATTAGTTATCCTTCTTAGAATACATGCCTGACAAATAAACTTCCTTAAAAGCAGCAAAGCCAAGGCATTATTGTTCAATCTCGTGCACTCATGATCACGAAGAACATCTGATTAATTACCGAAACTAAATGACAACTGACAATTTTCTGGTCCACCTGACACTAGGTAAGTTTCCAAAAGCTTAAGGGGTGATGACTTGGTTAGGGAGAAATGATAAAAGATAGACTTCTTTGAGTACTCACCTTCTTAGGACACATGCCTGACAAATAAATTTCCTTGTAGTATGTAAGAAATGAGATCCTACAGAAATGCAGTGCCAAACGGATAATTCCATAACTTACCAAGGCGTTCTCGCTCCCCATCTGCATGTCTGACTTTAATAGGAGGAAACGGTTGAGGCACTATCATGTAAAATTGTAGAAGAAAACAAGTGAGATCCCACAGAAATGCAGTGCCAAAGGAATAATTCCACAACTTACCAACGCGCTCTCGCTCCCCATCTGCATATCTAACTTTAACTGCAGATCCTTCCTAAGATTAATAATTTGTAATGCTCAGTAGAATATTCATTAAACACAAGTACAAAATGCTAAGGACAAGGGAGAAAGCCATGTGCTTACCCCAGGGAAAGTGTATTTGTTATTTAAGGCTATAATAGCCCTGTCAGCTTCCTCTAATGTAGCATATTTCACAAAGCAGCTTCCTGCAGAAGTAAAATTGATTACGACCATTTAATGAGAGGGAAACTAGAACTAGGGGAAATAAACCATCTCGGCATGAAATGATAGTTTAAGATTGCAAGAGAGCAGGCACCTTAAAAAATTACTAAATCCAATCACTAACACAAGCAAACTGAACAAGTGAGAGATAACCCACATACACATCAAATGAGCATAACAAAAACTGGAAAATGCTACCAAAATTTTTAATTACTTCCTTTCCAGCACCGATGTTTATGAGCAGCACAGTAGCTCCAAGGGGAACATGCCATGATTAATTATCAAAGAAACTCCATTAATTGACCAACCACCAAATTCAGAAGACAGTTGGAACCCATCCAAAGGTAAAAAAAAAAAAAAAAGAGTTTTAAATTGCTCTCTTCAGTGTACAAAAAAAAAGCTATGGTACATTAGCCAGTTTAATTGTTTTAACTGTTTCTACGATCACCAACACCATCCAATTATTTATTCTAGACAAGTAATTGCACTGTCATATCTATTGTTTAGAAAAATAGATCCTCACTGCATTGTGATAAAATACCAAACAAGTGATGACTCTGCACATGACAGATTCCTTCTTCATAGAAGGTCCCAAGCTTGTGCAAAAGACAAAAACAGTGCATTAGGCAACAAATGACCACTACTTCTCATGGTGTAAAACGATCCCTGAATGGACTCCACCTAGGAAAAAAATTGGTGGATGTTGTTGTACTATTAAATAATTATGGATATCTAGACCCAAAAATTAACAGGCAACACCTATTACTAATTGGGTTATACCCAAACTCTGCTTTTTTTTCTTTTTTTAAGATAAATTCCACCAAGTCAATGTATAACAACAAAATAATGTCATGATTATCATTTCCAAACTTTTTTTTGTGCATTATGTGATCTGCTGTGCATGCTTGAAACATGCATAAGTGAATAATGCGTTCCTCACCCTATGTTTTGAAGCAAGTCTCCAGCAACTGATCTTGAATTATGAAAATAAGTGATATGACATAGCAACATCCAACTTTCCCTCGTCAAGATACTTTAAATTGAGAAACAAGTTCAGCATGAGTTCATTAAAATTGAAGAGTTTTGTTGGGTCTAGCATAGCTAGTAGCTATTTAACAACAATTAAAATCAACTTGTCAATATCATTCAGATTTTGCACTGGATGAACTAGCATGTAAAGTCCATAACAAACAATTTCCAATCTCCTCAATATTTGGAAAGGCTCTGGGAGAAGAACACCTCTTAGATTAATAAATGAAATTTCTTCAACCAAATATGCCTCTGAAAGGTCAACTCAGGTAATGCAGAAACATGAAAAAAAACTCAGAAATTCTAAAAAAAAAGGACACATTAACTCAGTACCTTGCTGTTGGCCAGTCCTCTTATCCCGGAGCAGAACAACCTCAACAACATGCCCATATTGCTCAAACAGGGGTTGGATCTAACATGAAACCATATCCGTCAATTGCATGGAAACAGCGGGAAACATGCACTGATTACATAAGCAAGCTGAAGAAAGAGAAGCCAAAAGCATTCTTGAAATGGACTAATGAGTTCAAAGTGCATAAATCTTGCCTGGGTTCTAGGAAAGTTGCTTTAGAAATAGTCAAAAAGGAAAAATATCAGAACTTTCATCTTCAATCATTTCAAGAAGACAGAACAGCTCCTTCCATGCATATTTGGTTGTTATGAACTCCCATATGTCGATGACTTGTTGAACACACGTTTACTTATGAATGACAGCGTGCGTGTTAAATAACACTGTTTAGGTACTATGCAAAGACATATGTCTATACACCAGACCATATTTAGCTAGCGCATACAAGTGTCGGAACATCGATCTTGTAACATTGAAAGGGGCAACGGCACTCACACTAGTAAATCAAACCAATGACAAGAAGAAAAGCAAACGAGTCCCCATTCCATTTCCGATCATACATGCAACTGAAGTTGTGCATCCCCCAAATGGTCAAATTGACTTACATCTTCTCGAACAGCCGTTCTTGGTACTTCTGCGACGTAAAGCTTGGCCAAACCCATAGCATCGGTGCGCCCTAAACGAGAAACAAAACCAATTTATCGCCATAACCTCCACTTCAAAATCAGGAGAAACAGCAGCACACGACTTATCCAGGAAAAATCAGACCGACCTTGCATTCACTCCACAACCGTAGTATCACTCAAGCAACGACGACCGCGCAGCAAAACGGGATAAAAAGCCAAACGCCGAGACAATCCAATCACTCGAGACAGTGAAAATACCTCTCTTGCGGCCGCTGAAAGGCATGGGGCCGCCGTAGCCGCCGCCGCCGTTGTCGGGAGGATGGAACCCCCCGCCGCCGCCGCCGCCGCCGTAGAAGGGGCCGTCGAAATCGCCGGGCACGTGGTGGGGGTGGTGCTGGGGCTGGCCGTAGTGGAGGTCGAAGTCGGGGTCGGGGCCGTCGTAGGGCGGCGGGTGGGGATGGTGGTCGGGATAGTCATCGTAGAACTGCTGCGGCGGCGGCGGCGGGTGGTGGGGCGGCGGCGGGTGGTGGTGGTGGTGGGGGTAGGGGAAGTCGTCGGAGGGGTAGTGGCGGGGGCGGTGGTAGGGGTCGCCGTCGTAGTCGCCTCCGTGCCTGTCCATGCTTCACTGCTCCGATCGAAGCGGAGGAAGGAAGAGAAGAAAAACGCAAAACCCTAATTCTTTGGATTTGGCGGAAATCGGTCGTCGCCGTCGCCGTCGCCGTCGATTCTGAGGAATATTCCGGCGTCCACGTGGCGACGTCGACGGATAGGATTGGAATTTGACGGAATGCAAGGGAGGCTTATAAAGAGCCGGTATATCTCCAATCTTGAAATTCCATTTACGGCGGACTTACTATTTGGTTGACCAAAGAGTTGAAAATGTGTAGCGCTTAATTGAGACTTAAGTACTGAGGGTAGAAAACGTCTAGGACTTACTGTGGTTAGTGCGGGCTAAGGCGCCGGCCGCAGCAGGCTTGTCATTCTCCAATGTTGGTAGCAAGAATGTCCCCCAATGGTCCGGGGACAAGCCTCACAAACACTGGCCATGTAAACGACTCCATCCAGTGAGATCATGGAGCGATGATGGTATTCGGCGCTCGATGATTTATGAGCTTTCGAAAGATGAAATAGACACGAGTCTGAATGAATAATAGTTCACCCGATTTGGGAGAGCTTGTTGATTTGATCCCGTAGAATCTGACCTATTTTTCTCATTGAGCGAAGGGTGCGAAAGATTAATTTTTCGATTAAAAGTATACTATTCGAGCGAAATCTTCATAGTTGGCTGCTGGAACTCTTGGACTAAACACGAATGCCTAGTGGGTTGAAGGCGAAGTGATAGGTTCAGTGGCTGGCACGTGCCGTAATTCCATCGGAGCTCTAGTTATCGAATTCACTGAAACTATCTAGGCTAGATTCGCTTTGGCCACCGAAGATCTAGCAATCGAGGGTCTATTTGACAACTTGCTAAACAGTGAAAACTTCTGTTATTTTGTTCTCAGGAATAGATTTGGAACATAAATCTGTTCAATAAATTTTTTGTTCTCAGGAATAGATTTAGAGTAGAATCGAAAGTAAAAAAAAAAAAAAATTATTTTTTATTTTCATAAATAATTCCATAATCAAATCAACTTGTTTTTTCTATTTTCTCTTCTTCCTTCTCTTTCTTCTTCAACCGCCGCCACTGCTACCGCCCTCCACTGTCGTCATTCGCTGCCACTACCCACAGTTGTTGTTCACTAGTGACTGGTTTGGTGAGCTCATTGGTGGCTAGGCAAGCCTCGCTTGCGTTTCCCCCTGCCACTAGTGAGGCTTGGCCGACGAGACATGGCCTTGCCAAGGGCCGGCGACACTCTAGTGAGGTCGCCAGTCATCCCAAGGCCAACGACCGGCAACCTAGAAGAAGAAGAAGAAGCAGAAGAAGAAGAAGAAGAAGAAGGAGGAAGAAGGAGGAGAAGGAGGAGGATGAGGAGGAGTAGAAGAAGAAGAAGGAGAAGGAGAAGAAGCAGAAGGAGAAGGAGGAGAAGGACTAGCAAAAGGAGCAGCAGAAAAAGGAGGAGGAGGAGCAAAAGGAGCAGAAGAAGGAGGAGGAGCAGCAAAAGAATGGTACTAAACTAATTCTACTTCAAGAATAAAAATTTTAGACAGTTATCAAACGGTTTAAAATACTTAAAAATTGTTCTCGGGAACAAAATAAAAAAGAACAATTTTTTTATTAGAAATTGTTTTCGGAAACATAATGGTTATCAAACGAGCACGCGCTAATGCCACCCTTTGTTGCCGTCGTCCGCTGCCACTAACCCACAGTCGTCAATCGCTAGTGACCGGTTCGGCAAGCTTGTTGGTGGCCAAGCGAGCCTTGCTTGCGCCTTCTTCTGCCATCGATGAGGCTTGGTCGACGAGGCACGGTTTTGCTGAGGGTCGGCGACGCTCTAGTGAGGTCGCTAGTCATCCCAAGGCCAACGACCAACAACCTTGAAGAAGAAGAAATAAATTATGTAAAAATTAAAAGAAAATGATTTAGATGAGAAATTTTGGAAATGGTAATAAACGCAATTTTATTCCTAGCATAAAAATTTTAGATAGTTACCAAATGGTTTAAAATACTTAAAAATTATTTTTGGAAACAATATAAAAAATAATAATTTTTTATCAGAAATTGTTCTCGAAAACATAATAGTTATCAAACGCGGCCCTACCATGCCTTGTAGTACTTGCTCGAAAAAGTAGATCCATCATTGCCGAAAGATCCCAAGTGAGAGGTCGAGACAGACTGTGGCGGAGATACTAATGGGCAAATATTAATGGATAGAGAAGAAAGCCCACGGGCCTTGGCTCCTATTATGGAATGTTGCAAGGTATTGGCCTAACTGAAGTATGTTATAGTAACTCAGGCGTTGTTTGGTAGTCGGCCAAATATTGATTATTTATAATTTATTTATTTATTTTGGAGAACTAAAAAAAGAAGAAAGATACGTTTGATAATGTTAGCTATTTTTTTTATTTCTAAAAATATATTTGAAGCATAATCAAGAATCGAGCAATTTTCTTTTCTTCTTTTCCTTTTTTTTCTTACTCAAGCTAGTCACCATCCTTGGCGATGGTCGGCGACCTTGTTGGAGCCTTCCCGGTGATTGGGCAAGGCCGAGCCACCCCAGGGGCTAGCAAGGCTCCCCCGAGGCTGACGATCAGCTAAAGGAAGAAGAGGAAGAAAAGGAAAAAAGAAAAGAGAAAAAGAGAAAAATGTAATAAAATTATTTTAAAAATTAAAAAGAAATTCTAAGTAACGAAAAAATTTGAGGATCGTGCTAAACGTATTTTTATTCTGAAAGTAAAAATTTTGTGCATTTACAAAATATTTCGAATGTTCAGAAACTTGTCTTGAGAATAGAAATGAAAAAACTATTTCCGAACATAAATTATTTCTAAAAATAGAATGGCTACCAAGTAGATCATTCTTACTCTTGTGATACTAATTCTCTTGCTTACTGAGTCACCACAACCCATTGAAGAAATTCTCTCCCCGATTGAATTACTAGCCCCTCGAGGCCTCTTTAGGATATCCTTTATTCATAAACTATTATGTTTTGCTCTGGAACTACTCGAGAATGAATGAATGCATTGTTTTGGAACAAAAAGGCCAAAAAGAAAGAAATCTTAGCCTTAAATTGAAGGGTGAGGTTCAAATGAGGAATTGAATAGACTATAGGTTCAAGACCATTTCCTGAGAGAAGAATTGTATTCATATTTGAAGAGTTGAGATACTTCAGAGGAAAAAAATAACAAAAATGCAACTAAATAAAATAAAAATAATTTTACTTAAGGCTTCACCTAACAAGTGAATTTTACTTCAAACCTCACCCCCTCTTTCCTCTCTCTTTTTTTCTCCCCCACGTCGCCAAGGGATCCCATAAACCTGTTTCAACCTAGGATATTAAGCTCATAATTCTATATAAGATTGAATGTTATCAATTTCGATAGGTAGACTGTATAACACAATGCAAGCAAAAATTCCTAAATTCCTGGAGATATGGTACAACATAAGTTCTCATGCTCACATATCCACCATTCAAGTCTCCAACAATTATTCAGACTGTCCCTCTTTCTCTTCAAATATGAAATTGACAGGATCCGTGTTGACATAGGGAAGATTGCTTTCCTTAATCCTTGTCTTTGGCTAAGCACATATTGCCCGTTTAGTGCATTCTTTTTTTCCAATTTGTGGTTCATTTGATAGATATCAAGTAAAAGCAAGCGTCGTGCTTGCGGAGCTCATTTTGCAATGGCCTTCACATATGATACACATGGCGTATTTGCATAATAAGGCAAGACCTGCAACCAACGCTACTACCTTGGGGCGGTTGCTAGGGCCTATGTAGCACCGACACGCGACACGACACGAGTGTCCGACACGACACGTCGACACATCATTTCTCAAAAATTGAAAATTCCGACACGTTGTGACACGTTATATATTAAATGAATATTTTTATTTTTAAATTTAAATAATTTCAAAAAAGAACCTAGAATGAATTTACACTAATCATTCAACATGTAGTATTTTTATTTTTCGCCCTCCCAAATAAATCGAAAATAAAAAGTCCCCCTCCCCTTCCCTCCCCCTTCTCCCCCAAAAAAATCGAAAATAAAAAATCCCCCTAAAAAATCCCTCCCTCGTATCCTCCATCACCCCCAAATCTTCCCCCACCCCCAAATCTTTTCCCCTTTTCTTTCCCTGACAGACATCAGCCGGTCACTTCCCCCACCCTCCCGTCACTTCCCCCTCCCTCCAACACGCAAGTCTCTTTTTTTGTAATTCTTTGAGTTCGCTTCTCAAAACCCTAGCATGCCCTCTTCTTCTCCTTCTCCTTGCCACACAACACAAGCACTCAGAGGCTTTCTCTCACAACTTTCTCTCTAATTCGGCCGAGCCGCAGGTTGAGATAGGAAGAAGGAGAGCCACACCACCGCCACTACCGCCACCACAGTGACCGAGAAGGAGAAGCACCGCCGCCCGGAAGATGAGTTGAAGAAGCAAAAGCCAGAAGAAGTGGCGGGGATATACTTCCGCCTTGAGGGACTTTTGCTTGAGGAGGGCTGGTTCTACTCGCCGTGGCGGACTGGCCGTCGCTCGGAAGCCTCATCTCTGTTCCCTCGCCCTCGCCTCTACCCTCTGTCTTCCCGACACGCGAGTCCAAACGTGTCGAGCAAAAGTTGACCGCGTGTCGAATTTTTCGACACGCGTTGACCGCGTGTCCGACCGTGTCCGAGCGTGTCCGACACGCTCCGACACGTGTCGGACATGACACGGAAGCACGGACAACCATAGGCTAGGGCCGGCATCGTCGCGACACCTCTTCTCTTGTCAAATGAGTAGAACAGGAACGAAAAGGAAATGAGGGGAAGACAGAGATGCAAGTGAGCTTATAGATGGAAAAAAGTACTAAAAAATAGTCTTAAATTTTTTGCATTTATACCAATTTAGTCTTAAACCTTTTTTTGGTGCCAATTTAATCCTAAATCTTTTTACTCAGTATCATTTAAGTCATTTCTGACTAATTTTGACTGGATTTTACTAACTAAGTGCTAGCCGGCTAAGTTGTCACGATTGGCGCTGATGTTGATTACTTTTAATAATATTTTGATATTTTTGAATTTTTGAATTTTTATTTTCTTTTTCTTTTTTCTTTATTCCTTCTTTGCCTTCTTCCTCCAGCCGATCGCCGGACCTCGACGACTGGCTAAAGGTGACGACTAGCAAGCCTGGAGCCCTCGCCTGTGGCCGCGAGGGCGGCCTCGCATTGGCTAGCGAAGGTTAAGCCTCGTTGGTCATGGGTGAGGCTGGTTGACCTCATTAATGGCCTCGAGGTTGGCCTCATGTTAGGTGGTGAGGCTCGCCTTGCACCCATTGGCGAGGGCTCAAGCCTCATCACGGTCGTCTCGACCGGGTCGTCAAGGTCCAACGACTAGCTGAAGGAAGGAGGAGAAGAAGAAAAAGAAAAAGAAAATAAAAATTTCAAAAATATTAAAATATTATTAAAAATATTCACGTTAGTGCCAATTGTATCACGTCGCCTAGCAAGTGCCCGATCAGCAAAATAGGGCCAAAATTAACTAAAAAGGACTAAATTGGCATCAAATAAAAAGTTTTAGGATTAAATTAACACCAAAAAAATATTTATAATTAAATTGGTATAAATATAAAATATTTAAATTTTTTTAACGCTTTTCCTATTTATAGACACGTCAATAAAACGAGGTAATATTCATTATTTTTTATGGGGGAAAATTGATATTTGTAGTGTCACATCATAGATGTGACACTTATTTGATTTCATAATTTTTCAAAAGCGTTCACTTGATTGATTTTTTTTTTTTTTTTGACCCGTGAACTCCGCACGGCCGGAAGCGGGAGTAAACCACCAGGGCGACACGTGCTAGCCACCACACACGTGCCACTGGGTAAGTCACCCCGCGACGCGACGCGCTGGGGTTTCGAACCCCCCCTTCGTGTGGAGGAGTAGGCGCAAAGCCAACTGCGCCACCCAGGTGGGTGGTTTACTTGAGTGATGTTGATGATTATGCTTATTTGAAAATCTTGCACGGCATTAATTAAATACAAAATTATCCGGCATGGTTTGCCGACGAAATAACGTCACCAAAAATGTATAGAGCACCACCGTTTGAGCCATTTCTGCACCCTTAATTGATGAGTTGGGGCTGAATTAGGTTCCAATCGAAAATGACCCTATTTTCATTTGCGAATCAAAAATATTACAGGTCGATGAGAAGTTGCTTTCGAAAACTCTAGACCCCATCCTCGTGCTTCGTTATTTTATGTCTGAACCTTTTGCTTTTTGACCACCTCGATCGAACACATACAAATGGGTTCTCTCATTCCAACATCGGTTTCCAAAATACATGGTAAGAAGAAGCAACAAAGGACGCACGAGCTTCTTTCTTGATAATTTTGGAATCACTAAATCGAATGCGTGCACGACAGGGTCGTCAATTAGGTGCCATGACATCGACGCGGTGTTTGTTTCCGGCGACATCCGTCGTCGGCTCTCCACCACCTTCTCGCCCCCCGCAACTACTACTTCTGTCACGGCAATGCCCAACACGACCGCCTCCTCCAAAGAGCGATGTTACTCAGCCCCCAAGTTGCAGCTTCGCCCACATCATCGGCCCTTTCAAACTGGGGCAAAGGAAAGTGCTCAAATTACTACGTCGCACACGGTTCTAATGACGTCGTTTTCTTAACTAATCACATCGGATGATTTTACTGTTGGAAATTTCCTATAATATGGGCTTACATTAATTAATTGATTTCCTATTTTAAATAATCGGGTTAATGGATATTCCAATATTTGTTGAACCCTACAAAGTGATCCGATCAAATTGGGTATTGGCATCTATTGATAACGGGCCTAGTTGAGCAAAGCAAAGTGTATGCAATTATGTTTAATCGAAGCCCGTAATGGGAAGGGCCCGGGTTGACACGCCGTTGAATGATTTCTTTATAGGATTTCTTCAGGTCCCCTCTCTAGCCTATAAATAGGATAGGTTATACCTATCAGTTGTTTTGTCTCATTGAAAGCCGCTATATTGAAATAGGTCATAGAGAGGAAGATCTGGCATTTCGATAGATCCCTGATTATCAGAGTGATATATTTTTCTTCACTTGAAGCGATGGCTCAAATAGGTACGCTTTAATTCCGCTGTATTTAGTGATATCGGTGTTTTACAATCATATATGGATCCGTTTTTTCTTGATTGATTAGTTGTTTATGTAAATAATATTCTACATTTACAATAAACTCATGCCATGTAAGATTTATCAATGAAGAACTTTCGCCCATGTGTTTTAAGTGAACTATTTAGATAACATTAAAGTGAGCGTCATGTAAAAAAGATAGATTGATTTAGAGCTTGCTGTTATATATATAATGTGATCCCATATTTTCAAACTCACATTTTCTCTTTAAAGTAACGGTTATTCCACATCTAATTTTTCTATGCTTTGTACCTTTTCGTGACAATCAGCCATTTGGGTAATCACTTTGATGGGAGACGGTATATAAAAAGAACGATCGTTCATTTCTTAAGAGTAATCACAAGGCCTTACAAAATATACCATCGTATGAGAGGGGATTGAATTAGTAAAGTGTGTCCGTAATTTCCTCGAATCTCCGTGAATTTCCTACGAACAATGGTCGGGGGTTTGTTTATATTTGATCTTGTTTTTCCACATATGATTTCTATGTCTAACACATGTTTGGTAACTATCCCATTTTTCTATTTTTATGTTTTTTGGTTACCTGAAACAGAGAAAGAACAAATATTTATTTGGTAACTTCAATTGAACAGATATTCGTTTGATAACTTCAACTAATTTTTGTATTCCCCAAAATATAAAAGTAGCCATGGAATAAATTTCAAATAGAAACAAGAAAAAAAAATCTAGTACTTTATTCCCAGAAATAGAAACAGAAAAAAATAATTTTTAAACATAAATTGTTATCAGAAATAGAAAGGTTACGAAACCTACCTTTATCAGGGCATATCTAATAACTGACTAAAATTTCTATTCTTTTATTTAGTGGAAAAAAAAGGAACAAAACATTATTTAGTAAAGTTTTTGTTCCCCATAACAAATTTATTCAAAATAATATATTTGAAATAGAATCAAAAAGCAAAAAATAAGTTGTATTTTTGTTCCTGAAAACAACTCAAGAATCAATCTCAAATCATTTTTTTTTTCTCTTTCTTTTTTTTTTCCCTCTAGTCATAGAGTCGCTTACCATGAATATTGGCCAACGACCTCACCGAAACCTCACTGTGGGTAAGGCTAGGCCTTGCCTTGGCTGGGGAGGCTCCCTCAAGGCTAGCAAGGTTATTGGCCCTCGTTTGGCCAATTATTAGCCATGGCCAAAGCTGGCAATCGACTATAAGAAAGAGAAGAAGAGAGAATAATGTAATACAATTATTAACAAATAAAAAAAAGTAAGGTAATCCTATTATTAAAAAATTTAAAAAATTCTAAATCACAAAAAAAAAAAAAAATTGATAGTTGTCGCAATCAAATTTCGGGTGAGCCGCCTAAAATTTAGCTCATGGATTACTAATTCGGCTCTCCCAAGTCCAAGTCCATATCAATTTGCGACTTAGGTTCAAATTTTTAACATGCAAATGATTTTTTTAATTAAAAGTCGCTACTAATGTATTTTTGATGGGTTGATTTGTAAAGTTTATTTCTACAAATCGGAGATTATGAATTCGGAGACTTGATTATGCTAAATTTCTTTAACACCCTTTCGGTACATGTCTTTTTTATTTTGAAAAAATTTTGCTGGCAAATCGGAATAGCGACAGTGTGAGCAACGGCGACGGCGTAGGGGCTTAGTGGCGCGGTGCCGGTGCTAGGTCACAGGTGGAAGGCCCGGGGTGGGGGGAGCGCCTGCACGAAGAAGACAATGAGCAACCCCCTCCGATTTCTGCTATGTTTTTTCCCTTTTCTTTTGTTTTTCTTGCTGCTCACGTCCCCTCACCCTTCTGCTGACTTTTTCTCTCTCTCTCTGCAGAAGCAAAAGCTTCTCTCTGTTGACTTTTCTCCTCTTCCCAAAAAGCTTTTCTCTTTTGTTTTTATTTTCTTTTTCAGAGGAACGAACGGAGAAGCCTTAAGCTTTTCTTCTCTTTTTTTCGTATTGAATTTTTTCTTGACCTAGAAAGCCAAGAGAAGCCGCCTTCGACATGAAAACTAAAAATCCCCTCAATGTGGCCAAGTATTTCTATAGTGTGGCTCTTCAAAACTTTACGTGAACAACCTTTTTATAGGCCAAACGAACGTAATCTTTGTGAAATATCTCATCTCTTTTCAATATGCACGAAGATCGTCTATAATCCCTTGAACGTAATATTTCTTTGCAAAAATGAATATTCTCCACCTATTTTCAAAATTGCAATAGGACTTCTTCAAATTTGAAATTACACGAAGATGGGTCCGTAAAATCTCATTGATGATATGAGTTTGGGCTAATTTGCTCACTTTGCGGGCTTGCCAAATTAAAGTTTAAAACCACCAAGTCGAACTCATCCATCACCAGTCCTATGTAAATGCAAATTAAAAATAAATGCATATAAAATTATATGCTATACAATTAATTATTTTTTTTTGTAGGGATTAAAATTAATCCCTGATTTTTTAAAGCGATAAATGACTAAATGGGTTGTCAAAATTTAAGTGTTAATGATAGTCATATCAAACGCATTTTTATTTTGAGAATATAAATTTTATATGGTTATCAAACGCTTTCGAATGCTCGAAACTCGTCTAGGGATCATAATCGAAAAAAATATTTCTAAATAGAAATTATTGTCGAGAACAGAATGATTACCAAACTCATTTTTAGAGCACGAACGATAACTATTATATTTCTATTCCAAAAATATTTTTTATTCAAAAACAAGTTTGAAACATAAATCCGTTTAATAACATAATTTCATTTTTTTAATTATGGAATAATTTTTAGTTCGAAATAAGTTTAGAAGAAAAATAAGAAGTAAATAGTTTCTACTTCTCTATTTCTAAAAAAAGAAATGAAAAATAAAAATTCTTCTCATTACTTGTTTTCACTACTAGCCAATCGCCAGTCCCTACCATTAGTCTTCGTATCGTCATCTGTCGCGGTACCACTCATCACCCGTGATTCGTCACCGTCTAAAATGGAGAAATTTGTGTTATTAAGTAACGAATTTTTATTTCGAAAATATAATTTTGATATCGTCATCAAATACATACTTTTGTTCAAAAACTCATTCAGAAATAAAATTAAATTTCTAATTCCAAAAATTAATTTCTGATTAGAATAATTATCCCACCAAGCTGAGGGGGAAAGATAATAAACTATAAAATTTGCGAAACGGCGACTCCTCGATAATTCTGGTCCATTGCCAGTCGTATTTCTGCGCCGTGCCCTAGCCTCCCTCCCTCCCTCCGTCTCTCTCTCTCTTTCCATCCCCTCCCTCCTCCTCCTCCTCCCTTCTAGGGTTTTCGCTCCACCTCTAGGGCTTTAATAATACCCCGCGGGACCGCCGGATTCCGCCAATCCAGCTCCGACCGGGCCGGCGGCGCCACCCGCCCCCCCATAACCCACCAACCATAGCTCCCTCGTTAAGGGCTGTCCCCCCGGGGTTCCGCGATTGATGGGAACGGAGAGGAAGAGGAAGGTGAGCCTGTTCGACGTGGTGGACGAGACGTCGGTCTCCGCCAAGATCACGAAGTCGAACGGCGTCATGGCCGGCGGCAACGGCAACGCGAGCAGCTTGATAAATCGATGGAATGGGAGGGTCTACTCGCAGCGGTACTACGAGATACTGGAGAAGCGGCGGACTTTGCCCGTCTGGCACCAGAAGGAGGAGTTCTTGGAGGCGCTGAAGAACAACCAGACGTTGATCCTGGTCGGCGAGACGGGGAGCGGTAAAACTACTCAGGTTAGTTCGGTCGGGCGTGCTTCGGTTGTGTTTCCGTTCTTATATGTGGTTCTTTTTTTGTGTGTGGGGATGAGGGGAAATCAAATTGGTAGATAGACGAGTGGGATTTCGCTTTTGGGTGTCTTGTGGGTGGGGGCGTGCTGGATTCAGGGTCCCCTCTTGTGAATTTATTCTGGTGAAGTCGATTCATTTAGAAGCAGGTTTCGAAAGTATGGTCTGTCTTGTGAGTTTACTACTTCTGATAGGAACATGTTTAATGTCCTTTGAATGCTTTCTTGTTCGAAAAGTGGTATTTTGGGGTGGGGTTATGAGACTGCTCTCGTTGCCACTTTTGGGTGATGGTTTGTAATCCTATACATAAGCCAACTATCTAAGCTGGTTGGGCCAGTATTGCTTTCAGGCAAGAAATTTGGTTGGGATAGTCTAGTTATATAGTGTTGATGTAGCACTGGTGGGCAAGGAATTATCAGACCAATTGGTTTTTCGCGCTTTGCATTCTGTCCTTGCGGAAAGTTTTTCGAGGTTTCTGTCAATTTCTGAGTGCTGGCAGCCGGCTTAATATGTTAGTCTTTGATCTCAGATGAATTTTATGTAATTTTAAGTCAGCTGCTAAATGAGCAAACGATTTTCCACTACAGATTCCCCAGTTTGTACTGGAAGCCATTGATATTGAGACTCCAGATAAACGTAGAAAGATGATGATTGCGTGCACCCAACCTCGTAGAGTGGCTGCGATGTCTGTGTCTCGACGTGTTGCGGAGGAGATGGATGTAACTATTGGGGAAGAAGTTGGTTATAGTATTCGTTTTGAAGACTGCAGTAGTGCAAGAACTGTTTTAAAGTAAGCACCTTTTTTCCTCTTTAAGCTCTTCATTGCTACGTCAATGACTTTAAATTCTGTTGTTTTGCGATTTTACTATAGTTGTGTTGCTTGTCTTTAGTATCCCTATGTCAACCAGAAAAATATTTATACACATTTGATTGCTTTCAGGTATCTGACGGATGGTATGCTTCTAAGAGAAGCAATGACAGATCCACTTTTAGAACGCTATAAAGTTATAATTCTTGATGAAGCTCACGAGAGAACTTTGGCGACGGACGTGTTATTTGGGCTCCTTAAGGAAGTTCTCAGGAATAGACCTGACTTGAAGGTTGTTGTTATGAGTGCTACACTTGAAGCTGAGAAATTTCAAGGTTATTTTAGTGGTGCGCCTCTTATGAAAGTTCCTGGACGGCTTCATCCAGTGGAGATTTTCTATACTCAGGAACCTGAGAGAGATTATCTAGAGGCTGCTATCCGTACGGTTGTGCAGATTCATATGTGTGAACCTCCAGGTGATATACTTGTTTTCCTCACTGGGGAAGAAGAAATAGAAGATGCATGCCGCAAGATTACTAAAGAAATTGGTAATGCCGGGGATCAAGTTGGTCCTGTTAAAGCAGTACCTCTGTATTCAACTCTTCCTCCAGCTATGCAGCAGAAAATTTTTGAACCTGCTCCTCCTCCTTTGAAGGAGGGTGGTCCACCTGGTAGGAAAATTGTAATCGCAACAAACATTGCAGAAACTTCATTGACCATAGATGGTATAGTTTACGTTATCGACCCTGGGTTTGCTAAGCAAAAAGTGTATAACCCTCGAGTGCGTGTTGAATCATTATTGGTATCTCCTATTTCTAAGGCAAGTGCACACCAGAGGGCAGGACGTGCTGGAAGAACTCAGCCAGGAAAATGTTTTAGGCTTTATACTGAAAAAAGTTTCCATGGGGATCTTCAGCCGCAGACTTATCCAGAAATTTTACGGTCTAACCTTGCGAATACAGTTCTTACCTTGAAAAAACTAGGCATAGATGATCTTGTGCATTTTGATTTCATGGATCCTCCTGCCCCTGAGACATTGATGCGAGCATTGGAAGTCTTGAATTACCTGGGAGCATTGGATGATGAAGGGAACTTGACCAAACTAGGGGAAATCATGAGTGAATTTCCTTTGGATCCTCAGATGTCAAAGATGCTGGTGGTTAGTCCAGAGTTCAACTGTTCAAATGAAATATTGTCAATCTCAGCTATGCTTTCAGGTACTTTCATTTCTTCGTGCATTCATTGCTATGTTTCTTATGAGTCAGAAGCTTCATTGGTACAGCATTTTGCATTGCATTCCATTTTGCCTTTTGGAAATTCTGTCTTTTCTTTCGCATGTAAAAGTCGTGTTGCGATGCTCATGATGGCAGACATGCTTCTGTTCACTTGGGTACACAAGTGCTCATGTATGCATAGAGTAAGATTTTTGAGTGTCACATTAGGTTGTCATCAGCAACTGTTTTGTCTGGGTTCCATGCCTTCGTTGGCATGCACCATAGGATTCTAAGTAAGTGCTGATGCAGATAGTTGCAGTTTCTCAGTATTATCTCTTGAAGCAAATGGTATCTTCTCGCCTCTATGCATCGCTGACCTTCCGTGGGCCTCTCCTGTGATAACCAATTTTTTCTCTAGTACCAAATTGCTTTGTCCGGCCTAGGGAGGCTCAAAAGGCTGCAGATGAAGCTAAAGCTAGATTTGGACACATTGATGGGGATCACCTTACCCTCTTGAATGTATACCACGCCTACAAGCAGAATAGTAAGTTGCAATCGCTTGAATTTATTATGTAGTTTTTCTTGTTGTTTCCAGTTGGTGATACTAATTTTACTTGTCATTGTGGTCCAGATGAGGATTCATCATGGTGCTATGAGAATTTTGTCAATCACAGGGCATTGAAGTCTGCTGATAATGTGAGACAGCAGCTTGTCCGCATCATGGCAAGGTTTAACCTCAAGCTATGCAGCACAGATTTCAACAGCCGTGATTACTACATCAACATAAGAAAGGCTATGCTTGCTGGGTACTTCATGCAGGTGGCCCATCTGGAGAGGACGGGACATTACCTAACCGTCAAGGACAATCAGGTACTGACGTTTAGCTTTTTAAGCTTAAAAAAAGGAACAATCTACTATGGTATATAAAATATCCTATTGGCTAGTGTTGCTCTCTCTCGTCTCAAATGACGGTGTGTTCTTTCCAGGTCGTGCACTTGCATCCTTCGACTTGTCTGGATCACAAACCTGAGTGGGTTATTTACAATGAATACGTCTTGACTAGCAGGAATTTTATACGGACAGTTACCGATGTTCGTGGCGACTGGTACCTCTCTCTCTCTGTCTCTCTCTGGCGAGCGCCATTTATTATTTCTCATTACTGATCATTCTTGTAATCTTCCTTGACTGCAGGCTGGTTGATATAGCTCCACACTATTACGATTTGGAAAACTTTCCGCAGTGTGAGGCTAAGAGAGTTCTTGAGAAGCTGTACAAGAAGAAGGAAAGGGAAAGAGAGGAAAGCAAGAACAGGAAGTGATACTGTGCTTCAGTTGGCTGAGCCATGCTTCCCGTAGCCCTTATTTCGAGGGTGCATGATCTTGGGGTTGATGATCAAGAGCATGCTGAGGTTCTTGGAATCTTCTAACGCATTCTGGGCGCTGGCATTGCTAAGTGGTTGACAATGAAGCACAAGAGTAGCCCTGTTTTTGTATCAGTGTTAGTTTGTTATAGTATTGTTCCAATAGTAATGTTATTGCAATTTGTTTCAAGACTTGTTGGCTTCAACCCTAGTGGAAAGAAATGAATTTCATTTCTACACCGGCAGATGTTTCTATTTCCCATCTTCCGCAGCATCTCTACATTTGGTAATGGTAACATGGACAGAGTGTGTGATAAGGAGTCACGTGCTCTAATTGTATCACAAGGTAAATGAATCTGGATATTGCCAAACACGTGAATTGCAGGAAAAGGTTTGGCTATATTTTCATTAGGTGCGCCATTTGAATTCTTGAATCTCCCGGCTTGGCAGACTCGAGACGGAATTTGTCTATCAAAGATCAACTTAACATTACGAGCCATTACATAGATTATGGTAATTCTCAGTTTGTGCGGTTCCATGGTTGTAAACGGTGTGCTCAATGTCTCTCCTCATGCTGGGCTCAGCTTTGTCGTTCTGCCTGAAACTGGAGAGCTGGAGGTGGAGGTGATGGGCCATTATTGCATGACTTCGGTGTATGCGAGCCGAATGTGCATGCGCTCCCGTCCGGGTCTCATCTCATCCAACAGTACGAGTGAAATATGGGTGAATTAGGCTTAGCATGATACCGGGATTATGCCAGAATTTCCCTGTGCTGGGTTCTTGAGAAAGGTACAATTGAGGGACTGCGAGTTTGGTGTGTTCATTGCCTGCAATGGAATAGCAGCGACGTTGATTAACTTGAAGCGACGTTGATTAACTTGATTCTGCACAAAAAACATTTAAAGGGACAATTACCTTTACAACTCAGTTGGAAGCAGATGAAGAAATTCTCAGTTTATTCTGAAGCTTCATAAATTATACATCTAAAACTGGCAACAGAAGCTCTCAACGCCACTGAAATCGCATGACCACCCATCGCAAAGTTTAACAGCAGAATATCTGAAAAGATAAGACCATCCGTCCACTACTTCCATCAAACTTCAGGGACTGAACCTTTGGATGCGTTTCATTGATAATAGCAGCTTTTATGCCAGCTCCTGAAAGTCTTACATATCTGTCAAACGTCCAAGAACGTGGAAAAAGTTGCTGGAAAAGTAATTTCCGTAAGACAGACGTTCCCGATGCGTTATGAGGATCTTGAACTTAGAAAGACATGGGAATAGCAAATCCTCCCCAAAAAGAATATGCCACTGAACTTAAAAGATGAGGTAGATATTATCAGCCACCACTGAAAAAACGGGCCCAGGTTGAATCTAGCATTTTGTGCTTGAAAAGAAACATGGATAAGCTTCCCATCCCTATGTCTCACTGATTTGCTAAGCAAAAATAAGCAGGAAAGAATGACACAACAATTAGGATCCATTTGTTTAGTGGAAATTAAATGATATCGGTAACATTTTTGTAAAAATGATTGCTTGTATTGCTTGAAATAATTAGTCCATATAAATATAATTCATCAACAATAATTTGTGTCTAAAAATTTCACAGAAGATGGAAATATTTTTTATTCGTTCATTTTTGTCAGCAATATAAACAATCATTTTAAAGAACATTTTTCAAATTATTCATTTTTGCGAAACAAATAAACCCTTAAAGTGAATCAACCACTCATGCTACCAACTGGATCTGTTTCCATAGAATTTGATTAGCCTTTTCGATCCAATACATCTTTTCCGAAATGGTTATAGTTCGGTACCAATCCTAATGAAGAGAAGTAGATGAAGGAACTGTTACCTCTTACAAGACTAGAGCTGGAACTTACTCCATGACTAATGCACGGTCGTCTGAAGAGAGACAAGGAAATTGTTGTTTGGAAGTCACATCTTCGCCAGGCATTCCTTGTTCCAGTCCCTGAAATACCCAAAAAGTTAATATATAAAACTACTCATACAGTACCAAAGTATGACAATGCCAAGGTTACCACCTAAATGGTTTTGCTGGTTTAACGTTGGAAAATATCTTTAGAGTATTCAAGCTCACAAGGGCTGTATACCATCTGATGGATCGAAAATCGTGTGTCCAGGTCATAGTAAACGAGTCACTCACTTCTCTGTCATCCGAGCCAACCCAATGTCTCTTCTACGTGCATTCCTAATTCTGTCTTTTCTCACCCACGAAAGAATCCAATACAACATGTGCCTCCACTCTACACTTGCTTGATGCACATGTTGCTGCCTTAGTATTAAGCATCTTGTCCCAAAAAAGCATGGTCAATCTTATCCTGGTCCCATTGCATTTTCTCCAAAGTAAAGTGGTTTTTAATCGTGCAATACACCAAAAAGCACTCCCCTTTTCATCCATTATGCATGTATTCCAACAGTAGTACTACATGAAAATCTCCATTTACCATTATCACAATTCACAATTGCCCCACTTTCACTACTATTTGCAGCTTCTTCATCCCTCACTACTCTTCCTGCTTTCTTTGAAAGGAAATCACAAAGCATTTATTTAATAGCCTGACCACTGGGAAGTATTTGAATGTGTTGTCATGAAACCATTTAGAAATAACGATACCAACGTGGACCAAGTCATAGAAACATGAAGTCTCCCCTATAAGTACTGAAGTCTTATGGGCAGTAATGTGCACCACAGAGTTTAATACTCACCAGGAACAGTGAACATGCAAGTCACTTAACTCAGAAGGGAAGCTATATCAGCAGATCAGATATGTATGACGAGAAACAGTGACCTAGCACTCAAATCTGATGCAAGTCCCTCAAATTGGTCTGCATCCGTTGCTTAGTGGGTCATAGGAACTGGAAATACATTTTTTGAAAGCTTAGTGCTTCTAGTACATTTTAAATCCATTCAAGAACAAATAATGATTAGTCATCATTCCTCAAGAAGTATCAAGCCAACTAGCTGCAATCTGCTTCCTCACGTGCCATTTTCTCATCATCCTTTTTAAATTTAGTACTCTGCTCCATGATCCATTTTCACCATGAATCTTTAGCAGCATTGTATATGCTGCAGGATGATGTTCCTTCAATCTTCTAATTCCCTTCTCGGCAAATTCACCAAATTCCAAATTTGAATGCATCGTGCAAGCTCCAATGAATGCACCCCAAACTACGACATCTGGTTCCATGGGCATTTCCTCAATTAGCTTCTTTGCCTTCTTGAGCTGTCCAGCCTTTCCATACAAGTCTACCATGCATGCATAGTGCTCTAACTCTGGTTGTATCCCATACTTTGTCTCCATGCAGTTGAAGAACTTAGCACCCTCTTCAACCAGTCCTCCATGAACACATGCTGACAAGAGATTGATGAATGTGATTGGATCAGGATTAGTACCATTTTCAACCATGCCTTCAAAAATTTTTAATGCTTTCTTTCCCGGCCCATGCCAGGCATATCCTCCCATAATCGCATTCCATGAAGCAATGTTCTTGTTTTGGATGTTTGCAAAGATGCAAAATGCAGCATCAATTTCCCCGCAATTTGCATACATATCGACAAGGGCAGTCAAAACAACCACATCATCTGATTCAGGGATCCCACACTTCACTATGCGTGAGTGAACTTGCTGACCCATCATAAGAGAAGATGCTCCTGAGCATGCATTTAAAACAGAAGAATAATGGAAAACATTTGGCTGGTTCCCCAATTTAATCATCAGGATAAACAGCTTCAGAGCATCCTCATCCTTTTCGTTCTTCACATATCCATTGATCATCACCGTCCATGAAAACGCATCCCTCACACTCATCCTATCAAAAACAGATCGAGCTTCATCAATCCTTTTGTTCCTGACATAACCACTAAGCAAACAAGTCCAAGAAACAACATCCTTCTGGCTCTCTGGCATTAAATGAAAGATTCTTTCCGCCTTCTCCACACGTCCCATTTCCATATAACCACTCACCAGAGCATTCCATGATGAAGCAGGTTTCACCGAAAGATCATCGAAAACTCTTTCCAGAGCCAATGGATTGCCAACATTTGCATAGCCTTTCATCAGTGCTGAGCCAACAATGACGTCAGATACCATCCCCAAACAAACTATACGGCCATGAATTTGGGGGACTAAAATTTTGAACCTAGTGTCCAGAAAGGAGCTGATGGCCATGGATATGGTGTATGCATTAGGCAAGACGCCGCATCTCCCAAGTTCTCCTAAACAACCATACACATCCTCTGGCCTTTTAGCTCTGTAATAACCCGAAAGCATCGTGTTCCAAGAGACGACGTCCTTAAGGGGCATTTCGTCGAACAAGCCTCGGGCTTGATGCAAAGGGCGGTTCCGAACATAATCCCGGAGCAATTTGTTCCAAGAAAAGACGTCACCAGGAATGGGAACGCGATCAAAGCCTTCGCGGGCATCTTCCAAGTTCGTGTTTTGAAGGCCAGATTTCAGTGGAGCCGTCGGGGGAAGAGCGCGGATGCTAGCAAAACTCGTGAAAGGGAAGGCTTTGTTCCTCACCATCTTGCACATGATGAGTGCACGAGCTGACGAGCAAAGAGCTTGCAGGATTGGCATCACTCCCCGTGGCATTCCGTATCAAATTTGCAGTCGGAAGGCTTCCATTAAAAAGAGCAGACGTAGGGACGATGACATGATCACTGTAACACGAACCCGATCTCTGGTTTGATCCCTAAAGAGAGTGGAAGATCCTTGAATTCTCTGAAAACCCACCTCAGATAGATGAACTTCGGACTGGATGATTCACTTGATTTCACGTGCGAGTTCGAGCTTTTGCTATAGTTATATATTTAAGCCATTGCTCCAACAATCATTGAATCTCGAGGGGCCTGTCTGATCGAAATTTAGCTTGATTTCTACTCTCCTATTGTCCGGACATCCAAGTTCGAACTTTTGTTTCGTTGTCCGGGATGGTTATATCGACCTGAGTTGGAGGTGTCTGGTGTTTATTCTGTGATGTCGATTGCAACAGCCGTTTATAAAAGTGCCATTCACGAAAAAGATGGTCACATCGTGGTCGAAGATCAATATTCTTTAAGATTCTTACACAATTGCTACTTGGGTCGACGCAAGGACAAATGCAGTACGAATTTGTAATCGACACAAGCCTTCTCGCGAACTAATAACTTTCATATTTGGTGTTCATCATTACAGTCTGCATCACAGTTCTCAGCTAATTATGGACATGCGAAAACTTACACGACACAGGAATGCTAATACAACAACTATGAACAACCTGCTGGTCATAGCAGCAGTTGCCTAATAGTCCTCAACTTTAGGTGATTACTGAAGTTCACGGTCTCCCACCAGCCAAAGTTCCGTAAAGTTCATCGATCTGCACCTGTCCAAACAGCGACGAAGTGGGTGTCCTCCATTGTTAAGTTAGACATCAAATGCCGAGAGTTTGACACGAACAGAATGAAATATTTACCTGGTAGTGGTTTAGCAACTTGTTTCTCTTCTTCTTGAGTGTTGCGGTCACCAGATCTCTTTCCATGTCGAACGGGAGTGGTTCGAGGATGACTCCTTTGATGTACTCAAAGCCCCTCAGCTGGTGAGAAAAGCGGTGGTAAATTGATTCCAAGCAATGGACAATAAATTAAAATGGACAAGATCAACTCAGGCTCTATAGTCTCATCTGACATCCAACAGCATATACCTTGTTCCTTTGAGCAATGTCTCTGAACTCAACGAGGGCGTGCTCTTTCAACTGATTGAGAGAACAAAGTTCTGTAAAGGACCCTGTGTAACTGTTTTTGACTGCCCACTTTCTGGTGTTCTCTTCATGCGGTACAACGACTGCGACAAGCATTGATTTGAAGCTGTCCGCATAAACCCAAACCTTAACAAGCATGAAAATAAGGGAAGTGAGAACTTTGGACTGTTTTCCATTGCCGATCTGGTGATTGAGGAAACAATGGAGATGACGAACAGAAAGCCATAATGCCTCACATCTTCCACTATTGTGGCAACTCCATAAACATTTTCCAAATACTCGAGTGCAACATACTCTCCTTGGGAGAGCTTCACGACATTCTTCTTCCGATCGATGATCTTGACAATGCCATTAGGAAGTATTTCGCCAATATCCCCTGAAAGATCACCGAATATGCTAATAAGTACTGTCATGATGCAAGTTATGCTGATTGGTATCCATTCACATGAAGGAGAGCATGCGAAATTTAATGTCGGCCATACCTGTATGGAACCAGCCATCCTTTATAGATTCCCTTGTCAACTCGGGATTTTTGTAGTATTCTGAAAAAACCGTCTTTCCTCTAACACATATCTCGCCACATGGAGGGTTCCCCAGTGGATTATAGCCCATCTCTGGAACTTCTTCTAGGCGTATCTCGTTGTATACACACACTGTGCCAACGGATCCAATGAAGGACATTTCATCAGGAAATCCGACAGTTGTTGGCCCGCAGGTTTCGGTCAAGCCTGAAGAAATCTCAATGTGACCAGATCATAATTCATGTAGAAGCTGGATAATGTTCGAGTCGCATTATCTGCAATCCGTTTAGTGGCCTTAAGACAAACTAAATGCATGCCTTGAGATCAAGCTGATAGGAATGACTATCTAATACCAGACCCAAACTAAACATTGCAACTATGACTTTTTCAATATGATCATGAGATGAAAATAAGTAATCTTCAACAGGCCAACTTAGTTTAATTAATTATCGTATAGCAAATACACCTAAATTAATAGACTACACAAATCAACATCAAAGAAGATTAAAATAATGTGGGGCAATTAAACCCCCCCTTTTTTTTTGGCTTCAATCAATGTAACAATAATAGAATGTGCTAATGATGCAGTTCATTACCATAGCCTTGAACCACAAGAGCACAAGAAGTAATCCGCAGAAACTCTTCGATCTCAGAGCTCAATGGCGCGCCTCCAGATACTATAAGGCGAAGCCTGCCACCTAACTTAGCTCTTACCTGCAAGGCGATTAAGTAAATTCAGCAGGGAAAATCACTTTTCCTTTTCTGGACGAGCAAGCGCCTCTGGTATTATCATGAAAATATGGACATGAGTGGTGAGTATGAGATCAAGAGAGACAAAATTGAAACATGGGACAACCTTCCTGAAAGCCAACAAATCCGCCAGCAGCGATGCGTCTTTTTGTTTATATCCCAAATTCATCCAGTGGAGTTTGCTGTATAAGAGAAGGGGCTATCATACACATAAATTGTTCTTTTCTGGTAGGAGCAAAAGGCTTCTGCAGTCTTGCTGAGGGTGAGAGATCAATTAGCTGGGACAAACCAAAGGAACTTACAGCTTGTAGAGGAGATTGAATATACTCTGCCTCACTGGATTGAGTTCTTCTAGGGCCACTTTAATGCCTATAACATAAAGAATATTTTCAGAATATTTACAAGTTAAAAGACAAAATCAGTGTAGTGAGACATTTCTTGCAATCATGTGAACTTTGAAGGGACAGTTCCCATACTTTCATGTATCCTTTCGAATACTCTAGGCACGCCTGCGAAAAACGTTGGCTTCAACTCCATTAGATCATCTCTCAGTGCTTTCAAGTCCTTTCAGCGATAAAATGAGCATGACTTAGAACATGAATCACTTCAATTGAGTATTGAGTGCTAAAAAACATAGGACTAGAAGTTTAGGAGCAGAAGAGACATTAATTGCCTGATTGATCAAGAGAGTGTGAACTCGCATAAGGAGAATGATTTGAGTTTTTGGCCAATGCAAGAATTTTAGCATGACATATGGTCTAGTAACTGAATATGTTATTGGTAACGTACCCCATGATAATAGCCAACAGCAGCACCCTTATGGAAAAAATATTCCTCGATGACACGGTCAAGACTGTGAGCAAGTGGCAAGAAAGATAGATACACATCGTCCACCGTCATCTGTTTGTCTTCGAAAAGCCATGTCAAAAACGCACCGGAAGATCAAATTCTCAAAATGAAGTACCAAAGATCTAATTCACCTTATCTTCAAATTGCTCCAAAAAGAGATCCATCCCTGTTACGAAAGCCGTGAGGTTTTCATGTGTCAGAACAACACCTTTTGGATCTCCACTGGTGCCACTGGTGTACATGATTGTGCAGATGTCAAAAGGCCGAGGCGGCAGAATGTCCGACGGATTTTCCTTTCCCTTGTGAAAGTCGAATATTTAAAATGAGGAAAGAGATAATCAAGGCCGACACTGTTTGCGATATCCGCAGAATAGGATATCAGTTTCGCTTATTTCTCCCCATAGCTTTTATGCATTAACCATTAAGTAATATCAGGGTTTTCACAGATTTCATAGGTCAGCATGTGGCTGCACTAAGGCCATGTTCACAGTTAATGATCTCATTGACTAGCAACCTGGCTGATCATTGTCGAATGAAAAAATAAATAAAAAATGACAGTGACGAGAACATAAAATTCTTGAGCCCCTGATATGTGTAGATCTATAAAGGTGAAAGTATAGAGAAACACACCATCTGAAGGAACTCATCCCATGTATAAGGTGTAGTCCCGATCTGAACCACCTTTTCTTTCTCGCCCTCTACCAAAGACGTAAAGCAAATGATTGCTGCAAACAAAATTTAACCTCCATTAATTAGACTTCCAGCAATTGCAAGAAGCCCATGGCGATCAGAGAAATCCTCACATTTGAGCTTTTTGGCAGAAAGGCAATCCCGATTTAGAAGCTGCAAATCGAGGAATTGAGGAGAATTCAGTTTGATTTAGTACCACTGCACATATCAATATCACTAGGAAACCATGTGATAATCTCTAAAAGCGGAAAGGAAAAATCTCTCATGGTACTCACTTCTTTCACTTTCTTATCTTGGATGAAAACAAAATTTATCTCTGCGTGATCCAGTATGAATTTAACAGCTCCTGCACCTGCCTCAAAGAAAATCCTCAACTTAGGCTCAATAAACACAGATTAAAGCAAGCAAATGCCACTAAATCCTATTTAGTTGGAAAACGGCAGATAGAATTGCAATCTGGATAAGGCTGCTTATTACTCATTCTTAGGTACAGTCTTTCTAAAGGAACATATGCTGCAAAAGTGCAAGATCATTTAATGGCAAACAATTATGTTGCTTCATGAGCTAGTTGACCCACTTTTCGAGTAAATTTAACTTTTAGGCCAAAGCATCAAGCCGCCCAGACAGGATAGATACAGCTCTACAGCTTGAGATAATCACTCATATACAGTTCAGGATATCAGAACAGGAAGTTTCTTGATGAGACAATACCAAGGGTATCGTAGAGAGGCACGCATACCAAACTGTGTGCATTGCAAGCCTACACCAAATTCCCAAAATCAATTTAGCGTAGTCTCAAGACCAGTAAAAGACAAAAAGAAAGTGAGAAACGAACCTCCATTGCCATAGCCCACTGCGGGCAGTTTGCTCCGTAAATTCCCACTCTGGATCCCTATGAAGGGGGAAAAAATAACACTGAAACAAGATTGCAATTTGCTCTAAATCACCTCTAATCCATCTATACATGAGTATTTCCACTTCTTAATTTCTACTGAAAAATTTCAGTAAGTGTTCACACTCTTACAGGTTCAGCCCCAGATGCACGTAATGCGGAACCAATATGCAAGACTTCGTCATATACTTCCTTGTAGGATTTCCAGGCATAAGGTCCTGGCTAAAGCACAAAATGAAACCACTTTGGAATCGAGAAACAAATTCATCGGCATACAATTTTTGCACATAACACCCACTTTTCGAGTGAGTAAAATGTAGCTCCAAAGGTTGTAACATATCACAGAATGTAAATGAGACCTTTCCGCTGATTATTTTGCGCCATCCGAGCATCTTGTTTTTAGGATGCTTTTCAACGGATACCCTGCATCACATACATTCCTGTCATGAGCAGAATCTAGCGACGGTTATGTATAGATCCTTTTAAACTAATCTATGACATCGCATTCGTGATGTTTTTTGAGTACTCGAAGCAATTCAATCTTAGTATTCTCCAAGTACGACAAGATTTTGCTTCACACACTGGTCCTAGTCCATTTGCATCCTCTGCTTCTCGTTTAACCATTGAAGAGAGGCTTTTTTTCGTTTCTGTACTTTCCTTTTCCCGGAGCAAGATTAAAACATTCGTTGTCCATCCTTTTCAATATGCATGGTCGTATGAATTACCTGAAAATGTCCCATGTTGTATTTATGTCAGGATCAGTCGGAGGAAACCCATTTTTGGCAAGTAGATTCCGATAGACAGGGCCGACCGAGGGCTTTCCATCTCGGCCCTCCCTTCCATCCTCGACCTTGGCCGCAAAAACCTTCATTTGCTTTATCTGCAAAACATGGATGACACAATGACAAAGCTAATGTAACTTCACTAAAATCATCAGCAACAGATGTCAACCGAAAACAGAAAAAGAAAAAAGCGAACTCAACAAAAAGTCATGAATGATGCCCACCAGCATAAAGAAGCAAGCACTGATTCTCACAAAAAGTCTTAACGTATCATCAAGTTTCGAGTCAAGTCCTCAAGAGAACTCTTCAGATGTAATTAATGAAGAATCAAGACACAGCAACGTCAATGAATGAGCCATTCTCAACATAATTAACACTGACGTGACACTCTGTAGTTGACCAAAGAGAATGAAATCTGAAGCTTAAATTTTCACAGAGCAAGAATGAAAATCCCATTAAGCAAGCCCAGTCAAAGTTCTGTCAAAAAAAGAAGGGGAAAACCCACTTTGATCAGGAATTGTGTGTCAATGGAAATTCAGCAGGAAGTGACCGAAAGCTTAAAAACTTGAGAGTATGAATGTGGTCCTGGAAAAATCATCAACTTACTCTGCTAATACCCTGCAATTCTGGTGAATCACATCGACGACTGGCCACCTTCAGAAAACTCTTGGAGAATAGCGTAAAAAACAGATAAGTATGAAGATTAAGGAATTCTTGAAACTATGGTTGGTTCCGCTGGTGGAATATATAGCCCAAGGAACCATGTTTTAGTTGAAAAAAAGCAAGCCAAAAACTGCACGCGGAGCCCGCAGAGAAAAGAAGAAAGAGAAGCAAAAACCAAAGCGAAAGAAACCAAGACTTGTATTTCGAAGATCATGCTATAAAAGACTAGATGCTACGTTTCCCGATCATCCATCTTGACGTCCACCGGAGGCTAAAAAGACTCAACTCACATACGATCACACTGACAAAGAAAAAAGAGGAAAATCTCGCCAACCGAAACCTTCAAAACCCATCAGCCGCCCACCATCTTCTTCCCACAATTTACACGCAAAATTACAAATTGTGGGTCAAAAAATGCTGATTAAGGTACAACCCCATGCAGTGACTATATGGTAATACATGAGCCCAAGCCCATATCTTCCCTAGCCGAACTCGCCCCAACCATCATCTCCTTTCTTCTCAACAAATGGCCGAGTGAGTGTAAAAGGAAAGAAGAGAAAAATCTTTGTGTATAGCCGATCGGGACATCCCTATGTGTCAAATTAGTTCTGTTTTGCAACATAGGGTAAGTGATCAAAGTTTCTATTAGTCTAATCAAGGAATTATTGAATTTATGGCATGAAATTTGGATTTTTGTCAATTCAGAGTCATTTCGTTTGATTAAAGAGTTGTCAAGCTATATATATAGAAATGCTAGTTTAGGGTATTGTGGAATTATAACATTTTACAAAACTCGAAATGAACTTATTGATTTACCGGGAACAAGTTTTTGAAGTTGCATGTGCATGATGTTTAGTATTGAACAGTACCTTTTGAGGCTGAATTTCATCGATTTCTGGCTAGAGTTTGGGTCGGCAAAGTTAGGGGTCTTCATTGAAAGGACTTTCTATGGATTGTAAGTTTGCTTGAGTTCAATGGAGGAAGTTATGACATGAACAAGATCAGCATGCCAGCTATATACAGTGAGCATCAGTGGGTTCTGCGATGGGCAAACTTTTCGTTGATGTGGGTGTCGTTTTATCAACAAATAGGCGTAGTTTAATTGAGTCATTTGTTCTGATCAAAAAAAAAAAAAAATGAGTCATTTGTTAGAATAATGTTTTACTCAATTTTTGATATCGTTTTGCAATAATTTGTTAGGAATTCAAGTGTGTCGGCTTTAAGTATTCACCATAGGATGGTTTTCAGCTGTGCAAGGTGAGTGCTATTATTACTTCTGTAATTTACATACTCGTGTCTTGAAAACGGTAGAGTTTTAATATAGTATGAATTATTAAGAGCGTGTTTCTTGCATAAGATGGGATCAAACTTTTAGTACCTTTCTAGCCGATTGAAAATGCGTTAAAAAGTCTTATGGAGTAGTTTGAAATGACCATTTGTGGATGCTTTGGATGAAAGGTGGTTAGCATTTTCCGCTTGTCATAGGAGTTAACAACGGATTTGATTACACTTATTTAAACTGTTTTAAGACCGTATTACACTTTTTTAAAGTTTTAAGACTCAATTATACTTTTTTAACAAATTTTAGGATTTCAAGTGCACTTATCTAATGAGTTAATTGGCATTTAGCTACTAACTAAAATAAATCTAAAAACTAGGGATGTTGCTTCACTCCACACATTAACTATGGGAAAATTGTCGAAAAAGTTCTAAACCTATTATACTTTTGTAATTCGATATTGAAACTTTTAATTTTGCCAATTGAGTTCATTTGGTCAAGTTTGATCGGAAATCGCTGAAATGGAAGTCGACCATCCTACATGGCACGACCAATAGTAACGTAGATAAATTATTAATGATGTTTTAATTTTTTCAAAAATTTTGATTTTTTTTCATTTCTTTTGCCTTTTTTCCTCCCCTTCCTTTCTTCCTCTAACCGGTCGTCATGCCTCAACGGTGGCTGACGATCGGCCAGAGGTGAGGGCCGCGAGCCTTACCAGCCTCTTGTGTTTTCTGTGACGTTTATTTACAATAGCCGTTTGTAGATCTGCCATTCACGAAAAAGACGATCACACTGGGGTCGAAGATAAAAATTCCTGAAGATTATTCTTGCGTAATTGCCACTTGGTCGACACAAGGGCAAATGCAGTACAAATTTGTAATCAACACGAGCTTTCCTGTGAACGGAAACTTCCGTAGTCGGGTGTTCCGCATCACAGTTTTCAGCTAATTATGGACATGCGAAAAACTCAACACAAGGATGCTAGTACAACCAACGATGAACAGCCTGCTGGTCATAGCCGCGACATCGATGGATCGGAAACAGTCGTTGCCTAAAGGTCCTCAACACTCTAGGCGACTACTGAAGTTCATCGTCTCCCACCAGCCAAAGTTCGGTAGAGTTCATCGATCTGTGCCTGGCCAAACAGCCGTGGAGTCCGTTGCTGAGTTAAACGTCAAATGCTGAGAGTCTGACGAGAAGGGAATGAAATATTTACCTGATAGTGGTTTAGCAACTTGTTTCTCTTCTTCTTGAGCGTCGCGGTCACCAGATCTCTTTCCATGTCGAAGAGGAGCGGTTCAAGGATGACTCCTTTGATGTACTCGAAGCCCCTCAGCTGGTGGGGAAAAGCGGCAGTAAATCGATTCCAAGCAACAGACAATAAATTAAAATGGACTAGATCAACTAAGATTCTATAGGCTTATCTGATATCCGACAGCATATATACCTTGTTTCGTTGAGCGATGTCTCTGAACTCAGCGAGGATGTGCTCTTTCAAGAGGTTGAGAGAACAAAGTTCGGCGAAGGACCCTGGGTAACCGTTGGCGACCGCCCACTTTCTGGTGTTCTCTTCGTGCGGTACGACGACTGCAACTAGCATTGATTTGAAGCTGTCCCCATATACCCAAACCTTAACGAGCATGAAAATGAGGGAAGTGAGAACTCTGGATTGTTTTCTATCGCCAATCTAGTGATTGGGTAAACAATACAGATGATGGACAGAAAGCCATGATGCCTCACTTCTTCCACTATTGGGGCGACGCCATAAACATTTTCCAAATACTCGAGCGCAACATACTCTCCCTGGGAGAGCTTCACAAGATTCTTCTTCCGATCAATGATCTTGACGGTGCCATCAGGAAGCATTTCCCCAATGTCCCCTGAAAGATCACAGAAGCTGCTAATAAGTACTGTCATGATGATTGGTGTCCATTCACTGAGGGAGAGCATGCGAAATTTAATGTCAGCCATACCTGTATGGAACCAGCCATCCTTTATAGATTCTCTTGTCAACTCGGGATTTTTGTAGTATTCTGAAAAAACCATCTTTCCTCTAAAGCAGATCTCGCCACATGAAGGGTTCCCCAGCGGATTGTAGCCCATCTCCGGAACTTCTTCCAGGCGCATCTCATTGTATACGGACACCGCGCCGACGGATCCAATCAAGGACATTTCGTCAGGAAATCCGAGAGTTGTTGGCCCGCAGGTTTCGGTCAAGCCTGAAGACATTTCAATGTGACTAGATCATAATTCACGTAGAAGCTGGACAACGTTGAGTGAAATCCATTTAATGACCTTAAGCCAAACTAGAAAGCATGCCTTAAGATCAAGCTAATACGAATGACTATCTAATAGCAGACCTGTACTGAACATTGGAAGTATGACTTTTCAATTAGATAATGAGATGAAAATAAGTAATCTTCAACAGACCGACTTAGTATAATTAACTATCATATCAAAATACACCTAAATTAATAGACTAACACAAATTAAGCCTTTTTTTGGCTTGATTAAAGTTACTGTTTATAGGAGGGGTAATTAAGCCTTTTTTTTGGCTCCAGACAATGTAAACAATAATAGAATGTGCTAATGATGCATTTCATTACCATAGCCTTGAACCACAAAAGCACAGCTAGTAACCCGTAGGAACTCTTCAATCTCAGTGCTCAGTGGCGCACCTCCAGATACTATAAGGCGAAGCCTGCCACCTAACTTAGCTTTTACCTGCAAGGCTCTTAAGTAAATTCAGCAGGGAAAACCACTTTTCCTTTTCCAGGTGAGCAAACACCTCCGGCATTATCATGCAAATTTGGACATGAGTGGTGAGTAATGAGTTAAGATAGAAAAAATTGAAACATGGGACAACCTTCCTGAAAGCCAGGCAATCCGCCAATGGCGATGCGTCTTTTTGTTTATATCCAAGATTCATCCAGTGTAGTTTGCTGTATAAGAAAAGGGGCAATCATACACATAAGTTATTTTTTTCTGGTAGGAGCAAAAGACTTCTGCTGTCTTGATGAGGGCGAGAGATTGATTAGCTGCGACAAACCAAAGGAACTTACTGCCTGTAGAGAAGATTGAATATCCTCTGCCTCACAGGATTGAGTTCTTCTAGCGCCACTTTAATGCCTACAACATAGAGAACTTATTCTCAGGAAATTTCTAAGTAAAGAAACAAAATCAGTGTAGTGAGAAATTCTTTTGCATTCATCTGAACTTTGAAGGGACACTTCCCATACTTTCATGTATCCTTTCGAATACTCGAGGCACGCCTGCTAAAAATGTCGGCTTCAACTCCATCAGATCATCTCTCAGTGCGTTCAAGTCCTTTCATCGAAAGAATGAGCACGACTTAGAAAATTAATCACTTCAATTGAGTGCTCAAAAACACGGGACAGGAAGTTTAGGAGCAGAAAACACATTAATTACCCGATAAGTCAAGAGAGCATGTATGAACTTGCATAAGGGGAATGATTAGAATTTTTTGGTTGGTGCAAGAATGCTAGCATGACAGACAGTTGAGCAACTGAATATATAATGTTAGTGACATACCCCATGATAATAGCCAATGGAAGCGCCCTTGTGGAAAAAATATTCCTCGATGGCACGGTCAAGAATGTGAGCAAGCGGCAAGAAAGATAGATACACATCGTCCACCGTCATCTGTTTGTCCTCAAAAAGCCGTGTCAAAACTCACCAAAGATCAAATTCTCAAAGACTAACTAAACACCGAAGATCTAATTTACCTTATCTTCAAATTGCTCCAAAAAGAGATCCATCCCTGCTACAAAAGCTGCGAGGTTTTCATGTGTCAGAACAACACCTTTCGGATCTCCACTGGTGCCGCTGGTGTACATGATTGTGCAGATGTCAAAAGGCCGAGGTGGAAAAATGTCCGACGGATTTTCCTTTCCCTGGTTAAAGTTGAATATCTAAAATGAGCAAAGAGATAATCAAGGCCGACACTGTTTGTGAGATTCCCAAACTAGGATAACAGTTTCGTTTATTTCTCCCCATAGCTTTTATGCAACATCTATAAAGTAACATCAGGGGATTCAGATATTTCAGAGGTCAGCATGTGGCTGCACTAAGGCCATGTTCACAGTTAATGATCTCATCGACTAGCAACCCGGCAGATTATTCTCGAACGAAAATTAAAAAGATGACAGTGACAACAACATAATGCTCTTGAGCCCCTGATATCTGTAGATCTTTAAAGGTGAAAATATCAAGAAACACACCATCTGAAGGAACTCATCCCATGTATAAGGTATAGTCCCTGTTTGAACCACTTCTTCTTTATCGCCCTCTGCCAAAGACGTAAAGCAAATGATCGCTGCAAACAAAATTTAACCTCCATTAATTAGACTTCCAGCAATTGCAAGAAGCCCATAGCGATCAGAGAAATCCTCACATTTTAGCTTTTTGGCATAAAGGCAATCTGGATTTAGAAGCTGCAAATCAAGGAATTGAGGAGAATTCAGTGTGATTTAGCACCGCCGCACAAGTTGATATCACTAGGAAACCATCTAATTATATCGAAAAGCAGAAAGGTAAAATCTTTCATGGTACTCACTTGTTTTACTTTCTTATCTTGGATGAAAACAAAATTTATCTCCGCATGATCCAGTATGAAGTTAACAGCTCCTGGACCTGCCTCCAAGAAAATCCTCAACTTAGGCTCAATAAACATGGATGAAAGTAAGAAAATGCTACTAAACCTATTTAGTTGGAAACCAGCAGATAGAATTGCAATCTGGATAAGGCTGCTTATTACTTATTCTTATGTACAGTCTTTCTAAAGGAACTAAAGGAACTAAAGGAACATATGCTGCAAACGTGCAAGATCATTTAATGGCAAACACAATCGTGTTGCTTTATTAGCTAGGCTGACCCATTTTTCGAGTAAATTTAACTTTCGGCCCAAAGCATCCAGCCAGTCAGACAGGAGACATGGCTCTACAGCACGAGACACTTGCTCATATGCAGTTCAAGATATTAGATCAGGAAATTCCTTGAAGAAACAATACCGAGGGTATCGTAGAGAGGCACGCATACCAAACTGTGTGCGTTGCAAGCCTGCACCAAATTCCCAAAATCCATTTAGAATAGTCTCAAAAGTGGTAAAAGCTAACCGAGCAGGGGAGGAAAATGGCGGGAATCTTATTGGGTAGACAAAAAGAAAGAGAGAGATGAACCTCCATTGCCATAACCCACTGTGGGCAGTTCGCTCCGTAAATTCCCACTTTGGAGCCCTATGAAAGGGGACAAAAATAACAACGAAACAAGATTGAAATTTGCTCTAAATCACCTAGTCTGATCCATCTATGAATGTGCATTTCCATGTGTTATACTCTATCGAAAAATTCCAGAACTGTCACATTCTTACAGGTTCAGCTCCGGATGCACGTAATGCAGAACCGATATGCAAGACTTCGTCATAGACTTCCTTGTAGGATTTCCAGGCATAGGGTCCTGGCTGCAGCACAAAATGAAAGCACTTCAGAATTGAAAAACGAATTCATAGGTGTGCAATTTTTGCAGATAATACCCGCTTTTCTAGTGAATAAAAAGTAGCTCCAAAGATTGCAACATTTCATGGATAAGTAAATGAAACCTTTCCGCTGATTATTTTGCGCCATCCGAGCATCTTGTTTTTAGGATGCTTTTCGGCGGATACCCTGCATCACAATACATTCCTGTCATGAGTGGAATCTAGTGACAGTTATCGATAGATCCTTTTAAACTAATCCATGACATTACATTCATGATGCTTTACTTTTGATCACTCGAAGCAATTCAACCTTAAGGTTTTCCACGACAATATTTTGCTTGGCACACAGGTCCTACTCCATTTGCTTCCTCTAACTCTCTTTTAACCATTGAACAGAGGCTTTGTTCGTTTCTGTACTTTTTTGCCGGAGCAAGATTAAAACACTCGTTGCCCATCGTTTTTTATATGCGTAGTTGACAACATGAATTACCTGAAAATGTCCCATGTTGTATTTATGTTGGGATCAGTCGGAGGAAATCCATTTTTGGCAAGTAGGTTTCGATAGACAGGGCCGACCGAGGGCTTTCCATCTCGGCCCTCCCTTCCATCCTCAACCTTGGCCGCAAAAACCTTCATTTGCTTTATCTGCGAAACATGGATGACCCAAAGACTGAGCTGATGGAACAAAAAGGCGAACTCAACAAAAAGTCATGAGTGGTGCTCAACAGCATGAAGAAGCAAGCGCTGATGCTCCGAGAAAGTCTCAACTTAATAAAGAATCAAGAGACGGCAATTACGACTAATGAGCCATTCTCAACATAGTTAACACTGATGTGACACTCTGTAGTTGACTAAAGAAATAAAATTCCGAAGCTAAAATTTTCACAACAAGAACGAAATTTCCACTAAACAAGCCCAAGCAAAGTTCTATTAAAAAAAAAGAAGGGGAAAAAACACATTTGGATCAGCAGTTACGTGGTCGTTGGGACAGCAGCAGGAATTGACCGAAAGCTTAAAAATTTGAAAGTATGAATGTGGTCCTGGAAAAATCAACTTACTCTGCTAAGACCCTGCAATTCTGGTGAATATGAGTATGATAAAATTGGCACTCAAGACATCAAGGACTCGCCACCTTCAGAGAGATCCTGGGGAATAACCGAAAAAACAGAAGCGTGAAGATTGAGGAATTCTAGAAACTATAGCTGAAACTATGAGTGGAATTTTGAGCCTAAGGAACCTTTTTCCAGTCAAAAAGCAAGCGAAAAACTGCATGCAGAGCCCGCAGAGAAATGAAGAAAAAGAATCAAAAAACAAAGCGACAGAAACCAAGGCTTGTATTTCGAAGAGCATGCTATAAAGGACAAGATGATACCTGCACATCCATCTTGACATCCACCGTAAGCTAAAAGACTCAACTCACATAAGAACACAATTAAAAAGAAAAAGGAGAGCCTCTCCAACAGAAACCTCCACAACCCATCAGTCTCCCACCATCTTCTTCCCACAAGTTACATGCAGCATTAGAGATTATGGTTCAAAAATGCTGATTGAGGCACAACCCCATGCCAAGCGTTGTTGTTCAGTTTAGCCGAGAGAGAGACAGAGAGAGAGAGAGAGAGAGAGAGAGATTACTCTCGAGTCCATTTGCGAGATCAACCCGGCCCCGCCCGACAACCTTGGTGGGGAGTTTCAGGAATGACTTGAATTTAAGGAAGGTGAATTTAAGGAAGGTGAGGACAGCCAAAGAGGTGATCCACCACAAATAATTTTTAAATCGAGTCTCACCAACAAGTGTCCTAACCAATCATAAATGCCCAAAAAAACATAGTTTGATTGTTCAAACAATGATTTCGTATGACATGGAAAAATCTGTGCACTGAGAATTACCGACTGAGTTGCAAGCGTTCCTGGACACTCCTGGGCAAGTTCTTTTTATTTTAATGTTACCTACTCTTGAGCATCTCAAGTTAAGTCTAACGAAAGTTACACGCGAATATTAAAGTTATGGTAAGCATATATATATATAAGTGAAAGTTCAGTGTAGATAAATCAACTCTCAGAAAAAAGAAAAAAAATAAAAAACTTTCCGTGAGAAATGCTAGGAAAGGCCAGATGCTGATTTAATGAGTTGGTTGAAGCAGGTGAGCGGTTTTGCTGACATCTCACTGTCTCTTTATTACACAACTTATGTTCTTGCATATCAACATGTAAGTAGATATTTGCAAGAAAGTTTTGCTTCTGCTTCTTCGGAAACACATTGTACTATTGAATTAGACAGAGATGGTACAGTTCTCAATGAACCGTCGAGATTAATTCTTCGTGATCCAGTGGCCAATGATCCTCCCCGAAAATCTGATTCTTGAGAGTACGTAGATCTGGCAAGAGGATAACATGAAATTGAAACTTGACTCTCTGATTTGTACATCGTAAAGTTAGAATAATGTTGAAGTAAAAGGTAGAGAAAGACTACATATAAAGATTATACCTCCCGTAGGTAATGAGGGATACTTAAAGAGATAAAAATGGATGACGTTTTAGAATAATATCACATATGCAAAGTCTTACTTAAGAAGGGTCATGATGGCAAACACATTGAAGGTTATCGTTAGGCTCATACTTAATTAAATAGCATTCCATTTTAATGCACTAACTATAAATTTCATAAGGGAAAAAAAAAAAGACATGCATAAGTTTTGTGGGAAAATTGTTAATAATTTTAAAAGTTTAAACTATTAGAGGAAACTTTTTAACACTCCGCCTCACACGTAAACTGAATTTTAATGTAAGAATAAAGTGTTAAGATATACAATTAAGGACCGACTAAGGGGTTTGAAAAGATTTGACTCAAAATCTCCTACTAATATTTGGAAATTCAAGATATGTTAGTTGGCTTTTAATAAGTTTCTCAATGGCCCTCATTAATAAGATAATGTTGAAATGGACGGTTAATGAAGCGATGATGTGAAGTTCTATTGGGACTTAATCTATGACTTACTCGTCTAATACCAAATAAGGTTATCCATTAATGTTGTATCATGACCTTATTGATATTTTCAAAGAAAATAAGGTTAAAAAGAAAGGGATGGAAGGAGATGGTCTTGAGTGGTTGTACTTGGCTGGCTCAATTACTTTTAAGACAGTCTCCGTACAAACTGCGAATTCTGCCAAGCGAGGCAATGCGGGGAAATTCTTTCTCCTCCCTTTTTGGGTAAATGCTCAATTCAATGTGCTATTTCAAGAAAGTATTACATCAGTATTTCACCAAAGGTCATTCATTCCTCAGACGCCAGTCCAGAAAGACGGTGCATGCGGATTGCTGCTTGATGTACTTGAGCCTGCATGGCTACTGCATGCTCTGTCTTCCTACCTATAACGCACAAACCCTGTTAGTTTTATGCTTTGAAGACGTTCTTTACCATGTCGAACGCCAATTTAGATGAGAAGATTAGATAACTTATAAATGATGTTAAGATACCGACGTGAACCTCATATGATATGGTTGGAATCCATCAGCAGAATCAATGCCGTTTTTCCTCCCCCATTGCATGCTTTCAATCATCTCACGTTCCATGTAATGCTGTGTTATCACCAATCCACCATGCATACAATCAGAGTCCTGGGATGTAGAGCAAGTGGTTCCCCATGACTCTCTCTCTCTCTCTCTCTCTCTCTCTCTCTCAATGAAAAAGAAAGGGAGAAAAAATCAAGACCATTCAATAAGTCCACTGATGAGGCGTTAACCTCTCCCTCTCACAATGAAAAAGAAAGGGAGAAAAAATCAAAACCATTTAATAAATCCAGCGATGAGGCGTTAACCTCTCTCTCTCAATGAAAAAGAAAGGGAGAAAAAATCAAGACCATTCAATAATTCTAGCGATGAGGCGTTAACCTCTCAGACGATAAATTTAAGATAAAGTGACTATTCTTATGAGCTTAATTTCACCTCCTCTTCGTACAAAGAAAGGCGCCTATATAATTGAAACAATAGTTATCTCTTTCCTTCAACCCCTGGATGCTGTAGTTCTTTCCCATTATGCAAAGCTTTTGAGAGAGCTCAACCCGATGACGTCCCTCCTCTTGGTCCTACACTAATCTGCCTTCTCTTTATAGAACTTCGTGGACCATTGCCACTAGCTATAGTCCCAAGCTGTATAGGCAGACATCATGCAGTCCCTGTGAAACAATTGAGTCAGACCACAGACAACTCATAAGGATTTGTCGTTTCCAATAAGACAGTTCGAGCGATTTTGATATTGCTCTTGCCTACTCAAGCTGCTTTTGCGCTTGGGAGATGGATAGCGTAAAATGTTGTCATAACCTCTGTACTGTCTCATAAAATGAATAAGAATGAAGGAAGAAAAGATTGGCCGGGAGTCAAGCTGGATATGCCATAAGCTTATGATTGCATGCAATGGCCCTTCATTCTAGAGATTCTATGAGCTTTGGGGTTTGATCCCAGATGTGTACAACTTATTCAAAAATGCATTTCAATCGCGTCGACTTGTTAATGGTTCACCTTATGGTTGAATACATACATTGACAGAACTCCGGCAAGAAGTTCCACTCTCTCCTTGACTCTTTGTTCGGAGCATGGAAGTGTTATCTCGCATTCTTTCCTGCGTTGAACATGCCACGAAGAGTCATGGCATTAAAGCAGGAAGGCATAGCCTGCAAATCACACGTCTTCTCTTTGCGCATGATATCATTTGATTCACCAAGGCATCCCACATGGACCATACGGAGATGAATAGCTGCCTGGAACTCTTTTGTCAGCTATGAGGACCATGTGTGAATCTACCGAAGCCGGCAATCTTCTTTTCCTGCAATATTGACTTGCTCAAATCTTGCTGAGATGGAAGTCTTTCGCCTATGTTGGGTATACACTTTCTTATCAGACCGTGTGCATGACATTTCGACCATATAGAACTTTCCATGCACTCTTTTAGTATATATGCTATTAATTAAAGAATAAATACACTACAAGTTTTAAAACTTGTCATGATAATGTAATTAGATCCTAAAACTTGATGTAATCAAGTCCATTCATTAACTCTATCCAATTTAGCTAATGAAAAATGTCAATGTAACTTCTTCTTTTTTCTCTCTTCTAGGCCATTCATTATTAAAACATAAAGTATAAGACTAAACGACATTGTTTTGGTCCAAATCTTTGTTTTAACCCAAATTTTAGTTAACTTTAATTAAAAAATACCCAAAAAAAAAAAAAAATTTGCCAATGTTTTCCTGCGACCCTCACCAACCACAAGCTACCACTTGATATCAACTCGCTAGGTCTAGGCAAAGGCCGGCAACTGCTGCTAGCCATTGCCTGACCATCGCCAACATGTCCAATTTTGTTGGGGCGATGAAAGTGAGGGTGGTAGGTCTTCACGTTTTTTTTTTTTTTTTTTGTCTTCTTTTTATTTTAAATTTAGCATTTTCATTTTTAGCCTAACTAAAATTTAGGATAAAAAAGGATTGGACAAAAATGATGTTGTTTTGGTTTTATTTTCGTGTTTTAGCAACATCAACATCATGTAAGAGAGAGAAAATATATAAAAAATAAATCACGTTAGCATTTTATAGGGAAAAAGACATTACAAGTGCCATAACTTTTGCACAACACTCACTTTGATGTCGAAACTTTTTGGCGTATTGCTTGAGTGCCAAATTGGAGAAAAAAATGATTATTTAGGTGTTTTCGATGACAAATTCCGACAATTCATCCCGCATGATTATGATATATCTAAGTGGCTTTCTTAGAGGACATCCACACTGGACAATGACTTGGCCTTAAAACTTATCTTCATCCTCTCTTCTCTTCCTAATCCCAGAACATTGAAGCTCAAGCCTAGAGGAAGTAAGCATTCTTTTCAGTGGTGACCAACCCACTCCAAATCAACCCCAAAAGTGGTTTCTGCGGCTCCAACTCTACCTTCCATTCCCCTTCCCTCCCATCCCCTACCTCAACATTACTTCCTTCATCACCACCTACTCCCGCCGCAGCTCCACCACCTCCATTGATGCCTCCTCCGGCCTCTCCGCCGTGGGCATCCGCAAGGGCAACATCCTCTTCCTTCTCTACCCCAACCCCATTTCCTTCCTCAAAATCCCACTGTAAAAATTGCAATTCGGTGAGACGAGACAACACAAATGATGTTGTAGACGTCTATTGCAAGTTTCAGTCACTAATTTTGCCTCAAATCTACTGTTGTGAGGTTAGGATTTGAGCAAGAGGCTGCATTTTTCCCCCGAATGTTCTATTGTTGGGTTAGGGTTTGATAAAAAGTTGAATTTGGGGCAATCATGTGTTAAAGGGCATCATTTAGGGCCATTAATGCTAATTGGGCGCACCGACAAGTCACGATAATTGAAAAAAATATTAAATTGTTACATCAGCTTTCAAGCATTCCAAATCAGAGTTATTACTAAAGTGATCATTTCCCCTTTTTTAAATTGACACTTAAGTGATCCGATAAAAAATTTTTGACATTAAAATAAACGTCGTATGAAAGTTATGACATTTTTAGAGTCATTTTCTCAATTTTTTATTAATCATGTTGGTCAAAATTAACTGAAAAACTTAATTGTACCAATTTAATAAATTTTAGAATTTGATTATACCTTTTAAAAGTTTTAGAATTTTTAACAAGTTTAAGGGTTTGGAGCGCATTTATTCCACTAATTAATTAGCATTCAACTGCTAACTAAAATATATTAAAAACAAGGGGTGTTGCTGTCCCCCCACCCATTACTGCTCCAACCAATCATCATTATTATCTCTGACCAAAAAGAAAAAAATAAAGTCATCATTATTGTCGATCAATCGAGGTTAACCAATCATTGTCGTGACCCCCTCATGTCATTGGATGGAACATGTGGAAATTTCTCAAGAAGCCGTCACATGGCGGTCGTTTTCTCCTAGATATCTCAGAACCCACCGGCCACATGATTGGAGAATCGCCAGAATTCACGAGGCCGACAGAGAAATTACTCGTCTTAGACGAGACGGTGGCCTTGTGCATGCGTCTGGAATTTAAAGAGTCCTGACTATAAACATGACATAAATGAATCAAGTATTTCCTCTCTCTCTCTTTTCTTTTTTATTGTGCCAGGTTCCGAACGGCACCGAACCGTCTCGTATTATGGCTGTCTATAAAAATTCTACTAAGCTAGATGCGATTTTCACTGTGATGTGATCTATCTGACTTATTGCGTTTGAATATAATAAGGGAAAAAAGAGGAAGGAAGAAATCATCAAATCAAGTACAACGTTATCACGTGGCCATCGCCATCGATGAAGCAAGCCGCAGGAACGAGGAGCGCATTGAAAGCGAATGCGAAGCGGGGCCTGCATTGATATAAAAAAAAAAAGGTACATCGGTATCATCACAGCCATTTATAGGACCGGCGATGGTTTCTTGGTGATTACACTTCTACCAACCTACACAGGCTCATTGACAAAGTCGTGATCGCCAACAGCGAAATTCATAAGATAGTTTTCCCACGAGAGCTATGGTTACGACGGGAGAGCAACAAGTTTTTAAGAATGGGGAGCAATCGGTTAGTTGGCATTAGGAAACAGCGGAAGGGACGTTGCTGTAGGATGACGATTCAAATTTAATTCCTTTCGATAGAGCGTTCAGGGCCGGCTTCGGAACGGCCTTGACAGGACCTTCGCAAACAGAATGAAAACATACGTGGAAAGCAAGCCGCCTTGTGTGTCGAGAGTAGGATAGAGGCTTGCAGTCTTCCCACATCGCACCACCTAATTCACTCGTACATCATGGAGCCTCGTTTTCTTTTAACAAGCCTCCAAGAAATCTCATTCTATTTGGTTCGTATCTAATTTCGAAGTTGCTTGACAATTCCTTCCCCCCCTCTTCGGACTCTCAGTTGATGAATGATTTATTATACTGCCAATATATTATCTTAAATTTACCTTCCATGTACAAAAGCATTTTGTTCATTGGAAACAAGCGCAGATAATTAGGGTTTCAACCTACTGGCCATGACTATGGCAAAATCTTACGTGCAAAACTGCTTTTGCCTGGACATCGAATTTGGTCTAAAATCTCTTGGGTTTGGCACTTTGTGTATGTGTCCTACTCAGGAAGGGTGTAAATTTCCCGGTGACTAAGAACTCTTGCGCCTCTTTGCATGCATCTTTGTCAAGCGCTGACCCGTTATTTGGATAAAAGAGTCCATTTAGACCGTCACGTGCCGTCCCAGAGACCTGCCATATCTCGTGTCCCTGTACCGGGGCAATTTTCAACATTGGATGGAAGCTGCAACACCTTTATGAGCAGTAAAGATTCTAGAAAAGCCGCTGGGTCTGAATTTCAAGGACAGTGGGGTCTCTGCTCATTGATTTTCGATAAAGACCCCTCCAGGGGAAAAGTACCAAAAAAAATCCTAAACCTATTATGTTGATACCAATTCAGTCTTAAACTTTTCAATTGAACCAATTCAGTCATAAACCTTTTAATACTGGTATCAATTTAGTTCATTCGGCTAATTTTGACCGGCCGGTGCTGACGTGGACAGCATCCCGGCACGTGGCAATTTTTATGATTTTTTTATGATTTTTTTTCAATTTTTTATTAATTTTTGTTAATTTTTTTTTTTTTTCTTTCCTGCCTTCTTCTTCTTCCTGGGGTGGAGGCTCGCCGGCCACTGGGTAAGGGCCGCAAAGCCCTCACCTGCCACCAGCGAGGGTCGCCGAGTGGCTGGTGAGTCTCACTGGAGACTCGCTAGCCACCCCAGGAAGAAGAAGGTAGAAAAGAAAAAAGAAAATAATTAATATAAAAATTAATAAAATAATTCGATAAAATAATTTAAAAATCATTAAAATTGTCACATCAAGATCCGGCCAACGTCCATGTCGGTGCCGGCCGGCCAAAATTGGCCGAGGATGGACTAAATTGGTATTAATATTAAAAGGTTTAGGACTGAATTGGTTCAATTGAAAAGTTTAGGACTGAATTGGTACCAATACAATATATTTAGGACTTTTTTGGTACTTTTCCCGACCCCTCCATCGCCGTTGAATTATAGTCGCGTGGAAGAACATTGTATTCTTATCTACTTATTTCAGCCGATAAATTCTGGATCTCATCCCTGTACGTTTCTTCTGGTCCGTTTCTGCTTGCTCCACTTCCATAACGCATCTGATACTTCCTTTAACTTCTCTGCTAACGCGGCTAAGTTTAGCCTTGTAAATCTCCAGACCTCGTGTACAATCCTCTGCAAAGTCCCCATGCTCTGGGTAGATTGCTTCGAGTTAAAGGACGGTGACCCGAGCCTCGTGCTGGAAGTGCTGCTGCAGGGAAAAGAACTCTCCGTTCCAGATTCGCTAGAGCTCTGTCTAGCCGTTCAGTACGGAAAAAATAAATATCATTTAGCAACGTCATTTTTCCAGACGAGCACTTATCCGTCATGTTAAGGAGGATTTAGTGACGTTTAGAATTTACTATCGCGACAGAATTTTAACTCACTATAACATTATTGATGGCACTAGCATACCCGTCTCAGCAGTCCTGAGAAGCTACTCTTAGGGAATTTTTTGGCACCGTAATGAGAATCTCACGTTTGGCGCCTATCAATTTCTTGGATTGGCATGATATACGCCACGAAGGAGAAATGATGAGATATGGAGGATTATCAGGATTTATACATGGAGTGCTTCCTTTCTCTGTATTACTGCAAATAAGTTAAGAAATGCTTTATGTTCTGTCTCCCTTTTTTCGGTCGAAGTTTGAATTTCATCCATGCCTATCCAAATCAACCAGGGATGGGATTAAATTGAATATGAGTACAAGGCGGTGAAAACGGAAGGGTGAGTTGAAGCCACGTTTTGATTAAAGCTTGACTGTAGAGGAAATTGCCAAAAGACCGGACAGCCGAGCAGATATGAATTGATATTTAGCAGTCATCGAGCATTGGTGCTCTGAAGAAGGAAAGGTAGGATTAATGACATGTTTTCGAATCAACCAACTTACTGTTCCGCTACTTGCTTCGTGGCATTAATCATAACCAAAACAATGGAACAAGTCCGTGCGATCTTTGATGCATTTTGTTCGGTGAGGATTGCCAGGGCCTCGAACTATATACTTGTTCATAATTACAAGAGGCGAAATCTGAATAGAAGAAGATTATTTTCATCAGAAACAGCATGTCATCAATTATATGCAAATTTCTCATGGCTTGACAGCTTTTGTAGGTTCCTATGCATTCGGTACCAAGGGGAAAAATGAGCAGATGCAAGTGGTTACTGATGATTTAAGCATTCAACTCGTCTTTGTAACTAGCACACACTCTCTCTCTTGCCTCTCTTATTACTATGGCAGATTGTTGAGTTAGATTCGGTTTTCGAACTGCTTAAATACTGTAGGTTTGCAATTGGACTCCTGACAGCGAGACGAGTTTGAGATCACGTTTATTGAACCCGATAAAGTTCGAGGATATGATTGGGATTAAGTTCGTAAGCGTTACTGATTAACTTTTATCTCTCAGTATCTGACTTTCTACGTGTTGCCATTCACTTACATTCAACTTTCATACTTTCAATGGACGGTCAAATGTTCTCAATCAAGAATTCAGCAACTTGGTGGTGCTATTGGCAACAATCAGCTAAAAGGGTAGGGCTCTTAAGGGCGCGTTTGGCAACGATTCTGTTCCCCTAAACCGATTCTCGGAGAAGAATTGATTATTTTTATTCTCGCTCCCGTAACCGATTCCGAGTAAAAAAAACGTGTTTGGTAATCGTTCAAAATTTCGATTCGGAATAGAATTGCGTTTGATAATGTGTAGATTGATTCTCGTTCTAAATTAATTTCTTTTAATTTTTAAATAAATTTTTTTACTTTTTTACTTTTTTTCTTTTCTTTTTCTTTTTTTTTCCTTTTCTTTTTCCTTTTTTTCTTTTTTTTTCCCCTTTCTCCTATTAACCTTCTTCTTCCGCGGCGACCTCACCGGAGCGGCCCTCACCGAGCGGTGGCGGGCGGGCCTCGCCGGGCCGGGCGAGCCCGGGCTCTCGCCGAGCCGTCGGTGGCCGGCGAGCCTCGCCCGGCCCGGCGAGGCCCTCGCCGGGCCGGGCGAGGCTCGACCTCGCCATCTTGCGAGGTCGAGCCTCGCCCGGTGGACGGGAGGGCCTCGCCGGGCGGGCGAGGGCGGGCCACCGACGGGCTAGGCGAGCCCCGCTGGCCGGCGAGGCTCGCCCCGCGAGGCCCGCCTCGCCGGTGGCTGGGATCGCCTCCGGCGAGCTCGCCGGTGGCTGGGCTCGCCTCCGGCGAGCTCGCCGGACCTCGCCCTGGCCTGGCGAGCCTCCGGCGAGATCGCCGGACCGGCGGCGATCTCGCCGGACCGGCGGCGGGCGGCGGCGGGCGGTGGTCGCAGGATGCCGGAAGGGATGAAGAGAATTTTAACGTGTTGATTCTTTTTTTGATTCTCGGACGCAAAAGCAACTTTTTTTATTCTTAAATCCCATCCCAAACCGATTTCGGGAACGTATTTGTCCCGTATTTGTGCGGGAACAAAAATTTTACCAAACACGATTCTCGTCCCAAACTGATTTTGGGAACAAAGAATCAGAATCGGATGGTTGCCAAACAGAGCCTAAGTTGCCTAAGCAGGAGAGCTAGAGAACAGGTATGAAGGAAACCCTTCCAGCTAATTTGACACCGTATTTCTAAATCACGGTTCCTTTTTTTCTCGTCAACGAACTCGGAATATTTAGAGATTATAGATTTGCTTTCGTCCTCGTGTGATTTTTAGTATTTTCATATTTGCTATGAAGCAATTTTCCACGTTTCATAAAGTCAAAAGAAAATTAATTTACCTAAAAGCGTAGCTCGTGCAAGGGGACCAAGTATTTTTATGAATTGAAAATAACTCAGATGTATACATTGGTAATATACAACATCGAGTTATATTACGCATCAAGCTCAGACCATTTTGTCATCATCCAAACAAGGAGAGTGATAATTGATATAGGTCACGTCCCTCTTTCATTTTCATTCTCCTTTCAAACAGAGCCCGAGGACGGACAGACCATGGACCACATTTTTTCATCGAAAAGAGACTAAAAGAACAAAAGGAAAAGAAACGGATGGAACGACCACCTAATTAATTCAAGAACATCAACTACCTGTACTAATTCTCGCCTGCCCCATTCGGATTCATGGAAATTTTATAAGTTGGAGTTTCACCTAATTGAACCGGCCTCTGTCCGTCATAAACTGATCGACCATGTGAAGAAAGATGAGATTGGCAACTTTTGCATATGGCGGATCAAAATCACAACGACCACAACTCCTCCAAGACGATCGCATTCAAAACTTAGTGCTAGCTAGAATTCACTAAACAGGAGGTACAGAAATCTATATTAAAATAAAAGTTCAAAGTATTCTATCAAAGCAATCACGTGAAATTCATTCTGTATCATACATCTATTTGTGCATGGGTTCCCAGTAAATATATAGTACTGTATTCTATTATAGATCTCTGAACCCCTTACCTTGGAGATTGATTAAAAATTCAAAGATCATCCCATGAATTTTTTTTAAAGTTCATAGGGAGAAAAGATAATTTTTGGAGGTCCTTATACTCATTATAAGCCTAGCATTGAATATACTGGTAGACGTAGTATTAGTGTCATTTGTCCTATATGTGCAAATAAAAATCGGGCAAAATGTCCATTTTCACCACAAATTAATACATTATTACTTCAACTCTGTTTTCTCTCAGCACTTTGAAATGGTGTTCAATGGCTAAAAATCAGGCATAATCTCTGGTGAAAGACCAATCAGGCCACATGAAACATTTGCATTTCGATGGCATACACCATATATAAATAATTCCAATCTTAAAGGAGACTAGACTAAGTTGATACGAAGAGGTGACAAGAAGGGTCCTAACCTACCGGATAGAGAGAGGAATATAAATGCATTCTCAACTATTCCAAGTAGAACTATGAACTTCAAGTAGGCAAATGTTCCAAGCAAATAATGCAAAACTCTACCATGAACGAACAGTTAGGAGACCCAAGGCAACAAACCTCAAAATCTGGATGATCACTTTGATTTCCAAGGGAGAAGAGCAGCCAATTTTTCAAACTCAACCCGCACACGTGAAATTTGTTCATCGTTGCCTTTCAAGCTCATCCTCAAGCTGGCAATCTCAACATCTTTTTTTTCCTTTTCTGACTTCAGCACTGTATATTTTGCTCGTAACTCAGTCATCTTCTTATCAATTTTTTCCATCTCTTCACTAATTTCTCTCCCCTTGCGCTCCTTGTCAGCAATTTCAAGTTCGGCATCCTTTAACCCATCCTGAAGCAGTTCCTGCTTCCCTTTAATTGCTAGCAACTCATTCAAGTGACTCCGCAGAGCTGTAACCTCAAATCCATGCTTTTCCATGTCACAAAGAGTCTCCAAGCAGCTATCAAAATGGCATCTCAGGTCATCAAATAGCAGGTTGGATATTTTGTCGGTCAAAGATGCAAAAGTTGCCATGATGCCAATAGCTGCTCCTTCACGATATCCTTCTTTACACACCCGAAGAGGATTGAAATGTGGATTTTGCGGTGTCGTTTGGAAAATTTCCATTGATTCGATCATCTTCCAAACAGGCGAGGTTTTCGCGAATAAGCATCTACTCTCGCCAGACACGCTCTCACCTAAGACGTCAGTCATGCAGGTTTCATGACATTAATACGAAAAACAACAGTTCGAGATATTAATTACTCTTTTCTTTTGCCTCAAAAGATTGACACAATTAAGCTGGGCCCATGGCCTACTAAAGCTAACTTACTTGATCCCTCAATGGCCATCGGTGTGCGTATTCCTTCTGAACATGTTGATAGAGGTTGATCTTCATTTGTGTTAGATGTCTCAGCATTGCAGAACTCATTCTTTTTCTCGAAATTCCCAGAATCATTGGCTCCCTCCCCTCTGTAAGCATCTGGACCACCTGGAATATAATAACATAGATCTCAATCCACAGATATAGCACCACATAAAGAATCTCTCATGGTACTCATGAATTTGGACCAATATATTCTTGCTATTGAAAAATTAACCATTAGTGATCTGTATGAAATGAAGAAATACACATTGACATTGTTCATGTGCACATAACTTGGTTTCTCAGGAAAGTTAGAAGAGGGAGCATATTGTAAGATATTATGCATCTGCAACAACAAGCAATCAAAAATTGCTAAGAATTTTTTTTTTCCCAAGTAAAATGCCAAAAGCATGTCTGAGCAGCTTTACAAAGTAATCCACCATTTCCACCAAGTAGTCAAAAGTATTCACTCCCCAAGTTGATTGAAGGTTCAATCTTTCCTGATTAATGTGACAGCTAAGAATGTACTGTTTGCTAAGGCAACTATACCCAATTTACTTGGCCAGCAAATATAGACAAGTGCATTATTTCAATATAGTTTGGCCATTGTCACCCTACCTGAATGATATGCTTCCAACCTTGAAGGTGGTTGAACTCTCCAGAGAGCATAATCCTTTGAAATTGGTTCACCAACCACAGCACTGGTTACATTGTGCTCCATGCCTACATCAGACATACTTATATGCTTCTGTGGATCATGGCCAGGGGCATACACTAATTGGATCTTTTACAGCAAGTTTGGCAGAATATGAAAAGTGAGGGGAAAAGAATTCAATCTTGGGAAAGAGTTGATGAGGAAATTAACTTCACACTCTTGGGCAGAGAGGAAAGTGGAAGAGAGGATTGGACAGGGAAAATTGCCAATTGAATCTGCCACTTCTATATCCTCCTAACAAGGATAGTCGAGCAATTGCTATTTTAACCTCTATTTCCTGATGTTGGCGTTGTACTCTAAGCTATGTCGACAGAAATGGCATATATGCTTGCAGAGTTACATACTAGAAGGGTATGACAGTAAATTCCAACGTTTTACCACATTTATTTCCATATAAATCTCTCCACTTCCCATTCCTTTTACTTACTTTATTTAAACACAGAGAGAACAGAACCTTCTCAATCTCTTAATTTACTCCTCTCGTCCTTACTCTCTTTGCATCTTTACTTGACAAGAGACACAGCCTTAGACCGTCGTGTTTTATCATTCAGAAAGTATCTGATCCTGGAGAATTAGCGTATCAAGTAGTAAGTTATCATTGGCTTCTTATCTCCCTTTTTCATGTGGGGTACGCTCTCAATTGTTTTGTTTCCTACAATGTTTTGATGAATTTGGTGTGATCGAGTACCTGTCTCTGGAACCTCAGGTCTCACGACCACCAACTTCTGTGGCTTTCTTCTCTTCCTTTTGTGACTCTTTCCCTCGCAATTCTGCTCACTTTTACCCTGCACAAGAACAGGTATCAGGACATCACCTGCAAGACTGCCATAAAGTATCACATAAGAGGGATAACAAAGTCCTGAAGAAGCACCCAGCTAGCCTCTCTAATTGGGTACGCCAAGCTAATATCTAGGAGGTCTGCCTTAGAGATTAATAGTTAACAGAGGCTAAGTTATGGGACCAAGTTGAAGTCATGGCTATCTCAAATAAGATCAGTGTGCTTTTGTGAAAAGCTGGGTTCTACAAAACTGACAATCACTAAATGCATCACATAAGGGATGTTGAGTTCCCCATATCTATGGAAAAAATTAGAGCTTAAATAAGATCGACGTGCTTTTATCTTAATTGGCAATCAACAAATGCATCACATAAAAACATTGAGCAGTTCCCTGTAACTATAAAAAAATTTGAGCTTAATTTTGCCATCCGTATCTGCATCAAATGAGGCCCATATTTATCCCTTCCTATTGATTCTTCTCCTCTATCACTTTCTTGTTTTCTCAAAGGGAACATCACCAGGAAATAGATTGCACCCTTATTCAATTTGAGAAGGAGCCTCACCAACTCTTTGTTAAGAAGCTGACCCGTGTCTGCACACATCAAACTTCTCCTTTCAGCTTGCAACCCTAAGACGCAACTCAATTTTGGAAAACTGTCTTCTTGCATTAAAGTTTGAACAACTCTCTTGATGGAACTTCCAGCATTGTCCCCCTTACCTGCAATAACGTGAGTAAAACTTCTGCTAAAGTAAAAATTTATGCTAATAATAATTTAATTTATGCTTTAACATCATGTACCTGGTTTATGTGTGTTCACGTATCTAGCCTTAGAGATGGCAAATTTTCCCCCTCTTCGAATAGCATACTTTACAGTGTCATTGAATTGAACTGTCTTCTGTTTCTCATCTTCCTGCACATCACGTCAAGATGACAATATGAATAACATATATCACTAGAATTTTCAGCTTATACCTTGTAGCTGACCATATATATATCATTTACAATACAATGACAAAACACCCATGTCAAAAGCCCATTGCTCAGTGTCATTTGAAGCCCCCAGGATACCAGAGCTCACAGAGGCATCATTTTAATTACTGAGAGTCATACAGACCTAGCTGCAAATATCTTGTTTTACATTTTCTCACTAAACAAATAGAGCCCACTTGACAGGAACTAGTCCGGCTACTGTTTCTGCACTGGGACAGGGAGAAGCAAACAAAAATTGCCCAATCAAGACAGTCAAGTTTAATAAAACTCTAGTTGCACCCGCTTTTGATAGGCTCTTCTATGGTATCCAACATCAATTTCTTCCCAAAATGTGCATTTTCACGCAACTGGCATGCAGAACCCACTATATGCAACCACAACACTAGCATAGACCCCATAATTTGGTATGTGCTATTCTCTTGAGTAAGAACAACCTAATTCATCTTTCCCTGAATTAATAGATTAGAACATCCGCAGAAGCAAGTCTCACTTCAAAATGAATCCAACTCAATATTGTCAAGTTTCTCTCTATAAGAGCATATGCTTACATATTAAGAAAAAAATAGGTTTAAGGAGGATAACATGAAAAAAAATCCAGCTCACCATTCCAGCAACACTTTTAACAGAAGGATCATCGACAATAATGGTTTTCTTTAACCTTCCAATACCAGAGATCCCTTTTTTAGACTTGGCTGTACCATTTAGCACTCTTGATGCTTCCATAAGCAGCTCTCTTGCCTGATCTGCTGCAACTGATGGCACATTTGCAGTGCCTTCACTTAGTTTCTTCAGAAGTCGTCGACTTGCTGCATTTCCAATCAAGGCTCCGCGTTTTATCTTTTTAGCTGGTCGCAAGGCGTAGGGAGTCTTCGAAGTCCGTGAAACTGGCTGCATCTTCACTGTTTCCTCCAAAACATCTGGGACTTCAGGTTCTGTTCCAACCTTAGGCATATTCTTAATATCATGTGGTTCTTCTGATGGCCCTAGATTGTCTACAGTCAAAGGAGCTTCCTAAAATCAAGAGGTATCACAAAAATAAATTAAATCTACTAATCCCATCTGGTCATGATAAAATTAACTCTTCCAGCATAGAAACTATGAAAATCTCAAAATTTTGACATCTAATGCAGCATAACAAATCATTACTTCCAGTCTGCATGTATTGAACTCAGAAGACAACTAATCTTCAAGAGAATTACCATGTCACAAAGCCAAGAATTGCTGTCTATTCAAAGAAAACAGAAGAAACTTTTGAAGGTAATGTATTTAAACACAATTGATACAAAACTCCACCGAAATTCCATCATATGTTACTGTCTCTTCTTCTGCAAGCCATAGATACATGCGGTTCCATTTGGTTCATATAGAGTTTGCAGATACTGCTTGAAGTGCATGCAGCATGGGATAGCAGAGAGAAGCACAAAATTAAACCATAGTTTGCATGTAGCAAACAAGTCCCAGCAAGCTGACAATCTGATGGTACCATGAGTTGACGTGGAAGCTAAAAAATTTGTATTAACCAAGGGATGGGACATAAGGAGATAATGCAGGACAGGGGTTTAGCCAACCTTTTCCATGTTCAACTATAGAATTCGATCACCCTAATCTCTAACCTTTAAGAGCTATTGCTGCTTAAGCTCAGGCAAAACATATTGCAGATAACACCTCAGATTCATCTACTAAAGCATTAAGGGCAAATTTTTAATAGTACAATCACATTAAATTTTAGAAATTCATTCTCTCTGTAAGTTAAATGCATTCTTAACAGCCTCATTATGGGAAGTAATACGAGAACTTCAAGTCATAAACAGGTATAAAGGCAGTAAAAAGAAAGGCATGATATTTCATAGAAACCTAGATACAAGAAAGCATTTAAAGATCCAATAAGGACAAAATGCAAAATTCACACACTCCCAAATACAAGAGATTTAAAAAAAAAAAAAAAAAGGTCAAAAAATTCTCAAAGTCAACAACATGAGAAATTATAACAAAAGACACCGTGGGAGATTGCCACAAAACAGTATGTATCATGAATAATACCCCACCATCAAATTGCCGTAGCCTACCATAATAGACAACTACCTTAGTGGTATCGGCACTTATACTGTCAAAATAGAGCACTCTCAATGGACAAAAGAAAAGGAATAGTAATCTCCACGCACATAGTGACTAATACAGCAAATAGAAAAACTTACTAATTGGGGATCGTGCACTCCAATATCGAGAACCCACAAACTCCAAAAATTTCACTTAGAATTAGTAAAACTAAAGAGAGCTTTCCGATGTAGCCACATGAAAAATCACACAAACAGAGAAACCATCCAAGAAACCGATGAACCAACCAATTCCACTCGAGAAAAATCGCAAAAGCCGCAACCCTCATTGTTCACCAGAGAAGCCAAGGGTGGATTGTATACCTGCTCCTCCTTCTTCTTCCCGGCGGGATACCATCTCCCTCTGCTCCAGCTCCAATGCTCCCGCAAATCGCTGCCCTCATACACAGCATCATCTACTTCACCATCAATACAAACGCAATACCGCGAGCCCTCCAGAACCATCTTCACAAGCCCATGCCGCCATCCATTTCTCCACTTCGCCTCGACCGAGTCATCCAACTCGAAGCTGCGCTGCTCGCCCTCCCGCGACGGAGGAAGAGGCCTCACATACCGAATCTCCACCAATTCAACCAAAGGCTTAGCCTCCCCTTCACTCACCAACTGCTCATACTCCACCAAAACCTTCCGAATCCTACTCGACTTGCCAGACTGCTTCCGCGGCGGCTCCACATCCACAATCTTGGCCGCGTACCACGCGCCTCCCGAGCCGACGCCGTCGCCGCGCGCGACTTCCACCGCCGAGCCTCTCGAGAGGACCAGCTTCTCGCGCCTGCATTCGACAGCCTCCTCCATGCCGGCAGCGTGCGCGCCAAACCCTAGGCACCTCCAGCCGCTACTGCGAAACGGCGCGCAACGGAGCTGAAAATGAAGAAGACGAGAAGGAGAAAACAGACGCACCGGTGAGCGACCTCTCCGAGCACCGCCTATTCCCGCGGCGGCGGCGGCGGCGGCGACGCTCCCCGAAGAGCTTTAACTCGCGAACGAGTTCGATCGGAACGGAGGAAGAAGCGAAGAGGAGGACATGGCCTTACGCATTTGCGGAGGCGCAGCCGACAGCGTACCGAGGCGAGAGGGGAAGCGAGGTCGGGTCGGGGCGGGGGCAGCGGGGCGGCAGCGGACGGCGCCGGAGATCGCCGCCGGAGGCGGTGCGGAGGCGGCGAGCTTTTCCGCCACCCGAGGAATCTTTTCTGGAGAAAGAGACCGGCGCTGGCGGGGAGGGTAAGATTGGGTTTTTATCGACGCCGTACGAAATATATATGGTATGGTTCCACCAATAATCTCAACAGAAAAAATTATCCGAATAATTTTTGTACGGCCGTTCCTGAAATGTTCATTTATTTAATATAATTTTTGAACTATTAGTGACCAAAAATATATATATAATTTTTGAACTATTAATAAATACTTAATATAATTCTTAAATTATATGAAATATTCAATATTATCCTCTCATCAAATTTAGTTTAACAAATTTGCAATATGATTTTAATATGTTAAATTTGAACAATAAACAATATTTGAATTATATGAGTAAGACATTGAGACTATTGTCTAATTTTTCCTTTTCTAAAGTATTTAGATAAATAGATTGACATATTGACTTATCATTTATAATAATCCCACTTAGCACGTGACAATACACTATATCGAATAACATATGATTTGTTGTTTTAACAAACGGAATGACTGCATTGAACATTAATAAATAGTTTTGGGACCATATTAAATAAACTAAAAATTTATAGATGACATTATACATTATTTCAAAATTTAAGGACTATTTATATTATTTTTCAATCTCAAATCATAACCGTGATGCATTTATCTCGAACTCATTTACTAGTATTTAGTGATAAAGGTACTCTTTACCAAAATGTTGTTAAATTGCCGATGTGGAGACCCATGGCAAGGGACTCATTTGACATGGATTTAACTTGGAAAATTCAGCATCCATGGCCCTTTATATCAGGGAATTAGAACTAAAGAAAATGATCAATCTAGTGAGGAAGATGAAACTTCAGTCATCTCAAGATGAACGTTCAAATAGTTTTTTTTTTTTTTTTTTGTTGGTCGGAAAAGCTTTTATAACATCCTCATTTAAGTAAAAATTTGGGTAGTTGAAGCATGGATTTCGGAACATAACAAATCCAAAAGACAAGTTGGGGGATAAGAAACCTAATTACCTAGTAGAGACTTGTTCCGGTAGGCCTTGATGATCCAAACCACCACTTTAATTGCTCTCTCTTTGATAATGGGCTATTATTAGGTTGGGAAAGTTTTTCACACGTGCTTGGGCTTCGGTGATCAGCGCGTATGCTTCCTAATTAACTTGTTGTGTACCTTTAATCATCGCCTTCACCAGTTTAGAGTTGTCAGTCTCCATCTCCATCTTCAGTTTAGTTTTTCCCTTCGAAGTACTTTAGGGTATGTAGCACCGCCTTTGCCTCCATCTGGATAGCTAAAGAAACTCGCACAGTGCGAGCGAATCCGTCTATGAGGAGACCTCAGTTGTCTTGGCAAACATAAGCTATAGCCCCTTCCCCTTCCCCTGTTTCTTCAATGTAATATCCATCCACATTTGATTTTGAGCACATTTGGAGACGCAGGAGTCCAAATCTGAAGTATGTCAGTTCGCATCTACTCTTTTCCTGCCTTTTTGCTCACCTATCTGTTGAAGTTTTCCTCCATGACCTTTGTCGAGGTGATCATATATTAGTGATTCAAGGGCTTGGCTCTCTGAACAACCAATTGTCGTGGGTTTTCTAGATTTGCCATAATTTTTGTACACTGTTCCTAAAATTTTTATTTATTTAAAATAATTTTTGAATTATTAATTAATATTCAATCTAATTCTTATATTACACGAAAATATTAAGTATCATTCTCCCATTAAATTTAGTTGAGAAATTCGCAATGTGACTTCAATCTGCTAAATTTGAACGATAAACGATATTTGAATTATCCAAGTAGGATATTGAGATTACCATCTTATTTTTCCTAGTAGATCCGACATAGAAAATTTGGCATTTCTGGCCCTTTGTAACGAAGAGTCAAATTTAAAGAGAATGATCAATCTAGCGAGGAAGATGATTCTTTAGTCATCTTAGGATGAACATTCAAATAGTTGACAATGTTCAGATAATTGGCAACGCACTTCTTTACATCCCTTACTGTGAAAGATGACATGTTCGAAGAATGCTCATTATCTATCAGAAATCTATGATGTCTCGCAAATTCTCCTCCACTTCATCTCTATTAAGCACCCCCTTGTTAGCCATAAATAGAAATTCGCTCGATTCTCACTGTCTCCAGCATCTTCCCTCCAAACAAGAGCTCCCTTGTGCCTAAAAAATATACGGAAATCTCTACTTTTGCCCTAAAATTTTGGTGATTCAGGAGAGACAAAGTAGAAAATTCGATTTTATTCCAACTCTCGATTTCAATTTATTTTGTTTCCCCATTACGATATCGTTGAAGAGTTTGTGTACTGAATTTCTATATTAGATGAGAGTCACTTATCGCATATTTTTTTTTCACCTAACAACATAACAAGATATTGGGCAAAAGCTAGCGTATTTACGGCGGTCCGTATTCACGTCGACATGTGGAAGGATTGGGTTAGAAAGCCGATTACAATTACACATACCACTCTTGCAATACGAATGTTTAACAATATTTTTATATTTACCGTGGATATAACAAATAATCCTTTCTTGAATAATTCAGAACCAGAAGTCAGCAATTTCTCTTGGCCGTAGTCATTCGATATCAAAGGAGGATTCTTGTTCTTGACGAGGCGTTCAAACATCCTCGACTCGTCCCAGTTCGGTTCCTCTCTGCATCTACCAACTCCCCGATCCCGTCCCGCCGCCCGGAAAAATGGCGTCCCTGGCGAGCGCCAAGTTCCACCGCCTCCCGTCTCCTCGCCCGCCGATTCCGTCGAGACCCCACCGCCCCCGCCGCATCATCTCCCGTTCCCTCCTCGACCCAGAATCTCGTCTCGCGACCAACCGCCGCTGAGGACGTCCTCCAGAGCTTCGAGCTCCGGCGCCCCAGCTGGGTCCTCCTCTGCTCCTCCTCCGGGGCTCTACTCTGCCCAGACGTTCGAGCTCACGGCCCCGAACGTCGACCTGGTCCTCGAGGACGTCAGGCCTTACCTGATTTCCGACGGCGGGAACGTCGACGTCGTCTCCGTTGAGGACGGCGTCGTCTCTCTCAGGCTCCAAGGTCGGTTTGGCCGAGTTGCTCCTCTGTGTTTCGTCGGGTTTCGGAAATTTTGGATTTTGGCTGGTTTCGAGATTCTTTCTTGAATTTTGGGAGAGCGTGATTGACCCAGTTTCTTTTTCTGGGTTTTCTTGAATTAGAGCGAACTGGTTGAATTTGCTTTCGTGGACCGAGTCGTGGGTCGGGTCAATTTTTCATCAGTGGAGTGATCGAGAGCAGTGTTTACGGCTGGTCTATTGGCACCTTGCTCAGCTTCTGATCATAACTTGAACTGGGCAATCGTTTAAGTGGGATAATAAGTTTGTCTCTGTTGCCATCTTTGCCTGCATTTACATTCCTAAACCTGGGCAATTGAACTCGAATGACATAGCAGATGGAAATTGGTGTTAACATGACCGAGGGGGGGAGATAGAGTTCGTCTATGTATGGAAGGCACAGAAGAAAATGTTCTCCGGATGTTCGAAACTGATTCTGCCTCGATTTCTCATGCCTATCTGTCTCTAAGGATTTGCTTTACCCAATTTATAATGCTCCACGTTTTTTTAACACTGCTTTGTTTTCTTTTTGTCTTTTTAGTTCTGTAAGCAAGAGGAGACTTGGCTTTTAGTTGTCCCCCGTTAGATTCTTCAAAATAATTTTCTAGCAGCCTTCTTGGTGAAGCTTGACTGCCCTGAGAACGCATAGTGGTTGAAGGAAAATGTTTATTTTCTGTTGTTGTAATGGGTACATATATATGTGAATGGGTAGACTCTGTAATACTGAGCTGGATCTCCTGCAATGCTGATGAACTGGATGAGTGCTAAAAGGTAAATTGATTTGATCCTGTGGAGATATAATTGAGGGATTCATGATTATAGAGTCAAAGCTTCATTTAAACGAGCTTGTGGGATTTCTGTGTTGAAGTATGTGTGATTCCAAAGCGAGCTTTCTTGAGGACTGTTCATTTGAATGAAGTTGAGAATTCCCTTCACAACCAAATTGACTGTCCAGGGGCGTGTGAGAGCTGTCCCAGTTCAACCACCACCATGCAGATGGGAATTGAAAGGGTACTTAAGGAAAAGTTCGGCGATGCAGTCAAAGAGATCCGTCAGGTATATGATGATGAAGTGAGGGAGACTACTGCTGAGGTTAGTTTTTTGCCAACATAAAGGAAAATAAAATGCGCATGTGCAAACTAGGGTAAGTTCACTTGCTGGTCATGACAACACTTGGTAAATGCAGGCAGTGAATCGCCATCTTGACATACTGAGACCAGCGATTGCAAATTATGGCGGAAGCGTCGAGGTGTTGTCTGTTGAGGCCGGAGACTGCCGTGTAAAGTACGTGGGACCTGAGTCCATTGGGTCCGGGATTAAAGCAGCAATCAAGGAGAAGTTCCCTGATATTACTAATGTTGTGTTTACTGGTTAGCATGCCACAATAAATTTGCTAGATCACACAATAAAGGTGAGACAAGATCATCAAATCTCATTTTTGTTGATTGCAATTCCCCTGTTAATTAAAAATTCAGTGGGTATAGTCATATAATGACTTTAGAAGGTGCATAGGAGGCAAAGCCCGACTTTAAGAATGGAGGTTTTCGGGATATCTTCCCCCATTACTTGCATACAGAAAAGAAGATACTCAAGCAATTATTCATCTTGTTCATTATTGATGAGTGATTTGTACGTGAGTATCTCCTGAATGGGTTTCTAATGATTAGTTCTTCCTTATTTCCAGATGGATTCCTTCTGAGGATATCAATGTGACAATGGACATACAGTCAGTGATGCTCAGAAAGAATTGATCTGGTGCATCGCAGCATTTTGAGATGATATAAGAGTTTCCTGTGAGTATGGGGAAAGACAAGATGCTAAATTAATGTTCCTATCAATAGGGAGAAGACAAGGTCTTGTGTACATTTTCAGTAACTAAGAGTTTGTTACATTTGATATGCCGAGAAGTTACTATTCAGATCATTCTTATACATCGGATACGTTGTTGTACTTCAGGGCTTTGTGTAGTCGGTGTAATAATCGCAGGATATCTTTCACCCAAAACAAACAAAAGGAAAAGTTAGATTACAGCTCATCCGTGCTGCTCTTCATTCCTTAATGTCGACTGACATATGTACTCTTCTGTTGTGTTTCGTATTTTTATATCATTATATTATTATTTTTTTTTTTATTGGTGACTGTAGGGTAATTGGTTGCTTGGTTCTAAGCATCTAGAATATCCATTGGGTTACGTTAGGGGCGGGTATTTTACCAAAGGCAGCTCTCTTAGGCTTCCCCTGTCTGGGATTCTAGAATACGCTAAGAACTACAATAGAACAGTTTATGATCGTCGTATGTGCTTTGTCTCTGTCAATAGTCAGCTTGCTTTTAGTTGCGCTGAAAGTTCTTTCAATAGAGTCAAGAGAAAGAGAAATGTCAAAATGAAGAACTTTGGCATGAAGGAACAAATTTTTTTTTTTTTTTTTTTTTTTTTGGTCGAACATGAAGGACCAATTAACCCGCAGGCTCTTAGTAGTCTCTTTGCCTTCTCTTGCGAGATTGCATATGTTCCTAGAAATTCAACGGCTCAGGAGCCAAGTGTCGCCCTCGATGTAGTAAGTCCCTAGGAAGGGCTGAGCCTCCTCATCTGTCAGCATTCTCGCCCATGGCACTCTTCCTGTCGCGTTAGCTCCAGGTCCACTGCACTTGTATTCTCCGTAGTAGACTTGTCTGTCGCAAGGAAATGAAAATTTTCTTGTCAGTGAAAGTAGAGTCCCACTCTTTTCCTTCCCTTTCAGTGTTTCTAGCTTAGTTGGTTTAGAAATGGGTTTCTGTCATTTCTACTTCTTGTTTCGTGCTTATCTACTGTGAAAAGTTTTGAGAAATTTGTCGATACTCGTCTTCCAGATAGTTTGTTTGAGATGATTATCTTCGGTTTCTACAGTTGCTTTAGAAATGATTTCTCGGTTTTCAAATGTAGTCAGCTGAGGACTTCCTCTTTGTTCTGTACCAAGAGCTTCATGCTATCCCCCTAGTTAAAAGGAAAACAGTTCCGTCATTATCATCTTAGTTTAGCCTTCTCTTGGGTTAGTGTATTGAACTCACGCGTCACGTTTCGGGTCACCCCAGTCGCTCCATCCCTGGGTAGCAACCACCCTGTCCATGAAAGTGTAAGAGAAAATGACCCTCGAGTAGTCTCCCCATGCCCTGCCGAGGTAGAGGAGGCCACTCCCTGTGATGGTGCTGTTCTTGAAAGAAAACCCGCTCAACAACGAGGCATTCGTGCGTTTTTGAGCCGTGAGGGAGGCCACTTTCTTGGTGACGGAGTTCAAATAGCAGTTCTGCACAGATTATGCCATGTTTGGTCATTCTGTAGGCTCGCAATCAAAGGATAGATGGTCTAAATTGGCACAAAAGTACCTCATAAAGAGACCTGCCATAGCCAAAGATGAAGTCCACAGAGCCTTGGATGAAGCAGTTGTTGAAATAGTGAAGGCCCTTGTGATCATAGAGAGTGTCTTGGTTCCCGATGAAGCTGCAGTTGTAAAATGCCGCCTTCATGCCTGAGATCCGCAATGCCACAGCTTGTTCTCCTAGCGATCCGACCTCATGTGGAGCCGTGTTCTGCACACCATGAGTGGTTTCGCTCAGAGCATTGCGTGGTTCAACATCAAAATTATGATGATAATACATTTCCTAGAGTCCAATGATTAATTAACAAATAGGTCTGTAGTCCGGGTCTCAGAAAAAGTATCAGACTGCCTTTTATCAAATGAATATAATCACAATGTGGAAGTAGGACGGCCTGTTCTTCATCTGCATTCTCAGTACTAAACCAAAAGGAGGAGGGAAGAAAAAACAGAATGCACATTCTTATTCTTAGTGGGACTGGATGTCACAGTGTGGTCCAAAGCATGAAAGCCACGGAAGACAAGTCAATTTTTCAGGGAAAATGCTGAAAGCAGAGCAGTTGCATTTCTTGTGACAACCCGTGAACTCAGTGCGATTTTGATCCACACAAATGGTTAAAAAATATTGCGAGATGTTTTGGATTCTTGGGTTGTTCCTTAGCAAGCAGATGGAATCTCTATGCTCGTAGCGAGGTACGGGGACCTCAGTTCTGTTCTTTTTGTTATTTTATTGTCGATACAGACAACTCGTTGGCTTCATCTTCTGTTTTCATCCACAGGTTCTTCATCCCAAGGACTGAGAGTTCGAGGCCTAAGTGTGATACCTCTTTGTTGAGTTCCCAAGAGGAGTTGAAGAGGGAAAAAAAGAAGCGACTCAGTTTTTGCTCAGAGAATAATTTCAAACCATGAAATTAGGTGACACAAAGTTTAAACGATTCAGTCTCTACGATGCGCAAAAGTTGTGTGTATCAAACTGTATGAACGCTCAGCTAAGCAGATCGACTGCAGGAGTATATATTCGGCCCGTTTGTGATGAATATAAGGGACCGTGCCACTGCTTGGACTGAAAAACCAAGTAAATGAAATCTGTACTCGATATGATATATGATGACAGCATAGTCGAGCAGTTACCTCGAACTTGATGTTGATGGCGACAAAATAATCTGCGTCAACCGCAACAGTTGCACTCTGAAACGTCTTCAATGGCGTGCCACCTCTTCCAGTCACGGATGCCGTGTCATTCCCAGTGATCGTCGGTGGACTAGTTGAGTCTCCCAAAAATGTCACAAATGACATGTATCTTGGTACATTAATCTTCTCTCTGCATTCTCCATGAAAAACCGTATCGTTAGGACTTCCATTCACAAACCTAACCCTCAAGCTACCTAGTATCTGCAGCTACATATCGGATCTTCACCTTCTTTCTATTACCTGCTTTAAATGCAGTTTTTTAACTTTGAAACCCCTAAAGTTTTGGATGAACTACAGGTTAAAAAGTGATCATAAAGCGGCAGTCGATCCAATTTTAAGAAAATGATGCACGGCTTTCAAGTTTCTAGACTTGAAACTTCAAGTCTTCAACCGAGTGTTGGAGCAAGGCCTAAGTGGGTAGAGTGCAATTGCAGCTAGGTCGAAACTAGATAAACATTACCTATAAATGCCAGGCTTGATCACCAAAATGACTCTCCTGGTGTTGATCGCAGGAATACTGTTGAGAGCTTCCGAAACCGTCCTGTAATCGCCGGTTCCGTCTTGGCTCACTGTCTTTCGTATTTTGCTCATCTCTGCTTTCCACAGCTTCCAATCAACTACTTTCTTCCCAGGAATACTGGGAGCTTGAGCCGTCAACATTGCATTCAACGAAGTCTCACGACGGTAGTTTTCGACATTCCACGACACCCATCTGCGGAAAGCACCAGCCTCGCTCGAGGATGAAGAAGCCAATGAGATGTTGCAGATGCAGAGGGAGAGAAGAAAGAGGAGCATTTGGGCGGGTGACAAACTGCTAGACATTGTGCAAGCAGTATGCATGTATTGGTATGAAAAAGCTGGACTCTTGATGCAGATGGATGCATTAAATATAGTGGAACGAAAGTTTCATGGAAGAGAATGTGGGAATCTCGAGTTCTATTTACAAGATTGACCTTCTCTTTCTTGCTTCTAATTGTAGTCGACACAGCTGAGGAAGAAAACAGTAAATAAAGGGTCGGAAGTTCATTAAATGATTTTTGTAAATCTATATAGAATTGCTCAAATAATTTTCAAGGAAACTATAGCATGGCAAGAACCGTGCCTTAGTTTTTTTCTCTTAAATATGAGGCGTTCGAGCATGACCATACCAATAAATGTCACCTTGAATTAGTATTTCGCCGACAATGACCGTCGATGAAATACCTTCCATCAAAGTTGGATTTTTGGTTTTTTTTTTTTTTTTTTTGAGTGACTTGAGTTATGTGAAAACTCAAAAAGGAAGCCATGCATATAGAATGAATTACTAATGCCAATCGAACTAAAAGGATAAAGAATTGTGAATAATAATAATAAATCTGTAAATTGAACTGCAAAAAATTTGTTAAAAATTGTTGATTGCATATCTTCTGCAACTGATTCTACTCGGCCTTTTTATGGCCTCGCACAAAGTGTAATTGTTGGTATGTGTTTATTTTCTAAATCACAAACTTCAACTACCTCCGAAATTCTCAACTTCACTTTCACGATCTTCAATTGCATACCCTTACCTTTTCCTTTTTGTCAAAAATCCGCCTAATCTTACTCTCGAAGATTTCTTCCGATTTGACTTTTTCATCAAATATCGTTGATCACCTATCTTATGTCAACAACTACTCTGGTCTTCTTTTCATTAATGACACTGTAAATTGCATGACATCAATCTTACATTGGGCTCTCATCAATTGGCAATCACATTTACTTGATATCCTGTTGACAACTCAATCCTAACATCTCCTACTAACTTCTGAGTCATTTTTAGTTGTCAACAACTAGTTTTGAAGCCTAAGTTGCATGATGACTTGCAATATCTTGCAATAAGCTAAGATCATTCCCAATGCTTAATTTATTACTTATTATCAGCTGGTGAAATTACAAGATAATATTCTCTCGTTCTTTCTGAGAGTGAGCTTCTTTGTCTACTAAGGTCGCCCATGAAATGCCCATTAAATTCAACAAATCACATGCACTGCGTGCAAATACATGTAAGCATTCATTAGGACGTTCAGGTACACTATAGATCCAATCTCCCCTCGGCAATCACGGCGACATCATGCTTACCTCATATTGGAGTATACACCTTGAGCTGACCTACATGCAAATTGACATTTGACACCACTAACATCTCCACTATCCACTGCAGAAGAGTCCATCAGCCCCCACCCCATCCCGCGTTTCATGAAATTCATGAGGACACTCCTCATAATTTGTCAGGTTGTGATTGGGCATTGCATCAATTATCATTTTTTTTTCTTTTGTCTATCAAAAGCCAATCCTATCTCACATTGGTGGAGGAAGAGCTGTACTCCAAATTCCAAACTATAATATATATATTGTTTCTTGCTCTTGTAATCAGAACAAAAATTTCAATAATATATAATGAAGTACCAAGAAAGACCCATATGTCTTAAAAAGATAATGGATTCCAGAGGAGGGCCAATTCTACAGAGCCTACCAATTTTAGGCGTGTTCACTACACTACTGCTTAGGTAGGTGAAGAAAGGACCTAGAAATTGCATTGATTGCTCCATTCCCCCATAAATCATATCTTGGGCCGTATCCTATTCCTTTTGATACCTGTAAGGGATTCTTTACTTAAAATATGACCCGTATACATACATGAGGCGCATACTGAAACCATATATACGGATGATGGAAAGGTTTAGGCTGTGATGAAACTTCATCAATTTGAAGGTCCTTTGATCTATCCATTTCACTAAAAAAAAATTGTCTAACTTGTTGGAATTCCGCTAGATGAAGATTAGCAAGATTGAGGAGAAGTTAAAGATGGAGGAGGTTTAATCTAGATAAGAAGGAAGTTGCGAGTAGATAAGATCCTAACTTTTGGAGAGAAGTTTACAATAGTCATTTTATTTCAATTTTTTAATTATATAATCGTACTATCTTTCACATTACTTTCCTGATCTTCAATTTCATGCAATCTATTTTTGTGGAATGTAGATTCAAGGTAGACAAAATCAAGCTCCTTGCTTGAGATCTCTCGTCATCAACTTCGGGAGACCATGATCGAGGGTTCCAACTTCCAATTGTTGTAGACCTAGACCTCAAAATCAAAGATCGAGTTCATTTTCCTTTCTCGATCGTCAGCATCTATTTATCATATAAGGACTATGGTTGTGCGGAAATTTCCGACTCAACGATGTTAGGCAGCAATCAAGATGACATGCCTATTGCCTAGCATTTCTCCAACCCTTGCTAATATTAATGCAAACAATGGTACTTAATTGCGTGGATGCATAAATATGTGAAAATCATTTCGAATCACATGAATTTATAGCTTAATTTCCCACTATAAAAATGATTTTTAAAAATTTCGTTGATAAATTTTTTTTTTTAAAGCTACAAATTTTTGTCCTCTCTCTCTTTTTCCAGCTCTTTTTCCAGCAATGACTAATGGGCCACTGTTGCAAGTTTTGCAGCCTAATACTTTTGAAGGACATTGGATGGTTTGCTTCATTTGAGAGCCCAATTCTTATATCCGGTATTATAGAGCTCTTATGTTAAAGGGTAATCATAAGGGTGCATTTATTTATGAAAAATTCAAAATTTGAAAAACATTTTTCAAAATATAATTAGTTATATTGCTTAGAAGAATTAGACAACGAAAAATATTTTAATTATCAATATTAATTTATATCTAATTATTTCTGCGAGTGTTGAAAATTTTGTCTTAAATCTTTACATGGAATTTCAATGTAGTTCTTCTGATAAACTTTTGCTGAAAATGGTTGATGTGATGATCCAATCATCGTTGGTCATCCTACGTAACACGTCGATACGTCAGCGTTTTTCTGCGAAAGTTTGGCTAAAATGGCAAAGATTTGGGGCAAAATTAAAATAGTTGTGACTCAATTAATATCGATATAATAGGTTTAGGGCTAATTAAATAATTCTCCTTGTAAACCTATGTGCGCTCAAGTTTTTCAAGTTAGACATACATGAAATTGTGAAAGTAATAGAGAACACGATTTGAGATTGTGAGAGGCAAAAGTACGAATTTTGTTAAAGGTGCATTTGGTAACATTTCTGTTCAAAAATTATTCCAGAGTAGAAAAAATTATTTATGTTCCGGAAACAATTTTTGAGCAGGAAGAACGCATTTGGTAAATTTATTCTGGAGTAAAAAAAAGAACAAAAATACGTTTGGTAAACTTGTATAATTTTTTTTTTGTTTCTTTTAATTTTTTAATATTTTTATTTTATTTTTCCTTTTTCCTTTTTTATTTTTCTTTTTTATTATTCATTTTTTTTTTTTTCTTCCTTTTGGCCGGTCGCCGGCCTTGGCCATGGCCGGCGATCGGCCGCCGATAGGGGCGGCGGCCTCTCCCGATCACGGTGACGTCGACCTCACCGAGGGCGACGACGCTCCAGCAAGGTCGCTGGCCCTCAACAGTCAATTGTCTGTCATATGGCCAATGCTGGCAACCGGCCAAAGAAAAAAGAAGAAGAAAAAAACAGAAGAGAAAAAAATTATTTTTCGGAAGTATTCCAGAAATAATAAACAAGTTTTTTACATTTATTATTTTTGTCCCAAATTTGTTTTCGGGAACAAAAAAAATAGATTTGAAACGAAAATACAAATAAACGCGTTTCTATTCTTTTTTTTTTCTCGGAACAAAAATATAAAAATTATGTTCATGGACAGGAAGAAAGAATACAAATAAATGGCCCCTACATGGTCGAGGATTAGACGCGAGGACGCCAACCACGCATGTGACGGAGGCTCGATTCTTCACAGCAAGTGAAATTAATTTTATGCCGTGGTGATGGTGACTCGTCTTTTACCTAATCGATTGAGGTTTGTTCCGGCCCACAAGACGTGGAACTTTGTGTCAACGTGGCTTCATCAGACTTTTTTAAGTCCAAGTAAAAACTGTACTTGATGCCATTAATGGTTCAGAACCTTTTGGCCCTTTCGGTGTTGAAAACAATGTTAGGCGACATAGGCTGCGATGGCATCAATGGGTGCGCATTGCCAAACGGACCGGGTCATAGTCTTGGTCTTGGTCTACTTGGACTCAAAAATGGCCATCTAGAACGCAATTTAATATTCTAGATTCCGTTCTAACTAAGAAATTTTTTAATTGTCAACGATAAGTCCATACCAAACACATCTTGACATTTATTTTATCACCAGCAAAATACCAATGCTAATGTTGAAAATACTAGTAATCTCGATCAAGCAGACAAAAGTGACGTTGATGTTGATATGTTGGGCCTAGCTAAGCTACTTGTGAAGGACATGGGATGGTTTGCTTCATTTGAGAGCCCAATTCTTATATATGATAATTTAGACCAAAGCTCTCGAGTTAAAGGTAACTCAAGATTTGAAAATTATTTTGAGAAAAATAATTTGAAATATTGCTTAGAAAAATTATTCGAATAAAAACATTTTTATTATCAAAATTAATTTATACCTAATTATTTCTGTGGGTGATAGAAAATATTTTTCATTCATTCGTTTTTGAGCGATATAACAAATCATTTTTTGAAAAATGTTTGGTGAATTAAACGGTGCAAATGCACCTAAGTTTTTGCACAAATTGTTTCACACTTTAATCTTAAGCCAAGGAGAAGAATTGAAGTTTTTAAATATTAGATAACATGTAAACCTTGACAAAATTGTTCCATTAAACTTAAGCTTGTTGTACGGATATTGAACCAATTATAAACTTCTCAATTTTGCCTTTAACATTTACATAAAATTCTAATATACTTCTTCTAACCAACTTTTCCAAGAAATGGCTAACGTGGTAGTCTAGTTATCGTAAGTCATCCTATGTGGTACATTGACATATTAGTGCTTTCTTGCGAAAAAATTGGCTAAATTGACTTCACTAGAATTTGGGAAAATTTTAAATAAGGGTCTGAAGTTTTATTATTTTTTCAAATAAGAGCCTGAAATGGACATTATTTTAAATAATGGCTTAAAGTAGCTAAATTATCTCAAATAAGGGCCTTTAGCTGATGACTACTAAGGCTATTGGATGAGGGCTATTATAGTAAACAAAATTGTAACTATATCTTTTAAAAAAATTTCTTTCCTTTTTTTCCTTTTTATTTTCTTTTCTATTTTCCCCCTCCCTCCTCCAACCATCGCCACATCTTGTTGATGGCCAACGGAGATTGTCACCTCATGCAATGGCTGCCCTCGCCGACCTCGGACAAGGCTCACCCACACCTAGGCAGGCAAGTGTCGCCTTGCCTAGGCTAGGTGGCAAGGGCGACCATCGCCACATTTGGTGAGGGCAACCTTGCCCTCACTCGACGCCAGCAATGGCAACTATTGCCCTTACCTGAGTCCAGCAACCTTTTGCCATGGCCGGTGAAGAGAAAAAACAAAAATGAAAATGGAAAGAAATAAAAAAGAAATTTAAAAAATTTAAAATATTAAAATGCCTTTTGACCAAAGAGGTTATAGCTCTTTTTGAAATTGATATAAATATTTTATGCCCTTATTTGAAACAAGCTCCACTTCAAGTTCTTATTTGAGACGATTTAGTTATTTCAGATTCTTATTTGAAATAAGATTCACTTGAGACCCTTATTTGAAAAAAATAAAAATGAGAGCACTTCAAGTCCTTATTATTTTTAAGACAAAATCAAAAAGTATGTGACTTAATTGACATACATATAATATGTTTCAGAGTTATTAGACAATTCCCCTTGTAAACCTGCATGCACTTAAGTTTTTAAAGTTAAACATAAATGAAATTGCGAAAGTAGTAGAAAAAATGATTTGAAATGATAAATTACTGAGGTTTACTCCAATGGCTACTATTGAGAAGTGGGGGAGTTCAATTCCCCATATTCTGGGTTGGGGATGTTTAGTTTCAGGTGTGGATTTTGACTCCTACGCTTTATAAAAAAGTAGAACAAAAGCTTGAGAGTGAATTGAGAGTTAGATTAAAACAAACCAAAAAAAATTTTTTAAAAAAAAGTGTGAGAGGCGATAGTACGAATTTGGTTAAATAGTCAACAAATGGACACTTGGGTGCAATTTGCGCATATGAAGTTTCACAAGGAGTGAAATCAATTTTATGACGGAGTGATTTGGACTTGTGGTTTACCTCATCGATAAGGTTTATCGTTGGCCCAAAAGATACGGAACTTTGTATCAACGTGGCTTCATTATGACTTGTCCTAGTCCAAGGTAAAAATGTACTTGATGACATCAATGGCTTTTGGCCCTTTTGGTGTTGGAAAACAATGTTGAGCGACATTGACAGAAATGGCATCAATGGTTGCACATTGCCCAATGGACCGGGTCATAGTCCTTGTCTACCAGGACCGGAAAACGGCCATTCAGAACACATTTTAATGTTCCAGATTCCGTTCTAACTGAGAAAATTCTTAACTGTGCACAATTAGTCCATGCCTAACACATGTCTTGATGTTTATTTTATCACCAGCAAAATACCAATACTAACATTGGAACTACTAATAATCTCGCTCAAGCAGACGAAAATGACTTCGACTTTGACATGTTGGGACTAGCTAAAGCTACTATTAGACAACGTTTGTGAGATGAAAGGTGGATGTCATGTGTCCTCGACTGATCAATTTTTCTCATGAGTACGAAGTTGTGTTTTGATAATTATTCATTGTTCACGAAATAGGAGAATCGGCACGCCTGATCGAGGACCAGTCAGTTTGTTAATTGGTACTGAACATCTCACAAGAAAAGGAATACTAAAAGCAACTCATAAAAATTTAAACGCCCCGTTGTTTTGATTAGGGACATATTCTATTTTGTTAGGATGCGGCGTGCAGCTCATGTCACAACTTGTCATGATCTCCATCTTTAACTTGTGAAAATTGAACTCTTAACCGCATGAAATTCACACGATTCAAAAAATTATTCGAATAAAAATATTTTTATTATCAAAATTATTTTATACTTAGTTATTTTCATGGGTGATAGAAAATATTTTTCATTCATTCGTTTTTGAGTGATACAACAAGTCATTTTTTGAAAAACGTTTCTGGTGAATCAATCGGTGCAAACGCACCTAAGTTTTTGCACAAACTGTTTCACACTTTAGTCTTAAGCCAAGGAGAAGAATTGAAGTTTTTAAAAATTAAATAACATGTAAACCTTGATAAAATTGTTCCATTAAACTTGATCTTGTTGTACAGATGCCAAACCAATTATAAACTTCTCAATTTTGTCTTAAACATTTACATAAAATTCCAATATAGTTATTCTAACCAACTTTTGCAAGAAATGGCTAACATGGTAGTCTAGTTATCATAAGTTGTCCTATGTGGTATATTGACATATTAGTGCTCCTATGAAAAAAATTGGCTAAATTGACTTCACTAAAATTTAGGAAATTTTCAAATAAGGGCTTGAAGTTTCATTTTTTTCCTTAAATAAGGGCCCAAAGTGGACATTATTTTAAATAAGGGTTTCGAGTGGCTAAATCATCTCAAATAAAGGCCTTTAGCGGCCGACGACTACTTTGGCTATTTTAGTAAACAAAATTGTAACTATATATTTTTTTTTTTTTTCTTTCCTTTTTTTCTTTTTATTTTCTTTTATATTTTCCTACTCCCTCCTCCAATTATCACCATGTCTCGTTGATGGCCAACGGAGGTCGCCGCCTCATGCAATGGCTACCATCGTCAGCATTGGACAAGGTTCACCCACTCCTAGGCAGGCAAGTGTCACCTCGCCTAGGCTAGGTGGCAAGGGCGACGATTGCCACATTCGGCGAGGGCAACCCTTGCCCTTGCTCGATGCCAGCAGTGGCAACCATTGCCCTCAACTGAGTCCAGCGACCTTTTGCCATGTCCGGTGGAGAGAAAAAACAAAAAAGAAATAAAAAAGATAAAAAAGAAATTTTAAAAATTTAAATGATGAAAATGCCTTTAGACTAGAGAGTTTCTATCTCTTTTTGAGAGTGATATAACAATTTTAGGCTTTTATTTGAAATAAGTTCCACTTCAAGCCCTTATTTGAGATGATTTAACTACTTCAGACTCTTATTTGAAAAAATAAGAGCACTTCAAATTCTTATTATTTTTAAGACAAAATTAAAAGTATATGACTTAATTAACATATGTATAATATGATTAGGAGTTATTAGACAATTCCCCCTGTAAAATTGCATGTACTTAAGTTTTTAAAGTTACACATAAATGAAATTGCGAAAGTAGCATAAAGCACGATTTGAAATGATAAATCACTGGGGTTTACCTTGGTGGCTACTCTTGAGAAGTGGGGGAGTTCGATTCCCCATATTCTGGGTTGGAGATGTTTAGTTTCAGATGTGAGATTTAACTCCTACACTTTGTAAAGAGATAAAGCAAAAGTTTGCGAGTGAATTGAGAGTTAAATTAGTACAAACCCAAAAAAAAAAAAAAAAAAAAAAAAAAAAAAAAAAGCGTGGTAGGCGATAGTATGAATTTGGTTAAACAATCAACGAATGGACACTTGGTGCAAATTGCGCATGAGGTTAGGTTCGGTTCTTCACACAGAGTGAAATTAATTTTGTGCCACAGTGATCTGGGCTCATGATTTACCTCATCGTTAAGGTTTATCGTCAGCCCAAAAGATATCGAACTTTGTATCAACGTGGCTTCATTATGACTTGTCCTAGTCCAAGGTAAAAATGTACTTGATGACATCAATGGCTTTTGGCCCTTTTGGTGTTGGAAAAGAATGTTGAGCGACATTGACAGAAATGGCATCAATCGTTGCACATTGCCAAATGGACCGGGTCATAGTCCTAGTCTACTAGGACTCGAAAATGGCCATTTAGAACACAGTTTAATATTTTTAGGTTCCGTTCTGACTAAGAAAATTTTTATCTGTGCACAATTAGTCCATGCCCAGCACATGTCTTGACAGTTATTTTATCACCAGCAAAATACATACTAATATTGGAATTACTAATAGTCTCGCTCAAGCAGACGAAAATGACTTCGACCTTGATATGTTGGGACTAGCTAAAGCTATTATTAGACAACGTTTGTGAGATGAAAGGTGGATCACGTGTCCTCAATTGATCAATTTTTCTCACGAGTATGAAGTTGTGTTTTGATGATTATTCAATGTTTGCGAAATAGGAGAATCAGCACACCTAGTCACTTTGTTAATTGGTACCGAATATCTCACAACAAAAGGAATACTAAAAGCAACTCATAAAAAATTGAAAACCCTGCTGTTTTGATTTAGGTACATATTCTATTTTGTTAGGATGCAGCATGTAGCTCATGTCACAACTCATAATGATCTCCATCTTCGACTTGCGAAAATTGAAATCTTAACCGCATAATATTAACATGATTCAAAATTTAAATACTTGCTATTAGTTGACCTTTCTTTTCTATTGAGACCTTTATTAAGAAGAATTTGCTTTCGCAAATCATAATGTTTTGAACTTTATGATTAAGCAACTTTTTAAAAGGTTTCATCTCGATTCAATCCAAACCTCGAGATTTCCAAGATGTAAAATATTGAGAGGTATGGCATTACATTAAAATAAGGAATGCAAACTAGCAATCTGCCGATTCAAATGTTAGCTGTCATTTCACCTTTCTTTTCTATGTAGACATTTATTAAGAAGAATTTGTTTTGCAAGCCATGATGTTTTGAACTTTAGATGATTTCCATGTTTTTTCGGGCCATGAAAATATTGCACAAATCAATCATCCTCGGATCTCACGATGGAGACCGGACCATATCCAACGACACATGTTACTCCTGCGATTACAATCTTTCGCTTACCTTTGGACCAAATCTCCGTGCATCTCTGACGTCATCTTCTTGACAAAGATATTGATCGAAAAATGAATTAATTATTGCTATACTGGGAACAAGTCTCTTGTGTAATTCATGGAAAAGGTCCCTTTCGACGCGGGCTGCGAAATCGCGTGCCCATAATTTCAACAAAATCCATCGCTCGAATCTCGTAATTTTCAAGGGTTGCGGCTGTCAGTGCTTCAATCGAGGAGGCTATTTTCATTCATTGAATTCGATTATCCTTCTTTCCCCCTGGACAAGGAATACACCGTACGAGATCCGGTTCGTGTTCCTAGAATTCCAAGTCGAGACGCTCGATTTTCCAAGGGCTTTCGATTCGATTTATCAGGGTCGATGTCGCCGGTCTCATTGACAACGTAATAAGAATCAATGAATGAACACAATTCCAATCTCTTGATACATCATTGGAGCACGTCGTCCTCTCCTCCTAGTTACAGTCACTCCGTTTGACCATCTCATGGTGGCGAAATTTTCGACGCTACCCGTTTACAAGTAATACGATGCATGATGAAGCACGTTGCCGTCGAAGATTCACGACATAGTTTACCTGTCTGTATATGAATAGTAAGTATTTGGTATGCAAACTGACTGTTTTAATTCCTATATGACGTTTTTGTTGTGTGTGCTTACATATTGTTATTGTCAGCACTAGGTCATGATATACTTTATCCCTTTGAATCATGCTTCAGATTTTGAGGTTCTTCCCATAGTTTGCACCGGCTACTTGTTAGCATTTACATAGTTTATACTATGGCCGTCCATGGTCGCGAGTCACATTAGATGGATAACATCCTTGATCACTAATAGTCTCGGATAGGGTGATTAGTTTTGAGGGGGGTTCTTCCTAATCGGGAATCATCCACTAAAAATCAATTTTACAAAGTGGACATTGAGAATTGCTCATTAGTTTCATGGACCGCTCGGGTCCATGGAATTGGTCCGCAATCACTACAACACTACACTCTCTCAAGTGCTTCAACATATTTGAAGTATTTATTTATTTATTTATTTTGTACAGGAGGAACCAGAGTCACAACATATTTGAAGTATTAATATCAACATGGTACATATACTTGGCCCACGATAGTTGCATAACAACTCAACTTTCCCGTTCTCGTGAGTTATGCCTTTACAAAAAATGAAGCCAGGCTATTGGTTTTCACTTATTAGGAGGAGGACAAGAACTAAATACCTTATTTGTGTTGGATGCTTCTTCAAAGCCGTCTTCACCTCCTCCATATTTTGGTGACTTTTCTTCCATTATCGGTGTCATTGTATCATAAAATTTCTCCACTTCCATTGACATATTAATAGATCACCTGCTCAAATCAAGCAACATGTCATCAAATCGAACAAAATCTTGAGCTGCTTCTCATTCATAAACTTAGAGGCACTCTATCAAACATGTTATATGCAACTGATTGAGGAACTAGCTACAGATATTGCAAACTCAGATTTACAACCAGATTCAAACTCTATCAATGTAGGATATTTGAAATCAGACAAACAGCTCAAAACGGAGCTTGATTTTTGTATTATTAGAGAAGAGGTCATTTTAGGTAATTATGTTAACATATTAAAATAGAGCAAAGTGATTGGTGTTGCTCGTTTAATAACGACTGCGAGAGAGAGGCATTACACTAGTGAATCTAAGTGAGAATGTTAATGAGGAGGAAGGGCTGGAAGTGAGGCGTGATTGCGAGTCTATAACAAACTTGAAGGCTTGAGAGCAAGATGAGGTGACTACTAAGGATGTGCAAAAGAATTGGGAATCGCCCAAACCTCCCGGAACCGAATTGGACCGGATTGGAACCGGCAGTTTCCATGGGAGTCGGTTCAATTCCCGTCTCCAATTTAGTGGAACCAATGAGTACCGATCCGATTCCCGATTATACGCGTAGAACCGCCCACCCACCCACCCACCTAGACCGAACCAATCTATAAATATATATATTTATAAAAAAAAATTCCATCCAATTACTTAATTATTTTGTAGTAGTTCGACCAAATATTATGCACATATATGTATATTGGTAGTTATTAAACATTATTGACAAATTTTGTCTATTGGGTGTGTAATAGGACTAATCCCTTACTTATTTTTTTTTCCATTCTGATAATTTATTTACTTGCTTTCTCAATCAAAACAAAATAAACAAACGAAGAGGAATGAGAGGACCGACTAGAGATGTCCATTAATGTTGCAATGCTTTGTCGTCATGATATGAAATTAAGAGCCAAATATAAGGCCGAACAGGTTTTGGGTGCTCTAAAATAGAAACTAGGTTCAACTTGATATTAATTGATAAATGCGATTTTGAAGGGAGTGGGGACCAATTCTATGGACCCACTCGAGAATTGGACCAGACTAGTGGTTGGTGCCCGGGTAAATCCATGAAAATAATGGGCGGTTCTCGATTCCAATTTTTCGGAATTAGTCCTTAGTGGGCAGTTCCCGGTTCCAAGGTGGGAACCACCCATTCAAACTATACTCACCCTTAGTGACTACGAGTTTGCGACGGAGTTGGAGGCATGAGAGACGGAGCGTGAGATGAGGCGAAGTGGACTGATGGAGCACTAACTAGTGAGTAGTGACTAGGCTTACTTCATTTTCTTTCTTTTTTGAAGATTGCGAGTAAATTGCAAAAGGCATGAAAGGCTTTCACTTTCATCGAAAGTGAGCTGAAATTAGAAATATATACCTTGGTCCAATCCGAGTAAATAGGTGGGTGGTTTCACACTTAGAATTGAGAACTAGAGCGATACTCATCAGTTCCAATAAATTAGAACTAGGAAATGGTATAGTCTCTATGGGATTATTTGGTTCAATTTTAGGTGATGTGAGTAGTTTTCAGTTATTTTGCACTATCCCCAATCCCAGATCACATTAAGTCGGTAAGATCCTTGACACGATTGGTAGATTCAAAAGGCGGTTCTCATCTCACCATGTAGCACTTTTTACCCAAGTGGTCGCAATGATCTTGTCGAAAACCATGCACGCGGCACCACATCATCAGTACAATTTGAGCTTGGATCATACCAGGGGCGTGTCCTTTTCTTGTACAATAGATGATATGAAAATCTTGGGTGATTTTCAATTGAAATGACGAACGGTTCTTGCTATCAATAAAATCACTCGATATATAGGCTGAAGGAGGAGGACGTGCCACCGTCCGTCCACCTTCGACAGATCACAGAGAGGAGTTCACCTATCTGAAAGTGAAAACGAGCAGCTCTTCTACACTTAAGCTACGCCACCCTACGTTTGTACAATAATTTGTATATCAAGGATTGAGATCCAACCCTAAATGATCTTATTTCATTTCAGCTATAAGCAGAAAGCCTACTCAAGAAGCTGCTGTTGCAAGAACCATGCATCTTCCTCGTTCCACAAGCTCTCCAACGAGTCTTCTCCGACTAAGCAACCGTTGCTGTCTTCTTGCTCTCCGGCATCCACGCCCGGTCGCCACCACTGCGAACACCCGGTCCAATATTTCGGGCCATCACCCGATCCGAGCCCGAAAGATTCCGAGCCAATTCCACCGGCTTGATTAGGAGAAAGTGAACTGCTAAACCGAGGGTCCGAAGAGTCGGACGAGGACATGCTCGACGATAGTTCGGGCAACGAGCCTCTGTGATCATCATAAACCGGATATCCCGACCCGGTTCCACGAGTTCGTGGAGGGTCCTCAGCAGGTCTATCCGATGGGCCTTGCGTCGATGCCCGGATCTGCTCCATGAACCGTGGCATCCACACGCAGCGCATCGCGTCTCTAAATTGTTTGCTATTGACGTCGCACTTGAGGTGCTTGGCTAACTTTTGCACTCTCGTCCTCCAGTAGTTCTTTACCTCGTTGTCCGTCCTTCCGGGCAAGTATTGAGCTATCTTCGACCACCTTAAAGACGATCATCGCCAACGTTAGACTCAAAACTCGTTAGGACTACATAAAAAGCACGCAGGCATGAGAAAAAAACAAATCTTCGTTGGGGTAAGTGCAGTTACCTGTTGCCCCAGCGACAATGGAGTTCAAGAATCAACAGCTGCTCCTCGAGAGTCATATTTCCACGCCTTAGATCGGGGCGTAAATAGTTCAGCCATCTTAATCTGCAGCTCTTGCCGGTCCGCTTCAATCCTGCGCGCATCATTCGATCCAAAAAATTTCAGCAAAACACAACTAATCCACAAGGATTTTCGACTTGGGTTAATGAGAAAGGAGCGCGAAATAGTTCACGTCGTGCGATGTGATGAGGTATAAGAAAACGACCTGCGCGACGAGCGACCAGGTTCCAACGGCCTTCGCCATGGATCTTCACATGATTCGCGAGCAAGGCGTCCTCCTCGGCAGTCCAAGGACCTTTCCTCACGTTCGACGTTACTTCTTCAGTGCGAACCGATGATGGCGAATCGTATTGGCTTCTCATGACATGATCAAAATCCATTGATTTCTGATAGACGATGGTCGACTGATAGAGATATGCTGAAAGATTGAAGTAGGAGGAGGAGGAGGAGGAGGAGGAGGAGGAGAGGGTGCTGATTTGGACTGTGGTTTTAGATGATATCACAAGCTATATAGAGGTGAAAATGTTAGTGCTGGAATTGACTAGTCAGCATGAAAAAAATGAGTAATGCAATGTATGTACTAATGCTTCATTTATTTAACATAAAATGAATAATTTAAAGATTATTTTATTAAAAATGATTGCACAGAAAATGAATATTTTAGAGAATATTTTATTAATGATCGCTTGTATTGTTTAAAATAATTAGTAAAAGGAAAATGATTCATTAGTGATAAAAATATACACCTAAACATTTTCATAAATGATAAATATATCTTTCGTTTACTCATTTTTATAAATGATGTCTGTGATTATTTAAAAAAAAATATTTTATAAATTATTAATTTTCTGCAAAATATACGGAGTATAAAACTAATGAACTAAATTGTTAGGTGAAAGTAGTGTGGCATACTATAAATGAGCCTTCACGTGATCAACGGTTCATCTTCCGAGAACCATATATAAGAGCATGTCAAATCATTTATGCATTGATTTTGTAAATCAACTTTGGTATTCCTATAAATTCCTAAAACTTCACGTTAAAAACAAATATATAAACTATGTTTAGTGTTTTGTACATCAATTAGGTGGTTGGTCAAGCAGTTTAAGATTTGATTCGTAGGTTGAAGGTCACAACCTCGATTTTGTTGGTCTATCACAAATTTGGAGAAACATTGGTTAATCCGCAAAGGACAGGCATGAACTTCGGTATGTCGCTTGTCGTGGACTTGCCCATTCACACTCGATGGGGTTGTGGTGATGGGTTTGTCCAGTGGGTAGTTAATGCTTCGTTAACACCTTAAATTAAATATTTCAATAAGTGAGACAAACCGCAACATCCTTTCTAACGTATCGTAAATCTCAAAAAAAAAAAAAAAAAAAAAAAAAAAAAAAAAATCTTTGTTGGTTTGTAAAATAAAACCCCGAACCTAGGCATGTTGTCGGTCTTGGGCTTCTCTGCTCACAACCGATAGGACTATGGCGATGAGCTCACTCCTGCAATTCGTGCTCCGTCGTTGTCTTAAACCAAATATTCCAATAGCGGGTGGATGAGATCGGGTCGTGCCCCAGTCTAAACCCTTTTTTTAACAATTTTCCAGGAGACCTCGGTCTTGACGTGAAAATCACGTTTTACTAGGATATGCAATAATTACACCACTTACTCTCCGCTCTTTTAATTAAGAGATTAACTTTAGATTAGCGGGTTGGGATGCCTTCTCCGCGGTCGGCGAATGCGAGCCTGTAGAAATTTCGGAGGCATCGACCCGTTGACTCCTCCGCCTCCTTAAACACGCGCAAGTGACTCAGCGACTTCCCGGAACTTTTCTGATGGGGCCGGAAGAGCTTTTTCCTCCTCTCTTTTTTCTAACGTGCATTTCCTTTCCTCCCTCCTTTTTTTTCTCCTTTTGCAAAACGACAATATCGTTTTTTCCTTCTTCTTTTCGGAATTTCGTGCGTCTATCGAAATAGGGTCTCCCTCGTGTTTTTTTCATTTTCCTTCACGACTTGTGAGGATGACGGCTCGTGAGTGATGAGGTTTCCGGGGATTGCTCCCGAAAATAACGTGCGACCCCGACGCGAAAAGGACGATAGTCAAGGGTCGACCGACCATGAACAACGTTCCCCTCGTGCCGAGCTGGTACGAGGGTGATGTGGCCACCTCACCCTCTCCCGTCCGAACCGATTGGAACCGTTCGAGAATAGGGACATTCATGGGTTTCTCGATAGACTTTTTGTGCATGTTTTCCTGTTGTTTGGGAGGTGCAAATTGGTGCGCCTTGGGTCCGGGATTTTCTCCGGGAGTGCGGCAGTCTTTTTTGACGCGGAGATTGAAGTGGCGCTCGAGTTGGATTTTAATATTAGCAGTCGGCCGCGTACGCATCGGCCGCATCGGTCCCGCACGAGCCACGAGCCACCAATTTAAAAGTGACTAGACAACGATTGCAATGGACCAAGTCCGGGGTAGTTAAAGTGTTGGCTCGCACGCGTATCGAGTTTTGAAATTCATGTGCCTTTTGGGATTTGGAGGCGCGTGTTTCCCCGATTGGATCGAGTGCCCTATCCTCAAAAGGTACCAGTTTCAAAGCCCTGCTGGAACTTATTTTGTAAACTCTTGGGGTCACCACAGAATTCAGGCATCGGATACCGCCTTTTTCCAAGTTACAACGGCAGATCTGTTACTCGGGATACCATAGAAGCTCCTAGGGAAAAAGGACAACATCTAAACCCTGTGAACCAAATCAATTCGATCTAGTCATTTTTTTCTTCGGTGCGGTTCAGTTTTGATTCACGGCTTCAGTTCCAAATCTCCATGTTCGAAACTTTCTGTTTAGTTTTGCAAAGTTAGACGGATGGGGTCAATTGTAACCCTAAAACTCTTATAAATCTAGATAAATTAGATCGAATCGATACAGATTGGATAAGATCCAGTCCCCTTTATTTGAGCTAGGCTAACATATTGCGCTTAGACAACTCCAGCCCTGTAAAGCTCGAGCTAGGCCTAGGAATTCCTGAAAACCCTCTTTATGATTTATGAATATCTTAGGTGCATGAATGCTGTGGATATAACTCCAAACCCCGAAACCTACGATGCACCTACCAATGGCGGAATTTTGGGAGCTGGAGCCGTCCCAACGAGAGTCTGATGCTTATCTGGCCACGTGCAGGCCCCCTAGGAGTTCAAATTTGACCATCTTGAGGAATGGTCCGAAAGAAAAAACGGCTCTTCTCGCACCAAATTTCCATGCTATTAAAAGTCTAGGGGAACAAGAAAAACGCCTTCTAGAATTTTGGACGTTGAAATCGTGGGAGTCGACCGGCAGCTGTTTTTTTCGCGACTTTTCTGGAGTTAAGCGAACTAAACTCAGTTTAAGACCAAAGATTACAAAGATCGATTAATCGCTTCTTGACAAAATGGCATAATACTTGGGTTCAAATGACTACGCTACACGCTACCCACTTGAGTCAATGCGCCGCCATCACGGCAGCAAAGGCGACATGGATAAGATTCATGATTCAAAGCCTCATTTAGACCTATTTTGAGTGTGAACGGAGAAAACACGTATTAAACTCTCTCGTCGATGTTTACATGAGATTCATGATTTAAGGCCTCGCTTAGACCTATTTTGAGTGTGAATGGAGAAATCACATATTAAACTCTCTCGTCGATGTTTACAAAGTTATTGAGAGTTTACGAGGAAGACATTTAAGAGATTTGAGCGAAATACCGTGAGAAACGACTGGGTGTAATCCCGAGCTTCATTTAATGGCCTAATTATCTTTCTCCGTTGGATGAATATTTTACTTTTTGATAAAAATAAAAATAAAAACTCCTGAGTTTTGGTGCAAGAGAATCTTTTTATCCAAGCTCGAATCTTCATAGTTCACAGTGGATTATTGAACCATATAAATGCCTGCATGTTGATCTTCCTATCTCTGGCTTATTTCCATGTTTATAACGCTATTGCGATTGATCGACATATCGAAAGATTTCTTAGATAACTTGTTTCAATTCTACATGTTTATCATCCAACCATTATTTTTCTCCTGTAACTTTGTCAAATGACTTTATAAATCTTCCAAGCAAAGATTTTTTTTTTTTTTTTTTTTTTTTTTTGGTTTTTTGGCAACGTGGGCTCAAATGATGGCAGAAGATTAGATTCGAGAAATGGAACGGGCCTAAAACTTGAAAGTGAGTAGGCAACGAAATATTGGGCCGAAAATCAAGGCCCACATTTTGGTATCTTAAGTGCAAATTTTTAGGCCCCAAAATAAATACTAAAATTGCATAAATTATTTTCCATGTCTGATCTTTGGCCCAAATTTCGGTAACTCTAGTGCAAATTTTAAGGCCCCAAAAATGGTATTAATTATTTCTCCATGCCTGCTTGGGTGAACTGAAATCTCCTGACTTGTCCAGCTTGTGCAGATCATCTACGTTGGTCTGATCTAAAGGCTACATATATATTTTATGTAGAGTTCAACGCATAGTGTGAATATAATCCGTGCATAATAGAAGTTATTTTTCACAAATTTACTTTTAGGTCTCATAATCGTGAAAGTATTTTCAAGTACAAATCAAAATTAATAATTATATGGGGAAATATCACCGTTTCTCTTTAGATTTTTCCTAAATGTTTAATGAGGTATCCGAACCTTTCTTTTAGTCAATCGCCTTGCTAAGCTATGGTATTTCATGGTTTGCAGTAGTTATTGAGGGCGCGTTTGATAACGTTTTTGTTTTAAAACAATTTTTTAATAAAAATAGTTTTTTTTTTTGTTTTGTTCCTCGAGAATAATTTTTGAGTATAAGAATGCATTTAATAACTATAAAAAATTTCTATTTTACGAATAGAAATTCGTTTGGTAAACTTATAAAATTTTATTTTAAAAAAATTTTTTAATATTTTTATTATATTTTTTTTTCTTTTTTTTTCTTCTTTCCTCCTATTGGCTGGTCGCCGGCCTCGGCCATGGCCGGTGATCGATCGATGAGGGTTGGTGACCTCGCGGGAGCATCGCGAGCCCCTGGCAAGGCTACTCCGATGAGGTCGAGCTCCTCCGCCGAGGCCGAGCCTCGCCGTGGCTAGGCGAGCTCGGCCTCACTGAGGGCCGATAATGCTCTGGCGAGGTCGTTGGCCCTCGTCAGCCAGTCGTCGGCCATGGCCGAGGTCGGCGACCGGCCTAAAGGAAGAAAAAAGAAGAAAAAAAGAAGTATTTCTCGAAATTATTTCTAGGAACAAGAAATAACTTTTTTTCTATTTTTTTTTTTTTTCCCTTAACAAAAAATATATTTTTGTTCTCAAGAACAAAAGTTTTACTAAATGCGTTTATATTCTTTTTTTGTTCCCCGGAACAAAGGAACATAAATTTTTATTGTGGAGTACAGAAATAAAAATAAACAAACAGGCTCTAAGAGTAAGATATGAACAAACAAGTTAGAAATAGTTCAGCTCCTATCGAACTGGAAATGAGGATGCAACTAAAGACGATATAATACTCATGAAAAAAGAAATCATAGGAGAAAGAGAGGAAGAGAGAAACACAGGGAGAGGGGACGGCTTGGCCAACGCCAACTGCGGGCGAATCTCTCCAGGCCCTGACAAGACTTAACCTAGGGCACGACGACCATCACGATGCTCAGGCTGGGACCTCACCACGATACGTTCTCCTCTCATCCTCTCAATTCGCATCTTTCTTTTACTTGCCAAAGCCAAACGAGGGGGGGACAAGAACCATGTGACTGATGGGCAATAACTAGCCAAGGAGTTCCTCAATTAGAAAGATCCATTGAAGGGGCTAGGTGATGGAAACTCCAAACCACCGACCGACCTTTCGTCATCGTCTCCTAGGGATGTTGTTCCTTTTTGGTACACTTTTAAACCCATTACATCATTTCGAGAGATCAATCAATCGCGACGGGACAGTTCGAGATGGAGCTGGACGCACTTCAATCTCGTGATCAATTATGGACAAGAAAGGCCCTAATAAACAACCCTCATTCAGCAAAGTCAGAGACTACCTTAACCCGAACGTTCGACAAAATTAAGGTCTAAGGATCCCAGGACCATTTCGAACCGTAAAAAGGAGTAGATGCGGACGCATTAAATACGAGATCTTATCTTTATCTTTATGGAAAGCAAATCAAGCAGTAAAATGCGGTAAATGCGGGTGATATTGAATACAATGATCTTTTATCTTGTCAACTTTTTATCTTAGAGAGTCAACATAAAGCGATTATTCTATTCTACGCCGTCCACTAAACGCCTTACTCGTAAAAAAAGAGCGAGAGAATTTTATCTTCTAATCCTCCGTCCATCCCGGCAAGCGCCGACGTCATGTATGCCTTTGATTAAGCTTTTCTAAAGGGAAAAATGTTGGAGTGTATGACAAGTCTTTTGAAGTAATTTTTCATTAATTATTGACCTTGGGAATGCTAAAAACACAAAGTAAATAAGGACTAGCTTTTCAAAGTAACATTTACGGAATACCGGAATCAAGGTTAATTTTATTTTTTATCTTCCAAAATTACAATCACTAACTTTTTAGTTTTCCGATTTTGCTCCCTATCGCTACTGTTTATCTTTTTTGCAGGGCGACCGGCGAGAAGCAACAAGGTTAGCTCTAAATAGCAAGGGGCCGGCAAGGTAGCGCGACCCACAAGATGGCTGCCTAGGTCACTCGAGGTCATGCAACCCACGAGATGGCTGCCTAAGTCGCTCGAGGTCATGTGACATTGATTGTCGATCACTGACACCAAATCTAGTTCATTGAAGCTGACAAAAGGACTTAATTTCTTTTTCACACAAAAAATTGACAATCAAAGGCCGTCACAAACAAAATATTACAAAACACTACATCACCCTAAGTTTTGCAGAAGAGTTTTTATCAAACGCAATCTATAATTTTCCCAAAAAGTCCTGATATTCAGCATTTACATTACACCTAAAGTTCATTTTCAGAGTCGAACCAAACACACCCATCGTCGGCAGCAGCCTCAGGTGATCTAACCACCCACGTTTTCTTTTTCTCTCGTGTTCTTCACGAGTCCAGTCACCTCTTGTCCGAAGCTATGATTGCAAGCGATATCGAGAACGATCGGGCACCTTTCGTTAGTGCCGCTCGAGGACCCACGACGGGCGCGGCCCTCGAGAGACGAGGACTCGAGATCGTTCGAGAGGCCCGGCGAGCAGAAAAAGGGGACGGAGCGCTGACGCGGAACGTGGATTGCATGGGACGGTAGGGAGCGATGCGCCCTTTCGATTGGTGCAGATGGTTGGCTCCTGTTCGTCGGCAGTAAAAACGAGATTGCAACGGCAGATTCGAGAGGGAGGTCGAATCTTTCGCGAGGAAAAAAAGGGGGAGCTTGCAATCGGCGCATGCACTGCTGAAATTATGGGGAATCTTCAGATGTGTGTCTGATTTCTTTCCTTCGAGAAAAGCGGGTAACAGTTTTCTTTAACAAGAGTCGCATGGCCATATCTTGCGGAGAACGATTCTTTCACTTTTCGACTCTATTTTGTTGTTCGGGAGGAAGAGAGGGCAAGGGAGGAGTCGAAGAGTTTTGCTTAAAATCATTTTCGTTGCGAAATTTAGAAAATTCTCGAAATTCAGAGTTTCTTCTAGTCGTATCTTATACTAAAAAAAAGAAGAAGTTATATTATTTTTTCATTACCCAAGTAGAGTCAACCGAAGTCAATTCGATTGCACCCCGGGGGCCGGTTTCATCCGGCACGGACGTCACGACATGTGGGGTCCGGTTTCCCCGCTCCGGAACCTTCACTTTCCGCCAAAGCGAAGGAAAGAATAATAACGCCAAAAAGAAAAAAGCACTTTCTTTTTTCGCGACAAAAAAATATCTGATTCGTTCACAATAAAAAAAAATTAAATCAATTAAAAAAAAAGACAGCAAGTGGACAAAAACGAAAAATTGGAGCTGGACCAAATTGGCCGCGACAGGTGGCGGCAAGCCCGCCCCGTGAATGGGGACACCGAGACGGATGACGTGGCGGATGAAGGGGCTGCACACGTGGCCCCAAAGGTGATGCGCTGGGTTCATCGGGATCACTCTCGAGCGGTGTCGTGTGGGCCCCTACATGGGCGGGCGTGGGGGTTCGATTTTGGGCCTCAGGCCGGAGTCCAGGTGGACAGCATGCAAGCCAGTATTTACTACTTTGTCCTTTTCTTCATTCAATTCCAATCTCGTATCCACCTTAAAAATCATGACTTTCGTTTCTGTTTTTTACGCCACGTGTCCAGCCATCGAGGGATGTCGAATATAATCCACTCATGTACCGATCTCTTCCCCTTTTCTTTCTTTTTGTGACGCCTGAGCACGACCCGATGCATTATGTGTCCAGAGGAGGCTATCGGGCTCTTTTTATTGAAGTTTTTGGATTGAAATTTCTGAATAATCAGATCAAAATTTTATATTGAGTTCTTGAATTATGATATACGCATGATTTTGAGGCCATTAATGATTGAAATCGTGGTTGTCCATTTCTCAGCAAGTGACATGGGAATCTCCATTTTTTGGTGATCTATATGGATTTGAAATTTTGTGAGAGAGATTGTTGATCGGGTTGCATCAATGTAGAATGTTGTGGTGGTCGAATTTGAATCCTAATGCAAAATAATTTGATAGATTATAATCCAACATGGTAACTGATAACTTATTAAAAAAATGAGTCATGACTTTTCTTCAATTTAATTGTGAATGGACTTCTAGTATGTTCGAACTTTAGGCATCTGCTATTGCTATTTTCAGACGTAGAGATTTTTCGACTTTTGACATGCCGATCGAGTTTGTACGTGGACAGGTTGGCCGAGCATTTAATGCTTATAATATTGACCAATGCAATCCTCAGTTGAGCACAAATCAATTGAAAACGACGAAAAAAATGACACTTTTTTTCTTTTTAAAGCAATTAAAAATGTTTATTTCCTTTTTGGGATAATAATACAATTCCACTCCCAACTTAAATTTAATACATAATGCCATTTCTAAACTTTTAATTTATATATTATAGTTTCTAAACTTATTTTCAACATCATTCCTAGGTTTTTAGTTTGTAACGTGGTATTTAAATTATTGATAGATATTCAATATAGTCCTTAGATTATATAAAGATATTTTAAAGTTTATGGATCATATTAATATTAAATCAAAATTCATGAATTATGTTAAACAAATTAAAAATTCAAGAACAAGAATGCAAATTGAACCAAAGTTAAAGAACCACATCATCAGCAGCTACAATTATAAAAGTACCGAAAGCATTGCCAAGATCAAACCTTTATTAATTGAAGAAAGAGAGTCAATTAATGCTTTTTATACTATCAAATTATGATAATCTATTATTTATGGACAATTACATCTTAAAAGGGTAACAATACAAGTGGGACGATTTCTTTCTGAATTTAATGTGCCAAGTAATGCGACACGCGCTCATCGAATGAGTATAACCGATTTCGTCTGCACTTCTCTACGGTGCTAATTTTATAAATCCAATCGTAAATCGTCAAAGAAAGCTCTCATTGACAACACAAATTACCTAAACACGGTGCAAAAACGGCACTTACTAAATTAATGAGCAAGATTGATTCACTAAGCAACACGTCTAATTATTATGGGCTATTGGACGTAATCCACTCGTGCACCGTCCTTTTCCTTCCAAATTTCGCTGTTGGGTCGTATCCGTACCAGTTTTACATGATTTGAGACATCGCTTACTTCATTTGCGAAAATAGGAATTGCGGCTTCCCTAAGGCATTTTGCAGACATCACTCGATTGCATTTTAGTTCAAGATCATTGGGGCTTATAATCTGTTTTGAGGAAGCTATCTCATCTTGTTTTCTTACGAAATGATTGGTTCATTTTCAAGTTACTTGTTCATTTTCCAAGTTAGTGGCGTGGGAAAATCTACATCCCTCTCTTTCGTCATTACCCTTTTCGTGATTTTCTAGAATGATTTCCTATAATTGCAATTCATGAAAGAAAATTGTGGACGATGGACTTCAATCCACTTCAGTCATTTTGTCTTACCATTTCATTATCAACGTGAAATGTTGTGGTGGGTGTATTCCAATAGTTGATTGGAGACTCAAGCGTGAGTGATGAAAAAGTTGTACATATACTATTTTAAATGTATTGAATTTTGAATTTTCGATATATAGGTGGGTCCAAGTAATAAATTTGTGGCTTAAAATTTTGAAATGGAATCCGAGGTCTTTATAATAACGCTGACCGTTGGTACATGCAAAAAATACTGGTGGAGTAACTGGTCAATCACTTTTTTGTACCAAATCAAATGGCGATCACCATCAAGTTGATATAAAAAAAGAAAACAGGAGGACATCCATGTCCTCATCATGCAGGACAAGGGACGATCCAATGGTTAGAAATACTTCTTCATGTATTATTGACGTCATAGTTGACCATTGACCAAATGCAAATCTTCACCGGGCATCAGACGTCATCAACCATTCATACATCAATCGAAAGCGATCCGAAGCGTTCATTTCCACCACAAAAATGCACCCCTTCCGGAAGATCTTCCCCCCCCCGGGGCCCATCGACGGCGGTAATTTACGGAAAACGCCCCCCAGTTATTTTGCCTGAAGGACCGGGAAGCCTTCATACGAAATTGGAGAAATACGTCGTCCGTTTTCTCCCTCCTTTCTATAGCACCAAATCCTCACCCTCTCCCGATTTATAAAAAAAAAAAAAAATCGACGCGGTCACCGAGCGATCCTAACCGTTTGCCCGTCCGCTCTCATCTGCACCGTCCGATCGATCGCGCTGATTTAGAAGAAGCGACCCCATCTTTGATTCGTCCCAGCGGTGCTCTCTCTGAGACAGCTCAGATCGCCTGCCCGCGACGCACGCGATCTTTGCCTCACATTGAAATCCCGATTCTGCCCCTCCCCCCGTACCCGCTACCATGAAATTAGCTGGAGCCCACTTACCCGTCCCTTCTAGCGCCTTCCGTCCCCCGTACTATTTACGGGCCCCATGCCATTCGAGAACCTTCCCCCAGGGATACCCCTCCCTCCCCGCCGTCCGATCCGCCACGCGTACGGCCCGTGTCTTCTGCGGAGAAATCGCGCCTTAATATTAAAATAAGCGATTTCTCTCTCTCTCTTTCTCCACGCAATTACGCTCCCATTTTTTCCAATCCCCACGGAAGTAGGTCCTCTCGCTCTCTATTTATAGCCCGTGCCACGGCGCTCTCCCCCGGCAACCCAAACACCGCCATAGCCACGACAGCTCCCCCCAGCTTTCTCTCTCAAGCTCTCTGTCTCTCTCTCTCTCTCTCCAGCGCTCTCTCGCTAGCTTCCTCCCTCGAGTGCCGCGAACTCGTCGTTTGACCGCCTTCGCCCCGACGTCTATGGCGCCAGAACTCGTGCGCGCTTCGGTGAAGCCCGCCGCCAAGCCCGCGGCGCTGTCCCGGGCCTACGTGACGTTCCTGGCCGGGAACGGGGACTACGTGAAGGGCGTGGTCGCGCTGGCCAAGGGCCTGCGGAGGGCGCGCTCGGCGTACCCGCTGGTGGTGGCCGTCCTGCCGGACGTCCCCGAGGAGCACCGCCGGATCCTGGAGGATCAAGGGTGCGTCGTCCGGGAGATCGAGCCCGTGTACCCGCCCGAGAACCAGACCCAGTTCGCCATGGCGTACTACGTCATTAACTACTCCAAGCTCCGTATCTGGGAGGTACGTGGGACGACGAATTCTTCATATTAACGTCAGAAAAGCGATCGTATCGTATATTTCAAGATCTTGAATTGACGAACTAAGTTAGTAATAAAGTGGGCCGTTACGTTTCTACGATGTTTCAACGTAGCATAGAGTAGTTTGCGATACGGGTTTTGTCGTGAAGTCCCGTCTTTTTCGTGGGTTACTGAATGGTCAAGCGTTGCGTTACGTTGCGCAGTTCGTGGAGTACAGCAAGATGATATACCTGGACGGCGACATCCAGGTGTTCGATAACATCGACCACCTCTTCGACCTGGAGGACGGCTACTTCTATGCCGTGATGGACTGCTTCTGCGAGAAGATTTGGAGCCACACCCCGCAGTACGCCATCGGGTACTGCCAGCAATGCCCCGACAGGGTACAGTGGCGCGACGAGATGGGCCCGCCCCCGGCCCTCTACTTCAACGCCGGCATGTTCGTGTACGAGCCCAGCCTCGCCACCTACCACGACCTCCTGAGCACCGTCAAGGTCACCCCGCCCACCACGTTCGCGGAGCAGGACTTCCTGAACATGTACTTCAGGAACGTGTACAAGCCCATCCCGCTCGCGTACAACCTCGTCCTGGCGATGCTGTGGCGCCACCCGGAGAAAGTGGAGCTCGAGAAGGTGAAGGTCGTCCACTACTGCGCGGCGGTAAGTGTTCGATACGTGGTGACCGTAGAGATCGTCGGATTGCTGAATAAGTTGGGTAGCTGATCGTGAGTGTCTGATTTTGTTCCAGGGTTCGAAGCCGTGGAGGTACACTGGGAAGGAGGAGAACATGCAGAGAGAGGACATCAAGATGCTGATCAAGAAATGGTGGGAAATCTACGAGGACGAGTCCCTCGACTACAAGAAGGCCACGGCGGCGGTGGTGGCAGCCGAGGGCGGGGCAGAACCGGTCAACATGGAGCCGTTCATCGCGGCCCTTTCCGAAGCCGGCGAAGTACAATACGTCACGGCCCCCTCGGCCGCTTAGCCGGCTCGGATCTCTCCGGCCCGTTGGAGAGATGTTATGCAAATAATGCAAGTGTAAAGATTGCCGTCTAGGGCAAAATCTTCCTTTTGAGAAGGAAAATTAGAGGGAGAAGAGCTCGTGTCGTCTGCTGGGAATATATACTAAAATTAGATAGTGTCGCTTTAATGGTGATTAATGTTTTTTTAATCTTCTTTTTCATTTTTCGGGGCCTTGTCGCCGTTCATTTTGGTGGATGGCGGAATAGATGTTTTATGGGAAGGCTTTTTGACTCGGGTCTGGCTTTCATCTTCTCCTCTTTGTCTCCTATTGACAAAAACTCGCGTTTATTTCTTGAAATATCATATTATATTACAATAATAATATTAATAATATATGTATCTACTATGGAAAACGAACATCTTGGAATATATTTTTGGGACTTTGTCGCCGTTCATCCTCTCTCTCTCTCTCTCTCTCTCCTCTCTCAAACACGATGTCGTATAACTGCCTGGTGCCTTCGGACGAGGCAACTCCATGAGCGGCCATTTATGCAGATCGATGTCCTTTTCTTTGGGACCATCCTGGTAACCGCTGAAATTATTCAAACAGAAGCGCAGGACACCGGCGAGGGTAACGCTTCAGAACCTTTCACGGGGATGGAGTGGGTAAGGGGCGCCGACTACGAGCTTCACCGAATGCTAGGAGGAGCACGTCGGCCCGGCATCTGCTTATCCTCTATCGCCCTCGTCTCCCCAGTCGCTCGCCTGGACATTGGCTTTGTTGGGGCTTTTTACTCGTGCATTACGGGGAGGTATGATCGAAATAAACCACCTCCCTTGGAAACCAAGTACATGATAATAGTAAACCTATTAAGATGAGTCGAAAACTTATTTATGAACCAATGTTTGTTTAAATGGGTGAGGCACTCCTTATTTTTCAAATCAACCATAATAAATTTAAAAAATAAGGAGACCAATATATATGGGTCTAAAATGGTATAGTCAGCACTCATTTACAGCCTTTTTTGTTCTCAATAGAAAGCCCATCTCACTTTTTTCTCTCCCCTCTCTGTTCCGACCTCCGCTGCCTATTAGCCCACTTCGTGCCGCCCATCTCTCGGTCGCCGCCAAATTCTTGAGGACTATCTGAGCCTACAATTCCGCCACCACCGTGTCGACTTTCCCCCGCCCCGATAAGAATGGGAAGGGGCAGCACTGACAATTGCCCTTCGCCATAAGCACCGGCGACCATCGCCCAGATAGGAAATCTTATAGCTCAAAATTTTGCACGATCCCGAGCTGTAGTAGCGAGCGGCAGTCTCAACGATTCTCATCTTGACAAAGTGCCTGAACGTGCTGTTCTCTTAATTGCAGCTTGACAATGGTCAATCAATTGCGTCTTTTTTGGCGAGATTGCAATGGAAGAAATTGGGACCGTCATTGACGGACTTAAATTGCTTCGGCTTTTTCACTCATCAAAACATAGACGTGGTGAAGGAATTGAAGTCCGAATTTTCTGTCATCTTTTGCCTCTCTTCACTATAGTTTCAAGTTTCACGGCTCCCTTGCTGCTTCCTCTCCCCGCCTTGTGCCTTCTGTCCTCGACCTGAACGCGAGCCTCGTGCGGTGGTGGGCGCCACCATCATGCGACCTCCGCTGGTATAGGACGGTTGTGGCTGGGCGTTCGTCGTACCTTGCCGGTGAAGGTGGGTAAGGTCGCCGCCTTAGGAGAGATAACTCCCAACTTTTGTTTTTTTTTGTTTTTAATCCATTTTAAAAACATGCTTAAGTGGCTTATAAATGGATTATTTAACGACTTAACGGGTCTTAAATGACGGAAGAAAATATAAAAAAATCATTTTAAAGAAAATGTAAGAATTATTTATTAAACTTGTATCAGATAAAAGTGTTGCAGCAATAACTAAGTTTTGTTAAATTAAGTTAAATATAGAAGTATTTTTAATAATATGAGTCAGGTGAGATAGCCATTGTATTATGATTAAATGAGCAATAAATGAGTTGATGGATCAATTTGGGCGAAGACTATTTATGACCCAACCTAAACTTTATCCGTACTTATTTGACAGGTAATAGGAATCGGCCAGTAGAAAATCAAAACCAAAAAATTACCAAAGAAACAAAAAAGGAGGAAAAGGGTTGACCTGTCTTGACATCACTTCATCAAAAGGTTTAGGGCAAATTAGCTGTAGCAGGTGAAAAAAATTTCATGCACGCTAGCAAACGGCACTTCTTCCCTGAAGGCTAAGGAAAAACCTTCACATTGCACACCTTCATGTTTGCATCCAAGGAGATAGCCTCCTGACCGCCGTAGCAAGTTTCAAGCATAAATATACAATCCTAAATGAGTTTGTAGATTTTATCTGTTCTAATCCTACTTGATAAAGTTCAAAATGTAGCTAGTGAACTACCGATGATTTCAAAAGAATAATTGGAGTTTGTTCTTTGTATGGTGTCAATTGGCAAAGTTGATCAGTAGAGGCGATTTGGGTTTTCTTAATTCTTGTGTATCAATGTATCATCATAACTATAAATATAGGATACGACTTCCACAATCGCTTTGCAAATGAGCTTCGGGGAAATGCAAATGCTTTTGACCTAAAAGCCATTAGGGAAATGTAAATTACTTTTGGTAAAAAAATCCTTGACAGAAGCACTTTGTCATAAATAGTGTTTGGCAAATATTTTTTTTTTGTAAAGGGCTATCGGGTGTAAATTTTTTTAAAAAAAAATTCAAAACCCTCCGGCAGAAGGACAAGGCTACTAGTGACCCAGATTTAGTGTTGGTGGTTGTTGCCCAAGGTTGTGCAACTCCTGATGAGGGTCTTGCAACCCTAGGCGCTGCGATCCAAGTGGCTGGTTAGGGTTGCACGACCTTAGGCCTCGCCACTTGCGCGTGACTCTGGTGACGGCTGCTTGGGTTGCAATGCTTGAGGTCGTGTGAGGTGATCGTTACTCGACTTCGCTGGCCTCTTGCCAACCCTTTGACAGCCTGATCTAGCCTTGTTGGCCACCCTCGCAGGTTGCCCTTTCTCAAAAAGGAGGAATAGTTATAAGGACAAAATTGGAAAATTAAAAAATTGGTGAGGATAGTCCCTATTAGTATTGGGCTTTCAATTTTCTCAAGACTAGCAATTGGCCAAAAAGCTTTTGGGAAAGTTGAACCAAACGTTCCCCTAATTTGCTTATGTAACAAGAGAAGTAGTTTTCCATTAAATTCGACATTTGCTGAATCTCTTGAAACTTAGATGAGATCAAGAATTCGAGATAATGGATATTATCCCTACCAGCTATGAAAAGTTCAGATAGTTCAAATCATGGAGCGTGTGAAAACAATGGCCAATTGGAGCTAAAAACACCATCATCTCAACTCGCACAAATCAAGCTTCGACCCGAAGGCAAGCATTCGCAGTATGATAAGCTGATGATTTTTCGAAAAGCGGTATCCAAATGCCGATCCAAGCTGGTCAAAATATGCTCCTTATCTTCTATCCATACTCCAAGAACTCCTCGAGGAAACCTAAGGGAGAGGCCTGCGTCATTCCAAATTCGTCCATCGAATAGGGGGGAAGACAATCGGTGAGACTCTTTTCCCTGGGATCTTTTTGTTACAGTACAGAGGAAGGCACGTTCTTTTGCAGCATGCGGGAATTCAATCGCAGCCCAATTGTGAAAATGAGAAGGAGAAACGAGAAGCCACGTTATAGAAAAAGCCCAGAAGAGAATGCCCAGTGATTTTTGCCTTTTTGGGGTCCGTGGAGGTTGGGCTTGGGCCATAGAACCAACGACAGCGATGTTGCTTTTTCTGGATCAATGAAAGGTTGGGCCATGAAGTTGTGGATCTCATCGTCTTCCCCCAGCAAAAGAAAGGGAAAGGTAGCTGAACAGCTTGGCCCCCTACAGTACCCAAACCCTTTTCCAAATTGGGTCAATAGCACAAAAATCACAAACCGGTATATCGGTACCACAGTTACCACAAGCTAATTTCTGTGTCAGCAAAAATTCCAACTGTGGCCATGACAGTTCCGCCCTCTGCCAGCTTCTGTCAACAGCTCGGACAATCGACGCCTGTCTTTGGTCCAAAAGTGGAAATTCAACACAAATAGTCTTTGTAACGATGTTTTTAGGGAAGCTAAATTCGAGGAAAACTTATTTATGAACCAATGTTTGTTTAAATGGGTGAGGCACTCCTTATTTTTCAAATCAACCATAACGAATTTAAAAAATAAGGAGATCAATATATCTGAGTCTTAAATGGTATAAGTCCGGACTCATTTGCGACATTTTTTCTCAATGAAAAGCCCAGCTCACTTTTTTCCCTCCCCTCTTTGTTCCTCTGCCTATTAGCCCATCTCTTGGTCGCCACCAAATTCTTGAGGACTATTTGAGCCTACAATTCCGCCACCACCGTGTCGACTTTTCCCCCGCCCCCATAAGAATAGGAAGGCGGAGCACTGCCAATTGGCCTTCGCCATAAGCACCGGCGACCATCGCCCGGATAGGAATCTTATCACTCAAAGTTTTGCAAGATCCCGAGCTCTGGTAGCGAGCAGCAACCTCAGCGATTCTCATTTTGTCAAGTGCCTGAACGTGCTGTTCTCTTAATTGCAGCTTGATAATGGTCAATCAATTGCATCTTTTTTGTCAAGATTGCAATGGAAGAAATTTGGGCTGTCATTGACGGAGTACATAAGTTGCGCTTTGTTTCGGCTTTTCACTCATCAAAATATGGACATGGTGAAGGAATTGAAGTCCGAGTTTTCTGTTCTCTTTTTTTCCTCTCTTCACTATAGTTTCGAGTTTACACGGCTCCCTTGCTGCTTCCTCTCCCTGCCTTGTGCCTTCTGTCCTTGACCTCGACGCGAGCCTCGTGCGGTGGTGGGCGCCACCACCATGCGACCTCCACTGGTATAGGACGGTTGTGGCCGGGCGTTCGTCGTACCTGGCTGGTGAAGGTGGGTAAGGGCGCCGCCTCAGGAGAGATAACTCCAGCTTTTTCATTTTATTTTTTATCCATTTTTAGAACGTGCTTAAGTGGCTTATAAATGGATTATTTAACAACTCAATGGGTCTTAAACGACGAAAGAAAATATAAAAAAATCATTTTTAAGAAAATGTAAAAATTATCCATTAAACTCGTATTGGACAAAAGTGTTCCAGCAATATTATTTTTATTAAAAAATAAGAAATGAGTTTTGTTAAATTAGGTTATATATAAAAGTGGTTTTAATAATATGAGTTATGTCAAATATCCGTCGAGAAATAGGCATTACAATTGAATGGGTAACAAATGAGTTGATGAATTTATTTGGGTTAGACTACTTATGACCAGATCTAAACTTTATCCGTACTTGTTTGACAGGTAATAGAAATCTATCAATAGAAAATCGAAACCAAAAACTTACTAAAGAAACAAAAAGGAGGAAAACGGATGACCAGTCTTGACATCGCTTCATCGAAAGGTTCAGGGCAAATTAGCTGTAGCAGGTTAAAAAAATTTCATGCACGCTAGCAAATGGCACTTCTTCCCTGAAGGCTAAGGAAGAACCTTCAAATTGCACACCTTCATGTTTGCATCCAAGGATATTCCCTCCTGACCGCCGTAGTAAGTTTCAAGCATAAATATACAATCCTAAATGAGTCTGCAGATTTTATCTGATCTAATCCTACTTAATAAAGTTAAAAATGTAGCTAGTGAACTACTGATGATTTTGAAAGAATAATTGGAGTTTGTTCTTGGTATGGTGTCAATTGGCAAAGCCAATCAGCAGAGGCGATTTGGGTTTTCTTAATTCTTGCATATCAATGTATCATCATATTCATAACTATAAATATAGGATGGAATGACTTACACAATGGGTAGCTTTGCAAATAAGCTTTGGAGAAATGCAAATGCTTTTGACCTAAAAGCCATTGGAGAAATGTAAATTGCTTTTGGTAAAAAATTCTTGACAAGTCATAAATAGTGTTTAGCAAATATACATACATATATATATATATATATATATATATATATATATATATATATTTGTAAAGGGCTATTGGGTGTAATTTTTGTATTATTATTTTTTTTTTTACAATCAAAACCCTCCAGCAAAGGGATAAGGTTGCTAGTGAGCTAGATCTAATGTCGATGGCTATTGCCCAAGGTTGTGTGACTCTTGATGACATTGCGCAACCCTAGGTGCTGTGATCCAAGTGGCTGGCTGGGGTTGCACAATCTTAGGCCTCGTCACTTGTGTGTGACCTTGGTGACGGCTGCTTGGGTTGCAATGCCTAAGGTCGCGTGAGGTGGTCGTCACTTGACTTCGCCGGCCTCTCGCCAACCCTTTGCAGGCCTGATCTAGACTCGTTGGCTACTCTCGCTAGATGCCCTTTCTCAAAAAAGATGAATAGTAATAAGGACAAAATTAAAAAATTAAAGACTCTGTGAGGTTAGTCTCTATTAGTAGTGGACTTTCAGTTCTCTCAAGACTAGCAATTGGCTGAAAAGCCCTTAGGAAAGCTGAACCAAACATATCCCCAATTTGCTTATGTAACAAGAGAAGTAGCTTTCCGTTAAATTCAACATTTGCCGAAACTCTTGGAACTTAGATGAGATCAAGAATTTGAGATGATGGATATTGTCCCTACCGGCTATGAAAAGTTTAGACAGTTCAAATCATGGAGCGCATGAAAACAATGGTCAATAGGAGCTAAAAACACCGTTATCTCAACTCGCATAGATCAAGCTTCGACCTGGAGGCAAGCATTCGCAGTAAAATGAGGGAGAGGCCTGCGTCATTCCAAATTCGTCCATCGAAAATAGGGGAAGACAATCGATGAGACTTTTTTCAATGAGATATTTTTGTTACAGTACAGAGGAAGGAACGGTCTCTTGCAGCATGCGGGAATTCAATCGCAGGCCAATTGTGAAAATGAGGAGGAGAATCGAGAAGCCACGTTATAGAAAAAGCCCAAAACAGAATGCCAAGTGATTTTTGCCTATTTTGGGGTCTATGGAGGTTGGGCTTGGGCCATAGAATCAACGACAGTGATGTTGCTTTTTCTGGATCAATGAAGGTTGGACCATGAAGTTTGGATCTCATCGTCTTCCCTTGGCAAAAGAAAGAAAAAGGTAGCTGAACGGCTTGTCCCCTAACCATTAGGGGTGAGCATGGTCCGAGTTGGGCCGGTTCACCCCTTAACTCTAGGACTAACCCGCACATTACTGGTTTTCAATTTTTGGGATCGAGGACCGATCCTATTGAGCTTGGAACCGAGGACCGGACCGACCCAATGGGTTCGGTCCGATTTCAAGATCAACCCGAGATCAACCGATAATTTTTATTTCATTTTTTGTACTCATTAAAAAAGTGATTGCGGATCGGACTGACCTAATGGGTTCGGTCCGATTTCAAGATCAACCCAGGACCAACCAATAATTTTTTATTTTATTTTTTGTACTCCTTGAAAGGGCAACCGATGATTATAACGACCTAATAGGTTCGATAATGAGCGAGGTCGGTAAAGAAAGGCAAGCGATGAATGTCAAGTTGGGTGAGCGTCGAACAGAATGAGCATTGAATGTCGAGTGGGGAGCAACAAGCCAAGTGAGTATCAAGCGGCAAGCGGCACAAGTGGCCCAAAGCGAACGAGACGAGGGTCGAGTGATGAGCGAAGAAATTGTTTCTTTCAATTTTGGAAAATTGAAGATTAAGAGAACAAATAAAACAGAAGATAACGAATACTAGAGGAGGATGCCATGAAGTGCTTTTTTGGACACCGTGAGAATTCCTCACAAAAATATTTTCCTCATTCGTAAATTATGATTATTAACGTCGTAAAAGACATTAAAAATCTAAATTATTAGAAAATAATGTAAAATTACTTGAACTCCTTACTAAAGAACTGTTTAATATTGTTGACGCCATTCATTTTAAGGTTTTCTCTATATAAAAAAAAAATATATATATATTTTATCAACTAGTTTTGGGTAACTAATTCTCATCGAGTTAATTATCGACGTTCAATTACTTTTTTAAATTGCCAAATTTTCTATTGAGTTACCTTTTTATTTGTTTTGCCTTGGTTGGCAACCTGTTACATTTACTAACTCCCTTCAAATTACCATCAAGTCTTAGGTTGCTAACTCTCATTCAAAAGGTTAAGAAAGACAGATAGAAATTAGTGAACGATAAGGAAAGTTGATAATTTTTTAACTCTAAAAGAAAAAGTGGTAGTAATTTCATAAAAGATGTCGGTAAGTTGCTAACAAATTACTGAAAAAGTAAATGACAGGTAACATTTTTTTATTTATTGAATAGTCTTTTGATACCTTCCAACTCTCTTAAAAAATCTACCAAAAAAAGAATTCTATTATGTTTAAACGGGTGTGTAGAATCATCCTAGATTTTGATTATTATTTTTCGTATGTGTCTTTTACAAATATGGTTTCCTAGGATATGATTCAGGATTCGACTGTACCGATTATACTCGTCCGCGCTCAAAGTCCCTTACACACCATCTATTATAATTCGAGCACACTTATACGGCTTCAAAAGGCTGGGTCTTGCTCAAGATTCTTCTCTCTCGCAGCCCTTGCCACGTGATTCGAAAGCTATTTCTATCGACTGGGGGTGCGTTTGGGAACCACTTTTGGGAAAAGTCCTTAGGGAAATGCAAATACTTCTAAGTTAAAGATGTTTTTCAAAATGCAAACCTGTGTTTGGTAAATTATACTTTGAAAGCCCTTTGTGAAGTACCTTGAGCAAAATGGTGTTTGGGGAATTTCATTTACAAATGAGTTTTGTGGGAAAAAAAAATTATCAAAAGAAAAATTAAAAATAAATTAACTGGCAAGGGCAGCGGCCACCGGCGACCTCCGGCGACCTCAGATCTGGGCCGGCAACGCCGTCGCGACCTCCGGCGACCCCGGATCCGGGGTTGCCGGGAGGCAGTCTGGTCAGTCACGTGACCTTCGCGCGCGACCTCCGGTCGCGCGTGAGGTCGCGCGAGATCGTTTGCCGGAGGTTGCGCGACCTCGCCACAGATCTGGTCGCGACCTCCGCGACCAGATCTGGTCGCGCAGAGGTCACGCGATCGATCCGGTCGCCGGAGATCGCGCGACCTCGCCGGCCCGTAAGAAAATCCCACTGATCGGGAACTCCAATGTCATCGTCCTCCTCTTGATCCGAGCTACGTAAATCGAAGGTCGCGCGGCTCGCCGCCCGCACCGACGCGCCGCCGAGATGATGCCGGATCTCGGCCCCTTCTCGGACGAGAAGTTCGATCCGAAGCGATGGATCAACTCGGCGTGCTAGGCGCGGCACCCGCAGGATTCGCCGGAGAAGCACTCCGGTGGATCCGGAGATGAAGCTCCGAGATGACGTCGGAGGAGATCGCGGTGTCACTCGAGGAGCGAGCGGCGCCGCCCTCCTCCGCGTCCCCCGCGCCACCCGCGACATCGTCCGCCTCCGCGACGACGCCGTCTCCCTCAGCCACTCCGTCTTCGGGATCCTCCAAAAAAAAAAAGTGAACAGTGCTCTAGCATTCCGAGAATGCCGAGAAGCCCAAGGCAGCCTCAAGAGCCTTGAAAAGCTGGCTCCCAAACACCTTCTATTTGGCCCAAGGGGCTTTTCATGCCCAAAGCCCTTTCCAAAGCCCCACCCAAACGCACCCTGGGTGCACCGCGCGTCAGTCTTCGCATTCTGTCTTTCGCAACAATTATCCCTTTGGAAAATTAAAATTTTAGTACGATCTGGACATTAAAAAACAAGATTCTACAATATTTAATAGGTTCACTCGCGATCAATGATTTAGTATCTGAATTATCTCCCAATCACCAAGTAAATTCAGGGAATGACCGACCAAAAAAAAAAAAAAAAAATTCAGGGAATGCCATCGCTATCTTCAATAGTCCAACAAGAGAATGTGCATCTGACAGCGTTTCTTGAACTATTTTGACGTAATGCCTTAGGTAAGCACGCGTATAGCGTTTGCTTCTCTTCAAAATCCGTAAAAAGCACGATTGACTTCTCTTCCAGCCCCGCCCGCATACCATTTTTCTTCTTATCCATGCATGAATTGAAAGGTCAATCCACTTTGGCAACTTTAAAGCGAACTTTCAGCTCGATTCTGTCGGCTTGACAATGCTAACTCTGCATATGTTGCGTGCGCATGCTTATGCAACTCAAGCATCGAATCTTAAATAATATGTCAAAAAAGTATTGCTTCAACTGACTGAACATATTGCGATTAGTGATGCCTCGTCAATGATGGATTAGTTTTATTTTAAAGAAGAAGAGTAGTTTGAGACAGGCTGTTCACATATAATACAATGGTTATATTACTTAAAGTTAGACCCGGTTCTCAGACCTTAGAATTGATTAACTTTATTGAGGGGTGACGATAGTGAAGGTATCGAATGCGTGTGTGGTCGGTCACATGGACATATGAAAGAGAAGGCTTAGCAAGGGATGACACTATGTAAAGTCAAGAAAATGCAGAAAATAGATTAGAGGAATTTACTATACATTTTGACATATGTTGAAAAAGAATACATATCCTATTTATGGGCCTTATAATATGGTTATAAGATAACATATCAATTAATATATGTGTAATCAAAGAGAGATATACATGTAATTTTGAGAGATAAGAAGGAGAATAAAAAAATATCATAATTATCTTTGACATAAATGAATATAATAGTGAAATAATTAAATTATTTCTAACGTCCTCTCTCAAACTCAAAGTGTAAAATATGAAAAAGCCTAGGCTTTTTTTCTTGGTCGTATTTTCAAAATCTCAATCCATGCGACGGACTTAGGGAGAACATGGGAGTTTATGATGGGGTTGGGGGATAATGACAGCAGCGCGAGGTGGTATAAAAGGGTCGCTGGTGGAGTTAGGAGTGAGCATGGTTCAAGTTGGGCCAGTTCACCCCTTAACTCTAGAACCAACTCGCATAGTGCTGGTCCTCAATTTTTGGGAACGGGGACCAACCCTATTGAGCTTAAGATTGAGAACTGGACCAACCCAAGGGTCAACCTGGGACCAACCGATAATTTTTTATTTCATTTTTTGTACTCCTTAAAAAGTGATTGAGGACCGGACTAATCCAATAGATTTGGTCCAGTTTCAAGGTCAACCCAAGACAAATCAATAATTTTTTATTTCATTCTTTGTACTCCTAAAAAGGGCAATTGAGGATCATACTGACCCAATGGGTTCGATGATGAGCGAAGTCAGTTAAGAAAGGCAAGCGATGAGAGTCAAGTGGGGTGAGTGTCGAATAGAATGAGCATTGAATGTCGAGCGGGGAGTAACAAGCCAAGTCATGTGAAACCAGACAAGTCGAAAAACTCACATAATAACTGAGTCTTGTACTGAGATATAAGCTAGAGACAGTGGGCCAAAAGAACCGAAGTCGCTCATCCCTTCAAAGTCAAAATAGACCAAGGCAAGATGAGAGAGGAACAGGGGGAGACGGAAAAACCTGGAGAAAAGGAGAATTAAAGCCCTGATGATCGCAGAAAAGAAGAAAGCATGACATGCAAGCTAAAGAGAACAGGGGTTTAAGGTGAAAAGAAGCTGGCGAAAAGATGAAAAGTCAAAGAGAAGCTGATGGAAAGAAGCGAGGAGAAGAAGACGGGTAGAATCGCAACGGAAAGGAGAGAGAGGAGGAGGGAAATTAGGGCTAAGTTGCTGATGAATCGAAAGAAACCACCATTGGAGGTGGAGGAAGCTCTAACATTTCGAGAGAAAAAAACTCCGACATTTTCGAGAGGTTGATATTTCTATGATTGCTTTGAATTGTGTAAAGGAGCAGAGAATATTAGGTGGGCCGGAGCTTTTACTTTGAGTCCACGGGTGGTTGCCGTGTGTAATTATAAAATATTTGTTGCCAAACATTAGAATTTTGTGATGTAATCGTAAAATAACACCCGCAGCAAACAGACTTTTACTTTTTAATGTGGCCATGCGGTAAAATTTTGCGCGAGTTCTCACAACTAGTATGGCGACTGATTTTGATGGATGATCAAGGGCACTAATAATTGATCCCGTACTTGTCCATTTTTCGGCCAATGGCGTGGGAAATCTCTACTTCTCATGAATTACAGACTTCGGAATTTGTGAAAGGACTTGTGTACTTTTTAGCCCCCAGGGGGGACTCCAATCATGTTCTCGGTCTCTGTGTCTTATCATTTCGCATCAACATTGCGGTGGGTGAATTCTTATCCTAGCACGAATATAATTGACCGGGAGCGTGATAATCTACCCATTAAAGTGTCTTATGTGTTCCAATTAGATGGTGATTCACCTTTGACCAATCGGACGTTGGTGTTGAAGGAGCTGTGTGAACCTGACAAGCAGAGAAAGGTATCGGATGGAGGACAGGATACACATCGGAAAGTTCCGAAAGTGAGATTAGACGATGCATAAATCAAAACTGGACATTGACCAAATTATGTTGTTTAAAATTAAAAAAAAATTGATCTTTTTTTTTTTTTTGGGGTTTTTGGGGGGGGTGTAAATAATTGGATCTTGTCTTTGGTTATTGACGATTCTACCTCAAGATTTAGCCACTTGGCAGCTATGGGTTTGCAAAGTGTTCAGACGCAATCGATGGATTGACAAAGCACGTAAGTACACATGCTTCGAGCTAGACCATTGTATAAAGCTTACATTATATTTTTAATTAGAAAAAAATCTAAAGTCTCTCAAACAACCGTCCCTCAAAATTTGGCAACCGTCGGCTTATGGATAAGTAGATTTTAATTATTTACGAAAATCTTTTTCCGTATCTATAAATTAGGAACTTTTATATAGAAACCTCAATATATTATAAGTTTCCTATGAACGTCACATAGGCCCGGTGCAGATCCACAAGCTTGACGGGAGCCACGGGCTTCACTGAGGCGGGTTGGAATTTGGGCGCCATTGGAGAGGAGGAGGAGGAGTGGAGGTGTTGAACTGGCTTGTACAGAGCAAGGAAAAAGAAAGAAAGGGTTGGAAGCTGATGTCTATGGCTCTTTCGTGGCATGAAGAAATGTGAGTTTGGGGTTGTATAAGTAGATAGAAGGAGGAAGCAAGAACGCCGGAATGAAAAGTGGTCAGAATCACCTCTCAGCCACGAAACAGACTATAGAAATCTGTAAAATGGTAAAATGGTCTCTTCCGTGGCATGAAGAATTGTGAGTTTGGAGTTGTATAAGTAGATCGAAGGAGGAAGCAAGAACGCCGGAATTAAAATTGGCCAGAGAGTCGCCTCTTTGCCACAATTTTTTCTGCAAATTGGTATTTTCGTGGCAGTTTCTTTTTCTGTAAAATGGTCTCTTTCATGGCATTTTTTTTTTCTGTAAAATGGTCTCTTTCGTGGCAGCTTTTTTTTTTTTTCCTGTAAAATGGTCCCTTTCGTGGCAGAGACGTGACTCTCTGACCACTTTTCACTCCGGCGTTCTTGCTTCCTCCTCCTATCTACTTACGTAACCCCAAACTCACATTTCTTCATGCCACGAAAGAGACCATTTTACAGAAAATTTTTTTCCCGTAAAATGGTCTCTTTCGTGGCAGAGGATATTCTCTGACCACTTCTCATTCCGGCGTGCTTGCCTCCTCCCCCAAATTCACATTTCTTCATGCCACGAAAGAGACCATTTTACAGAAAAAAAAATGGTCTGAATCTGTAAAATGGTCTCTTTCGTGGCAGTGAGGCGGCCCTAACCACTTTCCATTCAGGCGTTCTTGCTTCCTCCGTCTGTCTACTTATACAACCCCAAACTCACATTTCTTCATGCCACGAAAGAGCCATAGACATCCCGCTTCTGTCTCTGTCTCTTTCTTTCTCCTTTCTCTGTACGAGCCAGTTCACCGCCTCCAATCCTCTTCCTCTCCCATGGCGCCCGAATCCGCCTCAGTGAAGCTCGTGGCTCCCCTCAAGCTTGCGAATCTGCGCCGGGCCTACGTGACGCTCTTGGCCGGCAACTGGGACTCCGTGAAGGGCGTGGTCGGGCTGGCAAAGGGGCTGAGAAAGGTGCGGTCGAAGTACAAGTTGGTGGTGGCTGTCCTGCCAGACGTATCGGCGGATCACCAGCGGATGCTGAAGGACCAGGGCTGCGTGGTCTGGGAGATCGAGCCAGTGCCCCAGCCTGACAATCAGACCCAGTTCGCAATGGTGGATTACATCAGCAAATACTCTAAGCTCCGTATTTGGGAGGTACGAGGACGGAATCATTTGGGAATTCTCCTATTATTGATTGAAAAGTGACCTTGTTGATATTTGAAGATTTTTATTTCCTAAATTAATTTCGTGATCGAGTCACCCTTCACACTTATATGATATTTTAACGTGGTGATTTGACGAATTATGTGATGTTGCTCGTGCTTGATATGTAGCGCGCAGATTATGCGCAACCCAAGATCTCCATAATCAGAACATAAACATGCAATAGAAAATTGAAGGATCAACGCACCTGTTTTAGGATCCATCGTCTTTCTTGATGCGGAAGCCGGAACACAATGTTCCTCGCGCAAATCCTTCTCCTCTATTACCCTCCGAAACACTGGCTCAATGAGGTGGCCCATCATGATTGGCGTTAGAGTAACGCTCCTTAGGTGAGGATGTGTGAGATTAGGGCTAGATGAGAGACTTGAGCACTATTTATAGAGTTTCCAGCTAGTCCCCTTCATTACGGGCCAGGCTGAACTCGCCCCACACTAGCCAGTCCCATATTAGACTAATTAAGAAACCTTTTATCTCACCTAAGACCAAACCCCGTAAAACGGTAAACGTTAAATGGTAAATTACAATAACAATGTCAATTAATTTAGTCCACAAATCAGGAAAACTCTTACATTCTCCCACTTGGACTATATTAATTGAAATTGTATTGTATGTGCGCACATTGGTCCAGAGATAATTCTTAATAGTAAATCCTATCTCATAAAGTCTCCAACACCGAATCATGGCGGTAACTGCATGTAAACACACAGAGCCTTCCATGGTCACAAGTGTTTTCAACTTTATTTGATATGGATCAAATATGGTAGTGTGGCAAATGGCTAACATCTCTCATAGAGAGATCCATTTGTCAGTCACCATTCTCTTACTTAGGCGATACAAAAGTTTGTGCCACAAGAGAATGAAATTATGGTTCTAATGAACCCACATATGTCTTGTCCTCATGGTCAACATTTTTTTATATATCACAAGAACATATGCATAAGGCTAATAACGAATTGCCCCTTAGTCTTCACTCAAGGTAATACCTTGAGAATTTTAACAATATATATATTCAACAAAATAATAAACCATTCAAAAATATCGTATTGAATGCAAAAGTTGAAATATATATATCAAAACGTTACTAAATTGTAATAAATGCAGATATAAACTTTATTTTAGGAAAAATAAAATATAACTCCCACTAAATGACGGCATTCCAAGATGTTTCTAAGCCCATACTAATGACATGTCGATCAAATACATATGGGCGTAGGCCTTTAGTTAGTGGATCTGCAAATCAACCATCTTCAGAATATAATCTCTTACCCCACTAGAACCATCATACTTCATGGTAAACAGTGTATGAATGTGTGTCCCTATCTCAGCATTAGACGACACACGGTACCTAGCCACCAAAGCTTCCATCATTTGCCTAACATTACAGTCTGCAGGCAAACCACTCTTCAAGTGTTCCTGAATTGAACGCTTCATGGACAGCAAGTAAATTCTATTGCTCTTAACCCAGGCGGCAAAGTGTGCTTTCTGATCCTCTGTACTCTCAGCAGTAATGGCTGCCGGCCGATCAGTAGTAAGAGCCAAATGAATATCTGCCATCTCCATGGCAAATAGAAAATCTTCTCTCCACTTCTTAAAGTTGGAATCAGTGAGAACCTCAATAATAACGGAATTACCGTTTACAGAAAATGTGACTGAAAGACAGCAGTATATAATAATTAGCATCATGTGAGTATTGTGTACACAAGTACACATCTAGAGAGTTACATGCAAAATCACATAATCACCTTTAGGCAGAATACGTGACATGCAATTGTACACTCCCCACATGACAGCGGTCAGGAGAATATATTTCAATCTTCGTGAATTCATCACCTTTGGGCAGATGAACCACTAGGACTAGTTAATTTTCCACCACATCATCATATATCCCTCCATGAACTAATACACAATCACCTCCTTTGGGAGTATGGCTACACATTAGACCAAGAGACATCCCAGACAACATATGAGACAGAAACTTCTTAAACCCAATCAAGTGTGCCACTTTGGCGGTCACAACTCAATTGAATCCTTGAAACTCTCTCATATCAGGGATATATTTACCTCACATACACTATATACATGTGATTTAAATTTTAGTGATAGGGGCACATATCACACAAATCACATATTATGCTAATTAAGCTGCCTTATACATTAATAAAATAGCATACCTGTAACCCAGCACTTGTATTTCCAAAAACACAGAAAAATACAAGAAAAATACGCAAAAAAAAAAAACACTTAAAATACACGTATTTATGACTTTATATGCAATTTCACATCAATAAAATCATCAAACATATAAAATAAATATACCACAAGATAGGAAATCTCCATATGAATCCAACGCCGCCAGCCACTCGCCAAAAGGAGGCCCCACGCGCCTGCACGTGCCGCCTGAGTGCGCGGCGCGTGGGGCTCACACGCCAGACGTATAACCGGCCTGGAGCCAGTCCGACCGGTGGCGGTTCGACCGGTTACCTGGTCCGACCGTCCGGTCCGACCGGCTGACCGGACTAGTCAATTGTTGACCGGGTCGGGTCGGGTCGGGTCCCGGGTCGGGTCGGGTCGGACCGGGTCGGGTCAAACACCGGGCCGGGTAGAGTCGGGCCCTGGTTCGGGTTAAGTCCTGATTCGGGTCGAGTCCGGGTCGGGTCGCCGGGCCGGTGACGTCATCGGGCAGTGTTGACGTCATCGGGTCAGTCGCCGGGTCGGGTCGACCCGGTTGCTGACGTCACCGTGACGTCGCAGGCACGTGCGACGCACGCATCGGGTCGACCCGGTCGGCCGACGTCACGCCGACGTCGGCGGCCGCGTGCGGCTCACGCCCGCGCGTGGCCGCGTGTGGGCGCGGGGCGCGTGGCCGCGCGTGGGGGCGCGTGCGGCGTCCCCCGGCGACGCGCCGCCGACGGTTTTCACCGTCTCGTTGAGCCGAGTCCCAATTTGCAATTTAATTTGATTTTTATTGAACTTTAAATCTCAAAAATCGCAAATTAGGGCAAGAATTATACTGATTAAGGCAAATCAGTATAATTTAGGGCAACTTCGCACAGATTAGGGTAAAACCAATTGCGTTCATATTCTAGGGTTACGAAGGCTCTGATACCACATGTAGCGCGCCGATTATGCGCAACCCAAGATCTCCATAACCAGAACATAAACATGCAATTAAAAATTGAAGGATCAACGCACCTGTTTTAGGATCTATCTTCTTTCTTGATGCGGAAGCCGGAACACAATGTTCTTCGCGCAAATCCTTCTCTTCTATTATCCTCCGAAACACTGGCTCAATGAGGCAGCCCTTCACGATTGGCGTTAGTAACGCTCCTTAGGTGAGGATGTGTGAGATTAGGGCTAGAGGAGAGACTTGAGCACTATTTATAGAGTTTCCAGCCAGTCCCCCTCATTACGGGCCAGGCTCAACTCGGCCCACACTAAAACCGTCCCATATTAGACTAATTAAGAAACCTTCTATCTCACCTAAGACCAAACCCCGTAAAACGGTAAACGTTAAACGGTAAATTACAATAACAATGTCAATTAATTTAGTCCACAAATCGGGAAAACTCTTACATGATATGCCATATAGATGAAGCGAGGAGTTCGAAACATGAGCTCGCCATAGAGTCTCATCTTTTTTGGGGCACTAAATAATTTGTGCCACGCAGTTTGTGGAGTACGGCAAGATGGTATACCTGGAAGTCGACATGCAGGTGCACAACAACATCGACGACCTCTTCGACATGGACGACGGGTACTTCTACGCCACGCTCGATTGCTTCTGCGAGAGGACATGGAGCCGCACCCCCCAGTACGAGATCGGTTATTGCCAGCAATGCCCCGACAAGGTCCAGTGGCAAGACGAGATGGGTCCACCCCCCTCCCCCTACTTCGACGACAGCATGTTCGTGTTTGAGCCCAATCTCACCACCTACAATGACCTCTGGAACACTCTTCGAACCACCCCTCCCACTCCACTCGCCCAGCAGGTTTTTCATACATTACACTTCGGACCACTTCAATGCTTAATAACGGCCCGGCCCGGCACGTCACTTAACGTATTGATTTTGGCAATTTGCAGGATTTCTTGAACATGTACTTCAGGCACATGCACAAGCCTCTCCCTCCTGAGTACAACCTTTCCCTCTCGATGCTATGGCGTCACCCGGAGAAGGCGGCCCTCAAGGAGGTGAAGGTCGTCCACTATTGCGAGGCGGTGAGTGATCGATACATGTGCAGTTGCCCTCCTTACAGAATTCATATACATTGGTTAAGTGCTGACACACGTGTTTAGGATGATAGATCGGTGATCATTTGAATCTTATTATTCAGGGTTCGAAGCCATGGAGGTACACTTGGCAAGAGGACACAGGCAGCATGCAGAGAGAGAACATCAAGATGTGGGTCGAGAAGTGGTGGGACATCTATGACGACAAGAGTCTGGACTACAAGAATTGGATATGGCGGCCGAGGAAGAGGCCCAGCCGGTCTACAGGGAGCCTCGCCTGGGGTCCTAACAAGAGATCAGCCAAGTAACTTACATGATGCAAGTATAAAAGTGTCTGTCAAGAGGAAAAGGTTTTGCAGGTAAGTCTATTCAAATGAATGGTAAAATAGATAAGTTTGGCTTGAGGACAGTTAATGTCGTTTTTCCTTTTCTTCGCCACGGCATTTTTACTGTGCTTCGGCTTCATCATCTCCTCTTTTCTTCCCTTTCTTTTCTTATAGAATGACAGATTTTCTCCTAATAATGACTTCTATCATGAGAATTTACGTGTATGAATTGATATGTGATGAAAGTAAGAAGAATATCGAAAAGCTTCAATTACATGATTTAGATTAAATGAAAAATAAAAACTAAAGTGTCTATTCGGATATTCCTTGGCGTTCTATATGCATGGAGTACCCCAATATTCTAAAGGTATGAAACCACTTGCCCAAACCAGTTAGATCCGATAGGTCATACTCTTTTGATTTTTTTGTTCTCTTTATATGTCGCTTCCTAAGTTCTATCTCAGCTTATATAATATGAGGATCCCCATTTTTTAAACTCAGAATAGGCTAAGAGTGAGGTAGTGCAACACATTCTATCCAATGCTTCGGCTCGAGAATGCTAAGCATATTAAAAACGTGCTAATGCTTAAAGCATTGCCTTCGGATTTAGATATCTTGCTCCTATTTTTCTATTGATCTTTCGTGCTTAGACAGATAGTCGCCTTTTGTAAATCGTTTTGGTAGCCATAGTGCAATCGAATTGCGAACAAGTACGATATCTAAATCATGGATGAAGAACCTCTATCCCGACCCCATGCATGTAGAACCTCTATCCCAATTTTTTTTTTTTGGTAAAAGGACCTCTATCCCATTCCTTGACCCCATGCATGTAAACAAGGCATGCACTAACGATTGGGATGGAGTGATACAACACTTATCGGGAAGCACTCTATGATACTGGATAGGGGGACCATGTCCCTAAAAACTGATCTGCTAATGAGTATGGCGAAGTTGACAGAGCGATGCCACCACTTGTCTCCTGTGAAGCTTCACGAATTCGCGTCTTGCTACAATTTGTGTCTACAACTTTTTTTTTTTGATCGGTTATACTCTATTTCTACTCTAACGCTCACTTTCAGACTGTTGTCCTGCTTCTTTGCAGAATGTGAGAGTTGAAACCTACTCCTGAAACTACATCGTCGCATCTCAACCTTCCTTGAGAAGGTAGGGATTTGAACCTCCCATCTCCCTCTTCCATATTGGAAGGATGGCCACTAGGCCAAATCTTGCTATGTCCCTTACATGGGCACATATCTTGATGTGTAAGAAGCACCTGATGTTCTGTGAGTGCGCATATTAATGAGTGCTTTAAAGACAATGATCCCACTGAGTTTCGCTTGCTAAAGTTTCCTTTCATGGGCGACATTACAGGACAATATTAGCAATGCTTAATTGATCCGTATGGCCCTCAGCAGCCAAGGTAAATGACGGCACTCCTTCAGACAAGGCACCGCATAAGAAGCCAGTTATTTGGACCCATTTCTTCCTCTTGGACCGTCTAATCAACCTAATCAACCATGGTCCCATGACTCAGACACGACTGGTGCTGACAGTAAACTCTTCAAACACAGATAAAAATTTCAGAAACTTTTACAGGGAGTGAATCGGGTAATGGATGCTAACTAGAGCTTTGCTGAAGGATCAACAACCTGTAGATGTTAGGAAGTCAAGAACATGTCGGCCGGGCCTCCGCTTATCCTCTCACCCTTGTCTCCACGCTCAACTGAACATCAGCTTTGTTAGGGTGTTTCTGTAAAAAGCAGATAGCATATGTTCTTCATTAAGTCACTAGGCAATTGACAAATTACCTGTGCGAACCCTTATTACATCTGAGATGGGCACCACTGCAAAGTCCAGCAAAAGACGGTTCTCTTTAATTAAGAATGCTATAATCGTCAAACACCTCTCCACATGACTACATACTTTCACTAAACAGAACAAAGTAACCTATTGATGAATAGCAAATACTTACAGAATATGAAGAAGAATGACCAAAGAATATCGACCCCTTTAGAAGCTAATTATATGGTAACAGCAATCAATCAACAGAAAACCGACACTGAAAAAGTCCTAGAGAAACAAAAAGGAAGGAAAGGAATAACCAATGAAACTTCATCAAGGGTACGGTGCACATAAGCAATTGCAAGTTAAAACCTCTGACATGCACTTTAGCAAAAGGCACTGCTTCCCGAAAGGCAAGGAGAGGATTTTCATGCTGCCCACCTTTATGTTTGTATCCATGCATACAACCTCCTGATCAACATAGCTAAAAACAAATCCTAAAGAGTTTGCAGATTTAACGCAATCTCACTCTATTTTATAAAGTTAGACATGTACCCAGTGAACTATTGATGATTTTGAAAAGATAATTAGAGCTTGTTCTTAATATGGTGTCATTTGGCAAAACTAATTGGGAAGCGTAGGTTTTCCAAATTCCTGTATCTCAGTGTAACATCATAACCATATATATAGGCGCCAACAGACTTCTGCAAACAGTGGCATATGTGAGCACGCCTCTCTCTTAACTTGATCAAGATAAAGAAAAATAAATAAATCTTCAGAATGAAATTATTACAACTTAGTTTGCTCATGTTATATGAGAAGCAGCGTCCCACTAAATTTGACATTTGCTGAAAATTCAGAACTTAGATGAGATCAAGAATTTGGTATAAAAGATTTTCTCCATCAGTCGAACTGCTGGTATAGGCATGTAATCACACAAACTCCATGTTCTCTTAAATGTGCCGATGGCAAGGGTGTATCATATAATAAAATGGTGACATCCATGGGTCGCCGCCCAAAAGACTTTGAGATATTAGATAAACATATGGGAAGGCGTACAGAAAATTTTGCCGTCCCCAATCTCTCCTCCTCTTGCCTCCTCGATTATCTTGTCAATTCCTGCTTCGACCTTAGGAAGAGTAAATCATGGAACTGATTAGATCACACCACCAGAAACCTAAGTTGATTCAGCATACTGAGAAAAATGCAAAATATACACATCCCGGGAAGATAAGTCAAAAAGGAGCTTAATGGCTGGTAATACAATACCTGCTCCTTGCTCACCACAATCTCCATCTTGGCTTTAGCTAGAAACTCGGCTTCAGAAAATTCAGAGCCTGTGCAATCGAACCAGCAAAGATATAACAGTAAAAGCATAACTCGATGACATATTTAATCCTCTATCCAAATCACACATATATGACATAGCCTACATTTTTTGCTAAACATAGTATACTTAAAAAAAGAAAAGAAAGGTTTAGTATTTAACAGCACAAGAAGCTTAACAGCCTACTTGTGTCATGGGCCGAAAGAGAGTCGACCCAAGAGGTTTCCAGAGGACGATCGCGACTCACCCGTGGACTTCCTACTCTCGCTCGGCTTCCCACCAAGTCTTCTTCCCAAAGTTTCCAAGGGCGGGCGAAACCGTCATTGAGCCATCTTCTATAAGCTCCTCTCATTTATGTTGGTAGTTGATAGCTTCTATTTATGTCGGTTGTTAGTAATTGATATTTATGTCAGTTGTTGAGTCGGTGCGATTTTGCTCGTCAGATGAAAAGTAAATCAACGGATGTAATTTGAGGCCTTTTACTATAAAAAAGGGGTGTCCTCCTTCATTTGTAATCATCCAACATTTCAGCAATACAAGTTTACTTCCTTTCCAGAGCTCCTCTCTCTAAACTTTCTCTCTCTACGATTCGAGTTGTGCGATTGATTGAGCAAGGCTTGGCTTGGGTGATCCAAAGTTGCCCGAGTTGCCACGCGGTTCGATCCCAATTGATCGGCCTGTGACAAGTGGTATCAGAGCAAAGGAGAGTTCCGTTTGGAGAGATCAAGGAGCGCCAACTGTTCGAAGGAATGTCGAGCCAAGAAGCTGTCATGGATGGAGAGGCCGCGCCCTCAATGGAAGCTGTAACTGTGTTCGATGAGAAGATCGGGAAGGTCCGGAGTGCCTTGCCCGAACTCATGGAAGGTCTTGACGATGTGCGAGACCGGATCATGGAGGTTGAGACCTCGCTCCGTGAAGACTTCACGACCGGCCTCAACGAAGCTACCGCCCCATTGCACGAGAAGGATGAAGCCCTTGAAGCATCAATCGATGTCTTGAAGGAGCGTGTCCAAGTGATCGAGGAAGAAGGTCCATGTAGGGACGAGGTTGAAGCCATGAAGGCGGAGATCCAAGAGCTCAAGACCGAGCTCGCCCTATGCAAGTTGAGCATCACTAATGGAGCGATGCCCACTCAAGTGGTGCCCAAGATCGAGGTACCGAAGCCTAAGGAGTTCAAAGGCGACCGATTCGCCAATGAGGTGGACAACTTCGTTTGGAGCATGGAGCAATACTTTGGCACCGCCAACATCCAAGACGAGTCGATCAAGGTACGAACCGCTTCGATGTTCCTTACTGATACCGCGATACTTTGGTGGCGAAATAGGTGTGATGAGACTAGATGCGGTGCCAATCCTGTGGAGACATGGGATGACTTCGTGAAATAGTTCCGAGACTATTTCTTCCCCGAGTTTGCTCAACAAGAAGCCCGTAGCAAGCTCCATCGCCTCGAACAAAGAGGTGCGATTCGAGAGTATGTTAAAGAGTTCACGGAGCTCAAACTCCAAATTCGCAACCTAAGCGAAAAGGAGGCTCTTGGAGCATTCATGGATGGGTTGAAGTCATGGGCACTTCTCGAACTCAAGCGTCGGGACGTGAGTAGTCTTGCGAGGGCACTTAGTGTGGCCGAGTCGCTCATCGACCTAACCAAGACCGAACCAAGGAGTCAATCGTGGAGGTTGGATCGATCCGAGGACGAAGGAAGAAATACTCCCTGAGGCACGCATGAGCAAAGCGGCCGTGTCAAGACATGGGGAGAAGGGTCTTCCAAGTCGTCCTTCCAAAGGGGTCGACCACAACCGGACTGTACGACGAGTAAGTTCGATCAACCCCCGCCTTCTCCTTGTTTTATCTACAAGGGTCCGCATTGGACTCAAAAATGCCCGAATAAGGGTCGAATCAATGCCCTCCTTGCCATCGAGGAAGAAAAGGAGGAGTCCAAAGAAGATAAGCGGCATATCCGGATTGGAGCTGTGAGGATGGTCAACTCGGTCCAAGCTCGATCGCCGTTGAAAGAGGAAGAAGTTGCACCAAACACGGACATGTTCTTCATGGAAGTTGAAGTGTGTGGCCGAACGCTTTACGCCTTGGTTGATACCGGCGCGTCGAACATGTTCATGTCGACCGAAGTAGCCAAAGCCTTGAGACTTTGCGTGGAACCATTCGGGAAGTCGTACAAGCCCATCAATTTGGGTGACTTCCATGGCGTAGGAGCAACTCCCGATGTGAATGTCAAGATTGGCGGATGGAAAGGCAAGGTGAGGTTCGAGGTAATACCTCTTAATGATTACGATCTCATCCTTGTTATGCAATTCTTCGAAAGTGTGGGAGCCATGATCGACATGAGGACCAAGTGTCTCATGATCCTCAACCAAAAATGTCCGTCAATGATCCCCATGATCAAAGGGGTGGTCGACACCAAGACCATCGCGTCGATCCGATGCCTCGATAAGAGCTTGAAGACCGTGATGTGCATCAACAAGCTGTCTAAGGTAAAGCCAAAGGTCGAGTTGAATCCTCCTTCAACACATGCCCTGCCGATTCAAGTGCTCTTCCCCGAGATCGAGTGCTCATCGCATGTCACGCTTAAGCCGAATGTGGAGTCGCATGCCAAGCCCAAGCTGACCATAGAAGGATGTGGCCCTTCGTTCATGAGTATCCGAGCGAAGCGAAACAAAAACAAGAGAGCCCGTGCCAAAGCCTGTGCACGAAGGCCGACTGTCAAGCTATGAGTGATGAGGATATCGCTCAATTGAGTGGGGGAGAATGTCACAGGCCAAAAAAGAGTCGACCCAAGAGGTTCCTAGAGGACGATCGCGACTCACCCGTGGACTTCCTGCTCTCTCTCGGCTTCCCACCAAGTCTTATTCCCAAAGTTTCCAAGGGCGGGCGAAACCGTTATTGAGCCATGTTCTAGAAGCCCCTCTCATTTATGTTGGTAGTTGATAACTTCTATTTATATTGGTCGCTAGTAGTTGGTATTTATGTTGGTTGTTGAGGTGGTGCGATCTCGCTTGTCGAATGAAAAGTAAATCAACGGATGTAATCCGAGGCTCTCTACTATAAAAAGGGGTGTCCTTCCCTCATTTGTAATCATCCAACATTTTAGTAATACAAGTTCACTTCCTTTGCATAGCTCATCTCTCTAAACTTTCTCTCTCTACGATTCGAGTTGTGCGATTGATCGAGCAAGACTTGGCTTGGGTGATCCAAAGTTGCCCGAGTCGCCGCGCGGTTCGATCCCAATCGATCGGCCTGTGACACTTGTCTATAGAGCCTCCCTGAGAACCAAAACCCCAAACATCTGAAACAGTAATGCCTCAAATACCCATCTTAAGCAGAGCCTGGAATCCCAGAGAGACAATCAATTAGGCACAACCGTTTGGAGCAGGAACAATTGAAGTTCCTCATTTCAAGGACAAACAACCGACATCATCATCTTCCGATCCATTTCAATGAGTGTTTGCTCCCCCGCACACCTTAATTGAAGATTTTCATATGTAATGCCCCTGGATGATACTATTTCCAGAATCGACACTTCTCTATTACCAAACTATCCAGAAATTTTCATCCTTTCACGAGTTCTTCATACATTATCATATATTTTTTTTTTATGAAAGAGTCCCCACAATTTGAGACAACCATTTCATGAGCAGGCAGGGATATGTCTAAAGCACTCAAAAGAAAAGCAATGGCCATCATATGACAATTGTCCCTACCAGCTACGAAAAGTTCAGAGAAGAAAAAAGCACGCAGCACATAAAAACAATTGCCGATCGGAACTACAAACACTATCATCTCATGCAAATCAAGCATTGACCTGAAGGCGAGCAATTGCGGTATAATGAGCTAACAATTATTCAGAAGCAGTATCCAAATGCCGATCCAAGAAGATCAAAATATGCTCCTCATCTTCTATCTATACTGCCGCTATTACCTCTTCTGAAACCCAAATAAAAAGGAAAATGGGAAATTTGCTCCAAGAACTTATCAAGGAAACCTCACGGATACGCCAAGGCCTAAGCCATCTCAAATTCATCCATCAAAGAGAGGAGAATATTAGTATTATTATTGAATTATTATTGAAGATGACGACTGGGCTCGAAGCATAAATGCAAAAGGGTTCAAAAATCGTTTAGCAAAAATAAAAATAAATTAGTATTGAATTATCGTAATTATAATAAAGATATGATTCTTTTTGATAATTTTTAGAGAGAGGGGAGACTTGGTGCTTAACTGAAAAGGATCCTGTCACGACTTGACTTCGGTTGGATTTGAATTGGTCTCATCATTTTCATCAATCAGCATCAGCGAGAGCTGTCTATTTTTTGTGACAAATTTGAGGTTGGATTTATATAATTAGCATATTGGTCGTCACATGACTTAATGTGCCAGTGTATTAGCCTAAGTAGCACTAACACGCAACACAGATACGCGATACGTCATTTCTTAAAAATAGAAAATTTTGACATGTTAGGACACGTAGTATATTAAATAATTATTTTTATTTTTAATTAATTTGATTCAAATTTATAATAAATAAATAATTAAAAAAGAACCTAAAATGAATTTACACTAATCATTTAACATTAAGTATTTCTATTTTTCGAAATTATTTTTTAATTTTATTTAATTATTTTTTTGATAAAATAAAAAGTCCCTGAGGGGGTCCCCAAAAACTCCTCCCTCGCACTTTCCCCCGGCCCTCAATATTTATTCCTTTTTCTTTCCCACCCCCACCACCTAATAGGCCATCAGCCAGTCACTTTCCCTCCCTCCAACAGGCAAGTCCCTTTTTTTTATTCTTTTAGTTCTCTTATCAAAACCCTAGCGCGCCCTCCTTCTTCTCCTCCTCCTCGCTGCACGACCCTCTTCCTCTCCTCTTCCTCTCAATCTCTGCTTGCTCTCAGTTCTCATCAATCATCACAATTGTCCACCGCCTCGACTCCAGCCCTTCCTCTCTCACAGCTGCTACCTTGTCGCCGATCCATCACAGCATCACAGAGTGGCGGCCCTCGTCTCTGCTCTTTCTCTCACCGTCTCTCGCTGTCGCTCACGGCCTCATCTCTACTCCCTCGCCCTTGCCTCCATCCTCTATCGTCTTTTGGACACGCATGTCGAAACATGTCGACAAAAATTGATCACGTGTCGACAAATCCGACATGCTCTAACAAGTGTCCAATACGACATGGAAGCACGTGTAACATATCCGTGCTTGATAAGTACTAGCCAGCATGTTTGTTTGTTTGTTTGTTTTTTTTTTTCTTTCTTTTTGTTTATTTTTATGGGTTCTTGGTCGGAACTAGGAAGAGGTCAAAATGTCCACAACAAAATATGGGGACTGCAAATCTGCCCCGCAGAGTTTATGCTTTCTTAGTCTCGAATTGCCCGAATCTGGCAGGCAGCCAAAATTTTTATTTATTCACACTTTTTCATGCATCATCGCCTGTCTCTTGATCGTCAAAGGAAAAAAAAAAAAAGAATAGCAAAAAAAAATAAAATTTTGGTCTTTTACTTTTGAATCAATGTTTGTTTAAATGGGTGACGCACTCCTTATTTTTCAAATCAACCATAATGAATTTAAAAAATAAAGAGATCAATATATATGGGTCTTAAATGGTATAGGCCGTACTCATTTACAGCATTTTTTTTCAATGAAAAGCCCAACTCACTTTTTTCCCTTCCCCTCTTTGTTGCCACCTCCTCTGCCATTAGCCCACTTCGTGCCGCCAATCTCTCGGTCGCCACCACATTCTCGAGGATTATCTGAGCCTACAATTCCGCCACCACCGTCTTGACTTTCCCCCCGCCCCGATAAGAATAGGAAGGGGTAGCACTGCCAATCGGCCTTCGCCATAAGCACCAGCGACCATCGCTCAGATAGGAATCTTATAGCTCAAAATTTTGCACGATCCTGAGCTCTAGTATCGAGCAGCACTCTCAGCGATTCTCATCTTGTCCAAGTGCCTGAACATGCCGTTCTCTTAATTGCAACTTGACAATGGTCAATCAATTGCATCTTTTTTGTCGAGATTGCAATGGAAGAAATTGGGACTGTCATTGACGGAGTTCATAAATTGCTTTGTTTCGGCTTTTCACTCATCAAAACATAAACATGGTGAAGAAATTGAAGTCCCAGTTTTCTGTTCTCTTTTTCCTCTCTTCACTGTAGTTTCAAGTTTACACGGCTCCCTTGTTGCTTCCTCTCCCTGCCTTGTGCCTTCTGTCCTTGACCTCAACGCGAGCCTCGTGCGGTGGTGGGCGCCACAACCATGCGACCTCCGCTGGTATAGGACGGTTGTGGCTGGGCGTTCGTCGTACCTTGCCGGTGAAGGTGGGTAAGGGCGCCGTTGAGGAAGAGATAACTCCCAACTTTTTTTTTTCATTTTTTTAAATCCATTTTAAAAACATGCTTAAGTGGCTTATCAATGGATTATTTAACAACTTAATGGGTCTTAAATGACGGAAGAAAATATAAAAATTATCCATTAGATTTGTATTGGATGAAAGTGTTCCAGCAATATAATTTTTTATTAAAAATAAGAAATAAGTTTTTTTTTTTAAATTGGGTTAGATATATGTGTATTTTTAATAATGTGAGTAAGTCGGATATCGTCAAGAAATATGCATTACGATTAAATGGGTAATAAATGAGTTGATGGATCAATTCGGGTTACACTACTTATGACTTGACCTAAATTCTATCCTGACTTAGTTTGACAAGTAATAGCCATCGGTCAATAGATAATTGAAACCAAAAAATTACTAAAGAAACAAAAAGGAAGAGAAGGGATGACCAGTCTGACACGCTTCATCAAAAGGTTCGGGGCAAATTAGCTGTAGCTGGTAAAAAAAAATTTCATGCACGCTAGCAAATGGCACTTCTTCCCTGAAGGCTAAGGAAGAACCTTCACATTGCACAGCTTCATGTTTGCACCAAGGATATAGCCTCCTGACCGCCGTAGCAAGTTTCAAGCATAAATATACAATCCTAAATGAGTCTGCAGATTTTATTTGATCTAATCCTACTTAATAAAGTTCAAAATGTAGCTAATGAACTACTGATGATTTCGAAAGAATAATTTGGGTTTGTTCTTGGTATGGTGTCAATTGGCAAAGATGATCAACAGAGGCAATTCGGGTTTTCTTAATTCTTGCATAACAATGTATCATCATAACTATAAATATAGGATCAAACAATTTCCACAATCGGTGGCTTTGCAAATGAGCTTTGGGGAAATGCAAATGTTTTGACCTAAAGGCCATTGGGGAAATGTAAATTGCTTTTGGTAAAATATCCTTGACAAAAGTACTTTGTTGTAAATAGTATTTACCAAAATATATATATATATATATATATATATATATATATATATATAGACACACACACACACATTGTAGAGGGCTATTAGGTGTAATTTTTGTTTTTTTTTTTTTTTGTTTTTTGTTTTCAAATCAAAACTTTGCGGCAAAGGAATTAGGCCGCTAGTGAGCTAGATCTAGTGTCGGTAGCTGTCGCTCAAGGTTGTGCAACTCTTGACTAGGGTCGCGCAACCCTATGCATTGCGATCCAAGTGGCTGGCTAGGGTTGCACGACCTTAGGCCTCGTCGCCTGCGCATGACCTTGGTGACAACTGCCGGGGTTGCAATGCTTGAGGTCACGTGAAGCAGCCGTCGCTTGGTTTCGCCAGCCTCTCGCCAACCCTTTGCTGACCTGATCTAGTCTCGTTGGCCACCCTCGCTAGTTGCCCTTTCTAAAAAAAGATTAATAGCCATAAGGACAAAACTGAAAAATTAAAGAATTGGTGAGAGTAGTCCCTATTAGTATTGGATTTTTAGATCTCCCAAGAGTAGCAATTGGTCAAAAAGCCCTTGGGAAAGCTAAACCAAAAATATCCCTAATTTGCTTATGTAACAAGAGAAGTAGCTTTCCATTAAATTCGACATTTGCTGAAGCCCTTGAAACTTAGATGAGATCAAGAATTCGAGATAATGGATATTGTTCTTACCAACTAAGAAAAATTCAGACAGTTCAAATCATGGGGCGCATGAAAACAATGGCCAATTGGAGCTAAAAACACCATCATCTCAATTCGCACAAATCAAGCTTCAACCCGAAGGCAAGCATTCGCAGTATAATGAGCTAATGATTTTTCGAAAAGCAGTATCCAAATGCCGATCCAAGCTGGTCAAAATATGCTCCTCATCTTGTACTTATACTCCAAGAACTCATCGAGGGAACATGAAGGAGAGACCTGCGTCATTCCAAATTCGTCCATCGAAAGGAGGGGAAGACAATCGATGAGACTTTTTTCAATGAGATCTTTTTGTTACAGTACAGAGGAAGGCACGTTCTTTTGCAGCATACGGGAATTCAATCGCAGCCCAATTGTGAAAATGAGAAGGAGAATCGAGAAGCCACGTTATAGAAAAAGCCCCTTCGCGCCCCTCTCTCAGTCGCCACCGAATTCCTGAGGACTATCCGAGCCTCCAAGTCCGCCACCACCGCCTCGACTTCCCCCTGCCCTCTGATAGGAATAGGAAGGAGCAGCACCGCCAATCGGCCGTCGTCCAGATAGGAGCCTTCTAGTTGAAAATCGCACGATACCAAGCTCTAGTAGCGAGCTGCAATCTCAACGATTCTCATCTTGTCAAGTGCCTGAATATGCTGTTCTCTCAATTGCAGCTTGACAATGGTCGATCGGTTGCACATTTTCTGTCGAGAATGCAATGGAACAAAATTGGGACTCGCCCTCTCTGGCGGAGATACAAAGAATAAAAGACAAAACGCTTGCTGGGCAAATAGAGGAAAGAAGGCTGAAGTTGGGGAGAGAGATAAATGCCATGTCTTTGAACGCGAACATTGACGGAGGGCAGAAATTGCTCTGTTTCAGCTTTTCACTTATCGGAACATAAATGTCGTGACCTCTTTTTTGGGCGCTCGCGATCGGGTACGAGCGCCTAAGGAGGCTAATGGCTCGGCTGAATTTGTTAGCCCGGACTCTCCCAAGTCCACTAATTCACGACTTTAATAGTTTAAGTTTTTAATCTGCAAGTTAATTTGTAAAATGGAGTCGCCACTAATCGATTTAAGGTGGGTTGATTAGAAACCCAAGCGAAGTACCGGGAGAAATACTCGTTCTGCGCAACCAAATAAATTAGGATCGGGGACTTGATTACACTAGTTAATCACTAATGCCCTTTCGGTACCTAATCTTGTTTAAACCCTAGGTTTTTTTGGATGTTTGGGGGATTTTCTATGCATTTTCGGGATGAAAAATATTTTTTGAGTCTCATTTTCATTTTTTGACATAAAAGGGATTTTATTTTTTTATTTTTTTTAGTATCTTGGGAAAATACAAGCTTTTTGGCCTTTTTTTTTTTTTATGAATTTTGGCAATTTTTGGGATTTTTGACATTTTTGGAAAATATGAAATATTTTTATTTTTATTTATTTTTTTGGAAAATAAAAATATTTTTAAATATTTTAAATATTTTACGAAAATAAATTATTCTTATTTTTTTTTTTATTTTTTTGAAATATTTAATAATTTTTTAAATTTTTTTGATTTTTTGATTTTTTTGGAAATTAAAAGGGTTTTTAATATTTTTTGAAAATAAATTATTTTTTTTTGATTTTTTTGAATATATATTATTTATTTAAAATATTATAAAAATATTATAAAAACCGACCCGGGTCGGATCCATGGATCGGATACACCAGGGCCGGCCCGAAAAAATCGTACGCGAGCCCGACCCCCTTTTTTTTATAAATGAAATGCCAAAACGACGCCGTGGAGGGGTCGGCTCGCACGCAACCCACGGCGCCGGGTCACACGCCCGACCCACTCCGACGACCCGTTTGACGACTCGGCGACCAACTCCTGCAAAACGTTGCCGTGTCTGGGCCCTTCGCAGATGCCCGACCCGGATTCACCCCGGGCCATGACCTAACTCGACGCTGCCCCTGAGTCTATAGAACCCTACCCGATTCCCGATCCGGGTCTGACCCGGCGACCCGAGATCGTGATCCGAAAAATCGGGAACCCTAGGGTTCCGAATTTGGGGGCAGCAGTGACGGCGACGGCAACGGAGACGATTACGATGACGGCAATGGTGATGGGGGAGCTTCGATGGACGGCCAAGTTTCAGGCCTTACCTGCTTCGGATGGGATCGACACCGGTGACGGTGATGGCAATGATTCGCAGCGACCAGGGGGGGTCTCCTCTCTCTCTCTCTCTCTCTCTCTCTCTCTCTCTCTAGGTTTCCGGCGAAGCTCGAGTTCTCGGCCGCGAGCCCTCAGCCCCCCGCTGAAGTCTCTCAGTAGAGTAGTCGAGAGCCGTGACCTTGATCCAGCTCCCCTCCTTGCCTCTGCCTCTCGCCGTGTGCCCTCGTCGTTGTCGGGGCCCTCCTATTTATAGGCGAGGGGGCTGCCGGTCGGCGAGGGTTCGGCCGACGGTTGGACCGCTGTCCCGTCGGCCTCTGCTCCCCCTCCGGTCATGTCCCATCGGCCACTGCTCGCCGTACACTGCTGCTTGTCGCGCCCGCTCCGGCGTCGCGCCTTCGGCGTGTGCTACGCACGCGATCGGGCGAAGGGAATGGGGGAAATGGGTCGAGCGTGGGTCGGGCCGGGCGCGGGCTGACCCGCGGAAGCCCAAAGGGCGCTTCCAGCCTCTTTTCGTTTCTTTCTTTTCTTCGGCTTTTTCTTGTTTCTTTTCCGTTTTTCTTCCGCTTTTTAGTTTTTCGTCCGTTTTTGTTTTTTCAGTTTTTTCGGTTTTTAGACAAAATAAAATAAAATAAAATAAAATAAAGCCAAAAATATAAATAAATAAAAATAAAAATAAAAATAAAATGAACTTAATTTAAAAGAAAAAATTTAGGCGTCAACAAGTAAACATGGCGAGGAAATTGGAGTCCGAGCTTTCGTTCTCTTTTATTCTCTTCAATAGAGTTCTAAGTATATACACGGCTCCCTTGTGGTTTCTTCTCCCCACCTCGTGCCTTTTGCCCTCGACCTTGATGCGAGCCTCGCACGGTGGTGGGCGCCACCACCACGAGAGCTCCACTGGTACAGGACGGTTGTGGCTGGACGTTCGTCGTACCTCGCCGGCGAAGGTGGGTAAGGGCGCCACCTCAGAATAGATAACTCCAATTTTAATGTTTTCTTTTTTTCAATTCTTGTCATTCTTTTAAATTTTAAAAATAGGCTTAAGTGATTGATAAATAAATTATTTAACAACTTAATGGGTCTTAAATGGCGGATGAAAGAAAAGGAAGAAAAAAGATGAAAAGGAAAATATAAAATATAAAAATATCGTTTTAAAAAATTACAAAAATTGTCTACTAAATTCATATTGTATGGAAGTGTTTTAATAAATATATATATATATATATATATATATATAAAATCGTAAAAGACAAGTTTTCCTAAATTGAATTAAATATAAAAATATTTTTAGTAAAATGGATTGAATCGAGTTTGTATCATGAAATATACATTACGATTAAATAAATCATAAACGAGTTAATGGATCAATTTGGATCGGATCATTTATGACCCAAGTCAAACTTAACCTAATTCACCTATTTGATGAATCTAGATAACAGCAATCAGTCAATAGAAAATCAAAACCAATAAATTACTTAAGAAACAAAAAGGAGGAAAAGGGATAAACCTATTCAATGCCACTTCATCAAAATGTTAAGGGCAAATTAGCTACATCAGGTAAAAAAAAAAATTCATGCAAGCTAGCAAATGGCAAAGGCACACCTTCATGTTCATATCCAGGGATACAACCTCCTAATCCACATAGCAAGTTTCAAGCATAAAAACACAATCCTAAAAGAGTATGCAGATTTTACCTGCTATCATCCTATTTTGTAGAGTTGAACATGTAGCCTGTGAGTTACCGATGATTTTAAAAGAATAATTGGAGTTTGTTCTTAGGGTCTGTTCGTTTCACGGAAAATGGGCTATTTCTGGAAAATATTTTCCCAGAAGTCATCTTCCAGAAAAATGACAATATTTTCTGGTGTTCGGCTAAAACCTGAAAGTGTTTCGGAAAATGTTTTCCGGTGTTTGGTAAGGAAAATATTTTCCGCTCACTAAATTGACGAGCGCGAGTGCCAAACTCAAGGCTCGCTAGATCGACGAGTGCGAGTTTAAGATCGATGAATTTGGGGTTCACCTAGTTCGACAACTAGCCAAGAAAGAAGAAGATAGGAAACAAATAAAAGAAAAATAAAAAAATAAAAAAATAAAAAAAAAAAAAAAAAAGAAAAAAAAAAAAGAAGGAAATTAAAAATAATTCAAATTAAAAAAGATGAAGAAAACTAAAAAATAATTCGAATAAAAAAAGGAAGAAGAAATGAGAGGAGAAAGTGAAGATTTGTATAGGTGTGAGGTAAGAGAGATCAAGTGAGGAAAATGTTTTCCACTTTTCAAAAGTGGAAAACATTTTACCTTACTTTAGAAGACTTTTTTCCTTGAATGGAAAACATTTTCCCCAAGGAATTCATTTTTCATGAAACGAACACCGGAAAATCCGGAAAACGTTTTCCCGGAAATTATTTTCCGCGAAACGAACGGAGCCTTAGTATGGTGTCAATTTTCAAAGCTGATTGGTAGGGGGCAATCGGGTTTTCTCAATTCCTACGTATCAATATATCATTGTAACTATAAATATAGGACTGAAAACTTCCCCAATTGGCTGCATTGTCACATGAAAGATGAAAATGAAAAGAAAAGAAAAGTAGTTCTTTTGGAATTGATTTACTAAGACTTAGTCTGCTCATGTAACAAGAGAAGCAGCTTCCCACTAAATTTGACATTTGCCGAACATCTCGGGACTCATGATGACATCACAAAATTCAAGGTGCTAGATATTGTCCCTACTCGGCTATGAAAAGTTTAGACAGTACGTAGAGCATGAAAACAATTGCCAATCGGAACTACAAACACCATCATCTCAACTCACGCAAATCAAGCTTCGACATGAAGGCAAGCAATTGCGGTATAGCGAGCAAACGATTTTTTGAAAAGTAGTATCCAAAATCCGAATGCCGATCCAAGCTGGTTGAAATATACCCCTCATCTTCTATTTGTACCGCCACAAGTACAATTCCTGAAACCCAAAGAAAAAGGGAAAAAGGTAGGAGATTTGCTCCAGGAGCTCACCGAGGAAAACTAAGGATCCGCCGAGGCTTGCGTCATTCCATATTCATCCATCGAAAAGAGGGGAAAACAATCAATGAGACTTTTTTCAAATGGGATTTTGGAAAAATTCTAAATAAGGATCCGAAATGAATTTATTTTCTCAAATAAAGACTCAAAGTGAACTTTGTGTCAGATAAAGACTTGAAATGGACCAATTATTTCAAATAAGGACCCAAAGTGAATTTTGTATTAAATAAGGACCCACAATAATCAAATTAATCTTTATTAAGGACCTTAGTTTGTCGGCAGACATTTTCCAACAATTAAAATAGGGGCAATTTTGTTAGAAATTTGTGATTGGTAAAAAAGGGAAAATTTTAAATTAATTAAGTTTAGGTTATTCAATTAGATGTTTATGTTTTCTTCTTTCTTCTCCCCCATTGCTCCTTAGTCAAATCACTGCCCGGTCATTGTCGCAACTTGACTCTCGTCGCTCCTCACCTTGCTCGTTCGACGAAGAATTTGGATCTCCACAAACAAAGAAAGAAGCATATTGTTTTCTTCTTGTTTTTCAATTCGTGCCTCAACCAGCAGAGAATTTTGGTCTTCGACGTTGTGGAGAATGGGTACAAGAAATGGGAAAAACTTCGGTCTTTGACTTTGTAGAGGCTGGGTACAAGGAACAGGGGAGACCGTAAAAAACCTAGGGTTTTTTTGTTTCTTTTTTAGGATTTGTTAATTTTCCCTATATCTTTTTTGGACAAAATTGCCCAAACTTCAGTCATCGAAAATGTCACATGCTTGATAGTTGGCGAATATTTGGCTGACCAGCAAACTCAAGTTCTTATTTGGAATTGATTCAACTACTCCGGATTCTTATTTGAGACAATTGGTCCATTTTAGGTCTTTATCTGACACAAAGTTCATTTTAGGTCATTCTTTGAGAAAATTGGTCAATTTTAAGTCCTTATGTGGAATATTTCCTGGGATTTTTCGTTCTGGTACAGAGGGAGGCATGTTCTTTTGCGGCATGCGAGAATTAAATCACAGCCCAATTGTGAAAATGAGAAGGAGAATCGAAAAGCCACATTATTGAAAAACCCCGGAAGAGAATGCCAAATGGTTTTTCGCGTTGTAAAGGTTGGGTTTGGGCCATGAAATTGTTGGGCATGAATGCCCCAAAAAAAACGACAGCGATGTTGTTGCTTTTTTGGATTAATGAAGGTTGGGCCATGAACAACTCGGCCCTTAACAGTGCACCGAAACCCTTTTCCAATTTGGTCAATATCACAAAAATGACAAATCAGTATATCGGCACCACAGTTACGGCAAAACGCAAACTAATTTCCGTGTTAGCAAAAATCCCAAACTCGGAGAACAAGATAAATCCGAGACGAGCATGGAGGCGTCTGTGGAGTGAGAAGGAGAAATGGGTGCCCAGGCCGAAAGCGGTTGCTGGGCCCATGGGCAGGGACCAAGCGCCCGGCGCACCCTGCCGGCCGGGCTGTGCCGTTCGGTCCTCCGGGTACCCGACCGGTCCTCCAGAAAACTTGTTTGCGGGGGAAGAATCTAGGTGATTTTGACAGTGGGTCAATCACATAATGACATGAAATATTTATTTGTATGATTTTTTTTTTTTTTGGGTAAAGAGTATTCGAATGATTTTATCCATAAAAACCTTCACAAAATCTTTATAGCTGCATCGAATTCTAAGCGAAGTAACAAAGGTCAAACACATGACAAACATAATTGCATCTATTATTATTTCTTTCGTGCGGAAGAGAGGTGATATTATGACTACATGACAAAACAAAAACTTCGACTCTTGCAACCTCGAGGCATGGACAATCAAACCAAATTCTAAAACAATAAGAACTTGAAGATATGATAAATGAGTTTGAGAGAACTTTTGATCCAAGCTCTGTACCTATGTAGTTCATAGAGCCATCGTGGTCGGCTCTCAAGGGAATCGAAATTCGAATTGCGTAAACTATAACGTGTTTACTCTCTACTTCTCGCTTATTTTTCTGTTTACTTTGCTATTGTGATCGATTGTGCGATACTGTTTCCGCGGCAGAAATTATGTACTTTCATTGTCAGATAGTTGACATGTGGAAGGATTTTTGCCTTATGCGAGGATGGTTGTAATTAAAGTAGAGTGAGTAGTTTTGGTAGCGGATAGGATTAATCATTTACCATCTCTTATTATTTTATGAAAGATGATTCCGAACGGTTTAAAAAGTGAGCTAGTCGAGTTTTTCAGCTTTGTGTCTAGTTTATATATTACGGACGGTTGCACCGGCAGAAGTCTACACTTAGACGGTCAGCGTGCTTGATTTTAATCTCTTGCCCCCAGAGTTTTTTTTTTTTTTTTTTTTGATATACTACAACATAGTTGAAAAAGCCCAAAAGAGAATGCCAAATGATTTCTGCCTTTTTTCGGAGTCTGCGGAGGTTGGGTTTGGGCCTTAAGATTGTCGGAATGCCTTTTCTAGATCAATGAAGGTTGGGCCATGAGGTCGTGGAGTCATCGCCTTCCTCATCAAAAGAAAGCGAAAGGTGGCTGAATAGCTTGGCCCCTAAAAAGGCACACAAACCCTTTGCCAATTGTGTTAATCTCACATAAATCACAAATTGGTATATTAGTCGAGAAATGCCAAAATACTAGACCCGACCCAACTATTTTTTCGGTTCGGGTGCTATAACGTTTGGGCCGTAAATGCACACACATGCATTAGTAAAATATTTAATACAAACTAATTTCCGTGTCCCCTAAAAGTTTCAAATCAGTACGTCTGTAACAAATCCGCCCTCCATTAGCTCCGATCAACAACTGGGACAATTGACATGTGACTTTGGTCCAAACGCGGAAATTTGATACAAATGGGTCTTCAAAACGATGTTGTTTTTAGGGAAGTTAAACCTGAAGAAGATGAAGTGAGATCGGCAAATCTATTAACTTTGCCTCGAGAGCCCCTCCAGTTTTGGAAATCTACTAAGATTCCCCATTTCGTCCAATTTCGCCCTAAGTTTTGGGTATATTCGTATTGGATGCACTAAATTCACTAATTCGGGATATTTTCGCCACATGAAAATTGGTTTACGATAATCGGGGTACGGATGGTGGGCTTCGAAATCTTTGGTGAGGTTTCTTCTCTTTGTGGTTCTGCACTTCGGTAGTCAGCAGAGGCGGCTTTGCGGGTTCCACACTTCGGTAGTAATCATAGGCGGCTTTACGGTTCCACAATTCGGGTACCGCACGTGCCAAGCTTTTTATTTCTATTGGGGCAACGCCCACCGGAAGGAGATCCTTCGTTACATGACATGACGATCCTCCAAATTTGAACTGTCTTAACGGGAGAATAACACGAAACATTAGAAAAAACCGTTTTTTGCTTGAAAAAACTAATTCGTGCACTCTGAAAAAAAAAAGAAGGGCAACGAAGGGACAAGACGCAAACGTGGCTGGACCGCATTCGAGGCGGCGCGGGAGGACGCCTAGTGGGGGCCCACGTCCCCCGACAATCGTGGTTACCTCGGATGCATGCCAGGAAGTACTTACTACTTTTTCCTTTTCTCATCCAATGTATCCAAAAAAATTCGACCAAAAAAAAAAAAAATGTATCCAAAAAAAAAAAAAAAAAAAAACAGTATCGCCCAGCTTTCGCTGTCTCAAATTGCAAGGCTTTCGACGTCTAAGCTTTCACGAAATTTGCCGCTAAATATTACGTTAATGATTGTGCATTTTTCAGCTAGTGGCATGGGAAATTCCCCATTTTCACGAATTATATATTTATAGACAGAATATGAGAAGGAGAATCGAGAAGCGCATTATAGAAAAAGCCCAAAAGAGAATGCCAAATGATTTTTTGCCCTTTTTTAGGGTCTGTGGAGGTTGAGTTTGGGACGTGTAATTGTTGGACATGAATGCGCAAAAAAAAATGGCAATGAATGCTGCTTTTCCTGAATGAAGGTTGGGTCATGAAGTCGTGGATCTTATCTTATTCCCCTGGCGAAAGAAAGAGAAAGGGAGCTGAACAGCTTGGCCCCTACCAGTGCACCGAAAACCCATTTCCAATTAGGTATATACCACAACCACTAGGGTTTTCCTCAGTGACTATCTTTTCAAGTTGGAAGGGGGAGGAGTAAAGTAGAGTCGACAAAAAAAAAAGGGTATATATATCACAAAAATCATTAACCAAAATATCAACATCACAATTACCATAAGTTAAGTTTCGTGTCAGAAAAAAAATTCCAACCCTGATGCACCCATAATAGATCTCCCTCCATCATCTCCCATTGACAACTTAGACGATCGATGTGGGACTTTGGTAATTCAACACATATGGCTCTTAAGGAAGTTAAATCTGAAGAAAATAAGATGAATCCTCTTGACATTCCGTCCAGCTCATACCAATCTCTAGAGGATTTAGACATAGAACAATTTTGCTCTAAAAGATCCCTCATGTTATAGATATTTACGGATATTTGCAATCTTGTTCAAAGATGGAAGATTCATAGCAAAGAATTTTTGTAATGCAAAAATTAATTTATAATACATATGATATTAATGGACTAGTTTGTAATCTTTGGCGGGATAAAATATTTAGTGGTATGAGTGTGCCACGTCATCCGAATGACGTGGCGCGCATCTATCAATGAGATACTGACACGTGTCCAGTGAGTGGGACCCGCTGGAAAATGGAAGGGTTGGTTGTTGGCTGGCTTGACTTGGCTCGGCTCGGCTCCATTGCAGAAGAAAGGACGGGTCAGCAATACTCTTGCTCAAAATATTCCATTTTCCAACGGGTCCCACTTATTAGACACATGTCGATATCTCATTGTTAGATGCGCACCACGTCAGTGGATGACGTGGTGCGCTCATACCACTTGATATTTGTCGCGCCTAACTTTTTTGGATTTTAAACAACATGCAAACCCGAGCTCTCCCAAGCTAATCGTTAGGCACAACAAAAGTTTATAAAATTGAATCATATTATCAATCCTAAACAAAACAGAGTCGCCACTAGCTTATCTTAGAGGCAAGCTAGAAACCTAATCGAGGGTTGGGAGATTCCCTCGATCTCTACGCAACCGAGAGATCTAAAGCTCGGGGACCCTGGATTACGTTAGTGTTTTTTTTTTTTTTTACTAACGCCCTTTCGGTACCTAATGGTATGTTGTGTTTTTTTGTTTTTGTTGTTGTTTTTTTTTTTCTTTTTCTTTTTTTTTTTTTTTGATCTTTTATTTTTGATTTTTTGATTTTTCTTTTTATATATATATTTTTTTGTTTCCATGCGTCCTTTAAGTTTTTTTTTTTTTTTTTCAAGGTAATCAATCCTATACTAAGTAATCATGCATGGTGAATTCGGTTTCATTTCATTTTATTCCTAAAAGAAAGAAAACAAACAATAAGCATGCCATTATAAGATGGATAAACAAGCAACCTAAAAAAACAAACCAGAACATGCAATTATAAGAGAAGTTGTAAAGAAAACAACCAATTGAAACGCAATAAAGCAGTCAATATAAAGCAGTAAATTCAAGCATATAATCCTAAAGAACATAAAGGAAAACATAATAAAAGAAAAAAAGAAAAATAAAAGGCCCGCAACTCGTCGGGCTTTAATACAATCTTAAAAACCCGAAACATATATCGGGAATATAAAAGAAAAGAAGATTACATATATAAAGGTCGGAATGGACATCGACCCTCCTCCATCTCCGTGGCTTCTTCATCTTCAAAGTCTTAATTCTAAGCTTAGACTAAAGAATTAAAAAAAAGAAACTAATGCTGACTTCAAAATGAAGTGACTAAGTAAAGAAATTATGTAAAGCTAGAAATAAGGTGATGCAATGGCAAAATAGAATCTACAAAATAGAACCTCAAACAGCGAAAACAAAGATAACGAAACGGCAATGTGACTACAGGAAATCAACAAAACAGTAAAGCAAACATCAAGGTGACAATATGACAAAGCTGAAACAGTAATACAACTAATTTCATAGCATGAGTATCAAGAAAAGCAGACTTTGGGGTGAAAACAGTAATGCAGTATAATAGAAACAGCAAGATCAAAAAAAAAAAAAAAAAAAAAAAAAAAAGCAAACAGTAAAGCTGAAACGTCAAAACAGTAAACAGCAGAGTTGAAACCATGAAACAGCAAGCATCGGGGTAGAAGCGGTGACGCAACACAGCAGAAATAGCAAAACAGAAGCATTGAGGCTTCAAGACAGCAAAAACAGCAACGTGGTGACAGTAATATATATATGAAATCTATAGAATATCAGCATACAGAGACAATATTTAACTAACTTGAAGATTTCACATATTAAAGATATATGTCTGAAGAGCAACCTTTACTCGACTACCACTCTAAAACATACACCCAAACAGTCAAATTTACGAGGACGGGGCATGCATTTCCAAAATATCGCAAACATATGAACACACGATGCCGAGAATTCACTACGGGGTTATGCTCAGCAATCAAATTGATTCTGTCACTTAATCATATTTGGCAAACAAACCTTTATATGTATAGTAATTATTCATTCACAGAAAATGATTTAGTATAACAGATATCACGTTACACAGATTAAGTAAGTGAACATAACATTTCCTCATCCAGTCATTAGGCAGAAAAATCTGATATGCTAGGTGAGTTCAGACAAACATGATATGGAGAGTTCAATAACAAAGCAAGATACAAATGCTAGGCAATAATATGGATCAAAAATTTGCCATGAAACTAATCGACAATTCCTTAGCCGACATACTCGATCGAATCAAATTTAGTCACAATCTCATTTTCGATTACCAAAATTCATCACAACAGGGTATATGACATTTAGATTAAGAAATTCAAGTGCAGTCTATATGACAAAATCAATATACTAAGCAAGCACAGAGAAACACTCAATCAGAATTTGAATTGAAACACGTATTGACTTAGTTCAAGGATTTCATCATATGGATACTAGGTGTTTCGGCCAGAGAGGTATAAATGCGAGAGATGAGACAGACATGATTCGGATTTATTATGAAAACATTTATACATCAGTAAACTTCCATCAAATATTCAATTCCTACTCAACCAAATTGAAGATAGAAAGCGATTATAACCTAGGGTTTCGGATTTTTTTTTTTACCTTGAGAAACAAGCCGAAACCTAAAAAATCGGAATAAATCCAAACTCTAATATGTTAAGCTCCGAAATGTGATCTGCAACAAAAGAGAATAATTAGATTCGTTCGTCAATGGTCTTCGTGAAAGTTGATTCGCCCGCCAATAATTCTCATGGGAGTTGATCCATCCATCGGCAGTCTCGGAAGGGATACAGAAAGAAGAAAACAAAAGAGAAAGAGAAAAAAAATGTGTTCAGAGACAAAGGGAACGAAGAAAAGGGAGGAAGAAAATCGAATCCCTAAAAGGAAACTAATCGGCAAAGAAAAAGGGGGGAACTCACCGATTTTTTGTAACGCGGATCGGTCTCCTAGGGTTTGAGAAGGGATGAGATCGCGATCAAGCCTCTGCGATTGCGATTCCCGTCGGCCGATCCATCTTCGAGGGCTTCGAAGGGAAAAATCGCGATCAGATCTCCGCGATTGAACTTCTTGAAGAGATTGTCGCCTCCGATCCGATCAGATCAAACCAAATCAGATCGGACTTCTGCTACCGTTGTCCCTATTGCCGCCTTAGGGTTTCCTCCGAAGTCAGATCCAGCAGGAGAAAGAGGCAGATCTCCGAGAAAAGGCTAGAGAAAACCAGATCCAGGCCTTCCAAAGCCAGATCTAGCAGGAGAAGACCTTCGCGACGAAACCAACTCCGACGACGACAGCTTCACCGATCCAAGACCATACTTTGTCGCTAATGAATTTGCTCTGGCGGGACGTGGACTGATGAGGATCTAGATTAGAGGGAGAGATCCGCCATGGGAGATGATCGGTTTAGGGTTTTTTTTTTGGGAGGGATGAACGAGATCTAGGGATTTACTTCGAAGGAATTAGGAACGACGGAGAGGGGGCGAAGAGAGAGAGAGAGAGAGAGAGAGAGAGAGAGAGAGAGAGCCCCCCTGTCGCGAGCCCTAATCTTTTCTATTTATATTTTCCATTTTTTAATTTTTTTTTTTCGCGTTTTTATTTCGTCAATTTAATTTTTCTATTTTCTAATTTCCGACTTTTTAATTTTCCATTTTTTATTTTCTTTGATTTCGACCTTCTTTTTTTTTTTTTATTTCCCGATTTTTCTATTTTGATTTTCTTCTTCTTTTTCTTTTCTTTTTATTTTTATTTTTATTTTATTATAATTCAAACAGAATTTTTATTAAATTTTAGGTGTCAACACTGCCCCTCTTTGAGTGGGAGCTCGAAGAGGTTCCACTCAAAGATAAAAGTTGACACCCGAAAACTTTAGGTTGACTCAAAGCAAAAGAAAGAGGAGACCCCGGGCTATAGGAGCGCGCCGTGTCATAAGAAGAAAGAGAAGACTCGGGCTACGGAAAGCACGCCGTGTCATAAAAGAAAGAGGAGACTCCGGGCTGCGGAAAGCCCACTGGGTCATAAGAAGGGGGTGGAAGGACTCCGGGCTGCGGAAAGCCCACCGGGTCATAAGAAGGGGGTTGAAGGACTCCGGGCTGCGGAAAGCCCACCGGGTCATAAGAAGGGGATCGAAGGACTCCGGGCTGCGGAAAGCCCACCGGGTCATAAGAAAGGGGGTCGAGGGACTCCGGGTTGCGAAAAGCCCACCGGGTCATAAGAAAGGGGGTCGAAGGACTCCGGGCTGCGGAAAGCCCACCGGGTCATAAGAAGGGGGTCGAAGGACTCGAAGGAGCCCACCGGGTCATGCGGAAAGCCCACCGGGTCATAAGAAAGAGGGTCGAAGGACTCCGGGCTGCGGAAAGCCCACCGGGTCATAAGAAGGGGGTCGAAGGACTCCGGGCTGCGGAAAGCCCACCGGGTCATAAGAAAGGGGGTCGAAGGACTCCGGGCTGCGGAAAGCCCACCGGGTCATAAGAAGGGGTTGAAGGACTCCGGGCTACGAAAAGCTCACCGGGTCATAAGAGGGTGACATGGTTTAAGGTTGACCATGAACCTTAAGAAACAAGGTTTAAAGATGACCTAAAAGCGAGTGGTTTAAGGATAGACCCACGAACCATATGATTTAAAAGGAAGGTCTCACCGTGTAACAACGGGTTTCGACCGGGAAGAAAGTCGCACCGTGTAACAACGGGTTTTGACTTGGGGAAGAAAGTCGCACCGTGTAACGACGGGTTTTGACTGAATGTAATTGCAAAAGAATCAATCTTGCAAAATGATATTGATTGTCAAATCCTTTCAAAGAGGATCTTAACAAAAATGGGACTTGGTTAACCATCTAAGGGTTAGATCAAATACGCCAAGTGGAAATATCCTAATCAAAAGAGGTCTTTCACACTAGTTCTCAAAGAGGGTTTTTGTTCCCAACCATTGATATGAGGAAAATTGTTTATATCTCACTAGAGAAGTCTCACTCAACCTATGTCTAAAGCTTTCGGAAACGTTCACAGTGAATACAATCCATTGATCAAAAGGTCTTTTGAAGGGACCGTAATGAATGGCTTGGTCATGGGCTTATACAAAGGGTATGCGCTTTGAGGCCAAGAAATGAATATTCAGTCTATATCTCCATCAGGTTTACATGTCAAGAACCTTGAAGACAAGATAAGATAGGATTGCTTCCACTCCTTCTAGCGGTAGCTTCTATGTGATATTCTCATTTCAACTCGAACCATCCCAATCGGAAGAGACTTCGGATAAGGGTTGTAATGTTGGTTTGGGTGAGGCTTAAAAAGGCTTGAAAAATTTTCAGATATCAAAGGGGTTAAAAGTGAGTGATTATCTTGGCATCATTACCATCACACTACTTTTGAGAATTTGACTCTTGAAATTTAACCCATCTCGAGAGTCCTTTGAATAACTTGCCTTGAGGCATGAGAGCTTTGCTCTTTGTTCTAATAATATTGCTTGCAATACATGCTTTTTCTTGCAATGCATTTCTTTTGTTTTTCAACAAATGATCTTTTGCATGATCATGGATTTTGCTCTTTTTTTTTTTTTTTGCTTTTATTTGCATTTTTTCACGAGCATTGGCCTTGCTTTTACCAGGCACACTGCTTTTTCACGCCCTCTAGTTTTCATCCTCTTTTGAGTATCTAGGACTCTCGAGTGGCATGACTAATATTCTCAATTTCGTTGGTAAATCATGTGCCTTGCCCTAGTATGGGGAGATATCATCACCTGGGGTTATGAAAGAATTGTATAAGGCTCAAATTGGCTAAGCAAAGGGCAATTGTGTTTGTGGTAGTGAATGGAATGCTCTCCTTCACTTAGGGATGCTTCGAGCTTCAACAAGAAATCGCCCGAAGCTAACACAAGAAGATTGATACAAGTGCGAGCAATAAAATCTTTCTTAATCTTTTGCTCCATATTTTTCAACCAAGACCCCCTATTTTGCCCCAATGTGGGGTTGTTTTTGATAGGGTTATTTTGGAAATGCTCCCTATTTGGCTCAAAGTGGCTTGCAAGGGATACCAATAGTGTTTAGGCTTGAGAAATGAAATGCCTTTATCATTTCAAATCATGTACTCACTGTGAATGAATCCTATGCCCTAAGACATGGTTCTTTCCACTCAATTTCTCAAAGAGTGTATAAGGACGTGTTTGGTAAGGAGGTTGCCTCTCATCATCTTAGGCACTACCACCTGGCATATTTAACAATCCTTTTAGGTTTTTCAAAACCCACTTTAGTTAAATTCATCCCATTGGGAAATGAAAATGCAATAAAATTTTGCCTTGAAGAGACATGTTTTTTTTTTTTTTTTTTTTTTCATTAGAGGGACTTTTAAAGAGAGGATAAAATTTGTGGAAGGAACAGACTTTATTCAGATCGGAGTTCATCTCTAGAGTTCTAGCGGTACTTCTAGAATCCTAAATGGCTTTTTTGACATTCCAAGGAACAAGATCACTTTTGGATTCTAAAGGACAAGTTTTTCCTTTTCTTTCTTTGTTTGTTTGTTGCTTTTTTTTTTTCAAAAAATTTTTCTTTTGATTTTGATCTGATTTTTTTGTTTGTTCTCTCTCTTCTTTTTTTTTTTTTGATTTTTTTTGATTTTTTTGATTTTTTTTGATTTTTTTTGATTTTTTGATTTTCTTGATTTTGGGTCGAACTTTCTCACGAACAGGTAGGATCTTCATCAGAGATACCTACAAAATTAGCAAACATGCAAATGCAATATGTATGCGTGCAATGTATGATGCAATCGTCCTAAAATGGCTCAGATCCAATCCAAAAATGGCTCAAAGGCCTTTCAATTTATTCATGGATAATACTTCTTGACAGCATCAACATTTACAAGTCTTGGCAATTCTTGACCATCCATTTCTACAAGAATCAGTGCCCCACCAGGTAGCACTTTCTTTACAATATAAGGACCCTCATAATTTGGAGCAAACTTCCCGCGGGGGTCTGGAATGATAGGCAGGACTTTTCTCAGGACAAGATTATCAACCTCGAAAAGTCTCGTCTTAACTTTGCGGTTGAACGACTTAGCCACTCTCTTTTGATAGCTCTGTCCATGGCATAAGGCTTTTACTCGCTTCTCATCAATCATATTAAGCTGTTCAAACCTCGTTGTACCCATTCATCCTCGGAGAGTTCGTTTGAGAAAGTACCCTCAATGAAGGAATTTCCACTTCCACGGGTAATACCGCTTCCGTCCCATAAACCAATGAGAATGGCGTTGCCCCGGTTGAGGTACGAATTGAAGTCCGATAAGCAAACAAGGCATAAGGCAATCGGTCGTGCCAATCACGATAATTTTCCGCCGTTTTGGCTAGAATCTTTTTAATATTCTTATTTGCTGCTTCCACAGCTCCATTCATTTGTGGGCGGTAAGGAGAAGACTTCAAATGACGAATGTGGAATTCTCCAAGCAAACCATCCACCACTTTGTTGTTCAAGTTTGATCCATTATCGTAATGATCGCTTCAGAACTCCATATCGAGCAATGATATCACGACGGATGAATTTTGCCACACTTTTTGCAGTAACATGGGCATAAGAATTGGCTTCAATCCACTTGGTGAAGTAATCAATGGCTACTAAGATAAAACGATGTCCATTCGATGCTTTAGGATTAATGGGTCCAATAATGTCAATGCCCCACATTGAAAAAGGCCATGACTCGGACATTTGGTGTAGTTCATTAGGAGGAGCATTGATTTTATCTCCATACACTTGACATTGATGGCAACATCTTACATGCTGAACACAATCGGCTTCCATGGTCAACCAATAATAACCAAGTCTCATGATTTTTCTAGCCAAAAGATGGCCATTCATATGAGGGCCACACTCCCCTTCATGTATTTCTTTCATTAGGAGTTTTGCTTCTTGTGCATCTACACACTTGAGTAGAACCGAATCAAAAGATCTTTTATATAATGCTCCACCACTGAGGAAGAATTTAGATGCCAATTTTATCAAGTATTTTCGATCGTTGGCTTGACTCCCTTGAGGAAATTTTCCTTCTCGAAGATAATTCATTATGTCAAAATACCAAGGTTGTTCATCACGTTCTTCTTCAATCATCATACAATGAGTGGGCTTCTTTAAGACATCAATTTGCAAAGGATCAATGCTCAAGCCGTCGGCTACTTGTAACATTGAGGATAAGGTGGCTAGGGCATCAGCGAATTGATTTTGTGATCTTGGCAAATAATCAAAGAGATTTCATCAAATTCTTCGACCAAACCTTCGAGATATTTGTGATAAGGAACCAATTTTTCATTGTGTGTTTTCCATTCACCTCCCATCTGAAAAATGATGAGTGCGAGTCACCATAAACTCGGAGCTTTTTGACCTTCATTTCAATCGCTAATTGTAAGCCCGGGATACATGCTTCGTATTCAGAAATATTGTTGGTACAAGGGAATACCAACTTTGCAGCTACCGGATAATGTTGGCCTTTCGGAGATATTAATACGCCCAAAGTGCCATAACCGAGAAAGATTAACGCACCATCGAAATACATGGTCCATTTGTCAGGCGAGACCAAATAAACCCGTTCATCAATTTCATTCCAATCATTAGATTTCCCGGGATTTTCAGCCAAGATGTCAGCTATGGCTCGCCCCTTGACTGATTTTTGTGACGAGCTTTGGATATCAAATTCAGAGAGTAATATTTGCCATTTAGCAAGTCTTCCAACCAGTGCTGGTTTCTCCAAAAGATATTTGATTGGGTCATTCTTAGTCACCAGAAAAATATGGTGATGAAGAGTGTATTGTCTCAATCGATGTAAAACACAAATCAAGGCTACACAAGTCTTTTCCACTCTAGTATATCGAGCCTCGGAGGCAGTAAATTTCTTATTGAGATAGTATATAGCACACTCTGCTCCATCTTTGGGCCTTTTTTGTGCCAACATAGCTCCTAAAGATTCTTCATGAATGGTGAGATATAAAATCAAAGGTATGCCTTGGATAGGCGGTATAAGTACAGGGGATTGCGAGAGATATCGTTTTATCTCTTCGAATGATTTCGGCAATCTTCATCCCAATTAATCTTGGCATTCTTCTTTAACAGCTTGAAAAATGGCTTTGCCGTTTCGACAATTGAGAGATAAATCTTGCAACATAATTCAACCTTCCCAATAAGCTTCTGACTTCTTTAACGGTGGAAGGAGGTTTCAAATCACATATAGCCTTCACCTTAGAGGGATCTATCTCAATTCCCTTGTTGCTAACCATAAATCCAAGAAGCTTCCCAGACTTTGCCCCAAATATGCATTTTGCGGGGTTAAGCCTCAGCTTGAATTTTCTCAATCGATCAAATAGTTTTCTTAGGACTTCAACATGGTCTTCACCTTGCTTTGACTTCGCGATCATATCATCCACATACACTTCAATTTCCTTATGCATCATATCATGGAACAAAGTGTTACCATGGCTCTACGATACGTTGCTCCCGCATTCTTTAAGCCAAAGGGCATCACTTTGTAACAAAAGGTCCCCCATGGAGTGATAAAAGAAGTTTTGGTCTTGTCTTCCTCTTTCATCCGGATTTGATTATAACCAGAAAATCCATCCATAAAAGAGAACAATTCAAATCCAGCAGTACTGTCGACTAATACGTCGATATGGGGTAAAGGAAAATCGTCCTTGGGGCTTGCCTTATTTAAGTCACGATAATCAACACACACTCGGACCCGCCCATCCTTCTTCATAAGCTGGGACTACATTAGCAATCCAGTCAGCATAATGGGTAACTTCAATGAACCCGACATTTAAAAGTTTCATAATTTCCTCTTCAATCTTCTTCGACAACTCAGGTTTCGTTCTCCTGAGGTTTTGCTTTTTCGGTGGAATATTGGGATCAAGTGGTAATGCATGCTCCACAACCTCGGGGTCTAAACTTGGCATGTCGGCATAGGACCAAGCAAAGACATCTTGGTATTCTTTCAAGAGCTCAATTAGTCTTCGGCATCCATCCGAGAGATCTCGCCCCAATTTTGGTTTCCTTAGGATTGTCTGAATCCCCCAAATTTATAGTGACCGGTTGCTCGGTAGTAAGAGGTTTGGACTCTTCGTGTCTGAGCCATTCCTTTTCAATAATTCCGGAATCATCTTCCTTTTCCGAATCAGAATAATCGGGTTCACCAATATCCATTGAATGTGAATCCGAGCCATACAAATGACTATCATGATATGCAATGTCATGCCCGTGATGCAATCAGCGAGAATGGTTAGTACACACACATATAAGCAAATGCAATGTATATAAATGTCATGAAAAAACTATTTTCGAATTCCAATTTTCAAGAAAAATGTTCATGGGAACTAGCCCTCATATCCTTGGACATCCTCGCTCCACTAAAACATTTTGAAACTATAGATCGTGTGGAGGATCAGGCCTCATAGCATCATCATAGGACTGATTTGGGCAACCCCTCCACACGTCTATTAATAAAACGTGAATTTTATTGATATACTAATACTGCATCATATAGTATAGTGTCTCGGATCATTAAAGTCCGCGATCCGAATTATTACAAATATGAACAAGATTCCCTCGCGGGGACAAGAAAAAAGGATTCCCTCGCAGGGGAATGAGATGAACGAATGGAATTGAAAACTATACATAAAGAAAGTCACCCCTTACACATCGGGGGAGGTGAGATCTTCAATGATAGCACAAACCATGTCCTCCTCAAATAGATCGGCAAAGTAGTAAACATCGGCTTCCTCTTCTTGCAGGAGCTTTGGTGGGCCAGGGAAGAAATCCTTCAAGGATCGGGGTAAAAGACGTTGATAGCTCTTCCCTTTAATGTCAGGGCTTCCATCCTTAAGCTTTCTGTAGTATCCCAGGCCTTCACGCTTGTTGACCTTGACAGGTTCAATAGGATTTGAAATGCCTTGGGCAAACTTTCCCAGCCCCTTTCCAGTAGCAAAGCCATGCTTGAGCAACTCCTTACTTGACACCAACGCAGCTCTCGAGAAATGTGGCTTTTTAACAATTGTCCCAACAGGCACATGGGTAACTGATAGCATTTCGAATGAGTGAAAATCTGAATCTCCTTCAACTTCAGGCTCAATAAAAGGTATGGCAGTATTGTAGAATGTCTCCACATCCTTCTCATGTCGGATAGTCACAATTTTCCCATCAATGGGGAATTTCATCATCTGATGCAGACTCGAAGGAATAATCCCCGCCTTGTGGATCCGGGGCCGCCCCAATAACAAACTAAAGTTGCTAGGAATATCCAGCACTTGGAACTTCGAGTTAGGGTAATAGGGCCAATTGTCAATGGCAAATCAATTTCTCCCATGGCTTCTTTTCGCACGCCATCAAAAGCCCGAACAGGAGTGCTTGGAGGAGACATGTTTTCCAATCCTATCCCTAACTTGTGGAGGGTGGATAAAGGGCAAATATTCAAAGCTGAGCCATTATCAATCAAAACCTTTGAAATTCTCATCCCAAGATGTTGGGCAGTCACATATAACGCCTTGGTGTGTTCATGGCCCTCGGGAGGGAGGTCTTCCTCGGAAAAAGTGATCCGGTCTCTCGGGAGTATAGCACTCACAAATTCCCCCAATTGCACTTCTCCAATAGTCTCGGGGACATGTACCTCGTTCAAAACTTTGAGGAGTGCATTTCTATGTTTCTCAGACGTCTTGAAAAGCTCTAGCAAAGAAATCTGTGCGGGTATTTTGCGTAATTGTTCGATCACTTCAGCTTCGCTCGTTTTAAACGTCTTGAGGAGTTGCTCAGCTTCTTCCTTAGAGACAGCTTTCTTTTCGATACCTTCAGGGGGTGAATAAACTCGACCCGATCGAGTGACGACATCAATCTTGTTGGTATGATAATTCCAAGGGACAGCTTTGAGGTCATAAGCGGGAATGGCTTTGGTATTTGAGGACTCTCCAATCTCTCGGGGTAATTCGATCACGACAGGTGTAACGCCCGTATCAGTAACCTTCATGGCCTCGAAATTGTCAGTTAGAAAATCAAACCCAACGGCACCTTTGCTCGTCATACCAGCCTGACGATCAGCTTTTCCACTCTCCAGATTAATTACCACAGGCTCCATCATAGCTATAAGACCATCTCCAGACTCTTCTTCCCATCCGCCAATCATGTTCACCCTTTCAGCATGCTCCGGAAGAGGGTTTTGTTGAACGTTGGGCGCCGAATCCTTAAATGTGAGCAGCTTTTTGTCTAGCAGATTTTGGATTTTGTGACGGAGCGTTAAACAATTATCCACATGGTGCCCTCTCTCCCCCATATGGTATTCACATGTTTTATTCAAGTCAAATCCAATAAATTTCGGGGATCGTCCCTTGGGATCTCCTTTGCTATCAAGTGGTTTTCGATTAGCATCGGTAACAGGTGGGACATAGGCCTTGGCAACGGGGGATATTGTCTCGGAGGAGCTCTGGGCCTTCGTTCAAAATTCCTCGGTGGGCCCGTCACTTCCATAGCAGGCTTATAAGCCTGATGGTTATAGGCCTGAGGATTATATGGCCTCTGGGAAGACGAGTTCTGAACATAAGCAACCTCCACAGCTGGTTCTTTGTCTCTCTTGGGTACAAACCGACGGCTCGTCGTCTCGAGATAGTCCGCCCTCCCGCATAATGCCTTCAATACGTTCCCCCAACTCAACCAATGCAGCGAAATTGATGCATGTATGGTTGTACATTTTTCGAAAAATCTTTCGGCATGGCTTGAAGCAATAGTTTCATGGACTCCTTTTCGGTCAACGCCGGCTTCACACGAGACGCCATAACCCTCCACCTTTGAGCATATGCCCCGAATGTCTCGAGTTCTCTTCTTTTCGACTCGGACAAGCTCCTCTCGAGTTGGGGCGATTTCGGTGTTGAATTTATATTGTTGGAAGAACTCGTCGGCAAAGGTCCTCCCAAGTCTGAATCTTATCCAAATCCAGCTCTATAAACCATGTGAGAGCGGGCCCAATCAAACTATCTTGGAAAGAGTTGATCAAGAGTGGAGGGTTATCGAATAACGAGCCATTTTGCCCAAGTAATACTTTAAATGAGTCTTGGGGCACCCAACGCCATCGTATTTCCTTGTGAATTCTGGCTCCTTGTAAAATTCAGGCACTGTAACTTTAGCGAACGGCGACAATTTATCAAACCCTTGGGGTTGATAGCCTTGCAGTACGCAAAGGCGTTCTTCAAGCTTAGCCAAACGCCTTGAGCTTTCCTCATCAAGATGTGGCGTCGGGGTTTCTTTAGGCGAGATTCCGAGCTTATGACAATCGGTATAGCATTAGGTATTCCTTCGGTTGCCCTCTCCCTTTAGATTCTCTTCTGAAGCCGATGGCATCTCAGAAGCTGCCATTTGAGGAATTACAGGCGATGTGGCAGGAACCACGGAGGTCAAGTTCTTGACTTGGGTCGAAAGATCTGCCAGTAGTGCCATCATCTGAGACATCTGATTCTCCATATTAAGAACTCGAGTACGAGTGTCCTCGTTGTCCATTTTTGTCTGATGACGGGTGCGAATTATAAATCGCTCTTCAGCCGTTTTCTCTCTTCAAAAGAAAAACCTCACTGTAAAAGAAAAAGATTATGATTAATACTAGTCAAAAGGAATTACTAAAGTACAAACCCTAGTCAATTTTATATTTTCTTGAGATGAAATAATGATAAGAAGCATATATGATCCCAGCACCATATAACTTCTTCTTATCAAGATTTCATCAAAAGAAACTATAAAATTGAAAAGGGACGACAACAAATTTAATCGGGTGCCCCTTTTCTAAAAATTACATGAAAATGCTCTCGAATTTCATTGATTTCAATCGAACAATTACAAGGAAAAGACACTTGCTTTTTCGAAGCTTACAAGATTGTTCGATTTCACATGTGATTTGAGCATGAATACAAAGAAACCTCCATAAAAAGGAGGAAAATACAAGAAAAATTCTTTACAAGAAAATGAAATAAAAACCTAAGAACTAGGTTGAAACACGCGGAGACGCTTGTTGTCATGGGCCAAGCGTTCCTCGTCATCTTCTTGCCCCTTGATGTGCGTTCGTATAAACCCTTGAGGCTCCGGAACATCAGGCAGTTGAATGTTGAACTGGGGTTCTATTTGACGATGTATGTAATCCTCAGTAGCTTGATGAATCTTCATTTCTCCTTCCAAATCATCTTCATCAACCGCAACCACATGACGTGAGGAAAGTGAGCGCCAAACTCCAATGGCAGCTTCAACCACAACTCTGATATGGTCATTTTGATTCCCCTTGATGACTTTATCGTGATAATCAATACGATATAACCCCAGCTTGAGGATTGGCGGGATCGTTTGAAGCGCACGATATTGGCGGAGCACCCTTAAAGGGTAGTACGACGTTAAACCCGTCAATCCCACGAGGGGAAGTGGGTTGTCATCTCCACCAAACATGCACACTTCGTGATTCCCAAGCCACCGAACATGCCATTGAATTGAGCTAGGATTTAGGTTTTTGAGGAAATGAAACCACACGGCGAAAGACCATGTGGGGAAGATTTCGTCTCTTTGGGAAAATCTAAGAATAGGATGATGATATTTTGTGATTTCAATAATTTTCATATGATAAGCGAATTCTTTGATATGTGAGACAAGCCAAATTTGGAGAAGTCCAAATGAAGCTCTAAGAGATCCTCGACCATTTTCTTTGAAGCGATTAAGGGATACGAAAGTTTCAGCAAGAATTATGTGTGTAAAGGAATGAAATGCGCATACTTGATTTACAATGTGGGTGACTAAAGGATCCATTGTTCTTCGAGTATATGGAAGTATCACGAAACCAAAAAACATGAGGAGAAAGACACGAGGAATTAGATTTCCAGATTTTGGCTCCAAATTAAGGAAATATCTTTCAAGAAAATTGTAGGGCATAGCATGAGAATTTCCTTTAAGGACAGCTTCAATTTCATCATTAGGAATATTGAGGAATTGACCTAAAAGAGAGCTCGGATTTTGACCAATAGGAGGAGAAACGAAACCTAGGGAAGCTTTGCCTAACCCAATGGCTTTTTGGAATTCCTCAATTGTAGGGGTCAATTCGTATCGACCAAACACGAATGTGGAAGTCATGGGATTCCAAAAGTGAACTAGCGCCTTGACCATTGCGACATACAGCTTGATCTTCAATAAGTCTGGAAGGAAACCTATGCGCTTTTCCACGTATTCTTGGTGTTTTGGATCGAGCTTTTCCCACAACGTCTTCGAGCTCTCCGGCACCGGGATTATTTCAATTTCAGGCCTACCCATCTAAACCTACACCTACAGGGGCGCCCATGATTAAAGTATATCATCGTTAAAAAATAAATAAATAAATAAATAAAACGCATAATTGAAACAAGGAAAGCAAAGAGAAACCGACAAAAAAGGAACGATTCCTTACCAACCATACGCATGGCAATCACATATCACAAGTCGCATGGAACTGTGAGGTTTTGACGCCTAAGGTGGGGATTCTAAAGGCTCAAGGTCCCCATCCCAATTGATAAAGACAGTTTACCAACCGCTACTATCGTCGGTCGGTGCAATATTTATTAATTGGGATGAGCGGGTTTATGTAGAAGTGGATTACCATGAGCATCCACTCACAGATTCCACCCATAAACCCTCCTAAGGTCCTAAATTGTGCGATCGGGGTTTTAGACCGCGGTTGTGTGTGCGGTGTCGTGCTAAAGCTCGTAAACACGCATTTAATTTAAACAATCAGCACTTCAATATAACCCAATCATACACACATACATCCTCACACCACCTGCAAGACAAAGGGTTTACATAGACGCCTCCCCTTATCACTCCAATCCTACAACAACATTTAACACGTCATTAGCGACTCACCTTATTTTCCACGTGCCTTTGACATGCAGACGATCCTACACAAGACACGTTAGTTTAAAACACACAACAACCATTTAAACAGGCTTCGAGTCCTCTTAAGGCTAACTAACTCTTCCCCAGTGGAGTCGCCAGATCTGTCGCGCCTAACTTTTTCGGATTTTAAACAACATGCAAACCCGAGCTCTCCCAAGCTAATCGTTAGGCACAACAAAAGTTTATAAAATTGAATCATATTGTCAATCCTAAACAAAACAGGAGTCGCCACTAGCTTATCTTAGAGGCAAGCTAGAAACCTAATCGAGGGTTGGGAGATTCCCTCGATCCCTACGCAACCAGAGATCTAAAGCTCGGGGACTGGATTACGTTAGTGTTTTTTTTTTTTACTAACGCCCTTTCGGTACCTAATGGTATGTTGTGTTTTTGTTGTTTTTTTGTTGTTGTTTTTTTTTTTCTTTTTTTCTTTTTTTTGATCTTTTATTTTTGATTTTTTGATTTTTCTTTTATATATATTTTTGTTTCCATGCGTCCTTTAAGTTTTTTTTTTTTCAAGGTAATCAATCCTATACTAAGTAATCATGCGTGATGAATTCGGTTTCATTTCATTTTATTCCTAAAAGAAAGAAAACAAACAATAAGCATGCCATTATAAGATGGATAAACAAGCAACCTAAAAAAACAAACCAGAACATGCAATTATAAGAGAAGTTGTAAAGAAAACAACCAATTGAAACGCAATAAAGCAGTCAATATAAAGCAGTAAATTCAAGCATATAATCCTAAAGAACATAAAGGAAAACATAATAAAAGAAAAAAGAAAAATAAAAGGCCCGCAACTCGTCGGGCTTTAATACAATCTTAAAAACCCGAAACATATATCGGGAATATAAAAGAAAAGAAGATTACATATATAAAGGTCGGAATGGACATCGACCCTCCTCCATCTCCGTGGCTTCTTCATCTTCAAAGTCTTAATTCTAAGCTTAGACTAAAGAATTAAAAAAAAAAAGAAACTAATGCTGACTTCAAAATGAAGTGACTAAGTAAAGAAATTATGTAAAGCTAGAAATAAGGTGATGCAATGGCAAAATAGAATCTACAAAATAGAACCTCAAACAACGAAAACAAAGATAACGAAACGGCAATGTGACTACAGGAAATCAACAAAACAGTAAAGCAAACATCAAGGTGACAATATGACAAAGCTGAAACAGTAATACAACTAATTTCATAGCATGAGTATCAAGAAAAGCAGACTTTGGGGCGAAAACAGCAATGCAGTATAATAGAAACAGCAAGATCAGCAAAAAAAAAAAAAAAAAAAAAAAAAAAAGCAAACAGTAAAGCTGAAACGTCAAAACAGTAAACAGCAGAGTTGAAACCATGAAACAGCAAGCATCGGGGTAGAAGCAGTGACGCAACACAGCAGAAATAGCAAAACAGAAGCATTGAGGCTTCAAGACAGCAAAAACAGCAACGTGGTGACAGTAATATATATATGAAATCTATAGAATATCAGCATACAGAGACAATATTTAACTAACTTGAAGATTTCACATATTAAAGATATATGTCTGAAGAGCAACCTTTACTCGACTACCACTCTAAAACATACACCCAAACAGTTAAATATACGAGGACAGGGCATGCATTTCCAAAATATCGCAAACATATGAACACACGATGCCAAAATTCACTACAGGGTTATGCTCAGCAATCAAATTGATTCTGTCACTTAATCATATTTGGCAAACAAACCTTTATATGTATAGTAATTATTCATTCACAGAAAATGACTTAGTATAACAGATATCACGTTTACAGATTAAGTAAGTGAACATAACATTTCCTCATCCAGTCATTAGGCAGAAAAATCTGATCTGCTAGGTGAGTTCAGACAAACATGATATGGAGAGTTCAATAACAAAGCAAGATACAAATGCTAGGCAATAATATGGATCAAAAATTTGCCATGAAACTAATCTGACAATTCCTTAGCCGACATACTCGATCGAATCAAATTTAGTCACAATCTCATTTTCGATTACCAAAATTCATCACAACAGGGTATATGACATTTAGATTAAGAAATTCAAGTGCAGTCTATATGACAAAATCAATATACTAAGCAAGCACGAGAGAAACACTCAATCAGAATTTGAATTGAAACACGTATTGACTTAGTTCAAGGATTTCATCATATGGATACTAGGTGTTTCGGCCAGAGAGGTATAAATGCAGAGATGAGACGGACATGATTCGGATTTATTATGAAAACATTTATACATCAGTAAACTTCCATCAAATATTCAATTCCTACTCAACCAAATTGAAGATAGAAAGCGATTATAACCTAGGGTTTCGGATTTTTTTTTTTTTTTTTACCTTGAGAAACAAGCCGAAACCTAAAAAATCGGAATAAATCCAAACTCTAATATGTTAAGCTCCGAAATGTGATCTGCAACAAAAGAGAATAATTAGATTCGTTCGTCAATGGTCTTCGTGAAAGTTGATTCGCCCGCCAATAATTCTCATGGGAGTTGATCCATCCATCGGCAGTCTCGGCCGGGATACAGAAAGAAGAAAACAAAAGAGAAAGAGAAAAAAAATGTGTTCAGAGACAAAGGGAACGAAGAAAAGGGAGGAAGAAAATCGAATCCCTAAAAGGAAACTAATCGGCAAAGAAAAAGGGGGGAACTCACCGATTTTTTGTAACGCGGATCGGTCTCCTAGGGTTTGAGAAGGGATGAGATCGTGATCAAGCCTGCGATTGCGATTCCCGTCGGCCGATCCATCTTCGAGGGCTTCGAAGGGAAAAATCGCGATCGGATCTCCGCGATTGAACTTCTTGAAGAGATTGTCGCCTCCGATCCGATCGAGATCAAACCAAATCAGATCGGACTTACGCTACCGTTGTCCCTATTGCCGCCTTAGGGTTTCCTCCGAAGTCGATCCGGCGGGGAGAAAGAGGTAGATCTCCGAGAAAAGGCTAGAGAAAACCAGATCCAGGCCTTCCAAAGCCAGATCCAGCAGGAGAAGACCTTCGCGACGAAACCAACTCCGACGACGACAGCTTCACCGATCCAAGACCATACTTTGTCGCTAATGTATTTGCTCTGGCGGGACGTGGACTGATGAGGATCTAGATTAGAGGGAGAGATCCGCCATGGGAGATGATCGGTTTAGGGTTTTTTTTTGGGGAGGGATGAACGAGATCTAGGGATTTACTTGAAGGAATTAGGAACGACGGAGAGGGGGCGAAGAAGAGAGAGAGAGAGAGAGAGAGAGAGAGAGCCCCCTGTCGCGAGCCCTAATCTTTTCTATTTATATTTTCCATTTTTTATTTTTTTTTTCGTTTTTATTTCGTCAATTTAATTTTTCTATTTTCTAATTTCCGAATTTTTAATTTTCCATTTTTAATTTTCTTTGATTTCGACCTTGTTCTTTTTTTTTATTTCCGATTTTTCTATTTTGATTTTCTTCTTCTTTTTCTTTTCTTTTTTTTTATTTTTTATTTTTATTTTATTATAATTCAAACAGAATTTTTATTAAATTTTAGGTGTCAACAATATTTTCTCGTGGGTCTTCATTCCAGGTTAAAATGCTCCTTATTCATTCATTTTGCGCCCCGAGTACAAAAATGTATGGTCTTTGGATTCATAATCCCACCATCGTTTTCCTCTTCGGGGAAGTCGCACCTTTCCCATGGGTCTCGCCGCAAGACAATGTCATGCACATTAAGATTAAATGAAAAGGGGGGAAGAAGAAGGCCTAGGGAAAATTTTAGCTGTCCCCAATCTCTCTCCCGTTCTTGCCTCTCCTCGATTATTATGTCAATTTAACTGCTTCGACTTAAAATATGCACATCCCGGCAAAACTAAATGGATGGAGAAATCGATTATTGAAATCAGTTTGACCCCCATGGTTAGAAATTAGAATTTCAGATTTGGGTATCATGAAGATTGCTATATGTGGAGTATATTGAAGCTACACAGCAGGGTATCAAGCTAGTACAGGACAATACAGACAGACACAGAGCAAGCTGAGCAAGTCAGGCAAGTCGAAGAAAAGAATAAACAAAGACTACCAAACTAATGCAGGGCAAGGATCTATTCGTTCCATATAATTGGAGCAATAAGCCGAAGGTACAAGCCAATGATAAAAGTACATCTCAACAACAAATAGAGAATGAAGATGATCAATGAAATACTGTTAGGAGGAAGAGGGGTCTCGATTGTTAGTGGAATAACTGTTGTTCCATAACCTGTCATAGAATCTCGTTGAGAATTGTAAATGCTTAAGCGGTTAAGTGTTGTAGTATATAAAGGGGTTGGGAAGTTAGAGAAGATAGGTTGAACAAATTGAGTGTTTACTAGAAGTTGTTCTCCCTCTCTCGATCTCTCTCTCGGTATTTTCACAAACATCTTGAGGTCAGCTGTGTTCTTACTCGATTGAACACTTGATGTACAATAATACTTTGAGATCAATGAAATAGATGCTCAGATGATGTGTTTACCTGGGTTGATTGCTTGAGATTGCTGTTTGTATGTGAATGTCTTCATGGTATCAAAGGAATGTATCAGGTGGAAGCTAAAAGAACCATGGCTTACTTTACACAAGTTCGAGCTGATGTAGGAGCTGATACTTGGCATCAAAGGCTGGCTCATACAAGCTTCAAGACAGTGCAAGCTCTGCAAAATCAGCAGCTGATACAGTTTAGCTCTAAGAGTTTACAAACATGTATTAGTTGTCAAATTGCAAAAAGCTCAGCCTTGCCTTTTTCACTTTCAGAACATATCTCTATAGTTCCCCTAGAGAAAATACACTATGATGTCTGGGGGCCATCACCAACTACTTCTATACAGGGGTTTCGGTATTATGTTGTTTTTGTGGATGGTTACTCTCGGTATAGCTGGCTGTATCCCTTGAAGAAGAAATCTGAAGTGTATGACATTTTTCTACTATTTCAGAAGTTAGTAGAAAACCAATTTGATAATCAGATTAAAGTTTTTCAGTGTGATGGTGGTGGTGAGTTTATAAGCAGTAAATTTCAGCAACACTTGCAGCAATGTGGCATCAAATAGCACCTGTCCTGTCCCTATACACCTGAACAGAACGGTGTATCTGAAAGAAAACATCGTCATATTACAGAGCTTGGTCTTGCAATGCTATATCATGCTCGTGTACCTCTATGTTCTTGGATGGATGCATTTATGACAGCAAAGTGTATGTGATTAACTTGCTACCCACAGCAAAGCTGAGTATGCAGTCCCCTCATTTTAAATTGTATAAACAAAAGCCATCCTATAGTCACTTACGTGTGTTTGGCTCAGCCTGCTACCCCAACTTGAGACCTTACACACAGCACAAACTAGACCCACGATCTCTCAAGTGTCTTTATTGGTTATAGTGACAAGTATAAGGGCTACAGGTGCTTATTGCCAACAAATGGCCATGTATACATCAGTAGGCATGTCAGGTTTGATGAAGGAGATTTTCCATTTTCTCATACTCTATCTACTGACTGTCATCAGGGATCTATTTTGTATAATCAGTGGATACAAAGTGTGGTAGCACCTGTATCTATTAACTCAGATCAAACCCAGCCTCACCAACGGTGTTCACCTACCTCTTCGGGGACTCATTTTTGTCCGAAATACAAGCTACGAGTCATATTATGGAAGCTAGTACAGGTGCATCTCAATCACATGAAATACCTGAAACAGAGCTCCATCACGTCTCACCTACCTCTTCTGGGACTCATTTTTGTCCAGAAATACAAGCTACGAGTCATATTATGGAAGCTAGTACAGGTGCATCTCAATCACATGAAATACCTGAAACAGAGCTCCATCACGTTCCAGCAGTTATAGCTGATCCCACTGAGTCCTCTCTATCAGCTTTAGCTCCTGCAGAACCAATTCCCTCAACTCAAGAGTTGCCTTCAACAAGTTTAGGTACTCTCGATCAGCATCACCATGATCAATCTTGTAATACACACAATGTTCAGTCTACTCATTCAATGCAGACACGATCCAAATTAGGTATTATTAAAGCGAATCCAAAATATGCTTGTATTGCTGAATATTCTATACCAACTGAGCCAAAGACAGTAAAATCAGCTCTAGCACATGAAGGATGGTATCAAGCTATGAAAGAGGAAATGAGTGCTCTTTATCAAAACAATACTTGGGAATTAATCCCTAAACCGAGCACATGAATGTTGTAGGCTGCAAATGGGTGTTTAAAACTAAGCTAGCCTCTGATGGGAGCCTAGATAAGTTGAAGGCTAGACTTGTTGCTAAAGGGTTTCATCAAGAGGAGGGGATTGATTTTACAGAGACATTTAGTCCTGTAGTTAAGCATGCTACCATCAGAATTATCCTATCAATTGCCAAGATGAACAAGTGGCCTCTTCACCAATTGGATGTTAAAAATGCATTTCTGCATGGTGATTTAACTGAGGCTGTGTTCATGGAACAGCCACCAGGTTTTCAAGACAAGCAGAAGCCCCATCATGTGTGTTTGCTCAGAAAGTCTTTATATGGACTTCGCCAAGCTCCTCGAGCATGGTTTGACAAATTCAGCAGTTTTTTATTAGAGTATGGCTTCTTACGTAGTTCCACGAGATCCTTCTTTATTCATTCTTAGAACTACTTCAGCCACACTACTCCTTCTTCTCTATGTTGATGACATTATACTTACGGGAAATTCAACATCTCTCCTGAATTCCTTTATCGACTCACTCAGCCATCAGTTCTGTATGAAGGATTTAGGAACTCTCCACTATTTTTTGGGTATTGAAGTAAAGCATACATCTCAGTCTTTATTTCTGTCTCAAACAAAGTATGCTGTGGATCTTCTTACCCGAGTTGACATGTTGGCTTCTAAACCACTCTCTACTCCTCTTCCTCTCAAGTCAACTGTTTTGGTTAATGATTCTCTCCCATTGCCTAATCCTGCTACATTTCGCGAGTCTAGTTGGGGGATTGCAGTATCTTACAATTACAAGGCCCGACATAGCCTATGCTACTAATCAATTGTGTCAGCACATGCACAGTCCAACTACAGCAGATTTCAAGAATTTAAAAAGGGTATTACGGTATATAAAGGGTACTGTGTCTCATGGTCTGACTATTCATTCTCAGAGTACTATGCATCTTTATGGTTTTTCGGATGCTGACTGGGCAGGTTGTTTAAACACTAGAAGGTCTACAACTGGCTTTTGTATTTTCCTTGGCTCAAATCTTGTTTCTTGGACAGCTAAGAAGCAGCCTACGATCGATCACTCATCGGCGAGGCTGAATATCGTGCCTTAGCCTCTCGAACCGCCGATCTAACTGGGTGAGTTTTGTTCTACGTGACATTGGGTGTTCCCTATCACCTCCAATCACTCTTTCTTGTGATAATAAGTCGGCAATAGCCTTAACGCAAATCTGTGCTACATGCCAGAACCAAACACATTGAGATCGATTTTCACTTTGTCAGGGAAAAAGTATCTTCTGGTTCCTTACAGATCTGCTATATTCCTAGCCAATATCAAGTAGCTGATATTCTCACTAAATCTTTGCCCCGTAGTCTACATTCTCATCTTCGCACCAAATTAGGCATTTCGATGTCCTCAATTCCTAATTTGAGGGGGGCTATTGAAGCTACACAGCAGGGTATCAAGCTAGTACAGGACAATACAGACAGACACACGAGTAAGCCGAGCAAGTCGGGCAAGTCGAAGAAAAGAATAAACAAAGACTACCAAACTAATGCAGGGCAAGGATCTATTCGTTCCATATAATTGGAGCAATAAGCCGGAAGGTACAAGCCAATGATAGAAGTACATCTTAGCAACAAATAGAGAATGAAGATGATCAATGAAATACCTGTTAGGAGGAAGAGGGGTCTCATTGTTAGTGGAATAACCTGTTGTTCCATAACCGTCATAGAATCGTTGAGAATTGTAAATGCTTAAGCGGTTAAGTGTTGTAGTATATAAAGGGGTTGGGAAGGTAGAGAAGATAGGTTGAACAGATTGAGTGTTTACTAGAAGTTGTTCTCCCTCTCTCGATCTCTCTCTGGTATTTTCACAAACATCTTGAGGTCAGCTGTGTTCTTACTCGATTGAACACTTGATGTACAATAATACTTTGAGATCAATGAAATAGATGCTCAGATGATGTGTTTACCTGGGTTGATTGCTTGAGATTGCTGTTTGTATGTGAATGTCTTCAGAGTAAATGTTTTTCTTTAAATATTATATCTATGTAATGGAAGCAAATCCGAAAGCTACTTCCGGCAAGAGCAAAACAGAACCACGCCTCTCCTCGCACCGTACCGCCAGGGAAAATTAAAAATAAAAAATAAAATTAGCCAATGGGACAGAGGAATAACGAATCCAAAGACCAGGCATTGCTTGATTGCGGCAGCAGATGTGTAGTGCCATCTTTCCCTAAAGCTACGAAATGAACGCGGGAGCTCCTTCCTGTTCCAAATGATAAGAACATTACGCTCTCTCTTTCTTTTTGTCATTCCAGTTTGGACGGTGATCGTCAAGTGACGTAGTGGAAGGTAGGGGTGTCAAAAACTTAGCCGAATCAAATCATAAAATTCGATTTTTTTGATTTGATTTTCATTCTGTTTGGTTCTCATTAAAAATTGAATTTTTTATATTGATTAACCGAACCGAACCGAACCAAATAATGATAAGAGCTTATTTCGGGAAACGAAAAAAAATATATAACAAGAAAAAAAAAAAAAAAAATGTAAAAATCGAAAATTGAAAGCTGAAAACCAAAGTTGAAAAAATCGAATCGAACCAAAATTTTGATTCGGTTTGGATCTCATTCAGTTCAGTTTGAAAATTTTTCCTAACGATTCAATTTTGTTTGATTCGATTTTTCAAAAAATCGGAACCGAATTGAATCGTTGATATGCGTAGTGGAAGGCAAGCGGTTGAGCGGGGGGACCCCACTCGAGGTTTTTTTTTTTTTCTTTTTTTGATGAGTATGGATTTTGCATGTCCGATGTCGGGAGGATTATCATGGTCCGTTAGCGGGACACCCTTCCATACGACACTGAAGCTTTTCTCAACCCGTCATTTCTTCTTTTTTTGAAGGAAAGGAAATTCCGTAGTCCTTCAACGTTAATCCATACCCCCTTGCCCACTTTCATTTTTCTTTTTCTTTTTGAAGGAAAAGAAATTCCACAGTCCTTCTGCGTCATCCAATCATTCGCCAATCCTGCGACGCAGACTCTCTCTCTCTCTCTCTCTCAAATTTCTTTGCAGAACATCCAGAGACCAACCGAGTAAACGATGGTGCTGATCTGTGGAGAGAAAGCTGATCTATACGGGGCCTCATGTTCCGACAGCTCATCACTTGTGAATTTCATAGCGCGTCAGGTGCCAGGCCCATGGGAATTGCAGGTTATCTCGGGGAATGCAAAGATATGCTCGTCTACTCCAATTCTATTCAACCGGTCTATAGCCCACGCAAATCAAATTAGGTGGCGGATTGAATGGCCAAATTTCATCGTAAGAAAGTCCTACTACATTATTGGCTCGTAAAACCACCTTTACCTTTATGGGATCTTTTATGTTTAGAAACCCCATAACTTATGTTATCTTTTGTTTCGCTTTTCGAACAGAAAAATTGAATAAATGACAAATCTCATGTGATTCTTATTAGAATCTAACAAGCATATAAAATGTCTAGTTAAATCAATTAGCAAAAGTATGCAAGGGGATTGGAGCAAGCTATCACAAGATAAAGATTTTCTTTTTTATTGATAAATCGATGTCCTACTTTTGAAATACTTTGAATGGACAATCAATGAATCTGCAATGATGAATATACTTTTGAAGTGTTGCTTGTGCTTTAGGTGCCGTGTCTAGACAATTAACCAAACTTTTCCTGTTGTGTATGCAACATTAGACTTTAGAGAAGTGATATACATCAAGATTGATATGCTAATTTGATATATTTTGGTAGCGTAATAGCTTGGAAATGGCCCTTCAACTATTCAATAATAGATAAAAGGCTATCACATCATTTAGCATAAGTACCTATTCCGTAGACTTTGAAGAAGAAGCGAACCCTTTATTGAGAGATCGGAGCTAAAATAGAACAACACTTGAAGAGATTAAGTGAAACACTAGATTGAAGCACTTAAACGGCGCACACAAATAGAACATAAGAAAATTATATTTATATGTGAATGTGGAGGCCAATTTGTTTTGCGCACTTCAACGAAAAGAAAGGATATCCACTTAAAACATCCAAATTCAGTCGAAGTTGGAAGCTATGAAGTATCGACACTCTTCAAGAGTTTTCGTGTCGTGACGAACACTTCAACACGTGTTCGATATTCTTCGACACTCTCAAACACTCTCCGATACTCGGTCAACACGTGTCGAAAAATCCGACATCCAGTCAACTTTCTTGACACTTTTCGACACTTAAGTCGGAATTCTAACATATGAGTTTCCGATACGTGATTTCAGTATCGAGGTCAATTTTAAAAATTTAATAAATAAGATGTCAAAATATATATATGTGAAAAAATAAAACACAATAATAAAAATAATAAATGAAGAAAGAAAAAAAAATATAGTATTCTCTTTTCTTTTAACTCTCACTTCCCACAGTACATAATTCATTCCTTAAGTTTTTTTCTCCTCTTCCAACATATCTAATATGCAAGTTCAAAATATGAATTGCTTGTTTTTTCTCCAAATTTTATGAATTATTAAAATAGAGTTGAATTTGTTAAATTGAAGCATTGAATGATATTAATAAATGACGGATTAATATTTTTAGTGTGTGTGTATATGTATATTTTTTTTTGTGATGACCCGTGAACCGTCATACAGTCGACAGCTGACGACGTAAACTCAGGGACACTAGCGCAGGGACCCACGGCACCCCACTTAAGTCACGTAATGAGGGTGAGAAGTTTCGAACCTCTCCTCTCCCAGATGAGGGAGCAAGGCATGAACCAACTCGTCCATCGCGAGGTGGGTATATTTTTAGTGTATATCCATTCTATGCTTTTCTAATTATTTATTTATTTATGCATTTGATTCAAATTAATTTAATTAAAATAATCATAAAATGATAATTTATTATGTATATATAAAAATATATATTTAATATACTGCGTATCTCAACGTGTTGGAATTTTTTGTTTTTTTAGAAATTACGTGTTGACGTGTCGTGTGATATCATGTGGTGTGTCAATGTCAATGGTTCCTTTTAGTTCTCTTTGGCCAACTTTAACTTGAAGAGCTAACTTGCACGCCGCATTTTCCTTTTATTCTTTTCTTTGAATTTCCGAAACAAAAGAAAATCCATCTGCCTCTCTTTATCTTTTAGCCCCTCCGCTCCCCTTCCCACGAACGAAATTATCTCTTCCCCTACTTCCACTTCCCTTTCCTTCTAGCGCCATCCCTGCAACATATTCCCCCCGCCGTCCGATCCGCCCTGGATACGGCCGTCGCTCTCCCTGGGGAGAAGTCGCGTCTTGAGATTACAAAAAAGGTAATTTCCTCCATTTCTCTTTTCTCTTTTGAGAAAATTTCGCTTTATTTTCAACCCCCTTAAAGACCTCTCGGTCTCTTCTCTCTGTCGAGGAAATCATCATGATTAGAACTTGGACTGCGATTGTTCGAACAGGATTTATTAATGCTTTAAGTCATGTAAATTGAGATTCATGTTGGATTTTGCGAAAGCTTGTGTGTGCAAGTGTATGTGAACCATGGCAAGGGAGTGAGAAATGGAGTGAAAAATAAATGAAAGCACAGACTAAATTTTATTCAAGAACTTGTGTGGTACAAAAGATAATGGAATGGCTGTCTCTTAGTTTCTAGCTTATGATTCTCTCTCATTGTTTTGGTTGATGTATTTTCTAATAAGGCTGAGTACTCTTACTTATTTATAGGCAAGTTTCACCTACTCTTTTTCACCGCCATAGTATAACTCCAAGACAGACTCATTTTCATCTTATCCAAGTACTCTTGCTGCCCACGTAGTACCAAAAACTTCTCCTAAGACTCTTTAACTTTGACTTGGACTGCCTTTTCTTGCATGCACGTGCACCATTGCCAATTTGGATAATTGTTGTGCCACTTTTTCCTTCTCCATTAAGTATACTTAATGTGAAAAAAGAAGAAGAAGAAAGTATACTTAATGCATAAGCATGTGTAGGCTAGTGTTCTCTAGAACTTTCCAAAAATGGATCACATTTTAACAATTCTAACTCTTTATTTTGACGATCGACCACCTTCGCTCTGACATCTATGGCGCTGTCCCGGGCCTACGTGACATTCCTGGCCGGCAACGGGGACAACGTCAAGGGAGTGGTCGGGCTGGCCAAGGGGCTGCGGAAGGCGAGGTCCGCGTACCCACTGGTGGTTGCTGTCCTGGACGTGCCCGAGGAGAACCAGAAAATCCTGGAGGAGCAGGGGTGCATGGTCCGGGAGATCCAGCTTGTGTACCCGTTTGAGAACCTAACCCAGTTCGAGAACCTGACCCAGTTCACCCCAAAATACTACTCCGTCATCTGCTCCAAGCTCCGCATTTGGGAGGTACAAGGACGGAATCATTTGGGAATTCTCTTATTTTTGATTGAAAAGCGACTCACCTGATAATTCAAGATCTTCATTTCATAAATTAATTTCATAATCAAGTCACCTTTTACACTTTTATGATGTTTTAACTTGGTGATCGGACGAATTAAGTGATGTTGCACCTGATCAATAGGCATATTGATGAAGCTAGTAGTTTGAAATATGATCGCGTCATAAAGGCTTGTCTTTTTTTTTTTGGGAGGGGGGATGGGGGCGGTGGTTAAAGGTACGTATGTTAATATTTCTATTCCTAAGAACAGTTTTTTAACATATTTTTCTATTTATGTTTTGGGGAACAGTTTATGAGCATTCTTAAACGTTTGGTAATTATAAAGAATTTCTGTTTCGGGAACAGAAACACGTTTGGTACAATCCCTAATAGTTTTGTAATTTATAATTTCTTTTAGTATATTAATAATATTATTACTTTTTTTTTTCTTTTCTTCCCCTTCCTCTTAGCCGGTCATCGAAGTCGCCGGCCTTGGGGGAGCCTCGCCGTGGCTGGGTGAGGTGACGTCGCCTAGATCGCCTAGCCAGGGTGAGGTCGAGCCTCACCCAGCCACTGGCGAGGCTCGACCTCACTTACACACTGCAAGGCGACGCTGACCCAGCCATCGTGAGGTTGGCGCCGCCTGGTCTCGTGGTGGCCAGGTGAGGTCGTAGCCAGGGTGAGGTCGAGCCTCACCCAGCCACTGGCGAGGCTCGACCTCACTTACACACTGCAAGGCGACGCTGACCCAGCCATCGTGAGGTCGGCGCCGCCTGGTCTCGTGGTGGCCAAGTGAGGTCGCCAGGCCTCGTTTGGCCAGTCGCCGGCCATTGTCAAGGCCAGCGACCAACTAGGAAGAAGAGAGGAAAAGAAAAAGATAAAAAAGAAAAGGAAAAAAAAAAAACTTGTTTCTTGAATTGTTTTCGAGAATCGAAGCGACTTTTTTTGTTTCTTGTTTCTATTCTAGATCTGTTCCGAGGAACAAAAAATTTATCAAACGCGGTTCTGTTCTATTTCTACTCATGAAAACAAAAAAACAGAAACATTTGTTCTCAGGAACATTACTAAACGCAACCTAAATTGTTCATGCTATGCAGTTTGTGGATTACCGAACGATGGTATACCTGGAAGGCAACATGCAGGTGTTCCACAACATCGACGACCTCTTCAACAAGCCGGCTGGCTATTTCTATGCAGTGCCAGAATGCTTCTGCGAGAAGACGTGGAGCCACACCTCCGAGCACGATCGTGGTTACTGCCAGCGCCAGCATAGACCCAACGGGGACCAGATGGACCCGCCCCCATCCTACTTCAATGACAGCATGTTCGTATTTGAGCCCAACATCACCATCTACAACGAACTCTTCAACATTCTTCAAAAGACCCTTCCCTCTCCAATCGCCATGCAGGTATACTATATGTTACACCCGGCACCATTTCAATGCTTAATGGCGGCCTGGCACGTCACTCAATGTACTGATTTTGGCAATTTGTAGGAGTGCTTGAACAGGCACTTCAAGGAAGTATACAGGCCTCTCCCTTTTGAGCACAACCTTGCCCTCTCCATGCTATGGCGTCACCCGGAGAAGGTGAACCTCGAGACAGTGAAGGTCGTCCACTATTGCGAGGCGGTGAGTGATCGACACATGTGCAGTTGCCCACTTCCTTACACAATTTATTTATATCGTGTAATTACAGACACATCTATTCAGGATGATATTGGTGATAATTAGAATCTCATTTTTCAGGGTACGAAGCCACGGAGGTACACTGGGCAAGAGGACACAAACAACATGCAGAGAGGGAGCATCGAGATGCAGGTCAAGCAACTGTGCAAATTCGTGGTTCAAAAGGAGATCGATGCTCTCGTCAAGAGATGGACAGATATCTACGAGGACGAGTCTCTCGACTACAAGAACTGGGTTGGGTGGCTGATGACGGCCCTGTCCCTGGTCTGTTGTCAAATGAACCGACGGCAGACTAATTAGGGTGAGGGAAAATCTCATGCTTAAATAGGTACTGTCAACGTAGAAAATTAAATAATATGTGTCCTTTCAAGGAGCGCGGCTCGAGGCTTTATGCCGTTTTCCTCATCATCTTCCCGTTTCTTCCCCCATCTTCTCTCATCGAATTGTGGATTTCCTCGTAATAGCAACATGTATCATGTTACGTGTATAAATCACTATGCCGTGAAAGTAAAAAAAAAAAAAAAAAATCAAAAGCATCAATTACATGATTTAGATTAGATGAAAAATAAAAACCTAGATTCTATTCGGACATACCTCGGCCTTCTATATGCATAAAGGCCCCTGGTATTCTAAGTTTATAAAATTGCAAGTATGCTAAGCATATCAAAAACGTGCTGATGCTTAAAGCATTGCCTTTGGATTTAGATACCTTGCTTCTGTTTTTTTATCGATCTTCCATGCTCAGACGGACTATTGCCTTTTGTAGGTTATTTTGGCAGCCAAGGCGTAATCAAATTGCCAGCAAGTCCGATATCTAAAAAGTGGATGAAGAATCTCTATCGCACACCTCGACCACGCCGTGATGCCCGATCAACTTTCGGACTTTAAAGCATGTAATAAGGCATGCGCTAACGATTGAGATGGACAAAGACACGATTGAGATGGACCGAGATAAGACAATCACACGCAAGCACCGTACGGGATAGAGGGAACCATGTCCCTAAAAACTGATCTGCTAACAAGTATCCCCGAAGTTGACAAAGCAATGTCATCACTTGGCTCCTGTGAAGCTTCATGAATCTGTGTCTTGCTATGTCCCTTATATGGACACGTATCTTGATGTGCAAGAAGCACCTCATGTTCCGTGCGTGCGGATATTAACAAGTGCTTTAAAGACACTAATTTAACTCAGTTTTGCTTGCTATATTTTCATTTCACGTGCGACACTACAGGACATTATTAGCAATGCTTGATCGTTGCTGTAGTGCCCTAGGCACCCAAGGTAATTGACAGCACTCCTTCGGACAAGGCACTACGTAAGAAGCCAGTTATTCGGATCCATTTCTCCGTCTTGAACCGTCTAATCAACCTAATCAACCATGGTCCCATGACTCAGAGACACGACTGGAGTTGACTGTAAACTCTTCAAACACGGTAAAAATTTCAGAAACTTCTACTAGGATTGAGTCGGGTAACGGACGCTAACTAAAGCTTCCCTGCAGGATCCACAACCTGCAAATGTTCGGAAGTCGAGAACATGTCGGTCTGGCCTCCGCTCATCCTCTCGCCCTTGTCTCCACGCTCACTAGAACATCAGCTTTATTAGGGTGTTTCTGGAACAAGTGGATAGCATATGTTCCTCATTAAGTCGCTAGGCAATCGAAATATTACCTGTGTGAACTTCTATCACATCTGAGATGGGCACCACCGCAAAGTCCAGCAAAAGACGGTTCTCTTTAATTAAGAATGCTATAATCGTCAAACACCTCTCCACATTACTAGATAGTTTCACTAAACAAAACGATGTGACCCGTTGATGTATAGCAGGTTCTTATACAATATGAGGAAGTACGACCAGAGAACATCAACCCCCTTAGAAACTAATCATATGGTAAAATCGATCAATCAACAGAAAACCAACACCAAAAAATTCCTAGAGAGGACCTCAAGATGCGGGTCAAGAAATTGTGGGACTTCGCCGTTAAATAGGACATCAAGATGCAGGTAAATAGATGGTGGGACATCTACCAGGACGAGTCTCTGGACCACAAGAATTGGATATGGCGGCCAAGGAAGAGGCCCATCGGATCTACAGGAAGCCTCGCCTCTGGTCCTAACAAGAGATCGGCCGAGTAACTTACACAATGCTAGTGTAAAAGTGCCTGTCTAGGCTGGCAATGAATAATCTCCCGTTCAAGAGGAAGAGGTCTTGCAAGTCTCTTCGAATGAATGGTAAAATATATAAGTAAGGCTTGAGGACGTAAACGTCATTTTTCCTATTCTTCGCCATGTCCCTGTGGTCCATCGTGACCATTTTTCTGAACAGCGAAACGTGTTGTCATACTATAGCGTTTTTACTCTGGTTCGGCCTCATCATCTCCTGTTTTCTTCCCCTTTTCTCATAGAATCACAGATTTCCTCGTGATAGTTACTTCTAGCATGTGAACTTACGTGTATAAATTGATACGCCATGAAAGTTAAAAATAATAAATGGAAAAGCATCGATTACATGATTTAGAATGAATAAAAGATATAAATAAGAGTATCTACTCGGATATACCTTGGCGTTCCATATGTATAAGGGCCCCAATATTCTAAAGGTATAAAACCACTTGCCGAAACCAGTTAGACCCGATAGGTCATATTCTTTTGATTTTTTTGGTCTCTTTATGTCGCTTTCTAAGTTCTATCTCGGCCTATATAATATGGGGATTCCCATATTTTAAACTCAGAGTAGGCTAAGAGTGAGGTTGTGCAACACATTCTATCCATTGCTTCTGCTTAAGAATGCTACGCACATTAAAAACGTGCTAATGCTTAAAGCGTTGCCTTTGGATTTAGATATCTTGCTCCCGTTTTTTTAATTGATCTTTCATGATTAGACTGATAATCGCCTTTTGTAAGTCGTTTTGATAGCCATGGTGCAATCAAATTGCAAGCAAGTACGATATCTAAATCGTGGATGAAGAACCTCCATCCCGACCCCATGCATGCAGAACCTCTATCTCGTACCTTGACCCCATGCATGTAAACAAGGCATGCGCTAACAATTGAGATGGAGCAACATGACACTCACCCAGAAGCACCGTATGATACGGGATAGGGGGACCATGTCCCTAAAGACCGATCCGCTAACGAGTATCCGCGAAGTTGACAGAGCAATGCCATCACTTGGACCCTGTGAAGCTTCATGAATCTGCGTCTTGCTACAATCTCTGTCTTGCTACGTCCCTCATATGGACACATATCTTGATGTGTAAGAAACACCTGATGTTATGTGAGCGCGCATATTAACGAGTTCTTTAAAGACAATAACCCAACTGAGTTTCGCTTGCTAAATTTTCATTTCACGAGCGACATCACAGGACATTATTGGCAATGCTTAATTGATGCCGTAGGGCCCTCAGCACCCAAGGTAAATGACAGCACTCTTTCAGACACGGCACTACATAAGAAGCCAGTTTTTGGGATCCATTTTTTCCCCTTGGACCGTCAAATCAACCTAATTAACCATGGTCCCACGACTCAGAGACATGACTGATGTTGACTGTAAACTCTTCAAACACAGTTCGAACTTTCGGAAACTTTCGCAAGGATTGAGTCAGGTAACAGATGCTAACTAGAGCTTCGCTGAAGGATCGACAACCTGTAGATGTTAGGAAGTCGAGAACATGTCGGCCCGGCCTCCGCTCATCCTCTCGCCCTTGTCTCCACGCTCACCTGAACATCAGCTTTATTAGCGTGTTTCTAGGACAAGTGGATAGCATATGTTCTTCACTAATTCGCTAGGCAATTGAAATATTACCTGTGCGAACTCTTATTACATCTGAGATGGGCACCACTGCAAAGTCAAGCAAAAGACGGTCTTCTTTAATTAAGAATGCTATAATCGTCAGACATCTCTCTACATGACTACATACTTTCACTAACCAAAATGATGTAAATTATTGATGTATAGCAATTACTTAAACAATATGAAGAAGTATGATCAAAGAATATCAACCCCGTTAGAAGCTACTCATGTGGTAACAGCGATCAATCAACAGAAATCCGAAACCAACAAATTCCTAGAGAAACGAAAAGGAAGAAAAGGGATAACCAATACAACTTCATTAAAGGGTATGGTGCAAATTAGCAATAGCAAGGTAAACCTCTGACATGCACATTAGCAAAACTGCTTCCCAAAAGGCAAAGAAAGCATTTTCATGCTGCCCACCTTTATGTTTGTATCCATGCATACAACCTCCTGATCAACATAGCTAATAACAAATCCTAAAGAGTTTGCAGATTTAACCCAATCTCACCCAATTTTATAAAGTTCCACATGTACCCAGTGAACTACTGATGATTTTGAAAAGATAATTGGAGTTTGTTCTTAGTATGGTGTCATTTGGCAAAACTAATTGGCGAAGTGCAGGTTTTCCAAATTTCTGTATCTCAATGTAAAATCATAAGTATATATATAGGTGCCAACAAACTTCCATAACAGTGACACTATTATGTGAGCATGCCTTTCTCTTAACTTGATGAAGATAAAGAAAAATAAATAAAACTTCAGAATGAAATTATTACAACTTAATTTGCTCATGTAATAAGAGAACTAGCTTCCCACTAAATTTGACATTTGCCGAAAATTCGAAACTTAGATGAGATCAAGAATTCAGTATAAAAGATTTTCTCCATCAGTCGAAATGCTGGTATAGGTATGTAATCACAGTGACTCCATGTTCTCTTAACTGTGCAGATAGCATGGATGTATCATATAATAAAATGGCGACATCTATGGGTCACCACCCAAAAAGATCACGAGAATGATAAGAATAGCCAAAGCACAGAGGGATCACAGCAAGACAATTAATGCATATTATATAGACGAATGGGAAGGCCTACAGAAAATTTTGCCATCACCAATCTCTCCCGTTCTTGCCTCCTCAATTATTTTGTCAATTACTGCTTCAACCTAAGGAAGAGTAAATCATGTAACTGATGAGATCACATCACTAGAAACCAAAGTTATTTCAGCATACTGAGAAAAACGCAAAATATACACATCCTGGGAAAACAAGTCAAAAAGCATCTTAATGGCTGGTAATATGATACCTGCTCCTTGCTCACCACAATCTCCATCTTGACTTTAGCTAGAAACTTGTCTTCGGAAAATTCAGAGCCTGCGCAATGGAACCAGCAAAGATATAACAGTTGAAAACATAATTCAATGGCGCATTTAATCCTCTATCCAAAGGACACATATATGACATAGCCTACATTTTTTTTGCTAAACATAGTATACTTTAAAAGGAAAAGAAAGGCTTCGTATTTAACAGCACAAAAAGCTCACCAGCCTGCCTTTCCGTAGAGCCTCCCTGAGAACCAAAACCCCGAACATCCGAAACAGTGACACCTCGAATACCCATCTTAAGCAGAGCCTAGAATCCCAGACAGACAATCGATTAGGCACAACCATTTGTACCATGAACAATTAAAGCTCCTCACTTCAAGGACAAACAGCCAATATTATCATCTTCTGATCCATTTCAACACATGTTTGCTCCGCAGCGGACCTTAATTGAAGCTTTTTGTGTGGAAGGCCCCTGGATGATACTATTTCCAGAATCAACACTTCTCTATTAACCAAACTATCAAGAAACCTTCACCCTTTCACGAGTTCTTAATACAGAACGTATTTTTTTCCTTAAAGAGTTCCCCCGATTAATACAACCTTTTCACGAGCAGGCAGCGATGTCTCAAGGTAGTCAAAAGTCAAGCAACGACCATCAAATGACGATTGCCCCTACCAGCTAAAAAGGTTCAGACAGTTCAAATCACACACATGAAAAGAATTGCCAATCGCAACTACGAACACCATCTCCTGCAAATCAAGCTTCAACCTGAAGGCATGCAACCGGAGTATACTGATCTAACAACGAAGCAACATCCAAATGCCGATCCAGGAGGGCGAAATATGCTCCCCATCTTCTATCTATACTACCACAAGTACAATTTCCGAAACCCAAAGAAGAGGACAAAGGTGGGAAATTTGCTCCAACGACTTACCGAGGAAACCTGAGGGATACGCCAAGGCCTGTGTCATTCCAAATTCATCCATCAAAAAGAAGGAAAAAAAGATCAACGAAACTCCTTTCAATGGGACTTTCTGTCCAAGTACAGAGGAAAGCACGTTCCTTTTTGCAGCATGCAAGAATTCAATCAAAACCCAGCTTCGAAAACGAGAAGGAGAACCCAGAAGCACACCTGAGAATCGCTTCTACTTTGTAGAATTTGGCATCCGGAAAATACTCTGGCGAACAGAGAAAGTAACACATAAACCCACCAAACCGACAAGAAGCCCCGACCAAAATCCCGGAGTTCCCCAACGAGGAAACAAATCGAAACCCATTTTCCGGTACCAACCTGGGGTGCTGCTCTCGGCCCTGACAACGGGAAGACCCGAAGCGTTTCTGGCGCCATGAAGCTTCCCCACACCGAGCCGGCGGACCCGGGAACCGCCGAATTTGAGGAGGGGAGAGGTCGAGGCCGCGAAGGCGAGCTCTTTGAGCTGGCGATCGCGAGGTGGGAGTGCCGCTGGTCTCGCCATTGCATTCGCGCACGCCATGGCTGCACCTCGACTTCGCTCGTGAAGGTAGCGGGCTAGAGACCGAGCTCGGTGGGAGGCGAGCGAGCCCAAGCTCGTTGCCGACTCAATAAGAAGAAGCCGCGACTCGAGCGAGTTCGTGACTCAGTGGATCGACTGAGATCTCCTTGAAAACTTGAATTTTCTTGTATTTTAATTTCTCAAACATCATCCTCGTATTCCCAATTTGTTTTTTTGGTCAGAATCGTATTTCCATTCAACTAGTTGGGGTGCGTAAGCGCAACGCTTCTACAATTTGGAGAGTAGTTTTTTTTAGAAATGCTTCTTTTCTATTTCTATTCAGGGACAATTTAAAGGTAAAAAAAACCCGTTTGGTAACTACACAAAATTTCTACTCTAGAAATAGAAAAAGAATAGAAATGCGTTTGGTAAAAAAAGTTTCTTTTTATATTTATTTGTTTTTTATTTTTGTTGGCCGATCGCCGCGGACGTCGCCGCCGCCGCCGCCCGCCGCCGCGCCGACCGCCGCGGCGACATGCGGCAGAAGGGCGGGCGGCGGCGGCGGGGCAGCGCGGCGGTTCGGCGACGGTCGATCGGCTTTCCGACGGTCGGCGGCGATCGATCGACCTCGGCGGGGTGGCAATCGGTCGGCGGCATCGGTCGGCCGCATCCGGCGGCGTGGCGGTCGGTCGGCGGTCGGCGGCGGCGGTCGGCCGGCGGCGGCGGCGGCCGGCGGCGGCGGCGGCGGCGTGCGGCGGCGAGTGGCGGTCAACGGTGGTCAATGGGCCGTGTGCAAGAGAAGAATAAAAAAAAAAAATTTCACTTATTTCTTAAACTTGTTAGGGGAACCGAAGCAACTTTTTTTTTCTGGTTTTTGTTCCAAAACTATTCCGGGCTAACTTTTTGTTCCGGGAATAAAAAACAACTCGACGTTACCAAACGGATTTTGTTCTTTTTTTATTAGGGGAACAAAAAAAGAAAGTGGGAGAAGTAGAAACGTTACCATGCGCACCCTTGATGTACTCTAAAAATGAAAATTGCGACGGGCCTTCCGTTGAGTTGTTTCACCGAGAAAGAAATTATGGGACTAGAAATTGATATCTGTAATCGAAACTACATATTCTGTAAAATGAGTAGTATCCACACGAGTGAGATCATTCATTCAATTTCACATGCATTATGCATTTTCACTGCACCAAATGAAAAGGGAAAAATATTCCAAAAAAATCCTAAAATTATTATAACTGTATCAATTTTAGTTGTAAATCTTTTTTTTTTTCCTTTGTTAATTGAATAATAAGGGCGCGCATGATTGCCCACAATTTCTATTCCATAAATTGTTTTTCTATTCCAGAAACAATTTTGAAATAGAAATCCGTTTGGTAAAATTATTTCACTTGAAATAAAAAAAATTTTCATCATTCATCGCCACCGCCGCCACCGGTTGCCTCTAGTCGCCGGTCATCGGTTGCGCCCTCGGCCGTCGGCCGCCGGCCGCCGGCCGGCCGGTCGTCGGTCGCCGCCACCGGACACCGTCGCCGTCGGCCGCCGATCACCGCCGTCGGACGCCGTCATTGCCAATCACCGGACGTCGCCGGCAGCCGCCGACCGCCGCCGCCGGCCGTCGTCCGAAAGAAAGAAATTTTGTGTTGTTATCAAACAAATTTCTACTTTTAGAGTAGAAATTTTATGTCGTTATCAAACGGTTATTTTTACTTAGAAACTCATCTAGAACTAGAAATAGAAAAATCTATTTCTGTTCCGAAAACTATTTCGGAACAGAAATGATTTCATGTGCGCTCCAAACGTTTTATATTTGCGTCAATGTAATTCATCAAATTAATTTTTGTAGAAGTGGCTAACAAAGATGTCGTCTATCCTATGTGTAGATATTTTTAAATAATATTTTAATATTTTTTGAAATTTTAATTTTCTTTTCTTTCTCTCTTTTTTGGTTCTTCCCTTCTTCTTCTAATCGGTCATTGAATCGTCAATCGACTAGAGGCAAGCGCCAGCAAGGGAAAGCCTCACCCACTAGGCAAGGTTGACCTTGTTGTTATTAGGAGAGGTCGGCCTTGCCTTGCCCTTGGCCATTGGCTGGACAAGCCTTGTTAAGTCTCACCTTTGATCGGTCATCAAGATGCTATGAGTAACTAGAGGAAGAAGGGTAGGGAAAAAAGGAGTAAAAAAATAAAAAATTAAATAATTTGAAAAATTATAAAAATATTATTTAAGGATATTCATCCACACCATGTTAAAAGACCCATCCATGTTAGAGACTTCCATCTAAAATTAACTAGATGAATTGATTGGCATAAATTTAAAATGTTTATTACTTAATTAGCAAAAGGAAAATGTTTAGGATTAGAATGACAAAATTACAATAATTTAATTTTTTTTATAATTCTCCCAATGAAAAGTTTAGAAACTATTACCACCCACCTGGGTGGCGCAGTTGGCTTTAGGCCTCCTCCCCCTCACGAAGGGGAGGGGTTCGAAACCCCAGCGCGTCGCAGGGTGACTTACCTGGTGGCATGTGTGTGGTGGCTAGCACGTGTCGCCCCCAGTGGTTTACTTCTAGCATCCGGCCGTGCGGGGTTCCCTGGGTCATCAAAAAAAAAAAAGTTTAGAAACTATTTATGAAAAATGAGACAAGCAAACTCTTGTTATGTCTGCCAAAAAAAAAGAAAAAAACTCTTGTTATGTCCACCACATCAGGAATACACCATAGAAAAAAAATTAGATGTGAATGGTGAACCATTTAAAAAGCATATAGATTATTTATATTCTTATGTCAAAATTGTCATTCGTCTCACTCTTAAATTTTCAAAATTATGAAGAAAATCATATGTGAATTCTACATCTTGGCATTTTTTTTTGTTTGAAAAAATTGTTTCTATTACTCAAGAAGATATAAAAGTACATAGTTTTCACGATAAAACAAATCGAAATAGAGCATATATACTAAAAAAAGAAAAAAAGAAATCTAGAACACGAATAGGATCAACAGAGCACCAACAAATTTAAGCACAAACTCGTTTCACACGAACAAATTTATCAAACAAAATTAGCGCCCACTCATTGGATATCGTGTATTTGTTAGTAATGAGTGTACATTGGAAATTTCTTTTCCAGTAATTACGAAATTGTCAGTTGGCGATGTGTGCCTAGATTCGGCTTCCTCTTCTCCATTGTCCCACGGAGACAACTAGAATAAATTAAACAAAAACATATCTAGAGCAACTCTTCATAATTCAACGAGACGTAAAAAATCTTATGATAATTATTAAGGTTGGAGGCAGAAAACTTGTACAAGAACAGAGTAGAGGAGTATCAAATCCTTAAAGGCATATTTATTAAATTCCTAAATCTAGATCATAAGAAAATGGCACCCAAATCTAAAATTGGATCAGGAGAGTTTGAACTTTCAAGTCAAGAACTTAACCATAAGAAGAGAACTTCCAAATTTAAATCGTGGGAGAAGAAAAGGCAATAAAAGAGTGATAAAATGCAAACAAAATCAACAAAAGTGAGATGGGAGGGTGAGACTAGCTCAAGCTTTTTGCCATGGCTGAAGGTTGAAGAAGAGGAAAAGAGAGGAGAGAAAAAAGACCTTTCGGCTCTTAGAAAACAGTCTCGGCATTTTTACAATGTGAAAGTTTCGGACGTTTAGGATTAGAATAATCCTAAATACGTCCGTTGCAAAATTTAGATGACATCTCTTAAATTGTGTTGGAGATTTGGACCAAATTGTAAAAGATTCCTTAAACTGTCCTTAAACTGAACACCAGCGAAAGTACGGGACTAAAATTGCAATTTTCCTCCTTTCTCAGTCAGCTAATCCTGAAACATCAGGAGTGGGCGACGACCGCGCGTCCCTTCGTTCGGCGGTGACTGCAGAGCTTGGAGGATTTTCGGGTGCAGAACAATGGATCGGGAAAAGGAAGGAGAAGGAGGAGGAGAAGGGGAAGAGTACGTGTACAGAATCAGCACGCTCAAGGAGTGGGAGGCTCTACAGAGAGATGGCCACGCTTACGGTGGCGATCTTGATAAGTCCACCGGCTGCTTCCATCTCAGCAAGCTCTCCCAGGTGTCCCTCTAGTTAGTTGAATTGGCTTCCATCTGATCTTGGGGTCTTCTTCCTTTCTGGGTTTTCATTTTCCTTTGATGGTGACTTTGTCCTGGTGCACGCGGACCAAAGGGTCTCCTCCTTTGTCTCTGTTCTTTTTTACTCTGATTGGAATGGTTTTGCGATGCGTCGAAGTATCATCTTGCCTGGTTAGTGTTTTCGATTCATATGACCTGCCCGCTTCGAAATGGGCTCATGTTTTGTCCGCGCCGCTCTGTTTTCAGCGGGTCGAATGGTGATATTGAATTTGGCTCGGACTGGACAGAAATGTGTCTGTTGCTTCGTTGTCTTGCAGCAGGAATGCAGGAGTACGAGTGCATCAATACAGAGATAGGATTCTAGTCCAAATCGAAAAAGGATACCGGTACATCAGCAATACTTAGTGCAAATACAATAATCTGAAGTTACATGCTTGATGCACTTGACATACCAATTGAATGCAAAATTGTTATAGGCTGATGCACTAAGCAAGTGGTGGTTTTAGCGGCTTTCTGGTCAATTGGTAATTGAGTGGAAGGATTATTGACCAATTCAAGCCATGAAATTGACCTTTTTTGGATTAGAAAATGGCCTTTGGCATGGGTTGATAGAGGGGGAATTGGAAACAGGAAGGCTTTGGAACTATCATTCCACAAGTATAAATCCACACTTGCCGAAACTAGTTGGGTTAGATTTGACAAGTCATATTATAATCTTTGTTATTTTGATATGTAAGCACATGACATTTTGTGGGTGAGCATATTAACGAGTGACCTAAAGATACTAATTTATCGTTTTGATTTGTTTGATTTTCATTTGATGTGCGACGTTACAGGACATTATTAACAATGCTTAAACGTTGCTGTAGGACCCTCCGCACCCAAGATTGTTGGCAGCACTCCTTTAGACAAGGCACTAGATAAGAAGACAATTATTCTGATCCATTTTATCTCATGGACCGTCTGGTTAACTACACGTCCATGAACGAAATATCACAACTTTGTAGTCATTCTAGCAATTAACCTAATCAACCGCGGTCCAATGACTCACAGACACGGCTAGTGTTGACTGTAAACTCTTCGAAGGTTTTGCCACAGAACCTTCAAATTCAAATTTTGCCTTTGTTTCAATTCTTAGCTATGAAACGTTTCGCCTAAACCTAGTAATTGGCCTGGTCGAGTTGCACAGAAATTCTATATTAGCATATCTAAGGAGCGTCACTAACAAAAATCGTAACTTTATTTTACGTAGAAGAAACAAACTCCACGGAAAACAAAATAAGATCAGATGTTTGTGCTGGTGCAGTTTAAATTGAGGAAAATGAGATTTTTCCTGTAGATTTAGGGATACATTTGTTTATCTCTCAGTATTATCATTTTGCATCAACATGAAACATTGTGGTGGGTGAATTCTAATCCTAACACGGATATAATTGACCGAGAGCCTGATAATCTACTGATAAAAGTGCCATCTAACCTTTTTTATGAGCTTATGCGTTCGAATTAGATGGTGATGAACCTTTCACCAATCCGACGTTGGTGTTGAAGGAGCTGATGTGAACCTGACACGCAGAGAAGGGTATCGGATGGAGGACGAGATACACGTCTGAAAGTTCCGAAAGTGAGATTAGACGATGCACAAATCAAAACTAGACATAGACATCCGTGTGTCTAATCTCAAACAACATAATTATGTCAAAGTCTAGTTTTGATTTGTGCATCGTCTAATCTCACTTTCGGAACTTTCAGACGTGTATCTTGTCCTCCATCCGATACCCTTCTCTGCGTGTCAGGTTCACATCAGCTCCTTCAACACCAACGTCGGATTGGTGAAAGGTTCATCACCATCTAGTTAGTACCGCCCTTCGACCCATTTCCCTTCACTCCGTCTATTTATTATAAAACCCCAACTCACATATCTTCACACCACGAAAGGGCCACGTACGTCCGCTTCCGACTCGTTGCGTCTCTCTCTTTCTCCTTGCTCTGTGCGAGCCAGCTCACCACCTCCACTCCTCCTCTCTAATGGCGCCCGAGTTCGAAGCCGCCTCAGCAAAGCCCGTGCCTCCTGCCAAGCTCGTGAATCTACCCCGGGCCTTCGTGACGTTCTTGGCCTGCAACGACGACTCCGTGAAGGGCGTGATCGCGCTAGCCAAGGGGCTGAGGAAGGTGCAGTCGAAGTACAAGTTGGTGGTGGCTGTTTTGCCAGATGTGTCGGCGGATCACCGGCGCACGGTGAAGGACCAGGGCTGTGTGGTCCGGGAGATCGAGCCGGTTCACCCACCCGACAGTCAGACTCGGCTTGCAACGGCGGATTACGTCGGCAAGTACTCCAAGCTCCGTATTTGGGAGGTACAAGAACGGAATCATTTGGGACTGTTGATATTTTAAGAATTTTATTTCTTAAATTAATTTCGTGATCGAGTCACCCTTCACACTTTAATGATGTTTTAACGTGGTGATTTGACGAATTAAGTGGTGTTGCTTATGCTTGATATGACATATGGATGAAGAGCGGAGTTCAAATCATGAACTGGCCATGAAGTCTCATCTTTTTATGGGGCACTAAATTATTTGTGCTACGCAGTTTGTGGAGTACGGCAAGATGGTGTACCTGCAAGGCGACATGCAGGTGTACAGCAACATCGATGACCTCTTCGACAAGGACGACGGCTACTTCTACGCAGTACTGGATTGCTTCTGCGAGAGGACATGGAGCGGCACCCCCCAGTACGAGATTGGTTACTGCCAGCAATGCCCCGACAAGGTCCAGTGGCGAGACGAGATGGGCCCATCCCCCTTCCCCTACTTCGACGACGGCATGTTCGTGTTCGAGCCTAGTCTCACCACCTACAACGACCTTTTGAACACTCTTCGAACCACCCCACCCACTACATTCGCCCAGCATGTTATATGTCACAGTTCGCACCATTTCAATGCTTGATAATGGCCCGGCTCGTCACCCTATGGATTATTTTTGGCAATTTGCAGGATTTATTGAACACGTACTTCAGGCACATATACAAGCCTCTCCCTCTTGAGTACAATCTTCCCCTCTCGATGCTATGGAGTCATCCAGAGAAGGTGGACCTCGAGGAGGTGAAGGTTGTCCACTATTGCGAGGCGGTGAGTGATCGATACATGTGCAATTTGCCCACTTCCTTACACAATGCATATACACCGTGTGATTGCACCCACGCTTGTTCAGGATGACAGATTGGTGATCATTAGAATCTCATTTTTCAGGGTTCAAAACCATGGATGTACACTTGGCCAAAGGACACAGACGACATGCAGAGAGAGGACCTCAAGATGCGGGTCAAGAAATTGGGGAACTTCGCGGTTAAAGAGGACATCAAGATGCTGGTCAATAGATGGTGGGACGTCTACCAGGACCAGGACGAGTCTCTGGACTAAATATGCTCCCCATCTTCTATCTATACTGCCACAAGTACAATTTCCGAAACCCAAGGAAAGAGGACAAAAGTGGGAAATTTGCTCCAACGACTTACCGAGGAAACCTGAGGGATACGCCAAGGCCTGTGTCATTCCAAATTCATCCATCAAAAAGAAGGAAAAAAAGATCAACGAAACTCCTTTCAATGGGACTTTCTGTCCAAGTACAGAGGAAAGCACGTTCCTTTTTGCAGCATGCAAGAATTCAATCAAAACCCAGCTTCGAAAACGAGAAGGAGAACCCAGAAGCACACCTGAGAATCGCTTCTACTTTGTAGAATTTGGCATCCGGAAAATACTCTGGCGAACAGAGAAAGTAACACATAAACCCACCAAACCGACAAGAAGCCCCGACCAAAATCCCGGAGTTCCCCAACGACGAAACAAATCGAAACCCATTTTCCGGTACCAACCTGGGGTGCTGCTCTCGGTCCTGACAACGGGAAGACCCGAAGCGTTTCTGGCGCCATGAAGCTTCCCCACACCAAGCCGGCGGACCCGGGAACCGCCGAATTTGAGGAGGGGAGAGGTCGAGGCCGCGAAGGCGAGCTCTTTGAGCTGGCGATCGCGAGGTGGGAGTGCCGCTGGTCTCGCCATTGCATTCGCGCACGCCATGGCTGCACCTCGACTTCGCTCGTGAAGGTAGCGGGCTAGAGACCGAGCTCGGTGGGAGGCGAGTGAGCCCAAGCTCGTTGCTGACTCAATAAGAAGAAGCTGCGACTCGAGCGAGTTCGTGACTCAGTGGATCGACTGAGATCTCCTTGAAAACTTGAATTTTATCACATACCGAAAGATGAGCATATTTTATATGGAAAACTGTTCACAAACCCAGATGTAAATATTCCAGCTTTCTGGACCACAATGAAGAGATCGTGGAAGGTTACAGAGGTTCGCTGTGAAACAATTGATACTGGTTTCTTTGCCTTCATATTTAAGTCGGTAGAAGAAAAGAATAGAATACTTCAGACAAGTCCCTGGTCCTTTTCTAGTAACCTGCTAGTCTTAAAAGAAGGGGATCCAACAGTTCCAGAACATTGTTATGAGTTTGATACCTGTTCGTTCAGGTACACTTTGTGGGTCGCCAAGAGCAAAGCAATGCTGGAGGATTGCATCCATTTAATAGCTGGAAAACTAGGGGAAGTCGAGGATGTTCGGATTGATGCCCGGAACAACAGTTCCCGGAAATCTGGAAAGGCAAGGATTAGGCTTAATTTATCTCAGCCTCTTAAAACTGGAACTATAATCCATGTTGGGGACAGATATTGGTGGATTGATTTCAAGTATGAAAGGCTCCCATTCTACTGTTATTCATGCGGCCTCATGGATCATTATACAACTAAATGCCCCACCCACCCTTATGTTGACTCAGAATCTGAAGCAAAGAAACGTAGATTTGGCCCCTGGCTAAAAGCTGAAATCCAACGCCTAAGTCCTTGTTGGGAAACATTCTATGGGGAGATAGATCTTACACTTTTGGAGGAAGAAATGGTGCTTGAGACCCCAGTTATACCTGCGGAGGAAGAGACGCAAAAGGTCACTCCGGTGAGCAGCCAAGCCCTCGTGCTCTACCAACCAGCAACACAGACTCTAGATCAACTCCCCCCCGCTGATCTTTCTGCTCTCAAAAAAGGGAAGAGGATTCAGCAGGATCATGAGCAACTTACTGAACATGCAAAGCAAACTACAGGGGTGAGTATACCAGGGGTTCCTAAAGCATGTATGAAAAAACAACATTCCAAAAAACAGAAAAGATATACTCCGTATGACAAAAGAGGTTCTCAGATGTTGGGAGTAGATTCTGGGACTTTATTGGAGACTCCAATCCAGCTATGGGACGGCGATTCAGCCGGGGCTTTGGTGGCTAGCTTGAACAAGCCACCACAGCAGCCATGAAAGTTTTAAGCTGGAATTGTCAAGGTTTAGGCTCTACCTTGACAGTTCAGCATTTACGGGCCATTGTGGTCCGGGAGAGACCTACTATAGTTTTCCTAATGGAAACAAAGAACCAGTTTCAGGTAATAGACAATATTAAGCGAAGGTTGAAATTTTCTTCTATATTTACCGTAAATCCTACAGGTACAGCGGGGGGTCTTACCTTAATGTGGAATGAGGAGGTTGCTCTTCATATCGAGCATAGCGGTCCCGAGCTCATTGATGTATCCTGCAGAATGGAGGGGAGTAATTATCAGATGAATATCACCTTCCTACATGCATCTACCGTATTTCAAGAGCGTGTGGCACTTTGGAACTATATACATAGCAAGCATGGAGGTACAACTATTCCCTGGATTTGTCTCGGGGATTTTAATGAGATACTTTATCAATGGGAGAAGATGGGAAGGCGATTAGCGGAGCGTTTGGAATGCTGGCATTTCGGGACTTTGTCGATTCATGCTCACTCCTTGATATTGAAAGTAAAGGCTGTGCATTCACATGGTCTAATCGAAGGGAAGGGGAGGACCTTGTCAAAGAGAGACTTGATCGTGTTTTCAGTAACCTAGAATGGAGGCTTACTTTTCCTAATGCTATCGCCTTTGCATTACCGGCACTAGGTTCTGATCACAGCCCTCTTCTACTTAGCTTCCATGAACATTCCGGAATCAAACAGAGAAGGTTTAAATTTGAAGTTTACTGGTTGGATCACCCTGACTATGCAACGATTGTAAAGAAGTCTTGGAGGTCGGCGCAGCTGTCCGGGAGAGATCGGTGACAAAAACACACCAATTAACCCAGGTTCTGAGGCAATGGAGTAAACGTACTTTTAGTAATGCATCGCAACAAATCAGTTCTCTCAGCAATCAATTAATACAAATCACAAACAGGGATCCACATCGATCGGCACTTGCTGAGTATAAAGCTATTACATAACAATTAAGCAATCTTTGGCGACAGGAGGAGATGTACTGGAGTTTGCGATCCAGAATTCAATGGCTGAAGTGGGGGGATAGGAACTCGAAATTCTTTCACGCCACAACTATCCAGAGGCGACAAAGGAACAAAATCAGCATGCTTAAACTTGAAGAGAATCTATGGACCCGAGAGTTTCCGGTAATACAGCAACATATCACAGCATATTATCAAGAATTATACAGCTCAGTGGGATCCCGTTACTATGAGCCAGTGCTGGAGCAGTGTCCAGAGGTCGTCCCTGAGGAGATGAATGACTCTCTTACTGCTGATCTGACTATGGAAGAAGTTAAACAGGCTGTTTTTCAACTAGGAGCAGCCAAAGCTCCTGGACCTGACGGTTTTAACGTTCTTTTTTATCAAAGTCAGTGGAATATAATTCACAAGGACATCTTCAACCTAGCTGATTCATTCTTCAGAAATGGTAGGTTTGATCCATCCCTCAATGCAACACACATTACACTCATTCCTAAAGTAGCAAATCCTGAAAGAATCACTGAATATCGCCCCATTAGCCTCTGCAATTTTAGCTATAAGGTTATTGCTAAGATAATGGCAAACCGACTAAAGCCTTGGCTGCCCTCGATCATTCTTCCTGAACAGAGTGCTTTTATAGGCGGTAGACAGATACAAGATAACATATTCATTGTCCAAGAAGTCCTACATCAACTCCGGATTAGAAGAAATCGTCGAAAATTTAAAGGTTTGCTAAAGCTAGACATGCAAAAGGCTTATGACGAGTAGAATGTGATTTTTATGTGATGTAATGTTGAGGATGGGCTTCGTGAGAGATGGGTTAGTTTGGTTAAATTTTGTATTTCATCGGTTCATTTCAGAATTTTAATCAATGGAGCAACGGGGAGAGTTTCGGTCCTTCACGCGGCCTAAGGCAAGGAGATCCTTTGTCTCCTTACCTATTTATTATCATGGCAAACAGTCTCTCTCATATGATTCATAGGGCTATATCGATGGTACCTTGAAGGGAATCAAGATGAACCAACACTTTGCCCTACCTTATCCCATTTGTTCTTTGCTTTGATGACGCCATATTTTTCTTAGATGGGACTGTTCGAGAAGCACGTAACCCGGCGAATATCCCGAATTGCTACCTTGCTTTGCATCCGGCCGGGGATTAATTTAAATAAATCTGGATTGTTTATGGGGGCGACTTGCCCGCAAAACCTAAAAAGTAATATGGCAGCAGAGCTCAGAGTTCCTATCCTTGAACAAATGGGGAAGTACCTTGGGATGCCATCTGACTGGGGAAAGACTAAAAAACAGATGTTCAGCTGGATTTTAGCCCGGGTGGAAAGAAAACTGGAGGGATGGAAGGAGCAGCTCATTTCAAAAGCAGGGAAAGAAGTGTTGATCAAAATGGTTATTCAGGCAATTCCGCAATATGCCATGAATACATTTAAAATCTCAATTTCAATTTGCAGAGCAATAGAAAGGAAGATATCAGAATTCTGGTGGAAGCAAAAAGCGAATCACAGAGGGATCCAATGGAAGAGCTGGGATACCTTAAAGGCAAGGAAGGCTGAAGGTGGAATGGGATTCAAAGACCTAGTGTTATTTAATGGAGCTATGCTCGGGAAACAAGTATGGAGACTTGTTAAAGCTCCAGAGACCTTATGGAGCAGAGTGTTTAAAGGCCTCTATTTCCCTAATGGAACTATATGGGCAGCAACAAGAGGCACTAGACCTTCCTGGGGCTGGCAAAGCATCTTAATGGGGCGTGATATATTACTACCTGATTTGAAATGGGAAGTCGGCGATGGTAAAACCATCAACATAAGAGAAGATCGTTGGTGCTATCGGGAAAATAGGAGGACCAGCTAACTATAATGATCCTAAGCTGGTAGAGGAGCTTATTAATCCAAGCTCTCGGTCTTGGAACTGCACACGTATATCAAATCTCTTCGGTATTGACACAACAGCAGAAATTCTTTCCACAACACTTAGCAGACACCCACAGCCAGACAGGTTACTATGGGTTGGCCATCATAAGAAAATCTATACAGATGCCAAATTTTACCTGAGTCGACATGTCCTCGCTGTCATACATCACCGGAAACATCTGAACATCTGTTTTGCCTTTGCCCTTGCTCTCGGTAGATTTGGGAGAAATTTAAGCAAGTTAACCACGCACCCTCGATGTCGATTACAAGAATGGATAAATGCGTTTATGAATACCTTCAGTCTGGGGCGTCGGTAACCCAAAAAGCGACCTTTGCTTCTCTTCTATGGATCCTGTGGAAAGCGTGCAACGCCTTCATCTTCCAAGGGAAAACAGGAAAACCAGACCAAATCGTCCTAAAGGCTCAACTTACTCAGAGTCTATTCGAAAAATGGAATCCCAAGCCAAAGTCGCGCTCTCCAGTAACACCTACCTGGGTTCCTCCGCCTCTGGGTACCCTCAAGCTCAATACCGATTGCGCCTGGAAGGAGATGGAATCCGAAGGAGCCATAGCCGGAATCTGCAGAGATGAAAGGGGGGTGTGCGTGGATGGATTTGTGCAAAAGATCCGCGCCCCATCTGTGCTTGTAGGTGAAACCCTAGCGATTTTGAGAGCTTTAGAAAGAACGAAGGAGTTCGGTTTGGGTTTGACAGAAGCTTCTCCATCGCACGACTTAGACTTCACTTACCTGTTCAGATATCTAGTGACTGTTCCAACGCCGTCGAAGCCATCTTGGGCCGGGCCCCTCCGGACTGGGCTGCACGCCCACTTATCCACGACTGCAAGGTGATTTTAAGCCAGCTAAGTAATGTCACTCTGCTATACGAGCCACGCCAGACGAACCGTGCCGCCGATTATATATTGCCAAATCCCACATGAGTGATTCTCTTCCAGGAAATTGGTTGTACTCTCCTCCGCGTGAACTCTACTCCATCTTATGTATGGACCTCTCAAATAGCTGTACTCTGGCCCCTATGCTAATGAATTTTCAGTTTCGTCCAAAAAAAAAAAAATTTCTCAAACATCATCCTCGTATTCCCAATTTTTTTTTTTTTTTTGGGTCAGAATCGTATTTCCATTCAACTAGTTGATGTACTTTAAAAATGAAAATTGCGACGGGCCTTCCGTTGAGTTGTTTCATCGAGAAAGAAATTATGGGACTAGAAATTGATATCTGTAATCGAAGCTACATATTTTGTAAAATGAGTAGTATCCACACGACCGAGATCATTCATTCAATTTCACATGCATTATACATTCTCACTACACCAAATGAAAAGGGAAAAATATTCAAAAAAATCCTAAAATTATTATAACTATATCAATTTTAGTTGTAAATCTTTTTTTTTCTTTGTCAATTGAATAATAAATGTTTTACATTTGCGTCAATATAGTCCATCAAATTAATTTTGAGCAGAAATGGCTAACAAAAATGCTGTTTATCTTATGTGTGGATATTTTTAAATAATATTTTAATATTTTTTGAAATTTTATTTTTCTTTTCTTTCTCTCTTTTTTGATTCTTCCCTTCTTCTTCTAATCGGTCATTGAGTCATCAATTGACTAGAGGCAAGTGCCAGTGAGGGAAAGCCTGACCCACTAGGGCAAGGCTGACCTCGTTGTTATTAGGAGAGGTCGGCCTTGCCTTGCCCTTGGCGATTGTCTGGACAAGCCTTGTTAAGTCTCACCTTTGATCGGTCGTCAAGATGCTCTGAGTAACTAGAGGAAGAAGGGAAGGGAAAAAGGAGTAAAAAATAAAAATTAAATAATTTGAAAAATTATAAAAATATTATTTAAGGATATTCATCCATGCCATGTTAAAAGACCCATCCATGTTAGAGACTTCCATCTAAAATTAACTAGATGAACTGATTGGCATAAATTTAAAATGTTTATTACTTAATTAGCAAAAGGAAAATGTTTAGGATTAGAACGACAAAATTATAATAATTTAATTTTTTTTATAATTCTCCCAATGAAAAGTTTAGAAACTATTTATGAAAAATGAGACAAGCAAACTCTTGTTATGTCTGCCAAAAAAAAAAAAAAAAAAAGCTCTTGTTATGTCCACCACATCAGGAATACACCATAGAAAAAAAAATTAGATGTGAATGGTGAACCATTTAAAAAGTAGATAGATTATTTATATTCTTATGTCAAAATTGTCATTCGTCTCACTCTTAAATTTTCAAAATTATGAAGAAAATCATATGTGAATTCTACATCTTGGCATTTTTTTTTTGTTTGAAAAAATTGTATCTATTACTCAAGAAGATATAAAAGTACATAGTTTCCACAATAAAACAAATCGAAATAGAGCATATATACTAAAAAAAGAAAAAAAGAAATCTAGAACACAAATAGGATCAACAGAGCACCAACAAATTTAAGCACAAACTCGTTTCACACAAACAAATTTATCAAACAAAATTAGCGCCCACTCATTGGATATCGTGTATTTGTTAGTAATGAGTGTACATTGGAAATTTCTTTTCCAATAATTACGAAATTGTCAGTTGGCGATGTGTTCCTAGATTCGGCTTCCTCTCCATTGTCCCACGGAGTCAACTAGAATAAATTAAACAAAAACATATCTAGAGCAACTCTTCATAATTCAACGAGACGTAAAAAATCTTATGATAATTAGTAAGGTTGGAGGCAAAAAACTTGTCCAAGAACAGAGTAGAGGAGCATCGAATCCTCAAAGGTGTATTTATTAAATTCCTAAATCTAGATCATAAGAAAATGGCACCCAAATCTAAAATTGGATGAGGAGAGTTTGAACTTTCAAGTCAAGAACTAAACCAGAAGAAGAGAACTCCCAAATTTGAATCGGGAGAGAAGAAAAAGCAATAAAAGAATAATAAAATGCAAACAAAATCAACAAAAGAGAGATGGGAGGGTGAGACTAGCTCAAACTTTTTGTCATGGCTGAAGGCTGAAGAAGAGGAAAAGAGAGGAGAGACAAAAGACCTTTCGGTTCTAAATACGTCCGTTGCAAAATTTAGATGACATCTCTTAAATTGTGCCGGAGATTTGGACCAAATTGTAAAAGATTCCTTAAACTATCCTTAAACTGAACTCCAGCGAAAGTAGGGGACTAAAATTGCAATTTTCCTCCTTTCCCATTCAGCTAATCCCGAAACATCAGGAGTGGGCAACGACCGTCCGTCCCTTCGTTTGGCGGTGACTGCAGAGCTTGGAGGATCTTCGGGTGCAGAACAATGGAGCGGGAAAAGGAAGGAGAAGGAGGAGGAGAAGGAGGAGGAGAGGAAGATTACGTGTACAGAATCAGCACGCTCAAGGAGTGGGAGGCTCTGCAAAGAGATGGCCACGCTTACGGCGGCGATCTTGATAAGTCCACCGGCTGCTTCCATCTCAGCAAGCTCTCTCAGGTGTCCCTCTAGTTAGTTGAATTGGCTTCCATCTGATCTTGGGGTCTTCTTCCTTTCTGGGTTTTCATTTTCCTTTAATGGTGACTTTGTCCTGGTGCACGCGGACCAAAGGGTCTCCTCCTTTTTCTCTGTTCTTTTGTGTGACTCTGATTCGAATGGTTTTGTGATGCGTTGAAGTATCATCTTGCCTGGTTAGTGTTTTCGATTCATATGACCTGCCCGCTTCGGAATGGGCTCCTGATTTGTCCGAGCTGCTCTGTTTTCAGTGGGTCGAATGGTGATATTGAATTTGGCTCGGACTGGACAGAAATGTGTCTGTTGCTTCGTTGTCTTGCAGCAGGAATGCAGGATTAGGAGTGCATCAATGCAGAGATAGGATTCTAGTCCAAATCGAGAAATGATACCGGTACATCAGCAATACTTAGCGTAAATACAATAATCTGAAGTTACATGTTTGATGCACTTGACATACCAATTGAATGCAAAATTGTTATAGGCTGATGCACTAAGCAAGTGGTGGTTTTAGCGGCTTTCTGGTCAATTGGTAATTGAGTGGAAGGAGTATTGACCAATTCAAGCCATACAATTGACCTTTTTTGGATTAGAAAATGGCCTTTGGCACAGGTTAATAGAGGGGGAATTGGAAACAGGAAGGCTTTGGAACTTTATTTTAGTTGTCAAATTAATTCATTCCTCTAAGCTTTTATCTATTTTTTGTCATGTGACTTGCAAGATTGCTATCATGGTTGCAATTTCTTTATTTGTCTCTTTTTTGTTGAGTTAGTGTTTTTGATGAGCTGCTTCTTGGATCCGATTATGGATAGTTTCTGTAGCTGAATGATTGATGTCTTCATTCTAGGTTCAATCTACATTACAGAACTTCTTTCTGAACTTTAAGGATGATCTCTACCTCCTTCAGATTGATGCCAAAAAGGTATGCATGTAGCCATCTCCTTCTGTGAGTCTAGGCCAATATAATAATAGGAATTCTTAAATAGTCCACATTTCTAAAAGATAACTTCTTGTGGAGTTAGTCAAATTAGTAATAGTGTCTTAGTGGTTACTTAAAGTGAAACACATGGCGCTGTCTGTTCATCAACTTGCTGGTGGAAATGTGTTTCTCCATCAACTGTGTTGATCTTAAGCTTTTATCGTGGTTTATTTTCTATTGTATCTTGGGTAAGGCTCATTGTTTCTGGAACTTGCTTGTTCTCAAATCTCACTGGAGACAATGGAGAATTTGTTGGGGACATTTAATTATCATGAGAAAGAGCATAACATGTGATTTAATTTGGTGAAGAAAGGTATGCATGAGGTTCTTGCATTATAGAGCTTGGAAAAGGACCAATTTCATGTTTATAATTTCCAAACTATCTGAGGGCCGTTTCCGCAGATATCCCTAACAATCCCAAAGGGAGAAAAAAAAAAAAAAAAAAAAATTCTTTTCATGACTTAAAAAGGTGTCGACCTAATTAGAAAGGAGCTTACTTGACACTTACCATGGATTTCCTTCATTGCAGTTTGGCTAATCTGGAGTAATGAGTAGCTTAAATTCATTAATAACAATATGCTGAGCTTTCACTGCTTTAAAGTTGCCATTTTCACTTCTTAGATGTAGACAATGAGTATCTGATATGCTTCATTTGATGCATGAATGATGTCAATGCTATTAAATTTTGTTCTCGAAGTTTGAAAAATTTTCCATTGTGGACAGTAATAAGAAGGTAATAGCTTTTTACCTTGAGGCCCTCAGCATCGAACAAAACTTTAATGTGAAGATTCTTGATATAGATACCCCATAGGAAATTGCTTTGTGTTTGCCATTGCAGATGAAATCATAAGCCAAATAATTCGCAGAATGTACTCATCAGCAGAGCAGGAACTTCATAATTCAACTAAACTGCTATGAAGTTTCTCCTATATAAAACAAACAGTCCATGCTTTCGAAGTTTTGGGAATCTATCATTCTAGTTTAGCACAACTGGATTTGTCAGTTTTCCTATTACTTTTGCTTTTACGGAATGTGTACTGGTTTTATCTCCACTAAGCAAATGATCTATGATTCATGTCCTTGCACTGCTAAATGCATGAGAATGTGAGACGACTTAAACAAAAATGAGTTTGCGTGCGCATTCTAGCGGTTGCTAGCTATTTAAAGCACCAACATTTGGAAAAGCTCAGGAGACAAGCTAATGTGATCTCCAAGTATTTAATTCCAGTTCTTACTGCACCATCTGCACATAGGTAGGGCCTAGAAATTTGAAAAGGCCATTTATGTAGGAACGCTAATTCACTGGCAAGAAATTAAATCATGTGCAAATGACGATCAATTTCTTAAGAGATGCAGATGATGATTCTTCATTAGTCCTAGTAGCTTGCACTAATTAGCTCTCTTCTTTTTTCTCACTAGTGAATACAATTTTATTGAAGTATTCTTCTATTTCAGCTCGGTGATGGATTGATTTATGAAGTTGTGGATGGAGTTAATAGCTTTCCCCATTATTACGGCCCATCTCGAACTTTTAGTCCCCTCCCCTTAGAAGCAGTTACAAAGGCGGAGAAGCTATCATTATCAGAGGGTCGTTTCACTTGTAGCTTCTTACGGTAAGCTATATATTTTACTCATATGTTGCAAGTCCCAAATACAGTTGAGAACTGATATCATAATTGCTATTTGATGTATATGCTTGTTGGCTTAACAAGTTGGAAACATCATTTATTGCATTGTTCCTTTTATGAGATAGCAAGGAGATAGACCATCACGCATCATAATTTTTGTGAAAGAGACATTATGTCTTTTTTTCCTGGAAGTATTCCATCTTGCCTTGCGCTCTACATAGCAATAATGTGTTGGCTATTGATTAATCACGATAGACGATACCTTCCCCTGAACAATCACTACATGTTTTTCATAAAGCGGTGTGCAGTTGCTGGCACTTGATGTCTGAAATGGCTTGGCAATTGGCATCTTAGTGGTATGCTTCATATTTATTTTCTTCTACTGATGTTGGTTGGCTATGTTTGAGGATTGTGTATCCTGCAGGTGAGAAATGACATTCGGTTATGTTCTGGAAGTCATTTGCTTTGAATGATAATGTCTGTTGTTTATGCACCTGAGTATGAAGTGCCCTTTGTCTGAAAAGCTTTCGATGACATTTAAACCAAAACACCAGGCAAGAGAAAACTTTCCCCTCTTTTCTCAGAGAAAGACCATGCCTTGTCTCAGTCTGATTTTGTTTGAGTACGTCCTTGACAAGCCTGGATTGTGTCACATACCGTCTTGATTTTATTAGTAGGTGTAATTCTAATGGTCTGGAGAGAGGTTGTAACATCTTCTGGATGGGGCTCTCACATGGCTATCGTACAAGCTAGCCATGGAAGTGAGTTCATTGCATATTCATGTTGTATTTGTGCTCATATCCGACTCTGTGCATGTTTGAGACCAAGCTAGCTCATCATTAGGGTACTTGGGCCTGAAAGGTTGGGGTTTTGCTTTCGCTCCTATCAGATCCCACCTGTATAAAGCCAAGAAATGGAAACCCCAAGTAGAAACTGTATCCAACAAACTCTTGCTATGCTCTTTTAACTCGCTTTTCTTTTTCCGATTAATTGCACAGGACTTGCAGTTTATATGTGAATAATGCTAAAGATACTAAGGCTGTAACACTGAGTTGGTCTAGAAAGTGATGGAACGGATCTTTGTAGGGTACTTTAACTTGAACAAGCACTCACATTATTTTGCAACATATGAGTTCTTAGGATCCCTAGTGCTACTTGTATCTTGTATCTGAATTGGCTAAGCAAGTAGAAAGGGTATGCATTTGGACATCTGTAGATTCTTTCATTGTTCGCTGGGGCTTAGACTAAGTTATCAGGCCTATCATAGACAGGCCTTGACCACTTTTATATTCATTACCAGTAGGTGCTTGCTCGAGGGCAAATCCTTCCCTGGGTCTAAGTAGATGTGGACCGCCGGATCTGAGCCGCCAAATTAGGCGGATAGGCAGACTCTTTCGAGATCCACTTCCCCGATGGCTTAGATCACTTCCCTTCATGTGGATCGATCCAGCGCAAGGAGCTATTTCACCTTACCGGGACCATCTTGCCCTCGATGCCCATCCAAGGATTTACTTTCATTTAGTTATCTCAAGTTAATTTATTCCCATGACCCAGCAAATATATTCTTCTTGTCTCAATGTGCTCCGAAAGAGCTTGCCTTACGCCCTCGCACCCATGCCCTACCTCGACAGAACTGGATGGCTCGGATGCCTCTGGGTCCATGACGCGATAGAAGCAATTGAAGCTCAGGGACGTGACCTGTCGTCTATGTGTGATATGCACAAGATCAAGTAGGATCTCTTTGCCTTCTTTGGAAGATATGGTACGATCATCACCCCGTGTGAATGTTGTTTCGATTTCAAGTACCAGAAAGTGACCCTTCATGCTGAATCTTATGGGTCTCCTCCTTTGGCCATATGTATAGTGATCATAGAATTGGAAATTTTCATTTGATCACTTAAAATAAGACCAGTTTTAAAAGATCGTCTCGTGGTTTGTTGTGAATTTAGGGGTCCTACAAATGATTACTATGTGAGAGCAACTTGTGGTCAGCCTGGAGCTCTATAGTTTGGGATTGTGCCCACCATAACGAGGCCCGAATGAGCTCATCACGGCCTCTTATTTTATTTTTTTAACCAGGAATTGTTCCTAATCCTCGAATGAACCTTGGCCAATCTTTTGGGACTGCTTAATCCTAGATAATGATCATGTTGGATCAGCCAGTCAAGACCAAACTTCATCGATTTTGATTGCTCGAGATCGCATTAATTTACTAAAATTCAATCGTCGGTCGTTCCTTCGAACTAGTTCTCTCTTTCGGAATTAAAAAGCTGGGGGCCTACCAATTATTTTCCACACCATAGCTGTGCCCATCATTGAGATTGGACCTACCACTTGGTGATCAAGAATTGATGTTGAAAATGATTAATCTACACACCTTTGCCAAGCAGGTGGTTTCCGTCTTTGCCTCGCAAATAATTCTCAATGATCTTGGATCTTTGTAGAGAGTGCGAGACATAATCATTCGAATTCAACCACGAAAACATCGTGTCAATATATATACGTGAAGCGTTCAAATCGAACGATAAAAGAAAAGAAAAGTAATGTCCCCATACATTATTTTAATCGTGAATGCTCCTTCCCCCTTTCCTTTTTTTCTTCCTCTTTTTCCCCTTTTGCGCCAATTTTACCTATTATATATATCGATTGTACGATCCACCATGAGTGGCCAAATGGGTCGTCATCACTTGCCTTTCTAGTACTAATCTAAGTGGAGCTGTATTTGTCAAGTTTAAAACCTTAAAAGGTGTCTAATCTCTTTACATCTAGAAAAAGGCGTTTAAGATGCGCTGCAAAGTTACAAAAGCTAAAATAATTTAGTGCCACTTTATCGATGTGGAGGACAGGATAACCAGAGCCCTTTCATCATAATTCTTTTGACACCCACTATTAGACCACCTCGTTTGTTTGCATGTGAAGTCGTATTATACACGTACATTTTTAACGTATAGTTGCCTTTTTTTTTTTTGTGGGTCAATATAGGGAAAATTGTCCAATTAGTCATCGACTGATTATATAGATGCCAATCTAATCATAAACTTTATATTTTGTCAATTTAATCCTAAATTTTTTTGTGAAATTTTAATGTAGTTATCTCGATCAATTTTTACCGAAAACCGCTGATATACATAACATGATCAGCGATGATTGGATCATTACATTAGTTAATTGGAATTTTGCTTTAAGATTTAATATTAAATTGACAAAATTTAAAAATTTAAAACTAAATTGGTATCCATACAATAAATTTAGCATTGGTTGTCTAATTTTCACGTCAATATATCTACGAATGTATTTGAACCCCCTCCACCCCCCCTCCCCCCAACACAAAAGGAAAAAACATCGGAACAAACGCATAATTGCATGTACTGCACTTTTCTTTTTGCCTATTTTCTAGTGTTTTTCTACGCTTTTGTTTGCATGTCTTTCCCCCTATAAATCTATCTCAAAGAGCTGTCAGTTAGCGCTAAAATATTATTTGCTTTAAATGATGTGACGACATAATATACACCTAAGTCTGTAGCTATTGAAAAAAGTGGCTATATTCATGAATCATGAAAGATAAATTAAGAATATAGAATACATGTCAACTAAATTAATTTAGATTTGGGAAGGTTGTTGAAGTAGTAAGTGAGAAAATAAACATGTAGCGTAGTACCTTGCTTTCTAAATTAAAGATTCAAAACGGGCCAAGTGTAAAATTTAATTGTCAAGCAACTGAATAAGGAAATATTGCAATCTCAATTCTGAGAAATAGATTGAAAGGTTTGTAAGATTTACAAAACTTGGAAGCAAGATAGAAACGAGACACGTTTTTGGTACCATAATTGACTGTTTTGCTAAGACCTAATCTATGGATCTAAATCAGTTCATGTAAGCTCAGTAGCACAGCTTTCGTAGCGAACTTATACTTTCGTGTCACTTCATAAGCCCTTTCTTCGCTCGAGTGTGTGGAAACACGTTATGTATTCAACACAATGTAGCATGCCCCGAGCCTAGCGTACTGGCTTCCGTTCGTCTCGAACTAAGGTCCAACAACTCCCATCGGTTTAAGTGCAAGGCAAATGTTTATGTCGTCACAGACATGTGATGATTGGGATCAAAATTTCATTATCCTGATAAAAGTATTCAAGTAGTATCCTTACTCACTTTAGATGAGAGTTAGTATGGCAATAATTTTTTTCAATTTTCCAATGATGCTACTAAAGAAAGACATATGATTCCCTTTATTAGGCATGGAAATGATTGATGGGTTGTTATTCAATCAAAGAGGAAATCCGCTCGGAGAATGAGAGGGACGTGAGTATTGACACGATTAACCCAAGATCCATACATGGAATTCGGAAGGGATGAACGGGGAGATCTTGACATTGTATGTCAGCTAATGTGTACGAATGGCCCAATCGATATGCATCAAGGAGCCTCATTAATTTAAGAACGAGTTGCCAAAACAGTCAAAATGATGTTACAAGATGATATTATATGTTGAAAAAAAAAAATCTATCATTCATCGTCTCATGGTTGTAGAGTAGAGCATAGAGGGTGGCCGGCAACGATGGCAGCCTCTTTGAGTACGGCCTTAAGAGCCTCGCACCCGTGACAGATCATTCAGATTGAGCTCTAACTTTTCGACCGTCTCACCCGGAGCAAGAGAGATATCATTTCTACACGGTATATACTTTGATATAAGTGCTCTTTTTGGAATTTAGAATCCAAAGGATAGCATTCACGAAGTCCTTTGTTGATACATGTGCTTTCTTTTTGCTTTTTTAATGAGATTTTCAACTATCTTTTTGAAATCCCCACCTGACAATCATGTCACTTTCACACTGCTGCTGAACTCATAATCGAGAAGGTAGATGCGGTCTGAAATCTTGACTATCCTTTTGGGTTTTACTGTCCGGGAAGGATCCTCTTCTCGACTGCTGTTAATCTGACACAAATCCTATGACGCCCAACTCAGTTTCGAGCCGAGTAGATCATCGGCAATCAAGATGTCATCATATCAAGAAGCACAAAACCCTAGAGAGCTGATTCCCAGTCGCTTGAGTTCTCTTAAATCACGCAAAGGGAGAGTAATTTTTCAGGAAACAAAAGAACTTAATATGGACGTCGATATTCTAGCATGAAAGTTTCATTTACACATTCATCATTAGATAATAGCGCACGTTCTTAAAAATAATTATATAACTTAATTTATTTACGTCTCTTCCATTTGATGATGATGGGTAAAGAAATTTTTACAATAATAATAACTCAATAAAATTCTAGAATGATGCGGCCGACAATCACGAGAATAGTAAATCATTTCAGAAATTTACCCCACCAAAATGAGGCTTGACAATAAATTTGACTGCGACTTGTCAAGAATATCCACCATGGACGGTGGACATGCATCAGCAAGGACCCTCTCTCTCTCTCTCTATCTGTGAGTTTTGGCCTTCGGAATATGCCACTGAATCATACATCTAGAAAAAAGTAGCCTGCTAATTATGAGCTCAATTTCTTCTAATCAAAGCAAACTCAACCCATCTCATAAAATATTGAAAAACAAAACTTTTTGAAGGAATAAACTTATAAAAAGAAGGCGTACCATCATGGGATGAGAATCTTGACTGTGGTGGCATAGTGAGTTGTTTAGTTTTACGTGTACAATAATGCATGCATATTCATTACATACATACATAAATACATTGACGGGAAAATTTAAGCTGGGGGGTCCGACCACATGTTTTGGCACCAAATTCATTAAAGGATCCCCTCGATGGAGCATTAGGGATCGTGGTCATTTCGATGCGTAGAAACAAGAAAAATAATTGAAGATGGGACGTCAAAAACGAACCAATCGGAGACAAGAATTAAGTCAATCAGTTCCAGCTTCACGCAAGCCCAACTGTGGAGGAGTCCCACGTTATGTGGCACCGAGACTACGTTATGCATCGCATGGTTCAATCCTACCCATATGCATGCCCTGACCAATCGACGTTCCTTTTCTTCTTCTGTAATCTAGGGGAATGGGTATGGAGATCTGGCTACTTGAAGATCTAAAAAGCCTCTTGCAAGCCCTACAAGAACGGAGATCGTGGACGGTTGGTGATACCCCTATAATGAGTGTGATGTCGGAATAAGTCGAGCCCTCAAAAGGCTACTAACCTTTCTTCTTGGGGTCCTGAATTTCTCTATTTTGATCAGCTCAAATATAAAAGGCTACTAAACCCGTTTAAGGTATTGTCCATTTTAACTCGTCCATTACCGAACCTCATAGTTTTGCCCTTTAACATATAACTGAGTGCTTTCCCAATAGGTTATACATCCTAGGAATGATTATTGAGCATGCTTAACTTTGAAGTTCAAAGTCCAAAGTTAAGTATTGTCGTTAAGTCAAAAGGTGAATCTATGAATTAATTTCATTTTTTACTTATATACCTCAAAATCGCTCTCCTCCTATTTAGTGTGCAATTTGGTTCATTTTTGTTTCATTCACCATCTTAAAAGTCTACCAAGAACTACTCTTTGTATAAAGTCTTTGATCTTGCAATCACTCTCTACCCTTATCAAACCAGGATGGTACGGTTAAGCTACAAATGCATTCCCAACCTATATAATAGAACCCACTCCAATATCACTCACACCCTTTTAAATGTTGCCATTCGAACCCAACACCTTTATGATTGATGAATTTGCAAATTCGCCCATGACAAATAGTTTGCTACCAAAATTAGAAAAGTTGAGATGTTGATTAGGGGTAAGTGGTTTCCGTATAAGTTCCATTTGAAACCTGAAATCTATCCATTGGGATAAATTCTTCATTTTTTTTTAGAATTTGGAATCTACTATACATACCGTGGAACCAGAAACCTTCCCTGTCACAAGTTCTGGTGGATCGGTTCTAGGATTTACGCAAGTTCCATAAATATTATTGATTGAATGACTACAATGAATCATTACCTTAATAATCACCACTTGTTGCTACAATCTATTGACCACTTATATTTAGATACATGAAAAATATCAAATATCAACAAAGTAAAAGTCTTTGTAATAAAATGGAATCTTAGACTATTGATTCTAAATTATATGCTCATTATTGGATGCCATAAAATACCGCAAAATCGCATGAAGACATAGATCAAAAAAATGTTTAAATCTTTTTAAGTTCTTAGTTTGAGGCTCTACCTATTTAGAACCTAGAATTTGTCCGTCCAATCAAGTTCTCCAATTTTTGGAATATGGAATCTACTTTGCATACCTTGGAACTTGGAACTAGATAAGTTCTCACCAATTCAGTTCTTTGATTCCAAATTCTATCCTGAAACTATGCATCACCTAATGTTGATAGATTAATGTAGAAATTAAAAGGAAACGGACCATATTGCAATTGAAATCGTAAGGTGAGGGTGTCTTTTTAATAAATTCTTGCTGAAATAAGTTGCTAACTCAGTTCTCCTAAAGGTTTAATTTATGTATTTCTGCTTATTTTTTGCTTCACCGAGGTCTGTTAAGCACTTATTATGCATTTTGACTAGCTCCATAATTTTCTTCTCCATGCACGTCATGATAAGTAAATGGACCGACTTATGATTTTTGTATCTTTTTTTTTTTTTTTTTGGGTGACTTATCCTGTTAAATATTAAATTTTGGTGTCGCTCAACTTGTAGCTTCTTGACATAAGGTAAGTACAGTATTCTCTCTCTCTCTCTCTCTCTCTCTCTCTCTCTCTCCCTCTCTCTCTCTCTCTCTCTCTCTCTCAATATTGAAAATTGTTGAAGATTTAATAAATTGGACTAAAATAAGTAAATAATTCACTTATAAAGTCAAAGTTGATGGTTCAATGAGGACAAGCTGCATATATGTATCATGTCAACCACTGTCTGCTGAACTGGCTGACGAAAAAGCCAAATACATAATAGGAAAGATAATAATTGAAATCCCACCCACCTCGATGCATGTCCCTAAGTTCATACCATGTTGACATATGAAAAATTCACCTTGTTCATTTTTTTTTTATTCAACCAAATAATTTTCTATGCGTTCAATGAACATAAAATAATAGTAAAGAGAATAATTGATTTTTTTATATGAATGATGGGTCCAAAAAAAATGTAGTGTGAAAGCTAAGTGGCCAATTCATGTTTTTTTTTCTTTGGGGGGTTGGGGTGTGTTGGGGGAAGATTCATACAGATTTTAAGGTATCTGCATCATCAGCATTACTAAGCAAAGTTTACTTTCTTCTCTACAGATATATGTTGTCAAGGCTCCCTTTCATCTCCCTTTTGACCTGCACTGGTTTGCTCTCTACCAAAATCCACCTCCTTTTTTTTTTTTTGGCTTTTTATCAAACCCAAAAACACTTTTGGTGCTTATATAATTGAGTCATTCTGCTCTCTTCTCTTTACAGGCAGTTTAGATCAGCAGATACAGGAATCACTTTGTTTGTGACCCATTTGTGTATACACTGAATCTTGCATGCTGGTTTCTCTGAAATATTCCTGCATGAACTCTTTCTGCTAGCTCATGGCTGTCTGAACCAGTCACAGAGTCTTGTACTGTATTGCTCCAGTTGAAGTTATGGAGGGTTTCCGATAATCTGGACCTTGATTTCACCGAAATGGCTAGGCGTTGACGGCTTACACTGATCAAGTCGTTCCTTTAGAAGGCGTTAAGTAGAGAAAATATTGTGTTGGTTGGTGGAGCATTTTTTCTTTTTCCCGAGAGAGAAGTATGGAGGAGACATTTGTTCCCTTAGAGGGAATCAAGAATGACCTTAGAGGAAGGTTGATGTATTATCGGCAAGACTGGAGTGGCGGCTTCCGAGCAGGAATCAGGTTCTGATTCACATTTTCGTTTTCACGACATTTGGTTTCTAGTAATTATAGCAAAGCTGCCAAGTACTTGTACTACTGGGTGCACGATTCTGATGGCTAACTGTCATTCATTTTCAGGATTTTGGCTCCAACGACTTACATATTCTTTGCTTCAGCGATTCCGGTCATTTCATTTGGGGAACAACTGGAGAGAAGCACTGGTAAAGAAGATTGCATTGTATTTATGATATGGAGGATTCACTTTCTCATTATTTGATTTTTTGTCGGCTTTCAATTTGCTTAATACTTGGTTCAAATGAGAGAAAAAACTGAATAGCAAGACAGTGAAACAAGGGGATAAGTTATCCGATTATGCTTCTGTTTCTGACATCGATCCGGTATATGCAGAGGGAGTTTTGACGGCAGTTCAGACCTTAGCGTCCACCGCAATATGCGGCATCATCCACTCGATCATTGGCGGCCAACCTTTGCTGATCCTGGGAGTTGCAGAGCCTACTGTTATCATGTACACATTCATGTTCAACTTTGCCAAGGAAAGATCGGATCTGGGTCGGAACCTGTTCCTCGCGTGGGCAGCTTGGTAATTTGTTCTGCCATTGATAAAATAAAAAATGATCTTCAGTTTCTTATGCTTTTTTTTTTTGTTTGACTTTCGTGTTTTTGGGAAATTGTGTAGGGTCTGTGTTTGGACAGCTGCTTTGCTGTTTCTGATGGCCATACTTGGAGCTTGCTCCATCATCAACCGATTTACCCGTGTGGCCGGAGAGCTGTTTGGTCTGCTCATAGCAATGCTCTTTATGCAGCAAGCTATTAAAGTAAGAGGAAGCAACAATCTAAATTCAGTTTCTTATAATAAAACAATCAAGTTGCTCAATCAATATTAAGGTGCATGCAAGCTGTAGGAGCATGAGACCACGTGCGGTACATCCTCGATGCAATATTTTATGCACGGTGAAGTTTGAGTGACATAAGTAAATGAGTGAAAGAGGCAAAGATTAGTTTCTCAAACGTTGTGTGTTTGATTGTCAGGGGCTAGTGGAAGAGTTCCGCATACCGAAACAGGAAAACCCGAAGTTGGCTGAGTTCTTACCATCATGGAGATTCGCCAATGGAATGTTCGCGGTTGTTCTCTCATTCGGACTCCTCCTCACTGCATTGAAAAGCCGGAAAGCCCGTTCGTGGCGGTATGGAACAGGCAAGTTGACAAAGTTTCACAATCCTATCCTTGTCTCGTGAAGAGTCGTTTCTGATTGTACATGATTCCATAAAGAATCTCATGAGGATTTTGACATTACAATTTGTGATTTCCGCAGGATGGCTTCGAAGCTTCATTGCAGACTATGGAGTGCCACTCATGGTCCTAGTTTGGACTGCTCTTTCCTACATACCGGCAAAGAGTGTCCCCGATGGAATCCCACGGCGTCTTTTTAGCCCAAACCCATGGTCCCCTGGTGCATCTGAGAACTGGACTGTTGTTAAGGCACGCTTATTCAAATTCCTTGCTAAAGAGTTAATTTAAGCTCCCCTGAGAAAAAAATTATTGCTGATCCGTATCTGGAAATGACAGGACATGTTGAACGTTCCCTTTTTCTACATAATTGGAGCTTTTATTCCGGCGACGATGATTGCTGTGCTCTATTACTTTGATCATAGCGTAGCATCTCAACTTGCTCAACAGAAAGAGTTCAATCTGAGAAAGCCTGCTTCTTATCACTACGACCTGCTTCTTTTGGGGTTCTTGGTATGCTGATATTCCTTTGATTATTTCAGCACCTAATCATCTTTTCCTTTTAGCAACGTTTATGCATGTGATATCTTCAATTTCCTGGTTTAAGAGTTTGAAGGACCATGTTCTCTTGATTGCAGACATTGATGTGTGGCCTTATTGGAGTTCCTCCTGCAAATGGAGTGATACCTCAATCCCCCATGCATACAAAGAGCCTTGCAACACTCAAACACCAGGTAATTGTCCACATGTTTAATTCTTCGTTTTGTGCTTCAAAAGATGGGAGTCATGTATGTTTGCTATATTACTAGAAAAATCTGAGCACTAAATTCTCTGTCCGATGCACAGCTGCTTCGGAACCGGCTCGTTACTACAGCTAGAAGAAGCATACGAAACAATGCGAGCTTAGGGCAATTGTATGGGAATATGCAAGAAGCTTATCGACAAATGCAGACCCCGTTAGTCTACCAGGAAGCCTCTTCTCGAGTAAGAACAAAACCAGAAGTCATTTTTCTTTTATTCTCGCATGAACTGTTATAAATCGGATGTAATGTCGTGATACTTTAATTAAAAACTGCTAATAATGTCCACTTTGGAATTCGACACTGGAAACAGAAGGGCCGCAATAAACAATCCAATAAGGTCCTTCAAAATCTGTGACTCAAATCATCTGATGAGGTCTCATATTGTGTTAGCAGGGACTTAATGAACTGAAGGAGACGACAATACAAGCCGCTTCAAGCACGGGCAATCTCAATGCCCCGGTTGACGAAATGGTGTTTGATGTTGACAAGGAGATTGATGATCTGTTACCAGTCGAGGTCAAAGAACAACGCGTCAGTAACTTACTTCAGTCAATGATGGTGGGAGGGTGTGTCGGTGCCATGCCTATCCTCAAAATGATTCCGACTTCTGTGCTTTGGGGATACTTTGCTTTTATGGCAATCGAAAGTCTACCGGGTAACCAGTTCTGGGAAAGGATCTTGTTGCTCTTTACTGCACCAAGCAGAAGATACAAGTAATTTTTCCCATCCTTATCAGACGAACTTTAGCTGGTCCCATTTTCTTGAACTTGCGTATCTTTTTGAACTCGCCATCTCATTCCAATTAAATTTCCTTCAGGGTCCTTGAGGAGTACCACGCAACTTTTGTGGAGACAGTGCCTTTCAAGGCGATTGTCACTTTCACGCTGTTTCAGACAATATATCTGCTCATTTGCTTTGGACTCACTTGGGTTCCGATTGCTGGAGTTATGTTTCCCTTGATGATCATGCTTTTGGTGCCAGTAAGACAATATGCCTTGCCGAAGTTTTTCAAAGGAGTACATCTTCAGGATTTGGATGCTGCGGAGTATGAAGAAGCACCGGCTTTGTCATTCAATCTTGCAGCAGTAAGTTGCACTCTTCCCGTCTTCCCTAAGAACAATATGATCAGAAAATTCTGAGAAGCATTGTAATTTTCCTTGATTTCGATTGCCAAACTCAAACTCGTGTTTTGCATATTCAACCAGGAGACGGAGATTGGTGCTGGAGCTTCTTATGGTGGGGGTGGAGAGATATTAGACGAGGTTATCACTCGAAGCCGTGGTGAGGTCCGGCATCTGTCTAGTCCGAAAATCACAAGCTCCACGACAACACCAGCACATGATTCTAAGAGCACCCTCCAGAGCCCTCGGCCCAGTTTCAGTCCTCGTGTGAGCGAGTTAAGAGGTGAGAGGAGTCCTTACGGTGGGAGAGGACCTTATAGTCCAAGGACCGGAGAGAAGCAGCCCTCTCATCTGGGGAAGAGTCCGAGTAATCCGGCTTCTGGGTAGCTGATGAAGGTCTCTAGTCGCTTAAAATTAATGTCTGATGCAAGAACCTGTACTGTGTAATCGTTCTGCCTGCACAGAGGCATCAGTGTAAAATATTTCTCGCAAGTCACCACCTATGTAACAATAGATTCGAATGATTTTATCTAAAGAGTTTAGCCGTGAATTTTGAACTCCCATTTCCTACTGTCTGAATGAAGTTTTGCTTTATTAATTGCCTGTACTCTGGATTTCCTTGAACGAGTAAATATCCTTAAAAATTTTCACCCACACTTGTCCATCGTATTTATATTTTGCATATGCATGCTGTCCTGAACTTCTGGTTGGAATCTTTGTTTCATAGTTGAGTTTCGCATCCTTTACGTCCCAGTTAATCGATCAGACATCGTCTGCAGATTTAAGACCAAATTCAAGAATCAGAGACAGCAAAGGGGGAGAAAGATAATATGTAGGAAACAGAGAATACTTCAGAAACAGTGTTAAGCCATTTCGCTGCAGGAACGAACATCCGGGTCTTTAGTTTAGCAAAGCCAGACCAAAACAACAATCTCCGCTAAGAGATGTGCACCACCTTCTGGGATCTGAAGCCACAATGACCACATGAAGCAATTTTGAGTGGAGGCACAGCAATTTGGGCATGTGAGACATGAAAGCGCAAGCCTCCTAGAAAGTCATGTCTCAAGATCTGCTAGCTTTAGATCACCATGATGGCAGAGACCAAACCACCTCACTCACTGCTCACTCACCACCACAATCCATCTAAAAAGACAAGTGATACCGCAGAATCAAGCACACCAAGAAAGGAGTACTCCACATACATGATTATGTCCCAGTGGATTATTGGCTTTTCTCGATCGCTCATAAGACTAAAGTAGTGGTAGGAATTTCTCCGAGCCGTAATCATATCAGAGCTGGAAAAGAAACAGGCAGGGTCCTACATTATTAATGGCGCCGAGGCAATGTGGATGAAGGGAAAAGGGAAAAAGGAAAAGAAAAGGGCGGTTCATCTCATTTCGTGAGGCTTATTACTTGCTTCTTTCAAGAAGGCTCTTCATCTGTCCATAGTCCATCTCTACAAAGCTAGACACAAAGTCTCTTTTTCATTCCCACCACAACAACAAAGTTATTTTGACATCATCCTATCGGGTGATGCAACTGGGATCAGCAAGATTTGACAGGTAAGTTGACCTCGACAAAGGTGAATAACAGTACACAAATTGCAATCAACATGCTGGGAGTGAGTGACTGAGTGACTGAGTGACTGACAATGAGAAAGATAAAGATGCGGTACTCTGGGACCTTATTGCGCATGACATTTTGCCATACTCAGCGATTTTACCCAGGAAAAGAAAAGGATGGTTGGACTCTGCTCCCTCCACTGCTGGGAAAGAGAAGGAATGCATTTGACCACTCACTCTCACGCGCGCGCACGAGCCCGTGTCCAGATCCACAAGGAGCTGGAAAACACTGGCAAGACAGATGAAGATGCTGACAATTTAGTAATCAATCAATCTGTGAACGAATGCAAGCACTAAGATGGAAAGCTAAGGGCGCATATTTAAAGTACACAAGAAGAATTCATGTCTGGGAGTGACAGCCTTTGTAAACTGTTCAAGCTTCATAATAACATCGCCTTTTTTTTCCTAGGCCCCTACAACCAATTTAACCCAACAACTATAGAAGATGATAAGGCCAGAGAGAAAAAGAAAGCCAAGGAAAGATGAGTCTCACCCGAAGAAGCAAAATCAGAATACTGCTGAATGCCATCATGAGCTCCAAATTTGGGGTTAATATAGAAAATACTAGTACAACACATGCTTAAAAGATCATAAGGGGAGGAAATTTTTGCAAGCTGGGCATTACCATTTCTGCTGTGAGCCTCTGATGAACCTGAAAACCCTTTATATGGCACCAGTTGGACTCAGATAAATGTTGATAGAGAAAAAAAGATGAAGAAGAAATCGAAATTCAGTTCAATACAAAAGAAAAAGAAGAATCTTAATGAGGACCTATGAATGAATCTCTTTATTTTTCATAATTTTTTTTTTATGAAAATTTGTGGTCATCCATGAAAATGCCTGTTGATGAAGCAGAATGATCAATAAACCCAAAGCACATAAAAGATCAACTCCATCTTTTTCTATGATTAAATAGAAGCAAAAAATAAAATGAATACTATTGTAAAATTCCACTTCCGTTTTTGTACAGTTGACTCCCTATTCTGGAGGTGAAGGGTAATGAATCTGAATAATTTACTTGGAGAAAGTATGGGAAAACGTGGGTCATGTTGGCTTTTACCATCATCAGTCCTGTTCTAAGTGGTTCTTTCATTGGCCCCACAAAGTTGCTCTTTCTTGGCACGCTTACAAGGTTAATGATGGATACATTTATGTTAAAAAAACAGATGACTAGGAAAAAGTAAGGGGTTCTACGGTTTTAGGTGCAATAATGTCATTGAGATGACATAATCTAATATTAGATTCTGAATGTTCTTCTAATTTATTCATGAGCAGACATAATTAAAGAGATAGAGGTCCATTGGTCTATGAACCACTTTCTTCTCATCAACAGGAGAGGTGACGGCAATGGTAGGGTTTGTTGATTGTTTAAGGTGCGTTTGTTTTGAAGAAAATTTTACAATATAATTTTTTTTAAGAAGTTAATTTTTAGGAAAATGTTCCGCCTAATCAAGTTGGAGAATTCATCATCCTAACATTTTTTTCTTTGGTCAGTCCTACTCTATACCTATGCTACACTCACTCTCAGACTTTTGCCCTACCTCTTGCAGAGCGTGGGAGTCGAAACCCACTCCTGAAACTTGCGCGTCCCCTCCCCCATCCCTCCCTGAGAAGGCGGGGGTTTGAACCCCACACCTCCCTCTTCCATGTTAGAAGGGTGGTCACTAGGGATCATCCTAACATTAAGTATGCATATTTTCTTTGACTGTATATGATTTTCCATTGATTAATAATTTTCAGAGAAACAAATGCACAAAAATCTAAAAAGTTAAGGGCCTGCATGGTAACGTTTTTATTTTTCCCAATTTCTGTCCTTTTGTTCCCCGGAAAAAAAAAAAAAAAAAAAAAGAAATCCGATTGGTAACGCCAATTTATTTTTCTATTCTCTCGGAATAGAAAAGTAGCTGGGGAATAGGTTTGGAACAGAAATAAGAAACCAAAAAAAAAAAAAATTTCTTGCTCCCGAGAACAATTTTTAGAAAGAAGGCAATTTTTTCTTTTCTATTTTTCTTTTGTTCTTCTTCCTTGCTACAGCCACCATTGGCCCCCCACCAACCGTCGGCCACCTCTGGTCGCTTGCGACCACTGTTAGTCGATCGTCAACCATCGGCTGCCATTGCCTGATTGTTGGCGATCGTCGTCGCTGTCGTTGCCTGACTGTTGTTGGCCACCGTCGGCCGGCTATTGTCGCCTAACCGTCGGTAATCATTGTCACTGCTGTCACCTGACCATCGTCGATTATCGTTGTGACATCTTAGATTTTTCACTTTTCTTTTAATTAAATTAATTGGGCATTTCATCAACGCACCTATAAGGCTGTTCTTAGAGCTGATTACTCTCTAGATAACTAGACTTCTGGGGAAGCCATTAAGGAATTTTAAGGCAATAGAATTGAGAATTCGATCAGAAATCGACTTTTTGACCGTATTCATCCTTAGAGGCCATTACGACATAGTTAAAAATTGATTTGAGATTAGAGATAGGTTGATACGACTGAGATGTGTGATTGATCGTGGGTGACTCCACTAAATTGAAAAATTCTCGTCAACCGGCACTAGTTTAATTTTTCTGTTGTTTTGGTACCATATGTTTGTATTTGAATCCTCGAGATTTTCAGGACAATCAAGAGTTGCCAATATGTCGAGTGGGTTCATTGTGGCTCGAAGAAAATTGACCATGGGTCATTTGCATTGAAAATTTCTAAAAATTACCTGGTAGCTCAAGTCACGCTAAAACGCGTCGGATTGAAATTAATCGCGAATTTGAGTCCGATTTCAGAAATTGAAGATTCTATCATGTCATAATAAATTTTAGGAACATCAACTCGTCTCGAATATTTTCTGCAACCCGAGATTTTTTGGGAAAAAGTTGTCCTGAGGCCGTTTTTGCTCACAAAAGGCCAATGATCGTTTTTGATCACGCATTTGGGATGCAAGATGGTTCAATTGGTGAGGAAAAATATCAATTTGATTATTGACTCGTTAATGGGATTTATTGAAGGCTAAATTGGATTGATTGAGCAAGATTAAGTGTCCAATTGAAGCCATTCCTTTGTAAATTCGTAGCTCCCCCCTTGCCTAGCCAAATTGGACCATTTCAAGAGTTGTATGGTGTGCATTGTTGGCTGAAGGAGAGCCAAGGAGATGTTGGTGGTGATGGATGAGTAAAGGAGACAAAAGATTGGAAAATTTGGCCATGGTGGCCCCTTCATCCCATTCTTCCTCTCTAAGGCAGCCGACCAGCTTTCCTTTCCCCCTCCACCTTGTGGTTCGACCGGCAACAGCCAAGGAAGCCACCGGAGTCGCCGAAGCCACCCACGCCATCGCACGCAGCCATTGTCGCCGTTTCCGTGCGCCATCGCTCGCAGCGCCGTCCGCACCCATCCGCCTTGCCGCGTCTAGTCACAGCCTCCAACTATGTTTTAGCTCTCTACCCGTGCATCTAGGAAGCCATCCAGCCATCGTGGATAGCCGTGGAAGCCTGCCGAAGCCGTCGTTCAGCCTGCTGAGCACCCTAGTTGCCTTTCTCGAGCCTTGCCGCCCCTAACCAGCTTGTTTCCTTTCTTTTGCAGCAGCAAACAAAGAGTTGAGTTATGGGTGTCACAGTGGCTGTTAGGCCCGTTTTGGGGTGGTTCCGATTCCTGAAAGCTTGGCCTGCCTTGAGGAAAGTCGAGCTCCGTTCCGTCCTCGTCGAATTGAACCGAGTGGTTTATTAAACGAGTGAGTTTAACTCACTAAACCTCGCTTAGTAGGTTAATGATGTTTAGTGAGTAATTAGATTAGACTAAGATAACTTAGGTAGTTAGTTAGATGTAATCAGTGAAATTAAATTATTTACCAATGCATGTTAGGTGGTTAGTCAATGTAGTTAGCGAGAAAATAGACTCGAGTATTTATCAAATGAACCTTGGAATTTTTCTAGGTCCGTTTCGACGTCCAATTCGGCTATAACTAGCCTAAGTTGGATTTATTGTATTTATTTGCATTTATTTAATATTTTCCGTAATTATTTAATTATTTTCCGGAAATTCAACTAGGATGGCCAGTGACCGGAATTTTGTGTTGATTGCAGTGGTGCTCTTTGTTTATTTAATTAATTGCTTGATTGTGCAAATTGAATGAAATTAGTGGTTGTGGGTATTTATTCCAAAAATTGGATAATTTTGGTAATTGGATGGAAAATTACCAGGTATCAGTTTACAGTGCCAAAAATCTATTTTGGGATTACTGAAAATAGTGGGAGGTTCAAAAGTGAAACTTTATATTTTGGCTAAGGCCGGTCGTATACCCATGTACGTGTATTTTTATCATGTAGGATAAAAATAGTGAATTAATTGTATGGTTGGGATAGTATACTATATCAGTCTACGGGCAATATGTCAGCTTAGATTGCGAGCAGTATAGCAATATACTATATCATCCTAAGGGCTCTGATATGTTAGCTTAGATTGCGAGTAGTATATCTTATCAGCATAGAGAGAACATTAACAGTATACTATATCAGCTTATGAGCGATATGTCAATTTAGATTACGAGTAGTATACTTTATCAGCTTAGGGGGAGCATTATTAGTGTGCTATATTAGCCCACGGGCGATATGTCAGCTTAGATTGAGAGCAGTACACTATTTATCAGCTTAAAGATAACTATATTATCTATTTATCAGCTTAGGGGGAGCAGTCCTATTATGAGTAGACTTATGAATAGTACTGAATGGGCCGACCAAGAGATGGTCGTGATGACATGTAATCGACTGGATTAATTGATTGATGATGTGATCTGATGTGATTGAGTGCTATGTTTGTTAGTATTTATGAATTGAATTGACTTGCAGGAGGAGACTGAGGTCAAGGTAAATCCTCTAACTCGTGGTTGTACTTAGGTAGCCTTTGGGACGTATTGGCTTACTAATCACATCTTAGGGGGTAAAACCTGCTGAGACGTAGTCTCGCCCCGTTGTGGGACAACATTTCGAGTCTGTAGATGATAGCACCTCCCGCTCCTCCCGAGCAGTTTGGTATATCAGAAGATATTTCTGAGATAGCTTATCATATCTCGGTACATCACCACCTCGAAGGATTAGAGTATGTTTTGGTGAAATCCACTGTATGGGTTGATGTGGGTAGACCCACCCATGTGCCTCATGAGTACCGGTCATGGTATTGTCACTACTAGGATAGACGAAGGGATGGTCTTATATCGGAGTCTAGTGTACCTTTGTACATTTTGGAGAAGGCGTTTGATAGGGGTACAGCAGACCCTGCAGGTTGAGCAGTGGATGATGCGAAGGATCCAGGATTCGTAGGTGATTTTGACTCCTCGGTGTACTCAGCTGAGGGTGCCAATTGGAGTGAGGAAGAAAAGGAGGTCGTCAAGGATGAGGAGACGAAGCTGGAGGAGATTGAAAGTGATAAGGAGCCATAGTTGTTTGGCTCTCACCTCTGTGTGTTAAACCTTAGGTGTTTGAGTAAACAAAGTTTGGGTCAAATTGTATAATATATAAGTGGTAGTGTGTGTGTGTGTGTGTGTGTGTGTGTGTGTGTGTGTGTGTATATAATTGTGGTTTGAAATTTTACGACCCTGCTTTCCTATCCCATTATTTTATTGTCTGGGGATTTATGTTTGCTTCCACATGCGTATATTAAAATGAATGGGTCGGCGATGCGTTCTAAGATATCGCTATTATATCGACCAAGCAGGGATGGGCACGTGTTTGCCGGGTCGGGATGTGACAGTCGTTGGTGCCGCCTACAGCCCATCAGCCACCCTCGCCAGCCGACAACCGTTGCCGCCTGACCGTCAACAGCCTGCCGCCACTCGTCATCACACGATCGCCGCTTGCCACAACCCGACTGGTGGCAGCAGTCGATGGGTTGTGGGCCACGGTTGTGTGGTGGCGGTAGACAGTCGATGGTTGGGTAGCAACAGGTGGTAGTTGTGTGGCGGAGAAGAAAAAATGAATAAATATACTAATTTATAAATCGTACCAAACCCATTTCTATATATATATTAATTTCAAGAATAGAAATTTTGTATCGTTACCAAACGCATTATTTTATTAAGAAATTGTTCCCCGAAGTAGAAATAAAAAACAACTATTTATAAAAAAGAAATAGTTTCCCGGAATAGAAACGTTGTCATGCGCACTCTAATCCGCCCAAATTCCATTTACTCAAATGACTACATCATTATATTTTTTAGGTCATCAATTTTTGATTGATGACATTGGTGACTGTATCTTCCAAGAAGACCAAGCTAGATGCTTAGTCGTGGTGAACCATCAAAGACACCAAATTGGGCCTGAAGAGTAAAGACATGAACTTTCAAAAACCAGCTTGGCCCATTTTTCATGACCAAAAACTAACTTCCAATTTATTTTTTTTTTTTTACCAAGATATTTTCTTTAGTTTCATTAAAAAAAAATCAATTTAACCAGCTTTTGATGAAGTAGTTAATCAACTAGAAATACCTTGAATATGAAAGTTTGGCTTGATTTGCAGTAACTATATTACATTTATTAATCACACGCGAAATGGCTAAGCAGAATTACTCCGAAGAACTTGGATCAATGTCAGCGAATTAGCATTGATTTGGTCCTTAATTTCTCTTATATTCAAATTTATGGCAAATAATAGAGCTTAATAAATATCGTATCAACATGTATTTATTAATATGGGCTGATATTCGCACTAAGTGGCAAAAGCAAAACACCTTCATGAGTCTAAGGGCTTGGTTGATGAAGATGGAAGCAAGCTCAGTACACAATCTAAGTAGTCAATACTACGATAGACATTTGATCCTCTTTCCACAAAACCCAAAGTCCATCGCTTATCCTTCATGTTCCATCCTTCGCTGTTACAATAAGAAATTCGCTTGCTAAAGTATGGAAGGACTTGACATATTGTTGGAGTTTGAGAAACTATAAAAGAAAATAGATAACGCAAAATCTATATTTTCTAAAATCCGATAATGTGAAATGTAAAGTTTTGAAACTATAGAGTGTACGTACACATATTTCGGGGAAAATTCCGAGCATTTCCTTGAAATGCCGCCCGTTTCTTAAAATTCCATTTGGACTAGACTTAATTCTATAATGCCTCACGAGCCGGATCACTTTGACTTAATCGCCCCTGAGTCGCACCTGTCTCTTGAAATCCTTCAAACTTGATTTTGGTCCAAAACACCCAGTGAATTTTATCACTCCCCCAGGCTCGTTGCTGCTGGAAATAATGGCCAATCGATGAACATGTGCTTGCGGGGCTTGTAGGTTTGTGGGAAAAGTGTTAAGAAAAGTCTTAAACTTAATTCATTTGTGCCAATTTGATCCTAAACCCATTAATAGTGTCAATTTAGTCTTAAACCTTTTGAACTAGCGTCAATTCAGTCCTAAACCTTTTGTTTTGTTGCTAATTTAGTCCTTTTTGGCTAATTTTATTCGGATTTTGTTAACGTAAACACCTATTGGCTTACGTGATATCACCGGTGCTGACATGGACAATTTTTGTTTTTATTTTTTTTTCTCTCTCCTTCCTTTCTTCTTCCTTTAGGAGGTAGTCGGCCATCAGCCATGGCCAGGTGGGCTGGCTTCGCTTGACTAGGTTCGACAAGGGTTTTGGCTTGGGTGAGGCCAACCCTTGTCGGATTTGATGAGGGAAGCCCTTGCTAGGGGAAGCCCTCGCTAAATCTAGCGAGGGTCAGCCTCGCCCAAGCCAGATCAAGCAAGGTCGGCCCTTGCTGGATTTGGCGAGGGTTGCCCTTGCATAGGCTAGGGCAAGCTTGCCTGGCATCACCTTTGCTTGGGTGATGCCCAGCAAGTGAAGCCCTTGCCGGGGCTCACCCTCACTCTAGCTAGGTGAGGCTAGCTCGCGCCGCCATGGTCGGTGGTTGACCATCGCTTAGAGGAAGAAGAAAGGAAGGAGAGAGAAAAAAAAAAAAAAGAAAGAAAAAATAAAAAATAGAAAAATAGAAAAATTATTAACATATTATTAAAAATTGTTCACGTCAGTGCTGACAATATTACGTAAGTTGGTTGATGTCCATATTTGTAAAATTCGACTAAAATTAGATGGAAAGATTAAATTAACACCAAGTCAAAAGGTTTAAGATCGAAAAAGGATCAAGTCAAAAAATTTAGGACTAAATTGAAACCAAGTCAATAATTTCAATACTAAATTGGCACCAATAAAAGATTTAGAATTAAATTAACACAAATATAATAATTTTAGGATTTATTTGACACTTTCCTCCAGGTTTGCGCCTTTCCCAAGGTTATTTTAGTTCAAAAACCACCATAATTCTAAAACCTTCATTCCAAATGTAGAGCCACTCAATTGACATTATTGCGTACTTCTCGCATGCAATAAAGCACCAAGTAGGTTAAGTTCATTCCACGAAGTTCTCATTACAGCTTTCCTCATATATATGTAGTGATTTTTCATCTCAAATTTTTCGATCTAGACTTGAGAAACACTTGTTTAATATCCTTGGGGGCAAATTTGGGATTTTAACGTTTTTAATATACATGTGAGTGGCATGAGAGGAATGCGCTTCTTTGGATCAAAATGTCCCTTGAAAAAGGGGTCAAATGTGCACGTATTCATTGGTCGACCGTTATTTTTTAGGGCAATGAGCTCAGAGGTTGGTCAAAATAATCAAGTTGTAATGTACTTCCAGGACAAAGTCACGTTTGGGAGAAATTTTGAGACACGGGCACCAGAGTTATTGAGTCAAATTGATCAAGTTTAGGAACATTTGGATCAAAAACAAGTCTAGGGGAACTTTGAGAAATCTAGCCCAATTCAGATGGGTCTCTTGGAATTTTCCCAAACATAAGATGTCTAAATCTCTGACTTGACCAATATTCACCATGTGCATGCAAAGTGCCACATTCACATGAGTCAAGATAAGGCTCCATTTATAGTGGTAAACGTGCCCTCGAGACCGGTATAAATATATCTATGATTGGACGCAATATTACATCTAGATCTAGAGCTCAACTACCTAGCCAATCATTTGAAGGTTAGAGCATATATTTTAGAACTGTAGGATGCCTAATATAATCATGGCAAAAAAAGGTTGGAAATTAATAGAGACAGTGATTGATTCATCTGTCAGCGATGGGCTGGCTCTCCCTTAAACCTTTTATTTGAGAATGAACTATGGTTAGGTGGATGGTCTCGTTACTCTTGAAAGTTCTACATCATTGGTGCGTTATTTATTTCGGTGATAGGGTTGAGTTATGTATGTATTGTGCATTTATACAACCATTTTGAAAATGAAGTCCGTCCAACATCTAGGATCCATTCATTTTGTAAAAAATAACTTTTAGGAAAATATTTTTCGGATTTTCTAGTATTTATTTTATGGAAAACGAGCTAGTCGGAAAACATTTTCTAACATGAAAAAAAAAAAGTCCTCTAAAAGGGGGAAAAATGTTTTTCACTTTTCAAATTGGGGAAAACATTTTCCTTTACCCATTCTCTCTTGTCTCATACCCTATTAGCCCCTCTTCTTTCTTTTTTTTTCTTTTAAAAATTTAAAATTTAAAATTTAAATTATTTTTATTTTTTCTCATTTTCTTTTCTTTTTCCTTTTTTTTTTTTTTCCACCTTCTTCTTTGGCCAGTGGTTGACACGGCTAGTGAGCGGCAAGCACAAGGTTAAGCCAGGCAAGCCTCGAGGCTACCGTAGTCATGTCGGCCACTAGCCTTGCTAGCTCACCCTCGCACTTGCCACTCACCGATTGGCAAACCAAGCGGCGAGAGTGAGCCTTTGGCTTGCTGATTTGGTGAGGCTAGAGGTGGCAACCTCGAGTTCACCACTCATCAAATTGGTGAGCCGGTGGCAAGCGTGAGTCTTTGGCTCGTCGATTTGGTGAGCTCAAGCTTGGCATTTGCTAGATTGACGAGTTGGCAAAAGTTGACCTGTCACTATGGTCAATGACTAGCCACAGAAGAAGAAGATAAAAAGAAAGAAAAAAAAAGAAGCTAAAAATCTATTTTAAAAAATTAAAAATTGATTTTAAAAATAAGATAATAAAAAAATTATTGAAAAAAAAGGCACATGTAAAAAAAGATTTTCCTTACCAAACAATGAAAAATACTTTCCACTTTAATTTCAAGTTCTAGTTGAATAACGGAAAATAGTTATATTTTCTTAGGAAATAGCTTTCTAAAAAACATTTTCTAGAAACACTGCATTTTTCGTGAAACGAACAAAGCTTTAGTTTCCAAATTTCTCATATTTCTAACTCTCTTAAATCGTGAATGCTATTCCTTATCATTTTCTTCATTCCTAGAAGTGGGGGTAGGGGTGAGGGGGAAGCCATTACGTTTTCCTTTTGTGGTGAAGGAAAGTTATTGGATGGTTTATATAAATCGCTTGTATCAATATCATTCGAACCATTCATTATATAGGTTTACTGTATCACTCGCATGATTAACATGTTAGAATATTCCTCATATGTGGACTAAATTAATTGACTTTGTTATTTACCGTTTAACGTTTACCGTTTTACGGGATTTGATCTTAGGTGAGATATAAAGTTTCTTAATTAGTCTAATATGGGACTGGCTAGTGTGGGCCGAGTTGAGCTTGGCCCATAATGAGGGGGACTGGCTGGAAACTCTATAAATAGTGCTCAAGTCTCTCCTCTAACCCTAATCTCACATATTCTCACCTAAGGGACGTTGCTCTAACGTCAATCGTGAGAGGTCGCCTCATTAAGCCAGTGATTCGGAGGGTAATAGAGGAGAAGGATTTGCACAAGGAACATTGTGTTTCCTCCGCTTCCGCTCAAGAACAATGGATCCTAAATCAGGTGCGTTAATCCTTCTATTTACAATTGCTTCTTCTTGTTCTGGTTATGGAGATCTTGGGTTGTGCATAATCTGTACCCAACATAACAATTTATATTAACTTGGACTACATGATCTATAGATCATCAAACATTTTTTTTTTTTTTTTTTTGGATTGGTGGTGCATTAGGTGATGGATGTGGCATGCTTAAAGTGGAGCCCGGAGAGAAAGTCGTGATTTTTGGTTTTTTTTTTTTTTCCATAATATATACTTTTGCCTTTTTAAGCAGCCTTTTGGCCTCTGAAAGTATGCCCACCGTTCGACTTTCATGCCATAAAGCATCTTTATGTGTAAGAGGAAGCCTCTTTGTCTTGTAGGGCTTTGAGCATCCTCCTTTTTCTTTGTGATGAAGATTCCAACCTGACGTGACACTTTCCAGAAATTATCACGCGAGGTGTTAGGTCGCGGGCGTGTGCGTGGGGGCGGACCGTAGGTTTCCCTCAAGTGTGCATCTATACACGTTACATAAAACACAAGTATGTGTACGAGGGAAGTGACAATGGCAGGCCTCTGCTTGCTTGTCTCTCAATGGTGTCAGATACGTTACAAACTCATGCGCCAATAGCTTTCCCGAAGAATCGATGATGCCCGCCATTCATGAGAAGAGATTGAGGGCGTAAGCCTTTGGATCCTGGAACATTCAATGAGATCGAGGGTGGCGTGGGCATAGAAGTTTCTTTGACAGATCATGCAGAGAAAAGAACTCAAGAGGGCCACCAGCGGGTGACGAGCAGGCACTTAACGTCCTTGTCGGTGTGTGACCGATGAGGCGATCCGACGACCCTCATAATCTTTTGGCATTTGCCTCCAGCAGAAACTGGCTTAAGGCAATAAAATTGAATTACCCTCGAATCAAACTTAAGCGATAAAATTAGAACTTTGTCACCATTGATTCAATCAAATATGAGATAATTCTGAACCTATTACGACAAATATGTAATTTTGTCACCTTAGGTTACACCTAAAGCGACAAATATTGTCATGTATGGTCATAAACCACAGAGACAACGGATGATTTTGTCGCTTTGAGTTTGGAAAAAAATAAAATTAAACAAAGCAGTCCATGAGCAACAAGCAGCAAACCAAATCGGCATTTTCTCCAAGTGAATCTAATTGTAAGTGTTCCCGGTAAACAAAGAATGACTGAATAGTTTGATGATAAACAAGAAACAAGGAGATAATGAAATTATGAGAGGTCTGTCTGAATATTTAAAGCAAATTCAAACCAAAATTGACATCATATAAAAATTCTTTCATTATATTGGATTTTGATGATTTAATGTGTTTGGAAACTTGAGCGAACTATGGGTAAGAAAAATTAATTCAAAGTAATATTGAGGGTCATGCCTTCTACTCTCTGAATGAAATCTTTTCTATGTATACACATTGAACGCTTTACACATATTTATAGAGATTAATTGACCTGCAAAGTTCAGATACCATGTTAAAGAAACATTTGCATATCGTGGCCTTTTTCAGAAGGGAGCGTGCAAAAGTTTATATACGGATCAAATGTGCACTGATAGAATAGGGCCTTGGTGTGCGAGGGAGACAAAGGCAAAAAGGGAGCGTGATTATTTGACTTTCAGTACATCATCTCTTCTTGAATTCAGAGAAAGACAGGTTCTTACAGATTCTATTTGCTTCCCACCAATAGATTCTCTCCCTGTTTATTCACGAATTGCTCTTCAGCTTTGCCTTCTTGCACATATAATATTCGAACCCTGTGATTACAGGTTGGAAGATGCTGTCCTGTATGAATTGCTAACAAGCACTCCACTGAATGGCATGGAGGCAGTACGATGAATGCAAGAACACTGTTTGCTGCCTGGTAGAAAAGGCTTCCTAAAACCCATTACAGATTCAGCTCAGTCGCTTCGTGATGAGTGAGACAAGTATGCGATCAAGAGACAGCACAGAAAGAAGTGTGAAGCTTACTTCATATCTCATGGATTATACAGAAATACTACCATAGAGTATACGATTTAATGCCCAACCACCTAATCTGCCACGCACCTACTGAAAATCATTTGCCAATTAACAACCGTCCAGCCGAGTCACGAAAATGTATGATTGATATGTTTTGTGGAACAAATAACTAGATTATAGAATTTAGAGTGGTAGGGAGCTCAGGCTATGCTGCAATTTCTTCTAATCAAAGCAAACTCAACCCACCTCATAAAATATTGAAAAACAAAACTTTTTGAAGGAATAGACTTATAAAAAGAAGGCGTATCATCATGGGATGAGAATCTTGAGTGTGGTGGCGTAGCGAGTTGTTTAGTTTTACGTGTACAATAATGCATGCTAGTATTAAACTAACGGCGTATTCATTACATACATACATACATAAACACATTGACGGGAAAATTTAAGCCGGGGGGTCCGACCACATGTTTTGGCACCAAATTCATTAAAAGATCCCCTCGATGGAGCATTAGGGATTGTGGTCATTTCGATGCGTAGAAACAAGAAAAATAATTGAAGATGGGACGTCAAAAACGAACCAATCGGAGACAAGAATTAAGTCAATCAGTTCCAGCTTCACGCAAGCCCAACTGTGGAGGAGTCCCACGTTATGTGGCATCACCAACCGTCCACGATCTCTGTTCTCGTAGGGCTTGCAAGAGGCTTTTTAGATCTTCAAGTAGCCAGATCTCCATACCCATTCCCCTAAATTACAGAAGAAGAAAAGGAACGTGGATTGGTCAGGGCATGCATATGGGTAGGATTGAACCATGCGATGCTTAATGTAGTCTCGATGCCACATAACGTGGGACTCCTCCACAGTTGGGCTTGCGTGAAGCTGGAACTGATTGACTTAATTCTTGTCTCCGATTGGTTCGTTTTTGACGTCTCATCTTCAATTATTTTTCTTGTTTCTACGCATCGAAATGACCACGATCCCTAATGCTCCATCGAGGGGGATCTTTTAATGAATTTGGTGCCAAAACATGTGGTCAGACCCCCCGGCTTAAATTTTCCTGTCAATGTGTTTATGTATGTATGTATGTATGTATGTAATGAATACGCTGTTAGTTTAATACTAGCATGCATTATTGTACACGTAAAACTAAACAACTCGCTATGCCATCATACTCAAGATTCTCATCCCATGATGATACGCCTTCTTTTTATAAGTCTATTCCTTCAAAAAGTTTTATTTTTCAATATTTTATGAGGTGGGTTGAGTTTGCTTTGATTAGAAGAAATTGAGCTCATAATTAGCAGCCGAGTCACGAAAATGTATGATTGATATGTTTTTCAATATTCTCATTCCATGATGATACACCTTCTTTTTAGAGTGGTAGTGAGCTACTGGGTGGGCTTGTCATACTACTGACTCGGTGCCCAGCCCATGATTTAACAGTAGTAAATCATGCACGCCTATGGTATGTCTCTTTCAATAGTTCGACAGAGGAAGAACGTGTTTGTTTTGGGTTAGTGTCTCTTTTGATAGTTCGATAGGGGAAGAAGGTGTTTGTTTTGGATAATGACCAGCTTAATCCATCGAAATACATCGACCCTTTGATGTTTTCTCGACAATCAATCACGAAAGGAAGTCAACTGCTCACAAATACAGCATAAACATTAGTGCAGCATCTTGACGATGACATTAACATTATTTTCACTATATATTCCGATTATCGACGATGTACATCATTATAAATGCTCTACAGAAGATCAATTATGTCCCTTGGGCTTTAACAGGAACCCAACTTATTCTCCAAGATACCAGGAGGAGTGCCCTCCAGCAAGCAAGAAACTGGAGGAAATGGTCAGTGCCTCCGTATCCCCATAAGCGTTCCAAGAAAAAGGGTCTGATCCGGAAGAAGCTCGATGTCCGATATCGTTATGTTTGTGCATGGGACCAAGTCGCTGCAAGCAAAGTGCATCGGTGAGATGCGCACATCGTACGTGCCCTTTATGTTCGTGTAGAGCACGTCCGACACTAGCACTGCCGAAGTATGGTTGGTGCACTCCTTGGCAAGGCAGTAAAACTGGTCGATTATGATGGGGTTCCAAACATTGTCCATGCGGATGTTGTCGAATGTCACTCTGGAAATGGCCCCAGACCCTCGCCATGTCTTGATATGGACCCCGTTATCCGATGATTTGATTGCTGAGTTTTGGACCGTGATTCCATTTCTTAATGCATAAACTTGTCTTCAATTGGCATATATATTGATGATACACCAATTGGAAGAGAAGATGAACATCGATGCATGTTTTAGAAATACATTATGCAAATTGAACTTGATTCCATGACTAGGTCCACAGGTTATGTTCCGTACATAAACGTCGTAACAGCCTGACCCAATTGAAACACAATCGTTGCCTTCACAGGAAATAACAGGCAAGAAGTTGTTATGCAGTTATGGAGGAGGATGCATAATTTAAGAAGCGTATCTCTATGATTTGGGGGCTCACCATTGGAGATGACTGAATTGTAAATCTTGACACCGATAGTGTTCTCGGTGTGAATTCCATCAGTGTTAGGGCTCAGAGGAGGAGCACTTAAGAAGATGGAGTCAATGTGAACATTTCTGCAATTATCAAATCTGAAGTGGAACTGAGGACTGTTCCTTTTTTGAGCCCATGAAGAGTTAAGTTGGAGCTCATGAAGAACCTTATAGCCTACGTTAGTTGGAAAAAGAGGCAAGAAAAGTTAAGAGATTAATGACGTTCAGCTTGTTTATCTGAAGATTATAAAATCCAAATTGAACCTGTCACTTGGACACTTACGATGGGGCTATCACATGGACCAGGCAATGTAGTTCCATTTCCTCCCTGCATAACTGGGATTCACGAACCATGCATAAGTTGCACAAAATTAGAGAATATATGGAGTGCATTCTTCATGTAGAGTCCGATTAAGAGTACCTTATGAGGTTTGCAAGGAAGATCCCACCATTTCTTGCCTTTCCTGTCTATTAGACCATCTCCTTGTAGTGACATGCCGATAACCCGGTAAAAGACCAGCCACTGCCGCCTGCTGAGCCCCTTTGGCCATGATTCTGGTCCATCGTGAGGGATGAGCGCGCTGTTGACCTTTTTAAGCAATCAAAAGACATAAGGTGCTTTCAGAAAGAAACTTGTCTCCAGGAAGGACTTCTAAACATAGACTTAGGCGACAAAGAAGTCCTAGAGTGTTGTGTACTCTGAAATTTCGGCATGTTTTGATGACCATTTTTCTGGGTATACCTGGAACGTGATGCCTCCTTGACAAGGGCCAGTGAAGATTGTGGATTGGACCATGAAGGAGTAACCAGACGGCACATAGAGGACTGGAGACTCTACTTGGCTGCTGCACGCCACGTCCCAGGCCATCTTGGGAGCCTCCGTGTTGTCAGCCCCTCCACCACCCACCGCACCAAATATTCTCACATCGAAAACATTTGTTGAGCGATTATGGTCACTAGGTGGTCCTGCCAGGGAAGGAGAAGGAGGAGGAAGTGGAATGGTGGGTGTCCCGTGCTGGTGGTGGTGGTGAGTGTGCTCGTGCTTCGTGTGATTGTGCCATCTCGCATGAGCGGGAACAAAGAGGAACATGAAAATCACCTACAACAAAATTCTAGGAATCGTAATGCACAACAACATTGTCACTTCAACTTAAGAGGAAGTCAGAAACTGAAGCAAGATGGCTCTATATTGGGTGCTAAGTTCCTAGGAAAAGCTTATGGGACTTGCATGTGAAGACAGTCCACGATTATAGAACACAACCTTGCCAAAAAATAGAGCAGAGTTTGCTTCTCTAGAGTGCATGGAGAAACAGAAAGCAGAGTGTCCTCTTTATAGAAAAAAAACACCGGAAGTGGGAATGGTTTTCTGCAAAGTTTACTGAGCTTCATAACCGATAATTTTGAGCAAAAATATTGGCGCAAACTGATCATCGACCTCGTCCTTTGTTTGTCCTTGTTACCACTAATGAATTTCGCAAGAAATACTTGTTAAGCAGAAAAGCAGACAAGGTATTTATCCATCTACAATCACTAAGATTCCAAAATAATTTGCAGGAGTGAATGTGTTGTGGCCAGGCCAAATTTTATCCACATTAATGTTTGGTATTCTGTCCGATCCTTTAACATTTTCGTTCCTTGAACGAGTTGATTCTATTTTTCAACTATTTCTTGGACGATGATCAATAATTTTCTTGCCATTTACTAACCTCCTTCACCGAACATGGATTCTCTCTAGTTTGCTAAAAGCTAGAAAGTGACGATTGTATATTCTGCATACGCTGAAGTGCATACTACATCAGCAGTGTTTACCAGTAAGAAAATACAATTCTTTTGAGGAGTCCCTTTGATCAAAAGCTTAATTGAAGTGCCTGGATTCTCGCAGAAAAAGGGCACTAGCTATGATGTTTTACTTTTCCGGCGTGTATATATTCAGACACAAAACGTCAACAAAATAATACCTGCATTTCAAACAATGCCATAAAGCATTTGAACTTGGCTGGACTAATCTGCTCTTATGCCACTAGAAATGCCCCGATTACATGTGACCTAAAGGTTAGACAAAAGTATGACTTTATGCTCGGCAATAGTTACAAAATAAGCTTGAGAACTTAAAGCAACTGTTCGATTTATGCACCATTGATAGCTTGGGAAGTGGATGACTACTTGTTCAAAGTGGTCAGAGTTCCAAAGCAAAACAAACCATTAGATCTGTATATATATCATAATTCACTTATTGAAAGAATGGAAGTATAACACAACAGTTGGGTGAAAGAATGTAGTTCATGCCGGCAAAGAATACAGATGATTTCCATTAAGAATGGTTCGGATGCCCCTATTCCAGCATGTAACCATTCGGAATGTTACATTCCGCAAATCTTTGTTAGATAATTAGGTATTTTCGGTCTTCTTAGTAGCTCTTAGCTAATACTGCAAAGCGTTCCAAACCACGTCGCAGTAAACTCTCGAGAAAAGGTTGGAGTGCCTGCGTAAAACCAAGATCAGCAGTCTAATAATAAAAAAAGTTTCATTATTAACTGACAAATAAAACCTCTAAAAACACTTTCCCCAGAAGCATAAAAATACTGATTCCTCAAAAGAGAGAATAGCAGCAAAGTAAGGGACTCCGGTAGATATAGAGGACCTCACTGTTTAATACATAAGTTTTTTACTTTTCTAGTACCATCATTAGGCTTATCAATCAGTATAATTGACTTGACAACAAAGTGATTAGGTAGCTATTTAAAAGCGGAGTTCACTGATATAAACAAGCCTCAATAACTCTGCAAGGGACAGAGAGAATTCTTACCGATGCAACAGGAACCAAAAGTTGAGGCACCTCATAAGAAACAGTCAGCTGGAAAAAATTAAAAAGGAACATTATAAGGGAGCTACACTACTTAAGCCATTAAACAGAACTGTATATTTTTTATATAGTGTATGGTATTATCACTCCTATCTTCTTCATTCGATTGAGACATGTTAGTGAAAAACACATACATAGAACTGATATGTGAAGCAGCCTTTTTGATTTATATCCTTAGTACAGCACCAGTTAGGTGTTTATCATTATTAATACATAGTAGGAATTGATATTTTGCCAGTCAATTGAAATTAAGAGAATGTGCATTACATTCATAGCAAACCACACATCACCAGTAAGACATCAAAAACAATATAATGCTCTGTGCTGTCTTACTTCTACTATGCAGGAAGATGGACCTTTTGGATAAAACCGAACAGCTCCTCTGCCACATGAGAAATCAGGTGTCACTTTAAGTATAGTGTAATCAATCAATTTTTATGAATATTTAGAACTATTAGGTGTCACTTAAATAAATGTTTTACATTAAAAGACCAAGCACATGGAATATGTGATCAATAAGCATTGTATGTCATAGAATCTTGACAATCCAAGGCATGCCAGTACATAGGAAACAAAGAACAATAAGATACCACCCATTAAGATCCAACAGTTAAGTTTCAGTTATAGGTGGAGGAACTAACTGCCATAACTAGATGGCGCTGTATGAGGAACTGGAATTAAATCAGTAAGAACCCACTCATAAAACCAAATACTGCACAGGCCATGGAGAAAAGAGAAACTTGGCTGAGACAAGTAAACCTTATAAACAAGCAATGATAGTTCTGACATCAACAATGAAAATTTTATGCAACTTCAAGAAAGTAAAGAAAAAAAAAAGGCTGCAATGATGTTCAAAGGGACTAGTCATGTATCATGAGGTTCCAACAGGGTCATAAAATGTTTGAATGAATGGTTTCAGATTACCAATAGGATTTTACCATTGTTTTTACATTTCTTTAAGGGGAATAAGCTTTCAACTAGATGTAGCAGATTTACTTTTGCCTAATGAAGTAGCTATAAAATCCAATGTGAGTCCTTTCACATCATTAGGAGATCATTATTCAGATGATAAATAAGTCATGATGGGATCATATACAGTCTAAACATTCTTTTCTTTCTCACGGCGTGACAGCATTTAAATCTGCAAGTAACTTGGCCGCAGAGTTTTAATCAGTTAGGCAGGTTCCAAAAGATGGCCTCTTTATAGATATCTCATTTTCGTAAAGTTTTCCCTTAGAAAACCATGATTATTTAATCTGATAGTGGTCTCATTTTGTCGAATCAATCAAATACTTAATGTTCTTCAGAGAAAGAGCCATCAAATTCCTATCGGCATGGGAATAATGATATGCACAATACCTCAGAAGCACAGCCTATAACAATTCCAACAAAGCCTAAAGGAGCATATGCAGATTTATCCCCAATGTGAATCTTGTTTAAATCAAGTTCAAGTCATACAAGCATATTGGTCGTGGTTACTGTGCCAACATGAATAATATTTCCGTAAAGGATAGCCTATAACAGCAGAAGTCTTCTTGTTTCAGTAGCCTCATCAGAATTTTTACAATGAAAATACAGAACATTTTTCTATAGCTTCTTACCTGTTCGATAGACCTTCTAGAGATCTCCAGTGGATTTTCTGGTTTGGGATTGGCTGCACAAAGTGACCAAGTTATGGCTTCAGCAAGAATGACAAGAATCAGATTGCCAATGTAAAACTAAGTAAAGACACGTGTGTAACTCTGTGTTTTATCACCTGCATATTTCGAGCAAGCCAAGAATATTCAATGTCCTGACCGAAGGCTTTATACTTTAGAGACCACCTTGATAAATCAGGTTTATCCTCCAAGATCTGTATATTGAAATCAACCACCAAAGTTTCAAAAGCAAAGAAGCAAGCCACTTGACTAGAATAGTTTCCTTGGTCAGTTTGGCAAGTGGAATAGATACCACAAGTATTTTACCAAGCAATTAAAATTAGTGACTCCAGTGACCATGATACTCTGTATGGAAGCTTACATCCACATATCATATATTCATGTAGCTTTCTTAAAGTTAGAAATATAGTAAGGAAAATAATGGGGATTCACTCAGCATGTCTCTCTAGCCAAATTGGACGCTCATAAGCCCACCCCACACAATTAAGGGAGGACAATAAAACTCAACTTGTAGTATAACTCAAGGGAGTTCTCTTGTTAGCCCGGGAATATGGTGTTGTTAGTGGATCCGACAGTTTTTTGGCCAATTCAAAGGCAGGTGCTTTTTCTTATTGAGCAAGAGGAACATACATACTTTTTGAAGCTTACAGTAGAACACAGCATGCTTCCACAATTACCAAACCGAATTAGATGCAGAAGGGAGCTATGTATGGCACCTTAGCACATACCATCCAGAGTTAACAGTTCACTTCTCCAACATTTTGATGGCCAAAAATGAAGATAAAACTTCCCAGAATGATATACCCAAGTCCTTGCTCGTCAATCCTCATATCAGGAATCCACCAATATCCAAGACAGGTATGAGCAAGTATTTATGAGAATAGTGGAACATCAACCAATACCAAAAATCAGGGCATCCCTAGATACAAGATCATTATATAGCCACAGCTTAGCATCCATTTATCTGCAACATTCTAATCTGTTAGGGCTTCAACAAGTGGTGGTGGTGGTGGTGTGAAACCACAAACTATGGAGTTGAAGAACACTAAGATCGCCATCCCTCAATTTGACATCGAAAGAAAGAATAAAATGAAATAATGAATCAAACAAGCTATTTCGCAACAGATTGATAACCCTGAACCACATAATGCGCAGCTAAGAGAATTCTACTGAGAAAAGGCATCTCCTTGCAAACCTTTACAGAAGAAATAAAAGGCATCCAACGAGGAATTGCTTCTCGATCGGAGTAACATTTATATGCCACTGAAATAGGTACGTCCATCTCCATCTTGACCCTGCACTCGAACAGCGTGCCCAGTTAGCCCACGAAAGTCGCATTTAACATTCAAACCTCAAAAGCAAGTAGAATGGTTAGCCCATCTTCACCTGAAGATGCCAGAAAACAAATGGACATCCAATCAACCAGAAAGATGGCCATTTCAAAATGGGTTGGGATGAAAAGGGCCAGAAAATTGACCCGAGTAAAACCCAACAAACCCCATGCCATACCAAGTAAATTATCCAGGCGATACAAATGATGAATCAATCAAAGTATGCTACAGCAATTTGCCGCTGACCAATATGATTTCAGAAAGGGGTCCCACTTTAAAGATGAGGAGTGAGAGAAACACCAGGGAGCTTGTCAATTTCACCTCTTTAATGGCACAAGCAATGGATTAACGAAGATGGGTACTCAGCAGTTACACCGAAGAAGAATTAGCGGGACACAACTCACGTGCAGTCCTGCCACTCCATGACCGGAGAGAAAGGTCTAACGCCCGTGGTGGAAAGCGAGCTCCGCCTGGTGGACCCCCCATGTATCGATCGGCTCGCGATGACGAATGTGCGACCGAAAAGAGACGATCCTGAACTCGAAGAAGAAGCGAAGGAATCCCGCAGAAAGAATGGATTCCTGGGCGTTCTTGCGGGGGAGCGACTGGGATTCCGCGTGGCGGGACTCGATGCGAACACGGCCGCAGTCGTCGCGGTTGCAGACATGGCTGACGTCGGACCAAAAGCGGTGGCCGAGGATGTAATGGAGGCGACCGCCGCTGGTTAATATCGCCAAATCCTCACACACTTGCCATGACTAAAACGAGTTGTCCGGGATTTTTGCAATCTTTTGGCAAGGCTGGGGGACAGGCGATAAAAGTCTTGCTGTGCTCACGTGCTGTTGCGTGTTGAACGTGGACAGACCAGTTCGTTTGCCGTGCTCCGGAGTTGTCCGGCCCCACTGCACGAGTGACGTCGCAAATAATGAGCAGGAAATCACAATATTTCTCCACCATAGTAAATTAGTAATTGTTAGGGATGAAACCGACTGAAGCTTCATCAAGTCTTTTTTTTTTTTTTGAAACTTTAAAATGAGAGTATGGAATAAGAAATGTTTTGGTGAAGTGACGGGTATGGTTTACCCAAAAAAGGGAAAAAGAAAAAACTAATGACGAAAATTATTGTTTATTTACAAAACTCTCATTTTAAAGAAACTCTTGATTTTCACATGGTGAATTTTTTTAATAAAAAAGACTGAAAATAAAAACACGACTATTTTCATTCTCATTTTCACTGAAAATGAAAATTGAAAACTTTTTCACAAACCCAACGGCCCTCTCGGTCATCAAAGTTTCAGATGTCGCATAATAATTTGTGATTAACTTCCAAGTACCGCAATCAGATTTCATTGTCATCTTGCATTGAGAAAAACAATTACCAGGATTAGTAGCTATTAGGAGAAACCTATTTCAAGAGGAACGTTTTGCTAATATGTATATTTCTTAAATCAAAAAAGTCAAGTGCTTTCTTGATTTGGCATATGTTCCGTTTGTTTCGTAAAAAATAAATAATTTTTAAAAAATATATTTTAAATAATTACTCAATGAAAAATGTTTGTAATATCGACTAGAATTTATATCTAAATAATTTCATGGATGATCGGAATATTTTTTTGTACATTCATTTTTGTAAATGATTCAAGCAATCATTTCTTAAAAGTGTTTTTCAAATCCATCATTTTTTGCATAATAAATGCATTCATAATATAGCATTGGTATTTGAAAACGACGGCAACATCCAAGAAACTTCCGATGAATTTGCTCAATTGTCTTGGTTGTTCAAGTACTATCGATAGTTTAGGAATTCCATCTCATGAGAAATGATTCTCTTGAAATGTCATGACCTGTTGCTTTTGTTTCTATTGATGATGTGACAATGGAGGACCAAATTGTATCGAGCATACACATTAAATAAGTGGGTCAAGTTGAAATTGTTCTCATTGAAATGGATCCATTTAACTCGTCTAGATATATTTTTTAATGTAATGTGAATCTATTGCCTATACCCAAATTGAGGGAAGAGCGAGGAGCGAGCGCACACAAGATCAAGTGAGGGCAAAAAAGAATGAAGAGAGATTGAGGTGTGATGGGTTTAAATAAGTTGTAAACCCGTTTAAGACCCATTTATGACCTATTAAACATTTATTTTATGTTTAAATACATATTTACATAATATAACTAACCTATTTATAATACATTCAATACTTATATGAATCCATTTGGATGGGTCTACAATTGAGTTTTGAGTCATTTGAATTAATTAAAAAAGAAAAAGAAAAGGAAGAAGATGGAATCTAGAAAGCACTTACCGAACAAATCCCTGTTAGAGCAACGTTCATGAGGTCCTTGTACCTGCAATTTTGAATAGACAGTAGCACAAGATCCACTTACTTAACCATAACGAGAACATTACCCATAGCATACTCCCAATGCCCTTTTTGGGCCAAAAGATCAAACGTGTGTTCTCCTACATACATAGTGATTAGGTTTGACCCATCGAATACAATTTCATCTCTCTTCTTCCTTAGCATTACGACCACGTCAAAATGAGTAACCAGCCCTTCATTGACAATGCTATATTGAATGACACTATTGTGGGTAGACATCAAAGGCGTGGAAAAAAGAGGATCGCTTGCAAGAGAGAGAATAAAGAGAAGTGAGTATGAAGAAGGAAAGTGGGAGACAATAAGAAAAAAAAAATAAAAAACAAAAAGAAGGAAAATACTTTCTTTTCTTTCGTGAAGTTTAATTGAAATATACGAATGATGTGCCACACAAGGGGTAATATGGTCAAACTATTGTGAAAGATAATGTATAAGCCAATTGAGAAATGAAAAAAGCATGACCCTAAATGAAAAGATCAAAATTTCGATTTCATTAAACTAATTTGAGAATCATGCAACTATTCACACACACACACACATATATATATATATATATATATATATATATATTTATTATCTATATTCAAGAATCCCAGATCTGAAGATGGTGCGACAAACGATTTAAATATCCTTGACCGGTTCCATCAAGATTCATTTTCTAATGCGAAATGGACGTCGCATGTCAAGAGATGATTAGAAAATAGGAAAACAAGAAGCACGCAAAGTCCAACTCAACTTCTAATTTGCTTTGGCTTTTGTTTCTTCTCATTCATGCACTTTTAGCACCAGATGCCAAACTTGGAGGAGGACTAGTCCACTTTCGACTGGAACTCTGCTTTTTACCCTTTTTCCCTTTTATCCCTATCGAGAGGTTTTTTTCTTTTTTCCTGTCGTCGCTCTCTGTGAAAATGAGAGGTCCCAAACGTCAACCCCCACCCCCTTGTCACCGCCACATTGTCCTTTACTTGACCGTTTAAAACACCGAGCGATTCTCCAAGACCCAAACCAGACGGTCAAATCTACCATTCCCTCCATCCGGAAGACCACCCGCTAAATCCCCACGCCATTACAACAGCTGCATAAAAGCCCCTCCCGGACCCCCCTCCGCCAATGAGCAATCGTATTCGTCTCCCTCTTCACTGCCGCCTTCCGTCGAACACCACGTGGGCATGGCACTGGACGTCGCCTGGTACGACTTCGTCTGCTTCGGCATTGTGGGCGTCGCGGTCGTCGGGTCCGTGTGGGTGCTCTGGTGGAAAGAGGGCGCCTGCCGGCGCGACGGCAACAGCCTGTACGAGAGCCTGCTGGTGGGTCGGCCCGAGAGCAGTGATGGGTCGATGCAGGGCGCCGTCCCGAAGGGCCACGTGAGCCACGTGGGCTCGGCGCAGCTCTGGACCAGCTGCTGGCGCGGGGTTCACCCGGGCTGGCTCTTTGGGACGCGGCTCTGCTCGTGCCTGGTCATGGTCGGGTTCATGTTCCAGGACATCGATGACTGGGGCGTGAGCGTTTACATGTATTACACCGAGTAAGTCCTCCTCCTCCTCCGCCTCCTTGACGACGAGGACGGCGTCATAAAATGGTATCGGTAATGCTGATTTAGTTGATTCAGTTGCTTCAGTAGAGGCACATGAAAGCAAAATCATTATCTTTAGTGAGTTGCTCGGTGAACCCAATTTCGGATTTTTCAGTTTCAGTTCAGTGGAGTTTTAACTTGATTACGTCGCCATTAGAACAGGCCGAGAGCGGTAGCTGCACCAAATTAAATTCTCTCCCTTTTACTATTAGGTTTCGCCCGTTGCCAAGTGGACGGTCATGATCAATGCAGTTGGGCCACGTGTAACCTTGAGCACAGTTGATTGTATTGTCATTTTCAGTGGAGTTAAAACTATATGACATAATTTATTAGGATGGAGGCCACTATGGCAGCTGGTTGGTGGATTCTCTTTCTGACTTGGCCATGTACTATGGACTATGGCTTAGCCCATCTGCATGTCCCGTATCTTATCAGCTTGCAAATGGCTGGTGTGATTCTTGGGCTTAGTGAGTTCTTAGGGGTTCAGTTTGATTGAGAAAGTTCAATAAGATAAACAGAAAAAGTTAACAGCAGGAAGTTGACTTTGCTTGGCTCCATTGCTGCCTGACATTATTGCTGCTTGACATTATTGCCAACTCGGGCCTCTCGCATTCTATTTCTACACTCAGTAAATGGAATTTCCCTTTTCAGTCATGTACCTTCTTTGGTAGTGAAATGGAGCTCGCTAATATGTGAAAAATGTGAGAGCCGCTTCGTATTTAATACGGTATTTGGATGGGCTAAGGGATTACTCTGCTTGTGTTTGGACTTTTTCGTTGTGTCAGCTTGAAGTTCTGCTCTATTTAGTTAAGACCGTTCAGCTGCAAACTCAAATGTAATAGAAGATTTCAAGATTTACAAATACAAGTCTCAGAGTGGCTATAATGGCTAAATTCATATAATTCTTTTTTTATTTTTAAAAGTTTCTAATTAAGTTTTTCCATTAGCAATGCGTTGTCAACAATGTTTGCTCATTGATTTTCTGTGACTCTGGCTTCAACCTTTTCAGGTGGACTTTCTCTCTAGTTATGATCTATTTTGCGGTAAGACGAATGTCATCATTCTTTTTAATTTCTAGTATATCAGATTAGTGAATTGTGCAGTAAATTGTTATATCCTCCAGATCCTGGTACTTTAAGATGATCCATTGTGAAGTGCATACTTCTCTACTTTATAGAGTATCTTAGATCTCACGAGTGAAAATGAAATGTTTGCAATAGGTAGGGTCTGTTGTGTCTGCATATGGGTGCTGGTCGCATTACATGCCATCTCCTTCTGCAAATGGAACTAGGGGTGAGTTCAAAAGGGATTTGGAAGAGAGTAGAACAACCGCTTCTAACTCGAACAGAGAACAAGAAATCAGGGGCTCCAAGTTGAGACGCCGCTACACTGAGGAGGAGATCCTGGAAAGAGCGGGATTTTGGGGATATCTGATGCAAGCTTTATATCAGGTGGGACTGTCTAAGTTGACTTCATCGAACAGATTTTAGATGTTTATAATCTGCATTGACGACCTTCTTTGGTCAGTTTTCTTGGCTACCTTGTTTTGTTCAGAGTTGTACTAGTTAACTGTTTGTCTTTCTAAATCTGTTTTTCTTTGCCACGACCTGTGTCTTAGCCATTTAATTTTTGCAAATTTCACTGACTCCTACTACATTGGTTGACGAAAAAATTTCAAGATTGATGATATCATATGTTCTGCTTTCTTGCGGCTTAAACTGATATTAGCTAGTGCGATAGCAAATGATTTTTCAGGCCCTTCATTTTGATTGATGTGCCTTAGAGTTTTACTGTCAACTGATATTATCCTTGATCTCCAGACTTGTGCAGGAGCTGTAGTCATGACAGATGTTGTCTTTTGGTGCGTGATAGTCCCATTCATGTCTACAGAACGCCTTGGCCTGAATGTGGTGAGTGCCTTCTCCATGTACACACTGAATAAATGTTCTGCTGGTTTCAAAAACTTTTGTTTACCTGCCTTTTACATTATACATCGCAGGTTTAGTCCATGACCAAAAAACTCTGCAATTTGTTGTAGTTGAAAATTGCCGGATGACAATGTCTCTTCTAATATATGCAATCTCTTCTTGGCAGGTGATGGGATTCATGCACACACTGAATGCCTTCTTCCTCCTAATTGATACTGCGCTCAACAACCTTGTAAGTATTGCATACCAGAAGCATATCCATGAAATATCTTAGCTTATTATACGCTCTGGAGCTGCTTCTTTCCTCCTTTCACCAGCTTTATAATCCTTTTTGCTTCTAACATTCCAGCCATTCCCATGGTTCCGGTTCGCTTACTTCACGCTCTGGAGCTCTATATATGTCATTTTTCAATGGGTCATCCATGCCTGTGGTTATTCATGGTAAAGTAGTTCTCTACAGCTTCTTCCTTGCTTCTCTCCGTAGACTTCAATTTTTTTTCCCTTGTCTTTCGGTTCAAATCTCCCTTAATCTCTATATGACGATGATTTTCTAACATAAATTGAGCCTCCCCAGGTGGCCATATCCTTTCCTTATTCTATCGACGCCGTGGGCTGCTCTATGGTACATTTATTTTCTCGTGACTCCGTTGCTTCTTTTTTCCTTGAATAGATCAATGGACGCGTTCTTACTGATTCTATTTATATCTGCAGGTATTTTGTCCTCGCGGTGCTTCACATTCCTTGCTACAGTGTATACGCTCTAATTGTGAAGGCTAAAAATTCTTTTCTTCCCAGATTGTGTCCCCATTGTTTTGTGAGGTCATGTTAGCCTCATTCTATGCATCGTGACTATTCTTCGTCGGAAGTAGTATCTCTTTTTTACATGCTACGAGACATCATACACACGAGGAGGGTCGAGTCTCGAATCCTTTTCCTCCTGATTTGTGATTTGCACTCCTTGGGAACGCAGTTTAGAATTGATGATCGAGTCCTCAAACTTACATTGTATCGGGAAAACTATCATTCTATTTTCTAAATAACAAAGTCAGTTCAATTACTTTCTATTCATGATCCCATAATCCATCGACCCCTGCCTCGTTGCTTTCTTGCTCCCGAGAGCTTCGAACAAATTTTGTCAGTCGGACCAACATTTCCTGAAGACAAGACACCACTTACCCTTGACTCCACTAATAACATACCCATGCAACATCAATAATTATTAACTAAATTGTGTGGCAAAAATAGCAATCCAATTTGAATAATAGATTCAATCTAGGGAAGGCGACATTAAGATAGAAGTCAAGATGATTGCTTCGAAAGAATGAACAAATCGAGAATGCATATCCACCATTGCATTATTGCGAACAATGACTCCAGGTAAAAACAACATAATAGAACCAGTCAGAAGGATCTTGCAACAAAATAAGCACTTGAATCATACAAAATTATTCATTGAAGAAATGTAATATTTTGAATTTTCAAAAGTGGGGCCTATTGGAAAAAAAAAAAAGGAAAATAATGTTGAAAGTGAATAAAGAAGAGGATAAGTTGATGCTTGAGCAGGTTGAGAGCTCATAGAATATAAAGGAAAGAGAGGAAAGGAAGAAAGTAAAGGAAAAAAAGAAGAAGGGGGAAGAAGAGGAAGGAGGGTTCTCATGTGCACATCTTTGGGACCTCAGCAAGCGGACTTGACTACGAAACACAACACCCGGTAAGTGCTCAGTGCTCACACTCTTTGTTCGTCTAGTTGAAGTATTTTATAACAAGATAAGTACTCGAATCAGACACAATTAATCATTGTAGAATATGTAATATTCTAACTTTTTAAAGGTGAGGCCAACAGAAAAAAAAAAAAAAAAAAAAAGGAAAATAAGTTTGAAAAGTTAATAAAGAAGAGGATAAATGGATGCTTCAGCAGGCTGAGAGCTCGTAGAATAGAAGGGAAAGAGTAGAAAGGGAGAAAATAAGGGAAAGAGAGAAGAAGAAAGGGGAAGAAGAGGAAGGGAATTTCTCATGTGCATGCCTTCGAGACCTCACCAAGCCAACTTAATTGCATAACGCAATACCTCGTAAGTGTTCACGCTCCTCGTTCGTCCAATCAAAGTATTTTGCAATAAGATAAGTACTCGAATCAGACATAATTAATCATTGTAAAGTGTGTATTATTTTGACTTTTCAAAGGTGGGGCCCACATTAAAAAAAGGAAAGTACGATTGAAACATGAATAAAGAAAAGGATAAATGGATGCAACAGTAGGCCAAGAGCTCGTAGAATAGAAAGGAAAGAGAAGAGAGGAAGAAAAGAAGGGAAAGAAAGAAGAAGAAAGAGGAAGAAGAGGAAGGGAGTTTCTCATGTGCACACCTTTGGAACTTCACAAAGCCGACTCGACCACGTAACACAACACTTGGTAAGTGTCCACGCTGCTTGTTCTTGCAATCAAAATATTTTTCCGGTTTATGGCTCAAATTCGAAATTTTGGGAAAATCAAGCCCTGAAATTCGGATTTTCAGTTGTGAAGCTTTAGAATTTCATGGAAATAGAGGTTTATGGTGTAGTGAGGCCATGGGGTTAGTCGAGAACCATTTTAGAGCAATGGTTTTGTTGGAGCGAGATTTTAGAGTTTTACGAGCAAGTTCCATATGGTGTTTAGATTTGGATAATTGATTTGAGTGATTGATTTGTTAACGTGTATGAGTTATTTTATTAGTGTTTAAGCCTAGTTTAGCTTAGCCGTAGTTGAGATAGCATTTTACTTAGTGTTGATGCTATTTATCGCTTCTATGATAGGAATGCGAGTTCGTTAGATTGAATAAGCCTTTATTTAGTTTGGGACACATCTGGGCGAGTAATACTATATCTTATTTGAATTTGTAAAAGTCATGTTCCAAGAGTGCCACGAATCATATATAGTACGAATTTCGAAATGACATATTTGGGGCATAAAAGCCGGATCGAGCATTTACTACTCTTTGGTGGTTTGCGGATGTTTAAAAAGTGTGTTTGCAAAAATATAATATATATATATATATATATATATATATATATGTATGTATGTATGTATGTATGTATGCATGTGTGTGTGCACGACTACTTTGCAACTAGTTTACAGAAATGTTAATGAATGATTTGAGAAATGGCGGATAGTTATGTTGCGGCCAAAAATTATTTGTTTCGTTTATGAAATTGATTTTTGCATTGGATTTCAGGTATTGGAGGGTGGGTGTTTATGCTCAATAGGACTGTGAACCTTGCGAGGGGTTAAGGGGTATGCATACTAGGTTAATGATATCCTTCTAGGCCGAGCTACCGGCTTTGTAGGTGGAGACCTTACCAAGGCAAAATCTTGGCCATCTTATGACAAGGCATTGTGTCGTGACCATAGTTTGATATTGAGCAAAAGAGTGATTGATAGACAGACCATCGACGTAAGTTTTGATATGATATAAATCAATGGATGGATCATTGACGTAGTTTTCGATAAAGATTAATAAATGGACTTGACCATTAATATGTGAATCGTCATGGTGGATTTAAATGTGTATTTCTGACTTGTACAGAGCTTTGTTGAAATGAACGGCTCATACTTGATTTGATATGTATATTAATGAGTTGGATTGTGAGTTACCGGTTACGCTCTATACTTACATATATGTTTAGTGACTGCTTGATCTGGTTAGAAGATACGTATTAGTCATTGAGCTTGTGGTTATTCACCCCTCTATTTCCAAATCTTTTTAGGTCGCTCGATTAGTGACTAATAGAGCGAGAGCATTGTTGAAGGGGATTTTTAGGAGTTAGAAAAGTGGTGGTTGGAGGCCACATTAGAAGGACGGCCGTGTCATTCCCATCCCAACAAGGATTCGGGGTGTGATAGAAGAAACGGCAAAGAAACATACAAAAAGAATCCCTTTAAATACACAAACGTTATGAAGTTTTGAGCAGCGGTTGAAGAGAGAGCAATAGAAGAGAACAGACAGAGAGAGTTAATGGCTACTTCACAGAGGATTGTAGGTCTCATGTTTGTGCTCCTTTGGATTGGCAATGTCGCGAGTGGCGCTCCCGACACGGGCGAAACGTTCTTAGCATGTAACCAAGCTATGTACCAATACGGGGACGCTTTCGCCTTTAGCTTAACATGGCTTCTCTTGACCTTAGAAGATGGGACACCCTCCTAGCCAAATTACGATTATTACACAATTTCTCCTTATCAAGGGGCGGTTACCTATGGCCGTGCAACCTGCAATCCAGTGCTTTCCTTTGACGACTGCTCCACGTGCCTCTTTTATGCGCATGGGCATGTGCTTGACAAGTGTCATATGAGCATCAAGGCGCAATTAGAGCTCCAAGATTGCAAGGTGAGGTATGAACAATATTCGTTCACCGACTGATTGATCAGCGGCTCGTATCAAGCTAATTGGATCTTCATTTTCTTTCTGCTAAAGCTCCATCGATAACGAAAGTCTAATGTTGCCATGTGAGAATTATGATGGAAAGTTAGCAACATCCTCAATCATTGTAGTTCAGTTACATCTTAAAGTTTGGTCATGATCGGTTTTCTATATGTAATTTGGTGAAAGGCGTGTGCCCTTACGATTCCCTTCTTCTTATGTTATGTCTACAGTGTTCGGGAAAAAAAATTCCACCAACTTTGCTATCGAGAAACAAGGACATATAGTTTACTTCTTTTTGTTGTCACTATTTTTTTTGGGGGGGGTGGTAAACCCCAGTTTTTCTTCCATTATTTGCAGAAATAACGACATCATTTATGATGTCAAAAATTACCTCACCAAGGGCATGTTTATTTCATAAAAAATGAATGCTATGAAAAACATTTTCTTAAAAATAGTCCCTTGAAGTGATTGGTTGATGATTTATATGTACATTTTTTTGTGAACTATGAAAATATTTTGCGTTTCACTGCCGGTCCTAGTACGGTTCCCAGAGAGATCGGGTCGGTCCTCAGTCCTAAAATTCCTGGACCAGCATTGTGCAAGTCGGTTCTCGGTCTCCCGAGAGTTCCGGGTCGGTTCAACTCGGACCAACCCCGACTCTATATATATAATATTATTTATAATTTTTTTATATAGAAAAATCTTAAAATAAATGGCGTCAATAACATTAAACAGCACCTTAGTGAGGAATTTGAGTAATTTTATATTATTATTTAATAACTTAGGTTTTTAATGTCTTTTATGACGTTAATAATCATAATTTACGGAGGAAAATGTTTTTGTGAGAAGTCCTCACGACGACTAAAAAGGCACCTTATGGCATCATTCTTTAATATTAGTTTTCTTCTGTCTTATTTGTCCTCTTAATCTTCAATTTGCCAAAATCAAAATATCACCACTTGACACTTGCCTCGCTCGCTTTGGGTCACTCGTGCCACTTGCCGCTTGATGCTTGCTTGGCTTGTTGCTCCTCGCTTGACATTTGATGCTCATTCTGTTTGACGCTCACCCCACTTGACCCTCATTGTTTGCCTTTCTTAGCTGAGCTCACTCTTCATTGAACCCATTGGGTCGGTACGGTCCTCGGTTGTCCTTTCAAGAAGTACAAAAAATGAAATAAAAAATTATTGGTTGGTCCTAGATTGACCTTGAAACTGGACCGAACCTATTGGGTCAGTTTGGTCCTCAATCGTTTTTTTAAGGAGTACAAAAAAATGAAATAAAAAATTATCGGTTAGTCCCGAGTTGACCCTGAAACCGGACCGAATCCATTGGGTTGGTCCGGTCCTCAGTGGGGTCGGTCCTCGGTCCCAAAAATTGAGGACCAGCACTGTATGGGTTGGTCCTAAGGTTAGGGGGTGGACCGACTTAACCCAGACCATGCTCAACCCTAATTTCCACGGCTTTGTAATTTTGAGAATTGTGGCCAAGTCAAACTGTGTTTCATAAAAATTGCCTCTCCTGTTCCTTCTTATGTGCGTTCTCTATTCATTGGTAAAAACTACAGTTCTCGGTACCACATATTTTCAACAATCGCGTTAGACGAAGGAAAACAAATCTAGCCCGAATTGAACTACCTATGTTCACAAGCTCTTCACATAGAATTTAAGGAGCCATTTGCTTTCACGTCCTCAAAACTTTTTGAGGTGATACGTGCATGAATAATGCTTTAGAAAGCGATAATGGGGATAAGCTTCATCATCGATAGGTAAATAGCCTGGAGTATGTTATAAAGCCGCACATTGACTATTTACATTCCCATGCAACATCAATAATTATCAACTAAATTGTGTGGCAAAAATATCATTTCAATTTGAATAATGGAATCAATCTAGAGAAGGCGACATTAAGGTAGAAGTCTAGATGATTGTTTCGAAAGAATGAACAAATGGAGAATGCATATCCACAGAAAAAAAAAAAAGGGAAAACAAGGGTTGAAAAGTCGATAAAAAGACGATAAGTGGATGCTTCAGCAGGCTGAGAGCTCATAGAATAGAAAGGACAGAGTGGAAATGAAGAAAAGAAGGGAAAGAAAGAAGAAGAAAGGGGAAGAAGAGAAAGGGACTTTCTCATGTGCATGCCTTTAGGACATTGCCAAGCCAACTCGACAACATAAACCAACACCAAATAAGTGTCGACGCTCCTCGTTCATTGAATCTAAGTATTTTGCAAAAGGATGAGTGTTCGAATAAGATATAAATAATCATTATAGAAGTTGTAACACTTTAAATTTTCAAAGATGGGGCCCCTATAAAAAAAAAGGAAAATAAGGATGAAAAGTGAATAAAGAAGAGGATAAGTGGATGCTTCAGCGGGCCGACTCAATTACGTAACACAATACCTTGTAAGTGCTCACGCTCCTCGTTCGTCCAATCGAAGTGTTTTGCAATAGGATGAGTACTCGAATCAGACACAGTTAATCATTGCGAAAGATGTAATATTTTGACTTTTTCAAAGGTGGGGCTAATAGAAAAAAAGGAAAATAAGGTTGAAAAGTGAATAAAGAAGAGGATAAGTGGATGCTTTAGCAGGCCGAGAGCTCGTAAATAGAAAGGAAAGAGAGGAAATGAAAAAAATAAGGGAAAGAAAGAAGAACAAAGGGAAAGAAGAGAAAGGGAATTTCTCATGTGCCGCCTTTGGGATCTTGCCAAGCTGACTCAACAACGTAACCCAAAACTCGTAAGTGTCCATGCTCCTTGTTCGTCCAATCGATGTATTTTGCAAAAGGATAAGTTCTTGAATCAAACACAATTAATCATTATTGAAGATGTAATATTTTGACTTTTCAAAGATGGGGACCCCAAAAAAAATGGAAAATAAGTATGAAAAGTAAATAAAGAAGAGGATAAGTGGATGTTTCAAGAGGCCGACTCAACTATGTAGCTCAACACCCTATAAGTGCTCACGCTATTCGTTCGTCCAATCAAAGTATTTTGCAATAAGGTAAGTACTCGAATTAGACACAATTAATTATTGCAGAAGATGCAATATTTTGATTTTTTAAAGGTTGGGCCCAACGATAAAAGGAAAATAAGTTTGAAAAGTCAATAAAGAAGAAGAGAAGTGGATGCATTCGCAAGCCATGAGCTCGTAGAATAGAAGGGAAAGAGAGGAAATGAGGAAAAGAAGGAAAAGAGAGAAGAAGAGGAACAGGGTTTCTCATGTGTACACCTTTGGGACCTCGCTAAGTTGACTTGATTACATAACACAACACTTGGTAATTGTCCAAGCTCCTCTTTCATCCAATCGAAATATTTTGCAAAAGAATAAGTATTCAAATTAGACACAATTAGATCACATATTAACTATTTTTTAGCTAGCTTTTTGCCCTCATTAGATCACATAGGTTAAGAAAAACATGTGTCTCCAACTTGAACACTTCATGTATCCTATCTAAATGTCCGTAAACAATCTCCCTTACCCATTTGGGTTCCGATAATTTACTGTCCCTGATAGGTGCTTTCGTATGCATAGACTTGTCCAATGTAACAAGGCACAACCATGCTATCATTATGTCAATATCAAACTTATCCAAATATTGTTCAACTGCTGTGTCGTGACTCACCCCTCGAGGGAGGGCATAGGTTTAGGGGTATTGCCTAAAGGATGGACCTAAGGCCCATGATTAGGTGCAGACTCTCCTAAACCCATATCTCGCATGACTTGGGGTATCTCTAAGAATTTTGCAATAAGGAGTCGCCACTAGTCTATTTGAGAAGGCTAGTAACAATACCTAGAGGGGGGTGAATAGGTGTAAATAAAAATTTTTGCAAGACTTAGTAGAAGTAAATTGCCTTTAGAAGATACCAGACTATGAATGTATTCAGCTTTGAACAATCAAATAAAGTTACGAATAAAAGTAAAGAGTTTAGGAGTTCAAGGAAAGAGAATAGGAACATAAGGTTTATAGTGGTTCGGCTTAATTCAAGCTTACGTCCACTCTCCCGCACTGACAGCCCACTGGCTGGATTCCACTTTGAATCAAAAGAGATTTTACAGTTTGTGATCTCGACTTTCTCAATGAAGAGTCTTTACTGGTCTCTCACAAAGTTTCACGAAGAGTATCTATCTTTTGCATACAATTTTGAGCTCGATGAATGAAAAAGCAAGGAACTAGAAAATTTCAGATTTTGAAAATTTTCTTTCACACACTATATCGAACAACTAAAGAGTTCACCTTAAATACTCCTTCATGCCTTTACGACTATTGGCACTTTCCAAAGGAATTCTTCTAATTTACCCGTTGGAGAAAATCAATCAAGGAGATCTTGAGTCGTTAGATGATTTGTGATGAAAGCCTGTCAATCCTGTTTGCCCATATAATCAGGATCTTGATTTCCATAAGTAGAACATTCCAAGTTTATTCTCTTTTCAAAAGATCTTCAAATCGGAATCGATCTCAATAAGGATAATCAATCAAGTAGGTGCTATATCTAGCTATAAGGTCATTCATAAACCATACGAATTGAATCTTTGAGAATAATCCCGCATCTGGATAAGTCTTCATTTTTCAGTCTGGAAACTGTCAGTGATGGCAGACTTTGAAATTAAAGTCTGGCGGTCTTCAAACTTTGACGGTAGAGTCTGGAAATCTTCAGACTAGACCTTGGAAAGGTTTTGTCAACTTCAAAAGAGTAAAGGAGTTTTCTCTAACAATCTCCCTCTTTTTTATGGTGACAAAACTTTCCTGCAAATTTGAAAAACTTTTGTCTTGCAAAGCAACACTTAAGCAATACATGATAACTTATAAAAATAAGTTGATTAGGACATGGATAGCATCGATTCTGCAACTACAAAAAACATGTTAATCCTGAAAAATAAGATAAATAACTATCTAGTCATAATTAGTATCATAAACTTAGTTGCTGCAAGCATAAAAAAGATTCAAAGTCAAACAACAATCAAAAGTCTCAAAAACCAAACAAAGTCAGTCCAAAAACCAAACCACAAAGTACCAAAGTACCAAAAAAGTCAATCATCAAAAGATAAATTAAAAAAGATAAATCTGCACAAACTCTCCCCCTTTTTGTTAACAGCAAAAAGTGGAGAAGCACTTAAAAAGTTGGATAAAATCATGGCTGTTTGGGGATGCGAATGATATGGAAATCCCCCATAGACTTGACAGTCTCCTCCAACTTCTTTAGAGTTTCCTTTAGCCGTTGAATATCCTCACCCTTTGCATTTTCTTGCACTTGAAGCTTCAGGGCTTGTATCTATTCTAGAGAGTCTGAAGTGAACTGAAAAGCTGTTTTGAGGTTCTTGATCTCACACTCCATTCCATATTGTCGAGCCTTCAAATCCAAAAGGATTTCTAGCAGTCTTTGAAAGTTCGCTATTGGTTCTGTTGTGGCCCTAAGTCCAGCCAAATCAATTTCGAGAGTATTGAGATATGAGGGAACATAAGTAGTTTGATCACTAGGACTGGGAGTGGATGCCTCAACATCAGCTTCAAGATATTGAGAGGCATAGACATCCTTTGGATCTGCTGAAGATCTGCTAACATCACTGGTAAAAACAGGTGAAGAAGTACCTCTTTTATCAACAGCTCCCCCTATCTCTATGCCTTCGAATGGAGAAAAGAATTATTCTTCTTGTTCTTGCTCTACTTCAGTACCCAAGTGATATTTTTCTCGTTCTACAGTTCCACTCCTAATCTTTTTCAAGTTATCTGATAAGAATACAACAAATGTTGGCTCAAAAGAGTCATCTTGACCCTCTTCTTCTTCTTCTCTTCTTTCTTCTTCTCTTTCTCTTTCTCCTTCCTTTGTTCTTCTTTCTTCCCTTCCTTCACCTCTCTTCTTTATCTCTTCTCTTTCTCTATTCTCTTTGTCCTCTAGTTGCTCAAAACTAATAAAGCTCTGTAGATTTCTTAAGGAAAAAGCGAAGATAGTAATATTGTCCTCATTTTCTTCTTCGTCCTGCAAGATAAGGGCTCTCCTCTTCTTGATTGGTGCGCTCATGGGCTCTTTGCCTTTTCTTTTCTTTGCTGCATAGTCTTGTTTTGCTTTGGTTGGAGACTTCTCCTTCAGGCGGTCCAATGCTTTATTCAGCTCCTTCAATCTCATCTTCAAAACCATCTTTAGTCCTATCACCATTGGAACAATGGTTCGAACACACAGAGTAGTTGGAAACTAAATATTAAAATGTCTGAATAGTCAAGTGACAAGTGCAGAGTAAGGTAATTGTCCCTTGTCTTTCACAACTCTCCTATATGTGTGCATTAGGATAGTGTGAGGCAGTGAGAACTTAAACCCAATGTTGATTGTGTACATCAGCTTTGCTTCAGAGTGAGAGACATCAGTTTTTAAAGTGGATTTGGGTCTTATGTAGTTGATCACTATCTTGTGTAGCAAAATATTGGAGGCAGTCATTTTGGAGTAAGAAATTCCGCCTTCAGCAAATCTGTCCCGAACAAGAGCCTATGTTGCATGACTAATAGACACATTGATTGGTTGGGAACTCCCTCTTTCCACACCAATCACATCCGCCAATGTGTCTACATCCACTACAAAATCCTTTTCCCTTACAGAAAAACGAAATCTATTCGCATATAGAAAAGATAGATTTGAATAGAAATAAGCAGTCAATTCAGGGTAAGCGACTGCAGTCTTCGAACAAAATCTTTTGAGTTGAAGGAGAGCAAACTTCTCCCTCAGGTTCACTTTCAAGGAATCCAAAAAATCAAAGTCCACAGTTCGAGGGTTCATCACCCCTCTCTTCAGCAGTTTCGAATAGGTCTTCTTGTGGTCCTTAGAACAGAATAAACTCGTTCCCTCACCACGACCATTTACAGCAATGCCCATCCTAGGCTCAAAATTCGTATACATCCTCTCATCATCATCCTTCCCTTCTGGTTGATTAAAACTACCAAACCGTGGATCACTTGTAAAGTTGGCAAAAGTCCTGGCTGCCAAACCTTCAGGCGTAATGCCTAACCTTTCCATAGATTATAAGAATAAGGTTTCATTCTTATAACCTCTCTCTTGCAAAAACTCATCGACGAAGGTCATCGCAGTACCACCTTCCTTTAACTTAAAGTAGAGTTTAAAGAGAAATTGAGGTTTCGGAGTTCTTACGGGTTCAACATCTTCAATGATCTCTTCTTCTGCTTGTTGCTGTGGAGGATCTTGAGTCACATGCTGTGAAGAGTGACGCTGTTGAGAATGTTGTTGTTGCTGCTGAGGAGAATCTTTTTCCTCTGTTAAGTCAAAGTGCGTAGGACCTTCTGGCATGTGCTGTGGTCCCCTGTTCGCAATTCTAGAAGACTTCCTCTGGAAAGACATTGTCGTTGTTAAGGAGGATTTCTTGAACTCGCTCGTTGAAAAAGTTAAAAACTTTGTAGATCAAACTTGAGAGAAAAAGTGAGAAAGTAGAATTTCTGTATTCTAGGGTTTATGTGAGCATAAACAGAGAAGAAGGATTTTGATGGTATATAAAGCAAGTGAAACGGGGTATACGAACTATCACAAAGGAAAAAATAAAACAGCATTTTTTGAAAATGAAAAACTGCTAAAAATTCAAAAAATTGAAAAAGATAATTTTTAAAAATAAAATAGATAAGTAGTGATTCAAAAATCAACGTACCTTTTCAAAATTCCATCCTAAAATTAAATTTCTTGCATCGAAAAAACATTAATTTACAGACGTAACTTCTAAATATTCTGAGACTGAACGCCTTCAAAATTTAAGAGTGCGTTTGGTGATGATTCTGTTCCCGGGAGCTGATTCTGATAAGAATCGATTATTTTTTATTCTATTCCCGAGAATTGATTATGAGAAAAAGAACGTGTTTGGTAACTGTCCAAAATTTCTGATTCGAAATAGAATTGCGTTTGATAATGTGTTCATTGATTATGTTCCAAATTAATTTCTTTTAATTTTTAAATAAATTTTTTTACTTTTTTTTCTTTTCTTTTTTTTTCCTTTTTCCTTTTGTCCTTTTTCCTTTTTTTTTTTTTTTTCCCCTTTTCTCCTATTATTATTCTTCTTCTTGTGGCTGGTCACCGATTTGGCGACGCGGAGCTAGATGAGGGTCGGCGACCTCATCGGAGCATCGCCAGCCCTCGTCGGCCGAGCCTCGCCAGCAGTTGGGCGAGGCTCACCCAGCCCTGTTGAGGCTCGGCCTCACCGGGGCTGGACGAGGCCCGCCTGGCCACCGGCGGGGATGGGCGGGCCACGCTAGTCCAGCCCAGGGAGGCTTGGCCTCGTAGATCCGGCGAGGTCGAGCCTCGCCGGTGGACAGGCGGGCCTCGCCGGGCTGGGTAAGGCTCGCCCGGCCACCGGAGGGGCTAGGCCGAGCCTTGCCGATGGACAGGTGAGCCTTGCCGGGGCTGGGTGAGGCTCACCTGGCCACCGGCGAGGCTAGGCTGGCCATCGGCGAGGCTTGGCCTCGCCGGTGGCTAGGCTTGCCTCCGGTGAGCTCGTCGGTGGCTAGGCTTGCCTTCGGCGAGCTCGCTGGACTTCGCCCTGGCCTAGCGAGCCTCCGGCGAACTCGTTGGACTGGCGACCGATGACCGGCGGCGGGCAGCGGCGGACGGTGGCAAGCGGCGGCGGGTGGTAGTCGCAGGATGGCGGAAGGGAAGAAGAGAGTTTTAATGTGAAGATTCTTTTTTTGATTCTCGGACGCAGAATTAACTTTTTTTTATTCTCAAATCTTGTCCCAAACTGATTCCGGGAACGAAAATTTTATCAAACGCGATTCTCTTCTCAAACTGATTCTGGGAACAAAAAATCATAATCAGTTACTATTCGGCACGTTACCAAACAGGCCCTAATCGATATAAGATATGATGTTCAGTCTAGCATGAATAGACTCAAATAGAGTTTTCTCCAGTGTCTTTGTAAATATGTTTGCTAGTTGATTCTTTGAGTCAATGAACTGAATCATAACTTCTCCATTTTGAACATGATCTCTAATGAAATGATGTCAAATTTCTATATGCTTTGCTCTTGAATGAAGAATTGGATTCTTTGTGAGATTGATGGCATTGATGTTGTCACATTTGATCTCAGTGCACGATTCTTCAATACCAAAGTCTATTAACTGTTGCCTTATCCACAAGATTTCAGAACAATAGCTCCCAAGAGCCACATATTTTGTTTCAGTTGTTGAAAAAGCTATAGTACTCTGTTTCCTTGAGAACCAAGACACTAGTTTGTTGCCCAACAGTTGACAAGTACCAGAAGTACTATTTCTATCAACTTTACATTCTGCTAAATGTGCGTTTGAATGTCCAAGGAGTGTAAAGTCTCATTCTTTGGGATACCACAGACCAAGCTTTGGAGTGGTTGCAACGTATTTGATGATGCGTTTTGCAGCACTTAAGTGTGATTCTTTGGGATTTGATTGGAATCTAGCACAGAGACAAACACTAAATAAAATGTCAGGTCTAGATACAGTAAGGTAAAAGAGCGAACCAATAATGCTCCTGTATAACTTCTGGTCTACATTCCTTCTTTTTTCATCTTTGTTCAGCTTCGAAGAACTTGACATTGGTGTCTCTGTCCTTTTGCGATTCTCCAATCCAAACTTCTTGATGAGATCTTTTGCATACTTCTCTTAGTGAATAAAAATACTTTTCTTTGATTGTTTAACTTGTAATCCTAGAAAGAAAGTTAACTCAACCATCATACTCATCTCAAATTCATCCTGCTTACATCTAGAGAATTTCTTGCATAGATTTTCATTAGGTGATCTAAAAATAATATCATTAACATAAATTTGAACAAGTAAAAAATCTTTACCTTATCTTTTAATGAACAAAGTAGTATCTACCTTTCCTTTAATAAAACCATTTTGAGTTAAGAATTTACTTAACCTTTCATACCGGACTCGATATGCTTACTTCAATTCATATAGGGTATTTTTCAATTTGTAGATTGAGTCTAGCTTTCTTGGATCTTCAAATCTAGGTAGTTGTTCTACGTAAACTTCTTCTTAGATGAATCCATTTAGGAATGCACTTTTTACATCAATTTGGAATAACCTTAAATTTTTATGTCTAATTGCTTCTAACCTTGCTATTAGTGCATAAGTCTTGCCATAGTTAATCCCTTCTTCTTGTGTATATTCTTTGGCCACAAGTCTCGCTTTGTTCCTGACTACTTTTCCTTTCTTGTCCACATTGTTCCTGAAAACCCATTTAGTTCCAATAATAGACTTACCTTTAGGTTTAGGAATTAACTCCCAAACATCGATGATGCTGAACTGTCTGAACTCTACTTGCATAGCTTCAATCTAGCTATCATCAGCCAAGGCTTCTTCTATACTTTTGGGTTCAATCTCAGAAATGAGTGCTAAGGCATTAGACTCTTTTTGCCTTTTAGATCTGGTACGAACTCCCTCATCATTGTTGCCAATGATAAGTTCTTTGGGATGAGTTGACTTATGCTTCCAGTTGCTAGTTGGTTTGAGAGTCTACTAATCCTCTATTTCAGTTGAATATTCTAGTTCTTGTTGTTGTTGATCTTCAGAAGTCCGAACCACTTCAGGGGAAGTGGACTTTATAAAGTCTGGTGTAGGTTCAGATTCTTCATGTTGAGTTTGGTCCAATTGATTCTGTATAGATTCTTGAAACTTGACGTTTATAGATTCTTCCGCAGACTGAGTCTTCTTATTGAATACTCTGTAGGCTTTGCTTGAGGTTAAGTAGCCAAAAAAAATTCATTCGTCTGATTTTTCTTCAAACTTACCAATTCGATCATTTGCATTTTTCAAAATAAAATATTTACAACCAAACACATGAAAGTAAGAAACATTTGGCTTCTCCCTTTTAAACACTTCATAAGGAGTTTTCTCTATAATAGGCCTTAAGAATACTTTGTTAATGATGTAGCAAGCTGTAGAGACTGCTTCAATCCAAAATCGATATGAAATATTACTCTCAATTAAGAGGGTTCATGCTATCTCCTGCAAGGATCTATTCTTTTTTTCCACAACCCCATTTTGTTTTGAAGTGTATGGAGAAGAGAAGACATGCTGGAACTAGATTCATCACATAAATTTGTAAAGTCTTGATTTTCAAACTCACCTCCATGGTTTGTATTTAGAGCTGATCACTCTCAACATAATTAGATTAGCTGGGTAAGCCATTAAGGAATTTTAAGGCAATAGACTCGAGAATTCGACCAGGAATCGACTTCTCGACCGTGCTAATCTTTAGAAGCTATTATGGCACAGTTAAAAATTAATTTGAGATCAGAGATAGGTTGGTTCGATTGAGATGTGAGGCCGATTGTGAGTGACTCCACTAAATTGGAAAATTCTTGTCGACCAGCACTAATTTGATTTTACTGTCGTTTTGATATCCTGTGCTCGTAATTGAATCCTCGAGATTTTCACGACAACTGAAAGTTGCCAATGTATCGAGTGGGTTCATTGTGGCTCGTTAAAAATCGACCACGGGTCATTTGCCCTAAAAAGTTCTAAAAACTACCCGATAGCCTAGGTCATGCAAAAAACGCACCAAATGGAAATTAATCGCCAATTTGAGTCTGATTTCAGAAATTGAAGATTCTGTCATGTCACAATAAATTTTAGGACCCACAACTCAGTTTCAGAAGATTTTTCTGACAATTGAGACTTTTGGGAAAAAGTCGGCTTAAGACCCTTTTTGTTCAAATAAGGCCGGGGATTATTTTTGGTTACACGATTGAGATGCAAGATGGATTCATAGGTGGGGAAAATTATCAATTGAAGCATTGAGGTACCAATTGAAATTTCAAAGGCCAAATGAGGTTGAATTGAAGTGAATTAAGTGTCCATTTGGTGTTGAATGGTGCCAAATTCGTAGCTCTCCCTTCCTCCTAGCCAAATGGACCATGTCATGAGTTGTGAGGAGTGCTTTTGTGGCTCATTTGTAGCCATGGAGTCTTGGTGTGGTGGACAAGTAAAGGAGGGGACAAATTGGTGGAATAAGTGGCCAAGTGGACCCCTTGGTCCCCCTTATCTCTATCCTCCCTCTCTCTCCCCCTTTGGCCAGCCACACCATCCCCTTCCCCCTTCATACTTAATGCCAGCAGCTGGAGAAGAAACCGGAGCAGCCCGTCGCATGCCACCGCTAGCCATGCCACCGTCGGCTGCCACTTTGCCTCCACCCACGCTAGGCCGCGCTAGCCGCCACCCCCACCGTGCGATCCCAACCCCCTGCAATCCTGTCCAGCTATCCAGCCCTTTGTCTAGCCACCGTGAACAACTGAGGAAGTTACCGGAGTCGCCGTGCACCCCGCCAAACCACCGCCTACCCTCCTCGAGCCTTGCCGCCCATCTTGGTCTTGTTTTCTTCTATTTTTGCAGCTAAAATAGAAGGTTTAGAAGTGGATTTTCAGCCACCTTTGGAGGCCATTTTGAGGTGTTTCCAGGACCTGGACCTTAGGCCCACTTTGGAGAAAAAGTCCCCTGCGACGTTGCTGACGTTTCAATTCGAACGGACTGTTAAATGAGTGAGTTTAGCTCACTAATCCTTGAGTAGTAGACTAATGATGCTTAAGGGTTGATTTATGTTAATTAAGCATGATTAGATGGTTATATTAGTTTAGAATGATTAAATTAATGACTGATCATTGCATGTTAGGTGGTTAGACATAGTTATTAGAGAGTAGAAATACTATAGTATTTATTGAATGAATCTCGGGATTTTTCCCGATCCGTTTTGGCATCCAAACAGGCAATACGAGCCTAAATTGGATTTATTAGTATTTAATAATTAAAATTTATAATTAATTAATTAATTAATTTCCGGAAATTAGACTAGGATAGTCGGCGACTGGAATTTTATGCTAATTGTCGTGGTGCAGTCCGTTTATTTAATTGAGCTTTAATTTATGCTTAATTGATTTAATTGTGGAATTTTAGAATATGTTCCTAAATGAATTGATTTTGGATAATTGATTGGTAAATAACTGAGCATGGGTCTATAGCACCAGTAATATTTGATGGGCTATATAATGTGGTGAAAATTGCGAGAGTGAATTAAGTATATTTTCGGCTAAAACAAATTGGGAATAATTTTATCGGGTATGATAAAGCTGAGAAAGAAAAATGTGTTATGTGGCTCGGAGACCAAGAGTATCGTTTTGGAGAATGCAAGTTACTTATGGATGAGATAAATCACCTCTGGCTAGCACGTGGCTCGGTAATTTGGTGTATCGCCTTAGAGAATGCATGTGGCTCGGTGATTTGGTGTATCGCCTTAGAGAATGCATAGGGCTCGGTAATTAGACATGTCGTTTTAGGGAATGCACGTGACTTTGTGACTAAGTGTGTCGCCTTAGAGAATGTACGTGGCTCGGCGACTAGGTATATATTAACTTGGGAAAATGAAAATTATGAATTGAAATGATCGAGATGGTGGTTTGTTGACGTGTAATCGACTAGGTCGATTTGATCAATGTTTCGATTCATGATATTTGAGCGAATGCCTATTGAATTGTATTGACTTGTAGGATGGAATTGAGGCTAAGGTAAGTCCCCTGACTTGTGTTGTTCTTGGGCAACCTTAAGGTGTGGTGGTTTTCTAATCGAGTCTTAGAAGGGTGGAACTCATTGAGATGTAGTCTCATTGGTTATTGTATAATCAATTTTAGGCCGTTAGATGGCAGCACCAGTACCTCCACCTCCCCCCGTCCCTGAGCAGTTTGGCATTCCTGAGAGCCTTTCAGAGGAGACTACTCATTTCCATTTCCACCCTAACCTCGAAGGATTAGAGTACTTCTTGATAAAATCTACTGTTTGGGTCGATGTGGGTAAGGATGACCTGACACCTCATGAGTATAGATTGTGGTATCGTTACTACCATGATGGGCGAAGAGAAGGTCCCATACTGGAAGAGAATGTCCCACAATAGGTATTAGAGGAAGCATTCGAAGAAGAGACTCTGATCCCAAGGACAAAGCAGTAGACGACTCTAGGGATCCAACGCTTGGGAGTGAGCCAGCTTCTCCGGTGTACGCAGTTGAGGATGCCAATTGGAGTGAAGAGGAAAGGGAGATGGTGGAGCAAGAAGAGGAGGGACCGGAAGAGGATAAGGAGATGGAAGAGGACGAGGAGCTCAAAGAAAATGAATTGGATGGAGAGGAATCTGAGGAGGATCCAAAGGATGATCCAGAGTATGATCTGGATGTGGACTGAGATCTCATCCTGTTTAGCAAATCCTATGTATATGTGCATAAGTGTTAGATTAGACCTTAGTGAATAGTATTGTAAAATATATTATAAGGTTGGATTGTATAAAAGTATGGTTGTGAGTTTCAGTATGAAAAATATGGCCTTATTTTTCTATCTCATTATTTTATTGTCTGGGGATTTATAATTACTTCCGCATGTGCATATTTAAAATGAAAGGGTCGGTGATACGTCTTGAGATATCGCTTTTAAAATCGACCAAACTGAAGGATGGAAGCGTGCCCGGGGATCGGGGCGTGACACCATATGCAGAAACTGCAAAACTCGATTAGTAGAAACTTGATTTATAGGTTTGAAAGAACTTCTAACCTATTTTCTCAAAACACATGGCATGCATAATTCAGATTTTTGATAAGCCAGGTTACGGAGTCCATGAACAAGCTTCTTGGAAGAAATCTTGGCAATCTGCTTCATGTTAACATGACCAAGCATTTGATGCCAAAGGTTTGCTTCATATTGAATAGATATTAGACATTGAGAACTTTCTGGTTTTATATTTAGAAGGTAAATATTCTCATGTCTTTGACCAGTGAAAGATTGAAAGAAATCTTTACTAATTCCTGAACAAATGCCTTCTTGGAAATTAATTCTGAATCCAGTATCACACAATTGACTTATGCTAAGTAGATTGTAATTCAAACCTTCCACCAAGGAGACATTATTGATTGTAAGGCTTCTAATCTTCACAGTTCCACATCCAACAATTCTTCATTTGCTGTTTCTACCAAAAGAAACTTTTCCACCATTTATTTGTACAAGCTTTATAAAACAACTTGAATCTTCTGTTATGTGTCTCGAACATCCACTATCCAAATACCATTTCATATTCTTCTTGATAGTGACCTGTAATCATAAGAAGAACTCAAGCTTTCCTTAGTACCCATATTTTCTTGTGTCCAGGAGAGTTAGTATTAAAAACAGTCTTTGCCTAATCCCTCTTAACAAATCTCCAAACCTTAGGACATTCCTTCTCGAAATGTTTAGAGCTGTTACACTTTGAACATTTGAGATTACTTTGGCCAATAGGTTTTACAAAAACTTTTTGAAAATGATTTTTGTAAAATGTTTTTGTAGATCTTTGTTTGATTCTTTCTTTTACTTTGGGAAAATCAATTAAAGGAGTACTTTTTTGGTGTCATACCTAAACTAGATTTGTTAAAGTAAGGTCTTTATACAGAAAGAATCTTTTCTAATTTTTCAGATCCTTTTGAAAACCTTTTTGTGATATTTGAAATATCTTCTTTCAAAAAAGCATTTTCCTTTGAAAGAGAATTTGTATTTTCTTTTAAAACAACAAAAATTTTATCTAGATTTTCAAACTTTTCTTTCCAAGAAGTTTCCTGTTGTTTCAGTTTAGAATTCTCCCTCTTTAGCTTGCAAATCCTTTTAAGAAATGCTTTGAGACTAAAACAAAGTTCATCTATATACTTTGAGACTTTAGCAGGAATTTTTAAATTGTTAACCTCGACTTCTTTGTCTGAGTCTGAGTTTGAATCTGTTTTAAAGTCTGAGTCTGATTTTGAATTTGCCATTAGACATAGGTTGGCATATTTTTCATCATTTTTCTCGCATTCAGTATCGCTTCATGTCTCTGCTTTGAGAGCCTTTTTGTATTTCTCTGTTTTTCATTTCTTTTTCTTCAGCAGAGGGCAATTGGGTTTTATGTGCCCATTTTTCTTGCATTTGAAGTAAATCACATCTTTTTTGTTTTCATTGTCCTCAGTTGATTTCTTCTGAAATTTTTGAGTGCTCTGCTTCTTCTAATTAAATCTTCTTCCTTTCCTAGTCAACTTCCTGAACTTCCTTATCATGAGTGCTAGCTCTTCATCGTCCATTTCATCTTCTGAATTTGTATCATCAGAATCATCGTTAGATTTTAAAGCAATTGACTTCTTACCTTTGGGATCTTCTTCCTCATTGATTTGCTCCCACTTCATACGATTGAAGCGTGCTAACTAGTTAGTCTATTGAAAGAGGCATGATCCTCTGGGTTTCTCTTATTGAAGTTTTTACGTGATTCCAGTTTTTGGAGAGTCCATGCAGCAACTTATTGACCTTCATTGGTCCTAAGATTGGCTGTCCTTGATATGCTAGACCGTTTACAATCTCTGTGAAATAACTGAACATGTCAGTGATAGATTCTCCAGGCTTTATCTTGAAAGCTTCATACTGTCCGAGTAGGATACTGATTTTTGTTTCTTTAACTCGATAAATTCCTTCATAAGTAACATGCACCCTGTCCCAGACTTCTTTTACTGTTTCACAAGATGAAATTCTATTATACTCAATAGGAGATAAAGCACAATATAAGGAGTAGATGGCTTTAGCATCAAGAGCTTGTCTCTTGGTTATTTCTGCTTGTGTCAATTCGCCAGCATCTACAACTTCCTTTCCTCTTTCTGTGGTTGATGTAACTTTGGGAATGATCCTTTTTTCTACCACATCCCATTCTAGGGGATCTTTCGATCTCAAGAATGCCTTCATCTTGTTCTTCCACATATTGTACTCCTTCCTATCAAAGTAAGGAGGTCTGGTGTGCTTTGGCCTTCAACCGAACCTGGAGTCAAAATACTAGCCATAGATCTTTAGCTTAAGAAGTAAAAACACTTCAAAAATAAGCACACGGGCTTTGATACCAATTGAAAAGGCTAGTAACAGTACCTAAGGGGGGTGAACAGGTGTAAATAAAAAATTTCGCAAGACTTAGTAGAAGTAACTTGCCTTTAGAAGATACCAGACTAAGAAAGTATTCAGCTTTGAACAATCAAATAAAGTTACGAATAAAAGTAAAGGGTTCAGGAGTTCAAGGAAAGAGAATAGAAACACAAGGTCTATAATGGCTTGGCTTAAATCAAGCCTACGTCCACTCTCTCACGCTAACAGCCCACCGGTTGGATTCCACTATGAATCAAAAGAGATTTTACAGCTTGTGATCTCGACTTTCTTAATAAAGAGTCTCTACTGGTCTCTCACAAAATTTCACTAAGAGTATTTTTCTTTTGTATGCAATTTTGAGCTTGATGAATGAAAAAGCAAGGAATTAGAAAGCTTTAGACTTTGAAATTTTTTTTTCACGCATTATATCGAACAAATTAGAGAGTTTGCCTTAAATACTCCTTTATGCCTTTACGACCGTTGGCGCTTTCTAAAGGAATTCTTCCAATCCACCCGTTAGACAAAATCAATCAAGGAGATCTCGAGTCGTTAGATGATTTGTGATGAAAGCCCGTCAATCCTATTCGCCTATACAATCAAGATCTTGGTTTCCATAAATAGAACATTCCAAGTTTGTTCGCCTTTCAAAAGATCTTCAAATCGGAATTGATTCTAATAAAGATAATTAATCAAGTAGATGCTATATCCAGCCATAAGGTCATCCATAGACCATACGAATCGAATTTTTGAAGATAATCCCGCATCTGGATAAGTTTTTATTATTTGGTCTGGAAACTATCAGTGAGGGTAGACTTTGAAATTAAAGTCTGGTGGTTTTCAGACTTTAACGATAGAGTCTGGAAATCTTCAGACTAGATTTTAGAAAGGTTTTGTCAACTTCAAAACAGTAAAGGAGTTTTCTCCAACACTATTGGGGTCGGTTAGAAACCAAATGAGGCACGAGATTATGCCACACTTCCTATGCAACTAGATAATCTACGGTCGGGGACTTTGATTACACTAATTGACCAATTAGTACCATTTTGGTACCTAATCTTGTTCATTTTAAAAGAAAAAAATTTTGTCAGGTAGTTTGAATTAATTTTATACTTATCCACTAACATGTGAGGTGATCATGTGGGTACGTAAACATCAAAGTGACTATTTAGCAATCAAACTCCTAATTGCAGTGAAATTAATGCATGTATCTAAACAATCACAAACATAATTAAATATGTATATTAAACCTGCGACATAATTGAAATGCGAGCAAATAAAGGTCTAATTACACTAAGAAGGCAAGACATGACAATTTCCAACCAAACTCTACATTTTTTGGATTTTTGAAATTTCTTAATTTTTTAAATTTTTTTCTTGAATTTTTTTCGTAAAAACAATTTTTTATTTTTTATTTTTTGGCCGAGCCGGCTCGGCCCAATTGGGGTGGGCCAGTCACCCCACCTGAATGAGCCAGGCCTGATTGGCCCTGATTGGGCCTGGTCAATTGAGGGTTGGGCCTGATCAGAGGGGCCCAATTCTCTTGCAAGTGAGCTACTCTGTAAGCCCACACAAAAAGAAAAAAAGAAGAAGAAGGGCTGAGTGGGCTAGATTTGTTATTTGGCCCAACTCGGCTTGCCCTCTAGTTTACGACTGCTCGGTTGCGATGTGAGGGAGCCACGACGGCGGGTGGCCCGAGGAGCTTTCTGGCCAAGTTGCAGTCGTTCCGCCTCGATTAGGTGGGGAAAGGCAGCTCGACCCCTGAGGTTGAGGGTCCAGGTAACGGCGGTAAGGCATCAGCCGAGGAGGATGTTCTGCCGGCCAGTGGCCCCTGCCCTGCAATCTGTCCGGACGCAGCCGGGAAAATAGCAACGGCAAATGGCACGAGTGATCTCCGACTAGGGCATGACTCACAATGAGGACAACAACTCAGCAGCGGGTCAACGAGGGTTAAAGTTCATGTGAACCGAATGGCCGTGAACTTTGGCCCAGCATGACCAAAAATAGGGGAGAACGGCATGCAGCTTACAGAGCCTTGACACGGGAAGGGGAGCATGGTGACAGGTCGTCAACTAAGCATTGGTTGCGGTGGCCGGTAATCTTGCCCTCCTTTCTTCAGATCTCTCTCACTAGCTACTAGAACGGCAGCTTCCGGATCCCTAGCTCCATGCTCTTCTGGTGCTTGCAGATCGCCCGCAACGCTATCGCCTCGGGCTTGAAGCGATGGGGCTTTTTGACGTCACCGGTGGCTGAGGCGGACTTGCGGGCGGCCTTGGTGAAGGCAGCCTTGGTGGCAAGCTCCTTCCTTGGGGCCTTCCTCTGGTCCCTCTCTCTCCCCGGTTCTGATTCTCTCCCCCTCGGTATTCTCTCTTTGTGTTCTGCCTTATCTAATTTTTGCCCTTATCTTCTCTGCTTTGCCCGATCTTCTCCGCTCTGCCCGATGTCCCCTGCTGCAGCTCCTTTCTACCTTGGGTGGCTCCTTTCTGCTTCATTGGTTTCCCATGCAGAAGACGGCTGAAGGAGGAAGAAAGGTAAGGGCACGGGCCAGGCCGAAGAGAGGAAGAGGCTAGGTCGCGCGAGGGGAAAAAGAAAAGGAAGGCTGGGCCGTGCGATGGGGGAAAGAAAAGGAAGGGGGACGGGCCAATCCGACATGATTCAACCCCTAAGGCCCCTTTTTTAAATAATTTTTTATTTTTGATTTTTTTAAAAAGTTTTATATGTGCTTCAAAATACAAATTAGGTGTCAACATGCTGCTACCTCTCCCTTAGACACACCATTTGATCCCTCTTTCATAGTACTTATGCCATCACACAAATACAAAAACATCAATATATATATATATATATATATATATATATATATAAAAAAAAAAGGGGATAAGTGCATTAGAAGTCTTAAAACTTATCATGAAAATGCAATTGAGTCCTAAAACTTTCAAAAAGTACAATTAAGTCATAAAACTTGTCACAAAATTCAATCAAATCCTAAAACTTTCAAAAGGTTCAATAAAGTCCTAAAACTTGTCTCAAAAGTGCAACTGAGTTCTAAAACTTTCAAAAAATGCAATCAATTGAAGGACTTGACTTAGATTGAACCACTTTGATAAGTTTTAGGACTTGATTGCACTTTTTGAACGTTTTAAGACTTAATTACACTTTGTGACAAGTTTTAGGACTTAATTGCACTTTCTAAAAGTTTTAGGACTTAATTGTATTTTCATGACAAATTTTAAGACTTCTAATGCATTTATCCAAAAAAAAAAAAAAAAAAAAAAAACCAATATCGTAAGTAATAGAGTGAAAGCAAACCAAATATAAAAATTCCACACAATCCATCGTATCCAAACCACCACACAAATGCAAAAGTCTCAACATCAATATTTTTAACAACAAAATAACAACCGACAACATAAGTCATATAGTCAAATAAAACCCCACGCAGTCCACGATACATTTCCTGACTTCTACTAAAGACATTGGAAAAGTCCATATCTCATTTCAGTTGGGGATTTGATGAAAGCCTCCCTCCATGTGATACTAACACAAGCTCATTCCACTACTTTATTGTAGAAATCCTACTCTAATGTAGGCATGGCAACTAGGACATCAATCACAGTAGTTATCAAGAATGGGTTTACAGGTGGTGATGTGACTTGTGAGGTGACAGAACCACTCATAGATTGATTAGCCCTAGTTTTGATAATCTCTTGTATAACTTTGTAAGTGCTAGCAACACCAAATGAGTGACTCCTCCTCCTCTTACTATTTGGAATTTATCCACCATGTGTTTGTTATGAACTGTAGTAGCAGTTTTGTCAGATGTAAAAACTCTCTCATAAATATGGTGTTCACTGTTAAGTCCTTTCAACCACTGTCTGCATCATCACCATTAGTGCCAAGTTCGTTTGACATAACTAAATCTTCAGCATTTCTTACTGCATGCTCCTTAGTAGCATATGTATCACCAAATACAATACACAAATTAGGATATTGAGGAAACCCATCATCCTTGAATTTTGCCCACTCAATATTATCTTACAATTTTCACAATATCTTGCCATGTACATCTACAGTGATCTCAAAATGACCAAAGGTTAAATCATACCTTGACGTGAGGTTCCCATATACTTGGATTATCAACAATAACTATTTTGTTCACATTATCTCAACCAAATCTAGATTGTGAAAGAAGCTTCTTAAAACTACCATACTACTTGAGTATATTAGAGTCCTACTTGCCTATTGAATTCAGTTCGTATGTTATTCTACCCTACTTTGTTGTAAGTAGAAGAGGTGCAATTTCCTTTTTTGACTTCTTTAACCAACAAACAGACGTACAAGTTGGTTAAAGGCTCAGTCTATTTTGCGGTGAATGCTTCTTTTTGGGATGCCATTTAACCTTCACTAGTTAAGCATCATATGAGTTCAATAAAATTAAATAGATGGAAAACCACTTTCTTCATAATATGAATTTATAGGTTGTCCCTAGGATCAGGCTAGGTTCATGAAGCGTGCACTCCAAGAGTTACTTTAGCTACCGAAAATAGTTATGTGGTCACCAAAAATGTTACACTGGACATTTAATGGGGCACCAGTTATTGCACTATGTATAGGGAAATACCAAAAGCACTGAAGAAGACCATAGGGAAAGAATGATTGATCTATAAGTTAATTAAGGATCTTGAGATTAATTACGTTTATAAGACTCATATACATACTTAATAAAAATGGCAAGCCAACTCAATGTTTTAGACTATTTTTAGGAGTTGCAGAAAATACAAGCAGGAAGCAAAAACTAAAAAGAAAACAAACACTAAAATGAAGTAACTACAATAAAACCCAGTGGTTGGCATTTATTTTTTTCTCTTCCAATCATCGAGTGACAAGAATTTGGCCTCGCCACTATCACACCAAAGAGAGAGCGCAACATGCTGCTTTTTTTTTTTTTTTTTTTTTTTCTTTTGTAACCATTTTTTAGACTAAACAAAGACAAGTAACAAATCCAATTATAGGATGATAGTATCTCTAAACCTTGGATAGCTATTCAATGCATAGAAAAGGTCACTGTAGTAGCTACAAGCATCAAACCAAAATCAATGGATCCAACTTAGAACCTTGGATAGCTACTCAGTGCATAAAAGTTCCGAATTAGGTAAACCCATTCGATAAAAGCTTTTCATCATATAATATATTTCTATATAATGTCATAATACACGAGGTAAACTATTGAAATGTATGTGCACTATCATTTGAGGAATAAAAAAAAAATGCCCTCACAAAAATACAGGACAATAATCTTCATCAAAGCACAAGCCTCTGGAGGTCAAGTAACTAGAAATAAAATCTGAGAATCAATTTGTTTCCATAAGGGGGACGAAGGGAAAATGGTTGTATACTAAAAACCAATACACCATCTGAATAATGTATGGTATTAACAATTCAAATGCATGATATGGAAAAAATTTGGTAGAGCAACAAACCTGGAAAGTCTTGATTATGTGGCTATTTTGAAGAGCTAGAACCGAAAATATTAGAGGACACGGATCCTAATTTTGCAAGTGTTTTCTGGACAATGACATAAAGTAGGTGTTAGCACCAGGTTGCTGGAAAAATAAAATTCGCTAAGGATCACAAGGATTCTACTGATTTGACAGTAGCATTAGTAAAATGATCATGCTTTGCATGTGAATCAATTAAAGATCTAACTTGGATATCATGTGGGAAGGTTGTTTTCGGAACTTGAGGAATATAAACATTCAGATGACATCAAACTTCTATCTGACTAATAGGATAAGTACAAAACAAATAGATGGACTTATTTATTACAACCAAGAACCCATATCCATCTTCTCGATTCACATGAAATTGAAAAGATGTTCACGTTAGCAAAATGTTCCCATTTAACGCACCACCATCTTAGATTCACAAGGAGCAACTACTCGGTCAATTTGGCCAATCACAACATAAAACCTTCTATGAGACTACAATTCATCAACGATATTTATGAAACCAAATACCTATGCTAATAAGGAAGTCTTGGTCAGATTTTCTAATATATGGGAAGTAAGATCCTGAGTCCTTCCCAGTTCCAATATGATTGAACTTCACAAGATGAACGCCCACCAATGCAAGGAAATTATTCTAAATTGACAAATTTTTGAACTGATAATGTAGTAACACATTGAGAGAATCCTTCTAATTAAAAATACATCTCTTCATCAACGTCCTAAAGACAGCTCCACCATAGAACCACATTTTCTCTCTAGAAAATAAACCTCTTTCTTTGCTAGTTTTGCACAATAAATCTTGGGATAGTGGTGACAATCCAGAGCTATGATTGCCAAAAACCAAGAACCCATATCCATCTTCAGCTAATATAAGGACTGTGGAGAGCTATGGATGTAAAAAATTTAAAAATAGTTCTCTGTGCACACTTTCAATTTGCATATGCATACCAGTGAAGATTCTCATACACTTAATTTACTTACCTCAACAATAGGTTCTGCTACCACTTCATAAACACATCTTTGGGAGGCGATATCCGTGACGACTTTTTCAAATATATATGATTCAGAATTTCAATTATTTTTTCTCAACTTTAATTGCTTCAACTACATGAAAGCACAAAAATTTTAAGTTAGCTCAAAGGTTATATTGATGTTCCTTGCTAAACATGTTTGTGCGGTAAGGCTTCAATACAGATATTCACTCCAAACTCAGAAAAGCCAAACATCTGGGTTTTTTAATAGAGATAACCAACCCTAGGCTGCAATTCGACACAATCAGCATAGTCAGCATCTAAGAGTAGATCCTCCGAGTTTCTTGGTGTTCAGGGTGAGACAAGCATGAGGGAAGCAACGGCAAGAGAGGTGAGCATGAACAGAGGCGACTAGACAGAGGCGACGCGATGGAGGCGACACAATTAGAGAATGGCGACTGGACAAAGGATTTAACTTCAAAAAGTGAGAATCACAACTAGAACAGGTACAATGAGAAGGAATTAAAGCAAGAAACCTGATTCAAGGCAAGACGAGCACGAGATGACGTGATCGAAGGTGATGTGATTGGAGAGAGGCGACCGGAGGTGACGAGGCTAGAGGCAACGGAACCAGAGAGAGGCGACCGGAGGCGACCAGACTGGAGGTGACCCAACCAAAGGTTACATGATCCAACCAAAGGTGACGCGACCAAAGCAAAGCAACTAGAGGCATTGTGACCAGAGAGAGGCAACTGGAGGTCACTAGACTAGAGGCAATGGAACCGAAGAAAGGCGATCGGAGGTGATGGGACTGGAGAGAGGCGACCTAATCGAAGGCAACGCGACCGAAGCGAAGCGACCGAAGGCGACGAGACGAAAATGAGGTGACCTAGCCGAAAGCGATGCTACCGAAGTGAAGCGATCAAAAAAAGGGGGCAACGAGCCCAGAGAGAGGTGGTGATGAGACTGGAAGCTAGGGGATTGGAAGCGACGGGACTGGAAAGAGGCGATCGAAGGTGACAAGATCGGATAGAGGCAAGCGGACAAAGGTGGAGGTGAGCTGAGAAGAGGCCTTCGAGCGTGAACTGAGAAAGGACAAGAGAGAAGAGACCTTAAGGTTTCTCTAAAACAAAAGCTCTTTCTTGTTTTTGTTCCTAAGAATAAGAAGTAACCTTTTTTTTTTAAATTTTTTTTTAATTCTTGTTTCTATTCCAAAACTATTCTCCGGTTACTTTTTTATTCCGGAAAATAGAAAAATAAATTGACGTTACCAAACGGATTTTTGTTTTTTATTTATTTATTTTTGTTTGGGGAAACAAAAGAACATGAATTGGAAGAAACAGAAACGTTACCTTGCAGGCCTAAGTGTCCATGCTCCTCGCTCGTTTGATTGAAGTATCTTGCAATAGGATAAGTACTCGAATTGGACACGATTAAACATAGTAGAGTTAAAATTTTGACCTTTCAAAGGTGGGGCCCATAGTAAAAAAATGAATATAAGGTTGAAAAGTCAATAGAAAAAGAGGATAAGTGGATGCTTCAGCAGGCAGAGAGCTCATGGAATAGAAAAGAAAGAGAGGAAATGAAGGAAAGAAGGGAAAGAAAAAGAAGAAGAAAGGAGAAGAAAAGGAAGGGGTTTTTCATTTTAGGACCTCACCAAGCCTGCTCAATTATGTAACACAACACTAGGTAAGTGTCCACGCTCTTCGTTCGTTGAATTGAAGTATTTTGCAATAGGATAAGTACTCGAATCAGACAATACTTAATCATAGTAAAAGATGTAATATTTTGACTTTTCAAAGGTGGGGCCCATAGAGAAAAAAGAAAAATAAGGTTAAAAAGTCAATAAAGAAGAGGATAAGTGGATGCACATGAGAAATCCCTTCCTCTTCTCCCCCTTTCTTCTTCTTTCTTTCCCTTCTCTACTTCTTTTCCTCTCTTTTCTTTTTATTCTATAAGCTCTTGGCCTTCTGAATCATCTACTTATCCTCTCCTTTATTGAGTTTTCAACCTTATTTTTCATTCTTTATTTCTTTGAGCCCCACCTTTGAAAAATCAAAATATTACATCTTCTACATTGATTAATTGTGTTTGATTTGAGTACTTATCATGTTGCGAGAAACTTCAATTGCACGAACGAGGAGCATGGACACTTACTAGGCGTTGTGTTACATGGTCAAGTTGGCTTGACAAAGTCCCAAAAGCATACACATAAGAAATCTCCTTGCTCTTTTGTGATATCTCAAAATTTGACCCATTTCAAAATATATGAAATGGTTATTTCATCGACGCATTTATGGTTATTTTACTTTGAATTGATCACTCACGAGTTAATTAATCTATTGGATGATACCATAAAAGGTTAAAACTCGAAAAACTAGAGAATTCAATCAGGGATCGACCGCTCGACCATAAGGATCGATAAGGGTCAATACTATAATGTTATAAGTCAATTAGCGAATAGATATAAATTGATTCGACGGAAGTACATAGTCATATCAAGGGTGATTCCGCACGATTACAATATTCATGTCGAATTACAATAAACCGATTTTTCTATTTTTCTTATATTCAGGATATGTAATTGAACCCTTGTGATTACTTGACAACCGAGGGTCGTCCATGATTCAAAAAGGCACAAACGTGGATTGAAAATTATCGACCACGGGTCAACCATGCGAGAACCCTTAAAAGCCACCCAATAGTTTAGGTTATATTAAAGTTGCGTTCGATTGATTTTTAACCATGAAATTTAAATCGATTTCAGATATCGAATTTTCAAGTATTTCAAGACTAATTTATTGGACGTCACCTTATCGTCTGTTGAATTATTGGTAAGTTCGAAATTTTCAGAAAATGAATTATTAGATAAAAATTGGAGACCGGAAAAGGAAAAATCGGACCCAGTGGTAAGGTTGTAAATTATTGACCAAGATTTTGATTTTAAAGAAAAATGGAATTGATAAGAAATTTAGGGGACAAAGGGCTTGGCATGGAGGGTTTTAGGGGGAGTTGATATGAAAAGTGATGGATTTGGGGAAAGAAATCTTTTGTTTTCTTATTTCTCTCTCCCTCTCTTTTCTCTTTCCCCCACCGCCCCTCACACCTTCCTTTTGCCAACCCCTCTCTATCTCTCTTTCCCCCCTCCACTCACGTCATTCCCCTTTCTGCTGTAGCCGAGCACCCATTTCCCCATTCTTCTCATTTTTTTTCTTCATCTCATTCTTCGGGTGTGTTTGTTTCACGAAAAACGTAACGTTTTTGGAAAATATTTTCCGGGAAATCATTTTCCAGGAAAATGGTTAGTTTTCCTTTGTTTGGTGATATGTGATTGAAAGTATTTTCTAGTGTTTGGATCACATTTGAAAATGATTGAATGACATTTGACCTAACAATTGACAATAGTGTGCCTCTTACTTCCAAATTAATTTATTGAGTTCATGATCTTTTTTAACTTTATAAAAATCGAAATTATAATTATTTTTCATATTTTAATTATTTTTCTTTTTTTCTTTCTTTTTATTCATTCCTTAGCCGGTGGCCGGTAGGGTGATGGTCGCCGCCGATTGGCGATAGGCCGGCAAGATCGAGCCTCGCCCGATGCCGACGAGCTCAAGCCTTGCTAGATCCGGCGAGGCTCGGCCTCGTTGACGACCGGTGAGGCTCGAGCTTGCCGGTGTTGGGTGGGGCCTCGGCTTGCCGAATCGGCGAGATTGAGCCCCGCCCGACATTGACGAGCTCAATCTCGCCTCGTGGCCGAGTCACCGGCCGTCCTCGTGGCTAGCGGCCAGCCGAAGAAGAAGAAAAGAGAAAAGAGAAAAAGAAAAATAATGATTCAAAATTAAAAATTATATTTTTTAAAAATTAAATAAAAATTATATTAAAAAATTAAAAATTCTATTTTTTAAAAAATATTTTAAAAAGAATTATAAAAATTTAAAAATATATCTTTATAAAAATAATTGTTTGTAAACCAAGCATCAAATCTAGGTTTTGATAGATTCGAAAAACGTTTTCCGGTCCTTTCTAAGGGGAAATCATTTTCCTGAATTTAAGCTTTGTTAGGAAAATGTTTTCTGTTGACTAGGAAAACGTTTTCCATTGATTCATTTTCCTGAGTGAACCAAACGCCGGAAAATGAAGAAAATGTTTTCCCCGAAAATGTATTTCGCGAAACAAACACACCCTTCATTTTCTTCCCTTTTCCCTCAAAAGCCAACCCCCTTTTCTTTTTTTGGTTGTCGCCCTTTTTTGTTACACTACCCACACTGCCATCTCCACCATCACTCACCACCGTTGTTCCGTCATTTCCATCATTGAGCCGCCACCACCATTGTCTTTGAGCCCCACTAAGCTTGGCGTCCCTCAACTGCACCGATCCGCCATCATTGTCGCCGCACTGCCACCGCCCCCTCAATGCCTTTGCTTACTCGCGTCTCACCCATCATTCACCGTCGCCGTTGTTCCGCCTAGTTCACCACCACCAAGCCGAACACATTCCCCCTTCCCTTTGTAGTCATGAGCCTCAAGTGGCTTTACTGAGTTGTCGAGTTTCCATTCAAGCCGTAAGTGTCACGTTATCGACGCCATCGTTCCTCCGTCGCCGTGAGCTCACCGTCGCCAGAAAACTCGTGAGTTAACTCCTAATCCTTAATTAGATAGTTAATTATGTTTAGGGGTTAGTTAGTTTAAGGTTAATGGCAGTTAGTGTTAGTTAATTTTAGTTTAGCCTTAATTGTGATTAATGATGGTTTAGATTAAAGTTAAGTGCAATTAGTTTAATTAATTACAATAAGATTAATTAATCGTGGTTAGATTAATTAATCGTGATCTATTTTATTTAATCATTATTTGTTTAATTAATTGTAATTATTTTAATTAATATCGATTAATTTTTAATTAATTATAGTTAGGTTAATTAATCCAGCTAAGCCTAATTAATTGCAATTAGCTTATTTAATCATGCTTAGCCTAATTGATCGTGATTAGCTTAATTAATTGTTATTAGTATAATTAATTATGGATTGGCCGTTAAGTAGAATCTTATACTTGTTTTTCTAGATGAGATTGTGCTTAATTCTGATTGTTTGAGCTTGTGATGCTATGTTATTGATTGCTCAATTATATGTTTTATTTATTATTTTCAAAAGGGGTTTTATGGGCAAGAAAATAAAGAATTTTAAGGTGTCGGGTTTGGATGCCAAATTTTATATGCTAAATAAAACAATGGGGTTTTAATATGAAAGTGTGAAAGTTTGACCGGTTGATTCAAACTACATGACCACATACGAATATTTTACTGAGATTTTCAAGTGTGAAAAATTGCCAAAGCCGATTATTTGAAAACGAACTCTTCTATTTTGGGCCAATCAATGGTAGTAAGAATTGACTTGATTATTGGTGTGCTTGAGTGGTCATTTAATTGAACCGATTATCCAACGAAAGTTTGGGGGCAATACTAGCTTTTTATTGGATGCCTGGGGGGTCCAAATGCCGAGTCGCGGTTGAGGTAGGACTGATGCTCTTTTATTGAATACCGTCTAGGCGTGGGGTTCCAAATGATGCCATGCCTAATGGGGCAGGACGATGCTAACTCTTGTGTTGGCCATGACCTAAGAGGTCATAATAATTGGAACACGTAAGTTGACAATGCGCTTGGACAATTTCGAATGTATTCTGATTATTATTTATGCGTGTTACACTAACGTTGCTATGTAAGATATACTAATATGTAGGGGAGTGCCAATACGAGGTAAGATTGCATGTCGTTGCGTGTTTAGGTTGCCTCCGAGGCAGATTAGCTTCCGAATTGAGATTAAGGAAGTTGACTTGCTAAGATTTTATTTCACCCGTTGTTGTTTATTATTTTTAGGCTTGTAGCATGAAACGTCATCATGTGCAATTTGGGCCAAGACGAAGGCATGCCTAGCGTCGCTTTTGGTTGGCCTCATGCTAGAGAAGTTAGGTTAACCCTGACTCCAGGAGGTTTTTGAGTTGGTCGGTAGGAAGTCACCCTTTGGAATGGATTTGTAATTATCAAACTTCTTAGGGTTAACGAGTTAATATAAAGGTTGTGCCTTTGGAAATATTTGTGGTGTTTACTATGCCAATTGTTTGTTGGTTGACTGGGTGTTTATATAAATTGCTTTAGCACGCATTTAATAGAAAGATTAAAAAAAAAAAAAAATCAGCGACGCGTCTTGGGATGTTGCAATTTAATTGATCATCATGGGATGTTCAAGCGCCCATGGTTCTAGGCATGACATCTTCTTCCCCTTTCTTCTTCTTTATTTCCCTTGTTGTCTTCCTTTCCTTTATTTCCTTTCTATTTTACAAGCTCTTGACCTACAAACTTCGTCCAACCAAAGTATTTTACAACATGATAAGTACTCAAATCAAACACAATTAGTCATAGTAGAAGATGTAATATTTTGAGTTTTCAAAGGTGGGGCCCACAGGAAAGAAAAAAAGTAAAATAACTTGGAAAAGCCAATAAAGAAGAGGATAAATGGATGCTTCAACAAGATGAGAGCTCATAGAACAGAAAGAAAACAGAGGAAAGTAAGAAAAGAAGGGAAAGGAAGAAGAAGTGGGGGGAAGAAGAGGGAGGGGGTTTCTCATGTGCACATCTTTGGGACCTCGCCAAGTCGACTTGATTATGTAACACAACACTTGGTAAATGTTTACACTCCTTATTCATCTAATCAAAGTATTTCTCGGGTTTAGGGCTTGAATTTGGAATTTTAGGAAAATTGAGTTGCGAAATCTAATTTTTGAGTTGTGGAGCTTCGGGATTTCATGGAAATGGAGGTTTATGGTGTCATGGAGCCATAGGGTTAGTTGAGAACCATTTTAGAGCAATGGTTTTGTCGAAACAAGATTTTAGGGTTTTATAGGCGAGTTTTGTATAGTGTTTAGGTTTGAATAATCGCTTTGAGTGAGCGATTTGTTAATGCATGGGAGTTATTTTGTTAGCATTTAAGCTTAGCTTAGCTAAGCCATAGTTGAGATAGCATTTACTTGGTTTCGATGCTATTTATCGCTTATATGATAGGAATGTGAGTTTGTTGGATTGAGTGAGCCTTGTCATTTAGTTTGGGGCATATCAAGGTGAGTGGTACTATATCCTATTTGAATTTGTAAAACTCATGTTCTGAGAGTGCTGGGTATTATATATAAATACGAATTACGAAATGACATTTGTTGCATAAAAGCCAAATCTAACATTTATTGCTCTTTGGTTGTTTGCGCATGTTTAGAAAGCGTGTTTGCAAAGTATTGTAAAGTAATGTGTGTGTGTGTGTGTGACTACCTTGCAATTGGTTTATGGAAATGTTTATGAATAATTTGAGAAATGGCGGATGGTTATGTTGCGGTGAAAAGTTATTTGTTTGGTGTATGAGATTGATTTCTGAAATAGATTCTTGGTATTGGAGGATGATTTTTCATGCTCAATAGGACTGTGAACCTAGTGATGCATTAATGGGTATGCATACCAAGTTTAGGATATCCTTTTGAGCCGAGCCGTCAGCTTTGTAGGTAAAGACCTTACCAGGGGAGAATCCTAGTTGCCTTGTCACAAGGCGTTGTGTCATGACCATAGTTTGATATTGAGTAAAAGATTGTTCAATGTATGGACCATCGATGTGAGTTTTGATATGAGATGGATCAACGGATGGACCTTGACGAAGTTTTTGATAGAGATTAATCAATAGACTTGACCATTGATATTTGAATCGTGATGTGGCATTTAAATGTGTATTTCTGACTATTACAAAGCTTTGTTGAAATGAACGACTCATACTTGATTTGATATGTATATTAATGAGTTGGATTATAACTTATTGTTTATGCTTTACACTTACATATATGCATAGTGACTATTCAATTTACTTAGAAGATACGTACTACTCAATGAGTATGTCGTTGCTCACTACTCTATTCCCAAATCTTTTTAGGTCCCTCGATTAGCGACTAATAGAGCGAGCGCATTGTTGACGATTTTTTGGGAGTTGGAAAAGTGGTGGTTAGATGCTGGATCCTTCGGGTGGAAGGACGGCCGTGTCATCCCCATCCCAACAAGGATTCTAGGTTTGACAAAAGAAACAATGAAGAAACACACAAAAAGAATCCCTTTAAAATACCCAAACATTCTGAAGTTTTGAGCAGCAGCTGAAGGGAGCAAGAGAGGGGAATGGATATAGAGAATTTATGGTCACTGCGCAGAGGATTGTAGGTCTCGCGTTTGCGCTCCTTTGGAATGGCAATGTTGCGAGTGGCGCTCCCGACTTGATCGAAATGTACGTAGCCTGTGACATATATACGTACCAAGCTGGTGATCCTTTTGCCTGTAGCTTAGCGTACGTTGTTTCGGCCTTAGAGACCATGACACCTAACCGCCCAGGTTATGTTTATTAAATAACGTCTCCTTATCTGGTGGCGGTCGTCTATGGCCACGCAGCTTGTAATCCAGCACTTTCTGTTCCCGACTGCGTCATGTGCATCGATTATGTGAAAACAGGTATGCTTAGCAATTGTCTTACTAATATAGGGGCGCAATTAGTCCTCCACGATTGTCGGATTAGGTACGAATATTACTCGTTCACCAAATGATCGACCGGTGGCTCGTATCAAGCTAATCGGATCTTCATTTTCTTTCTGCTAAAGCTCCATCAATGACGAAAGCCTTATGTTGCTATGTGAGATTTATGATGGGAAAGTTGGCAACATCCTCAATCATTGTAGTTGAGTTACATCTTAGAGTTTGGTCATGATCCGTTTCCTATATGTAATTTGGTGAGAGATGTGTCATCTCACGATTCCCTTCTTCTTATGTTTCGTCTACAGTATTCAAAATAAAAATTCCACCAACTTTGCTATCAAGACAAGATGACATGTTTGGTTTACTTTTTTTTTGTTATTACTATTTGTGGTTTTTTTGGGGGGGGCGAGAGGGGGTAATCCTTGGTTTACCTGCCATTATTTGCATAAATACTAGAGAAGCAAGTCACGGCATCATCTATGATGTCAAAAATCACTCCCATTGAGCGTGCGTTTATTCCACAAAGAACGAATGATATGAAAATTATTTTCTAAAAAATAATCGTGTAAATAAATTGGTCGATGATTTATATCTAAATATTTTCGCGAATGACGAAGATATTTTTCGTTCATTCATTTTAACAAACAGTACAAGCAATCATTTTCAAGAATATGTTTTTCGAATCAATCATTTTCTACGAAATAACCGGAGTATGAATAACTCAATATCAAGACAAAATGGGAAATCTTTCTCCAATTTGGACTCTAATGTCATAAAGGGTATCTGGATTTCCACCGCATATATTTGAGCATCCAGAAATAACAATTCATGAGGTCGGGTCTTGTCAAAGGGTCAAACTTGTGACATATTTTCAACAGGTAATAAACAGCTTCTTTGTGCGGCTAGCAATCATCTTGGAGCGAAAAGTAACAATCCAACTCATGACGAATGAATTCTATATAGCTTACTGTATTTTGTCAGTAGGGATTGATTATGATGGAATTGTTATTTCCACAGCTACATTTGCTTGGGCCAAATCTTTGTGATTTTGAGAATTGTGGCCAAGTCAAACCGTATCCTATAAAAATTGTCTTTCCAATTTCTTCTTCTGTGTGTTCACTATCCACTGGTAAAAACTACAGTTCTCGGTGCCACATAATTTCAGCAATCGAGTTAGATGAAGGAAAACAAATCTAGTATGAATTGAACTGCTTATGTTCACGAACTCTTCACACAGAATCGAAGGAGCTATTTGCATCATGTCCTCAAAACTTTTTGAGGAGATACGTGCATGAATAATGCTTTAGAAATGGATAATGGGGGATAAGTTTCGTTGTCAATAGGGAAACGGCCTCGAGTATATTACAAAGCCGCGCATTGACAATTTACATTCCCTTGCAACATGAATAGTTATTAACTAAATTTTGTGGCAAAAATAGTATTTTAATTTGAATAATGTAATCACTCTAGATAAGGCGACAAAGAGGTAGAAGTCAAGACGACTACTTCGAAAAAATGAACAAATCGAGAATGCATATCCAGCATTTCATTGTTTCAAGCAGTGATCCCAGGTAAAAACATTAGGATAGAACCGGTCAAAAGGATATTGCAATAGGATAAGCGCTCAAATCAGGCATAATTGATCATTGTTGATGATGTAATATTTTGACATTTCAAAGGTGTGGCGCACACAAAGAAAAAGGAAAATGAGGTTCAAAAGTCAATAAAGAAGAGGATAAGGGGATGCTTCAGCAGGCGGAGAGCTCGTAGAATATAAGTGAAAGAGAGGAAAGGAAAAAAAGCAGGGAAAGAAAGAAGAACGAAGGGGAAGAAGAAAGGGATTTCTCATGTGCATGCCTCTGGGGCGTCGCCAAGCTGACTCGACTACGTAAAACGACACCCCGTAAGCTCGCAAGTAATGGGAGGATACTATTAGGACTTTGACCACGTGCCTAGTAAGTGTCTACACTCCTTGTTCGTCCAATCGAAGTATTTTGCAATAGGATAAGTACTCGAATCGAACATAATCAATCATTATAGGAGATGTAATATTTGGACATTTCAAAAGTGGGGCCCCATAAAAAAAATGAAAATAAGGTTGAAATGTCAATAAAATGGAGGATAAGTGCATGCTCACGCACGCTGAGAGCTAGTAGAATAGAAAGGAAAGAGAGGAAAGTAAGGAAATAAAGAAGAAGAAAGGAGAAAAGTGTCACGCCTCGAACCTCGAGCGCGCGCACATCCCCGGTGGTCAATACAAATGCGACGTTCTCAGGACGCGTCGCCGACCCAATCAATTAAGCACATGCGGAAACGAAACAATGAACTCCTGACAACAAACAGCATGGGATAGAAAAGTAGGGCAACATTTCACAAAAGTCACACTTTTATAAACAACTGGGTTTAGGTACAAAATAAGTCTAGTCAAAAGGCTACAAAAGGTCGGCTCTAAAAAAGAAGCTGTCCTACGACATACTAGTCGGACATATACGCCGATCCTTCAGACTCCGCCTCCACAAACTCCGGGGCTTCGGGTCCTCCACAATCACCATCTAAGGACCTAAAAGGTTAAGCCCACGACAGGATGAGACAATGTCTCAACAAGTTTACCTCCTAAACCTCTATTAGGAAGGAAATACACCCAAGGGTGGCCTAACCACACAATATAGAGAACTTACCTCGCCTCAGTTCCCTCCTACACGTCAGCACAGTTCATATATACAATGCATATAATCGATGTACACAACAATTGAAACACCTCACTTAACTCAATCAATCACAGGGGTCCCAATTATAAGGCTAAACCGTTATGACACGTCCCATACCATTCCACACGATTTTGTCTCATAATCAGGCGCGTCTACTCAATCAATCATGCATTCCAATTGTTAATTTCACCCCTCTAGGGCACGGCCTACTCAATGTTTGGCGGTCTACTGGCGTAGCCAGGCATCGTCTCACCCCATTGAGCACGGCTACGTCTCTCAAAGATGGCTTTCCCGAAGAAGCATAGGTCCAAAATCTACTGCGACTTGAACCCATTGAGTGGGTATCCCATATAGAGTAATGTTCGGCGTAAACGCTCGAGACGGGTTCTCTTAACCAACACACGACCAATTAATCTTGGCCCAGAACACCATGCATTGCACTTAAATGCCTCAATTAAAATAATGATCTTGGCCTATTTTCTTCATATTAAAAACATCGGGAAAAATAGTCGTGTGTGGATACATGGTTAATTCAAACCTTAAAAAATAATATCTTTCATTTTCAAACCTCACTATTTGATATAGTACTTAAAACTCTTTTTTGGTGTCAAAACCCAACATCCGAGATTTTCCAATTAATTACAAAATTTTCCAATCACCACACAATTGCACAAATCACCACTCAATTTCACAATCCAATAATCAATTGCATAATCTAACCACACCACAGCAGTTAGCAAGAAATTCTAATGACTGGTTATACCGACGTAATTTCTGCAAAATAATAAATAATTAAATAAATTACTAATTTAATTAAATAACATTAAATAATTAAATACAATATAAATTAATGTAAATTATTTAAATAAATTCGAAATAATCAAATAATTAAATAATGCAAATAATTAATTAAGTCCCTAATCTAATTGCCTAATTAGCGTTAATTAATTATCCACTAAACTAATTAAATCTCATAATCTAATTAGTCTTTATTTGAACTAATATAGCCACCTAACCATGCTTAACCTAATCTAATAAACCCTTAAGCATAATTAACCTCATAAGCAAGGTTTAGTGAGTAAACTCATCGGTTTAGTGATCCGGTGAGTCCACGGCAACGGCAACGCTAAGGCGAGCGACAAACCTCCTAGTGACAACACCAAACAAGGCCTGGAAGTGACCTAAAACAGGCCACAAAGTTCCAGATCTTGCTGGAATTTCTGCTTTAGCTTGCTGATCGAGGAGGCTGAACCAGAGAAGACCAAGGGTAGAACAACGAGGAGATGGGTGGCTACGGGCGACGGTGGACCAGGCAAGCTTGGACGCGCGGCGGTGGGGCTTAGCGACGGCGAACGGCGGCTAAACGGTGCTGAACAGGAGCTCTGGACGACAGCCATGATGGGGACGACGACCACAGACGTGCGGGCAAGCAAGAAGTGCGAGCTGGCATGCAGGTATTGCGACGGTGCACGACGGAGGTTGAACGGGCATAGGGCGGCTGCTACTGGTTCTCTAATTTTCTAAGCTCTCTCAACACCTCAACAATGGAGAAAGTGAAGCCAAATGAAGAAGAAGAAGCTGCTGAAGAGAGGGGGACCCCAAGGTGGCTTCCAAGCTTCAACACTTGTCCAACTCTCCCTCGACTTGCCCCCACCAGCCATCAGCCATCCACAGCCACTTCTCTCTCCTCAATCTTCCTCAAGAAGCCATTGAAGTAGTCCAAAATGTTGTTTCCCCCATGGCATACGAATTTTGTAACATTCCCCTCCAATTTCATTAAATCGAGGAAAGAACACCTGGAGTGCCATAACTTGGCATGGGGGGACACTTAAGTGCCATAACTTCAAAATGGTACACTTAAGTGCTAGTTTCGAAGTTAAATGGAACACTTAAGTGCCACTCCGGTGAAAATCCGGCCAAACGACTGATGTGGCAATTTTCCGGTGACGGAAGTCCAAAACGGCGTCGTTTTGCACGCTGACGTGGCGAGAAAATGCAAAAATGATGCTGTTTCGTGTCTGACGTGTAAAAAATAATTAAATTAAATTAAAACTTAATTGTATTTAAAATATTCTAAAAATTTTAAAAATTAAAAAAAAAAAGGGAGGCCGAAGGGGGCGGGCGAGGGCGAGCCCTCGCCGCCGCCGCCTTCCCGCCGTTGTCGGCCCTTCCCGGCGATGGCGGGGAGGCGGCGAGGGCCCGCAGCCCTCGCCGCGTTAAAAAAAAAAAAAAAAGGGAGGCCGAAGGGGGCGGTTGAGGGCTGAGCCCTTGCCATCGCCACCTCCCCACCGTTGCCGGCCCTTCCCGGCGACGGCGGGGAGGCGGCGAGGGCCCGCAGCCCTCGCCGGATCCGGGCGAGGGCTTGCGGCCCTTGCCGCCCGATCGGCCGGGGCCGACGATCTCGGCCGACCCTCCTCCCTTCGTCGCCGGCCCTTCCGGTGACGGCGGCGGGGGCTCGGCCCTCGCCCGCCCCCTTCGGCCTCCCCACCTTTTTTTTTTTTTTTTTTTAAAAAAATTTGGAATATTTTAATTAAAATTAAGTTTTAATTTAATTTAATTAATTTTTATTATTTTTTACACGTCGGACACGAAACGGCGTCGTTTTTGCATTTTCTCGCCACGTCGCATACAAAACGACGCCGTTTTGGACCTCCGTCGCTGGAAAATTGCCATGTCACTGTTTGGCCGGATTTTCGCCGGAATGGCACTTAAGTATTCCATTTAACTTCGAAACCGGCACTTAAGTGTACCATTTTGAAATTATGGCACTTAAGTGTCCCTCGGTGCCAAGTTATGGCACTCTAGGTGTCCCAAACTCCATTAAATCCTTCTCCAATTGAGCTCAAATCAAAGTCTATAAATTCATCCAATGTGACCACACTTAAATCCACATTTTTCCTTGTCAATTGAACCAACTTGAATCCAAAATATGCAACCAAAAACGGGCCTACGAATTTCCCTGTCCAAAATAACCTTACTTTGATTTTTCGTCGAAAATCTCGATTTGCAGAAAAATCTTCTAAGGATGAGTCGACGTTTCTAAAATGACTTGTGACATAACAGAACTTTCAATTTTTGAAATCTGGTTCAATTTCGTAGTTAATTTCAATCAGGCGCGATTTTAGCGCGTCCTAATCTATTGAGTAGTTTTTAGGAATTTTAGTGCTTTTCACCTGTGGTTGATTATTTTCAATCCACAATGTGCATCTCTGACTCATAGGCGACTCTTAGTTGTCATAAAAATTTCAAGATCTCAAATACGAACATAGGGTACAAAATTGATAGAAAGTCGATCTAGTGCCGTTCGACATGAACTTTGCAATTAGGTGGAATCACCCACTCTTAATTACATGTCTTTGTCGATTCGACCTATTTCTAGTTTCTAGTCGATTTTAACGGTGCCATATTGACCCTTGCAGATTAGTACGAGCGAATAGTCATTTTTTGGTCAAATTCTTAAGTTAGTCGCGTTTAGATTCCTTAACGGCTTCATCTGATAGACTAGTTATCTTGTGAGTGGCCAACTCAGAGAAAAAGGTCAAAGGCGCGTCGATGAAAAGCCCATTTCATCTCATCGAAAACAAACTTGAAAATCAGGATGTCACAAAGAGGATGAAGGGGTTTCAAATGTGCATGCCTTTAGGACCTGGCCAAGCCGGCTCGACTACGTAACACAACACTCGATAAGGGTCCATGCTCATCATTCGTCCAATCGAAGTATTTTGCAACAGAGTAAGTACTCATATCAGACATGATTAATCGCTATAGAAGATGTAAAATGTTGATTTTTCAAAGGTTGGGCCGAGCCCTCATAGGAAAAGCAAAATAAGGTTGAAAAGTCAATAAAGAAGAGGATAAGTGGATCCTTTAGCATGAAGAGAGCTCACAAAATCGAAAGGAAATAGAGGAAAGGAAGAAAAGAAGGGAAAGAAAGAAGAAGGAAGTGAAAGAAGAGGAATGGGTTTTCTCATATGCATGCCTTTGGGACCTCGCCAAGCCGATTTGATTACGTAACATAATACCGGGTAAGCGTCCATGCTCCTCGTTCGTCCAATCGAACTATTTTGCAATAAGATAAGCATTCGAATCACACGCGATTAATCATAGTAGGAGATGTAAGATTATAACTTTTAAAAGGTGGGGCCCACAAAAAAAAAAGGCTGAAAAGTCAATAAAGAAGAGGATAAGTGGATGCTTTAGCAGGAGCTCGTGCAATAGAAAGGAAAGAGAGGAAATGAAGAAAAGAAGGAAAAGAAAGAAGAAGGAAGTGAAAGAAGAGGAATGTGTTTTCTCATATGCACACTTTTGGAACCTCACCAAGCCGATTTGATTACGTAACACAATATCGGGTAAGTGTCCACGCTTCTTGTTCGTCCAATCGAAGTATTTTGCAATAAGATAAGCACTTGAATCACACACAATTAATCATAGTAGGCGATGTAAGACTTTGACTTTAAAATGGTGGGGCCCACATAATAAAAAAATAAAAAAAAAAAGGCTGAAAGGTCAATAAAGAAGAGGATAAGTGGATGCTTCAGCAGGCCAAGAGCTCGTGCAATAGAGAGGAAAGAGAGGAAATGAAGAAAGAAGGGAAAGAAGGAAAAAGAAAAGGAGTTTCTCATATGCACGCCTTTGGGATATCACCAAGCCTGCTCGACTACGTATCACAACACCGGGTAAGTGTCCACGCTCTTCGTTCGTCCAATTGAAGTATTTTCAATAGCATAAGTGCTCAAATCAAACAATAATTAACCACAGTAGAAGATGTAATATTTTGACTTTTCAAAGGTGGGGCCCACAAAAAATAAAGGAAAATAAGGTTGAAAAGTCAGTATAGAATATGATAAGTGAATGCGCATGAGAAACCCCTTCTTCTTCTTCCCCTTTCTTCTTCTTTCTTTCCTTTCTTTACTTGATTTCCTCTATTTCCTTTCCATTCTACAAGCTCTCGGCTTGCTGAATCATCTACTTATCTCTTCTTTATTGAGTTTTTGACCTTTTTTTCCTTTCTTTTTTCCTCTAGGCCCCACGTTTGAAAAGACAAAATATGACATCTTCTACAATGATGGATTGTGTCTGATTCGAGTACTCACCACGCTGGAAAAAACTTCAATTGCATGAACAAGGAGCGTGGACACTTACTAGGCACTGTGTTGCGTGGTCAAGTTGGCTAGGCGAGGTCTCAAAGGCATGCATATGAGAAACCCCTTTCCTCTTTTTCCCTTTTCTTTTTCTTTATTTCCCTTGGTGTCTTCATTTCCTCTATTTCCTTTCTATTTTACGAGCTCTCCGCCTGCAGACTTCGTGCAACCGAAGTATTTTGCAATAGGATAAGTACTTGAATCAAACACAATTACTCATAGTAGAAGATGTAATATTTTTAGTTTTCAAGGGTGGGGCCCATAGGAAAAAAATAAAGAAGGAAAATAAGGTTGAAAAGTCAATAAAGTAGAGGATAAATGGATGCTTCAACAGGATGAGAGCTCATAGAATAGAAAGAAAAAAGAGAAAAGTAAGAAAAGAAGGGGAAGAAGAGGAAGAGGGTTTTTCATGTGCACATCTTTGGGACCTCGCCAAGCTGACTCGATTATGTAGCACGACACCCGGTAAATGTCCACTCTCCTTGTTCATCTAATCGAAGTATTTCTCGGGTTTATGGCTCGAATTTGGAATTTTGGGACAATCGAGCTGCGAAATCCAATTTTTGAGTTGTGGAGCTTTGAGATTTCATGGAAATGGAGGTTTATGGTGTCGTGGAGCCGTGGGGTTAGTCGAGAACCATTTTAGAGCAATGCTTTTGTCGAAACGGGATTTTAGGGTTTTACGAGCTAGTTCTTTTTTGTGTTTAGGTTTGAATAATCGCTTCAAGTGAGCGACTTGTTAACATGTGGGAGTTATTTTGTTAGCGTTTAAGCTTAGCTTAGCTAAGCCATAGCTGAGATAGCATCTACTTGATTTTGATGCTATTTATCGCTTATATGATAGGAATGCGAGTTCATTGGATTGAGTGAGCCTTGCATTTAGTTTGGGGCATATCGAGGTGAGGGGTACTATATCCTATTTGAATTTGTAAAACTCATGTTCCGAGAGTGTTGGGTATTATATATAAATAGGAATTACAAAATGATATTTGTTGCATAAAAGCCAAATCTAACATTTACTGCTCTTTGGTTGTTTGCGCATGTTTAGAAAGTGTGTTTGAGTATTGTAAAGTAATGTGTGTGTGTGTGACTACTTTGCAATTGGTTTATGGAAATGTTTATGAATAATTTGAGAAATGGCAGATGGTTATGTTGTGGTGAAAAGTTATTTGTTTGGTGTATGAGATTGATTTCTGAAATGGATTCCTGGTATTGGAGGATGGTTTTTCATGCTCAATAGGATTGTGAACCCAGTGATGCGTTAATGGGTATGCATATCAGGTTTAGGATATCCTTTTGAGCCAAGGCGTCAGCTTTGTAGTTAAAGACCTTACCAGGGGAAAATCCTGATTATCTTGTCACAAGGCGTTATGTCGTGATTATAGTTTAATATTGAGTAAAAGATTGGTCAATGTATGAACCATCGACGTGAGTTTTGATATGAGATGGATCAACAGATGGACCTTGACGAAGTTTTTGATAGAGATTAATCAATAGAATTGACCATTGATATTTGAACCGTGATGGGGGATTTAAATATGTATTTCTGACTATTACAATGCTTTGTTGAAATGAAGGACTCATACTTGATTTGATATGTATATTAATGAGTTAGAGTATAAGTTACTGGTTATGCTTTACACTTACATATATGCATAGTGACCGCTCGATTTGCTTAAAAGATACGTACTATTCACTAAGCATGTCATTGCTCACTCCTCTATTCCCAAATCTTTTTAGGTCACTCAATTAGCGACTAATAGAGTGAGAGCATTGTTAACGGGGATTTTTGGGAGTTGGAAAAGTGGAGGTTAGATGCTACATCCTTCAGGTGGAAGGACGGCCGTGTCATCTTCATCCCAACAAGGATTCTAGGTGTGATAGAAGAAACAACGAAGAAACACACACAAAAAAATCCCTTTAAAATACCCAAACATTCTGAAGTTCTGAGCAGCAGTTGAAGGGAGAGCAAGAGAGGAGAACGGAGTCGATGGCCACTTCGCAGAGGATTGTAGGTCTCGCGTTTGCGCTCCTTTGGATTGGCAACGTCGCGAGTGGCGATCCCGACTTGACCGAAACGTACGCAGCCTGCGACGTATATACGTACCAAGCCGGTGATCCTTTCGTCGATAGCTTAGCGTACGTTGTTTCGGCCTTAGAGACCGTGACGCCCAACCGCCCAGGTTACGATTGTTACATAACATCTCCTTATCCGGCGGCGATTGTCTATGGCCACGCAGCCTGCAATCCAGCACTTTCTATTCCCGATTGCGTCACGTGCGTCCAATATGTGAAAACAGGTATGCTTAGCAATTGTCCTACTAATAAGGGGGCGCAATTAGTCCTTCACGATTGCCGGATGAGATATGAATATTACTCGTTCACCGAATGATCGACCAGTGGCTCGTATCAAGCTAATCAGATCTTCCTTTTCTTTATGCTAAAGCTCCATCAATAACGAAAGCCTTATGTTGCTATGTGAGAATTATGATTGTAAAGTTGGCAACATCCTCAATCATTGTAGTTGAGTTGCATCTTAGAGTTTGGTCATGATCCGTTTGCTATATGTAATTTGGTGAGAGATGTGTCATCTCACGATTCCCTTCTTATGTTTCGTCTACAGTATTCAAAATAAACATTCCACCAACTTCGTTATCAAGACAAGATGACATGTTTGGTTTACTTCTTTTTGTTATTACTATTTGTGCTTTTTTTTTTGGGGGGGAGGGGTAATCCTCGGTTTACCTGCCATTATTTGCATAAATACTAGAGAAGCAAGTCACGGCGTCATCTATCATGTCAAAAATCGCCCCATTGAGCGTGCGTTTATTCCACGAAGAACAAATGATGTGAAAAATATTTTCTTAAAAATAATCGCGTAAAATAATTGGTCGATGATTTATATCTAAATATTTTCCCGAACGACGAAGATATTTTTCGTTCACTCACTTTGATAAACAGTACAAACGATCATTTTTAAGAATATGTCTTTTGAATCAATCATTTTCTGCAAAATAACCGGAGTATGAATAACTGAATATCAATTCAAACCACACCAACGCTTTCGTGATTTTATGGTCGTCTCATAATTTTTTTATGTTCTTAGTAATTTGATATCAAGACAAAATGGGAAATCTTTCTCCAATTTGGACTCTAACGTCACAAAGGATATCTGGATTTCCACTACATACATTCGAGCATCCAGAAATAACAATTCATATGAGGTCGGGTCTTGTGAAGGGATCAAACTCGTGACATATTTTCAACAGGTAACAAACAGCTTCTTTGTGCGGCTAGCAATTATCTTGGAGGGAAAAGTAACAATCCAACTCATGAAAAATGAATTCTATGTAGCTTAGTGTATTTTGTCAATAGGGACTGATTATGATGGAATTGCTATTTCCATAGCTACATTTGCTGGGGCCACATCTTTGTGATTCTGAGAATTGTGGCCAAGTCAAACCATGTTCTGTAAAAATTGTCTCTCCTATTTCTTTCTTTGTGTGTTCACTATCCACTGGTAAAAACTACAGTTCTCAGCGCCATATTTTCAGCAATCGAGTTAGATGAAGGAAAACAAATCCGGTAGGAATTGAACTGCTTATGTTCACGAACTCTTCACACAGAATCGAAGGAGCTATTTGCATCATGTCCTCAAAACTTTTTGAGGAGATACGTGTATGAATAATGCTTTAGAAATGGATAATGGGGATAAGTTTCGTCATCGATAAGGAAACGGCCTCGAGTATATTACAAAGCCACGCATTGACAATTTACACATCAATAGTTATTAACTAAATTTTGTGGCAAAAATAGTATTTCAATTTGAATAATATAATCACTTCAGATAAGGCGACAGAGAGGTAGAAGCCAAGACGATTACTTCGAAAGAATGAACAAATCGAGAATGCATATCCAGCATTTCATTGTTTCAAGTAGTGGTCCTAGGTAAAAACATTAGGATAGAACCAATCAAAAGGATCTTGCAATAGGATAAGTACTCGAATCAGGCATAATTGATCATTGTTGATGATGTAATATTTGACATTTCAAAGGTGTGGCCCACACGGAGAAAAAGGAAAATGAGGTTGAAAAGTCAATAAAGAAGAGGATAAAGGGCTGCTTCAGTAGGTCGAGAGCTCGTAGAATATAAGGGAAAGAGAGGAAAGGAAAAAAAGCGGGGAAAGGAAGAAGAACAAAGGGGAAGAAGAAAGGGATTTCTCATGTGCACGCCTTTGGGGCCTCTCCAAGTCGACTCGACTATGTAACACAACACCCCGTAAGCTCGCAAGCAATGGGAGGATACTATTAGGACTCTGACCACATGCCTAGTAAGTGTCTACACTCCTTGTTCGTCCAATCGAAGTATTTTGCAATAGGATAAGTACTCGAATCGAACATAATTAATCATTGTAGGAGATGTAATATTTGGACACTTCAAAAGTGGGGCCCAGAAAAAATGAAAATAAGGTTGAAATGTTAATACAAAGGAGGATAAGTGCATGCTCGAGCAGGCCGAGAGCTAGTAGAATAAAAAGGAAAGAGAGGAAAGTAAGGAAATAAAGGAAATAAAAAAGAAGAAAGGGGAAGAGGATTGTGGGAATGTTTATGAATGATCTGAGAAATGGTCAATGGTTATGTTATGGTGAAAAGTTGTTTCCTTGGTTTATGAGATTGATTTTTGAAATGAATTCTTAATATTGGAGGATGATTTTTTATGCTTAATAGAACTATGAACCCAGTGAGGCATCAAGGGTATGCATACCGGGTTTAGGATATCCTTCTGAGCTGAACCGCCAGCTTTGTAGGTAGAGAATTTAATGAGGGGAAATCTTGATCGCCTTGTCACAAGGCGTTGTGTGACATCCTGATTTTCCAATTCTGTTTTCAATTGAATTGGCCGGGCTTTTCATCAACGCACCCATAGTTCTTTTCCCTAACCTGATCACTCACGGGATAACTACTCTTTTAAGTGAAGCCATTAAGAAATCTAAATGAAATAGGTTTGAGAATTCGACCAGGAATCAACTACTCGACCATGCAAATCTACAAGAGTCATTACAACACAGACCAATTAGAAATCGGAGATAGGTCGACTCAACAAAGCCATGTGATTAAGGGTGGGTGATTCCATGTAATTGTGCAATTCTTGTCGATCGGCATTAGATTGATTTCTCTGTCATTTTGGTACCCTATCTTCATATTTGAAATCTTGAGATTTCCACGACAACCGAGAGTCGCAAATGTGTTAGAGATGCACTTTGTGGCTTGAAAATTATCGACCACAAGTTAATTGCACGAAAAATTCCTAAAAGCGACCCGGTAGATTAGTACGCACGAAAAACGTGTCAAATTAAAATTAACCAAGAAATTGAACCCAATTTCAGAAATTGAAAATTCTATCATGTCACAAATCATTTTGAGAATGTCGACTCCTCCTCCGAAGATTTTTCTACAAACCGAGATTTTCAGCGAAAAATCAAGATTTTGCGAAATTGGATCAGGAAAGTTCGAGGGACCCTTTTTGAGCACACCCATGGTCGTTAAGTAGGTTCAATTGATGAGGAAAAAGCATGGAATAAGTGTGGACACATTGGCTGAATTGTTTGGGCTTCAATTGAACTGAATTGTGGTGGAATTGAATAGAATTAAAGGGGAATTGTATGTATTTGATGAACAAATGCCACAAATTTGTAGCCAACCGGGGGGGGTGGTGTAACATTTCATCCACCAAGAGAAGCTTCCTATGGAAGATTGAGGAGAGAGAGTGGGCTGTGGATGGCTGAGGAGCGGTGGGGGCAAGCCAAGGGAGAGAAAGACAAGTATTGGAAGCCTAAGAAGGCCATTTGGGTCCCCCTTTTCAGCAACCCTTCTTTCTCCTTGAATCTTGACTTTCTCCATTGTTGAGCCTTTTGGAGAGCTTCAAGAAAACAAAGAAATCGAGCAGCATCAGCCTCTCCACCGTCGCATGCCCGCCGGACCCCATTTCCCCTCTGTTTTCTCCTCGTTCCAGTTTTTGTTTCAGCTGACCTTTCTCCAAAAACCTAAGTTAAAAGTTGTCTTCCCATGCGAATTAACTCACGCTCCACCCACCATCGTCTCCAACACACCCAATTCGTATAGGAGCACCCCCGCCCCTTGCTGGAGCGATCTGTCGGCCATCCCGTCCGCTGGCCAGAAGCCGCCGCATGCGGTATTGCCTGGTCCGCCCGATTTCGCCTAGTTCAGCGTTTTCTTTCTATTTCGCCCCATTTTGACCCTATCTCCACTCATACCAACCACCAGCAAGTCCCTCTTGACCCCTAGGTGTCGTTGGTTGCTAGCCACCCGCTCACTGAGCTCCGATTAGCCCACCTCCTCGCCGTTCAGCCGCTATTTCCTTTCTCGGTTCAGCCAAGAACAGAAGCAGAAAATCAGGAAGGCTTTAGGACTTTGTGGCCCATTTTCGAGCCCTTCCTGACCTCGCTTGGTGTTGCCACTAGGAGGATTGTTGCCCGCCTTGGCGTTGCCGTCGCCATGGACTCGCCGGAACGTTAATCCGGTGAGTTTACTCACTAATCTCCGCTTAGTGAGTTAATCATGCTTAAGGGGTGTTTAGATTAGTTTAAGCATGTTTAGGTGATTAGATTAGTTTATTTAAATGTTAATTAGATTAGATGAATGATTAGATTAAGGGATGGATTAATTAGTCTAATTATGCAATTAGACTAGTGTAAGCATGATTAGACTTTTAAGTAATTATTTTATTTATTTATTTATTTAAAATAAATATTATTTAATATTACTTAATTAAATTACTTTTATACTTAAATTAATTTAATTTTCGGAATTTATTTAATTATTAATTAATTATACCAAGAGAGCCACTCGATAGAATTTCGAGCTAATCGCAATGGTGTGTCTAATTTCTGTAATTGAATGTTGTATGGTAAAATTGAGTGATGATTGTGAAATATAGGTATTTTAATTAGAAAATACCGGGTGTTGGGTGTTGACATCGAGAGTGGTTTTTAATTACCATAGCAGCTTGAGTGAGCATTGAATATCAGCTTGTGTGAGTATCGTTGTCAGCTTGTGTGAGTACTGTATGTCAGCTTGTGAGAGCCATGATTGTTTATCAGCTTTCAAGAGCAACGATCTATTTATCAGCTTGTGCGAGCTGTCATCTATCTATCAGCTTGTGTGAACAATCATCTATATGTATATCAGCTTGTGCGAGCTACCATTTATATCAGCTTGTGAGAGCATTGCATCCATATCAACTTGTGTGAGCAATGATTGTATTGATGGATGAATAGATGGTATGAATTGATAGATGGTGTCAATGAAATGGTATCAATTGAATTGATTGAATTGACGAATTGAGGTGTGTCAATAGTTCATGTTTGTGCGAGCAATGATTGAATATAAATTGTACTAACGTGCAAGAAGGAACTGAGGTGAGGTAAGTCCTTTGTTCAAATTGTGTGGCTAAGGCCCTGAGGCGTATTTTCTTCCTAATAAAAGTTTAGGGGGTGAACTTGCTGAGACATAGTCTCACCCCATCGTGGGCTTAAATTTTCAAGTCCCTAGAGGACGGAGCGGCCAATTAGTTTTGGTTGGCCTTAAGGAGTTACAGAGGTGAAGTCTAGAGGATTGGTGAACAAGTCCAACTAGTAGGTCATAGAACAGTTCCTTTTTGTGAGCCGGTCTTTTGTAGACGTGTGGCTGTAGACCTCTATTTGTAAACTCCGTTGGTTTGTAAAAGGCTTGTTTTGTGTTGTGTATTGTTGCCTGCTTTTCTATCCCAAGCTTTTGATTGTTAGGGGTATTTGTTCGCTTCCGCAGGCGTAATAAAATGTATGGGTCGGTGACGCGTCCTGAGATGTTGTTATTTAATCAACCACTGAGGGATGGGCACATGCTCGGAGAATCGGGGCGTGACACGTTGTGTCGTGACTATAGTTTGATATTAAGCAAAAGATTGGTTGATGGATGGATCATCAATGTGAACTTTCATATGAGATGAATCAATGGATAAACCTTTGACGTAATTTTTTATAGAAGTTAATCCATAGACTTGACCATTGATATTTAAATCATGAAGGTGGATTTAAATGTGTATTTTTGACTTGTACAAAGCTTTGTTGAAATGAACCACTCATACTTCATTTGATATATATCTTAATGAGTTGGATTATGAGTTACTATTAATGTTATGCATATATATAGTGGCTGTTCAATCTACTTAGAAAATGCATACTACTCATTGAGCTTGTCTTTGCTTACCCCTCTATTTCCAAATCTTTTTAGGTCCCTTGATTAGCAACTAATAGAGTGAGAGAATTGTTGATGGGGATTTTGGGAGTTGGAAAAGTGGTGGTCAAAGGCTATGTCTTCCAGGTGAAAGGATGGCCGTGTTAACCCCATCCCAACAAGGATTCTAGGTGTGGCAGAAAAAACAATGAAGAAACATACAAAAAGAATCCCTTTAAATATCCAAACATTCTAAGTTTTGAGCAGCAATTGAAGAGAGAGCAAGAGAATTAAACAAATACAAAGAGTTAATGGCCACTTTACAAAGGATTGTAAGTCTCACGTCTGTGCTCCCTTGGATTGGCAACATCGCGAGTGGCGCTTTCGACTTGACCGAAATGTATGCACCTTATGACAAATATACATACCAAGCCGACGATCCTTTTGCCTATAGCTCAACATACATTCTTTTGACCCTAAAGACCATGATACCCGGGGTTATGATTACTACACAATGTCTCCTTGTCCAATGGTAGTTGCCTATGGCACGCAGCCTACAATCCAATGCTTTCCATCCTCAACTGCACCACATACCTCAGTTATATGAAAACAGGTATCCTTAGCAATTGTCCTAGCAGCATGGGGGCACAATTAGTCCCCTACAATTGTCAGATGAGGTATGAATATTACTTGCTCACCTACTGATTGACCAGAGGCTCATATCAAGCTAATTGAATCTTCATAATTATGATTGGAAAGTTGGAACATCCTCAATCATTGTAGTTGAGTTACATCTTAGAGTTTGGTCATGATCAATTTGCTATTTGTAATTTGGTAAAAGGTGTGTCATCTTATGATTTCCTTCTTCTTATGTTCTGCCTATAGTGTTCAAGAAAAACAAATTCCACCAACTTTGCTATCAAGACATGAGGACATGTTTGGTTTACTTCTTTTTGTTATTACTATTTTGGGGGGGGTAATCCTCTGTTTCCCTTCCGATATTTGCATTAACACTAGAGGAGCAAGTTACAACGTCATCTATGATGTCAAAAATTACCCCACTGACCAAGCATTTATATCATGAAAAACAAATTATGTGAAAAATATTTTTTTAAAAATAATCACTTGAAGTAATTGGTCAATGATTTATATAATATTTTCGTAAACGATGAATATATTTTTGTTCACTCATTTTTGTAAGCAATATAAGTGATCATTTTTAGAATGTTTTCCAAATCAATCATTTTCTGCGAAATAACTGGAATATGAATAACTCCATATCAATTCAAACCACACCACCCTTTCGTAATTTAATGGTCATCTCATAATTTTTTTTTTATATGCTTGGTAATTTGATATCAAGACAAAATGGGAAATCTTTCTCCAATTTGGACTCTAACATCGCAAAGGATATATGGATTTCCACCACATACATTTGGACATCCAGAAATAACAATTTATCTGGGGAGAAGTACACTATTAGTGACATAAGTTGTGTACGATGCTCACTTTGGTGCCAAAAGTTTTCGCCGGATCACTTAAGTGCCAAATCGGAGAAAAAACGATCACTTTGGTGCTACCGACGAGAAATTCTGGCCAAAATGATTACGTGGCTTTTATATTTTAAAAAAGAATCGACAATTCTTCAAATTGTCCACGATGGATGGCATAAAACGATGCCGTTTTCCTTTCTTCATAAGAAACGACATTGTTTTACCATTCCACGTGGATCACTTACAAAACGATCGTCGTTTTGTAAAATGGAATGGATTCACTATGGTAAAAAATGATGTGGGCCAAAAACAGTGTTCGTATACGATTCTCACTCGACGCGCCGGCCGTAGCTCGTTGACCCACTGTTGTTCACTTGCTCACCGTCGCTCGCCCACCGTCGCTTGACCACCATTGTATTTGTGCCGTCGTTTACATTCATTCACTGGCTACATCCTCAACTCTTGCTTACTTAGGTTTATCATGTTCTCTACATGGGTCAATTTAGTGAAAAATTTAGAGTTTCGACGGGCAAATTAGGGCGTGGAGGTCAAATTGGGGGCTCGGCTCAAAGGGAAAGTGGTGGGGAAAGTGGTGGGGACCGAATAGAAAATTTGAGGGTTCCGTCGTTCGTTCGCTTTCTTTTGTGGGGACCGAATAGAAAAATAAGACGCGGAGGGGAAAATGGGGCTCGACTTGGAGGGAAACAGTGGTGGGACCGAATTTGTTTAATTAATTGGACTACTTCTGTGGGGGAAACAGTGGGGGACCAAATGTGATTGAATTGAAAAATGGGTGGTGGGGACCTCACTTTATTTATTCAATTCGGTTTTTTTTTTTGTTTCTATAAAAGCATCGAATTTGGGAGATTAGTCACATTTGTTTCTTGACAACAAAACGACAAGGACTTGCATGTGAAGTTGCTAATTCTATCATGTGGTCCCAACAAGTAATGACATTTTTTTCATTGGATGCAGCATTGACATGGATGTGAATTAAGTAGGCATCATTGTTTGCTATGGTGGAGAGTTTCTTATTGGCGCCGATGATTGAAGGTATTATTTATGTCAATGTTCAAAAGCCATCATATATTGATTTTCTAAGGGATTTGGTGTATTTTTTACGATGCAAAGTGCAAAAACTACATTACTGTGTTCTTGAGAAGGAACTAAAGGATGGCTTGATAATTTTTTAATGATGATAATGGCATTAAGGATATCATTTACCATCATTTTCACAGCGAAAAAGTTAAGGTATATGTTGAGTATTATAGTGATGGTGAGAATGAGGATGATGATGAGGATGGTGAGGATGAGGATGAGGATGGGATTGAGTAGACCACCATTGAAAGAGGAGAAGTGAGGAATCCAATTCAAGCGAGTAATCAGATTGGGGATGAGTTTAGATTAAATGAAAGTCAAAATGAAAGGGAGAGAACTCACACTGATAGAGATGAACAAACAGGGAGATGTCCTGAAATCAGTGAAGATTTGGGTGAAGATTTGGGTGAAGATGTGGGTGATGAAAACTTCATTGGATTAGAATGGGAAATTGCTTTATCCAGTGAATCGGAAGATGAATATTTTGCTTCAGTAAATTTCCCAAGTGACGAAAATGATGATGACCTCGCACAATCAAGACAAAAGCAAAGGGAATTGCTGAGAAAAACACTTGCACCTTCAGCAAAGAGGCCCAAGCTAGTAAATAGGGATGGAGTTTCAACTAAAGGTAATAGAAGTGAAGATGAAGAAAGCTGCGGTGATGAAGTTGCTGGTTCGGAGAATAAGCTTGACAATGATGATGAAGAACCTGCTCATCGAAGAAAAAGTAAGTACCCTTGCTATGATCCGACTGTTGATAAACATGTTTTGTCTGTGGGCATGAGATTTGATGATGCCAAACAATTCAAGGAAGATTTTGTAAAGAACTCCATTGGTGAACAAAGGAGCGTTCAATTCATTAGAAACACGAAGGAATTTGTGAGAGTTAAGTACTCACAACCCAATTATCCATGGAAGCTCTATGAAGCGCTGAGTAAGAATGGGTCATTCCAGATTAGGTCATTCCAGGAAGAGCATATTTATCCAATTATCTTTAACAATAAAAGGGTAACAAGTGTGTGGTTATCGAAGCATTTTTTTAACACTATCAAAGCAATGCCCGAGATCAAAAGTCCTCAATTTCAACAGTTAGTGAATGAGCAAATAGGGTTGATGTGTCAAGAAATCAATGCAAGAGAGCTAAGATGAGGGTGATGAAAATATTGATGGGGTGGGTATAAGAAAGAATATGCGCAGGTATGGGACTATGCTGGCGAATGCATATTTCAAAACCCATCCAGTAGAGTATATGTAGAGGTTATGGAGAAGCCACTCCCTGATCTTGGGCGTAAATTTGATAGATTTTATGTCTATTTTGATGCATGTAAATAGGGCTTATTGACTGGTTGTAGAAGAGTTATAGGATTGGATAGATGCTTTTTAAAGGGTTTGTGCAAGGGGGAGTTGTTGGTTGCTGTGGGAAGAGATGCCAATAATCAAATGTTTCCGATAGCTTAGGCGGTGGTATAGATAGAGAATAGGGATATTTGGTCATGGTTTTTCAAAAATTTAATAGTTGACCTTGAGATAACCGATGGGAGAGGATGGGCATTCATAAGTGACCAATAGAAAGTAATTTCATTGTCAATTAATTTACTCCCTTTTAATATTAATCACTTGCATATTTTTCCTGACTTGTATTTATTGGTTTGAAATTTTGTAAGGACTTATTCCTGTATTGGTTGAGTCGATGCCACATGCTGAGCATAGAATGTGCGCGAGACACATATATTCAAACTGGTCAAGGAACTTCAAAGGAGATAGGCTGCAGAAATAGTTCTGGCAGATAGCAAAGAGTACCAACATAGCTAATTTTAGATTAGCCAAACAAGAATTATTGCAGCTGACAAATGAAGGTTTTGATGCACTCTTCCAGACATAAGCTAAGCACTAGTGTCGAGCCTTCTTCAACGAAGAGTTCAAATGCGATATCATTGATAACAACCTCAGTGAAGCTTTCAATAGCAGAATTTTAGAGGCCAAGTACAAACCAATCATTAGCATGCTTGATAATATTCAAGTTATGGTGATGATTAGACTGCATAGACAAAGAGATGATACTACGAAATGAACTAGAGACTGTGGCCCTAGGACTGTGAAGAGATTGGATGCAAACATTGCTGCTAGTAGGTTCTGCCATCTAGTTTAGAATGGAGATAATGGATATGAGATTATTCAAAATCAGGATAAGTATGTTGCCAACCTGGATAGAAAAAAGTGTTCTGCCAAGCTTGGCAACTAAATGGAATTCCCTGTGCCCATTCAATTTGTGCTATTTAGATGAAGTAATAAAACCCAGATGATTACCTACATGATTGGTACAAAAAAGCTCATACTTTGCTTCATATCAATTCATGATACAGCTTATCAGAAGCAGCAAATTTTGGGAGTCAACAAATCATGAAAACCCTTTACCTTTGCCATTGAATAAGCAAATAGGAAGGCCAAAAAGGAGACGAAGAATGCAGCAGAAAGAGGAATTAAGTCAGAGGATGAGTAAAACTGGGTCAAAGATGAAATGCTCCTATTGCCGCAAGGAATGGCACAATAAGAAAAGTTGTGAGCTGAAAAAGCAGTATCAACAGCAAGATGTAACGGCTGATTTAGTGCCAGGGACAGGACCTATTGAAGAGGTTCTTGTTGGGCCTAGTGAAGGTAGGACAAAAGAACCTGTTGTAATGTCTACTGAAGGGCAAACAAAAAGCCCTACTGTAAGGTAAGTATCCTCTTTACCTCAATAACTTTACAGTTTCTATTCGATAGAGTTTGATGGTTAACCATGTGTACTGGCTTCTCTTGTGTTTTTCCTCTATCATGCACTTGTAATTTGATAAGTTTTCTCCATTTGTTTCCACCATGAAAATGAGTAGATATCTAATTATTTATTGTAGTTGATCATAATCCTGATATAGTACATTGTTGTAAGGCCTATTAAAGGGCCGGAAAAAAGCCCTATTGTAGGCTCAAGTGTAGGGACAAGGATTAGAACAGGCAGGACAACAACAATAACAATTAAGTCCACTATTGAGCAAACGAGAAGAAAAAAAATCCTGTAAGTTGTACATCGTTGGGTTTGTCTTTTATGGGCTGAATTTTAAATTTATTATATGTTTCTCAAGTGAGAAGACGAGCAATTGCACAAATTGCAGAGGTTGCTCTCCCATTTGTTGCTGAAAATAATGCACCACAGCGAACAAGATAAGCTCTTGGAAAAAGATTAAGGTAATATGGTCATGAGATTTACACAGATAAAGATATTGGAATGACTATTTTGAATGTAAGATTTGTAGGCCTCATGCATTTAATTTATTGTACTTCAATTCATTTGGTTGATAATATCGCTATGTTCTTGTAGCTTGGGAGAATTTTGAATGTACTTCTCTCTCAAGGTGGGCCAACTCAAGAAAGAGTACTCCTAAGAAGAAGACAGTGGGTATAGCTGCAAAACAGCCATCCAAAAAGAACCCAGCACCAGTTCCATCTCAACCAATGATTAGGAGCAATAGTGATGATATGGACCAACACATGACACGTGCTAGAACAAAAATAGCCATAGTAAAAAACAAGGAAAATGAGGTGATAGAAAGCCCAGTTAAAGAACTTGCACATCCAGTTCGAAAGAGTATTTGAATTATGAATCAATTCAAAGCTCTAAAAGGAAAATGAGATCGAGGTGTTGTTAATATTGACTTATGGGAGGGTGCTGGACATTGTCTCTTTTTATGTGATGCTGAACATGATCTCTTTTCATGTTTTCTTTTTTTAGGAGGGTGCTGGATGTTATATCATTGATAGTAGTTGCTGCCTGCATATTGCCATTGTTTTTTTTTTTCTTTGAAGATGGTGCTAAATTTTCAGTGATTGGGGAATGAAGTTAGACATATTTTTCTTTTTTGTAAACAATCAATCAATGTTAATGGCAATGGCTGTTTTTTTATTATTTTCTCTTGTGTTGGTTTTGGCTAGAATGCTAGCAAGTCAGTTATGCTGTATATTTTATTTTTGTTGTTGGTGCAATGTTCTTATGGTACAATATTAATGGCAATATTGTTGCTGGTTGAAATTATGGATGCTAATGGATTTGTGGGGTTCTGGTTGTATGTGCTGGTGCAAGAACAAGATGCAATTTTAGGTGTTAGTCCATCTTGTTGCATCAACACTTGTATGGGCTGATGCAAGAAGATGTACCAGCAACCCAGCTGGTGCAAGAACAAGGTGCAAAGAACAAAGTGCAAGTCAAGTGATGTTTGAAACTAATATGTTCCTTTTTAAAAAAACTTGTGCAACACAAGAAACTTGGCACTCAAGTGATGACTATTTACAATTTATGGCACTGAAATGGTCAATCGTGAATTTGCCACGATCCCTTAATTTTGCCATGGTTTGCAGTTGCAGCAAGCCAGCAAACTAGCAAACCAGCAAACCAACAAACCATTACCAAATTTATGCAACAAACCATTATATGTGAAGCAAAAACTAACCAAAACAAATATTGACATTACACAACTACACAACTAAACAATAAAACTTTTAAGTGCTCACAACTAATACATTCCAAAAGCACATTCCATTTTGCCATGGTTTGCAGTTGCAGCAAACCAGTAAATTAGCAAACCATTACCAAATAAAAAATGCAACAAACCATTATATTTGAAGCAAAAACTAAACAAAATAAACATTAACAATACACAAGCTAAATAATAAAACTTTTAAGTGCTCACAACTAATACATTCCAACTCCAATCTTGCATTTCTACCATAGATTACAACAAAATCTTCTACTCCATACAACAATTGCAGCAAACCAAAAACACAATTTACTTATAAATAATCTAATATAAGTCAATATTCCACGTCTTCGACTATGGTAGACATACAAACTTCTTCTCATTACTCACTTCACATTTGAATAAACTATTCAAGAGAATAAAAGCACAATCAACGCTCGATTAAAGTTTCTTTCAATCTTCAGCCTTGAAATCTCCCTCTTCAAATGGTCAACCAGAGATGTTAAACCCTTCATTTGAGCTTATATTGAGTCGACATCCTCTAACTCGTCCATTAACATAGGTGGAGGTTGATTTCGGCTTTCAAGTAACTCCAAGATCACCTCTGTCACTCGATTATAGAATTTCCTATCAACCCATTTGAAATATTTGCACTTCGAGCCTTCTCTATATTTGCCGCACCCATTGAATCCTCTCCCAAGATTCAACCAAGTCCAAGATGTTCTTCTCGGATTTGGTAACCCACAATAACAGTAACACTCATCATCTAATTCACTTTTTTTTTTTTTATAGGAATGTGAGCCGCTGCTAAAACTTTTGCCCTCCATTCGCAAGAGCGAACTGATAACTTTGAGAGAAAATCGAAGTATGTACTCAAATTGGCTTAATTGGGGATTTAGGGTTTTCAATTTCCGATTCTACTCGAATTAGGGGATTTAAGGTTTCTTATTTAGGGGAAAAGACGCTAAACGGCGTCATTTTGTTGTTTGCATGTTGATTGTATTCTCCGACGATCCACGTCGGCTTCAAATATTAATAAAAAAAACTGCCACGTCGGATTTCCGACGAACCAAATCGGCATTGGCACTTAAATAAGCGTTTTTCAAAATTTTTGGCACTTAAGTGATCCGACTGAAACTTTTGACACCAAAGTAAACGTCGTACACAACTTATGGCACAAATAATGTACTTCTACCATTCATCTGAGGTTAGGTCTTGTTCAAGTGGTCAAACTTGAGACGTATTTTCAATAGGTAACAAGCAGCTTCTTTGTGCGGCTAGCAATTATCTTGGAGGGAAAAGTAACAATCCAACTTGTGAAGAATGGATTCTATGTAGTTTGGTGTATTTTGTCAGTGGGGACTGATTATGATGGAATTGTTATTTTTATAGCTACATTTGCTTGGGCCATAGCTTTGTAATTTTGAGAATTGTGGCAAGTCAAATTGTGTCCTATAAAAATTGCCTCTCCTATTCCTTCTTCTATGCATTCACTGTTTGCTGGTAAAAACTATAGTTCTCAGTAGCACATATTTTCAACAATTGAGTTAGATGAAGGAAAACAAATCCAACATGAATTGAACTACTCATGTTCACGAACTCTTCACATAGAATTCGAAGAACTATTTGCTTCACATCCTCAAAACTTTTTGAGGAGATACGTGCATGAATAATGCTTTAGAAACTGATAATAGGGGATGAGCTTCATCGTCGATAGGGAAACAGCCTAGAGTATGTTATAAGGCTGCACATTAAATATTTACATTCCCATGCAACATCAATAGTTATTAACTAAATTGTGTGGCAAAAAAAGTATTTCAATTTGAATAATATAAGCACTCCAGAGAAGGCGGCATTGAGGTAGAAGTCAAGATGATTACTTCAAAAGAATGAACAAATCGAAATGCATATCCATCATTGCATCGTTGCAAACAATGACCCCAAGTAAAAACAACAGAATAGAACCAATTGAAAATATCTTGCAACAAGATAAGTATTTGAATCAGACACAATGAATCATTATAGAAGATGCAATATTTTGACTTTTTAAACGTGGGGCCACAGGAAAAAAAAGGAAAATAGGGTTGAAGATTCAATAAGGAAGAGGATAAGTGGATGCTTCAGTAGGCCGAAAGCTTGTGGAATAGAAGGTAAAGAGAGGAAATGAAGAAAAGAAGGGAAAGAAAGAAGAAGAAAGGGATATCTCATGTGCACGCCTTTGGTACCTCGCCAAACCAACTCGACTATGTAACACGACACCCAGTAAGTGTCCACGCTCCTCGTTCATCTGATCGAAGTATTTTTCGAGTTTAGGGCTTAAATTTGAAATTTTCGAAAAATCGAGCTGCAAAGTTCGATTTTTGAATTGTAGAGTTTCGGGATTTCATGGAAATTGAGATTTATTGTGTCATGGAGTCATGGGGTTAGTCAAGAACCTTTTTAGAGCATTGGCTTTGTTGGAGCAAGAATTTAGGGTTTTACAAGCGAGTTATGTATTGTTTTTAGGTTTGAATAATCGTTTTAGGTAAGCGATTCATTAACGCATAGAAGTTATTTTATTAGCATTTAAGCTTAATTTAGCTAAACCGTAGTTGAGAGAGCATTTTACTTGGTTTTGATGCTGTTTATCATTTATATGATAGGAATGCCAATTCGTTAGATCAAGTGAGCCTTATTATTTAGTTTGAGGCATATCCAAGTGAGTGATACTATAGCTTATTTGAATTTGTAAAACTCATGTTCCGAGATTGCTAGGGAGTATATAAAGTATGAATTATGAAATGACATATGTGTCGCATAAAAGCCGAATCAAGCATTTACTACTATTTAGTTGTTTGCGAATGTTTAGAAAGTGTGTTTGCAAAGTATCGTAAAGTAGTGTGTGTGTGTGTGTGTGTTGGGGGGGGACGGGATTGTTTATGAATGATTCGACAAATGACAGATAGTTATCGTAAAGTAGTGCGCACGCGTGTGTGTGGGAAAATGTTTATGAATGATTCGACAAATGACAAATAGTTATGTTGCAACGAAAAGTTATTTATTTGGTTTATGAGATAGATTTCTAAAATGAATTTCTGGTTTTGGATGATGGTTTTTTATGCTCAATAGAACTATGAACCTAATGAGGGGTTAAGGGGTATACATACCGGGTTTAGAATATCCTTCTAGGCTGAGCCACCGATTTTGTAGATGAAGACCTTACCAAGGGGAATCTTGATTACCTTATCACAAGGCATGGTGTCGTGACCATAATTTGACATTGAGAGAAAGATTAGTCAATTGATGGATCATTGATGTGAGTTTTGATATGAGATAGATTGATGGATCGACCATTGACATAGTTTTTTATAGAGATTAATCACTAGATTTAACCATTGATTTTTGAATCATAATTATGGATTTAAATGTGTATTTTTGACTAATGAACGACTCGTACTTGATTTAATATGTATATTAATGAGTTGGATTATGAGTTACTAGCTATACTCTATACTCAAATCTTTTCAAATTCCTCAATTAGTGACTAATAAAGGGAGAGCATTGTTGATGGAGACTTTTAGGAATTGGAAAAGCGGTGGTTAGAAGCTTCATCCTTTGAGTGAAAGGATGGTCATGTCATTCCTATCCCAACAAGGATTCGGGGTGTGACAAATGAAACCATGGAAAAACATACAAAAAGAATACCCAAATATTCTAAAGTTCTGAGTAGTAGTTGAAGAGAGAGTAAGAGAAGAGAACGGATACAAAGAGTTAATGACCACTTCACAAATGATTGTAGGTCTCATGTTGGTGCTCCTTTGGATTGGCAACGTTGCAAGTGGTGCTCCCGACACGAGCCAAACATTTGCAGCCTGTGACCTAGCTATGTACCAAGCAAGCGATCCTTTCGCCTATAGCTTAGCATACCTTCTTTTGGCCTGAGAGACTGTGACACCCAATCATCTAGGTTATGATTTTTACACAATGTCTTCTTATCCACCGGCCGTTGCCTACGGCCATAGCCTGCAATTCAATGCTTTCCCTTCCCGATTGCGTCATGTGCATCAGTTATGTGAAAGCATGTTTGCTTAGCAATTGTCCTAGCAACAGCAGGGCGCAATTAGTCCTCCACGATTGTAGGATGAGGTACGAACAATACTCATTCACCAATTGATTGACCAGCGGCTCATATCAAGCTAATCGGATCTTCATTTTCTTTCTGCTAAAGCTCCACAATAACGAAAGCCCAATGTAGCTATGTGAGAATTATGATGGAAAATGGAAGAATTACCAAAAAAAATCATAAACCTATTGCAATTATGTCAATTCAGTCCTAAACATTTTTTTAAGCCAATTTAGTCATATAAACCTTTTACAAGTGTGCCACTTAGTCCATTAAGTCAAAATTGGCCGGCTAGCCACGGCCATCCAGCGAAAGCTGACATGGCAACTTATATATATTCTAATTTTAAATATTTTTTGAATTTTTTTAACTCTTTTTGTTTTCCTAACTTCTCCTTCCTTTGGCCGGTTGGTGCTGGCTAGAGGCGAAGGCTGGCGAGGTCAGCCTCGCGGCGGTGGCGAGGGTTGTCCCCGCCAACCATTGGCGAAGGCGAGCCTCGCCCAACGATAACGAGACCACTTTGTCACTAGATCTAGTAAGGCTCGACCTCGTCCAGCCATGGCGAGGTCGAGCCTCACCGTCCCTAGGTGAGGAGCCTCGCCAACCATCGGTGAGGTTGACCCTCTCCTTGGCTGGATGAGGTCCCGCCAGACTTGGCAAGGCTCGACCTCGCCTAGCCAAGGCGACGGTCAACCCCACCAGTGGCCAGCAAAGCCGCTGTCGCTAGATCTGGCGAGGCTTAGCCCCTGCCATTAGCTGGCAAGGCCAATCTCGCCGCTTAGAGGAAGGAGAAGTGGATGGAAAAAAATAATTCAAAATTCAAAAAAATAATTCAAAAATGCCACATCAGCCTTCGCAGGACAGCCGTCATCAGCCGACGTCCATGTCAGTGCCGGCCAGCCAATTTTGATCGGATAGACTAAACTAAAGGTTTATAACTAAATTGGTCAAAAAAAATTATGACTAAATTTGCACAATTGCAATAAATTTAGGACTTTTTTGATAATTCGGTCGGGCTAAGGGCCACCGCCCACTAAGGTCAACATCATCAATCATTGTAGTTGAGCTACATCGTAGAGTTTGGTCATCATCGGCTTGCTATCTATAATTTGGTGAAAGGTGTGTGACCTTACGATTCCCTTCTTCTTATGTTCTATCTACGATGTTCAGGAAAATAAAAAATAAAAAATCCACCAGCCTTACTGTCAAGACTCGAGGACATGTTTGGATTACTTCTTTTTGTTATTAATATCGGCTTACCTTCCAATATTTGCAAAAATACTAGATAAGCAAATCACAGCGTCATCTATGATGTCAACAATTACGCCACTATAGATGCGTTTATTTTATGAAAAATGAATGATATTTAAAAATAATCACTCGAAGTAATTGGTCGATGATTCATACTTAAATATTTTTGTGAATGATGAAAATATTTTTCATCCGCTTATTTTTATAAATAATACCTTTCGTAATTTAATGGTCACCTCATAATTTTTTATGTGCTTGGTAATTTGATATTTGACAGGTTCTCGATGAACAGGATAGCGATTGCCTATGAAAACTTAGGACAAATCTACAATACAACTCCTAAGCCAACTACCCAAAAGACAAACAAGAAGACGAGAAAAGACCAAGCCCAAACTTTTGCCATTGAGACAAATTTAACCCGACCTTTCAGACTTACCATAAGATAGGCACAAGTATTGGCCTATGTGACAAAAATAGCATAATGTTTCGCCTATAATCGGAAGGTCCGGACCTTTATACGAGATTCTGGGAAAAGCTGTGGTACCTGTTTCAACTAGAGAGGAATATTTTGCGCATGTTTAGAGAAGACAATGTGATATTCATGGACGAATAGAGTTGACTGAATATCAAAGGATGTTGTCTGTCATAGTGGCAAAAGATAGCACTTTTCTCTAGCCTTTGAAATGTTGTGTTAAATTCGTCATGACGGTAAAAGGTCATGCTTTCTTTGTACGATGAAAGGGTCATGTTAAAATTTGACATGATAGTTTAAAAAGTGGAAATTCTTGTTGCAATTTGGCCCAACATTTATATTATTGTACCTTACAAAATCCCATGAGCACTGCCCTCCTGCACTACAAAGAATGTAACGCAACCTGCGCAATTCATAGCAGCCCCAAGAGAGCCACAACTTGACTAGATTTGACCAATTCTCAAACTACCAAAAGGCATCTTGACAGGTCTAGAAAAGGCCTACTGCACAAAGTATACTGCCAAAGATCAAGAAATCTGGTCGATCATAAACAGGAAAGATCAATTAAAGTGAGCAATATGAACTGCTCAAAAAGCAAACATAAGAAAGAAAAATCTACAAGCTCTTGCATTCTGGGTGCAATGGCTTACTGAAGATTTAACCACATCTACTGTTGAGAAAAGCATTTAGATCATTGAATTAGATCAAATTATACATGTGGACTTCTATTCCAGCTCATCTAAATCCAACGACACATCTCATGGAGACAGATTCACGTTCTACAACTGAATTTTGCTCAGCTGTGGGCAGGAGAAATAACAAGTGCCGCCACAACCCCCCCCCACCCCCGCGAATACCAAATCATCAGCAGAAGCTGATGAATTTTGCTATCGACAGTCTCTTAAAGCTATAATTCAAAAGAGCTAATCAACAAAGATTTCCAAAAACAGACTCCAGAGCAGATTCAGACGAGAGACGCCTACAACAAGCGAGCTTCGAATCCTATCATCAAACAACAAAAGACAGCTCCATCTAAAAGAAGCAACTTGATCCCCTTAAGAATCCGTCGTGGACTGGAGAAACAGAGAAACAGATTCATGACACCTGGTGCTCATACTTCAGAGCTCGTCCAGATATACTCAGTATCAATCTAAGTGATTCAGGAACCAGATTCCCGCCTAGAAAGTGTAAGCGATTGAGGAGCACAATGGCAATAACAGAGAGCGAAACGCTTGAAAATGAACACGTCAAGAATCCTTTACTACCGCCTCACAAGTCCAGATTATGAATGACTCTGATGCCAGCTCTTCTGACTGGCGCGGCAACTCCGACATTGCAGAAAGCAATTTCGTAACAATCAGAAGCACAATTACTTATCAATCAACGCATTAGAACCAAACGCCAAACGAGAGAAGCAAGTCGAGCTAGAGCAAAATGGTTTCATAAGTAATCATTTCAAAAAGCTAACTCTGAGCTCCAAAATCCACACTTGAATCCCACAATCATCATCCGACAGCAACATAAACTAAACCCAGTAAAAAGATTACCGCTACAGACTCCATAATTTAGATTATCTATCTCTCCATCGATCTCAATCACCGCCGGCCTTCTGGTAAACATAGGTAAGCCCACACTTACCGCAGTAGTGGCGGTCGAAGTGGTTGGCCATGAAGGTCCCGGCGCCGCACTCGGCGTTCGGGCACTCCTTCCGGAGCCGCTGGACCTTGCCGGAGTCGTCCACCTTGTAGAACTGGAGGACGGCGAGCTTGACCTTCTTCTTCTTATGCTTGATTTTCTTGGGCTTGGTGTAGGTCTTCTTCTTTCGCTTCTTGGCGCCGCCCCGGAGGCGGAGGACGAGGTGGAGGGTGGACTCCTTCTGGATGTTATAGTCGGCGAGGGTGCGGCCGTCCTCGAGCTGCTTGCCGGCGAAGATGAGGCGCTGCTGGTCGGGCGGGATGCCCTCCTTGTCCTGGATCTTGGCCTTGACGTTGTCGATGGTGTCGGAGGACTCCACCTCCAGGGTGATGGTCTTCCCCGTCAGGGTCTTCACGAAGATCTGCATCTTGGCCGCCGGCGATGCAGACCCAGGTAGAGATGATGATGGCCTGCAGCCGCTTTGGGGGGGGGGCGGGGGGGGAAGGGGGAAGATCGGCTAGGGTTTGCGTTTTTCTGGTGCAGGAAGAGAGGAGGACGAGGAGAGATGCGTATTTTAGGGTTTTGAGAGAGGTGGGCTTGGGCCTTGGTCTAGCGGAGTTACATTTCTGCCCCCGGGGCTTGAAGGGGTGAAAACCGGAGATGAACGGTCTCAAGTTCTATCCAGATTCCATATGAAACTTACGAGAACAGATTCTCTAATTTTTTTCACTTGGAACTTACCCTATATACTCAAGTTTTAGGCTTTACTTAGGTTTCATTCTAATTATCATCGTTTGTTACAATCCACTAATCACAACACATATTTAGAGGCATGAGAAGTTCGGAATACTAATAAAACAAAAATCTCGATCACGGATATCGTGTGCAATAAAATGTCAAATTAGTAGTTTAGATTACACACTCATCATTGAATGTTATAAAATGCCACATGATCGCATAAATAAATATAACAAGAAAAATTTGAAAACTTATTTTGAATTCCAAGTTCCATGTTCCAACTTTCTTGATCGGAAACTTATCCGTCAAAATAAATTTCTCAATTTTTAGGACTTAGAACATACCCTACATATCTTAGAATCTAAAACTACTATGGTTTTTACTGATCCAGTTTTCAAGTTATTGATTATACCTTAGAACCATGCTTAATTCTAATGAAAGTAAATCAGACCAAACTGGCCAGTTCAGTCGGTCCATCTTGCTCACACCTAGTTGAGTAAATCCTAAACTCGTCTAAGTTTCTAAATTACTAACTTTTGATTCATAATAGTTGCATGAGAATATGTGAAGAAGTCGATGCTTCAATATGTGATCTAACAATGGACATTACTCAATACATATAGGACGACCAACGAGTGCCACGGACGTATTCACAAATCTCACATAATGACCCCGTTCGGAAGCCCAAGAACTTCAACATCTTTTACCTCTTTCTCCCAAAATAGGGCAGTGAGTCAGCGTTCGATCACAAACTCTTTGCATGAAATCAACGATTGCTTCGAAATCTGGCTCGGTTGCAATTCGAAGATAGCTCTGCGAATGCAATTGCATTGAAAGTCATGAACAGACCCTGCATTTGGATTTGTTCTAAGGGATGGCCACAGGCAGACGAAACAGCAGAGCCAATAAGAGAGGATCCATCCCATTGGCATAAGTAGGAGAATCGGACGGTGACCTTCATTTTGAATTATTACGTAGGAGAAATAGAAAACCATCCTCTGGAACTGAGTTTCCACAAACAGTTGAAAGAGAGAGCGAAGGAGAGGAACGACTAGGAGAGCGCTACCGCAACTTCATGACGAATTCAAGGTTTCATGTTGATGCTCCTTTGGATTTGCGAAGGGTAGAAAGAGGTGACCCCGACGCTATCGGTGAGTTCAGCGCCTGTAACCTTGCTTCTAGCTGAGGCGATGAGCCTTTCACTTTGTCCTGTCGGATTGGAGACCGAGACACAACCCTGGCTCTAATTATTGCAGCACATCCCCTTATCCAGAAGCAATTGCCTACAGCTACGCTGTTTGCAATCCAGCACTTTCCTCTTCCAATCGATCCATTATGTGAAAAACATATATTCTCGGTATGTGTCCCAATGGTATGGGAGCGCGCTTGATTCCCGAACTTTGCAAATGAGGTACGAGTAATTCCAGTATGCCGATTGATCAATCGGCTGCTCCTTAAGAAGCAAACTGATATCGGCCACTTTGCTTCATCAACCATCGACAGCTATTGCAGTCGGGAATGCTTATGCTTTAAGTGCTGGCGAAGCACAGCTTACGTGAGAACATGACAGGAACATTAAAATCCTGTTTGTCGTTGGACCTCATTTCGATGGTGCTAATTGTATTGGTCGATTCTCTTTAATGGGTCTCCCGGTTTTCTGTTTTACTGGTACTATGTATGTACACTCATCAGCTTTGCTATCAAGCCCAGCATGTTTGGTTCACCTAGGAAGCCCAAGTACCCGTAGCGAATTAGCAATCATGTTTGATTGGAATGATCGCAACGCACGGAGCGCGACAGACTGAACGACCGTGCCTGAAAGTGATTTTCTTTTGGCCGACCATAAAAGGCTTCGTTCTTCTTTTATTTCGTGACATTTTGCAGTTGATGACGACAACGGACATTGCAGAAAATCTAGATAAGCCCAGTGCACAAAGTGCAACGCTGAAAATCAAGAAACTGGGTCAATATAGAACGAACCTCTGAACTCAAAAGCTAACCTAATGCAACAGAGAAGAAAAGCTGTTCCAAGTGCAAGAGCGTGCTGCAGATTTCATCGCATCTAATGTCAAGATAAGCACTTATACATTTGAACTCACTATCTACTTGAAGTGCTGGGGCCGCCTCATACATCATCAATCCCCATTCTAATACAATAAAAAGGCAGCCACGGGAGCAATACTTAGGCTCTGAGCCGGAGAACCACATTGACACCCTACAGCTGATGAATTCCGATGACAGTAGTCTCCAAAAATGGAGAGAAGTCATGGGAAGCTGCTGATAGAAGGTCATTAGAAAGGAGCTGATTTGTAGGTGCAAGATGCTTTCAATAAAGAAGGGCTAAGATCCTATCTTCAAATGACAACAGCAGCTATGATAACTAGAAAGCCACGGATGGAAGCAACTTCAGCCAAATATACTACGCAACCGCTTCATGATCAAGCAGAAATATTCAGAGGAGGTCTATCACTGCTCGCTGCTAACTATAACCTTCTGGCATAAAAGTAAAAAGGAACGCCATTCATGGTCTCGACTAAACACACCTGCCTGCTCATAGTTTAGAGCTTCTTCTCCAGACAGACTCATTATATCAATTCTGGTAGTTCTAAGGAAACCAGTCACAATTGAGCGAATCTCACAAGTTGAAGAGCCAAGAAAGACAACCAAAAATGATCCAAGCACATTGATATCCCAGATGTAGATACAAAAGGTGTCCTCCTCTCTCTGGCCCGGACCAAACCACAAACTGCAAACCACACCCAAAACACAGAAAGCCACTAATTCACCTATTAACCGAACGCATCGGGCCATTACTACCACCTCACAAGATTGGCTTTTGAATGAATCTATTTATCTATCTTCTCAACCCAACAATGATCGGAAAGCATGTTCATCGATAATCCACAAAGCATCTGCGACAATGATCAGAAGCGCAGAGACTAAAAGGAGCCAGTCAAAGCTAAAGCAAAAACGATTCATAAGAGATGTCATTCAAGAAGCTAAATATCAGCAACCAAAATTCCACATTCCGGAGCCACAAATTAACGCCAAAAGCACCAAGTACCGCAAAAAATGGAAGCACCATGAGCTAAATCCAGTCCGATCTTACGACTACATACTCCATATAACTGAATTCTCTATCTCTATATCTACCTCAATCGCCGCCGGCCTTCTGGTAGACATAGGTGAGGCCGCACTTGCCGCAGTAGTGGCGGTCGAAGTGGTTGGCCATGAAGGTCCCGGCGCCGCACTCGCCGTTGGGGCACTCCTTCCGGAGCCGCTGCACCTTGCCGGAGTCGTCCACCTTGTAGAACTGGAGGACGGCGAGCTTGACCTTCTTCTTCTTATGCTTGATCTTCTTGGGCTTGGTGTAGGTTTTCTTCTTTCGCTTCTTGGCGCCGCCCCGGAGGCGGAGGACAAGGTGGAGGGTGGACTCCTTCTGGATGTTATAGTCCGCGAGGGTGCGGCCGTCCTCGAGCTGCTTGCCGGCGAAGATGAGGCGCTGCTGGTCGGGCGGGATGCCCTCCTTGTCCTGGATCTTGGCCTTGACGTTGTCGATGGTGTCGGAGGACTCCACCTCCAGGGTGATGGTCTTCCCCGTCAGGGTCTTCACGAAGATCTGCATCTTGGCCGCCGGCGATGCAGACGCGGGGAGAAACAGAGAAAGGGGGAGAATGCGATGGAGGAGATGATCGGCTAGGGTTTGGGGTTTTTGTGGTGGAGGGAGGTGGAGGACACGTGGGCTTGCTTGGCCAGTTTGGGCCTGATATTGGGCTTTGCGGGTTGCATTTCAGCCCATGGGGTCGTGGAAACCGATATGAGTCGGACAAGATCCATATCAATCCCAATTCCCGAATCCGTCCCTAACCCGTCAAGGCCCACGGGTTTCGCCCATGGAAGTTTTTGATTGTGATAACCAGGGGTTAGTAGTCATAGGATTCGTACAGATTTTATATGAAACCTGGATACTATTTATTGGAATAGGCTTTATATTTTGAAATCTGGTACTCTATATACCCTAGCACCTGGATACTACAATATCACAAATTTTAGGGTCGATTTTAGGTTTTACTCAGGTTCTACCTCTATTATTAATTGAATGATTACGATAAATCATCACCTTTAGTAATTACCAATTACAACCACAATCCATTGTCTTCAACTTATACTTAGATAAACGAAGAATATTAAACATTAATAAAATAAAAAGTCTCAATTATAAAATGAAAGCTCAGACATGTGGTTTCAAATTATATATTCATCATCGAATGTCATGGAAAATCACAGGATCGCACGAAAGATATAGATTAAGAAAAACACAAAAATTAATTTTCATGCAAGTAGGTACTTGCCTGTAAAGCAAGTTCTCCAATTTTTTGAAACCTAGAACTTATCCTACATACTTTGGAATTTAGAGAGTCCTATCCTGGAATGATGGTCACCTTTGGTGATAATCGATAATGACACAAATAGTTGCTAAACTTTGACTCAATATGCAATGCAGTTAATGGACTTTTGATTTACTCAATATCATCTCTGAACCTGAGCCCAATATGAAATGTGATTTGTAAACTTTTAATTTGTTCAATATGGTAGCTAGACTTTTAGCACGATGGTGTGCCGAACATAAAGGGCAAGCGAAGGAGCTTCATTTTGCAACATTGTCTCAATTATTTTGTTAGCTGTAAAAAATTTGGATTAAATCCTCACGGAAAATAGGAAAAGAAGAAGCTTCGGATCTTTGACCGGGTATTGCTCGATCCATATTAAGCTTCTTTAAGTCCCACGTGCTCAATGACCCAAAATGATAATTAACAAAGTCAAAGTGGGCATGGCGTGGATGCTCGTATGGTCGTGCGCTCCATCATCAACCATCTAATAGGGATCTTCTTACATGGCGGGGTAGCAATTCTTGCACAAGTCATTTTGGTGATAACTTATCAATGACGCATGCAAAATCTCAAGACAATTATACTAAAAAGTTTGTTACAGATCGGCTGCCTATTATATGGTATTTATTTACATCAATAGTTGCTACGATGCAATTTCTATTATGGCCAAAATTTTGATAGCTATTTCGTGACCCCCCTATATAACAAGTATTACATCATGACCGAATCAGTTAGTTCCAATTACCCTGTTTATTTCTATGTTAAATCGAATGTCTTGATAACATATATGGGGCATTACACTCATGATTGGTTGTTAAACTGATAATTTGTTTAATGTAATATTTATTTTAAATGTGATCGTATGTCGCGCGCTCAACTTTTAGTGGGTATTGGCTGATGAATTATGATTAACTATTACAATGGCGATTATCATATTCCCTTTGGTTCTGATTTCAAGGCCATTTTTCTTAAATCTTATGCTATTTAACCTTATTACATGTGTCATTCATGAAACCAAACGGTGCAATAGATATTATTTCACTTAAATCAAACGGACTAATATTAATCGCAGCACTATGACATTACAGCATAATAGCGATTTCGTAAGACTTTTTCCATTATTGCAACCAAATGAGACGTGTGCACATGTACACGATTTGCTCAACTGTTGTCCACTGATTAGTTCCTTCTCTCAATCGACGACGGTTGAATGTTCATACCGACCAAATTTCAACCGTTAATGCTTTTGGTCATAAACTTCACAAACAATCTCATTTAGAAATGCCAATTTTGTCGTCACAGACTGATTTTTTATACTAAAACAGATTTTGTGCCTGACAAAATATTCTGATTATTATTTCAACATATCTCAACTGTTGATACTTTTAAGGTTCAATCATGAACTTCACAGCTAATCTCTTTTAGCCACGAAGACTTGGCAAAAGCTGACCCTCCGAGGAGAGTCATGGAAGAATTAGGAAGTGAGCTGGAAAAAAACGTGCCAGGAGCAAAGAAAGAGCCATTCCAATATGAACTGTTCAACATAAATTTGTGTTTGACAAGAAAAAATGCATTTGCGACAAAATAATGAGTAGTACAGCCACGCAGCTCTTCAGTAGTACAGCCACGCAAGTTCCTTTGTTTTCGTTATAAGAGGAATCAACCTTTTGCTTATACACACTCCGTTATATCCATCTATAAATACTTGGACACAGCTATTTGCATGCTCATCATCTCTGCACATCCCTCTCTTTTCCCCTCTCCGTCATCTCACGTACTCCATCAGAAACATCTCCATTTCAATTGAACCGCTTCCACTTCGCCTCTCTCTGGCGACATGGCTTCCGTCGCGGCAGGGCTTCACGCGCTCGCGTTGGTTCTCTTCGTATCGGTTTCTGCAATGGCAGCTCCACCCCTACAGGTGGGATACTACCTTTCTACTTGCCCGTTGGCAGAACATATCATCAAGGAAACCGTGTTCGATGCTGTCAAGAGGGACCCCGGGATGGCGGGCGGTCTTGTTCGCATGCATTTTCACGATTGCTTCGTTAGGGTACGGTGAAGTATTTATGCTCAAAAGTTTTGCCCTAATCGACTTATTTCGCTTTTTTTAAATATTTATTTCTTCTCTTGTCAGTAATTCCCTTTGCTTCATACTTGAAATGATTGGAAGGAAAGTGTTAAAAATGTGCTAAAGAATTTGCTAAGACTCATGAAATATGTATTGGAAATGTAAATTTTCATTATGAGGCATATAGTTTCTTTTGTATTGTGTGTGTGTGTGTGTATGGTTGATAGTTTTTTTGTGATTTCTATTCTCCTACTGACCTTCTAGACTTATCTCAGGGCTGTGATGCTTCAGTGCTCTTGAAATCAACCCCAGGAAACCCGGCGGAAAGAGATCACCCCGCCAACAACCCTAGCCTACGAGGGTTTGAAATCATCGACCAGGCCAAGGCCCGGCTCGAAGCCTTGTGCCCTGGGACAGTCTCGTGTGCCGACATCGTCGCCTTCGCTGCCCGTGACGCTGCCCAATTTGCCGCCCGCTACAGTGCCCTATTCCCTGGGGGCATAATCTATGACGTCCCTGCTGGCCGCCGTGACGGCCGTGTCTCTCGCCTCCCGGAAGTCACACAGAACCTCCCGCCGCCGAGCTTCAACGCCCAGCAGCTCATTGCCAACTTCGCTAGGAAAGGGCTCTCGGTGGATGAGATGGTGACCCTCTCGGGAGCGCACTCGATCGGAATCGCGCACTGCTCTTCGTTCTCGAGCCGCCTCTACGCGTTCAACGCTACCCACGCCCAAGATCCTACCTTGGACCCTGCGTACGCCACTTCCCTGAAGACCAGGTGCCCGCCACCGAGCAACAAGCCCCAACCGGACCCAACCGTGCCGCTCGATAACATCACAGCCAACACTCTGGACAACAAGTACTACAGTCAGTTGCCGCAGCGCCGTGGCTTGTTGACTTCCGACCAGACGCTGTACACGAGTCCCTCGACTTCGTGGCTGGTCGTGAACAACGCGAGGAATGGCTATACTTGGAGCTGGAAGTTCGCCAGGGCAATGGTGAAGATGGGCTCGATCGAAGTGCTCACTGGTAACCAAGGAGAGATCAGGAAGGTGTGCAGTGTCGTGAACTAAGGACGTGCCGGAGAGTTTCTGATTTTTCTTTTGCAGGATGGAGATTGGGGAAAATCATCTATTTCGTCCTTAATATTTATTCTTTGCTCGACTTTATTTGTTTCGACGCGTCCCTTTTAATTGTTCCATTATTTTCCAATTATGAAGGTCTTACAACGTTTCATTTTCGAATTTCATTTTCGAATGTAAGTCTTTCTTTATTTGGCAAAGATATGATTGAACTTCTGGCCATGCATAGTTCATCCTCTCTTCAATCTGACCAAAGCAATCATATAAATTGTCGAATATGTCTTATTAAAAGAAGAAAAGTGGTCGTGGTTGTTGTGTAGTGTACACATTTCACACCACAACTCAATTGAGTTACCAATTTAACCGTAGTAAGTGTTTTTTTTCCTTTGTTACTTTTGATTTTGCCCCAAAAAATTTTCCTAAAAATCTCCAAACTTTAGGTCTTATCCCAAGTCAATACTGATTTTCTTTTTCAGTCTAAAAAATATCTTCAACTTTCACTCTAGCTCCAAATCTTCTCACATGTTCAAATTTGCCATCAATTTTTTTCAAGATTACCCACAGTAGGAGGTTACTATGGTTCCTTATGAAGGTGAGGGAGTCAATGAAGATGTAGATTCTAAAAATGAAGATCTAACTAGCCCTGATGTCAATAATTTTAAAGAAACTAGTGGCCTTTTTTGGATGCATGAGTAGATTTGGAATTAGAGTAAAAGTTCGAATTTTTTTTTGGAAAAATTGGGATTGATTCTAAAGTTGGAGGTTTTTTTAGGGGATTAAACCTTATAATTCAAAAATTTTCGAGATTTTTTAGATCAAAAGTGTTAGGTCATAAGCTATAATCATAATAAATGCCCATTTCCTAACAACTTAATTTTTTGATAAACGGTTAATTGTAATTGGAAAGTTTATTAAAAAACATCTTTGGTTTAAATGTTGTTTGGAATAAAACTACATCTATAAAGGACTTTAGTTATATTTTCTAAAAAAATAAAACAGAAAACTGAAGCTCTAGCAACTAACGACACTCAAGCGAAAGACTTAGGCGGTTAGATGCTAGTGAAAGCGAGCCAAATTTAGCACCGGTCGCTTTTCCGAGGTCATGCCAAATTGCCAGATCTAGCATTTGGCTTTCGATGGCCCTCACTTCTAATCATGCAACCTTAGGTGAAAGATTGCGCAACCCCAGCAACCCAAAATCTAGGTCATGCAACTCTATAGGACAGTTGCTAATGCTAGATCTAGCTTGTTGGTGATCAAATCTAACCTCACCATTGCACGCTTGTGAGGGTAAAATGAAATTTGGAAAGGTTAAGAATGGCAAAGTTAGAAGAAAACAAGTCATCAACATTTCAGAAATCCTCGAAGCTAACATTGAGTAGGACTTTCGTTGGGGTAAGGGATTTTGAAATGCTAGCTTTGACTCAAGGGTTTTTTGAAATTTTATTGCCGAATACCTCAACTTTGACTCAAAGGTCCTTATAGTGCATTTGATTTGTCTTTGGAAATGAGCTTTAAGTATAATACAAATATTGAAAGCCAAAATTCTTTGGGAAAATGCAAATTGTATTTTGTAAAAAAAAAAAAAAAAAAAAGAAGAAAAAAAATTACAAAGGGCTTTGGCTACAATTTTTTTTACTATATATATATATATATATATATATATACATATATATACATATATATATTAATTTAAAAGACCAAACCATTTGCCACTAATGAGCCAGATCTAGTGCCAAGGATTGTAGCTTGGGGTTGTGCGACTATGGGCGACCATTGCTGGGGTTGCATGACCCTAGTCGACGAAGCTTGGGGCTAGGCCGGGGTCGTCTAAGAGCTAGGCATCACTGTCGGTGTCGCACATCAGCAGTGTTGACGACCAACCACTAACCCTAAAAATAGTGAGAGTGGATGGGAATATGAGAAAGCTAGTGATGACAAGATGGGAAGAAAAATGTCTATAAATAGCATTTCGCCCAAGGCCGAAAGCTTAAGGTTGATCCTTACTTGCATTAGGCTTTCAACTTTTCTAAGCTAGCTTTTAACCAAAAGCCACTAGAAAAGGCTTGCTAGCTTAAACATATGTCGTCTTAAGGCCCATTTGGTTTAGTTTTGGGGGGAAATGTCTTTGGAAAAATACAAATACTTTTGGGCTAAAGGGACTTTTCAAAATGCAATAGTGCTTGGTAAATTGTAATTTTAAAATGCATTGGGAAATAACTTTAGAGCTTAGCCACCAACAGACCAAAACTAGAGGCATGCAAAGAAACTGGGAATCGCCTAGGATCTGTTTGAACTGGATTGAAATCAACGGTTTTCAAGGGAACCAATAGGTACTACTTTAATTCTTTGTTCTAGGTGTGGAACTGCTTAACCATTCACCCAAACCATACCGGCAATATATATTAATTTTTTTAAGAAAAACTTCCAAGAAAAAAAAAATAAGAAAAATGAAACCTTAAAATCCTTAATTTGAAGCTTAACACTCATTGAATGAGTGCTTATCTCGTCTTACTCTCACCTCATTTGAGTCATCTCTCTATTTCTCACTTACGGCCTCAACTCTCAAGCTCAACATCTATTGACTCACAACCTCGATTCTCAACTTTCAACATGAACCCAGTTTTCTTTACTAATCTTGCAATTAAGGATAAGGAAGTTCTTTGGTTTTTTCTTTACTTTGCTTACTAGAAAATGTTATATTGAGAGTGTGAAACTTGGTGGGACTGGTTTCATGGACCAACCAGGGAACCGAATCGGACCAAATTGAACTAACAGTCTGATTCTTAGGTGGATCCACATAACCAATAGACAGTTTCAATTTTTTGGAACCAGTCCTTAATGGTTGATTCTCAATTTCAAAGCGAGAACCACCCATCCAAACCATGCTCACTCCTAGCCAAAACAACCGTCAAATAGCCTTGCCTAAGGTTACCCTACCTTAAGCGACGTTGCCTGGGTTCCAATGACACAAGTGGAGCCACCTAAGGTCGTGCCATTGGGGACACATGACCCCCAAGTAGCGGTCGATGGGGATGCATGACCCCTCAAGTGGCGGTCATCAACCTCCATCTAGCTCCTTTGTGCAAACCAGCGAAGATGAACAGTCAACATGAACAACGCCAAGACTTACAATATGAAAATGTTGAAAGCCTCCTACCTATCTTGAGCTTTCAACTTTCCTAATGTTAGCATTTAGCTAATGGGGTCTCAAAAACACTTGCTAAATACCTCATATTTTCCCCAACCCTTGGGAAAACTAAATCAAACTGGGTCCACAACCCATATGAAATGCCGCACCAATCACAACCTAAGGATAGTTATTGCAAATGCGTTCCATACTTCCTGTTTGGTTCGGCATTTAGAATGGGCTTTGAGGCTCTAAAGGGGCTTGACCAAATGCAAGTGGTGTTTGGTTCAATTTTTGGAGGACTTTGGAAAGATGTAATTACATCTTGAAAGGGTTTCAAAGGACTTTGGGCGAATGAAGGGGTAGAGGTCCATTGGCAAGTTGCATTTTGGGAATGCAAGTTCATCACTCTTCATCTTCTTGGTGGAGAAATCAATCGGAGCCCGAGGATCGTCAGCCAAGGGGTTGTGCGTGCCGGCGACGCACCGGTGACCGCCGCTTGAGGGTCGCCCGACCCTGGCGATCGTCATTAGACCTTAGGCGATGCCTGGGTCACGTGACCCAGGTGACTGGTGGCCTGAATCGCGCGACCCAGGCAGCCGCCTGAGGTCTTACGACCTCAGGCGATGGTTGCCGGGGTAGGGCGACCCCAGGCGGCCATCACCTAGGGTCGCCCAACCCCGGCGACCGTCTAGGAGCCAGCGACCGTCTAGGAGCCAAATCCGACGGTCCAGCCAACAGATTCGGCGGTCCGGTGGCTAGACTTCAAAAATAAAATATACAAATATTTATTTTGTTTTTTAATTTAATAAAAGCCTCTTACAAAAGCAAATTTTACCAAACGGTATTTTGGCCAAAGTTATTTTTCAATGCAAATTTTACCAAACGATATTTGCATTTCAGAAAACCCCATTCACCCAAAGGTATTTGCATTTCTGCAAATACATTCTCCAAAAGTCAAACCAAACGGGCCCTTCCTCCTTTTAAAATCCGTTCAAGACCAATTTAGCTTGAGATATAGGAAATCCGATCAAAATTAGTTTGCAAAACGGGTCTTCCAAAATGTAGACGAGATAAAACACGATCCTCGTCTAACACTACAGTCTACTTGCCAATTTCACATTTCTGCCACTTGTTGTCTTTTTTAGAATATAAAGAAACTAAGGAAAAGTAATTAAAATTTGTCAATGAACTACGGCTTTCGTCTCAAATGAAAATAAAAGATTGGGATCCACTAGACAATAATCGAACTTATTAAAACTTTGAACTAGTCTTGATGCATGGTAAACTGAAGACAAAGAGACAGCGATGGAGCTTCATTTTGCTATATTATCTCAATTATTTTGTTGGGTATACGAATTTAAATTAAATCTTCATAGCATTTAAAAAAAAAAAAAAACAAGAATTATCGGATCTTTGACCGGCTTTTCCTTTCCCGGACCTTATCCCTATTAGGCTTGTTTATATTAATCAACAAAGTCAAAGGGGGAATGACGCGGATGATTATACGGTTGTCCTCCACCATTAACCAACTAATTTGCTCCAAAATTTAATAATTATAGGTTCTCATTACATAGTTTGGTAGCAATTTTGCATTAGTCATTTGACGATGGCCTTCTGGCAGATGCAAACCTTTGAATAAAGTACAGAACCTTTGGTTGTGATAATAGCTTTTACATCACAAGTTTATTACAATTGGATTGCTTATTATTATATTTACCGTCTGTTGTTGCTTTCAATCATATATTTCACAAATAATCTCATTCACTCATGAAAAATTGATAGTCAGCCATTTGCGATCATTAATCATATTCTCGAAATTTTTCTACCAAAAAGAAATAAAATCATATGCTTGAATTTTTCCAAAATACATCCTTTCTTCGCACTTGGACAGTCACCAGTTTCACGAGAGAAGTTGCAGTATGGAAAGTTGCATATATCATTTGGATATATTGCAAAAAAGATTGAATAATGTTCACACACAATGTCCCTTACTCAACGTATTTGATCGCTGGATTTGCTATCTTGTGAATAGTCTTATTTAGTGCACGTTCATGAAACGGGCTTATGTACATCCACGAAAATTAGTCGTGCTCAAAAGATTGATTACCTTTTCCTTTGGGTAAATGAAACCGAAACAGAAGTGTACTCATCTCTCCGATGAAATGGATCCAACGGACTAGACATCGTCGGTGCCTATACAACTAATTATTCATTTGTTTGTAATATGTTGTTTTCTTAAACGTGTTCTCGACAATTAAATATTTCGACAAACTCGTATCATATGCCTCTGACTTGGCAATAGCTGACCCTGCGAGAAAAGTCAAAGAATGATAGAAGGATTAGGAAGGAAGTGAGCTGGAAAAAGAGAGAAAAGATACAAAATGCAAGGGGGAAAGGGTCAAATGGGAAGAGAGAGAACTATTCCTGTATGGACTGTCCAACATTATCTTGTCACAAAATAATAGGTAAATATGGTTTGAATATATACGCATCTCTCTATAGCAAAAAATAAAAACAAGAACGTGTAGCTCTTCGATAGAACAGCTGCACCCGCTCCTTTGTTTCCGAAATAAGAAAAGTCAACCTTTTGCTTTCTCGCACTCCATTGTATCCATCTATAAATACCTGCACAGAACTATTTGGATTCTCACCATCTCTTCACCTCTCCTTTTCCCTCTCATCATAGTAAGTACTCCATCAAAAGCATCCCCCAATTCAAGCCTCTCAACATGGCTTCCATCACAGCGGGATTTCGTGCGCTCGCGCTGGTTCTCTTCGTCTCAGTTTTTGCAACAGCAGCTCAAAGTCCGAACTCGTCCCTAAAGGTGGGATACTACCGACGTACTTGCCCGTCGGCAGAAGCTATTGTCAGGAAAACCGTGTTCAAGGCCGTCTCTAGGAACCCTGGGATGGCAGCCGGTCTCATCCGCGTGCATTTTCATGATTGCTTCGTTAGGGTACGGCGAAGTACTTATGCTTCGTAGTCTTGCCTTGATCAACTTATTTCTCCTTCTTTGAACTTTTCATTAATTCCCTTTTCTACCTAGTTGCGATTTAAGAGAGAAAATGATGATAATGTGTGCTAAGAGTATTTGCTAAGACCCATACAATAAATTTTGGAAATGTAAGCTTTCTATTACGAGGCAAATGGTTTCTTTCAGTTACTAACTCATTCGCCTTATCTCAGGGCTGTGATGCTTCGGTGCTTTTGAAATCAACCGCAGGAAACCCGGCGGAAAGAGATCACCCCGCGAACAACCCGAGCCTACGAGGGTTTGAAATCATCGATCAGGCCAAGGCCCAGCTCGAAGCCTTGTGCCCCAGGACCGTCTCATGTGCCGATATAGTTGCTTTCGCCGCCCGTGACAGTGCCTACAAGGCTAGGGGCATATACTACGATGTCCCTGCTGGCCGCCGTGACGGCCGTGTCTCACGCCTCCCGGAAGTTACACAGAACCTCCCGCCGCCAAGCTTCAACGCCCAACAGCTGATTGCCAACTTCGCTAGGAAAGGGCTTTCGGCGGATGAGATGGTGACCCTCTCAGGAGCACACTCGATTGGAATCTCCCACTGCTCTTCCTTCTCAAGCCGCCTCTACACGTTCAACGCCACACTCGCCCAAGATCCTTCCTTGGACCCTGCGTACGCTGCATCCTTGAAGAGCAAGTGCCCACCACCGAGCAATGGGACTCAGGCAGACCCGACCGTGCCACTTGATAGCATCACAGCCAACACTTTGGACAACAAGTACTACCTCCAGTTGCTGAAGCTCCGTGGCTTGTTGACTTCTGACGAGACGCTGTACACGAGTCCCTCGACTTCAAGGATGGTCGTGAACAATGCGAAGAACGGCTTCGCTTGGAGCGTGAAGTTCGCCAAGGCAATGGTGAAGATGGGCTCGATCGACGTACTCACTGGTAAACAAGGAGAGATCAGGAAGCTGTGCAGTATTGTAAATTGAGGACGTGCCCGAGAGTTACAACTTTTGCAGGACGGAGATTGGGAACATGATCTATATCGTCCTTTATATTTATTCTTTGCTTGACTTTATTTGTTTCGACGTGTCCGGTTCGATTGTTGCGTCATCTTTCAGATGTGAGACTTTCCTATTCGGCAAAAAGCTGATTGAGACCATGCGTGAGTTTGAGTTTATCCTCTCTGTGATCTGACCAAAACGATCATATATTGTCGAAATATCTTACTAAAAGAAGAAAAGTTACCGTGTTTGTTGTATGGCATCCGCATTTCATGTCTAATTGTAGAAGTTCTTTTAAGTTCCTTTTCTTTTCGCCCCGAAGTTTTCCACTTTTGACAAATTTTTGAGTTTTCCGTGACCAAACCTGATAAGTACGATATTGGCCCGTGTCCTTCCGACTTAAGTTTTTGAAAAATGGTTACTTTAACGTGATATCTAATAATTATTAAGTTTGAACATCGCCGCTCTCTCTCAATTTAACATTAAAGAATTTACTCTCAGGACCTGTAATTTTCATGTTTGTCATCTCGCTAGTAATACTATTTTAATTGGTTCGGCCCATGACCCTATCTTAAGTGTGTAAGACCAACTTACATACGGGGAATGCAAAATCTTATGCTATAAATATGTGGTTGGTCCATTTCCTAAAAATTTAAACTTTCGGGGAAAATTGTCGTTCTGGCAAAAAGGGTATCTCTACAGCTCACATATAAATGGATATTTGTCTTGGGAGATGACGCTTTAAAACGTAATGCCAAGCGGGAATAGAAAAACCAGATACTCCGACTCCAAAAATCGTGCATGGACGACAAACTGATAAGTTTTTAACCTTACACCACACGATGACTATAACTACAAGTTAAGCAGGACCGCTCACCGTTGATTATGAGCCACTTGTAGTCTGTAGCATCATTCGGTATTACAATAGACCAACCAAAGTTGATTCAAGGAACGCAAAAGTCCTAGTTGGCATAATTTTGTCACGTCACGAGAAAGTAAATTTCCTAATGCCAACGTAGACGGAATACCTACGTGTCCGAGCAAATCAATGACAGTTTCTCTCACCCATTCGTACGTACCAATTAGGTAAGCATCAACTGCACAAAGCTATAAATGTATTTCAAACCGTAGACTATAAATTCAGTTATGAGAAACAACTAATCATTAATAAAATACAATAAAAAAAACTCACGGGCCCATTAAATAAGTTGGATAAAAACTCATTCGACCAAAAAAAAAAAATTGAGCTTTTGGATTTCCCTTTATTATCATGATTTTACCCTTTGAAAATTTTGAGCTTTTGATTTTCCCTTAATTTTCAAGCAGGTTGATCATTTTCATCAGTCGCCTCTTAAAGCGTTAATGTTCTTTGACCAAAAAAGAAAAAAGCATTAAAGTTCACTTGCTTCCTGTAAATTATTCAATTTAGCACTTCCATTTTCTATTCAATGAATATGTTTTTTTAACAATTATGCTCTGTTTGTTTCATAAAAAAAATGAATAATTTGAAAAATAATTTTCAAAAAATAATAGTTTGTATCGCTTTATAATGAAAAATGTTTTCATTATCAAGAACAATTTAGGTCTAAACGTTTTCATGGGTTATAAAAGAAATTGTTCATTTATTCTTAAATGATATAAGCAATCATTTTTAAGAAATTTTTTTTTTTAAATCATCCATTTTTGCAAAACAAATAGCCTTAGTGTCATTAGTGCATTTGTGTTCTTTTTTCTAAGTTCCACACGAATTGTTTTCTTGCCCGAAACCCCAGCTGAAAAATTAAGAGACAGCTAGAACAATACATTAATAATGTTTTCTTCTTCTTCCTTTTTTCCAATTCCGTCATGCCAAGAAAATAAAAGAAATGATCTGCTCGGACCACCCTTCAAATCAAATTCCTCCACTCCATTTTTTGGATTCACTCAAGCATTTGCATCATTCGGATGCACCATGCATCACAAATTCAAAACGAACTGGAAAAGAAACATCACAAAATAAGCCACACAAGTTTGCCAAACCTCAAAGACAAATGAAAGAATCGAAACAAAAAATGCATAGAGAATGAAGAACGACTGCTGATCTCTTTCTGCCGAAGAAAAGCACAAAGCAACGCATCAGCATGGTGAGTACGCTCAATTCACGGCGCTGCAAACTTTCCTAATCTCGCCCTGCTTACCAGTGAGCACGTCGAGCGAGCCCATCTTCACCATTGCCTTCATGAACTTAGGCCCCCACACGCGGCCGTATTTTGCGTTGTTCAACACCATCCCTTTCGTCAACTTGCTAGTGTACAGCGCCTCATCGGAAGAGAACAACCCGCGGTAAGTCAGTAGCTGTTGGTAGTACTTGTTGTCCAGAGTGTTGGGCGTGATGCTGTCGAGCGCCACCGTCGGGTCCGTCTTGGAATTGCCCTTGGGGCACTTGGTCTTCAAGAAGGCCGCGTACTTAGGGTCCAACGACGGGTCTTGCTTGTGCGTCGCGTTGAACGAGTAGAGACGGTTCGAGAAGGACGAGCAGTGAGAGATGCCGATGGAGTGTGCTCCCGAGAGGGTCACCATCTCGTCCGCTGAGAACCCTTTCCTCGCAAAGTTGGCAATGAGTTGCGGCACGGTGAAGGTCGGGGGAGGGAGGTTCTGGATCACCTCAGAGGCGCGGGAGATGCGACCATCACGACGGCCTGAGGGGACATCGTAGTAGATGCGGCCAGCCTTGAAGACACTGTCTCGGGCCGCAAATGCGATGATGTCGGCGCACGAGACAGTTTGCGGGCATGCGGCTTCTAGCCGGGCTTTCGCTTGGTCGATGACATCGAAACCGTCTAAACTAGGGTTGTTCACGGGGCTATCTTTCTCGGCGGTGTTTCCCTTGGTTGAATTTAGGAGGATGGATGCATCGCAGCCCTTAAATCAATGGGGAAGAGCTAACAAATCAGATAATATGATATGCTTAATGATGTGATAGACTCAAATTAGACATGATTATTACCCGCTTGTTTCAATTTTCACTTATGGAATCCTTCTACTTTCTGGCATAATATACGAATTTTGTATACTGATCTTCGTAAACCTAGCTTTGCTAAAGTAAGGAAGGTATGCAGCCAAAGCACAACTTAGTGTTGAGTTGCCGCCTCGGCATGTGCATTGAGAAATCATTCTTTATATCCTTTCCACTGTAAGAAATAGCAACCGGGGAACGGTGCAATTTTACACTACCCAACACTAAAAATACTATGTTTTGATGCATTTCTGGTATGCTTGTGATAGGTTTAGGGTAGGGAGAATCACCAAAAAAAATTTAAATCTATTGTAATTGTGTCAATTTAGTTTTAAATCTTTTTTTTTGTTAATTCAATCCTAAACATTTTGTAATTATGCCAATTAAATCAATCAATCCAATTTTGGCTGATAGATACTAACGTGGACAATTTTGAATAATATTTTAATATTTTAAATTTTTTTTTTAATTTTTCCTCTAGTTTCCCCTTTTTTATCCTTTTTCCCCACGGTGAGGGCTGTGAAGCACTTGTCAGCCGCCAATGAAAATTGCAGCCCTCTTTCGGCCTCACCCAAGTCTGGGAGAGACTTGGGCCCGTGGGTGAGGCAACTTCATCTAGATGTGGGCAATGCACCTTCACCTGTGGCTAGGAAGGACATGGTGAGGTTGGTCTTGCCTAGATTTGGGCAAAGCCTCCTTGCCTATAGCCCCTAGGCCTCGCCTAGACCTAGGCAAGGCCAAGTGAGGGCCATGACCATCACTAGAGCCTCGTCGGTCACTGTAGGGGAAAAAAAGGAAAAGTGGGGAGAAGAGGAAAAAGAAAAGAAAAAATATAAAGTTATTAAAAAATTCAAAAAAATTAAAATATTATTAAAATTGTCCACATTATGATTGAATTGGCAAAAGAAAAAAATTTAAGGTTGGATTGGCACAATTATAATAGGTTTAAGACTTTTTTGGTAATTTTCCCATTTAAGGCGCCATATCATCTCTAGAGTATCTTGGTGTTTTGTGTTAACATGGCAAGTTTGTATTTTAAATGATATCTGAGTATGCATCAACACATTATTGGAAAATCAAGAAAATGAATGACGAATAAGCACAAAATCCTTCATTTGATATGTTCATATAGAGCATATTACCCTCACGAAGCAGTCGTGGAAATACATCCGAAGGAAATCAGCAGCCAACCCCGGATCACTGGAAAAGGCCTCATAAAGAGTGGCTCTGACGATGGCTTCCGCAGGAGGGCATGTATATTTGTAGAATCCGACGCTGAGGGATGACGACGAAAATAACGGGTACACCTGCGTAGGAAGAGCTGTTGCAGATACAGCAAAAACTAGGAAGAAGGAAGCGACCAGGCCTTGAATGGAAGCCATAGCCGCTGTTGCTCAAAGGAAAGTGAGAACTCGATGAGGATATGAGGTTTATCTTGCGTTACTGGAGATGAAGGTGGAGAGAGGGCGTCGGGCTAGGGCATTTATATACGGGCGTGGTGTGGAAAGTTGTTAGAACGAGGGTGGACTTAGGGTTTACTTTTGGGGATGAATAATACTATCTACGAACGTGCAGGGCTGTAACTAGGGTCGCATGTTGGAGAAGCTGTCACCCGTTTGAATACTTCATGTTTCAGAACTCTTCATATGAATTTAGTATCGTTATTCTATGTTTTTTTTTTTTTTTTTTTCTCTTTTTGCATTACCCAAAAAAATAAAAATTCTTGTCCAAATCTTGTCGCCTAAGGTTGCGGCCTCTCCGAGGAGTGTAAGGTTATGACGAAGTCTAACAGGAGCATTTTTTTTTGGAAGCTTCGGGGTTGGTTGGAAGCAAATATGCTGAAGAACCCAATAGTTCAAACAAGTGATGTGAAATACTTTAATTTTGATATATTGCAAATGAGTAAGTTTAATATCTATTCTTGTGCGCTGTAATTGGTTGTAAGGGTGGCTTTTAATAGTGAGACGGGGGGGCTCGAGAGAAATTTTCCTCTTATTTATGATATCGACAGTTTTGTGTTTCTAATCGGTAGAACACATTCATTCCTGCCGAATTTAGGAAATTTATGAGAAATTGCTTTCTTTTAATATTTGTGAAGAGTCATGGCAAGCAATGACAACCTTCTAAAAATAATTCATAAGATATAATCAATTCGACTGGTGAACCACTTGATGGGTTGTGAAAATTTGAGCAATCTAAAAATCAATGCGTATATTCCTCTTTTTGAGGTATTAAAAAAAACATTGTGAATGTCTAAACATTGATATCAGCCACTCACAACGAAAAAATAGCACTAATTATATATCGTAAATGGATAAAATATTACTCCCTCTAGGCACTAGCCACATTCTAGTCGTAGTTGAAAGTACCAAACACCAATTTATAATGGAGGATTTCCAATAATAGCATGATTATATATTACAATACGTGTCTTAGTGGGAATTTGTTTAGCACGATTAACAACTGTACAGCCAATTTCTGTTAGATATTCTGTTTTGACTATTAATGCCGTCTTATATCTCGAGCCAGTTGACTAAGATAATTAAAGGTTGACCCTTTTTTGAAATAAAAAAAAGGAGCTTCGATGCATATTAAATCGAAGTTGTTCTCAGTTCTATCCATTTGAATGAAGGGACAGGGTTTAAGGTGTTGGGGCAGATAAAAATAAAGCATAGTGGGATAATAAGATTCTACACTATTGTTTTACAAAATTTGACTGGATGAACTTCATAAAAATATTTGGAACTCATTTAACACAATTAAAATATTTTAAGACTGAATTGGCAAAAATTCATGAGCGTAGGACTTTTGAACAATTTTCTTGGTGTTGGGGCAAATAAAAATAAAGCATAGTGGGATAATAAAACCCTACGCTATAGTTTGGCAAAAATATTGCAATGTTGTGATTGGTTCATTTCATCTCAATTTGCAAGATTATACAAAGGTTATCCACATCTCATTTGGGAAATTATATGCTCACTATAAACAATACAATTTGAGTCCATACTATGACTACCATATGTTTCTTAAAATATATATTTTTTTGGAAATAAATATATCACACGAATATATCACTCGAGGAGGATTCTATCGTTCCTTTTGCAAAGGACGAAATTTTTTCCGAGCTGACAAATTTTCTGAAAGAATTGGTAAATGCCGAAAAAGTCGATAAAACAAAAATTCGATAAAACAATAGAATGCTCCCTTGATGATATGATTGGGTGGAGGATTATGAGTTATTTAATTAAATAGTTTGTGAAGGACACGATCTCAAAGTCAATACCATCTAATTAACACCAAAAGTCTTGGCGAGATTCCGCGTGCTTGGATATGCATTAACCTCACGCCTAGTGGAATGGAATTATATAATTGTTGACGACTTCCTATATACAGTATGCACAAGTCAATCTACTAATTATTGTTCAATAATGGAAAATGACATAAAAGATTCTTAAACTTTGTTGCAATATGATTTCTAAACTTTAATTTATTTAAATGTGATCCTTGAACTTTAATCCAATATGCAATATAATCCCTGAACTTTTAATTTGTTCGGTATAGCTCTTGACCTTTTGACACATGTTTAATTTAATCTCTCAACTAGAAAATTTAGGGAGTAAATTGAATCCGGATATATAATAATTTATAGATTATATTAAATATCTACCAAAAGTTATGGGATCACATTAAAAATTAAAAGTTCAATAATCGCATTGTACATTAAGTTAAACTATATTGCATATTGGATTACAGTTTAAAAATTATTTGTGAAATTATCTCTTTAGTAATAGCGACAAGTTGCGTTCGGAACAATGGCAATTGATTGACACAAAAACCATAAAAGCCACTCTTGCCTTTTCGACAATTGATTTCTGATCGATTCAAGAATGCAGACGTGGAATGGAGATGTACGTGAGTATCCTGACTTGATTAACTAGGACGAATCAAATCCCATGCCGAAACGAACACGAAGTAGCTTTCCGGCATTTCACCCTCACAATTCTTCCCGATCGTCGGGCCGTTGTCAGTCGCCATCGTTGAATTTGGTTTGTCACGGGGCAGAGCCAGCATGTGTACATTGTTATCGTGTATCAATCGCACAATAAAGTCCGGGTTGAGTTGGGATGATCGGAATGGAAATGAATGAAATTGACATCAAGGCACAAATGCTTAGAGAGTCACAATACCTTCTTAACTCAATTATTTCCATGCCTTGGATATAAATCACAACAAATTACAATCAAGAAACGTTCAAGATCTCAAGCACCCGAACCGGAAAAACCTCACAAAAGTTCATAAAAACAAATGAAACCATTGACCCTGCGCTACATGGAAAAGTATCCATGCAAGGAGGAAGCCGATCTCAGTTCACCACGCTGCACACCTTCCTGATCTCTCCCTGTGTGCCGGTGAGCACGTCGAGCGAGCCCATCTTCACCATCGCCTTGGCGAATTTCACCCTCCAGGCAGCGCCGTTCACTGCGTTCCTCATGACCATCCGGGAAGTCGAGGGGCTCGTGTACAGCGTCTCATCCGTAGCCAACACGCCGCGGAGCTTCAGCAGCTGGAGGTAGTACTTGTTGTCCAGAGCGTCGGGCGTGATGCTGTCGAGCGGCACCGTCGGGTCTGCTCGCGCCGCGTTGCTCGGGGTGGGCATTTGGTCTTCAACAAGGAGGCAAACGCCGGATCCAACGTAGGATCTTGGGCGAGCGTGGTGTTGAACGCGTAGAGCCGGGCCGAGAAGGACGAGCAGTGCGAGATGCCGATGGAGTGCGCTCCCGAGAGGGTCACCATCTCATCCGCCGACAGCCCTTTCCTGGCGAAATTAGCGATCAACTGTTGAGCGTTGAAGTTTGGTGGCGGGAGGTTTTGGGTCACTTCGGGAAGGCGAGAGATGCGGCCATCACGGCGGCCAGCGGGGACATCATAGTATATGCCTCCGGTTTTGAAAATGCTGTCGCGGGCCGCAAAAGCGACGATATCGGCGCACGAGACCGTCTTGGGACACACAGCCTCGAGTCGGGCCTTAGCCTGATCGATGATCTCGAAGCCTCTCAAGCTAGGGTCATTGGCCGGATGGTCTCTTTCCGCCGGGTTTTGAGGAGTCGATTTCAAGAGCACCGACGCATCGCAACCCTAATCAAAATTCAATGGTTAGAAAGAGAAACAATATGCCATACCAAATTTGTCTTATTTTAAAAACTTTGCTCGTAAAATTTACTTAACGAAGTCTTGTATTTGATTAGGTGACTTTCATTTTTATAATTTAAGGGCATGAGTTTAGAGGCCTCACCATCTTTGAAGCGCATGGAATATCCTACAACCTCAATGACCTTGTTAAAGTCCAACTTGTTGGCCTATACAGATGACCCGATCCGGTGCAGTTGGTACGTAACTTTTAACATGAAAGTACACTTACGCTCCATTCAATCGTGTCAACCCTGAGGCGTCGACCAACTCCGTAACTTTCAATGGATAGTGATTGACAAAGTATTATGTGTTATGAAGTACGTTTGCGGACGGCCATGCACACGTATGTATAGTGAAACGAGCTTATAAACTATAGGACCTGTCAAAAGGAGCTAAGGATGCTTCGCATACCCTAACAAAGCAATCGTGGAAATGTAGGCGGAGGAGTCCGGCCGCCATTCCCGGATTTTTGGCGATGGCTTCATACACAGTCTGCTTGATGATAGACTCCGCAGCTGGACAGGTGTACTTGTAGAACCTGACCCTTAACTTGGATGATGTCGGGCACGGCTTCGAAGCCGCCGCAGACACGACGCTGTCGGCTAGGACTAGGACAAAAGCCCATGCGAGACCCCGGAACATCGAAGCCACCATTGCCAATTAGTATTGTGTTTTGGCGGGTTGATTTGAATTTCTGTTTATGTGCTATTATCCTTGTGGAGTTGAGTTTGAAGCCGGGGACGTATTTAAAGGCAAAGCATGAGCACATAGAAAATTGCAAGTGGAGCTAATAATCCTGTTTTGGAACAAGAACGTGAGTACATGTAAGAAGATGAGTATTGCTGCGTCGTGGAAGGTCTAAACGTGGAGGAGTCCATTTACTCCAATTAATTATTTCTTAAGATCCATGAAAAGACGAGGAAACTACCAAAATTTGGTAGAACTCCTTAGCCAAATTTTATACACAAGTCTAATTTGTTTTTTATTCAGGTCAATTTATTCCTTTCACGCTGGATTTGCCCAAAAATTGTCTTCTTGACATGACAAGTTGCCAAAAAAAGAAAGAAGTGTTGACATGATCCGATCGTACAATTAGGGATGTACAACTAAACCGGTTCCATCCCATAACCGGACCAGACTACTCAAAAAATAGGTTCAAGAACTGGAATTGATTCAGGAACAGGTTTCAAATTTTTGGAATTGATTGAAATGGGTTTGAGAATAGGTTTCAAGTAAATACCCACCTAAGAGTCGGATCAAACTGCCCTATTTTAGAACCGGTATTATAAGTTAAAATATCAAAACCCTAATTTCTTTTTCCTCTAAATAATAACCTTAGCACTCCTTTGTCCTTCGTCCTTTCTTTGAACTCTTTGCCAATCTTTTATTTTCCTCTAAATTTTTATGGATGAATAGAGAATCACATTTTATATTTTATGTTTTATATTACGTGTTTGAATTTTTTTATTAGTTATAATTGTATGTGGTTGTGTGTTCATCTCATGAATTTTTTAATTATTATTATTATTATTATTATTATTATTATTATTATTATTATTATTATTATTATTATTATTATGGATGGAGATTTCTGTTGTTTATCTTTTACTTTGCATCCTTTTATTGCTCATAACCTCATATGATTTTGCTATAAAAAAAAGAATTAAAAAAAAAAAAGAAAAGGAAAAGGTTCTTGAGTAAATCTCGGAATTGAACCATATAGAGTAGGTTTCAAAACTGGTTGCAGATAAATAGAGTAAGTTTTATGGTCCAAAAACTGAGAACCGATTATAATATGGTAGGTTCAAAGTTCCAATTTTGGAACTTACCCATCCTAAAACCGATAATTCCTATGTATAATGCTCACATAGATGGCCGTACTATCCAACTACCTTTTGGTGGTGGGGACGGTATGGACATCACCTATTGCACTGAAGGAGTCCATCTATATTATATTCATAATAGGGAAAATAAATTATGTCAAAAGAGCTATATCAAAGTTCATAGTTTCTCTCGACTAATACGACTTTGAGACTCATCTCCACCAACTGGAATTTCGTAAAATGAAATCGATCTTCTGAGAACTACACTGAGTCATCATCATTTTATAATTGAACATTCTCGGTCATGTAGAGAAATCTCTTTGTTAATCTATATAAGACCATTCTAAATGTTTGGTTGGTACAAATTTCCCATAGAAATTTCGGTTATGAAAAGGGGTGTTGCAATTTCTATAGGGTGTTTACCGAGTACCTTTTAAGCGCAACAACTACACACCGCAGCAGTTTCCGGCAACAAATTTTTAAGAAGCTGGCCATTTTGTTTTTTATCCGATTTTGAAATACATTTTTTAAACACACTGATCATGACACTTCACAATACATCTAGGTCACAACATATTTACAGTTCAGTCACGATGATACCAAACTCGCTCTCGACTTGTACGACATGGTCTAGATTGAGGATTTTCAATTACAGGCATCACAATAGCTCTCTTTGAAAGAAATTGCTAATTGGTATAAAAACTGCTATAATCGGGATAAGTTATTCTAACAATGCCATTAAATAGATCTTGCAAACGTAACAGATTGTGACAATTGATCAGGTGATCTCTCTTGCATCAAGTCGTCGGAAGTTTTTTGTGGACCGGAAATTAAGGGTTTTGCCGGCACAAATCGGTGTAGTTCAACCTCAATGTCCCAAAACTCGCTTTTACTGTGTTCATTATAGGCTGCAGACGTGTGGAAGATCAAAGATATGGTGTGACATTGATATGCCTGTCTACTGTGCGGCCAGCAAGTGGAGTCTCGTGTTCATCTCTTCTTTCCTTGCTCGTTATCAAGTCAACTTAGGGCAAGAATCGTTTCAGATTTGCTGCAGCTTGGGATCAAGAAATATTTGTGGTGTTTACATAAGTCTCAAGGGTTGCAGCTTACGGGCGAGACTGATGAAGCCTGCCTGGAATGCCTCTATTTTGTATATTTGGAAGGAATGGAATCGTGTCTTGCGTGATAATGTTCTCCTCCTGCCAATAAAGTTATAGTTGATGTTATGTTTGTTGTGACAGAGTCCTATCAGCTGAAGTTCAAGCTTCATTTCAGCAGATAAAAGTTAAGTAAAAAGATGGCAATGCCATCAAATAATCAACACCAAATCAAGCACACCGAATTAGGAAAGCCTCGGAAATCAATTTCAAAGCAATGGACAAATTTGACTTTGACTCCATGTGATTAAGGCAAGTATAAATAAAGGCGAACTACTTCTAGGCTTCAACGGAGGCCAACTCCAGCAGCGACGGCACTTGTGTCTATGTCTCTTCGTCACGATACTGCTTGCATTATCTCAGTTCACTACACTGCACAGCTCCCTGATCTCTCCCTGTGCACCGGTGAGCACGTCGAGCGAGCCCATTTTCACCATCGCCTTGGCGAACTTCACTCTCCAAGCAGCACCATTCACCGCGTTGTTCACGATCATCCGTGAAGTCAAGGGACTCGTGTACAATGACTCGTCCGTAGCCAACACGCCACGGCGCTTCAACAGCTGAAGGTAGTACTTGTTGTCCAGAGTGTTGGGCGTGATGCTGTCGAGTGGCACGGTCGGGTCTACTCCCGTCGCGTTGCTTTGGGGCAGGCATTTAGTCTTCAGGGAGGCAGCGAACGCCGGATCCAACGAAGGATCTTGGGTCAGCGTGGCGTTGAACGCGTAGAGCCGGGACGAGAAGGACGAGCAGTGCGAGGTGCCGATGGAGTGCGCTCCCAAGAGGGTCACCATCTCGTCCGCCGACAGCCCTTTGCTGGCGAAATTAGCGATCAACTGTTGGGCGTTGAAGTTTGGTGGCGGGAGGTTTTGGGTCACTTCGGGAAGGCGAGAGACACGGCCATCACGGCGGCCAGCAGGGACGTTGTAATATATGCCCCCGGTTCTGTAGACGCTGTCGCGGGCCGCGAAAGCGACGATGTCGGCGCACGAGACCGTCTTGGGACACACGGCCTCGAGTCTGGCCTTGGCCTGGTCGATGATCTCGAAGCCTCTCAAGCTAGGGTTGTTGGTGGGATGGTCTCTCTCCGCCGGGTTTTCAGGAGTCGATTTCAAGAGCACCGAAGCATCGCAACCCTAATCAAAATTCAATGGTTAGAGATAGAAACAACATGCCATACCAAATTCGTTTTATTTTTCGAACTCTTTTAAATTTACTTAACTAAATCTTGTGTTTGATTATGTAAATTTCATTTTATAAACTAAGGGCATGAGTTTAGAGGCCTTGCTGCCTTTGAAGCCCGTGGAATACCCTACAACCCCAACAAAACCTGTTAAAAGTCCATTCTTTAGCCTATGCAGATGACCCGGTGCAGTTAGTACGTAAGTCATGGGATTTGAATAGGCGATCTTCAGTTGCCGACATGAAAGTACCTTACGCTCCAAGCAATTGTGTCAACCCTGAGGTGTTGACTGATATTGTAATTTCTGATGGATAGGGATTGACCAAGTATTATGTGTCTTGAAGTACGTATGCGCACGGCCATGCACGCGTATTTGTATAGTGAAACGAGCTTATTAATAAAAGGACTTATCAAAAGGAGCTAGAGATGTTTCATGTACCCTAACAAAGCAATCGTGGAAATGCAGGCGAAGAAGTCCGGCCGCCATTCCCGGATTCTTGGCGACGGCTTCATACACAGTCTGCTTGATGATCGGCTCCGCAGCTGGACAGGTGTACTTGTAGAATCCGACCCTGAACTTGGACGATGTCGGGCATGGCTTCGTAGCCGCCGCCACAGACGGGACGGTGCCGACCAAAACTAGGATGAAAGCCCATGCGATAAACCAGAACATCAAATCCGCCATCGCCGAGTAGTATCGTGCTTTGGCAGGTTGATTTGAATTTCTATTTAAGGGCTATTATCCTTGTGGCGTTGAGTTTGAAGCCGGGGACGTATTCAAAGGCAAAGCATGAGCACGTAGAGAATTGCAAGTGTTAGTTAATAATCTTGTTTTGGAACAAGAACGTGAGTACATGTAAGAATATATCCATGTAACATTAGATCAAGGGTGCCGTTGTTGATGTGAACACAGGAAGGAAATACTTACTTTATAGCTACGAAAGCATCTACAATTTTAGCTTAAAAATCACATTAATGATCCTAAATATAATTTCTAATTAAGATGCAGTCGTTTGATTTTTTTTTTTTTTTTGGTTTTCACTTATTTAAATGAAACTTAAAATCTACATGCAATGCAATGCAATGACGCACTAAAATCTTAACTAAAAGACATGTAACATGCAACCTAACATGCAAATTATATTTCACATGATATTAATTAAATGACATAGTATAATGACCGGCAAAAATTAATACAACTATTATAACATGTCACACACTTCAATTTAAATGATATCTAAACAGGTTCAATTAATTCTACGTGAAATACACATTACAGTTTTTACGTTTTCTTTTTAAAATAAAATTCCAAATTAAAAATACCTAATATTTAAACATGCAATCTATTATAAGAAAGGAAATCTAATTCATCCTAAAACAATTTTACTTAAAAATTCGGAATAAATAACATGCCTAATTTAACATGCAATCTAGTCCAAAGCAACATTATCAACAAGAATTAAATCAAACATCAAGATGTTTTTGTTTTTGTTTTCTTTATAGAAGCAAAATCAATTCAAATCAAGTAAAGATAGAAAGACAACTACACTAAACCACAAAGACATTATCCATATCCATTTAATTTTGATAATAAATTGGCGAGTCGTATGCTGTGCATGAGGATCAGATTTCTTTCACGTAATCATGAATTGAGCATGAGATCGGATTGATGATTTTTTATACAATTGTGAGTTGTATTTCAAGCATAAAATTGGATTATTAATTATATACACATTATAGAGTTAGGAATATCTGGGATTCAAAAGAACTTTTTTTTTTTTTTTGCTTTGGCAATATCAACCAAACATTCAAACAAGATTGCAATTTAATGAATTAGGCAGCGAGATATACGAAAATTAAATTAATCAAGATTCTTACTCACGGTGACGCGCTGCTCAACGATGGTGCCTTCGCTCGGTAAGCAATAGCAAATCTCGAATGGTGGCTCGTGCTTCACTGAATTGGCTTGGCAAAGTCAACAAGGATGACCAGCACGGCGGGGGGCAGCCACGAGAAGACTTGAACAGCAACGATCGGCTTTCTCAAGCGTGAAACACCCTCGTTGTCGACGCTAAGCCTAGTGTGAAACGCCAGAAATAAACCGAACAGGTGGATGGGAGCTGCCTTGCCGGGCGCCGCCTTGATTCGTGCAAGATGGAAGCACCGGCGAAACTAGTCCGTGACTAGGGAGATGCGGTGGTCAGGGCGCGACGGCAGCAGTGGCACAGCAATGGTCTCAGTTCGATGCGGCGGAACTCGGGCAGTCAGGACAGTAGCAGAGACTCGCGGTGCGGCTAGACAGCGAGGACATCGTGGGGTGGTGAGCAGCGTCGGACGAAGGGAGGCAGTGGCGGCAGCGGCGACAAGTTGGAGGCGTCGGGAGTGTTCAGTCGGGATGGTCGAAGAGAACAAACCTTCTTTTCTCTCTCTCCTCTTGTGTATTTCTCTTGTGTCTATTTTTATATTTGCGGACGTTCGAAATTGATCAAATCGGAATTCGGTAACGTCCTTTGACGAGTTGGAGTCGGCCAAGTAATGATAATTGAAAAGGTGTTTAAAAAACAAAAAAGGAAATAAAATCAAACCGATGGAAATCACGGTTCAAGATTAGAAAAGTCCAAGTCGGACTTTGTTGACCGAATTATAGTGGTTTTCCACTTCCATGTTGAGTCGGTCACGTCCTTTACATGGGTATATTTATCCACGTAACATTTGATCGAGGGTTTTGCTCTGCGCCGTTGTTGATATGAGCATTGAAGCGCGGTTATTCAGCAAGTGCTTGGTAGCGGGTTCATGCAGGGAAGATTGTTCATGAATTACATGTGGGAAGTATTAATTTGAAGTTGATTAAATCTCATGGTAAGATTTGTGTATAATTCTTTCATAAGATCGAGAAATTATTTCATGAGGAATTATGGAACTAAATATTGCTATATGTTATTGGTCGTCAAAGAATAATGGGCTTTGGCCGATGCCCTCTCTTTGTGGGCTTAGTTTAACTCAATGAATTCATCAAATTAAAGCTAGAACTATCAATCAAACCCATCCATGCAAATGTAATTAATGAAACTAAATGCTCATAAAACTATATGTTATGTAAATTAATTCTAATATTTTAATTTAGAGATTAAAAATTAATCCCTAATAATCTATGCAATAAATGAATAATCGAATTGACAAAATTTAGGTGTCAATAGCAACTAATTTTATAAAACTAGCCATTTCGGCGTTTAGGTGATTTGACTTTTATATATATATGTTAACATCATGACATTTCACAATACGGCCACATCACAACATTATTACGGTTCGGTCACAATGATACCAAACTCGCTCTCCATCTGCATAACATGTTGAGGATGATAACACTGAAGAGTCAATTTATAAATATGACATGTGAAAGAGTTAGACGTGACATGTGAAAGTGCTGGCAAATGCAGAAATTTCTCTCTTTGGAAGAAATTGCTAGTTGGTATAAAAACGGCTGAGATCATGATAAGTTGTTCTAACGATACCATTAAACAGATCTTGCAAGCATGGTAGATTGTGACGGTTGATTAGGTGATTTTCTTGAATCAAGTCATCGGAAGTTTGGCAATGCTGAGGCTTGGAAGCTTGTTTGTAGGATCAAATATATGGAGTGAAATTGATTATTGGAAAGGCAAATATATATGGGAAAGGCAGTTGTGATATGCTTTTATATATATGCTTTTATTTAGGCCGTTTACTTAGGATATTTTGTGTACATATCTTTTATTGTGTTATTTTTGTATTTTTGGTAGTTTAGCCTTATTAGGAGATTGTTTGATAGCTGTATCTTCTTGTATATATGTTGCGTTTCTATGGTAATAAAGGACAGAATTCTCATTCCAAAATTCCTCAGTTCTTTTACATGGTATCAGAGCCATGGCTGATGGAAAGAAAGGTGAGGAGAGTTTTGGAACAGACAAGAAAATCTCTAACCCTTACACACTGAATTCGAATGACAACCCGAGTAACTTGATTACCCAAGTTCAGTTGAAGGGCGAGAATTATGAAGAATGGGCGCGAGCTATGCGGACTGCATTACGAGCCAAGAAGAAATATGGTTTTATTGATGGATCTGTCAAGCAACCAGCAGAGGATTCGTTGGAACTTGAAGATTGGTGGACGGTTAATTCCATGTTGGTTTCTTGGGTGTTTAATACCATTGAACCGACACTTCGCTCGACTATCTCTCACATGGAGAACGTGAAAGATTTATGGGATGATATCAAGCAGAGATTCTCAATTGGGAATGGTCCACGGATGCAGCAACTGAGATCGGATTTGGCCAATTGTAGGCAAGATGGTCAACCCATCGTGTCCTATTTCGGTAAACTCAAAATCTCGTGGGATGAAATAAATAACTATGATCGATACCGGTTTGTGTTTGTACAAAGGTTGCGAGATGCAATTTAACCATTGAATTGGAAAGAAAGCGTGAAGAAGAGAGAGTTCATCAGTTTTTGATGGACTTAGATGAAGAAGGATATGGAACAATGCGTGCTAATATTTTGAGCACTGAACCTTTGCCTAATCTAAATCGTGTCTATGCTATGGTTGTTCAGCAAGAGCGAGTGCGAACTATGACACGAACCAAGGATGAAAGAGGCAATTCCATGAGTTTTGCAATTCGGGCAGGTGGTCAAAATTCAAGGGGGGATAAAGATAAAATCTCGTTTTGTTCTAATTGCAACCGAGAGGGACATGATGCTGAAAGTTGTTTTCAACTAATAGGATATCCAGAATGGTGGGGTAATAGACCACGTGGAACCTCTGCCTTAGGACAAGGTAGTGGTCAAAAGCGTAGTAATAGAGGTGGACGTAACAAGGGAGGTGGTGCTCGTGCCAATGTCTCATATGCAACCGGAGTTGATGGTGGGCGAGGAGTTGTGACGGATTCAGATCGAAAAGGTCTTAGTTGATTAAATGATGAGCAGTGGGCAACTTTATTGGGAATGTTAAGTTCTCATCAGAATAGTGCCCATGAGAGGTTGACAGGTAAACATAGTATTTTTCCTTGGATTATTGACACAGGAGCTTCCCACCATATTACAGGAACATTGGCATTTTTGAGAGAATTGCGTGACATTGTGCCATGCTCAGTCGAGTTACCTGATGGAGAAAAGACCATGGCAATGAAAGAAGAAATGTGTTGCTTGGAGGAAACTTGAAATTGCGACGAGTTCTTTTTGTCCCCAATTTGAAATGTAATCTGATTTCTGTATCACAACTTCTTAATGATTCAAATTTGGTTATTCAACTCACTAACAAAATATGTGCTATACAGGACCTAAATTCTAGGAACCTGATTGGAGCGGGTGAGCAACGCGAGGGGCTTTACTTTCTCAAGGGAGTGACTTTAGTACATGCTTGCACGGTGGCTGATATGGAACCCTTTGAGCTTTGGCATAAAAGAATGGGTCATCCTTCTTCTAAGGTGGTGGAGTTAATTCCGAAGCTGGCAAAATGGTTAGGAAAACCAATAAAACTTGTGAGGTTTGTTTTAGAGCAAAACAAACAAGAGAGATCTTCTTTTCTAGTGACAATAAAGCTAAAGATTGTTTTGAATTAATACATTGTGGATTGTTTTGAATTAATACATTGTGATTTGTGGGGGTCTTATAGAGTTCCAGCTTCATGTGGAGCAATTTATTTCTTGACAGTCGTTGATAATTACTCTCGTGCTGTGTGCATATATTGGTTGAATGGAAAAAGTGAAGTGGCTTGTGTTCTTAGGAAGTTTATTGCGATGGTTAGATGCCAATTTGAGAAAAATGTGAAAATCGTTAGAAGTGATAACGGAAGTGAATTTTTGTGTTTGAAAGAATATTTTGATGAACATGGGATATTGCATCAGACTTCTTGTGTTGGAACACCTCAACAAAATGGCCGAGTGGGAAGAAAGCATCGCCATATCCTTAATGTTGCAAGAGCTTTGCATTTCCAAGCAAATCTACCCATAGAATTTTGGGGAGAATGTGTACTCGCAGCTGGGTATTTGATTAATAGGACTACATCTATATTATTGAATGGTAAAACCCCATATGAGATTATTTTTGGCCAACCTCCTTCTTACAAACATATTCGGGTTTTTGGTTGTTTGTGCTATGCGCATAATCAGAATCGGGATAAAGATAAATTTGCTAGTAGAAGTCGTCGATGTGTTTTTGTTGGTTATCCATTGGGAAAGAAAGGGTGGAGATTGTATGATTTAGAAACTGATGAATACTTTATTTCAAGAGATGTAGTGTTTGTTGAAACGGAATTTCCATATGCTGATGAGAAAACAAGTGAGTGATGAACTCATTAAAAATAGAGTTATGGAGTTGGGTGATGAAGTTGATGATTTAAAAAGTGACATGAGAGAGGAGCACGCCGAAAGTGTAGATAGAGAAAATGAGGTGAATCATGAAATGGAGGAATTGATCCACACAAACAATGAGGACGTGGAAAGAAGTGAAGTTGTTGAAGAGCAAGATTAGGGCGGGGACAAAGGGTCAAGCAACCGTCTGTTCGTTTGAAAGATTATGTGACAAACACCATCAGAATAAGCCCCTCGACATGCTCATTTGCCCGATCTGATTCCTCAGGTATGCCTTATTCTATAGCACGTTATGTGAGTTATAAAAAATTTTCTATGCAACACCAGTATTTCTTGACAGCAATTACTGCAGGACATGAACCAAACTCTTATGGGGAAGCAATTAAAGGTGAACGATGGAGAGAGGCCATGAGTAAAGAAATACAGGCTTTAGAAAATAATGGCACATGGACGATCGAAAATTTGCCGCCTGGGAAGAAAGCAATTGGGAGCAAGTGGGTGTATAAAATTAAGTACAATTCGATGGAAGCGTTGAACGATACAAGGCACGATTAGTGATACTAGGAAATAAACAAGTTGAAGGCATAGATTATCAGGAGACTTTTGCTCCTACGGCAAAAATGTGCACTGTACGCACTTTTCTTGCCGTTACAGCTGCAAAGAATTGGGAACTTCATCAAATGGACGTTCAAAATGCTTTCTTACATGGCGATTTAGAGGAAGAGGTTTACATGAAGATGCCACCTGGATTTGCCTCTCAATCGTCAGGGAAGGTATGTAGACTTCGAAAATCTCTATACGATTTGCGGCAAGCACCTAGATGTTGGTTTGCGAAATTGGCAGCATCTTTGAAAGCTTATGGATTTCAGCAATCATATTCAGATTACTCCTTGTTCACTTTTCGAGTTGGGACTGCTCAATTGAATGTGCTTATTTATGTTGATGATCTCATTATCACTGGTAATGATATTTCCGCTGTGCAAAAGTTCAAGAACTATTTAAGTCGTTATTTTCATATGAAAGACTTGGGGAAGCTGAAATTTTTCCTGGGGATTGAAGTGGCAAAAAACTCAGATGGTATTTTCTTGTGTCAACGTAAGTATGCATTGGATATGATTTCGAGGTCGGATTGCGGGTTCCAAGCCGGCTAAAACTCCTCTTGAACAAAATCACAAGTTGGCCCTTACGAGAGTGATGATGTAGACAACCCCGCTCGTATAGGCGCCTAGTGGGCCGGCTTATTTATCTAACAATAACTCGACCTGAATTGTCTTACCGTGTACATATTCTTGCACGTTCATGCAGCGGCCAAAGAAAGCTCATTGGGAGGCAGCTATGAGAGTTTTGCGTTATTTGAAAGGAAATCCAGTCGTGGTATTATGTTGCGTGCCAATTGTGACCTCAAATTGTCCGCACTGCGATTCCGATCGGGCTAGTTGTCCTTTGACGAGACGATCTTTGACTGGTTACTTTGTTCTTTTGGGAGAATTACCTATCTCGTGGAAGACTAAGAAGCAAATGTATGTGTCTCGCTCATCGCTGAAGCTGAATACAGGTCTATGAGTACTACAGTTTGTGAACTTAAGTGGTTGAAAGGATTATTGGATTCTCTTGGTGTGAAACATTCTCAACATATGCAACTGTATTGCGATAGTCGGGCAGCTTTACATATAGCCGCCAATCCCGTTATCATGAGCGTACCAAGCATATTGAAGTGGATTGTCATTTTATTCGTAATGAGATACTTAATGGTAACATTCAAACAGATTACGTACGTAGTTCAATACAGCTAGCTAATATTTTCACGAAGGCGTTGGGATATGATCAATTTAACTTTCTTCTTCGCAAGTTGGGCATTCGAGATCTTCATGCTCCAACTTGAAGGGGGGTATTGGAGAGGCAAATATATATGGGAAAGGCAGCTTTTATATATATGCTTTTATTTAGGCCGTTTACTTAGGATATTTTGTGTACATATCTTTTATTGTGTTATCTTTGTATTTTTGGTAGTTTAGCCTTATTAGGAGATTGTTTGATAGCTGTATCTTCTTGTATATATGTTGCGTTTCTATGGTAATGAATGACAGAATTCTCATTCCAAAATTTCTCAGTTCTTTTACAGATCTGCTGGTCAATAGTGTCGGCAACGAGTGGAGTCTCGTGGTCATCTCTTCTTTTCTTGCTCATTATCGAATTAAGTTCGGGCAAGAATTGTTTTAGATTTGCTGCAGCTTGGGATCAAGAATATTCATGGTGTTTACATAGCCTAATTGATCGCAGCTTAGAGATGACACGGATGAGGCTTGCCTCATGGGCCAGCAATTCCTTGACCATAGAATTGTTCGTGCGGCTCCCCATAGCAAATAACATTCCCATATCGGATCACGCTATACCTAGCTTAGCTTGGGCATTTAATCTATCAAGCAACACATCACGGCACTTTAAGCACAACAACCGGTTTCAATCCATTATAATCTCGTCAGAAGAGTAGCATCAACTCCCAAACAATTTATACTCAAGAGACAACCTTGTACCTTCAGAGTTCTATAAAAATATAATATTTCTATCTTAAAACTCCTAGTACCAACCATCCTAATGTCACTTTCATAGACCAATTGTATTCATCTCCTCCACATCACTTAATTTTCATCCGATAACCCTAAACTTCACTAACAAGAATATGCAAGTACGAAAGAATCACAATCTATGACACCTGCCTAGAATGCCTCTATCTAATTTGTTTGGAAGGAAAGGAATCGTGTCTTGCATGATAATGTTCTCATAGAATTACAGTCGACGTTAGGTTTTGCTGTTAAGATTGCTTCTGAGGCACTTTCTTCTCGAGGGAAAGAGAGTTCTGTCAGCTGAAGTTCAAGCTTCATGTCAGCAGATAAAGAGCATGAAACTCTGGTTAAAAAGGTGGCAATGCCAACAAACAATCAACACTAAATCAAGCGTACCGAATGAGCAAGGCCTCGGAAATCAATTTCAAAGCGATGAAACAATTTGACATGGACTCCCCATGTGATAATGGTAAGCAGAAATGGAGGCGAGCCACTTCTAGTAGGCTTCAACAGAGGCCACCTTCGTCACTCTGTGTCTGTTATCTCCGGTTCCCGACACCGGCGAAGCTCCGTGATCTCTCCTTGTTTACCAGCAGAGCACATCGATCGCACCCATCTTCGCCATCGCCTTAGCGAACTTTGAGTGCCGCATGGCGCCGTTCTTCGCATTTTTCATGATCATCTGCGGAGTCCGCGGGCTTGCGTACGTCTCGTCCGAGACGACGGAACTTTGTGGTCATAATGCTTGGTGTTGGAGGGCACTTGGCCCTCAAGAAAGCCGCATATGCGGGGTGTAGTGTAGCGACGGGTCTTGAGCCAGCACGACGTTGAACGCGTACAGCCGGCGGCGCTCTGGCGGCGCCCAAAGGATGAGCGCCCCCGGAGGCTGAGAAGCGCCAGACGCTGATGGAGAGGAAGAAAATTGTAGATGAGCTAAAAATTGAAAACTCCACGAGGAAAAATGATATAAATAATTTTAAAATTTTAACTTAATAAATAATATAATTCATGAATTTTTAATTCATTTAACATGATTTGTCAAATATTGATAAATGTTCAATATAATCATTTCCGTTTGCTCAAACGATAAATTAACTGTTATTTGATTATGTGGATTATTATATGCGAAGCTATACTCCTAAAAATGACAAATTAACATGTCAATCTTTTTATCAATTTATTTTAGAAAATAACAAAAATTAGAGCATTGACATGTCGATTATTATTATATTACGATTCGAGATGAATCTAAGCGTGACTTTTTTTTTTTTTTTTTTTTTTGTCAACCATCATTTAAATTTACCAAATTACAAGTTACATCAACAAATTCCTTTAACTTAAATTAATAAGGAGATGTCATTGATTATTTTCATATAATTTATTAATGATATTACATATTTGATCAAAGTTCATAAATTATTTATGTTATCTTTTTAAATTTGAATTATTCTACGTTCTGATTTTACCAATGACACGGTTAATTTGTCGATCGATTCAAATTACCATTTTGTCCATTATATGGTAATACATGATTATTATTTTTCTTTCACTTCTTTACGAGTCATTTTTAACCATGCTTACAGGATGAGATTTACATAGCACGCGAAATGGTGATCTATTGCGTGCTTTACCCATAATATAAAAAATGCTTCCTCCTAAACGGGGCGAAAACGACGCAGGGGAACTAGCCAAGCTCCTCGGCAGCCGCCGCCGGAACCCGACCCAGGAGCTCCGATGGAGGCTCGCTGCAAGTTCTGGCTGCCCAAGAAGAACCGATTCTGCGCCAACGCCCCTCTCAACGATTCGCCGTAAGCTCGGAATCCTCTCTTTTGTTGGGTTTCTCTTCAATTCGAACTATTTCTTGTCATTAGATTGAACTCGCCAAGAAACGCTCGTCGCCAGGTTCTGCGGCAATCACACTCCGAGGTCGGATCCTCCGTGGATCCCATGCCCCCTTGACCCGTCTCAGTAAATCCTCCATCCCCTTTTGCCCTTTTGCGTCTTTGCGATGAGCATACGTTCAAGTTCGATTTTTTTTTATGTTTTTGATGTTTTTGGCTTTTGATTGATGTTCGGCTCTGTTTTCGCTTTCTTTCTTGTGTCTGTGCTTGGTTTGAGAAGCTCCGTGCTTCAAGAGAACTTGGGATGGCACGTAAAGAGATGCCCATTTCTCAAACAAGCGCGGTCCTTGTCCCTCCAACCCTTTTACCAGAAGGGTATCAATGCCGGTGACGAGGAGGACGAGGATGGTGGGCCGTTGGGGAATTCGTTGCCGGGGCATCCGGATCATGTTACTACGTCGGAGATGAAGAGGAATGCTGTGCATGGTCTGAGTGTGCCGGAGTTTTGTAGTCTGATCGACAAGATCAAGTCCTTGCACGAGTCGATGTGCAGGGATATTAGAGACTCGTTCAAGGTTACAGATGCTTGTGATGTCTGGATCAAGGGACAAGTCGATAGGTATCTTAAGATGTTCTCAGTGATTTTTGTTATCATTTGTGTGCTCAATGGTGATGGGAGTTTTTTCTTTGCAGAAAATTGCCGTTTCAGGAGAAACATGTGATGCAACAGGCAGCAATTCTGGGGAACATGGAAGAACATGGGGTTTTGAAGAGATTTGATATGAGGGAGAAGTGTAATAATGAGGGATTGGATGATGAAAGGAAGAATGATGTTCCTGCTGTTGTTGAGTTTGGAGCAGGGAGAGGTTATTTGACGCAAATGCTTGCGGACTGTTATGGCATCAAGAGAGTCTTCTTGGTGGAGCGGAAGTCGTACAAGCTTAAGGTAAGTATTGAGTTTTAGAACAGTACATTGTCCATTCAAACTTAACTTACTTTTTCCAGATTCTGCCTTGTCTTGAGCTGCATTTTTTTCATTGTTTATGTCATTCAAATGCTACTTCTAGGCTGATCGATCCTTGCGACAAAAAGAGAGCTTGTTATTAGAGCGCTTGAGAATTGACAGTAAGGTTTTCAAGTTCTTCAGCATTCTGGATTGCATTATTCAAATTGCGCTTTCATGTTTTAATCTGGCAGGAGTACTGATTCATTAGAAGTGTTATTAGATTGTAGTGTTTAATATATGTGGCGGAATATCAAATTCTCTCTTGATATACACTTTGCTCGTATAAAAGCCAAAAATTCAAGCATCTAAATTGCAAATCTATTCCTTAATGACAAGGAGATGTCTTGATATCATGAGGGATGTTTTTGCTTTGTTAGCTTGGTAGCTATCGCTATTGTTGGTGATGGTGAGATGTCCTCATATGGTGAGGGATTGTTGCGCTTTTTTAGCATTTGCTAGTTAGGCTATAGCTGTGGAAAGGCATGTTCCTGGTGGCAAACTTTTAAGTTCATTGAAGAGGTATCACACTCTAAGGCTACAGGGAAGTTCGTTTTAAAGATGATCTTTAAGTTGAAGTTTTGCCATAGTTTTTCTGCACTCTAGAGTGGTAGTAGTTCTGGTACGGGCCGATTTACAAGAGATGATTATTATCCACCAGTCAGAAAGGAGAGGCCTCTACCATTCTGTAGTTCATTTCAAAGAGACAAGGACCAATTCTGAATGCTATTAATGTGATTAGAGTTGTTTCATTGTTAACTTGCTAAGATTCTGTAAGCTAGTACAGGATTTTACGGACATGCTGACCATGTCATTTTCTTAAATTTTCAGTGTGTAGATTGGGAGAAATGTAAAATTTAATTTCAGTTGTCATTAATAGTGCAGTGAAATGTGAACTGGAAAAGACTACATCGGATTTGCTTCTTTTGCAGTTGAGGATCTGAATTTGCATGCTGTTGAGTCTTTACGGGGATCTCCATTCTTGGCTATTGGCAAGCATCTCTGCGGTCCAGCAACAGGTGATTAGAATGCTTGTTCAAATTACGCCAGCCCAAGAAACGTGAATATGGATCAACAGTCACTTTACATCTTTATCAGCTTTTTCTTAAAGGAAACAACGCTTCTACACAATAAACCTGAGCTAACTCCTGTTGCAGATTTGACTCTAAGATGTTGCTTATCAGAAAGAAATATTAATGGTGATGTTCAGAAATGCCCAATTCAAGGCCTAGCTATTGCAACGTGTTGCCATCATCTTTGCCAATGGAAACACTACATAAGTAATCTATCATCCAGTTTTTAGAGCACTCATTTTTAAGAAGGTTGTTTTTGTATGATGACCAGTTGAAGCTGATCTTGCAACTTTCCTCTCCAGATAAGAAATATTTCTTGAATTTGGGTATCAAGAAGGAAGAATTCCATGCCATCACGTGGTTTACCAGCTGGGCAGTAGATGCCGATCATAGTTCGGATCTTTCTGATGTCAAGGATCCAAGATCTCATCTTCCAAATATGTAATCATCTAAAACTCTTACCTTGCAATTGCTCAACTGTGATTAACATATTTGATTTTGACATTGACCCTATGAATTGATACTCTCATTTTGAACTTAACTTTTCATCTGCCTCAGTGAGAAGGAGGAAGATGGAGAGGATGTGACCCCTGTTAAAGACATTATCCGAAATATGGAAGCAGTAGAAAGGGCTGTGTTGGGCTTCATGTGCAAGCAGATCATCGACACTGGGAGACTAATGTGGCTAAAGGAACACAGACTGGACGCGCAACTTGTCAAATACGTTCCCCCGAGCATCTCGCCGGAGAACCATTTGTTGATTGCCAAGAGGGAAACTTGATTATGATATAAATTCTGTCTACATCTCAATTTTGGATTCTTCATTTTGGTCTGAGAACAGATACTGTAGCATTTGAAGTTTTGAGTGTGAACGTGGTTTCAAGGATAGATGCCCTGGTACTGAGTAGGTGGACTAGCATATCTGGGGTCAAGTCCTAGCTTGAACACCTCAGTTTTAGATTTAATGGAGGCTAATGCTAAGTTTAAGCATGTGATATCTCAGCATTTTGCCCACAATTAATCTTGAGTGCGCATGTGATTCCTTGGCATCGGGAATTCATCTTTCAAGGTGTTTTGACAGGTCATTGAATTGCAAAGCAGTATATAATCATCCATTATATTTTTGAAGTAATTTCATGCCACCACTTTATTCTAAAACTGGGATAGAATGTACATTTGATTTGGTCCCATCCAGAGCAGAATGGAGACCCAACTTTTTCAGACAGAAACTATTGAGTTTTTTTTTTTTTTTTCTTTTTTGGGTCAGAAGACAGAAACTATAGGGTTATCAAGTGTTGAATGTGAACGTGGTTTCAAGTACAGATGCCCTGATGCTGAGTTTGATGGACCAGTTTATCCTGGGGTCAAGTCCAACTTGAGCACCTCAGCTTTAGACTCAATAGAGGACTAATCTTCCGATCATAATTTGTCGTAACTGCCTTACATTAAGGCATTATAATTATCGAGCGAGATTTATAATTATTATTATTATTTTCTATAAGACTATTATTAGGGAGTTAGAGATCCGTCGCCCTGAGAATCCTTGAACATTCTAAAGAGCTAGGTACAATTCCCATTTAATAGTACACATTCTATCAACTAGCTTTTTCAATCTTCTCACGTTTGGTACTAACGGCTCAAAGCAAATATTGACGTTAATGTTTACAATCATCTTGTCCTCAGCACAATCAATCTCCCACGATTAATCTCGAGTGCACATTTGATTTCATGGCATCGAGGATTCATTTTGGATCACTAAATTGCAAAGGAACATGTAATCATTCGCCATACTTTTGATGTAATTTTATGCCACTACACCTTATTCTAAAACTATAATAGAATGTATGTGATTGATGAGCAATTGTTGCATACACCCGTTACATTTGGCCCAACGTAATATAATTCGTTGAATCGTGTGAATTCCATATGGATCCGATCCAGCCAACATTATCTGAAGAATCACAGCAATCGAGTCGATATGCTTTGGATGCAACCAGTACTTCTCCCTTGTAAAGATTGTGTTACGATGAGGCTTCTTTTTTCAATTTAGCGGTTGGGTGACGCTCGGACCGGATTTTAACGCATCCGGACTTGTGCATGCTGCAACGCATCCCTGGAGTGTGAACTCGACAATATTCCTCGGGCGACAGCAGCGCAATCTTCCCTCTTGTCCGTACTCTTCCCGAGGGAAAAGCAGGCGTAGAGGTCCGACCATTCAACCATTTCTTTGGTCTAATCCTAGTCCGATTTCGCTTCCCCCTGATGCGGTTCTTGTCAAACAAGCCATGCAATGATCAAACCGATTTTCTATCCAATCTCCCTCGCTCTCGCCGTTCCTTTATATGCCTCCTCTCCACCACCACCATCTCCACTGCCCCTCCGTAACTCGCTCTCTCACTCACCCTTTCAACTCGCTACTAGCTCCCTCATTGATTCCGTCGCTCGCCTTGCTCCATCAAAATGGACGAGCCCACAGGAACCGTCCTCTTCACCACCGTCGGCCGCCCCTACTACGGCTTCGACGTCTTCTCCCTCGACCTCACCTCCCGCCGCGAGCGCCGCCTCACCGACGGCCTCTCCATCAACTTCAACGCCCAATTCGCCTCCGCCGGTGACGAGGAGGACGACGACGACCCAGAAGCCGTCGTCTTCGTCTCCGAGCGGACCGGCTGCCCCCGGGTCTACCTCGCCCGGTCCGGCTCCTCCCAGCCCGAGCCGCTCCCTTCCGCGCCGGGTAGCCTCTTCCACGACCGGCCTGTCCTCCGGAACGGGCGGCTCTACTTCATCTCGGCTCATGAGGCGCCGGACAAGCCGTTCGCGGGCTGGTCCGCCCTCTACTCTGCCGACCTGGAGGGTACCCATATTGCCAGGTTGACCCCCTATGGCTCCGTCGACTACAGCCCGGCCGTCTCGCAGTCGGGGAAGTTCGCCGCCGTCGCGTCCTACGGGTCGCGCCCTTGGGGTGGCGAGTTCCACTTCCTGAATACGGACATCGTCGTGTTCCGGGAATCCGACCCGACGGAGCGTGTCGTCGTGGCGGAGGGCGGCGGCTGGCCCACCTGGTCCGGCGACTCCGTCGTCTACTTTCATCGGAAGGCGGACGACGGGTGGTGGAGCATTTTCCGGGTCGAATTCGAATTCCCTTCAGACACGGACTTCTCCAGGTTCCCGCCGGCTCCGACTCGGGTCACTCCTCCAGGGGTCCACTGCTTCACTCCGGCTGCCGTGCCCGGCTCCAACAAAATCGCCGTCGCGACACGGCGGCGAGGCAAGGGTTACCGGCACATCGAGATCTTTGACGCTGGGTCGGAGTCCTTCGTGCCCATCACCGAACCGCTGAACCCGAACTTCCACCACTACAACCCTTTCGTGTCTCCTGGGTCACGGTACGTTGGCTACCACCGATTCCGAGGCGAGTCGACCGGGGGTGAGTCAAGGGTCCCGAATGTCGAACCGGTCGCATCGCCCATCAAGGGGATCCAGATGCTGAGGCTGAACGGGTCGTTCCCTTCTTCTTCCCCTGATGGCCGGTTCGTAGCCTTCAACCACGACTTCGAGGCCGCCGTCAACGGCGGAGTGAAGATCGTCCGGTCGGACGGCTCGAGGCGTTGGACGCTGATCAAGGACCGGACCGCGTTCTACAACTCGTGGAGCCCCACTGAGAAGAATGTCATCTACACCTCGATCGGACCGATCTTCGATTCGCCCAAAACGACCGTCCAAATCGCTCGGATCAAGTTCGACCTGTCCGGTCCGGAGCGCGACGTCGCGTGTGACGTGAAGGTGCTCACGAGGGAGGACACCGGGAACAACGCCTTCCCCTCGTGCTCTCCAGACGGTAAGTGGCTTGTGTTCCGGTCCGGACGGACTGGCCACAAGAACTTGTTCATCGTTGACGCTGCGAATGGCGAGTTTGACGGCGGGATCCGTCGACTGACGGACGGGCCATGGATCGACACGATGCCATCATGGTCGCCCAACAATGACCTCATAGCATTCTCTTCGAACCGGCACAACCCGGGCGATGCGAGCGCATTTAGCATTTACCTCATTAGACCAGACGGATCGGGTCTGAGGAGGGTACACCTGGCAGGACCCGAGGGTTCTCCCGAGGTTGATCGAGAGAGGATCAACCATGTGTGCTTCAGCAGGGATGGGGAGTGGCTGTTGTTCACGGCGAACTTGGGCGGCGTGACGGCGGAGCCCGTGTCGTGGCCCAACCAGTTCCAGCCGTACGGGGAGCTATATGTGGCGAGGTTGGATGGGAGTGGGCTCAAGAGGTTGACATGTAACGGGTTCGAGAACGGGACACCCACGTGGCACTCGACGGATGCTGTGGGCCTCGATGATCTGGGGCCGGGGACTGGTGAAGGTTGGGACGGGGATAAGTTGAGAGGGCAATTCGATGAGCCCCTATGGATATCTTGCGATATTTAAAGAGAGGATATTAATATGGGCTGATGCCATATGGTGTGGAGAAAAATAAAGAAAAGAAATAGAAAATGAAAATAAATGGCTTAAATTTTATTTTATGTACTATGTGGATTTTGGGTTGGGATTGCGAAGGAATAAAGACATCAATTCATGAAATTTTGTAAGAGCTTTGATGGGGGATTAATGGCGCTTTACTTAGGCCCATGTACATCTGAATATTTTTCCTTGGACAGAAAAGTTGAGGTGTACTGTCAAAATATTCAGCAACTTGATGAAAATTCGAGGATAAGTGGTGCTTTTATCACGTGAAAAAAAAAAAAAAAAAAAAAGGCAATAGTAGTTCAGTTCCTGATACGAGTTAATTTTTAATAGAAAAGCCGTATTCCAGCAGCCACCTTTATTGGGATTTGTTATGTAGAGGCAGTAGATGTCTTAAAACTATCTTAGAACACAAAAACCACACATAGCCTAGTCATGTCGGATTGCACGTGGGAGGAGTCGGGATGGGCATTTTGTTCCTAATCAGTGCCGTCTCTAGTAACGTTACGGCATATTATTATACAACATAGTATCATCGTTGATTTTTAAAATATAGCGAGAATGTGATTGTACAGAATATTGATATACCTCAAAAGTGTCTTTATATTCAGAGGGTGATGACCTTGACAAGTAATATGGATTCATGTAACGTTTGCCCCTGATCACAGCTGTCTCAATGTTTATCTCCCTCGCTCAACACAATTACTTTCTTGATCAATTTCAAAAATGGGAATTTTCTCTTCATTCCTATCAGTGCTACATGCGGTTTTGCAATATTGCACTCGCTAGAAACTCAATGATTTCATTTGATAATTAAAGTTCCAATCGAGAATAATCTATTAACAATCGAATTGTCAAATTTGAATTCAAATCAAAAGTAAATTATTCCACCATGCCTTGAAGCTTGAAGGATTTTTTCTTTTTATTATTGTATCTATAAATGGGTCCTTCTATTATGCGTGATGATCTTTTTTCCCCAAGTATCTCGAACTATATAGAATTGCGTGCCATTTTAAAGATAATAAATAATCGCTCCTAAATCCTTAACTACGATCATTCTTCAGTTGATGGATTCTTCTTGATTCAGACTTCAACTTTCATTCATATTTCAAGTCGATTGATAGTTGCCACGTCATATTTCAACTCATGATCGATAAGTTCATCGGGCATTTCATGGATGGGTCTTGCGAGTCAATTTTATCGCCATGTAATCATAAAGTTTTATCAGGCAATTGACCAGTTAGGCCTGATATGGGCTACTTGCCTTTTAACATTTGGACTCGAGTTTTGGGCAGGTGTCAACGAGCATGCACTTCAATTTAATGAATTGTCAGCACAATTGTGTTTGGACAGTGATAAGCGGGCCTTAAAGATAGCAACAATTTTGCATGATGTAATTCTTGGTGCTGAACACTCTTGTTTTCTTTTCCAATCTCTAGCCCCTCGACAAAGATTACATTGCTTTAAAATTGTTTCTGGGAATAACAAAGAGAATTACATGCCGCAATATAAATACCACAATAATAAAAAATGATCAATTTTGGTTAGTAGACGAGTAATAAATTTAATCGATGGGAATAGAGTTTGGTGAAAACAAAAAAAAAAAAAAAAAATATATATATATATATATTTATATATTTATAGTTGATACTTGATGACTCAACAGCTTAAAGGAATCAACAAAAATGTAGAGTCGATAATCTCGGTTAAGATAGTGGAATCGAAAAAATTGTCAAAGTAGCAAAGTCAATATAACTATTGATTTAACCATTTGATAATTGTTTGTAAGATTTGTTGATAACCATCAATTGTAGGCTTTAAATAAGCACATCATACTCTTCAAAGTCCTCCCTTGCATAAACAAACAACCATGTTATCTTTCAATTATCTTAAGATTCTTACACAAAAGTTATCGTTTTTAGATTCGCGTCATTGATTAAATTCAGGCATCTTTCTTAACTGTAGTTTTTAGATTCAGGTCATCAATTCCAGCATGTATTTTCATTGTATATCTTGGGTGCCTCATCATTAATTAAATTCTAGAGTTGTATCCTTACGTTATGGCTTGTCATCGATTAAATTTCGGCAATGTTTGTGTAGTTTGGTTCTGTTTGAATTACTTACATTCTTAGGATTTGTCATCGATTAAATTCCAGTGGTTGTACGCACTTGGCTCCATTTGAAGTAAAGTTACCGATTCTCTTATCTATCTATGATCTTTCCTATTCAAAATTGCCATAGAAACTGTCTCCTCAAATAAAAATCGAAGAACGACTTTCGGCGAAAGATATTTTATTGTTGAATCCAATTTGAGCAAAAAAAAAAAAAAAAATTACTATCCTTCAATTGACCAGTTCTCCATCTCATGTTTCCTCAAGATTGACCTGATGACATAGAGTTCTAAATAAATATATACAGAGCATTGTCTAGTGCTCTCAATGTCACGTAAGCCAAAAGCCAGTTCCTTTCCCCTTTCTTTGCACCATCTCTACCCTTCCGATTCATAAAATAAAGTTCCAATGGTTTCCACTCTTAGTGAAGCATGTGCAGCATCATCAAGATCATTACTCATGTCTGGGCCTGTTCATTGAGTGCAAATTTCAAAGGAGAACCATCTAAATAATAGTCTCAGGAATGTTATTGTTCCTCCTCTCTTCTCTTCTCGTCCCTCTTCGCTTCCCCTCCTTCAAGAGCTTTGATTTTTCTGCATATTCCTTGGAGATGTAATCTTTTAGCTACGACACCTGCAAAAACTGTGTTCTTGCTCTCCAATGGGATCTAGGTAATCATTGTCCATGGCTCCACCTGATCAAGACTAGATGGTCTGGTATCACTCCTTCTGGTCTACAGACTGCACATAACGATCCTTGGTTCAGTGGACATGGTCATGATTTCTCGAATGAATTGACAAGGGAAAGAGGAACAACAGATGCTGAGAAAAGCTTCCAACGGCTATTAAAGAGGAGTTTTTGATTCAGAAAAATGAAATTTAAGATCAAGGAAGTGAGCCGATATTAACAGAGGCAACTCATGATGAGCACGGAGGAATTCAACAGGAAATGCGATGACTTATAAGGAAAATGAAAGGAGAACCTTGATGTCAAAATGTTGTGCCTCTTTAATATCAGATTTAAGTCTTCCTATTTCTCTTGTAATGCTACTATCTCCGACCATGTGGTCTAATGAGGTTATTCTGAATATCTATAGAGAAGCTTCCACATGAAAACTATGATTCAGCTTTACTTTTGACCAACATTTTATCCCTCTATCAACATCAAAACATGAAGATTAAGTGATCTTAACCAAAGACTAGCAACCATAGCGCCATAACATAGGTCCTCCCAAGCTTGTGCTGGAGCTCGAGATTTTGAGTGCATTCGATACTGTCCCATGTAATTTCATTCTTTCTCTGCTGAGATATGCTCCAAAGCATTTTCTTCCATTAGTGAAAAGCCAGAGCAGAAGGGAGACCAACATTTTCAAGACAGAAACTATATAGTTATCTAGTTTTGAATGTGAACGTGGCTTCAAGTACAGATGCCCTGATGCTGAGTTTGACGGACCAGTGGATCCTGGGGTCAAGTCCAACTTGAACGTCTCAGCTTAGACTCAATGGAGGCTAATGCTTGCTAGGTTTGAGCAATGAATCTTCAGACACAGAAACTGCAAGGAAGAAGAATAGGTGCTCCCTTGTCTTTGATGGATATCATGTTTCTCTTTGGTGACAAAGGAGGTTCGCTCGCTCCTCATGATAACCTTCTCACCATCTTAAGTGCGGGGGCAGTTTTACGTTCTTCCGAGGACGAATCTTCCGATCTTAATTTGTCGTAACTGCCTTAAATTTTTTGATACATTTGAAGGCTTTATGATTATCGAGCGAGATTTAAGTCTTTTTTTTTTTTTTTTTTTTTCATAAGACTATGATTAGGGAGTTGGAGATCCGTTCCTTGAAAATCCTTAAGAACACCCCAAAGAGCAAGGTTCAATTCCCATTTGAAAGCATACAATCTATTAACTTGCTTTTTGAATCTTTTCACATTTCATACTAAAAGCTCAAAGTAATCATTAGGGTTAATGTCCAAAATCAATTTGTCCACAACATAATCAATCTCCCACAAATTAATCTTCAATAAATCATTTTGCCCATGAGTAATCTCAAGTACACATTTGATTCCTTAGCATCAAGCATTCATTTTTTCAAGCATTTGATGGGTCATTGAATTGCAAAGTAATATATAATCATCCACTATATTTCTTGAGTAAGTTTATGTCTCTTCACTTTATTCTAAAACTAGAGCAAAATGTACATCATCAAGGAGCAATTGTTGTGTGCATCTACTATATTCAACTCAACGCAATATGATGCATTAAATCGCGTAGATCTCATGTGGATTCGGTCCAGCTCACATTACCTGACTGGCCACGTGACCTAAGTGGATATGCATCACTGCAACCGATACTTCTTCCTCCTGAAGATCGTGTTATGACCAGGCTTCTTTTTTAAATTTAGCAGTTAGGTGATGCTCGGACTATCCGACTTGTTCGTGCTCCAAGCAAAGATTTAAAGGGCGCTGCTTTTCCGCTTCGGTAGGCTACAACGCCTCCCTGGAGTGTGAACTCGACAATATTCCCGGGCAACAGCAGCGCAATCTCCCTCTTGTCCGTATTCTTCCCGAGAGAAACGCTCGCATACAGCAGGTGCAGCGTCCGACCATTAAACAAATTTCTTTGTTCTAATCCTAGTCCGATTTCGCTTCCCCCATCATTAAACTATGCGAAAAGGATCTTCCACCTGATGCGGTTCTTGTCAAACAAGCCATGCAATGCTCAAACCGATTTCTATCCACTCTCCCTCGCTCTCGCCGTTCCTTTATATGCCTCCTCTCCACCACCACCATCTCCACTGCCCCTCCGTAACTCGCTCTCTCGCTCACCCACTCACTCATTGTCACTAGCTCGCTCATTGATTCTGTCGCTCGCTTTGATCCATCAAATGGACGAGCCCAGAGGAACCGTCCTCTTCACCACCATTGGCCGCCCCTACTACGGCTTCGACGTCTTCTCCCTTGACCTGACCTCCCGCCGTGAGCGCCGCCTCACTGAAGGCCTCTCCATCAACTTCAATGCCCAATTCGCCTCCATCTCTGCCGGCGACGAGGATGGCGACGACCCGGAAGCCGTCGTCTTCGTCTCCGAGCGGACAGGCTGCCCCCGGGTCTACCTCACTCGGTCCCGGTCCTCCCAGCCCCAGCCGCTGCCTTCTGCGCCGGGCAGCCTCTTCCACGACCGGCCCGTCCTCCGGAACGGGCGGCTTTACTTCATCTCGGCTCATGAGGAGCCGGACAAGCCGTTCGCGGGCTGGTCCGCTCTCTACTCGGCCGACCTGGAGGGTAGAGAAATTGCCAGGTTGACCCCGTACGGCTCCGTTGACTACAGCCCGGCGGTCTCGCGGTCAGGGAAGTTCATCGCGGTCGCGTCCTACGGGTCGCGCCCATGGGGTGGCGAGTTCCACGCCCTGAATACGGACATCGTCGTGTTCCGAGAATCCAACCCGAAGAAGCGGGTCGTCGTGGCGGAATCCGGCGGCTGGCCCACCTGGTCCGGCGACTCCGTCGTCTACTTCCACCGGAAGGCAGACGACGGTTGGTGGAGCATTTTCCGCGTCGAATTCGAGTTCCCCTCAGACACGGACGTCTCCAGGTTGCCGTTGTCTCCGACTCGGGTTACTCCTCCAGGGGTCCACTGCTTCACACCGGCTGCCATGTGTCACGGGCCGATTGAATTGGGATCGAACCGCGCGGCGACTCGGGCAACTTAGGATCACCCAAGCCAAGCCTTACTCGATCTTTCGCACAACTCGGACCGTAGAGAGAGAAAGTTTAGAGAGAGGAGCTCACGGAAGGAAAGTGAACTTTGATTCTTTGAAATGTTGGATGATTCAAATGAAGGAGGACACCCTTTTATAGTTAAGGGCCTCGACTACAACCAGTTGATCTATTTTTCATCCGACGGGTGAGATCGCACCGCCTCAACAACCGACATAAATACCAACTACTAGCGACCGATATAAATAAACTATCACCTATCAACTACCGTAAATGAGAAGCACAGAAGATGGCTCAATGACGGTCTCGTCCTCTCTTGGAAACTTCGGGATAAGACTTGGAGATAATCCAAGTGAGAGCAGGAGGTCCTCCACGGACGTGTCACGGTCGGGCTCCGGGAACCTCTTGGATCGGCCTTCTTTCGGCCCGTGACACATGCCTGGCTCCAACAAAATCGCCATCACGACACGGTGGCGAGCCAAGAGCTACCGGCATATCGAGATTTTCAACGCTGCGTCGGAGTCCTTCGTCCCCATCACTGAACCGGTGGACCCGAACTTCCACCACTACAGCCCTTTTGTGTCTCCCGGGTCACGGTACATCGGGTATCACCGGTTCCGAGGCGAGTCGACAGGGGGCGATTCATGGGTCCCGAATCTCGAACCGGTCATGTCGCCCCTCAAGGGGCTCCGATTGCTGAGGCTGAACGGGTCTTTCCCTTCTCTTTCCCCGGATGGCCAGTTCGTAGCCTTCAACCACGACTTGGTGTCCACCGCCAGTGCCGGAGTGAAGATCGTCCGATCGGATGGCTCGTGGCGTTGGACGCTGATCAAGGATCGGATCGCGTTCTACAACTCGTGGAGCCCCACTGAGAAGAACGTCATTTACGCCTCAATCGGACCAATTTTCGGTTCACCCGAAACAACGGTCCAAATCGCTCGGATCGAGTTCGACTTATCGAGTCCGGATGGCGAGATCACCTGTGACGTGAAGGTGCTCACAATGGAGGACACCGGGAACAACGCCTTCCCCTCGTGCTCTCCAGATGGTAAGTGGCTTGTCTTCCGGTCTGGTCGGACCGGCCACAAGAACTTGTACATTGTTGATGCAGTGAACGGCGAGTTTGACAGCGGGATCCGTCAACTGACGCACGGGCCGTGGATCGACACGATGCCATCATGGTCGCCCAACGGCGACCTCATAGCCTTCTCTTCGAACCGGCACAACCCACACAATGTAACCGCATTTAGCATTTACCTCATTAGACCGGACGGGTCAGGTCTAAGGAGGGTACACCTAGCAGGACCTGAGGGGTCTCCCGAGGTTGATCGGGAAAGGATCAATCACGTGTGCTTCAGCAGGGATGGGGAGTGGCTATTGTTTGCTGCGAACTTGGGCGGCATGACGGCGGAGCCGGTGTCGTGGTCCAACCAGTTCCAGCCATACGGGGAGGTATATGTGGCTAGGTTGGATGGGAGCAGGCTCAAGAGGCTGACGTGTAATGGGTTCGAGAATGGGTTGCCTGCGTGGCACCCATCGGACGACTTGGGCCCCGGTGATCCGAGGTTGGGGACCGGTCATTGTAGGGACGAGGATAAATTGAGAGGGCAGTTTGAGGAAACCCTATGGATATCTTGCGATATTTGAAGAGAAGTATATTAATGTTGATCAACGCCATATGGTGTGGAGAAAAATAAAGAAAAAAAATGGAAAATGAAAATAAACGGTGCTTTGGCGTGTGAGAAAATGAAAATATTTGAAGAGAAATATTAATATTTTGTCTTTTGTGGATTTTGGGCCGGGATTGTAACAGAATAAAGACATCAATCTATGAAATTTATACAAGAAGTTTGATGTGTGATTAATGGCGCTTTACTTAGGCCTGCGTATATCTGAATATTTTTCTTTGAACTTAGAACTTAATTTTCTATTCGAGTTGATTTTGGACAGAAAAGTTGAGGTGTATTTGTCAAAAATATTCAGCAACTTGATGAAAGTAGAATAAGTGGTGCTTTTACCATGTGGAAAAATAGGCAATATTATTTTAGTCCCTGATACGAGCTAATTTCTAGTAGACAAGTAGAAGTCAATCAGTCAATTTTATTGTGACTCGTTAGGCACTTGATTTTGCTGTACGCTTATAAGTTTGCACATCCGCTGCACTAGACAAGGCGCACCGTGGTAACTAAGCATAAAAGAATATTGTAACATGTTGTGAAACTATCTTATTACACAGAAGACCATGCACATAGCCTAGTCATGTCAGGTCGCACGTTGCAGGATTGGGGATGGGACTTTCGATTCCCGGTTTGTGGAGCCTCATGTAACGCTATGACGTATTATTGTATGGCGTACAGTTTTCATTAATTGTTGAAATATAGGGAGAATGTGATAATATGGTATATTAGTATACCTCGGAGGTGTCCTTAGGCCAATGGGAAAAGTCTGGCTTGGCTGACCCGGGTCCAATCCCAATAGAACCAGAAAAAATTTAATTAACGAAAACGAAGATTGGACCATGGACTCTACGGCTGCGCATGGCAACGCTTCTTGGCGGGAATATTTTTTTTTTTTTTTTTTCAGAAATGGTTCTTTTCTATTTCTATTTTGGGGACAATTTCTATGTAAAAAAACCCGTTTGGTAACTATACAAAATTTATACTATAGAAATAGAAAAAGAATAGAAATGCGTTTGGTAAAAAAAACAGTTTCTTTTTTTTATTTATTTGTTTTTTATTTTTATTGGCCGATCGCCGCCGGCCGGCCGGCTGCCGCCACCGCCGGTCGACCTCCGCCCCCGCCGCATCCGGTGGCCAACGGTCGATGGCGGCCGATGGGCCGTGCGGGGCGGCGGAGGTGGTCGGTCGGCGGCCGGCGGTCGGGCGACGACAACATGCGGCGGCGGCGGAGGTCCGCTGCGGCGCTAGCCGGCGGTAGCATCATGCAGCAGATCGGCGGCGGCGCGGCGGCGGCCGGTGGCGGTCGATCGGCCTCCGGCGACCGCGGCGGTCGGCCGGCGACGGCCGCCGCGGCGGCGGGCGGCGGCAAGCGGCGATCAACGGCAGTCAATGGGACGTGCGCAAGAGAAGAATAAAAGAAAAAAAATTCACTTATTTTTTAAACTTGCTCCTGGGAACTAGAAGCAATTTTTTTTTAACTTCTCATTTCTATTCCCAAGCTAACTTTTATTCCAGGAACAAAAACTAACTTGCGGTTATCATGCGGGTTTTTTCTATTCTTTTTTGTTCCGGGAACCAAAGAATAGAAATTCTTCTTCCGGGAGTGTGACCATGCAGGCCCTCCATGGGAATTTTTCTCTTCATTCCTATCACATTGTTACGTATGTTTTTGTAAGATTGTGGTCCCCATAAACTCAATGACTTCAATTAGTAACTAAAGTTCTAGCATCATGAATTTTTTTTAAAAAAATAATATCTTCTTATATCTTTAAATGGGCTATTCCGTTATGCATTAAGATCTTTCTGCACAAAAATTTCGAAACATATTGATTTGCATGCTACTTTAAAGAAAATTATAATTACTTCCAAATCCTAATTATGGTTATCGTTCAGTTGATGGATCCTTTTTCATTTAGTTTTCAACTTCCATTCATATTTTGAGCCCATTGAAACTCATGCTCAATGAACTCACCAAGCATTCTATCAACGGGCCTTGTGAGTCAATCGTATTGCCATGTGAGCATTAAGCATTATCTCGCATTCCATAAATTAGGTCTTAAGATCATTATAAATATGGTGACTACTCCATGTAAGATTGGTCCTAAGATCATTATAAATTATTTCGTCTGAACTCTGAGACGTAAAATTTGAGGATATTCCCTGGAGAGAGGAAAGAAAAACTCTCTTTTCAATTGAGGATTGAGACGTGTGGGTATTGGCACATCAAAATAGGAAAGGCAAACCTACCAGTCCAACAGGATTAGAAATATCAAATCAACTATCCTAGAAATGAAAAATTAACTATCCTTCAATTGACCAGTTCTTAATGTAAAATTAAGAATGACCTGATGACATTGAGTTCTCATTATAACTTATGCAAAGCATTGCTCTCAGTGTAATGTAAGCCGAAAGCCAGTCCCTTTCCCTATCTCTTCCCTTCCAATCCGGAAAAGAAAGTTACAATCGCTCCACTCTTGATGGAGCAGGTGCAGCATCATCAAGATCATAACTCACGCCTAAGCGTGTTCACTATGTCCAAATATCAAGGGAGAACCATCCCATCGATTGTCTCTGTCTTGAACTTTCTCGGATGTTACTGTTCCTCCTCTCTTCTCTTCTCATCCCTCTTTGCTTCCGCTCCTTCAAGGGCTTTGTTCTTTCTGCATATTCCTTGGAGCTGCAGTCTCTCAGCTGCGACACCTGCAGAAACTTTGCAGAAACTATGCGTTCTTGCTCGTCAGTGGGATTTTGGTGATCATTGTTGGTAGATCTGGCCTGATCGAGACTAGACATTCTAGTATCGCTCCTTCTGGTCCGCGGACCACACATAACGACCCTTGGTTCAATAGACATGGCCATGATTGCTCGAATGAATTGACAGAGGAAAGAGGGACAACAGATGCTGAAGAAAAGCTTCCAATGGCTGTTAAAGTTGAGAACTTGATTCAGGAAGATGAAATTCAAGATCAAGGAAGTGAGTCCGGGATCACTGAAGCAACTCATGACGACGACGACGGTGGTGACACAACGAAGCACATGGAGAGTCAAGCATAGAGGAATTCAACAGGAAATGTGACTGACTTCATAAAGGAAACGAAAGGAGAACCTCGATGTCGAAATGTTGTAGTTCTCTAATGTCAGGTTCATATGGAAGTTCCAGCAACAGAATATTTTCCCTAGGTTTTTTCCCTTGTAAGAGGACTATAGCTCACACAGGTCTTCTCCGCTCTCTTGTAATGCTACTATCTTTAATTCTGGTGGGTCTAATGTGGATTATCTGAAACATATCTATAGAGAAGCTTCCACATGTCAACTAAGATTTAGCTTTGCTTTGGACCAACATCTTACCTCTTCATCAACATAAAACATGAAGATTAAGTGATCTTAAAAAAGACTAATATATATAGTGCAACATCATTATTTGCGTCCTCGAAAGTTTGCGATCGAGCTTGACATTTTTCTTTTTTTGGTCGAAGCGAGCTTGAGATTGGTGAGTACATTTTATACTATCCCATTTCATGCTTTCTTTCACGAGAGATGCTCCAAAGCATTTTCTTCCGTTAGTGAATAGCCAGAGCAGAATGGAGACCGACTTTGCAGCAGCTTTAAGAACATTGCATTAAAGAAATAAATAGTCCTCTAAACTTTTTTTTTTCCTAATTTTTTGTGCTTCGGACCAAAACTATGGAGCTATCAAAGTTTTGAATGTGAACGTGCTTTAAAATGTACAGATGCCCTGCTATTGGGCTGATGGGACCGGGGTTTCTGGGGTTGAAGTCCAACTCGAGCACCTCAGCTTATACTCAAAGGAGGCTCATGCTCGCTAGGTTCGAGCAATGATGAATCGTCACGAGACAGAAACGCAAGGAAAAGGAATAAAAGGAAATTCACTTCGTCCCCACGATAATGGGAGAAATTCCCACTTTATAGCACGAATTCTATTTAATTTCGCCATTCCAATCCCTTTCGCATTTCGAGCTAAAACAGCCAAAACTCAAAGCAGACGTCGAGCAGTCAAAATCTTCAGGGTCGTTGTATCCACAGCACGATCAATCTCCCGCGAATTAGCCGTCCGAATGTAGACCCAATTTTTTAGGGCGCTCTTTTTAGACAGTTGTATTTGGCAGCAGCTTAAATTTTGAGTCCTCTGGATTCCTTTTTTCTTCTGGAACTTCAGACAAAAACGATGGAGTCATCAAATTTTGAATGTGAACGTGCTTCCGAAATTATAGATGCCCCGCTACAGAGCTGATGGGACCAGGGTTCCAAGGGTCAAGTCCGACTTGAACACCTCAATACTCAATGCAAACATAAATGCAAGGAAAAGGAATAAGTGGTTCGCACTTCCCACCAAGTCATGGTGGATGTGATGTTTGTTTTTGGCAACAAGGGAGACTCAGCTGCGTTAGAGTCTAACGTAACTTTCTTCTTGTCCTTTAAGGGTGCGTTTAAGAAGGCTTTTGAGAAAAGTCTTTGAAAAAATGCAAAAACCTTTGAGTTAAAGGGGTTTTGCAAAATGCAAATGGTATTTGATAAATTATACTTTGAAAGTTCATTTTAAAGTAATTTTGGGAAAAATATTATTTGGAAAGACTACATTTACAAAGGACTTGGTGATTAATAAAAAAAAAAAGAAAAAAATATCAAAAGTAAAATAAAAGTGTTTGCCGGCGAGAGGCGGAGGGCCGTCGGCGGCCTCAGGCGGCCCTCGAAGACAACCGGCGAGGGCCGCCTAGGGTCAGCGACCTCCAGCGAGGGTCGCCTGAGGTCAGACGAGCCCCGACGGCCTTTCGCCGGAGGTCGCGAGACCTCGCGGCGACCCAGAGCTAGGTCGTGGCGACGCGACTCGCAGGCGGTCGCTAGGACTCGCCAGGGTCGCGCGACTGGCCGGTGATGGTCGCCGCGATCTTATCGACCTCAGCCGAGTCCATCGTCGGCCTCTCGAGCTCGTCCACACACTGGAGAAGAAGATGAACAGTAGACATGTGAACAATGATGAGGCATTCTGAAAATGCTGAAAGCCCAAGGCAGGTCAATGCTAGCTTCCCCCATAAGCCCTTTTGAAAATAGTTCCCAAACATCTTCACTTTGGCCCAAACATTTTTAGCCCCCCAAAGTCCCTTGAAAAGAGATTCCCAAAAGTGTCGACCAATTGCATGCTTTTGGAAAGACCAATATATCAATAGTAACATGTCAAAACTACCCCACGTTTTATCGTAAACTTAAAAGTTTTATAATCATTAAACGAGAGTTTTTCTTTTTTTTTTCTTTTAATATTATCTAACAAGTATCGAAAGGATACCCTAGATATTCTTAGAAACACTCTGAAAAGCACAAGGGGAAATTCCCATTTTACAGCACGAATTCCGTCAACTTGCCATTCCAATCTCTTTCGCGTTTCGAACCAAAACTCAAAGCAAAGGTCAACAGTCAAATCTTCACAGTCATTCTGTCCACGATGCGATCAATCTCCCGCAAATTAGCACTCCGAATTCACATCGGTCTGGAGAAAAACGTCCTCCGTTGCCCGAGAGAACACTCAAGCCGACAGCAGATGCAGCAGCGTCCGACCGTCACCGGCCCACGACAAAGCCCTATTTCAATTTTTCGCTTTCCTGGTCCCATTTCGCTTCCCCCAATCGTTATCCGATCCCAAGACGCACATCGTGCCAACCAAGCCATGTCATGATCAACATCCGCTCTCGCCGTTTCTTCACATCCCTCCACCCAACCACAACCACAACCACCATCTTCACTGCCGTCCGCTTCTCGATCTCTCGCTTCCTCACTCCCTCCATCCCTCGCTTTCTCCATCATCACATGGACGAGCCCACAGGCACCGTCCTCTTCACCACCGTCGGCCGCCCCTACTACGGCTTCGACGTCTTCTCCCTCGACCCCGCCTCCGGCCGCGAGCGCCGCCTCACCGACGGCCTCTCCATCAACTTCAACGCCCAATTCGCCTCCGCCGGTGGCGAGGATGGGGAGGACGACGACCCAGAAGCCGTCGTCTTCGTCTCCGACCGGACCGGCTGCCCCCGGGTCTACCTCGCCCGGCCCGGCTCCTCCCAGCCCGATCCGCTCCCTTCCGCGCCCGGCAGCCTCTTCCACGACCGGCCCGTCCTCCGGAACGGTCGGCTATACTTCATCTCGGCTCACGAGGACCCAGGCAAGCCCTTCGCCAGCTGGTCCGCTCTCTACTTGGCCGACCTGGAGGGTACCCAAATCGCCAGGTTGACCCCGCACGGCTCCGCCGACTACAGCCCGGCCGTCTCGCGGTCGGGGAAGTTCGTCGCCGTCGCGTCCTACGGGTCGCGCCCTTGGGGCGGCGAGTTCCACGCCCTGAATACGGACATCGTCGTGTTCCGGGTATCCGACCCGACGGAGCGGGTCGTCGTGGCCGAGAGCGGCGGCTGGCCCACCTGGTCCGGCGACTCCGTCGTCTACTTCCACCGGAGGACGGAGGACGGGTGGTGGAGCATTTTCCGGGTCGAATTCGACTTCCCCTCGGACGCGGATTGCTCCGGGTTCCCGCTGGCTCCGACCCGGGTCACTCCTCCAGGGGTCCACTGCTTCACTCCGGCCGCCATGCCCGGCTCCAACAAAATCGCCGTCGCGACACGGCGGCGGGGCAAGAGCTACCGGCACGTCGAGATCTTCGACGCCGGGTCGGAGTCCTTCGTCCCCGTCACCGAACCGGTGAACCCGAACTTCCACCACTACAACCCGTTCGTATCTCCCGGGTCGCGGTACATCGGCTACCACCGGTTCCGAGGCGAGTCGACTCAGGGCGAGTCGAGGGTCCCGAACCTCGACCCGGTCGCGTCGCCCATCAAGGGGCTCCGGATGCTGAGGCTGAACGGGTCGTTCCCTTCTTTTTCCCCGGACGGCGAGCTCATCGCCTTCAACCACGACTTCGAGGCCGCCGTCAACGGCGGCGTCAAGATCGTCCGGTCCGACGGCTCGAGGCGGTGGACGGTGATCAAGGATCGGACCGCCTTCTACAACTCGTGGAGCCCCACCGAGAAGAACGTCATTTACACCTCGATCGGACCGATCTTCGACTTGCCCAAAGCGACGGTCCAGATCGCTCGGCTCGAGTTCGACTTATCCGGTCCGGAGGGCGGCGTCAAATGCGACGTGAAGGTGCTCACGAGGGAGGACACGGGGAACAACGCCTTCCCCTCGTGCTCTCCCGACGGCAAGTGGCTCGTGTTCCGGTCCGGTCGGACCGGCCACAAGAACTTGTACGTGGTCGATGCCATGAACGGTGAGTTCGGCGGCGGGATCCGCCAGCTAACGGATGGGCCGTGGATCGACACGATGCCATCGTGGTCGCCCAGCGGCGACCTCATAGCCTTCTCGTCGAACCGGCACAACCCGGACAACGTGGACGCGTTCAGCATCTATCTCATTAGACCAGACGGGTTGGGTTTGAGGAGGGTTCATGTGGCGGGACCGGAGGGGTCTCCCGAGGTCGACCGGGAGAGGATCAATCACGTGTGCTTCAGCAGGGACGGGGAGTGGCTGCTGTTCACGGCGAACTTGGGCGGGGTGACGGCAGAGCCGGTGTCGTGGCCCAACCATTTCCAACCATACGGGGAGCTATATGTGGTGAGGCTGGACGGGAGTGGGCTCCAGAGGCTGACGTGGAATGGGTTCGAGAATGGGACGCCCGCGTGGCACTCATCGGATGATGTGGGCCCCGGCGATCTGGGGTCGGGGACCGGCGAGGGTTGCGACGGGGATAAGTCGAGAGGGCAGTTCGAGGAGCCCTTATGGATATCTTGTGATATATGAAGAAAAAGGCCATCTGGAGTGGAGAAAAATCAAGAAAATAAATTAAGCAAATTAGCTTAAAAGGAAAATAAATTTGCTTTAGTTTTCCTTTATGTATTTTGGATTTTGGGTGGGGATTGTAAAGAAAATAAAGATATTTGAGCCTTGATGCTTGATTAATGGAGCTTTACTTAGTACCTTGAATTTTGTTCTGCATTAGTTGCTCATGCGCCATATTGAACATTAGGGCTAGAGTAAATTCTAGCTGATTAGTAGCGTTGTTATCCTTACATGACACACCATTATAGTTTTTTTTTTTTTATCGGTTTTACTCTATTTCTACTCTTAACTCTCTCTCTCAGACTTTTGTCCTACTTCCTTATCGGGTGTGAGAATCGAAACTCACTCCTGAAATTAAATCGTCCTTATCCCAATTCTTGAGAAGATGGGATTCAAACTCCCCATTTCCCTTTTCCAAATTGGAAGACACACCATCATTGTTAAATATAGAAGTATTGTGATATATTGCGAAATGATCTTACAGCACGGAAACCATGCGGTAGCCCTGCGATGCCGGGTCTCGTGCCAGAAGCCGGGTCTCGTGCCAGAAGACTTGGGCTGGGGAAAGGGTTTTGGGTCGTAATCGATTGCGAAACTATCGTGAGAGCGTAGCTGTGCAGCACACGGTTGTGGCCTTGGAAGCGCCGTCCCCAGCCCGTTGGCGAAAGGCCGGGATGGCTGACCCGGCTTCGATTCCAACAAGAACCGTGTGAAATTTGTAAGTAACGAAAGAGGGACTAGACCATTTGACTCATTCTTTCTAATGACAGTGCACAACAACCCTGTCAAAAGCAATGATTTCTGCGTAATGTTTGGACCTCCCCCCCACGGCGGGGTCCATGTCTGTCCCCCACCAAGTCGATCCACGTGAATTCTTTTTTCTTGGTCAATTTCAAGAACGGGAATATTCCACTTTTGATATCAGTAATCCAGCTTTGTCGCAGTCAAATTAATTTATGGCAAAGATACCCGTGTCCCATGTCATTTTTTTTCTTTTTAATGAATGATTTCGATTATAAATTAAAGTTCGATTGACGATGATCGATGACCGATTGAACTCCCAAAGTCGATTTTGAATTCAAAAGCAAATGAATTATAACATGCCTTGAAGAAGCTCGGAGGATTTTGTAAGATTTGAATTACTGAATAATGCACCGATAAATGATCGTGGTCGGTGAGAAAATTGTTCGAAATTCTATTGAATTGGAATGGATAACTTACATTCTTGGAGGTCGTGCTTACTCAATGAACTGGAATTGAATACAAGATGCCACTAAAAAGCTTTTTATAAACAATGATGAAGTAGTGGAATTGGGAAACCTAATCTAATTAAATTTCCAATTCAGCCTAGGCAAAATCTAATCTTGAGGGTCATTTCAGGGCTATAGTCTGATACATTTTTGTCATCTTTTATTGCTCGTGATTGTATATGAGATGCTTGAATGCTTTATTTTTTGGATTCTTTCCATGTCTGAAAAGGTCCTTTTCATTTTATGTTTTGATATATCTTCTCAAGAATCTCTAAATATCTTGACTTGCCCTCTACCTAAAAGATGATTTGTAACTGCTTCAAATTTCTTAGTTATTAAGATTATCCCCTCATCCATGGATCCCCTTTAACTCAATTTTCAACTTCCGTGCATACTTACAGTCGATCAATTGTTGCCACATACCATGTACTTCATCTAAACTTACTTATTAAAAACTCATGATCAATAAGTCCACAAAGCATTATGTCGACAAATATCGTGAGTCAATTATACAATCATATTTGACCGAAAAAAAAAAAAAAAAAAAAATTTGTATCGCCATATAATTGATGGGTCTCACTAGGGATTTTATATCAATCATGTCTTGTGAGTAAGCGTATGGTAGTGGGTTGATTTGAATAACTATAGCTTTCTCAATTTTCTTTTGTCTCTGTTGCTTTTGGTGATGACAGAGACAACCACATGCGGCAAGAATCAAGTGAGGTCAGATATGTTAAAAGCAACCAGGCTTCAAATGACCGACGCTTGATTTCCGCTCTGCCCCAAAATTGACCAGACGACTTCGAGTCCTATATAAACACGTTGCGCTCAATGTAATCGTAACCCGAAAAGCCAGTCCCTCCACCATTTACTTGCGTCGCTCTCTTCCTTTCCAGTTCAAGAAACAGGAAATCCAGCCGTTCTTCTCTTGATGGAGGTTGTGAAGCATCGCCATGATCATAACCCACCTCTGAAACTGTCCACCAATTCCAAATTTCAAAGGAGAACCATCCAAACTATGGTTTCGGTCTCGATCTTTTCCGGGCTGTTGGCGTTCCTCCTCTCTACTTTTCTGGTCCCGCTTTGCTTCCACTCCTTCAAGAGCTTCCGTTTCCCTGCATATTTCATGGAGATGCAGTCTCTCATCTACACCCCCAGCAAGACGAACATGTTCTTGCTCTGCAACGGGATCTTGATGATCCTTCTTGGGAGCTCCGGCCTCATCGAGACTGGACGGTCTGGTGGTGTCGCCCCTTCTGGTCCTCACGCTGTACACGACGATCCTCCGTTCAGTAAACACGTTCTTGATATCTCGACTGAACTGAAGGTGCAAAGAAGCGTGACGGTGTCTCCACGACTCTGCCACTCAGTCAATTCTGTTCCACTGGTGGACACTGAAGAAAAGCTTCCAAAGGTTGTTAAAGGTGAGTTCTTGATTCAGAAAGAAGAAATCCCAGAACGAGGAAGTGAGCTGGGGATCACTGCGGTGAGTCCTCATGATGATGATGAAATTGAGGATGCGTTGAGCAGAGATGAAGACTCGATCACTGAGCAGGCAACGCCAGAGCAACCAAGGGAGCTCAAGCAGATCACTGATGGAGCAGTTACCGATTACAACGACGATGGTAACGACGATGAAGCAGATGGCGAGTTGAGCGTTGAGGAATTGAACAGAAAGTGCGATGAATTCATAAAGAGAATGAAAGGAGAACTTTGATTTCAAGATCTTGCAGCTCCCTAATATCAGAAATATTTTGGAAGTTCTAACAACATTTTTTTTTTCTGCCCTAGATTTTTTTTTCCTTCTAATAGGACTACTGTGGCTTACGGGTATTCTTAGTTGTCTTGTAATGCATCCTGTCTTGAATCATTGTGGGTCTAAATCGGATATTCTACAATATATCTATAGAGAAGCTTCTGCATTACAGCTATGTTTTAGCTTTGCTTTGGACCAAAATTTTCTCCCTTTATCAACATCAAGCCATGGCTAACAAGTGATCTTAACCGAAGGCCAACATGCATGGTTCGGTCAATGCAATATCACAATAAGCATCCGCGAAAAATTTGCCCTCGAGCTCAAGATCGTTTGAGCACATGTCATACTGCCCCTTGTTAATTTTCCATCTTTACTTTAATGAGATATGCTCTAAAGCATTTCCCATTTCTTTTCAATGGTGGAAAGCCAGAGCACTTTGGAAACCAACTTTAGATTGTGCTCTTTCTCGACACCAGTATTTCAATAGCGGCTTTAAGAACATTGCAATAAAAAAATAAGATTGTCAGATTTATCCGTGTCTTCCATGATTCTTCCTTTCTCTTTCGTGGTCCAGACGAAAAATTTGTCCTTTTACTGAAAGTCTTTTTGGTCTTGGTCTACCCAGTATTATATACGAAGTTATGTCCACATCTTGCTTTATGCTGCCGTGTGTGAACGCAGAGATGTTTCGTGATGCTTTCTCCGCGAAATGAAAGAACCTTCCATGCAACTTCTGTGTTGACTTGCAGGTCTTGCGCTAAGCGACAATTTAAGATTCTTTTTGACTCTCTAGTACACTCCAGACTGTCTTGGATTTCACTGAATCTATGTTCTGATTTCTCAGGTTCATACACTGCAAGTTGATGCATAATGACTATGTGCCATCTATGCCATCCTTTTCTTTCTTGATCACCTGGAGTTCATGAAACCGTATCTGATAGTCAACATCATGAAGCATCGGCGATATGCATCAGCAAACTTAGAATTCCAATATACGGTCAAACAAGTATAGTTATGTACAATTCAGTAGGCCATCTTAGGTCCACCGTCTCTCCGCTTTCTATCTCTTTCCTTGTTGAATTCGCATAGACAATGCACAAGCGCATTTACACCGACTAGAGTAAGACAGTCGTCTCGTCAACTTTTCACAGCAGGGGCCCGCTAAATGATTTCGAATGGTAACTCTGTACAGTAAGAACACTACAAGTTTCCCATCTTTTTCTCTCCTTCGCCTTCACAGTTTTCCGCCTAGAACGTGATTAGGCCGTCACACGGATTGAGCAGATGATTTATATAATCCACTGCATGAGGCATGGTTAACATTGAAAAGATTCGCTCTCATTGTTTGGCGCCATATTTGCAGCAGAGTCATCAGCAGCCGGCATATCCCTAACACGATCAAACAGACTACTGAGTTCTCGGTTAACATAATTGAACCGTTCTTTTGATGTTAAGGATTCAGTCAATAAAGACGCAGCTAATGAATGGAAGGCTTGAACGCAATCATTGCTGCTTCTCAGAACATTGTGATCATCCACTGGGACTAAAGAACTCTCCAGCCGCCAACGAAGTGGAAAATACTTTTCGGGGAGTTGGAAGAAGTTCTTTGCCACAAGAACTCGAATTGAGTGCCTGCATAGTATTCCAGAATGCTCAAATTCCTTACAGGAACAACATATGAGCTCATCTTCTGGTGTCCAAATTACGAAACACTCTCTATCCAGTTTTTTGTAGTGCCGCACAAGATATGATCCATTGGCCATTTCAGTCATCGCGTATTGCAGAGAGAGAACCATTTCATGCTGCAAGACCTTAAAGGCATAAGGAGTGAGTATACTCTGGGCATGTTCTTCAATGGGCATGCATGTTTTCATATGCATGTACTGCAGATTTTCAGCAGCTTGATTTACAGACCGTGAAACTACTCCAACCTGAAAAAGTCCAGAAAATAGAACAACCGATTTTAATAAGTACATCAGAAAGCAAGAAGATAGAAAGGACAAAAAACATGAAACTGTACCTGCTCAAAGAACACAGGCAAGCAAGTCTGTGAAGTCAGTATCTGTTTCACAAATATATCCACTGATTTTGAATACTCTGCTGTCATTGCACGAGCAACAAAATATCCCCTAATCAATGACAATGGCCACAAAGCCCGATAAGAGAAGAGCAGCGCTATGTGCTTATCAGCAACAAGTCCAAACTGAGCTATGACACGATTCCATTTAAGTTCAAATTCATCCATGCTCTCCGAATGACATAATGTATCCAATTCGGCTTTGAACTCTGTGTACTGTGATCCAAGTGTCGTAGAGAACCAACTAGATAATTTGGACTGGACATGCCACATACTTATGACGTGCTTGGTGTTGGTTAACTCTCTAGCAATGGCATCCCTGAGCCCCGAATCTAGATCAGTCAAAATTGTTTGTGGATGTCTTCCCCTCATAAACCGAACAAATGTCTGCCCAAAACAAGAAATCATGAGGAGACATTTGAAAACAGCGTGTTTATGTATCACAAGGATTCATGTTCCACAAACCTGTAAGGCCCATGAATATGAGTTGGCACTTTCCTCCTGCAGCAACACGCACCCCAAGAAAATCGCCTTACCATGATTATCCATACCAAACCAGATACCAAGTAGCAATCCATAGGTAATTGATCTATAAGAGGTATCAAAAGTAACAACATCTCCAAACGCAGGGAAAGCACGTGCAGAATGTCCATATGACCATGCAATATTTTCAACTTTTTCATTCTCATCGGTAGTATAATCATAAACAAAATCAGCATCCTTCTCTGTCATATGTTTGCATGCCTCAAGAAGTTCCATCGCATCACTCTCCCTCTTCTTGTTAAGCAAAGCATCATTTTCTTGGACAGTCTTCTTACAAGTCCGAACAAAATTTCTGACATCCTTTTCAATAAAGGGTAATTGCCCAGGTTGTAGCCCTTTTTCTATTTCCAGGAGCTTCACTATTCGATTCACAGGAAACCCAGCTTTTGAAAGCAGAAGGATGCGCTCCTGATCAGCCTCTTGTATCTTCCGATAAGCTGGGAGTAGACGAACTTCATCATCCTCCAATAATTCATGATTATGAATATTACTGAACTGCGAAACGTACCATTGTGTGGCACTGTTAACAATTTCCTTTGTCAGATACAACTTTGCATCACATCCACACCGTACCGATTTTCTATCCCTGGGGTGCTCGACATTTGCCTTCTTCCTTGGCTGGTTAAACCCAGACCGATAACAAACAAAATCTCGCCTATAAACTCCTAAATTTTGGCTCTCTGTTGAGCGCGCTTTTCTAATTGAAAATCCATTTTTTCGAGCAAAATTACTGTAGTATTCAAACGCTTCATCATCACTCTTGAAAATTTGGCCTACATAAGGAGTAAAGACTGCTTCTGTTGTTGGCAAAGATAGCGTCCTCTCCTTCTTGGTGGGGTGGGGGCTCACTGCTGGCTGATCATCTCCCTCAGATCTCATGTAGCACTTCCAATCTCCACATGGACACTGTTGGTGCCGAATCCATATATTACTTGATGGCTTCATTTCCCATCAACTGGGAGGTCTTCCACAACCTCCCAGTTTCACTTCCTTGTTTCTCACTTTCTTTCTCACCTGAAATTAGTCAAATGGAAGAAAAAGAGATGAGGCTTGAAAGCACTCGATTGTTTTAAGTATCAACATTCTGTAAAACTTGCACCCATTTTTCCAACTTCAAAATAGATCGTATTAATAACAGCTGCTATTACATCTGATCGTTATCACAATTTCACGTTAAGAATAAAAGGTAAACTTTCTATTTAACTGCCAACATATATCCATAAACCCCTGCTCTTTCACACCTTCAATCGTTTATCATCCATTCAGCCCAGAATAGCATGATGAAATCATAAAGAAGTGATACCTTATATAAGCACTTTTAGATAAAATCTGACCGAAAAACACAACCACTTATACAACATACACTTGGAAAAAGAAAAACACAATACACAAGGAATAATTAGTTTTGAAAATTTAGAATTAGTTGCACTTACTACTGAACCCATACATCATAGATAAGAGCAACGACAGAATAGGCATGTACTCAGCAAGAAAATATAATCATACGGATTCCAATGCAAAAGAATGAAAAGAGCACAGGCACAAATGAAAGTAAGCCAAATCAACAACATGGCAGAATAATTAGTTGCGCTAAGCTCAAGATAAATCAATCGCTCTAATAGGCTTCCTAAGGAATTGATTACCGAACAGGAGCTCAAGTCATGGAGAAATGAAATTGGAGAAAGCAAGCCATTCTTGACCAAACACAATTCAGATGAGCAACTTAGTTTCAACAGGGCATGATCGAACTCGTAAGCAGCTGCCCGAAGCCATACATAGAACCGACATGTTTGACGAAAATGGCGAAACAAAAATACTCAGCTCCCATCCATATCCTAACTGTAGCACCAACAGGGAGCGAATTCCTATCCATCACCGACAAATATAATGGGGGAAAAACACGAACTTCAGCTTTCATCAAATCAGTACATCGAACAGTAACGAAGTAGCAGCGATTTCTCTCGAGCTCCCACGTACCCGCGAAAAGGGATCGCTGCCCACCTCCGATTCTTGAACTTACCCTCCTCAGAACCCGGAAGTTCGGCTGCGCGCGAACCGTCAAGAATTCAGAAAGCAAGGCACACCGGGCCGATCAAAGAATTCAGAACCAAAGTCCGCCGCTTTTGCGCACTCGAGCTCGCGAATCCACGAACCCAGATGGAGGACGGAAGGGAATTGGATTCAGACAACGCACCCGGAATCGCTACGCGCGGGGCGACCGCAGTTCCGAAGGAGGAAAGAACATCAGCTGCTTCCGTCGCCATCAACTCCGTCTCAATTCGGCTCTTCCTTCGAATAAAAAGCTGCTTCGTCAGTCGTTTGTCACGCCGTGCGTGGACGTACGAGGAGAAGTCGATGGGCACAGGCCCAACTTTGCTTTACCGGAGCCCAGCCCGAGGCCCATGAAAGGCCCATTGCTGAGCTGGCTAGATGACGTGGACAGATATGTATATTAACATTTTACTTGGTTAATCCAAAAACAAGCTAATTAAGCATAAAGGCATTAGCATGTTAAGTTTCTGGAGCGTCTATGAATTTTCTTAATTTTTCTTTCAAAGAGATAATAGTCGGATCATGTCTGATCAATGGACGGAAATACACTGTGTCTTGTGAGATCGATTGTGTGAGGGACCAGTCGCGGCATCCAAGGGATCGGTCCAATCTACTTGATTGTCCAAAAATTGGAGATGATAAAGTATGATAAGTAAGAATGGATTGCGAAACCAATTACTATGATGTAAATGAATTCTATGTGTTGAGCCTCCCGGCCTAGTTCTTGCAACTCTGGTTCCCATTGTGAGAAAGTATAGACAGACATCTATAGAAGTAAGCAGGTCAGAGTCTCACTGGATCTTGCTACATGTATGTTATTATGAGTTGGCATCTTCCATCCCCAGTAAAATTACTGATCATCTGAGAAGAGTAAATCTGTCCATTTTGACTTTGCAAACTCCTTCAGGTGTTGCATCTCTGCGGTCTATCCTGCCCTGTGTCTGGGTTTAAGAGGCCAGAGAATCTGCAATGAACTCACCTTCGCTTTTCCTCGAGCCCAGAAAGCTCTGCGCCGATTCCCACGATGAGAAAGCTTGCTTCTGTGCCAATCTTTGGCTGAATCACCAGTAATCCCTGCATGAGCATGCACCGTCTTCGAAATGATGAAACCTGTTCGAATCCCGCAACACTATGATCCGCCCGGCTATTCTCGAGATGTATTTGAATGCAGAGTGGCAATCGCCGCAGACGCGAAGGTTCTTCATGATCCTGATGGGCCTTTCCGATTCTCTCGTGAGGACGAAAGCGACTGCAATTTTCTCGCTGTGATAGCTCAACAGCTCTTCCTTGTTCTCCACTTCAAGATCGTATAAAGCGAAGCTCGTCTGGGGCACATAACCGGCATCCCTCATTTTTCTGTTAAGTTCTGCAAGCTTCTCATAGATTAGATCTTTCTCTGGGTGCGATTTGTCTCCAGATACAAAGACATGAACACCGTCTTTCATCGTGACCCAACTGCACCCTGCATCCTTTTTCACTGCAGCTTGCCTCATCGCTCTTCTAGCCTTTGCCATTTCATCCCATTTCCCTCCAGAAGCAAACATATTCGAGAGGAGGACATAGTTCACAGCATTTTGCGGCTCCATCTCAAAAAGCATATGAGCGGCCCTTTGACCAAGCTCGCTATTACGACCATTGGCTCGGCAACAGGCTCCCAATACTGTTCTCCAAATAAGAATGTTCGGTTCCATAGGCATCTTATTGACAAAGTCCTCTATTTTGCTGAGTTCACCCGCCCTGCCAAGCAGATCCACCATACATGAGTAGTGTTCCATCCTAGGAGCCAAGCTGAACTCTTCTTGCATGGCTTTGAAATGCATAAAACCTTCCTCAACCAAACCCACGTGGCTACAAGCTGAAAGCACTCCGACAAAAGTCACATGATCTGGTGGTTGTCCACTTAGCTTCATTTGTCTGAAAAGATTTAGAGCCTCTTCTCCATGTCCATGGCGTGCAAAGCCGGATATCATGGAATTCCATGAATAAACATTTCTTACAGGCATATTTAGGAAAAATCGGGAGGCATAATCTACTCTTCCACATTTTGAGTACATGTCGATCAATGCGCTACCTACCACAACATCGGATTGCAATTGGGCCCTAATCCCACAAGCATGAACTTCCATGCCACGTTCTAGTGTTGCAACCGAAGCACAAGCACTAAGAACGGTGGCAAAGGTGAAAGAGTCCAACTTCTGACCTCTCTGCAACATATACCAAACCATATCCATGGCTTTGGACAAGTACTCATTGTGGATGTACCCAGAGATCATAGCATTCCAACTCACCTCATCCCTTCTTTCAGACATTCTGGAAAAGATCCGTTCACATCCATCCATCTCTCCGCACTTCCCATAGCAGGCCAAAAGTGCATTCTCAATAGCAATGTCATCTGCAAGATTGTATTTTAATGCTAAAGCATGAATTTGGTGATTAAATCGCTGAAATGATAGCAGTGAGACAGCAGCGAGAATGTTTATAAAGGTTACTCTGTTCAGATTCCATCCCGCTCGCATCATGCCCAAGAAATACTTCACTGCCTCAGAAACTAATGCTTCTGAATCAGAAAATGCCCCAATGATCGAATTCCATGACACTTGATCATATTCCGGCATCAAGGAGAAAACTTTCTCGCATTGAGCAAGACACCCAACTTCAGCATATAAAGCAAGAAGAGCATTTGAAACCGAGACATCTAAATCAAGCCCTAATTTAATCCCTTCTCCATGAATTTGCTGGCCAAGCCGAGTCCATCCTAAGCTAGCACATGAACTCAATGTACTTATCAAAGTGAAATTAGAAGGTATCAGTCCACTTCTCCGCATCTGTGAGAAGCTCGTAACAGTATCCTCAAAACAGCCATTTTGATCCAAGGCTGAAATCAAGGAATTCCATGAAACCAAATCTCTCTCATTCATCAATGCAAAAACTAATTTAGCATCATTAACAGAACCACATTTAGCATACATAGTTACCAGCCCATTTTCCACAGCAACCTTATTGTTAATTAAGCCAGTCCTGATAAGATATGCATGGATTTCTCTTCCACTTCTCTTTCCTTCATCAGGCACAGCGAATTCAGCGACAGCACTTAAAAGAACTACATATGAATCAACATTTATGTCAACTAACTCTCTCGTCTCACTAAAAATTTTCAAAGCTTCTTCTCCCTTCTTTTGTCTCACTAATCCAACCATCAAACCATTCAAGGAGACCACATTCCTCTCAGTCATCTGCCTAAATATATTTATTGCATGATCAGTCAATCCTAATCTTGCAAATCCACTTACTAGAGCACTACCTACATATAGATCATAAAAAAAGCCAGATTTGGTAACTCTGGCAAACATCTGCTCAAGCAAAGAACCTGAATCACTCGAAGAACAAGTCGCTGTAATTAAGCTACCAAAAGTATACTCATTAGGTTTTATACTGAACCCTGAACCACCATCTCTTTGCATTCTTGCAAATAATTTGAATGCCAAATCCGCATTTCCTCTTTGAGAACATACCGACATGATAGAGTTCCATGATATTGAATTTCTCGAATTTATCTCATCAAAAACGCCGAAAGCATCATCGAGGGAACCCAAACAACCCCCATACATCGATATCAGCACATTTGACACCACCACATCCCCAGCATACCGAGTCTTCGAAACCATTCCATGAATTTGCATCCCAAGCTTAAGCCCAGATGGCCCGTATTCTTGGCAAGCCCGGAGAACACTCCCAAACACATAGTGATTCGGCATCAACCCTTCCCTGACCATGCATCTAAAAAGCACCCATGCCTTCTCCGGCACACCACTCTGCGCATAGCCAGAGATCAAGCAAGCCCAAGTGACAGAATTCCTGCTCGGCATATCGTCAAACAGCTTATGCGCAGAACCCAGATCGCCAACTCTAGCATAGATATTAACAAGGGTATTGCAAAGAAACAAGTCATTGTCGAACCCGGCCTTGAGCAACTGCAAATGAAGCTCCTTGGCATCGTTCGGGCAACGAGAGCCGCGGCAACGAGAGACCAAATGGTCGAAGAGTTGGGAGTTTGCAGGCAAAGAAACGCCCGGCGAGGACTCTGGAGGGCGTGGCGCGCCGCCTTGAGATGGGTCCGACGGGACGAGAGATCGATGAGGCGGGTGGGCGAACCGAGCGTAGTCTAAGGAGTCGTCTTTGGGACAAATTGCAGCCGACGTACCGACGTTGCGGAGGGAAGAGACGATGCCGCGCCGGGATTTTCTACAGGAGTGAGTTCGTGTCAGCAAGCAGCGAAACATGGGATTGTGGATTTAAGAACCGTTCGGTCTCGTTTATGCACCGGTTTTGGTCACTCGCTCGTGTTTTGTCACGTCCAGATAATTTAACCGAGTGACACTATTTCATCAAGATTCAACAGCAGCAATGTTTTTAATACATGTATGTCAGGATTACATAGCATCTCCAACGCCCAAATAAGGCCATCTGTATCAAGATTGGAGATTCATTTTAGGGAAGTTACTTTGCTAGACTCAAGAAATTACAAAATCAAACGAGTTCTGGAAACAAGATTTCGCCTTTACAGTACGGAATGGCTCCCATCTTACCAACTCGATCGACCCTTGAGTTGGACTGATTCGAAATACATTTCCCTTAACTGATCGCGAGCATCGTATGTATCCCTTTGACTAAAGCCGTTGATCTATTTAAAACAAAATATACTTCAAGAATTTATGGAGTGCTCAATGAGTTTAGCAACAGGATTCAGCTCTTTGCTTTGATGAACAAGCACAAGATTTCTTGTGGGAATTGCAGCTCAACGATAATATGAGGAGCTTAAGATACAACACAAACGAAAAAGAATACGAGCAGATATTGTGTTCTGAACCAACAAATCTATGTCCTGAGAGACGACAATGTAGTGAATCTAGTACAGCATCAGAGTTGATCGCTTACAATACGCAGACCTCACTTGACAGATGAAGCAACATTGGATATTCAATATTCACAGAAAAGCATTAGTAGCTCTTGTAAATCCTTTTTCCACTAGATCAATGCAACAAAACAGAGAGCCTCACACAAGCCATCAGTTGAGAAGTAGAGAGATTTCTCCTGCCACACAAGAAGATTCCATAGGTCCTCATTCTGCGCATGATCGGTTTGACATATACTTGCATCTCCAAAATATGAAACATAAAATATAGTCACGGCGAATAACAGAGAGCAAAAGAAGCCGCAACTGTAATCATGAGCAAAACAAGATGCAAATGAAAAATTCCACAACTGCCCAACCTTCCTCAACAACATAGGCTGATCCTAACAAATTCAGGAAAAGCATATCTTTTTAATTAAATCACCAGAATAACCAACAGTCATAACTTCAGAGCTGCAGTGCTCATCACGACTTGAAATTATCCCGAATAATATGATTTTCCTCAACAAACCATGGGACGACCTTATTCAGCCCCAATGGCATTCTTCAAGGAACTGAGAATGAAGATCAAGTCCTGCAACTGATCCAAGATATTCTACTCATTTATCATATTTGGATGCAACAGAAATGCAGGTCCAAGTATATTTCCCACAGCAAAGTATGAGAAACATTTTGAAGTTGGAATTGAACCTCAGAAAGCTGGTAAAGGAACATCTGAATCGAAAACTGGACAAACGTTCAACGCATATGGTCAGGTAACACTCTGCATGCAGTGAGAAAATTTCATAAGAACCAAAGAAACATGTTCACAATCCATTTCCCGATTACATGGACCGAATGAGCCACCCTTGCTTACAGTATACTTCTGCCTCTCCTCAAGGCAAAAACCCATAAATAAACCTCAACTCCAAGTAATTATATCTTCTACTAGAACAGTTACTAAGGAAGCAGAAGTCCTTTTGAAAGAAGATATCCAGGAATGCAATTATAAGTATTGCAACAGATCCTTAGAGAAAGAGCCTTCTCTTGAAAGCATTTCCAATGTCCTGGTGACTTAAATCAAGATGATAGAGATTAACTTCAAATGCCATGTAGACTGAACATTAGGTACAGATGACCAAAGAAAGCAAAAGGGACACAAAAAGTTGCTACATGCCAAAAAGCTAATACAAAAAGTAGATCAATTTGAGAAATTTTATACTGAATGATCGAAGTTTCAATCAGATACACAGAAATGCTATGTGTATTCCTATTGATAACTCATCTAGAATAATTGGAGCCTCATGCTACAGCAGCAGGAAAAATCAAAAGACTGGCTATTCAGAAGGAAGCTGTCTCTGTGAGTTTATACATGCGAGCAAACTCCAAGCATAAGCGACGGTCCCTCTCATCACCCCAACCTCCCCAACCCTTGAACCCTGCCTTATAACCTTGTTGATGCTTATGGACATGCACATTCCACTCAGATTTGATATTTGCAACCTTATCTTCATCATTTACTTCAATGTTCACAACCCCATTATCAACACAAGCAGTTTGCTCGCCCTGGCCTTGATGTAGCCCACACTTCCCAAAGTGAACCGCACTAGTCCTTGGTCCTCGCAATGAATACACTGGAGCCCCGAAGGAGGGATAAACAGTAGTCCACATAGTGATGTCCCAGTTGTAATCATCAAAGTAGCAGAACTCTTTAGCCATTTTATGGATTTTCCTCCAGACAGTTCGGTTGAAGGAATAACCAACATTACCCATCCTCTCAGCAATCAAACTCTCCCCCCCTTCTCCCCTCGACTTCACATCATAAGGTGCTAAGTTTGCAGCATAGCAATCATGACATTTCTTAGACTTCAGTGACGTGAGTATCTGCAAGTTGCGGTATGCATTTGGAAAAATAAAATGGTCCTCTTCTATGAAAAGAATATGGTCAGTATGCCCCCGAGTCTCCTCTAGCCCATCCCACACCGTGTTCATCATCCACCACCAATGATGCTTCAGTGAGACAACTTTTGGCGATCGGTGATTTCCATACTGATCCGGATTTCCTTCACAATGCTTCTTCGCTGCATCATCCTTACTCTTACAGTCGTTAGGTGATGCACCGGGGAAGCTACTGGGAAAAATGTGAGGCGAATAAGGAGAGAAAATCTGTTTCACTTGGCAAAATTTTATACCTTGCACAATCTTGTTCATCTCATCAAAGTACCCATCATGACTAACTATCAGCAGAGTCTCACCTATACCTTTTACTTGAGATAAGCTCTTCACGACTACTTGGAGGTACTGAGGCCGATTATGAACGTACAACACTATAGTTATGTGATCCTTTGCCAAAGTGGGATACAGATCTCTGTTTCTAGGAGGCAACTGGTTGCGCATTCCCAATTGAATTGACAGCTCATTTTGCTTAGGGAGGTTGAGATTCCCCTTCCAATGAAAATAACTTTGAGTACGATTCGTATCATCAGCAGGCTCCATAGCGATGTTTGAAACCAGATTTGCTCTCAGGCAAAAAACCACAACAGAGACGACCATGAACGTAAATACAGATACAAACACGAATCGGCGACAACCCACCTCTTTGGTGCGGGGTTTCTTGCAAGAGGCCATCAATTCGTGAACTAACCGAAGATCAAACCCCTTGCGGGACAGCTAAAACACAACAACCCCGGTTTCAATCCGTAACCAGAAGCACTAAATCTCCAAGTCCACAAACCAAAATCGCATGCCAATGATCAGACAAGCGGGAGCCAAAAAGAATTGCATCTAACCCACTAAAGAGCATAATGAAACAGCAACAATTGGGTCAAGCGCCAGAACCTCCCAAAATGATGTTGAACTCAATTCCTTCCTTGGGTTCACATGAACTAAAGAAAGACAGCTTTTTAGAGCTCAAACCAGGGAAGGCCAGCCACGAAGGCCAAGAGCTCTCGCAAGAAGAGATCAAAAGAGGAAATGGGTAGTTCAGCTCGAGCGAACCAGATCAGAAAGCCCGAACCTTTGAGATGGAGCGAGCTGGCTCGCTCGCTCGACAGTTGACCGACTTTGGGGAGACACCGTACACCGTAAGAGAAGGGTTAGAAAGAATGTCCGCGCCCCCGTGGAAAGAGCAGGCGCGGAACGAGGAAGGGCGTGGTGGGTGGCGCACAAGGACGGTTGATGAAAAGTCTTCGATTTTTGCTTCAAATGACGGAAACTTCAAGGCAAGAAGAGAGAGAATCCGACCGTAAAAGAGAAGGCAGCAAGAGAGAGAGAGAGAGATCTGCAATTTGTTCCTACTTCCAGGACTACCGGATCCTTCTGTAGAAGTCTAAAAAATGGAAGCTGGAACCGCCTATTTATTACTAATGGTGATTCCCCTTTTGACATTCGTCATTTCGTCCTTTGATGGCGGCTCTATTTCCATTCTTTACACGAGTAAATTCCCCCAAAATTTTGCCAAGAATATGAGATTATCATCGATCATCCAATTACAATTTAAAGTGGTGACCTCAAATTTATTTACTTTCAATTTTTAAATTTCTATGGTCTTGTGTAGAATGCAATTGCCAAAAAAAAAATTTCCATTCATATTAAAACGTGCAGTATTTTTTTTATTCGTCGTTAGATTTTACTTCCATAAAAAAACTCATTTTGTCTAAAAGGGAAATTTTCAAGAAAGCCCGATTCTTTTATGCATTGTCGATCAAATAAGTGGATAAATTATCGAGCATAATTTAGAAATAATTTAAAGTAGATAATTTTTAGCATAATCACTAATTTATAAATTTTCATTTTGTTATGTATATCACCATCAAATCTCGTCTCATTAATCTTATATATACATATATTTATGATCAAAAGAAGAAAGAAAAATTTTGAAACTTTTTTAAGCATAAAATCACAATTACATTCCCTAGCATGAAACTTAAAAAAAAAAAAAAAATTCGCATGAAATTATTTTTTTAAATGCCAGTGAAATCTCATAATTTTAAATTAAAAAATTAATATCATCAATAAAGTATTTATGAAAAGATATCAAGATATCTTATAACGCGTTATTTTTTTCGTATCTTTAGATATTTCTATAATGTCTTACATGCTTTATATAAAAATATATCGCCAATAATAAGGAAACAAATAAATTCTTTAATATAGTTAGTAAAGAGACTTGATATATTTTAAATAAATTTATCGCCTTATCCTTATTATTTAAAATACTAAACCTAAAATAAAAATCAGTGAGTTTTGTTGAGAAGTCATGGTTTGTGCCCATGAAATTTTTTGCTCGATTTAGGGTTTTTTCCTTTAAAGATCACCGCACCAAATTGGAAACTAAGCTAACAAATGACATGATAAATAAATAAATAAAACTCCTTATATAATTTAAGTATATACAGAGACGAGAGGAGGGAAGAAAAATTCGGAAATGCTACCAAGTGCCAAGTCACAAAATTGGAGTCTAAAAATTAAAATGCCACTGTTGTCTATATCTGACCGGTGACAGCAGGCGCGCCACTTAGGCACCTCCCACATCACTCAGATAAGGTCAAATAAAATATCTAGAATTATCAAGAACCAGATATCCTGGAACTGCAAGAACAAGCACCACCACACCCATAACCAGCGACATGGATATCATGCGATGAGGGCGAAGAGACACGTGAGACTTGACTCTCAGAAGCTTTGATTCCTCGGAAAATGGCAGTTCAAGCCGCTCTTAGCACCAGGATCTCGCTCCCGTCGAGGCCATTGTTCGCCATTGCTCTCCCTCGGTCCCTCGCTCCACCAGATGCAAGAAGGGTGCAACGGAAGAGATTCAAGATTCATGCCGAGCTAGGTAAAGAAGAGTTGGGGGTGGAAAAAGGGAATCCTTTCTGTGATGTTCTCTCTGTTTCTCTAAATGGGTACTTGGATATTCGCTTCTTGACGTGTTTTTGGTGCTTCTTAGGGGGAGGTGATGGTGAAATCAAGAAAGGAGGGAAGAAGAAGTTCATAACCAGAGAGGAAGAGCCTCAACAGTGAGAATTACGCCGTTGTTTGCTCCTGTTTTTGTCCCTCTAATTCTTTGACTTTGAATCCATTGAGATGAGATTTTTGGTGCTGCTGGAAAAAAAAAAAAAAAAATTGCTGCAGATACTGGCAGACAGCAGGAGAGAGGGAAGGCGAGAATCCTATGAAGACGCCCATACCGTACATCATCATTTTCGGCATGTCGACTCCCTTCGTCATATTGGCCGTTGCTTTTGCCAATGGTTGGATTAAGGTACCTGTCCGATGATCTTACTGGACATCGTGCTGGACATCGTGCCTACTGCTGTGATTCCACTGCTGGAGTTCTTAATGCTACTTGACATCCTTGTCAAATGTTTGAAGAACATCTTGCCTTTTTCTTTTGGTATCCGTTTTGTCCGGGTCTTATTTCACATAGTCAAACAGTTTGTTTCTCCGTGATATGTTCAAATGTGAGAGTATTTGGATGGAGAAATTGCAGCAGTAGCCAAACATCGTCGTAGGCTTAACGACAGTTGAGCAGAATTGTATATCAGAAGAGAGTGAAATGAAATAAAGAAGACAATTTCTGCTTCATCCTTACATCGCTTCTGCTAGCTTATTGTCATGCTCTGCTCAAGTAGAAAGCATTTGCACTCCTAAAATCAAATGTAATAGTTACGTAGCTTTTTTAATTGATGCCGCTGTGAAAAAATTATATGAGCTGTCAAATTCTTTGTAAGCACTTTCCCTCACAACCTAAACAGCTTATCAGGTTAACATATGGCCAAAAAAATAAATAATAATACGTGAAAGAATCCAGCCGTCTGTTTCATCCGTAATCACTTGTCAAATGGAACAGAGCAATTGAATCACCTAAAGCACCATGAAATTTCAGACAACAAAAAGGTACGTCGACCTCTTGGAAATCTGTATAAGTGAATTGATAATCGAAGTTGTAATGGTGAAAAAGAACGGCATACACTGGAAATGGAAATGTACTAATATATGCTCATACACACTACAGAGCGAACACTTTCTGATGATCAATGCACATAGCTGTCGTGATTCTTACCTAAAAGCACTTGCTCATCCTTAAACATAATCCACGATTGTAAAAATTTTATCAACAAAACTCGGATGCCTCTATCCAGGTACTGAAACAAAGGAGGAAGGTCTCATCTTTCCTTCACCTGTCTCCAGGAGGGCTTGTAAAGAATCACTGTCACATACTTTTCAAGAAAACGGTGTGTGGACCCAAAGGCAATTGCCTGACCCTGGTCGCAGCTTTTCATGTATAAATGGTTCAATGCAACATGCCGTGGCCTTGTTGGAAATTGACAACAATCTGTTTTTGGTGAGTCATTCAACAGAGTTCCATTCAATTGAGGAGGTAGATCAGGCGGAGGCTTGCTAAAATCGATGTCAATTATGGAATTTCTGCTGTAGCTTGCATCGGGGGAAGGAGGATGCGTGACCTCAGATTCGCTTTGACAGGCTTCAGCTGCATACTCCTGCGTGGGGGACTATGAGTGAGAAGCCGCAAAGGATGAACCAGAGTATAATTGAAACACGTGAACAGAGAATCAATTCACCATTGATGAACATTAGTAAGTAAAAGCATGAGGAACGTGCAAAGAGCTTCTCAATAATGAGCATGTTGGCAAAGAAGAAGATGAAGCCTCATGCAAGCCCCCTAAAGACGAATTGAAAGGTGAGAAGAACTTCCAAGAGGGAAATCCTTCTCATGTTTAATTTTATCGCAAATGCTCATACCTCACATACTATTAAAAACAAATTAAGTTAAAAGGGAGAAACAATCGAGCTGATGCCTTCACATTCCAAGCAAATCTTTTCAATTGCTTTGCAAACTAAAAGGTTGATAATTGTGTATTAGCTTAGCTTTTAAACTTTCAAGTCGAATATTTCAGACAGGAACCACACTTCAATCTCAAAAATGTTTCAATGCCAGTTATCCAGGGGTCTTCTTTCATATTGCAGTCATAGAAAACCAATCATCTATAGTCTCCAACTCTGATGGAGAGGATGATTCAGCATGCTGAAGTATGTCAACATGAAATTCAATTCAAGTGTAAAACGAGAATAGTCTAGCAAGAAACGGTGCTCAAATTGTTCTATCAGCATGTGTAAATCACATCAGAGTTTATGCTCACTAGAATACATGTTTGTTCCCAAACCTTAATATGTCTCATATTTTGGCACTTATCATCGAATTTCAACATTTATCCTTCAACTACTGAGATAGTTGAGAAGATTAATGTCTATAATACTTTTTTTTGGACTATCCTTTCACAAATGTCACTCCAATCAGGCCGATCATGTCTCAAACTGTCCTCAATGAAGAATGGTCCACATCAAGAGTCTGCTTATTTTTCACGGACAATTTATTCATGAATCTTAATGCATAACATGTTTGAGTGTGAAAATATTCTGTGAGACAACAAAGATATCACTTTCCGATTCAGCTGCGAAAAACCTACAAAATGAAATGATTACATACAGACTATGCCAATCGGATTGATCAGTTAGGTGCATTGAAAATTCTAGGACCAAAATGTCTATAATTCGAGTCAAGGTAATGAAGTGCCTCATGGGAAAATGTATGAACTGTAAGATTATCTACCCCCTCGCATCCTAGTAGCTGTCACTACAGGAAAAAGTACTAGATCAAATATAAGGCTTTAAGGTGACATTCAAGGAGCCCACCCACCTGAAACCATAAAACCAACTAACAGTTATTTTAGAAGCAGCTGTCTGCCATGAAAAGGAAAGCTTGAACTTGAAGCATCATCCTTAAAGGAGAAAAAAGTGGTATTGACAGCAGAAGAGACTGCATTTATTTTTCTGAAATAACTGGCAATTAGCTTAGCCAGAATCAATTTTTATATGCTCTATGCATATGCATAGGAAAAATTTGAAAACTACTCTTCGGTTATTCTGATATTACTTCAGCCAACATCTTGGCAAAGATATTAGATCTGCTTTGGTTAAAACCTGAAAGATATAATCTTAAGTTTGCTGATGAAAAATTGCAGAAGGCATAAGGGAAGTCCGTTAACAAAGATAAGACATTAGAAGTATTTTCCTTTTTTCATTTGTCAGGTGCTCTATCACTGGGCAACCCTAAGTCAAATTTTGAGTTTACTGGTCATAACCCTTTCACCATCTGCAAATCATGACCCGTTTCAGAACCATCATGACTCATCTGTGCAAATAAGACGGCACTGCAAGATATGTGACAAGAAGATTCATGGAGCATAAAAAGAGAATCATGTGCTTTCTGATCTTACTAGACCAATCAATGATGGTGAATACTTTCCATTTCCTTCTAAAGGTAAGCTTTGTCATTTGCATGTAAATTTCAAATGCTTCTAAGTAATGCAAGCATAGAGTAGGTCAAAAGACCAGGACATAACATCAATTAAAAGTGGAAGTCGTGGTTCAGTATGTAAGCCATGCCTTCACGTCCAATATGTTGTAGGCTGTTGGTGGTTCATGAAAATCGCAAGGCAAATCTGGCGCATACTTGATCTGTCCGTCCACAACGAACCGATAGTGGTAAACACCAGACGGAAGAACCTTCAAGATGATGAACTCTTGGCCAGATCTCTGCATCGTTTCACTGATAAAGACAAACTTTCCAAGTATTAGACAAGAAATAAAAAGCATGAAACCAATTAAATCAATAAAGAGAAACATCTAAACCAACTGAATACGTTGTCTTCCAGTTGTCCCATGATCCAGTTACTGCCACATGCTTCCCTCCATGATTCCAGGTAATCATTACTGGTGTTCGTCTCTCATGGCAGGTAGCCTCATAATTCATTTTCCAAAGCAAATCAAGACCTTGATTTGCCATCAAATCAGCAGGCTTGCGAAAAGGAACCGTCGGGGCCTGAAATAATCAGTTCTTTCTTTCAATGTGGGAAATATGCATCCTTACTCTTTAAGAGACCTCAAAAGTTGCAGGCATTAATGACCTAGAGGAAGGCAAATTCCAGTATTTCTCCCTAGCAACGCACTATGCAGGAGAGTGACTTTGACTTAATATACACATTCTTCTTGATGTGGATACTCAACAATTAGGTGATGGTTTTCTGGTACAGATCACCCTGCTTCATATACGTTGTTGTAATGATAAATCACCCAATACTTGCAGAAAAGAACAGAGCAATAGAAAATAACATGCAAAAGTGACCAATTGAGCATACTTATTTCTTCCCTATAAGACGAGTAACAAATCACTGAAAGGTTTGCAAAGGAAGGACCTCAAGCAAAGGAGTAGATACGTCGAACGTCTTGTTAAACAAAATGCAAAGCTCAGATGATATTCAAAGGTCAATAAACAATCTTGATGATACTAACCTGATTCTTTTGCTAACTAACTAATGACCTTATCCGTCACAATGAACCACTCTATCTATCCTATCCGCAAAAGGAATAGGAAAGCTTCCTCACAAGCGATATATGCAGTGATTGGCCCTCTAGAGAGGAGTTCAAGAGAGGAGATCTCCTTTCTATGTATGAACCTCAGTAGAGGCATCCGCTGCTGTCGAGTCAGTCGATGAAAAACTAACAATCTATCAATTTTTGCTCGACAAGGATGAACAGCCAATTTTTTCCAACCTGCTAGGCATGAAATCCAGGAAACAAATCATGCAAGATAAGCCAATTTGAAGATTCCCCGAATTCTCTAAAGGAAGAACACAACCCAAAAAGAAAGAAAGGCGCAATAAATAGATAATCACTGGATCCCCAAGTGAGCATGCAAATGGGTTCAAACAGTAAAGCGCTACAAGGAGGTGCTCGTACCGATTGCTCGGGATAAACGTGAGCTGCACCATGTGAACTCTCCACATACTGTTCATATCCTCCAGAGGTTCCTTCTCCATCGCTTTTACCACTAACATTGCCCATCACTACAGATTAAAGGGGAAAAAGATAAAAATCTAACAGCTATCATGCCAAAGATGAGTGTAAAGATTACTGCTTAATGAAACGTAGAAACAAATAGATGGCCAACCAAATACCAAAGCAAAGAGAAAAACCCCGTTAGAATCTCAAACACTACAGATTAACCGTCACTGACAGAAGAAAATCAGCGGTTGAAGCAGCAGTAAAAAGGGTGAAGAAAACAAGCAAGAAAAAGAAGCATCTTTGTGGAGTTACGTGATGACCGTAAATCATCAGTTTCTTTCAGCAGAGTGTCTGAAAGAAACAGGGACCCATTGGTTGAAACACAAGGCAGAACAAAACCCATATGGGAAAAGAAAATAAAAATTGAAACTTTAAGCAAAGCGAGCGTACCCATAACCGTGAATCAGAAGCAGAAGAAGGCACCACCAGAAACCAGCGGAAGAGGAGCCACCATTGCTCTGCTTGCAACCTTCGAAATTCAGAGACTTCTGTCGCCTATCTCTCCCTCTCAAGAGGGAAAAAGGAAAAGGGGAAAAGAAAGGTCCCCTCCCTCTCCCTCTCCCTCTGCCTCTGTGAAAAGCGTAATTTTATTCTCCAATGAGTTTGGAAGATCCTGCAGTAGACAAATCATGTCGGTTCAATAGGGGGACCGGGGATGTTGTCATTCCCACCAGTAACATGACTCCTTAAATACTGTTAAATACTGAACATCATTATATTTCCCGTGGTCCAGACATTATTTTTACCAGCTTTTTCAAGCTCTTCCTGCTGTTACTTTCCAATCCAGCCATTAGAAAACTGTCAACCAATATGCCCCAAACCTCCCCCTTTAGCGGACCGTCCAGCAAATTAGAAATAATAAACAGAAGACAAGAGAATGTGTTGTTGACACTACACAGATTCTCCAGTGCAGCAACCGGCCAAGTCTTGATCTACAAAAGTATTAAGTTGCGCACAAGATGGTCTCATGTGTGAGCATCTACGCAAGCATAAATTCGAGTAAAAGTGTAAACCTCAATTATGGGCCGACCAATCTTATTTATTTAGATATGTAGATCTCATGTGGATTTGCTGGGGTTCACATTGGATCGAGTATGCGTAAGGTTTTCATTTAAATTTGCCAAAGGCTTTCATTTTCAAGCTTGAGATGTCCACATTTCCCAAAGCTTTCTAATCGTTGAAGTCAAAGGGATGGATGCAAGAGCTCAATTTCCGGGCATGTCAAGATCTGATAGAAGTTTGTTGTCAGCTTGGAGTTCATGTCAAGGCATGGGACATAGACAATTCTCTTTAAAATCGATTTTGATTGGACGATGGCTTGACTAAACGATCACATAACCTGTGACCCAAAAGAATAATCACATTACCAGGTCAATTGAGGGCGATTGGTTCACCAAAATGAGAAGAAACATAAATTTCTCAAATCTCATTTTTTTCACCTAAGTGATTGGTACGTTCTTTTCCGTGGATACTTATAAATTAGAGGCGAAGGGCGTCTAACCATAAAATGAAAAAAAAAAAAATAAAAGTCCTATTACTAAATACCATATTGAGTCGCTTGTCTAATTTTTACGTATATTAAGTTGCTTGTTAATTTAGTTTCAAATTTTTATAGGAAGTTTCAATATAATTTTTCTAACTAATTTTCTTCGGAAATCATTGAGGTAATGGTAAATTGTGATTATTAAACCGCTACATCAGTAATTTTTGATAAAATTGATTGAAATGATTACATTGAAATTTCACGTAAAAATTTATGAGTAAATTGTCAATATTGAAAAGTTTATAATTGATTGATATTCGTACAATAAGATTAGAACTGGTTGATATTCCTGTGTACTATGTATGGGAATTTATGTGAAGTACGGGGAAAAAAATGAAATGGGCCTATCTACATGTTCTTTTCTCTTTTGCCCAAAAGAGCTTTCTTTTCTCCTTACCGTATTCTTCCCCACATGTTTTCTCAACGAAATTGATATGCTAAACAATACATATGTGAAGTTTCAAATTCAAATGGAAAAATTAATTTAAATACAAATTATATTAATAATGTGATTCATCAGTACATCACGTTAATTGATTTGATAATTACCGAAGCATAAATCAATTCAAATACACATTACATTAATAAGGTGATCATTACTTCCATCACGTTGATTGATTTGACAATTACTGAAGCATAAATTATTCATTTTCTCTCAAGAGCCAAAACTAAATTATATAATTGTAATTTCCCGTCTTCTTCTCGTCTAATCCGTCACGTCTGGATCAGTCCAATGCATGTTACCTGAGACTAATGCTAATTTTCCTCTTGCAAGAAAAAGGAAATCTGCAGCACATAACTCAGCATCAGGAAATATAAAAATTAACCTTAGAAATTATAGAAAACAACAGCACTTTTGTTGAATCCAGGTATTATATTGTGAACCGAATCAGATCCTATGATTCGGTGATATATTTAGAACTAGTATTTTGTTTTTTGTATAGTAAAATACTTTGTAAATAATATCATGAAATATATAATGTTGAGTAAGATTTATGATGTATGAAAAGGAAATCCCAATTTCGAGTACGTGTGACAATTCTTATATATAAAAAGATAAAATTTTATGTTGTTTTATTAGCATATATTCAAATATATATCACAACTCTTTGTGAAATTAACTCTTTGTGAAATTATATCTGTTACTGTGTTATAAATGGCAGAATTTATTTTCAATTACTTTGTAATTGTAAATAACATAGCATGTATCATAAAACATGATAAGAGTTAAATCATTCGAAAAATACACAAAAAAAGAAAGAATTGAACCACTTGAATGGCTAGGCATGGATAGTGGATTCGTTAGCTAATCAATATACTCGGTTGCGATTTAGGGGATTAACGATTGATCTAAAAAATCGTATTGATCAGACCTTGAATGGAACAGAGAATCGCATGCCGTAAACTGAGATCGATTGATCGCAATAATTATGAACCGAGGAGGTAAGAAACTTGATGGAGGGAAAAGAAAGCATTTACTATACGTTCTAATTATTAAATTAACATCATACGTGAAAAAGCAAAAGAGGAGAAAAAAAGAAAAGGAGGCTGCACTGGATCTGGAAGAAAAGGTCAATCCAGCAATTTTTTGGGTCGATGGACCCCACGCCCCACCATGTGACCCGCCATGGAAATCAGACGAGGAAGTTGGTGACATATTTTGCCGTCGCACTGTGTCCTTTCGCATCTCATTCTGGTTCTTTTTTTTTTTTTCTTTTGGCTTCTTCTTTTCCTTGCGCTTTCGAAACTGTTCTCTCTCGCTATCAATTGCTGCTTCCGCATACGTACGTGGGGCGAGCGATGGACGTGTAGTAATGGCAACAAAAGTACATCGCGAGTGGTGGGTCACTTTTGGTTCCTCCAATCAGGAGCGGCAACCGAAGCTCAAAGCAATCGATGCTCTCGAGCACATAAAATGGAATTTTCTTCTCTGGGGTCATTTGCTCATAGACAAAGAAGAAAAGACAGATTCAAGAAGAATCTAATGAGTGATTTCTGGCCTTGCGACAACTCTTAGCGAAGAAGGCATAGAAGTAAATAATGCTGGGAAAACCAAAAGAAATTATTGCCTAAGCTCTTTGTAATGAGTCGGGGCCCGAATGATCATATGTTTGAAGAAACGGCGAGATTCGCGCTAGATCACACTAAAATTTGACGAGTTTTAATGCAGGTTTCATGTTTTGATGGGTCGTGTTTGTCATATTATCAATCGGACAAGCCTAACAACTGAGTTTTTTTTTTAAAAAACTTTGGGAAAGAGAATCTAACATAACCTAAAGGGTTGGTAGTTGTATGTTGGCATCATCAGAGGTTTGAGGGATGTGACAGTAATTGAGAATCTAACATGGGTCACCTTCCTAGGCCCGCCATGGACAGCAACATGTGAATTGGACAAAGCAACAATGATATTCACCCCCCCCCAAAAAAAAAAAAAAAAGGCAACAATGATATTCACCAAAAAAAAAAAAAAAAAAAAAAAAGGAGCAACAATGAAAGTGGGGAGAAGCATTGCTTTTGCACCATAAGTTGTCGCTTCTCTGCTTTGCCCTAGGTTTTCGGTTAACTTCCGAAGTTCAACAGTTGGAAGTTGGGTAAAAATTAGGTTGGGAAGTCCCTTGGTTCGCCTAAAAAGATTCTGTGCTATGAAAAATTTGCTAAAAATCTGATTTTTAGATGATACGTCGCATATGTCCATCGGGTGTTGCAATAGATGGGCCCAATTCATTGATAATGATTGGCTTATTTAACAATGTATGCTGACACTGCCGCATCGCTTGGTATACATGATGTAATAGGATTTTTCAGTGCCTCTATTATTTTGATTTTGTTTTTGCTGTACAGGGTTGCGTCTTGTTCCGCGAGTTTGGTAGGGCACCGATGTCAATTATTTTGAAAGATAAAAAGAGTTAGAGGAACCTATTTAGCTATGGTATATAGGGCAACAAAAGTTCATATAGTGAGATGGACGTATCTTAAATTTATAGTGTTATGTTGTTTTTGCAATAGATTGCACTTCTAACCCAAAATTAAATCCAAGATTTTAATAATTCTCTCCGAACAATGGAGACCCTAATTCTGGAAGAGTTCTTTCTTTTTTTCTTTTTTTCTTTTTTTCCATACAATGATCATATATATTTCATCTTCATATTTAAAATTGTCGTTACTTGAATTCCATCTAACTGCTGCCTGAATATATCCCTCTAGCATAATAATTATGCGTGAGGATCATCGTGCCCCATATTTTCCTATGCATCAAGCAAGTTCTTTCTTGTAAAAAAAAAAAAAAAGAAGAGAGACAAATAAAAAATGAAAAACTACTAAGAAAAAGCTGTTTACATTGCAACTCATCTTGATAGCCCAAAAGAAAAAAGCCTAAAATTATTTGTCTTCCTCATCCATAGTCCTATTCTTTTTCTTCTTCACTAACACTGTATTTTTAACTCTAGATGGGAGGAAAGATGAAATTCCTATATGATGAAAGCCCAATGTGCGAGCTCATGGTAGTACCATTATTAGGTCCGTTGGTCCACATCAAACTCAATACAAATTGTTGCTAAGTAGGAAGCAAGAGTCTAAGACAAATGGATGAATACTCCAATGACAAAGACCCTTATGTCGAATAGCATCAATTAAGACCTTACAATCACATTAAAAAAAAAAAAAAATTAAGATGTGGATGCTAAGGGTTGAGCAATTTTATGGGCAAGAAAAAAGAGCGGCAGCTTTAACTTCCATTGGCGAGATCCATCTTCCCTGTTTTGTCCATGCCTAGAAAACTAAGCCTCTAGTCTATCGTTTAAAAATACATACAGCCCCTTTTGTTTTCCTTCCACACACCATCTATATTAAACTTCGGCTATTGATTCGACAAAAGAATTCAAAAGTCTATCAGTACTCTAAGAGAATATGCTTTCTCACTTAGCTCAAGTTTGTTCTCTTGAACATTTTCAAATGTTCCAAGAAATCTTGCATGACCATCTCAAATGCCCATGAAGGATTTGGACTTGTCTAATAATGGAACTTTGTAAAACACACATCCTAGTACGGAGAATTATGGGTGAAGAATTTGCAATCCAAATCCTTTCTTTATACTCTTTTTTCCCGGATCAAGAAAGTGGCTCATCATCTACTCTGGTGATTTGAAGTTCCAAGTAGACGAGATGATACTCCATCCATGCCAGAGGACATGTTGTGAACAAATGTTCAGATTTTCCTTCGAATCTTCACACAAGGGGCAAGAAGGGTTTGGGATATGAAGAAATTTGAAAAGAGTTAACTTGACAAGGTAAGACATCAATCACAATTCTTCATATCATCATTTTGCGCCACTTGTGAACTCTAGCCTTCTAGAGTTTATTCCAAATCCCAAAGTTGTTGCCATTTTTTGTACACGACTTAATAAAAGCCATAACTGAATTAGCAAAAATATTCCTTAAGTAGCTGGCTGCCATCCAACTGGAGTTCAGGACATGAATATGAAGAGTGACTTGGATTGAGATTGGGCAAAACGTGTGAGTTAGATTAAATACATCCTAAATTTTTGTTCCCGGGTTAAAGAAGTCTTATATTTTTCTTTGCGTCAAATCAGGGTCTTGATCACTAAAGCAAGGTAGATAGGAGTAGCTAAAGGGTAGGCTAGTTATTATCTATGAGACATTTCACCTCAAAATCAATGATTACGCTTTATTAGGTTTGTTCCGGGTTATGATTAAAACGAACGCTAATCATCTTTAAGAAGTGACCCCGCAAATAAGAGTCCAAAACCCTTTTCTTTCTATGTTGTCACACGAGTTTCGAGATTAAGACTCAGTTCCAATTATCTGGTCCTCTCATAAGAAATCTTCCTTGGAGTTTAACTTCTACTAGCCTTTTACTTGGTAATCTGACTCATAATATTACAGCTAACGTATTAAGTTCGTGTGAGCTATTTAAAGGTATATAACTGCCCTACGTACGATTCCCTATTTTCCATAAAGCTAACTAGAAACTTTTTAATGTCAATGCTTGAAAGGAGGCAATTTTTATTAGATCCATCACTGGTGTAAAGAACTTTTTACACATTTGCCATTGGATAATGGACTTGTGTACTTAAAGATAGCTGTGTAATTGGATTGATGCATATGTTGCTCGTCAAACAATTAATGCATGTATAAAGAATTCTTTATATTGGGAGTCGACGTAAAAATAGTGTAAAACAAAATCGAGTATGTTTCTTAAGAGGGGTGGAGAATTATTACACGATACTTCGAGATTAGCAATTAATAAGAGTCCAACTCCAATGGCCCAAGCCCAAAAAGGAGTTTGCTCCTAATACTAAATTCATCAAATTAAGTTTTGCCTTTTTCAAGTAAAGTAATAATATATGCAAAAGGTGTAGTTCAAAAACAATCTGAAGGTGAGAAAAAAGAAAAATAAAAAAGAAGTATTTCCAATCTATTTATCATATGGAATTAACATCACAAGAAATGTTTATATACAAATTTTATTGTTTTTCAATTTCTATATGGTTTTATTGACTGAAAGATCCATTGGCAATAATAATTCTTTGTGGGTTTAGGAATTTAGTTCTCCATGTTTAATAAGGGACCGCAGAAAAGAAAAATTAATCTTCTTCGTCCTATTGTTATGCTTTTTTCTTTTATGCATGATGAAAAGCTCAATAATTACATGTAGGTATTTACTTTGAATTTTCCCTCATTCCATTCCAATTTCTGAGGTACAGAGTTTAAATCTTGAGCTCGTCCCTATCCTTAAAAAAGGCATGCTTCCAAGACGCATCCAATTCTCAATTAGGTCAATCTCCATGGATGCATACAAATCGTGCAATCCACATGCATCAAATATGGTTCCATCCACTCAGCTACTTTGAGCGAGAGACATTGGGATTCGAACACTTGATTTGTTGGCTCCCGACTTTATGCTAAATTATTCAGTCAATCAGTTGATTGTTGTATGTATATGACTTTTGTAATCTCAAAGAAAAATGCTTACTGATATACAAAATTGATATAGCAAGTAATGTGTCATACTACAAATGACTCTTTGAATAAGTAAGACATATTAAGCACTCAGTAACAATTTATTACATTCGTAGCAAAAAGAAACATCAATATGTACATCCATTTTCTTATATTGCGTGACACTAATATGTGGAACATTATTTTTGATAAACAAAAAGAGTGGGAATGGTGACATGGGTTGTAGCGGTGATTGGTTCCTAGTCCAGTTCGATCTGGTTCCGATTTTGATTCCGATCTAATGGAATCGATCACTTATTTTTTTCCCATTACTTTTTTCCCATTACTTTTTTCCTCACTACTTTGAACCAGACCGAGATAGTGTTTACTTCACATTTTACTAATTTTTTTTTTGAAGAAATAATAAAATAAGAAAGTATTTTAATTAGTGTGGTTTGGTTCTCCCTTGAAACTGAGAATCGGATTGTTTGGATACTGGTTTTATTTTTAGGAATTATGAATTGGATCAACACTCTCAGGAACTTGACCAAATAGGCCGGTCCGATCCAGTCAAGGTAATTCCTAATTTGGGTGATCCGTTCTGGATACCCCTAATGAGTTGATGACCCTCTCTAAATGTCACAATAAAGGTCCCATGACTGCTATGGCTATAATATTCTAATTAAGCCATAGCTATTATGCATCATCAGTGACCCATAGGACCAACGTTGGCAAGCCCATCATTGCAACCTCACTCAGTTGTCAATAGTAAGAAAATCTCTTCACACGAGGAATGTTGTAGCTATGGGATGCAGCAAAAGTCAAGATGTGAATCTAAATCATGATCTCATGGAAGATGTGTGACCCATTTGTTGCTATAACAACCATTATTCTTAGAGTCTTGTTAACAGATGTCCCACCAAGTTAAGTAAACATCTAAAATTATTTAAATTGGACAATGAATTTTAAATTCTCAAAGCCTATTTAATAGGACTTAACAAGTGCTGAATGGCATTTTTTTTAATTATTTACATTTTCATTATTTTTATTGAGAGTCTCATCGTGCAATTCGAAGCATGGACTAATGCTTATCCAAAGATAAGGACGGATTTCTATGAAACATGGACAAGGGCTCTTAGATATGGTCCCCTCCTAGGCTCTTACTCTTAGGAATAGATTTTCCCACCTAAAAACATTCCTTTAGCTACACTCACCACCGCCAACACACCCGATCTCCTCATTCCAAGACTTAAAGCTTGTAGGAATTCAAGACATAGCTCACCCCCACCCAACTATCTGTAATGAATCCTGTGTCCTTCCCAATGTCTTGTAGTCCAAATGTTGAGCAGAAAGGTGAAAATCTTAGGGTTGCTGGGCACTGCTTTACCTGTGCAACTGGCCGACAAGTGGCATGCCTCACCATCTGCCCTTGCATCCTCCTCCTTTTTGCGCAGATTTGTCTTCATTTGATCCCCGGGGATATTCAATATTCGATCATTGTATGCACGCCCTGTTTATTTTAACTCGGTTCGTGAGCTGCTCTCTTATACTTTGGTTTTTCTAAGGTATGCACACCCGTGGAGTGACCCTTCTGAAAAAAGAGCCCAGAAGGCATCGCATGACACGTCAAAGGTGAACTGATTGTATGCTCTCTAATCGTAAAAAAGAAAAAATTATGTAAGCCTATTCTTCTCTTGATTGTAATTCACCAAAGAAGGCGTGACTTCAATTTCATTTCCAAATTAGCTAATGTGACATGATGCAAAGAAAACCTAACTATGCAGAGTATCTGTACACTTTTGAATAGTAATAGGGGTTGGAGGACATCATAAATGAACCAAAGTCCAATCAGTATCTACTGCACATTTTACCCTTAATATGTTAGTCCTACTTTGTCACAATGCATTTGGAGCAGCCCTCTCCTACGAAGTTACAAATTTTTTTACTCTGACATGAGTCAAGGTCATGAATCCAAAAGCAGTACCTAAATAGGGAAACTTGGAAGGACATATCTACATTTGGTCAAGCCATAAACCTTCCGTCCAATATGAGGCTCGAGTATTACAAATTGCAGCAAAATAAAATTACTTTCTTGTTGATCTCATTATTTCCAAAGAGATTATTCGTCTCAACTAGTCGTTTAGAGTCTGAAACGTGGATGGAGAAAAGAAAGTTATATAGCTGATTTTCCTAACATTAATTTTCTTGAAAATTTGCCTTTATGTGGATAGATCTCTTCCAATGTTCTTCCCAGATTTAAGGCCCAGTTTCTTATATCCTTCTAGTACTGATCAGGATTACTTTGCCTTAAAAACATCCAAATTCCTGAATTTCCGCGAGACTGGCGCAGAAGCCAAGGGCGCGAGGCAAGTACCCAAAGCTACTTTATCAAAATAATGGTACATTGTCGTGATTCTCAAGAGAGAGAAGACGAAAGTTACAATGAAGTCTAGGAAAAGGTTTTACCGAGGTAAAGTATGATTACCAAGCAATTCCTGTTGCTGTTCGTGGCCTGTTATTATGAATTCTCTTTAGTTTTCCTCAAAAGAAGAGTAAGAGGCCATGTGTTGAACCCAGAGACGGGCACGTGATCGGCGTTATGGTTATTTCCTGCTTTGAGGCTGTTTCCAAGTTTTAGGGCAGCAACTATAGCGGTGCCATTTCAGGGGCATTAATGATGGGACTCTTTGAGCTTTTTCTTATGTTAAAAGTACTGATTTGAAAAAAAAAAAAAAAAAAAAAGATAAAAAAGTACTGATTGGGAGTGGAAAAGGAATGTGATCATCCTACTCAATTGACCTGCTTCCTCTCGGGAGACCGGTGGAGGCTACACCTGGTTCATTGAACACCCCCAACCTGTCCTCAAACTCCTAGGCAGGTATCTCTCAGCTACAGCTCACTTTCCCACTGCCATCTTCTCATTGCCCTCCAGTTTAAATATCTCCACTTTGCATGGGTCTCCCACACTGAGCTATAATACTAGCCACGAGTCCTTGACCTGGTAGCAACAGCATAAATGAGAAGCAACTGAAGCAAGAAGAAAAAAAATCAGCATGCCCATGCAAATATTGACTCCATCATCCACTGTGGAATGATTCTTTCATCTTCCTTGTGATAAGCTAAAACGACATATTCTTTGTCCACCATTTGATTCTCTCCCTTAACTCTTTAATCTCCTTCCACAATTCTTTCTATTTTTTACCTTCCTTTTAGTGCTGTTCTTCTCTCTAACACATGTGGTTTTGCCTTCACCGGCGTATTTAAGCATCCCATAGTGCTCCTTTTTAGTCTTTTCAGGCTAATTTGTATCCCACCATTAAAGTTGGAGGCACCAATATTAGAAAAAGGATGGTTTCTTCTATCATGTCTTCCCTCCCAAACTCACCAGTGCCCAGGTTTATTTTCCTAGCTATGTTGCTCATTGTTGCTGGCTTTTGGGGCTCTGGCTTGTTGACCACAGTTCTGTTTGCAAGCATACTTTTGGTTTTGGCTTCATCCTCTCTTTTCTTCAACCTTCCCAAGCAGAAATCTGTGTGGGTGGAAGAACCCGTTGGCGAAACAGTCTACACATCCACCCCGGAAACTCGGCTACCACACATGAACGGTTTTGAAGTGGAGAAAGAAATCCCAGAAGACAACGGTGCATTTCTTGTTGATGACTTTTCGGCAAGATCATCAACATCGGCAGATTCACTAATGGAAAGCGAATGCATCAACCCCTCGTGTTCGAGCGAGGACGACTGTGAAGTGGAATGGCCAATTTTTTGGGAGAAGGATTGTTGTTCAGATGGTTCGATCTCGGATGAGGAGAGCCTTATTGAGATTGCCATTCCGACTGGGCATTACGTTGGTGGACATAAGAAGAGAGAGGTGCACAAGTTGAAGAAGATGCCTGATTCACCCCATTCAGTTTGTGAGGGAAATGGTCCGATGGATTATTTCTTATCAGATGAGGTCAGCGGAATATACTACTGCGAGGAAGAAAACTTGATCGAGATTGACATATCAATCGGGTCCATCAAGTGCTCAAGGTTTCAAATTTAATTGAACCCCGTGATGCGTAATGCCCACAGCACGACACCCGTCGATTTAAGATTCAATCTCAGTGACTCGAACTTCATCATCCCAGTGACAGCGAAGATCTATGATTCCTCAGCCCTCATCCTGCAATCCATCAGAAAATTCTGAAGTGACCTTGTTTACCATTTTCTATTGTGCTTTCCTTTATTGACTAGTACCATAATAGACACAATTCAGTTTAGGCTTAGATGCACCAGGGGTAGCAGAAAATGCTCTCTTTTAAAGAACTCTCTAGGGTTGTCTGTTGTGTCTGAAATTGAATCAATAGGAAAACCATTTGCATAGCCTTCAAAATGGACCAAGCAACGCGTATTCGAGGGTTATGTGCTCAACGTGGAAAAGCCTAACGAAAAGACATGTAACAAAAATGAGAAACGAAGTGCCGACAGGTTTTCAAACGGCTTCTTGTCCGAGTCTGTTTAATTGTCTTGCAGGCCAAAATAAGCTTCGATGAGATGAAATTTTAAGTAAAGCATGCTACCAACTGCTGCATGACAGTCTAAAAGGCTAGATAACAGATGGTCCTTATTTGCATATATGGCGATTTAACCTGACTCTCAGCGCACGCAGCTGCCCTCCCAATTCCTTATTGACGTGATGAATACAAATTACAAGAGGGAGCAACTAACTTAAGCACGGCATCACGTAAGAACTAGCTACATTCAAATTGTCTACCTCGTTTCAACGATACATGTCGAAGTTCTTTGGGTTATATAACTCCACGGCCCTCAAGCCGCAATCCAAGATGACCCCCAAATCCAAGTGGCCTTGTCATCTTTGTAACCATTGTGCTTTCAGCATTCTTTACGGCACCCTGAAGTTAGCATATTTGACTTGACAGGAAATCAAATCATGCTACTAAGCAATGCTATGCAATGCAAGATGAATAGTACATTCTATAGCAGTGTGAAACTCTTATGCTGCCACGTTTTGGGAATTGCTAATGCTCGTTGTCCCTCCCCGCCTTTTTTAAGTTGCATTACTTTTTGTGTTTTTTCTCGATTCTTTTTAAAACTAGGTATTTTTTTTCTATCCAACGCCGTTTCTTTAACCACGCATTTTAAACCCCCGATTGATTATAGGGATAATGACAGAATTTCCTAAATTTTAACTCAATGTGTAATATAGTTCCGAAACTTTTACTTTATTCAATGTGATTCCTTTTACGTTTGATATATGTTCAAGTCAATCCATGGATTATATGGAAATATTCAATGTTATCATTATATTAATTCAACTTCAAAGACAACATTGAATATTTCTATATAATCCATGGACTAAATTGAACATGTATCAAATATTTAAGAACCAAATTGAACAAATTGAAATTTTAAGGATGATATTGCACATTTTGGGTAAGGCTCAAGTTCACATTGAATAAAGTAAAAGTTCATTGATCTTTTTTTTTTTTTTTTTTTGGTCGGTCCAAATCTATTCCTATGTTAACTTTCACTCTCAGACTTTTGCCTCATCTCCTTATAGGGCGTGGGAGTCGAAACCCACATATAAAACAATATCGTCCTCACCCCAACCCCACTTGAGAAGGTGGAGATTCGAACTCCCCATCTCTCCTTTCCATGGTGGAAAGGTGGCCACTGGGGAAACCCCAGTAGTTATTGATCATTTGCATTATTTTCTCTTAATTACACATCAAAACGGGATTTCATTGTAGTAAAATGACAACTATCCCTATATATTTCTTCTCTTTTTATTTTTCCCATATGTATATACTCGAGCTCTCTCAAACACAAACAGAAGTGAATGCTGCTCGTGTAAGGTTGAGCCACGTGATGCGCTCATTTGCAAGTCTTACCTAACAATTTGCTTTTGACGGTCATTTCAACAAAATCATTTACAAGTTTTACCTAACAATTTGCTTTTGGCGGTCATTTCAACAAATCTCTATTCCTTAAGCACGTAATGTTTATCTATATATCAATTCTGTTTTACACTGTAACAATTCTCTACATTCGGACAAAAGAAAAATTCTCTAATTTTTATGCATATTTTGTTTATTTTTAAGCATAAATAGCTCGTGTATATCGATTACATTGTTCACTTTGGCAAATCTCTCTTAAACATATATTGTTATGTATATTAATTATTTTTTGCATTTTAGCAAATCAATTTTCAAGTCACTCTAGCATATCTCTGTTAATATTTTGAGTTAAGGATTATGATGAGACAATGAAAGAGTTTAACAATGGAGAGATACCCATCATTACAAAAAGTTAATATAACATATTTCACAAGTACTCGCAAAAAACTCCAAACTAATATGCCTATAACAAATTTACGAAAAATAATTTTTTGACTATAAAAAATCTCAGAATGGTATACTTATGACAAATTATCCTCTATCAATTTCTGTTAAATTTTAGTGTCAAATTACTAAGTTGGATGATATGTGGCAATTAATAGGTGTACCCGTTTGGAATTTTACCATCCATTTATCATAAGTACATCAGTTTATAGTTTTTCGTGGTATTAATCCAATTTACAAAAGTCAATGGAGGGTGCACTTATCATAAACTTACTTGAGTTTTTTGTATTATTTTAAATATATTTATTACAATTGTATCAGTTTGGAGTTTATAATAGTCAAAAAATTAGTTTGGGGATAAATTGATCATAGACATACCGGTTTAGGGTTTTTTGTAGTATTAACCCAAAATTAAATCATGTGATCAAGTCAATGGTGTGTGTTTGTTTTAATTAAATTTAAGCTAAATAACATGCTTACTAATAACTTAACAATACAAAAATATTATCGATGACAAGATAGTCTCTATTTGACAAATAAGTATTGTTAGATGATTATAAAATAGCTCATCTTTAAAAAAAAAAATAATAAAACTACAAGCTTTACAAATAAATGAATATTAAAAATTTAAAATAATAATAACAAATCTATAGGAAAAAGTTATCTGTTATTACAAAAAGTCTAGACAAAAATTGATAACGTTAGAACTTAGAAGGCTATATTACACAGTTGTTTATATTTAATAAATAAATAGCTGCATTATTATTGATGATTCTTACGATTAAAACCCTACATCTGGCAGAAGTTCAATTACTCTATAGTTGATGAGAAAACTCCTATATTTGGTATCGTTTGTACCATTTTATAGTTGATAAGAATAAAGTAAGTCAAATAACATGTGAAAACATCATGACAAAGACTTTTGCCCTATTTCATACATAAATGATATTACAAGTTGATAAATATTACTTGACATAATAGCCCATATTTAACAAACAAATAATGTAAATATGGTCTAAATAAGATGATAGCGCACATCTTACATGCATATAAACATTAGTAAATTAATAAATAAGTTACCCATTAAAAATATTTTATCAAGAAAAAATACTGTAAAAGGACACTATGACATGATAATGCCTTATGACATTGGAGGATCATTAAAAAAAATAATAATCATGATACCCTCTATATAATAAATAAATGACATTAGAGGATCAATGAAAATTTTATCATTAAAGAGCGATATCTCATCTCTTACAGAAAATGAGTTTTGCAACATCAATAAATTCACCATCGCTAAGTAAATAAAAAGGAACAAAATAAAATTTATAGTGAAAAAATTACCAACTCATTTCTCGATCTAGATTTCAGTGTAGTGTTAAAATTTTTAATTGTTTCAATATAGTATTAAACTTTTGCGTAAAATTCCATGTAATTTTTCAGCCAATTTTCATATGAAATTCCTGACTTTGTGATATAGTTATCGCTAGCTATCCCATGCAATCTAATATGGACAATTTTAGATAAAATTACACCATTTCACTTAATTTTTTGAATTTTCCATTTTTTTCCCTTTCCTTGTCAATCGCCTCAGCTCAAGGATGGTGGATCCTCGTCGTGCATCAGCTATGACCTCGCTGCACCTCCTCATGTGTCCAACCAATTTAGTAATTTGGAAGGGTAAAGACAAAGAGTGTGTTGATGTTCGACCAAGTTAGAGTGCTTCTTCATCCTGTTTTTCTTCCATTTTCTTCAGCAATTCACTTGGCTCAACTTTATTCTCCAACTCAACTCTCTAACCTCATCGATCAATCCAATGCTGCCATCTAGACACTAACGAGATGTTGTGATTGAGAATGGGATTAGATTCGTTGGTGGAGGGTTTCTGCACTCGGCATTCCTGTCACCCTGCCTTTGTTCCATCCAAATCTTATCTTCCTCAGTCGATTGGCATTCTCTATCTTGTCGCCTTTATTGTGGTGGTTGTGGATGATGTGAGATGAGAGATTCGATGGATGAGGTCAATTGGTGCTTTGGCCTTCATGCAATGCCTTTGTAATCAACGAGGTTAGTCCTGATAATGATGCTGCACCTCGTCCCCTACTTGGGCTGCCCAAGGACTTCTTAGAAGAGGTGGCATCCAGCCGCTCGCCTTCGGTGCTTCATATTTGATTTTTTTTTTTTGGAAATATTTAGTAACAGCTCCTCCATGCTGCTGTGGTGAATTTGGCTGGAGCTCAATGCTGTAATGCTCAATCCTTTCGAATTTTGGGGTCAAGCTTGATGCCATGGCAGAGCTCAACATCATCCAGCTTGGCTAAGATATCGGAGTAAAGCTTAATGGCAAACAGAGCAGGGGTGGGGACATGCCGCGACATGGTGGATAAAGACATCCTAGCTAGAGTGAGGATAAAAAAATTGACGGAAAAAAATTAAGGAAATGAACAATACAGAAAAAAAAAAAAAGAAAGAAAAAAGAAAAAAAGAGAAATTATAAAGGTAATAAACTTCAAAACAACTATAAGTGGATTTATTCATGTCTTTGCCAACGTGCTGCCACCTAGGATGGTTGACAAAAACTGGATTATTACATCGATAATTTCAGCAAAAATTAATTATAAAAATTATATTGAAATTTCACAACAATTAAAAGGTTTAGTCTTGCATGAAAATCCATTTAATAGATTTAGGACCGAAATGGTAATTTTTCTAATTTATATTACATTTTCAAAGGCTCATATTAGATTGTTGTGCATATTTGATGAATAAATATTATTAAAAATATAATTAGCTTTTTTTCGCCGAAAAGTATAATTAGATTCAATTATCAACATTTAAAAAGAGTCATGCATTTTATTAGGACTGAGATGGTAATTTTTCTAATTTATATTACATTTTAAAAGGGTCATATTAGATCGTTGTGCATATTTGATGTATAAATATTATTAAAAATATAATTAGCTTTTTTTTCCCCGAAAAGTATGATTAGATTCAATTATCAACATTTAAAAAGAGTCATGCATTATTATTGGGAACTTCAATGGGATGATGAGTCACGTGGGACAATGGCCCCGTTTGGTTCGGATTTTGGAGAATGAACCGAAAATGTTTTCCAAAATGTTTTAAAATTTGCTTGCTTGATGAAAATTTTATTATTGAAAAGAATTAAATTATTTAATTTTTTTTAGATTATAAAATTAATTTCTAATTAGATTAAATTTTAATTATATTACAATTAATTATTAATTAATAATTATATTACAATAATTAATTAATTTATATTATAAAGATTAATAATTAGATTATAATAATTAATTAATTATTAGATTATATATTTATTATTAATTAATCTTTATCTTTTCTTTCTTTATAATAATTAGATTATTATAATTAGATTATAATAATTAATTAATAATTAACCTAAAGATTATTCGATTATAATAATTAATTAACCTAATAACCTAATTAGATAATTGGATTAATTATTATAAAGATTAATAACCTAATTAGGTTAATAATAATTATATTATTAGATTAATCTAATTATTAGATTATTAACCTAATTATATTATCGAATTATTAATTAATTATAATTAGATTATAATTAGGTTATAATATAATAATTAGGTTAATTAATTATAATTAGATTAATAATTATTATCTTTAGATTATTTATTTAATTATTATATTATTATTAGGTTATTAGGTTATTATTATTAATTATTAATTATTTATAATTATTGATCTTTATAATTATTATTAATTATTATTTTTATTATAACCTAATTATAATCTAATTATTAATCTTTATAATCTAATTATTAATTTAATCTTTAGGTTAATCTAATAATTAATAATAACTTAATTAGATTATCAACCTAGGTTAATATTAATAATTAGATTATTATTAATAACCTAATTAGATTATTAACCCAAAAGTTAATATAAATGTTTATTAATATTAATTAATTAGATATTTGCATTTCAAAAACTTGGGAATGCACCTCTTGAGGTCCATTGGTCTAAAGTCCCTTGAAGAGCATTTTAATTATCAACATTTAAAAAGAGTCATGCAATATTATCGGGAACTTCAATGGGATGATGAGTCATGTGGCACAATGACTTGAATGGGCTTCGAGTGAGGTGCAGGTTTCGAAAATTAATGTTCAAAAAATGTTTATTATTGTCAAGGATCGTTTGTGTCGAGGGATAGAGAATATCATGCATAAGCAATATGTGAAAGCATGATGTGGTAGAAAATGTACGAAGGAGCAGATGATTTTAATTATGATAATAGATATAAAAAAAAGTAAAATTTTTAGGTTTGGTTTAAATTACTAAACAACGACCGATGATACATGTGGAAAGATGCAGGCCACTGGAGCTCTCAATTGCAAAGTCTCTCCCAAACCCATTCAAATTTATAGCGAGACGGTTACAATGGTTAACGAGTTAGATCTTAACATGTGTAATTCACATTTGGTCGAATCAATGGTTAGTAATCTTGTGACGTGAGGACACTAGATAATGCTTGATTTTCACATCGTTGATTGCCAAGTACGGGCAAAAATCAAGCCCATTAGAAGAAGTTAGGGACATTTGGCAGGCCAGGCCTATTCTTAGTAGTCGGGCATTGAGCCTGTCAAGTCAAAAGTCTCAGTAGCGTTTCGAAGGTCCTGCCATCTTGGGGAGAAGGCACACCTAAAAGAGAATCCCTAAACACGTGCATTTGCTAGTAAATTTGATAACTAACAAGAAATGCTATGTATTTTCCAAAATATAAAGAGGCTAAAAGAGGCATAGCAACCTGTTGCATTAGGATTTGCTACTGTGCCAAAAATATCCTAGATCAATTTCCTAAGAAAATGGGTGCAATATGTCATATTGTTCTTTGAATACATTGTTAGTTGTTACATGGGTCTTGACTTAAGCCAAACCTCTGTGCTTTAGTTCAACTAAGAAATCATGCACATAGCAAAGGAGATACCTGCAACAAGTTCCAGTAATCTCTTTCAAATTATGGTGAGCAACTAGATTGGTTCAATTCATAAACTAAATTGAGTGGTCTTACTTAGTTGATTCTAAGCCTGCTCACGTAAGGACTTGATTGGTTTCCATTTCTAAGCCTTAAACCAGTAGGTTTTATCCTAAACCATTGGCCTCATAATTTTAAATCGGTTAAAAATCAAACCTGAAAGTCACCTAACTTACTCGGATTTTTACAAAAAAAAAAATTACTCGAATTCGGCTTCTCATTTTTTACTTTCCCTATTTCACTTCTCCGCCAGCAGTCTCTATCGCTTCACTTCTCGTGAATGAAGAAGATAAATGGGTTTCATAGTTTTCACTTCTTGCAACTCTTCCACCGTCAAGAAATTAGGTGATTGATTCTATGGTATTTGCCTTTTGTTTTCCCCATCTGTTGTCTGTTGTTGGTAAAGTTTTGAACTTCTTTTCTTTTTGTTAGTGGGGAAGGTGCTTCAACCAACTCTAACATCGTAGGTTCCTAGCTTTTGATTTGAAATTTACCTACTTTGAAATCACTCATCCCTGCCTTTGATTTCACAATTATGAAAAAAGTTGATTTCGCAATCTGTTTAGGATACATTCCCGAAACATCAACTTCAAACATGCTGCAATCCACGACAAGACTATTTGAAGATGGTGCACCCAAACGTGGCAAGTTACAGCAAATAAGAAGTCTCTAACATGAATTTGATGAAGAAGTTGACAATTTTCATCCCTAGAGATTTGACACCAATTCCTCCATCAGAATTTTCCAGAGAGCACAGCAATATTTCAACAAGCAAAACTAAATTGTAAGAATATCGACTGTGCACATGTCCATATCTAGTCATATATCCTTTCAATAATTTCCGGATAGAATCAAGAGCCGAATCGAACATGGTTTCGACATTTTTTTTTATCTGAAACAATTATTTTTTACTGACATTGCTGTTGGTTCTGTTCACGAAGGGATGATGATTTCTTTGTTCTTTTTGATCTGGTTCAGATTCAAATGTTAGGAGGCGTTTGTGTGATATGCATTCCGGAGTGTTGTGACCGTATCTGTTGTTACTCTATTTGGAAGTGATAAAAGAATTCTTTGGGATTCATGAATTCAAACTCCCTTCTTCCATTGGGAGATTGTTGCTCTGATCCATCATCGAAAGGTCCGTCCAAGAATCCCAATTTGAATGCTATAGTAATTAAATTTGATCATTTTTAGCATTTGGTATGCTGGTCCAAAAAGCCATCGAAATTTGATGTTTTTAAGTAGAAATTTAAGAAAATGAGTAGCCATTCCCATGGCTTAAATTTCAGTTCGCTTGCCACCTTATTCACGAGACTCTTGAGCTTATTTGCGTTCTACCCCACAACAATCTCATTCTATTGGACGGTGAGACTTGTGACACAATAAATCGAAGAGAGGTCACAAGGTGAGAGGAAAAGTTATCCAGAATGTCCAAAACTTATCGTAATATGACCAATTCAACTTTAAAATTTTCAAATTAGCCAATTTAATTCTAAACTTTTTGGTGATTTTTCAATATAGTTCTTCCAGTCAAAATAGCCAAAATTTTCATACGTTGAAGTTAACCATCCTAAATGACATAGTTGGGATGGTCATAATTGATGTGAACAATTTTTGAATTTTTTTTTTTTTCTTTTTATCTTCTTTTCCTTTGGCTATGTTTGCCTAGTGCTTTTGGAGATAAGATAGCTGACAAGCCTCCTCATCGGCCTAAGGCGGCTAAAATCGCCTGCATTTGCTACGCGCAAGCAGCAAAGGAGACAGCGCCGACACATATCCGCAAAATGCAGAAGTGAAGTGAAGGGCTGAATATCGGCAACCTTGGCGGAATCCTTACAAAATTTGGGGAGCAACTTCTTGTACGATGGAATGTACAAGAAAAGGATGAGGCCGTGATGCCCCCACCCAGATCTAGATCTACGTGAGTACAGCCTTTGCTTGTGGCCCTCATAAGTGAAAGATAAAAAAAAAAAAAATGCTATATTAATTGGACTTTCAAGTCAGCAATTTCCTATCAAAATTGACAAAAATTATATTAAAACTCATCAAAAATTTTACAACTTAATTGATCAATTTGAAAAATTTATGATAGATTGGACAATCATATAATAAATTCATTACTTTTTTATAATTTTCCCAAGGTAGGTGAGGGTTTCAAACAATAAACTCAAAAAAAGTTTATTATTTTCAAAGGTAGTGCGCGAGTTTCCCGTGTGATACTTTGCTGCAAGGTAGAGAGAATGTCATGCACAAGCAATACCATTAAAGCAGTAATGTAATAGAGAAGGTATGGAAAAAGGAGCAGACAGAGTGTAGCACAATTTAAATGATAGATAAAGCTTAAGATCTATAGGTTGTTTCAAGTCGCAAGATGATGAAAGACATATGTAAAAATATACAAGTCGATAGAGCTCTCGGTTGCAAAGTCTCCCCTTAATTGTACTCAATCATGGATTTTACCATGAGATAATCCATGTTTAGTCAAAATCAACTATTGATAAGTTATCACGTATCGTGAGGACTTTAGAAGGTGTTAGATTACCACGTTGTTGATCAACAAGTGCATATAGACATCAAGACCATCATAAGAAATTAGGGATAAAATAGAGATGATCGAAAATCCTATCATTTCTCTTGAGATTATACTATGTGCGCATCGACACTTATTCTATTATATTTTTTACTTTCATACAAATTGCCGGAACGTGAAAGTACTCGTCCTACACATCCCCCATGGTATCCAGGCAAACTCCAAATCCATGTGCAAACTTTGAGGAAGATGCCTTTGATTGAGACTGACATTACCAGCCGATTGACATCAACTTCAAGACAAGCTGTAGTACACTAAAACAAGACTTCATTTGATGATGGCGCCCGCTCAAGCGCGGCCAGCGACAGCAAATCAGAAGAAGTCTCTGGCATGATTTTGATGAAGATGTTGACAACTCTCGCGAACCATTTTCGCATCGTCGGCAAATTTGCAATTTGATCTTCTGTTTTCTGGATCCGAATCTACTGAACCGGACAAAATCACGGCCGTCGATTTTGAGGCCCCGTAGATCAACGATTGTCATGCGTTCGGCCCGCCGTGCTCGGTCCGCCCAAATAATATTTTCCAAAGAAAAAGGATCTTGAGAATATAAAAGGACGAAGGGGGACAAAATCAATGAGACAAAACCAGCGCAGCCTGGACCCAGAATTAGGTGTGCTGGCGAAGTCGGAAAAGATAATCACCAATCCGATTATTTCTCTAGTTAAATATTTAGAGGAAAAACCAAATCAGTGGAGGGTATGGGGCTGACGTGGCACGCCACGGGGCGCAGCCCGATCCATGTGGCGGGGCTTCATTGGGGCGGTCGACGACACCCTGGCCCTTCATGGGCGAGCTCCATTCCCACCACCGACACATCCCTTGGGCCCCCCACGGCTTAACTACTAGTATAATTTCTTAATTATACTATTGAAAATGTGATTTATTGTAGGTAAAATGATCACATCACTTCTATTATATGCGTGGCGGACATGTGAATAGGGTCGTCCTTTTCATATTAATATATTCCGTGATCACATAATTTTATCTCCCATAGGTAACTTGATCAATCTAAAAAATATTGTATAGTCATTCCCACTAAATCTTCAATCCGGGATACTTACACCTTCGATTCTAAACAAAATCAAGAAAAGAGCTTACCCTCTAATTGAGCACAAATCTAAAATGGATCAAAAGTTCAAGAATCACATTGAATTTGATAAATTAAAAGTTCACAAGCTGTATTATATATTGAACTAGTTTATGGACTAGATTATACATTGGATTACAATTTAGAGATCATTTGTGTTATTATTTAAAAAGAAAATTAATTTTTCGAAAATTCATTCTACCGGCAACCTATAGTTTAATTTATTGTACACATATCACATGGACTTATTTATGGGAGGGTGTTGCATGTTCATGTCAGAGAAGATGCGATAAATCTGCTTTGAATGAATAAAGAAGTGGGGCACTGAAAATGACTTTCCGCCAAGATTTGGTGGAAATTGGAATTTTATGGTTAATTAAAGACGTGCTGATTAGTTGTCAGGTGGACAGGACGAAAAATTATTAGACAGCAATATTCTCCAGCTGTTCTGGCGTCACGCGACTTGCCGCAAGTTTCTCACTCGCAAAGCTAAAGCCAGACAGACGAATATGTTTAGCTTCACATTTACATGCACTTTGGACGAAGAGTATCATCGACTAAAGGGATAAAAGACAGAAACGATATTGGAACTTTGGCCTGATATATAATATGGTCTTCAAATTTTTAATTTATCATATGCAATCATAAACTTTACCTTATTATAATTTGTTTATTGTGATTCTTAAACTTTTGATACATTTTTCATTTAATTCACAAACTAAATAAAAATATTTAATATTGTCCTTTTTTTTTTTTAAATTCAAGTTCAAGAATAACTTTGGATATTTCATATAGTTTAGAGACTAAATTAAACGTGTGCAATTCAATAAATGCATGGACTACATTGCATATAAGTTTAAAATTTAAATATCATTTGTGTCTTTTCCCTTGTCTAGCAATAATAACGTGGTCCAAGATGTGCATCTCACGGGACCCTTTTAGGTTGCCATTCCGACAGCGACCGATGATAATTCACTCTTCTTAGTTTTGGTATCAATGGTATGCCTTTTTATTAATTGGTTAGAGGAAATATTTAACTTTTCATTTGTGCATTTTTACACCTTTTCCAAATAAAATTTCTCTACTTCAAATTTATCTAATCGAACGCTTTACTTTCACAAATTTTCTATTCAAGTCCCTTAGATCAAATATGGATGGAGTGTACCATTGAACAAAGTCGCAATATAATGCAGATAACTTTTTTTTTTTTTTTCAATGTAGCAGAATTTTATCTACATCATACTTTTGCGTTGTCTACGTTAATTAAATTTTCCACCATATCCATGTAAGCATCCGTATATTTTGTTTACAATGTACTTTGACATCGCTCGACTGCCATGTTAACTGAATTTGGTTGGCTTTGGGTAAGAGGGACTTCATTTGAATATTTGTGACACTAGAAGGAGTTGATTAGACAAATTGGAAGCAGATAGTACTCGATAAGAAAAAGTGCGAAACACAAAAGCAAAGAGTACCTTTTTTCTTCCACTTAATACATATCTTAGATGTAAATAACGGAAGATGACGATAATCAAAAGATGCACATCCCGCAACAGACTTTTATCATTTATAAAATATGGATGACGTAACTCTTATTCTAGGTCAAATCCAAATTGTATCGAATTTGCTAAAGATGACGTACTAAATTGTGCACAAAAATGTGAGTTGTTATATTGGATTCCTCCAAGATTGCTTCAACATAATCCACCAATTTGCTCAATTAGAAATCAATATTATTATATGAATAAATAGATATAGCCGTTAAAAGACAGATTGTTGCACAATTTAACCGTTAGTGTAGAAACATTGCCATGACCAAAAGAATGGCCCTCCCACATGGACCCATCTCACCTAATACAAAGCTGGCATTGGAACATAATCCCCAAAAGCAAATATATACACACACCCCCAATCCCCTCCACTCCATTCTGTCCACTACACCCACAATCCCTCTCCTCCACTAGTCCCTCCGCACCCTCCTCCTCCACCACAATGAGGCCGGCACCGCCGCTCCCGGCCGCCGCCGCCGCCCTCGCCCTCGCCCTACTCCTCTGCCTCTCCCTCTCCCCCGCCGCCGATGCCCACAACATCACCCGCATCCTCGCCAAGCACCCCGAGTTCTCCACCTTCAACCACTACCTCACCGTCACCCACCTCGCCGCTGAGATCAACCGCCGCCTCACCATCACCGTCCTCGCGGTCGACAACGCCGCCATGAACGCCATCCTGGACAAGCACATGTCGGTCGGGACCCTCAAGAACGTCCTGTCCCTCCACGTGCTCGTGGACTACTTCGGCACCAAGAAGCTCCACCAGATCAGCAACGGCACCACCCTAACCTCCACCATGTTCCAGGCCACCGGCGCAGCTGCCGGCACCTCCGGCTACGTCAACATCACCGACCTCAAGGGCGGGAAGGTCGGGTTCGGCGCTGAGGACAACGGGAGCGATCTCAATGCTGTTTTCGTGAAGTCCGTGGACGAGATCCCCTACAACATCTCTGTTTTGCAGATCAGCCAGGTACATTATAGACTCCCTTGCCATAATTTCTATGTCAAAGATCCCACCGACACCTATCGCCTGTTAATTACTATTGTTCTTGTATTGCTAGCCATACCTTCTTGTCCTTTTCACACTACACACGTGAAAGAAGACCGTGTCGCATTCAATTTGTTAGAAGTCTCCAATAATTCAATAATTTTCCCTACTCGCCCGATCAAAGAGATGTCATCAAATTCGAATTTGACGTTTTTCCCGACTTAGGATACCTTACCTAGCATATGACATTAGGTCACACCATTTGCAGCATTTGTCTAGGATCATCAATTATGCGCAAAATTTACAATGTTAGTTATCATTTATCCGGACTTGGTATAAATTTACAAACTAAGAGAATGGTAAATTTTGACACGGTTAGCAATTGACATGATTTTTATTTGCTAGGTTCTGACCTCGCCGGAGGCCGAAGCTCCGACCCCGAGCCCGAGCGACCTGAACATCACGGCCATCCTGTCGAAGCAGGGCTGTAAGTCCTTCGCCGACCTCATCTCCGCCTCTGGCGCCCTCAAGACCTTCGACGACAACCTCGAGGGCGGCCTCACCATCTTCTGCGCCTCCGACGCCGCCGTCTCCGCATTCATGCCCAAGTACAAGAACCTCACCAACGCCCAGAAGGCCTCCTTCGTCCTGTACCACGGCGTCCCCGTGTACCAGTCTCTCCAGATGCTCAAGTCCAACAACGGCGTCATGAACACCCTCGCCACCGACGGCGCGAGCAAGTACGACTTCACCGTCCAGAACGACGGCGAGGACGTGAAGCTCCAGACCAAGGTCGTGACGGCGACGATCACCGGGACGGTGATCGATCAGGACCCGCTCATCGTCTACAAGATAGATAAGGTGTTGCAGCCCAGGGAGCTGTTCAAGGCGGCAGCGGCGGACGCGCCGGCGCCGGCGCCCAAGGGGAGCAAGAAGAAGAAGGAGACCACGGCGGCGGACGAGCCGGCGGCGGACTCGCCTGAGGGGGACTCGGCGGACCAGACGGCGGACAGCAACGGCGTCGGCAGTGGCGTGTTGAGCGGGGCGAGAGTGGTGGTGGGCGCGGTCTTGAGTTTGTGCTTGTCGGTGGTATTTCTGTAAAAAAAAACAAAAAAAAAGTGCTTTCTTTTTCTTTTTCTTTTTTTTTTTAATTTTCTTTTTTATTGGTGCATGTGTGAAAAATTTTATATTGGAACAAATTGGTCAATTTGGAGATTGGAAATGGGTGGGGCTGGCGGAGGGACGTGATTGTGAATATAAAAGCATGGGTTGTCCTTAAATTGAGATATCTTTGATAATTTATTATCAAAGAGAGGTGGGGGCCATGTGACAGATACTGTTGATTTTTGTATCATTGACAATGAAAAAAGGATTCAATAAAGAGAAATGGGGTCCGGAGAGACATATTTATTGAGATTTGTTTGATTTGTTGTCCTTTCGTATAAATTAATGTTTGTGTCTGATTTTTCTTTCTTTATTCTTCTTCTTTATTCTTTTATTATTATTATTATTATTATTATTTCAATTTGCTTATTTGAATCTCTACCTTAGATGGATTAATGTTCAAGAGATAAAATATTTCCTCACAAAGGGGAGGGGTTCGAAACTCCAGCGCGTCGCAGGGTGACTTACCTGGTGTTACGTGTGTGGTGGCTAGCACGTGTCATCCCCAGTGGTTTACTCCCGACATCCGGTTGTGCGGAGTTTCCTAGGTCACAAAAAAAAGAAGATAAAATATTTCTTTTTCTTCTAATCAGGGACACCACCGTAATTAATTGACTATTTTGAACGGTCCATTGTGGATGTGATGAGAAGATAATCAAAACTCAGTCAATGCCTTACTACAAGATTACTTAACACTTGGTGGTGTGGGTTATTGTCACCTTAATCCATGTCTAGATCCATACTTAACCATTAAACCAATTTCTCTCTAACAATTAACATCAATCGTTGACACACATAGGGAACAAAAAAAAAAAAAATCCATATCGAATGTCACTAACTTAGATAATTATACTATTAGTAATCAATTAACCATCTAAATAAATGGTAATAAAGAGGGCTTCTACAAATAAAATATACATAATTCAAGTACCATGTAATATCTTCTGTTTGTTTTTGTTTTTAATTTTTTATTTATGAAATAGTGAAGTTTTTAATGTCACAATAGAAGGAAAGAAAGGTGAAAGGGACACAGATTATTATATGGAAAAAGGATTGTCACCAATAAGTCACGACTTACTCTTCATTATAAGCTGGCACGCACATCCCAGCTCAGCACGTATTCCATGAAGAATGTATGGTCTAATTTCACTTCAATGATTAAATCAACTTTGGTTTGAAAGATTGTTAGAATTAGGGGTGATCAGGTCCAGGGGTGGGTAGAGTGCAGGCTGCACTGGATCCGCATTCCCGACCCTGTTTACATTGGACCTTATTCCCGACCCACCCTATTTTTCCGATCCGGGAACAAGGTTAATCATGTTTATATTAGAACCTGTTTTGCAAAAAATTAATGTACAGCACTCATATTTAAAATAAAGCGTTTAACACTCATATTGATCAGCATAAGCATATCCACCGTTGTAGCAAATAATTTGTACCTCATAACATCACTAGAAAAGGAAAAGAAAGATAGTGTTTCATCACATCACAAGTATCCACTCTAATTCCATTGATCATTTGCTGTAAAGAAAAGGCAAAAATAAGAATTGATCGTATTTCAATGCCCAATCAACGGACCAATCATCACATCTCAACCACTTCCATGATATTTAAGCTACAACAATGCCAACAATGGCATACATCAACTGCTGAAACCAGAAAAAAATAGAATGCAACAACTTGAGGCATTCGTTTTCTCACAAGAAAGATGTGCAATAACTTACCATTGGTGGTGGCAAAACATGAACATCAATGACATCAAGTTCCTTTCTCACCGACATTCCAAAGAGAAACCAAACACAAATAAAGTCTATTTACTTACCACAAAATCGGAGTTTCCAGAAAATGAAGTTTATTTTCCAATGATAATGTTCTTGATAAGACAATCCAAATATCTATATATATATATAAAGAGATTAAATAAGGCATTCACTTAATAAATAGTTATGCGAATGAATTACAAGATAAAAAGAAATATATATAACTTACCCGCCTCAAATTGTTCCGCATTCTCAATGCACTCTTCAACATTAATTGACACGTGAACAGCTCTCAACTAATCTTGAGTACAAATTAAACCTTCCACCACTCTAGGAGTCAAAGAACTTCGAAAGCCATCAAGTACACGTCCCGATGTACTAAAAGCCGACTTTGAAGCAACAATAGTCACGGGAATAGACAAAACATCTCAAGCCATCAAAGACCACCACATCAAAAGATCAATTTTAAGGATATCTTCACTTTCAGCTTCAAGATGCCGATCAAGCTCAGATTTGTTTTCATCCAACACTCTTTTCTTCGCATGGAGATAGCTTTTGTGCCAAGCATTGATTTCACAATCATTCTCATCAATATCAATATTGGAAGCACTACTACTATTACTCACACTTTAATCACCAAATTTTTCTTGACTAGAAGAGCCAACAAAAGATCGCTCATAAGATTTATACAACTTCTCCAAGGCGACCTTCACTTTATCATGCATCTCATCAATTTTTGCTTCATCATCATAGATTTGTTCAAAACAGAACTTTACAAAGTTCAACTTCTTTGTAAGATCCAATACAACCGCAATCAATGCCATCATATTAACTCTATCCAAACTCCCATAATACTTATCAAACTTCTCTTTCATTTTTAAACCTATAGCTTGAAGCTTTGGGTCTAAAGAATTTGTCGCATTATTCAAATACTTATACAACATAGCTATCCCCTCAAAATATTCATTGGAAGTAACATATGAACTACCCGACATCCTTTTGGTTGTATCATAAAACCGTTTCAGAAATTTAGAAAGAATGATGGCATTTTCCCAATCTTCATCTTCAGGAGGATCATTGTCGATTTCCCTTAAGAAAGATAAATCTTCATCTTTCATTCTTTTGAAAGCTTTCTTGAACTTTATGGCAGTGTCTAACATCATGTAAGTAGAGTTCCATCTAGTGGCAACATCAAGACAGACTGAACCTTTGTATGCAATCCTCTCAATCTCAATGCAAGCTTTGAATGTCTTAGCTCTTGCCGGAGAACTCCTCACATATCTAACTATGCTTCGGATGCGTGCAATAGAATCACGCACCTCATTCAATCCGTCTCTTACTATCAAGTTAAGTATGTGAGCAGTACATCTCATATGTAAAGCATTGCCATTCAAAATCAAAAATCCTCTGTCTGAAGATTTTTCTTACAAATAACTAACGGCCACGTCATTTGAACTAGGGGTGTGCAAATTGGGTCAACCCGGTTCCCGGTTCGGCCCACTCGAAAAACAGGGTAGGGAACCGGTTCCGGTTGAAATCGGTCTGGGAACTGGTTCCAACAACTTAGACCCTATTTTAACCAGTCCGGGAACCGGTTCCGAGGGATTACCCACCCGGGAACCGATTCGACCGGATCGGTTTGGGAACCAGTTGGAGAACCGGTTAAGGCACCCCCTTTTTCCTCACAAACCGCAATCCTAATTTCTATTTTTGCCTCTCTCTCTCTCTCACGAGTCTCACCCCCTTCCCGTCATTCCCGAAGCTGTTGCTCCTTCTCCGCTGCTGCTCCTTCTCCGCCTGAGCCCCATCCTTCGCGAAGCTGGGTGCCACCGTCGCTACTTCTCCGCCTAAGCCCCAAAGCCCCATCCTTTGTGAAGCTGGGTGCCACTGTTGCTGCTTCTCACCCGCGAGATTTGTAGCCACGAGATCTGCAGCCGACCCCTGCTTCTCGCTGCTTCTCCCCTTGCTCACCCACGAGATCTGCAGCCGACCCCTGCTTCTGCCCTGCAGCAACTCCAGCGTCGCCCGCACCACCGCTAGAAGCCGAGCCCCTGCTTCTGCTTGTCCTCAGCCGCCTTCTATCCGCACCCACGAGATCTGCTTCTGTCCTCAACTTCGCAGATCTTGTGGATACTATCCATTGGATAGAAAGTAACTAGTAACATATTGTCAGAAGACCAAGAAGGTATCGAGAGGAAGAAAGTTTTTTTGTGTATATCACTTGTATTGAGCTTTGTACAATATGTATTTAATTACAATGTAAGGAATTAATAAAGGAAAATATATTCTTGTATTTCCTCTATCCTTTCAATCCTAAAATAAACTAGATTTTCTGTCTATCAAAGATTGTACATGATTTTAGGAATCATATCTTCCAATACTCCCCCTTAAGCTGGTGGCTTGTAGATGTCTAAGACACCAAGCTTGCTTAGAAGATATGCATGTTGTCTTTGACAAAGCGGCTTAGTGAACATGTCTGCTGGTTGCTCTGAAGTCCTGATTCCCTTTGTCTCGATTACACCTTCTTGGATTTTCTCTCGAGTAAAGTGGCAATCAACTTCTATGTGCTTTGTTCTCTCGTGCAAATAGGATTTGCCGCAAGCTTGAGTGCCGAGTCGTTGTCACAAAAAAGTGTAGTTGGTCCTTCGACTCGTGCCCGTAAACCCCTCAACCAAACTATTTCACAGACAGCCTTGGTCATGGATCTATATTCTGCCTCGGCCGAAGATAAAGACACAGTAGATTACTTTTTCGTCTTCCAAGAGAGCAATGATTCACCAAATTTGATGCAGAACTGGTAATAGATCTCCTACTCATGGGGCATGTGGAATAGTCTGCATCACAATAGGCCGTCATCTTCATGTTGCACTTTTGAGAAAGAAGTATCCTTAATCTTGGACATGTCTTCAAATACCTCACAACTTTCAAGGCCGCATTCATGTGAGATTACTTTGGACTGTGCATAAATTGGCTTAGAGTTTGCACTACATAACAAATATCCGGCCTGGTCATTTAAAAATGAGCTAGTCGAAGCCGCTACCTGAAGACAAAAGTTTGGTCTCCAGGTTTGACCTCAGATGATTAACTTTAAGAAATCTTAATGAAAAAAATTTGCATTGATCCTTTTCTGCGATGAGCAAAAGGTGCACGCGATAGGCATCTCTTTTCTAGTTCTCTGAGTAACTAGCAAGTTTTTTACTTTGGCAGTAAAAGTAACTGCAGAAGTCTCAATCAGTACAAATTTGCCTTCCTTTGATAAGTCCACCAAGCCGCCTTCCCAAATTAGAGTCATGAAATAAATGCCTACATATGCAAAATTACCGAAACATATCATCCGGCGCGAATGCAAAAAATCTAAACATCGACCACGCGGGAAAATTAACTACAAAAATCTCAATCAGTACAAATTCGCCTTCTTTTGATAAGTCCACCAAGCCGCCTTCCCAAATAAGAGTCATAGAGTAAATGCCTACATACCCAAGACTACTGGAACATGTTATCCAATGCAAACACAAAACATCTAAACGTCGACTGCACGGGAAAATTAACTGCAGAAATCTCAATTGGCAGAAATTTGCCTTCCTTTGCTAAGTCCACCAAGCCACCTTCCCCAAAAAGAGTCATAAAGTAAATGCCTACATATGCAAAACTACCTGAACATGTTATCTAACGCAAACGCAAAACATCTAAGCGTCGACTGCACAGGAAAATCAACTGCAAGAATCTCAATCAGCACAAATTCGCCTTCATTTGATAAGTCCACCAAGTCGCCTTCCCAAATTAGAGTCCTAAAGCAAATGCCAACACACCTGGAACTACTGAAACACCAAACAAAATCGAATCTTTGCCACAACCCACCAAAGGCACACCCGAATCACGAACAATTCCGCCCAAACAAGAACCCACAAACACAAATGCACCAAAAAAAAAAAAAAATTCAACCCCCTTCATAACACTCAATTCGAAGCAGGCAGAACGAAGAAACTGAGCATCTATACCAACGAAGCGGCAATTCGAGGCCAAGCCAAGGATACCACCACATATTGCAAGTCGATACGCTACACAGCTGTATGAAAGCATACCACCACATATTGCAGTCTTATCTTGTACAAGCATATTGCAGTCTTAAATGTTGGATAATTTACCTCTCAAATATACGTTACTAGTTACTTTCTATCCAGTGAATAGTATCCATGAGATCTGCGACGATGAGGACAAAAGCAGATCTCGTGGGTGAGGACAAAAGGTGGTTGAGGACGGGCAGAAGCAGAGGCTCGGCTTTTGGTGGTGGCGCGGGCGACGCTGGAGTTGCTGTAGGGCAGAAGCAGGGGTCGGCTGTAGATCTCGTGGGTGAGCAGGGGGAGAAGCAACGAGAAGCAAGGGTCGGCTGCAGATCTCGTGGGTGAGAAGCAGCAATGGTGGCACCCAGCTTCGCGAAGGATGGGGCTTTGGGGCTCAGGCGGAGAAGCAGTGACGGTGGCACCTAGCTTCGCAAAGGATGGGGCTCAGGCGGAGAAGGAGCAGTAGCGGAGAAGGAGCAACAGCTTCGGGAACGATGGGAAGGGGGTGACACTCGTGAGAGAGAGAGGCAAAAATAGAAATTAGGGTTGCAGTTTGTGACGAAAAAGGGGGTGCCTTAACTGGTTCTCCAATCGGTTCCCAAATCGGTTCGGTCGAACCAGTTCCCAGGTGGGTAATCCCTCGGAATCGGTTCCCGGACCGGTTAAAACAGGGTCTGAGTTGTTGGAACCGGTTCCCGGACCGGTTTCAACTGGAACCGGTTTTCGACCCTGTTTTCCCGGTAGGCCGAACTGGGAACTGGGTTGACGCGGTTCGGTTGCACACCCCTAGTTAGAACTTAGAAGAACTTCAGAAAATAAAATATAATGAGCATGTGCTTGCTTTGATTATAAACATGACCTTTACTTTTGCTGAGTCAAAAAGGGGAAAAGATCCGAAAAAAGAAAAAGAAAAAAAGATATGAAATAGTATTAGTTTATACATATCTTGCGCAATGATTTAAAATGTAAATCATGTCATCAATAGAATGAATCTATTCAACAGTACTTGCTCGCACGAGAGCTGTTATTGCATCCAATTTCTCATCTTTTGCAAACTGAAGAACAACATTGGCAAGATACAAGGATGTTGAATATACACAGTGGGGAAAAAAGCTACAGTGTACTTCCGGAACTACACCTCAATGAATCTGATAATCTGCTGCTTGTTGGCTTCGTCTACATTTATTGACTAACTTTACAAGTTTGATGTGGTAAAATATGTCCAAACTATGCACGGATAATACAGATGGTAAATTGAGATGTCGGTGCATGAGAATCAAATGCCACAACATGCAAGAGCACAAAACACCACAAAGAAACATAGACCGGATGATTGCCTGAATACAACAGTTACTGATTCAACGCTCTTCTGCTCGAGATTAATTGCTGAAGTCTGCACAGCGGATATTGTGTCTTGCAGCGAGATAATGTACACCGACTGGCCCTTCACTGCCATATGGGTAGAGCTCTGGTTGAACCTTCCTTTGCTCTAGTTCTTTCAGCAAGGGCGTAAATACTGCCCAAGCTGCATCAAGTTCATCACTTCTGATGAACAATCGATGCTCTCCTTTTGTAGCGTCCAAGAGGAGCCTCTCATATGCATCGGGGCCTTCACTCGGGTGCCTACATGAGGAAAATATCTTAGGATTGTAATGTAATGTGCAGCCAATTCATTGTCATGAATGAAACAGAGGAACACGAATGAGGGCACTGGATATCCCACTCGGAGTTCCCATTATGTAGCTCATCATGCCATCACTAAGCAGAAGATATTTATCATAAAAGCCGAGTATTTTACGTAATCCAGAATTGGAAATTAAATTTTTTCTCTTCTTTTGTATCATATCTGATGACCTTGTCTTGCCTTTGTGCTAATAGATAAAAGGGTGGAGGCTAGAAGCCAGCACAACTATCCCAGTTCGTTCCATTAAGAATCATAACCCCACTGCAGAATGTCTGGTTTGAACCATAGCTAATCAGAAATTAAGTCTCTCTCTCTGTGGAAGCTCAAATTACCGGGGGATATTTGAAGAATCTTACCTCGTTTTGAAAAGCAAGTTCAGGTCACTGCAGTCTAATCTCTTTCCAAGTCCTGGAACCTTATTGTTGATCTTTAGGTAGATAGCTTCATCTGGCTGTACTCGAATCACAAGCTCGTTCGTAGCCTTGTCCAAATCAGTTCCAGAGTTTCGATTGTACAGATTACCAGGAACATGCCTGAACTGCACTCTGATCTCTGCACTGAAAATCATAGATATACGATACATTTCAATCTACTGTTTACTCTAGACAGCATCCATTGTCAAAGAAAACGAAAAGTGTTTGGTACTAAGTTTTAGCTACCGCTTTGACTGGAGAGCTTTGCCCGCGATCATCATGAAGGGAACTCCATCCCACCGTGCGTTATTAATGAAGAAAGTTGCAGCTGCAAAAGTTGGCGTGAGGCTATTTTTTGACACGGTTGGATCATCAGTATAAGCCGGATATGATGCATTCCCCTCACTGCAGCCCTTATATTGGCCCACGACCACATCTTGAAGACAAAGAGGTTTAATAGAACGTAATACCTTAACCTGATTCAAATAATGTCAAAGATTTACTCACTGGAATATATAAAGGAACCACAAGATGACTACTCTTGCTCGATTTATGGCCTATAGAAGTTAATGGAGTGATAGCAACAGTTGTTGCATACATATAAGACCATAAAATTCATGTTATTTTGGTTTTGGTCGTATGGAATTTCTCCAATAATTAGTCCATTATGCCTTCCTCTCACTACAAAATCCCTCAAAAGGAATCGATAAAAGAAAACGTTTTCCCACCTTTTCATTCCTTATGTCCTCAGCATCCAGGCTGACAGGTGTCTCCATTGCAAATAATGCTAGTAAATGTATTAGATGATTCTGCAGTATATCCCTTATTATTCCATAATCATCGAAGTATCTGCAAAGAGAAGCGCAGAGAGAAGCAACGGATCATGGTGATGCTCACATTAAGATGATCACGTAATCCTGGGGAAGAAATAAGACTAACCTGCCTTGACCCTCCGTCCCCAAATCGTCAGAGAATATTAGTTGCACATTTCTTATGTAGTTTCTGGACCATAAAGGCTCAAATACCAGATTTGAAAAACGAAGTGCTAAGAGGTTTTCAAATAGCTCCTCGCCCAAGTGATGGTCGATTCTGCGGGAATATCAGATGTGTCCAACATCAATGAACCTAAAATTTTACAACCCGTAGGTATCATGCTAGATGCATACCTGAATATTTCATCCTCAGACAAATATTGTCTTAAACTTCTTGTCAGTCCTCTGGATGACTCTAAGTCATGGCCAAATGGTTTTTCAACAATGACACGAGTCCAACCACTAAGGGAAGAAGCACGACGCCTAGCACATCGTACCGCATCAACAAACAGACTTGGAGGAGTGGCTAAGTAATAGAGCCTATTGGAACGTCTTCCAGCCTGAAATGAGATTTTATGAGATTATATTCAGCTTGCCATCACTTGCTGAGATGCTAGATTGTAGCTGATCCATAGTCTATATTTGCACAACAGAATAAGCTCGACTCCCTGGGGATTCTAAATCTACATTCTTTATGTGATTTATGCTAATCCCTTGATACAAGCTTTTATAGAAGCATAGTCCAAAGAGAGAATCTAAGTATCAACAAGTACCTCTTTCTCCTTCAGAATTTTGTCGAGGTCAAGGAAGTGCTCCTCGGAACTATACTGACCCGAGTGGTAAAAGCATCTCTTCAAGAACTGATCCATTTTCTCACTACAGTTTTCCCTGTATGGAATAGGTGATCAGCACAAGTGAATCACAAACTTTAGTATCATGTAAGACCAGGCTACATTCAGACTGTGTACCTCTTGTCAATTCTACATGTCAAATTTTTGCTAATGGATTTCCTCAGCTCATCATGAGTCATTGTACTCCGTGCATAGCCAAAAATCATGAAATTCTATAGACCAGCAAAAGAAAATATAAGACATTAAGCCAAATGACAAAGAAAAGGACAAAAATTTCAGGTCAGATAATGATAACAGATGCAGAATAAACCTCGGGGAGATGATCTTCATAAAACAAAGCAAATAGTGCAGGGAAGATCTTGTTCCTCGCTAGGTCCCCTGAAGCTCCAATAACAACAATGCTAAGAGTTGACTCTTCCTCTCGTGACTCTTTAAAGGCCAGGGAACTCTCCTTTTCTCGAGTTTTAACAGGATTAGCAGTCAAAGGTTGTGTCCGGGTGCCCTCTGCATCAACCAGCCTCATATTCAGATACCTTGGACTAGTTTATGAAACCAGACACTAAATTTAGGAATAGGAAAAATAACCACTTTAAATTTCAATGATTTTTGACTCTATTTCTTAGTAACACAACGTAGGCAAAACACTTCTGACAAAGACAACATCCTGAACAGCAAGAGGAGAATCTATTTAGCTGCTATCAGGGATTGCAAAACAACAAGAAGCCAGCAATAGACACATCAGATTTTTAGGCCTGAATCAGATTTGTCATGCATTGACTAGATCTTGGTAGCATTTCACTCATCAATTTCCATTACATCATAGAGGTCAAGGATGTTAAGGGAGTCTGACATGTCCTGTTTGTTCGGCAAATACCAAATCAAAGCATGATGAGTTGTAAAAAAGAGGCCAAGACACATGAGATCCCGATGGTTGCCCAGCAATAAATGATATACGATCGCGAGTCAAGAGAGAGAAAATGGAAAACCCATTTATGTTTACTTGCTTTTGAGATCCGAGCACAGACTTAGAATTGGAAGTCTCACTATTTGGGGCCGTTCCTTTAATTATTACTGGAATTTCAATAAAACTATGTGATAGATGACACTGTATGAATGGGGATGAGATTATATCATACAAGAACGTAGTGAATTCAGCTAGCTGCGTACAAAAGACATCAGTAATTTACTATTATCTATCATCTTGTCACACTATTACGGTTCCCCTGCATATGTATCCAAAGTGGACATAATTATACATACATCTATAGCACCAAGCAAGATTACAACCGTATGATGCATTCTTTTTTTTCTTTTTTTTTTGGTACAGTGGTCAATCAAGCATGCCTCAATTTTTAAATCCGGAATGGCTCTCAAGAACTGAAATCACCTTTTGACTAATCACTACCCCCATATCCACAGTATGGAAGATCAATTCGTCGCCTTGACCAATCATCCGAAACTATTGATTATGACATTTTCTCGAACAGATCATTCACTAGGAAATCAAACTCTCAGACGCCAAAATTAAAATAAAAAATATGCCGGTCAAATGACCAACAATTTTCACGTACACAAGGCAAGTGAAAAAAAAAAAAGAAAAAAGAAGAGAAACAAACCAGTCTGCAGTGAAACGGCACTCGGTGGGTGCACATTGGACGCTTTGAGCTCAAACTTCCCGCCATTTTTAGTTCTCTGACATGACCAGGTCGAGAAGGACGTTCTTGCTGGTATCGTCTCGTGATCGAACGAAGAGCAAGAAAAGGCAGCTGAAGAAGAAGAAGGAGAACAGGGACTCAAACGTAAAGCCATGTAGAGAACTGGGCAGAAGCTGAAAAAAGATGGAAACTCTAGTTTCTCTGTTTTGTGGGATTATGAGACGGAAGCAGTCACTTGAACTGTTTATTTCAAGGAAATATCTTCAGCCAATTATGAGGGCTATACCCATATATGATGCACATCTACTTGCCCTTCAACTTGTTCTGGTCGAGCAAGCCTCTGCCATCAGTGTTCACCAAACTCCATGAGAGACTTAGGTACTAACTGCAACATCTACTCTCTCTCTCTCTCTCTTCTCTATGTAAAGACTGGTTTGACCAAGATCATTTGACTTACCGGTGGCCAACGCAAGAGTATGTTCAAGCTCCTGGTCTGAAGGTAACAGTTTCCTTAATAACTTTAACAAGGATTTTCATTGATTAGTATATCAATCTCATGAGACGTGCGGGAATTGGGAGAAGGAATTTAATTTATATAGCTGTTGAATAATAAAATATGTCAAACGGTTATAGAAAAATAAGGTTCAGTTTGGGTTTTCAGACAATCAAAAGCGAACCAAACTAAATTGTGAGCAGTTGAACCGAATTGAATTGCGAACCGACACCGAACTGAATTTTTGCTCTGTTTACTAGAATTGAATTGAATTAGGGGTGAAAAAGAAAGATTTTAAGTTGCGCGTTCAATTTTTGATGAGAATTTCGGTTTGGCTAGGTTAACCAAACCGAACCAAAAAAAAGACATCGTAATTTTTTCATTATCCGAACCAAAAAACCAAACCAAACTGAAAACGAATGAAATTTCAATTCGGTTTGGTTTCAGTTTCAATTTTGCTCTAATACCCTAATGGATACCCATTTAAATATCCGGCATCACATAAACTTCAATTACTTCGCTAACGGAGATTGATTCGTAGACAATGCTTCCTTCACAATGGAACAACAAATAGATGATAGAATAACATGTTGTCGTGTTAGGAAGCATCATGTTTCAACCTACCATAACAAGTTCCCATCAACCGTTGACATAGTTTGTTACAAAGTGACTTACTAGAAAATTTGCCGGCAACAAATACGGAGAATAAAACACCAATTAGATTTCTATCTCGACGGTCGACACATTGACTCTTTTTTTTCCTTGGAAAAACTTTGAATTCATATGTGTTTATACCGTCTGTTAAATGTTATTTCGTATTCACAATAAGCTGTCCCCTTGAATAACTACATAATTTAATGGAAATTACTGGTTAGATAACCGAGTAGGATAAGTCCTGCAACATTCATCAGAAGATATAATTTTCTTTTTATTTGACTTTTACTCTCATTCTATAGCAGCCTGTGACTTTCGGATAGCAAAACACTAACCACATGGCTGCTCCAACGATCCGAAGTCGTAGTGGACTTGTTGATTCAATGGACGATCGTTAGCTGTTACCATTCATCTCATGCAACTGTCGGATCGATGGTCATAGCCTCAGATCACGCCCTCGACACAGAGAAACAGTGATGTTCACTCATGAGGCCGAGGTCCAGCTGGTGTTGGCATCGGCTAGAAAGGATAATGATTGCTAATAATCGCGAAATCAAGGCTACCTCTTTTCTTCCCAGAGGAAATTTTATTTGGGGAATATGACCGTCGAAAATACAGGTGAGGAGAAACGAGACACATATAGCTTAGATCGACGTATTTATTTCGCAACACAAGCAGAAACAGAAGTAAGCATCAGATGCTTCAGATGCTGCTGGTGCTACTCCGGCCTTCCGGTCATGTTTGAGCATATGTAACAACATTTATTGCCACAATACCTTGCTTAACTTGTCCAAAACCAGGACAGTCCTCGCCCTTTGCCATTGCCTTTGCCATGTGATAGACCTGGTCTTTTTGATCGGAGGGATACGCATCAACATATTCCTCGATCGGCAGCCACTGCGCAATCGAAAGGCTAATCATATGGCCTAGTCAAAACCTTGAATAAACGCACCGAAACCAAACCTTGAAGCTGGGGAAATTGTTTATTAAACTCGTTCTATGGACGGTCAAACTGATTAGAGCGTGCCGAAACATTATCTGTGAGATTTACGAGCCGGTGAGAAGTGAACTGTCCCTTGAACATTTGTATTTTAAGCACAAAGTATTCTTCGGGATCGGCGATTTATCCCAGCAGCCTCGATTTCTTGCCCTTGTTTCGTGATATCGAAAGAAAGAGGCTGCGGCACGCAAACAAAGGGCAAGTCCGACTTGGTGACCTACGATTCGTCGGGTTGCCTGCGACCGGGAAAGCAAGGAGGAGACCTGTCCGTCGCAAACGGAGAGTGTGCTAACCTGGCCCAACAAGCCCAAGCCCAAGCCTAAGTATAGTCTCGTATTAGCCTCAGCCCGTTAACCCATTCTCTCGTCTCCTTCAGCAGCTTCGACGAAATTTAAGCATTAAAGAAGAGGAGAAGCGGCGGCGACAAAACCGAAGAAAGAGAAAAAGGAAGTGAAGCTTGTTCGCATGAGGAAAGGAGGAAAAGAGGAGAATGAGAAAAATTATTCACGTGAAGCGAAATTCGAACGTCCCGACAAGCTGAATCATCTACTAATTGCAACACCAAGTAAGTATTTGAAGTGGTCATGCATCTAATTGGATTAATTTTCTGATTTTGGGCATGGATTTTAATTTATGTCGATTTTGAGCTATGAAGTCCAAGTTCGTCGGGCTATGAATATTTATGGAAACGAAAGTTTAGGCTGTTATGGAGTGGGTTTGACGAAACTCGATTTTGAAGTATGGTTTACTTAGAACGAAATTCCGAAGTTTTACATGCAAGTTATGCATAATAAATAATACATGTAAGTAAAAGAATTAACATGCCTTAAATAGGTTACTCATTCATGCATAAAAGTCATTTTATCGATGATTAAATGTGGTTTAGTTGAGTCGTTCTTTAAAGTTATATATTACTTGGTTTTTAATATTGTTTTATGATAAATTAATAGTAATGCAAGTGTAACAACTCGAGTAACCACCGTGATTGATTTTCGGCATTTCTCAAGTGAATGATACTATTTCTTCTTTGATTTTGTAAACTTGTATTTCAAAAATGAAATGGATTTATTATGTTATAAGTTAAGGACGAGAATATTTCTTGCATTTCTTGCATAAATTGAATTGGGCATTTACTACCATTTACATATTAGATTTGAAAATATTATCTTTTGATTATGGTCTAAATCGATTGTCTGCAAAGAGTTTTGCAAAGTCTTTTGGGACAGATTCATGGGAAATTCCTTATTTTAAATATGGTTTATGAAATGTTATATATTGATTTACGAACTAGTTTATGGAATGGAGTTTGAAATAGTTTGGGAAATGTATTATGATATATACAATGTGATTTAATAGAGATTAACCAATAGAATTGACTATAAATATTTGAATTGTGATGGTGAAAAGTTGTGATTTGGTTATTAAACTTGAGTTGTAAGATAGTTTCTAATTTTGGTTGTGGATTTCTAATGATTGAGCTTGATGGATTATGCTCAGTGTTTATATGAACCCGTTAAGGGGTATGTAGATATGTACATACTAATCTAAGATATCTTTATGAGTCGAGCCATTAGCTAACAATAAGTCGAGACATAACCAAAGAGGGCATCTTAATCACCTTGTCACTAGCATTATTCGTGACCATGACTACATACTAGAGAATGAGTTTAGTTGATGGAATGGAGATCGATCAATAGACTCAAGACTATTGATTATTTATTTTGATATTAGCAATGAAAATGATATTTTTACTATTAGTATAGTTATGTTGAAGTAGTATATAACTTATTTTTGATCTTGTAAGTTTGACATATTTTAGGTTTGGTGTAAATGAGTTGTGATTTGGTTCTGTATATATGCGTAGTGATTGTTTGATTCATTTAGAAGAAATGTATCACTCACTGAGCTATGGTAGCTCTTCCTTTTCTTCTAATCATGTTTTTCAGGTCTTTGAATTAGTAGCTGATAAAGCAAGAGCATTATCACGAGAATTATTGGGAACTAAATATTTGGGATATAGTTTGACACTACATCCTTTTTTCGAAAGGATGGCCATGTCACTCGCTAATCTTTATAGGATTTGGGGTGTGACAGAGCGCAATTCGTGGGGTTGCCTACGACTAGAAAACCAAGGAGGAGACTCATATGTATGATTCCATAACAGGTAAATGGACAACGCTAACATTTTTCTTCAAATTATCTCCGTAATCTCTAATTTAACATGATCGTGAGCCATTCCCCGACGCATAGCAAGCAATATCAATGCAGCAGAAGTTCTTTAAAAGGAACTAATACTACTGCCCGATTTCTCCTCTCTGCACGAATGCCAGAACCTCAGCCCATCGTTTTAGTCAGAACTCAAAGTCAAGCAACTTTTGCGGTTTAGTGCTGCCGTGCAACTTACTCCCGTCTCTTCCAGAATGGGAACTCACAAAAATTTACTGTCTAAGGCCCTGTTTGGTAACGTGCCAAACAATATCTGATTTTGATTTTTTGTTCTCGGATTTAGTTTGGGACGAGAATAATGTTTGGTAAAATTCTTGTCCCAAACTGATTCCGGGAACATTGTTTCTAGAATCAGTTTGGAATAAGATATGAGAATTAAAAAAAAAAAAATCAACACAATAAAATTCTTCTTCTTCCCTTCCGCCATCCCGCGATCGCCGTCCGTCACTGCCCCTTGCCGACCGCCGATCGCCGGCTGCTGGTCGGGCGAGCTTGCCGAACCTTGCCCTGGCCGGGCGAGCCTCGCCGGGCGGGCGAGGCTCACCTGGCCACCGGCGGGGCTCGCCTAGCCTGCCGGTGGCCGGGCGAGCCTCGCCCAACCCGGTGAGGCCCGCCTGTCCACCGGCGAGGCTCGGCCAACAAGGGCCGGCCTCGCCAAGGGTCGGCGACGCTCGGTGAGGTCGCCGGCCCTTGTCCGGCCGGTCGTCGGTCCGGCGACCAGCCACAAGAAGAAGAAGATGAATAGGAGAAAAAGGAAAAAAAGAAAAGAAAAAGGAAAAAAAGGAAAGTAAAAAAGGAAAAGAAAAGAAAAGAAAAGAAAACTAAAAAACTCAAAAAAATTATTTAAAAATTTAAAGAAATTAATTTGGAACAGAATCAATGAACATGTTATCAAACGCAATTCTATTCCAGAATCAGAAATTTTGGATAGTTACCAAACGCGTTCTTTTACTCAGAATCAGTTTCCGAGAGTAGAATAAAAAATAATTATTTCTTATCAGAATTAATTCCCGAAAACAGAATTGTTACCAAACGTGCCCTAAGTGTAGCCAAAAGGAGTCTGGGGAATGACATTGAGAGTGCAGAGTTATCTCTCTTTTCATTCAGAACAAAAGCAATTACAACCACGTCATGCAAAGCATCTAGAGGGGTAGTATCACTGGTTTTGGGGAGCCAGCGGTTGAGCATCAAGTAATCCAGTTCTGCATGGTGGTACCTAAATCGTTCCAGCTGAGTTTGCATGAAAAGAAAAATCATGAATATTATCGGTACAGCATGAAAGTGCTTGCTTTTACTGGATAAGAAGCACGTCCTCAAAAAAGATCTATCATAAGCCAAAGTTAAAGTAATATGTTGCACCGCACGTGCGGCCACAGCACATCGTTTAAACAGGTTTGAAAGACAACCTTATAAATTATAATGGTAAAAATGATTTTGGTTCCAGAAACAGCCTTGCAGAAACAATATTAATCCAAACCAGACTATGTGAACAGAACTTTACGATAAACTACTGCAGCAGCACACAAAGTGAATCCACTTCATGCTATTTAGTCAGTGCATCCATGACAATTAGCTAAAGTTCATGCAACATCCCAACCAAAAAATTCTCGCCTACTCCTGGTGGACCGAGCCTATTATAACCCTTGCACAAAACTTGCATCATTCTTCAGATATTCAGGGTCATAGCAGTGGATGTATCTTCTCTGGCCACTCCCAGTAATTGCGAGCAAAGTACCGAAACCATGGCAGCTACCAAGCAAATCTTCATCGTGTAATAAAATTGCTCATTTTCGAAAACGCAAGATTGTGCTGCATACTTCTCCACGAGCATCCGCTCGAATGAAAGTAAAATTTATCTAGTTCAATTCATAGATTTGGCCAAAGAAAGAACTAACAAATGATTGGCTTTTAACGCCCCAGTAAGTGGGTGGATCTGAATAGACACTCAGTGAAGTCACTCATCGTTGATGTGCTTAAGAAATTATACATCAGATTTTACTAGATTCATTGTTTAGCACAAATGAGCAAGAGTGCAAGATCAAAGCACATGGTGCAGATTGTACAAGACAATCCGAGCAAAGATTTAATGAGTTCAAAGTCATCCTACTTCAACCAAAATCTAGAAGTTTTGCAAGGGGTGCAATTTACCCGGGCTACCTTGATCTCTACACCCTGTTTCTTGGGAGGATGTGGTTCTGACTTGTGCTTAAGCTTGCAAAAGGAAGACCAACGCTGGTTTTCCGAAGTCTGCTTTGTGGCTTTGCCTGTGATCGAACATAAGAGATAGCATTGCAAACAGGAACATCAGAAGGCTAATTACAGAAAAAGGCTTTAAATGAAGACCAAAACATATTAATGCTTCGCCAAATTCAGTGTTCACCTGTAGAACATAAAAGAATTAGGCTTTAGTTGGAATTGCCTCAGAGAATTAGCTTTTCGAAACGACATAAAACTGATCACTTACTCCTGTTTTTCCCTTTACTTCTTTGATAGCTGCTTGACATATATCCTCACCCTACAGGGATAGAGTCACAGTCAAACCATTGCAGTACATATTGATACTTCTACCGTAGCACTTGACATCATAAACATACTCACCGTGTTAACAACTCCATTGGGGAGCACCTTACACTTGGACATTCCACTACTCACTTTGACAACAAGCACCTAGACAGGATGAAGGTTTTGAATTCTTTGAAGTGATGAGTGTCTGGTTATATTAGAATCATGTGGAAAATAGGAGGTAATAGCTATCGATTAATCAAATTAAACTAATCGAAGTAATTAACTTGATTAGAAAGTGAGTTATGTTCATCTATCTATCTATCTATCTATCTCTCTCTCTGCAATGGAACATATTACAAATTTCCGCTCATTAATGTTGCGTAATAACTAGTGTAATCAGAAATCAACACATCGCTTGTTCCTCAGTCATCCTTGAGAAGGATGAATATGAATACAACTGACAAAACCATCACGATGTTAACTGCAATAGCGCAAATGATTTGGAGAATAAGATTGATAATTTCACATATCAAATTGTGCTAGTCGTTATAATTAGGAGGGCCTTTCGGTTTCCATGATCTAGAAACTCCCTATTTTACATCATTAGATAATTGATTTGCTTGTGGCGCTTTGCCTAAAAGGAATTTGGAAAATAATTTGAAAATAGAGACCATCTCTCCCAAGAATTTAAAGATAGAGTCTCAAACGCCCTATTTTGCATTGTTAAAGAAATTGATTTGCTTGTGGTGCTTTGCCTATAAAGGGTTTAGAAAAGAATTCAGAAATAGAGACCATCTCTCCCAAGAATTCAAAAATAGATCACTCTATTTGTGATATACTCCAAACAAAAAATAGAGTCTCTATTTTTAAAAAAACAGAGTCTCTATTTTTAAAAAGCAGATCGATCTATTTGTCATGTATTCCATACAAAAAATAGAGTCTCTATTTTTAAAATACAGACCAGTCTATTTCTCGTGTATTCCATACAAAAAATAGTCTATTTTAAAAATAGTGATCACTCTATTTCTGACGTATTCCTTACATCACAATTTAAAAATAGAGACTCTTATCTTTAGAATTCTTGCGAAGGATGGTCTCTATTTTTCATCTTTCCCTTGTAGCGCTTTAACTATAAAAATGCGCACAAGATCTTCTCGAACAAAAGCACCGCTCTCCCTCGGTTGTCTCTGCCGCGTTCCCTCTAATTTTTGGTTGTTGGGTACTTTCGCTTTCTCGTTTAGCTTTTTTTTTTTTTTTTTCGGTCTCATGCAGTCGCTGTTTCATTATGGGTGACCTCTTGTTCCTATCGGTTTCATGAAAAATTCCCACGCCTCCATTTCATGACCACGCATGATTTGGCTGTAATTTGATTTCGAAAGCAATTTTGGTTCGGTTTGGAATTTCAAAAGGGTTGTCTCTTCAATCCAATAAGACTTTCGCTAAATTAGTTTCCTCATTTGTTGTCGTAAAATTAGCTTCATTTCGCCTCCTCATTTCTTCACCCACTCATCAGTGTCAAAAAGAAAAGAAAAGAAAAGAAAACAACATTGTCCCTAGACCATCAGTGCAAACTCATAATTGACAACCCGCAGTCACTAATCATTATATAATCATCCCTTGCAGATTTCTAATTCCGGCCAAGGCAACACAGATATATCAACAATGGCGATCTCCAAGACGGCGTTGGCTCTTTGCATCATCGCCTTTGTGGTGTGCTCGGTCGCGGCGGACGGTGCAGCTGTCGAGGATGGCCACATTGATTACGGAGCCATACGAAGGGACGGCACGTATTGCAAGGGCAACAAATGCTTGCCTCCTCCATCCAACGGTTACAATCACGGTTGCGAGAAGAGCAACGATTGTCGTGGGGGCAAGTGAAATTAATTTCTCCAACAATATGAAATAAGGTGTTTCCGGAACATGGAAACCAGAAGGCCCTCCTAATTGTTGTAACTGGCACAACTTCATATATGAAATTATCGATCTTGTTCTCCAAACCATTTGTCCCATTGTGATTAACATCGTGATGTTGCTCGATTGACTTACCACAACGTATTATAGGGTTTGTCGGTTGCATACGTGCTCATCTCTCTTTAGGGATGACTCGGGAATGAGCGATGTGCTGATTTTCGATTAAATAAGTCATTACGCAACATAAGCAAATGATAATTTGCAATTCCGTTCCATTGCCCAAAAGAAAAAAAAAAGGAATTATAAAATGTAGATGATCATAATTCACTTTCATTCCCGAATTAATTGCTTCGATCAGTTTAATTTATTGTTTTATTATAAAGAAGAAGAAGAAGTAGAGGAGACAAATAGAATAATAAAAACGACCCCCATCATTTTAATTTAGAAAACGAGACCCCTTTGTTTCGGACCCTCTCCATGCAGGCATGCACGCATCATTTCAGTCATCTTCGTATCAACAGATTTTTCAACATGAAACTGCGAACTCAACGGGGGTCGTTTTTACAGTTTATGTCCATACGATCTTCCACATTGGAGGATAGATGAATATGCACCAGATCGACTCGACCAAGGCAGCCCTGTCTAGTCTCGGTTTTTTTCCCTTTCTTTCGCTTACTCGCTGAGTTTTCTTTCCGTCTTATGTAATCGCTGTTTCGTTTTAAGTGATCTCTTCTACTTCTTCTCCTCCTCCTCCTCCTCCTCCTCCTCAGTGAGCAAGTCTCAAAAGATTCCCACGCCCCTATTTCATGACCACAAATGAATTATTGTAATTTGATTTCGAGAGCAATTTGATCCGGTTTGAAGTTTCAACCAGGTTTTCTCTTCAATCCGATAAGACTTTTGCTAAATTAGTTTCCTTTTTTGTTGTCGTAAAATTAGCTTCATTTGGCCTTCTCCTTGCTTCACCACCTTTCCTGAGAAGCCATCGAATGGCGAATTATTTTCAAGCGGATAATTTGTGGCTTCATCCGTCCAGGTTTTGGCTTCTAGAGTGTCATTTCCCCATAAAATACTAAGTCCATCAGTGCATCATCAGCTTTGATGCAAGGCATGGCCGGAAATAACGATAGTGGGATCTAGCAGATTCGACTGCTCGATGGGATTCATGATCCGTATGGAGGGGTTATTGTGGAGTTGGAGAGGCATATGGAAGCTGATGACTTTTTCCTGTGCTCAGAGCTTCAATAACAAGCTGGATAGTGCGAATACTTAACTTGTAATTCATTGGTCTAGTAATTTTTTTTTTCCGATTTGTAAGATTACCACTTTTTTCTACTGTAACTGTTCTTACTGGGTCTTTCCTTTGCAGGGTAAGAAGATGGTGTGGATTAGATTGCCCATTCAATATTTACATCTCGTGGGAATTATGGTGAAGGTACATGTATATGGCTGTTCTTGGCTAAGGATTAGTATTGGCCCATCTGAGACCCTGTTCAACTCGACAGTCCATACTTCTTAAATCTATTTCTAGCAGAAATTTGATAAGGTTTAGCTATGATATAGACGGTTCATTGCAATATTTCTTGGTAATTTGGCAGGAAGGATTTTGGTTATATTGTGCTAAACCAAATTACTTGATGCTCGTCTGCTGTCTTCCTGAGATCCCCGATTCATTTTCTGTCTTCCCATGGGTTGCGAGTTGCTGGACTTGTTGTGAACAGCAAAAAAAGAGGTAATTTTCTCTCGTCATTATCTCATTTCTTGCATTAGCACTTTTAAGACGATCTAATAGGAAGTTGCAAAGAGATTGAACTGAAATATTTGATTTGCTCATTCAGTAGTTTTTAGAAGTTCAGACTCAGCCTCTAGCACTGGAAACTTCTCTCTGCTGCAGTAAGTACGACTAGAGATTGGCAGTGATGAAATCAGCCTACTCAATAGGCATTACATCCTCTAGAAGAACAGATAGAATCATGGGGTGTGTTACTACTGTTGAAAAGTAGAAATGGTACATTTTTTTTTTCTTTTTCCTAACAGAACCTGTCTTTGGTGCCAATGCCTTGCTATGTTGGACTAAGTTACCTGTGTGACAAGCCTATATGACCTCCCTCCATATTGGCATCTCGAGTAGTTTCTATTGGTTGTCCTCTCTTAAGTGATTCAATCAGTGGATAACACCATTACTATGCATTGAAGTTTTAAACTTTCCTTCGGGAACGCATTCATGCTGATTTATCTGGTTTTCCACATGATTCTAATATAACCAGACACTCAACACTTCAAACAATTCAAAACCTTCCCCGTCTAGCTGCTTGTTGTCAAAGTGAGAAGTGGAATGTCCAAGCGTATGGTGATCCCGATGGAGTTGTTAACATGGTATGTTTATCATGTCAAGTGATACGGTAGAAGTATCAATATGTATTGCTATGGTTTGACTGTGACTTTATCCCATAGGGTGAGGATATTGTCACGCAGTTGTCAGAGAAGTAAAGGAAAGATAGGAGTAAGGAAAAGACAGGAGTAAACGATGAGCTTCATGTCGTTTCGAAGAGCTAAGTTTCTGAGGCGTTCACTTTAGGATTGCAACCGAAGCCTTATTCTTCTGTGTTCTATAAGTGGACACTGAATTTGTTGAAGTCCTCTGTTTTGGTAAACAAAATCCTCCATCTCAGATTATGGCGCATTTACATGTTTTGGCCTTCATTTAGAGCCTTTTCCTGAGTTTAGCCTTCTGATGTCCAATTTTTGCGATATTATCTCTTTTGTTCGATCACAGGCTTGGCCAAAAAGCAGACTTCAAAAAATCCAAGTTGGTCTTCCTTTGCAAGCTTAAGCTTAAGTCAGAACCATATCCCATAGAGAAACAGGATGTAGAGATCAAGGCAACCCAGATAAATTGCACACCTTGCAAATCTTCTTGATCTCGGTATAAGTAAGATGATTTTTAACTCATCAAATCTTTGCTAGGGCTGTCTTGTACAATCTGCGCTGTGTGCTTTAATCTTGCATTCTTTCTCATTCGTGCTAAACAATGAATCTAGTAAAATCTGATGTATAATTTTTTAAGCACATCAACAACGGGTGACTTCACTGAATGTCTGTTTGGATCCACACATTTAATAGGGGTGGCAAAAGCTAATTATTCATTAATTCTTTCTTGGGCCAAATTTATGAACTCAACTAGATCAATTTTATTTTGGTTTCTAGTGGATGCCCATGGGGGAGCACGCAGCACAATCTTTAAATTTTCAAAAACAGGCAATTCTACTGCATGACGAAGATTTGCTCAGCGGGGCCTATTTATGGCTACCACGTTTTCGGTCCTTCGGCCACAACTACTGGGATTGGCAAATTAAGTTACATCTACTGCAATGACCCTGAATATCTGGAGAATAATGCAAGTTTTCTGTAATGGTTAGGATTTACTCAGTCCAGTGGACCCAGGACTAGGCGAGAATGTTTTGGTCGGAAAGTTGCATGAACTTTTACCTCCTGTTATGGATGCACTGAGTAAATAGCATGAAATGGATTCACTTTTTGTGATGCTGTGGTACTTCATTTAAAGTTCTGTTAGATAGTCTGGTTTGGATTAATATTGTTTCTGCGAGGCTGTTTCTGAAACCAGAATCACTTTTACTATTATAATTTCTAAAGGTTGTCTTTTAAACCTATTTAAATGATTTGTTATGTGGCCGTGTATTCAGTGGAGTTTTAATTCATCAAAGCTGTGATTTTGCATTCTAAGGTTGAATAATTACTGCAATTTCATCGTATAGTGATGTTGGAATTCACACTTCCCTTTTTGCTTGGTGCTCTACTTAGGAAGGGCAATAAAGCACAAAATGAGTAGAGACACAGAACTGTAACTGTGAGAAAAATAAAAGAAGACCTCCCAGAATGGCAATTACCTAGTGTAATACACTGAGAAAGGACTCGATTGTCTTTCATCACTCTGAATTCACTATGGCCACTTACAAACACACAGCAAAATGCTGATGACAATACAATACAAGCACACCATCTGTTTAAATATATATGGAACAACAATGACTAAAAAAAGAAAAACCAAGGGGCAGTACATAAGCCATTTTCTTTGTTTTGCGTGCGCTTTTCTACAGCAGATGATCACTTACTCCCGTCTCTTCTTTTACTTCTCTGGATGCCAGGACTTCATCGAATTGGCCTTTATTAATAAAGTCCTATTATCTCAGACTCTGGTGCATTAATATGTTTTGGTCGTCATTTAGAGCCTTTTTCTGTAATCAGCCTTCTGATGCTCATGTTTGCAATACTATCTGTTATGTTTGATCACAGGCAAAGCCACAAAGCAGACTTCAGAAAATCAGCATTCGTCTTCCTTTTGCAAGCTTAAGCTCAAGCCAGAACCATAAGAAACGGGATGTAGAGATCAAGGTAGCCCAGGTAAATTGCACCTTTTGCTAATCTTCTTGATTTTAGTCGAAGTATGATGACTCTAAACTCATTAAATCTTTGCTGGGGCTGTCTTGTACAATCTGCGCTGCATGCTTTGATCTTGCATTCTTGCTCATTTGTGCTAGACAATGATCTAATAAAACCAAATTAAACTAATCGAAGTAATTAACTTGATTAGAAAGTGAGTTATGATCATCTATCTATCAATCTATCTCTCTCTCTCTCTCTGCAATGGAACATAATTACAAATTTCCGTTCTTTAATGTTGCGTAATAACTAGTGTAATCAGAAATCAGCACATCGCTTGTTCCTCAGTCATCCCTGAGAAGGATGAATATGAATACAACTGACAAAATCATCACGATGTTAACTGCAATAGCGCAAATGATTTGGAGAACAAAATTGATAATTTCACATATCAAATTGTGCTAGTCGTTATAATTAGGAGGGCCTTTCGGTTTCCATGATCTAGAAACTCCCTATTTTACATCATTAGATAATTGATTTGCTTGTGGCGCTTTGCCTAAAAGGAATTTGGAAAATAATTTGAAAATAGAGACCATCTCTCCCAAGAATTTAAAGATAGAGTCTCAAACGCCCTATTTTGCATTGTTAAAGAAATTGATTTGCTTGTGGTGCTTTGCCTATAAAGGGTTTAGAAAAGAATTTAGAAATAGAGACCATCTCTCCCAAGAATTCAAAAATAGATCACTCTATTTGTGAAATACTCCAAACAAAAAATAGAGTCTCTATTTTTAAAAAAACAGAGTCTCTATTTTTAAAAAGCAGATCGATCTATTTGTCATGTATTCCATACAAAAAATAGAGTCTCTATTTTTAAAATACAGACCAGTCTATTTCTCGTGTATTCCATACAAAAAATAGTCTATTTTAAAAATAGTGATCACTCTATTTCTGACGTATTCCTTACATCACAATTTAAAAATAGAGACTCCTATCTTTAGAATTCTTGCGAAGGATGGTCTCTATTTTTCATCTTTCCCTTGTAGCGCTTTAACTATAAAAATGCGCACAAGATCTTCTTGAGCAAAAGCACCGCTCTCCTCGGTTGTCTCTCGCCGCGTTCCCTCTAATTTTTGGTTGTTGGGTACTTTCGCTTTCTCGTTTAGCTTTTTTTTTTTCGGTCTCATGCAGTCGCTGTTTCATTATGGGTGACCTATTGTTCCTATCGGTTTCATGAAAAATTCCCACGCCTCCATTTCATGACCACGCATGATTTGGCTGTAATTTGATTTCGAAAGCAATTTTGGTTCGGTTTGGAATTTCAAAAGGGTTGTCTCTTCAATCCAATAAGACTTTCGCTAAATTAGTTTCCTCATTTGTTGTCGTAAAATTAGCTTCATTTCGCCTCCTCATTTCTTCACCCACTCATCAGTGTCAAAAAGAAAAGAAAAGAAAAGAAAAGAAAACAACATTGTCCCTAGACCATCAGTGCAAACTCATAATTGACAACCCGCAGTCACTAATCATTATATAATCATCCCTTGCAGATTTCTAATTCCGGCCAAGGATCAACACAGATATATCAACAATGGCGATCTCCAAGACGGCGTTGGCTCTTTGCATCATCGCCTTTGTGGTGTGCTCGGTCGCGGCGGACGGTGCAGCTGTCGAGGATGGCCACATTGATTACGGAGCCATACGAAGGGACGGCACGTATTGCAAGGGCAACAAATGCTTGCCTCCTCCATCCAACGGTTACAATCACGGTTGCGAGAAGAGCAACGATTGTCGTGGGGGCAAGTGAAATTAATTTCTCCAACAATATGGAATAAGGTGTTTCCGGAACATGGAAACCAGAAGGCCCTCCTAATTGTTGTAACTGGCACAACTTCATATGTGAAATTATCGATCTTGTTCTCCAAACCATTTGTCCCATTGTGATTAACATCGTGATGTTGCTCGATTGACTTACCACAACGTATTATAGGGTTTGTCGGTTGCATACGTGCTCATCTCTCTTTAGGGATGACTCGGGAATGAGCGATGTGCTGATTTTCGATTAAATAAGTCATTACGCAACATAAGCAAATGATAAGTTGCAATTCCGTTCCATTGCCCAAAAGAAAGAAAAAAGGAATTATAAAATGTAGATGATCATAATTCACTTTCATTCCCGAATTAATTGCTTCGATCAGTTTAATTTATTGTTTTATTATAAAGAAGAAGAAGAAGTAGAGGAGACAAATAGAATAATAAAAACGACCCCCATCATTTTAATTTAGAAAACGAGACCCCCTTGTTTCGGACCCTCTCCATGCAGGCATGCACGCATCATTTCAGTCGTCTTCGTATCAGCAGATTTTTCAACATGAAACTGCGAACCCAACGGGGGTCGTTTTTACAGTTTATGTCCATACGATCTTCCACATTGGAGGATAGATGAATATGCACCAGACCGACTCGACCAAGGCAGCCCTCCCTAGTCTCGGTTTTTTCCCTTTCTTTCGCTTACTCGCTGAGTTTTCTTTCCGTCTTATGTAGTCGCTGTTTCGTTTTAAGTGATCTCTTCTACTTCTCCTCCTCCTCCTCCTCCTCCTCCTCCTCAGTGAGCAAGTCTCAAAAGATTCCCACGCCCCTATTTCATGACCACAAATGAATTATTGTAATTTGATTTCGAAAGCAATTTGATCCGGTTTGAAGTTTCAACCAGGTTGTCTCTTCAATCCGATAAGACTTTTGCTAAATTAGTTTCCTTATTCTTTGTCGTAAAATTAGCTTCATTTGGCCTTCTCCTTTCTTCACCACCTTTCCTGAGAAGCCATCGAATCGCGAATTATTTTCAAGCGGATAATTTGTGGCTTCATCCGTCCAGGTTTTGGCTTCTAGAGTGCCATTTCCCCATAAAATACTAAGTCCATCAGTCACCAGCTTTGATGCAAGGCATGGCCGGAAATAATGATAGTGGGATCTAGCAGATTCGACTGCTCGATGGGATTCATGATCCGTATGGAGGGGTCATTGTGGAGTTGGAGAGGCATATGGAAGCTGATCACTTTGTCCTGTGCTCAGAGCTTCAATAAAAAGCTGGATAGTGCGAATACTTAACTTGTAATTCATCGGTCTTGTAATTTTGTTTTTCCGATTTGTAAGAATACCACTTTTTTCTACTGTAACTGTTCTTACCGGGTCTTTCCTTTGTAGGGTAAGAAGATGGTGTGGATTAGATTGCCCATTCAATATTTACATCTCGTGGGAATTATGGTGAAGGTACATGTATATGGCTGTTCTTGGCTAAAAATTTGGATTGGCCCATCTGAGACCCTGTTCGACTCGACAGTCCATACTTCTTAAATCTATTTCTAGCAGAAATTTGATAAGGTTTAGCTATGATATAGACGGTTCATTGCAATATTTCTTGGTAATTTGGCGGGAAGGATTTTGGTTATATTGTGCTAAACCAAATTACTTGATGCTCGTCTATTTTGTCTTCCCGAGATCCCCGATTCATTTTCTGTCTTCCCATGGGTTGCGAGTTCTTTGGACTTGTTGTGAACAGCAAAAAAAAAGAGGTAATTTTCTCTCGTCATTATCTCATTTCTTGCATTAGCACTTTTAAGACGATCTAATAGGAAGTTGCGAGAGAGATTGAACTGAAATATTTGATTTGCTCATTCGGTAGTTTTAGAAGTTCGAGACTCGGCCTCTAGCACCGGAAACTTCTCTCTGCCGTAAGTACGACTAGAGATTGGCAGTGATGAAATCAGCCTACTCAATAGGCATTACATCCTCTAGAAGAACAGATAGAATCATGGGGTGTGTTACTACTGTTGAAAAGTAGAAATGGTACATTTTCTTTTTCTTTTTCCTAACAGAACCTGTCTTTGGTGCCAATGCCTTGCTATAATTTTTTGGTTTGACTAAGTTACCTATGTGACAAGCCTATATGACCTCCCTCCATATTGGCGTCTCGAGTAGTTTCTATTGGTTGTCCTCTCTTAAGTGATTCAATCAGTGGATAACACCATTACTATGCATTGAAGTTTTAAACTTTCCTTCGGGAATGCATTCATGCTGATTTATCTAGTTTTCCACATGATTCTAATATAACCAGACACTCAACACTTCAAACAATTCAAAACCTTCCCCGTCTAGCTGCTTGTTGTCAAAGTGAGAAGTGGAATGTCCAAGCGTATGGTGATCCCGATGGAGTTGTTAACATGGTGAGTATGTTTATCATGTCAAGTGATACGGCAGAAGTATCAATATGTGTTGCTATGGTTTGACTGTGACTCTATCCCATAGGGTGAGGATATTGTCACGCAGTTGTCAGAGAAGTAAAGGAAAAGATAGGAGTAAGGAAAAGACAGGAGTAAATGATGAGCTTCATGTCGTTTCGAAGAGCTAAGTTTCTCAGGCGTTCACTTTAGGATTCCAACCGAAGCCTTATTCTTCTGTGTTCTATAAGTGGACCCTGAATTTGTTGAAGTCCTCTGTTTTGGGTAAACGAAATCCTCCATCTCAGATTATGGCGCATTTACATGTTTTGGCCTTCATTTAGAGCCTTTTCCTGAGTTTAGCCTTCTGATGTCCAATTTTTGCGATATTATCTCTTTTGTTCGATCACGAGGCTTGGCCAAAAAGCGAGACTTCAAAAAATCCAAGTTGGCCTTCCTTTGCAAGCTTAAGCTTAAGTCGAACCATATCCCATAGAGAAACGGGATGTAGAGATCAAGGCAACCCGGATAAATTGCACACCTTGCAAATCTTCTTGATCTCGGTATAAGTAAGATGATTTTTAACTCATCAAATCTTTTTGTGGGGCTGTCTTGTACAATCTGCGCGCTGTGTGCTTTAATCTTGCATTCTTTCTCATTCGTGCTAAACAATGAATCTAGTAAAATCTGATGTATAATTTCTTAAGCACATCAACAACGGGTGACTTCACTGAATGTCTGTTCAGATCCACACATTTAATAGGGGTGGCAAAAGCTAATTATTCATTAATTCTTTCTTTGGCCAAATTTATGAACTGAACTAGATCAATTTTATTTTGGTTTCTAGTGGATGCCCATGGGGGAGCACGCAGCACAATCTTAAATTTTCAAAAACAGGCAATTCTACTGCATGACGAAGATTTGCTCAGCGGGGCCTATTTATGGCTACCACGTTTTCGGTCCTTCGGCCACAACTACTGGGATTGGCAAAAGAAGTTACATCTACTGCAATGACCCTGAATATCTGGAGAATAATGCAAGTTTTCTGTAATGGTTAGGATACTCAGTCCAGTGGACCCAGGACTAGGCGAGAATGTTTTGGTTGGAAAGTTGCATGAACTTTTACCTCCTGTTATGGATGCACTGAGTAAATAGCATGAAATGGATTCACTTTTTGTGATGCTGTGGTACTTTATTTAAAGTTCTGTTTAAATAGTCTGGTTTGGATTAATATTGTTTCTGCGAGGCTGTTTCTGAAACCGGAATCACTTTTACTATTATAATTTCTAAAGGTTGTCTTTTAAACCTATTTAAATGATTTGTTATGTGGCCGTGTATTCAGTGGAGTTTTAATTCATCAAAACTGTGATTTTGCATTCTAAGGTTGAATAATTACTGCACTTTCATCGTATAGTGATGTTGGAATTCACACTTCCCTTTTTGCTTGGTACTCTGCTTAGGAAGGGCAATAAAGCACGAAACGAGTAGAGACACAGAACTGTAAGTGTGAGAAAAATAAAAGAAGACCTCCCAGAGAGGCAATTACCTAGTGTAATACACTGAGAAAGGACTCGATTGTCTTTCATCATTCTGAATTCACTATGGCCACTTACAAACACACAGCAAAATGCTGATGACAATACAATACAAGCACACCATCTGTTTAAATATATATGGAACAACAATGACTAAAAAAGAAAAAACCAAGGGGCAGTACATAAGCCATTTTCTTTGTTTTGCGTGCGCTTTTCTACAGCAGTTAATCACTTACTCCCGTCTCTTCTTTTACTTCTCTGGATGCCAGGACTTCATCGAATTGGCCTTTATTAATAAAATACTATTATCTCAGACTCTAGTGCATTAATATGTTTTGGTCGTCATTTAGAGCCTTTTTCTGTGATCAGCCTTCTGATGCTCATGTTTGCAATACTATCTGTTATGTTTGATCACAGGCAAAGCCACAAAGCAGACTTTGGAAAATCAGCATTTGTCTTCCTTTTGCAAGCTTAAGCTCAAGCCAGAACCATAAGAAACAGGATGTAGAGATCAAGGTAGCCCAGGTAAATTGCACCTTTTGCTAATCTTCTTGATTTTAGTCGAAGTATGATGACTCTAAACTCATTAAATCTTTGCTGGGGCTGTCTTTTACAATCTGCGCTGCATGCTTTGATCTTGCATTCTTGCTCATTTATGCTAGACAATGATCTAGTAAAATCTTAAGTATAATTTCTTACGAACATCAACGCCGAGTGACTTCACTCAATATCTATTCAGATCTACCCATTTAATAGAGGTGTTAAAAGCTAACCATCCATTAGTTCTTTCTTTGGCCAAATTTATGAACTGAAATAGATGAATTTTGTTTTGGTTTCTAGTGGATGCCTATGGAGGAGCACTCAGCACAATCTTAAATTTTCGAAAAAGCAATTCTATTATATGACAATGATCTGCTCGGCGGGGGCTGTTTGTGGCTACCACAGTTTTGGTCCTTTGGCCACAACTTCTGGGAGTGGCAAAAGAAGTTAGATCTACTGCTATGACCATGAATATCTGGAGAATAATGCAAGTTTTCTGAAATGGTTAGAATGGACTCAGTCCAGTGGGACCCAGGACTAGGCGAGAATGTTTTGGTTGGGATGTTGCCTGAACTTTTACTTCCTGTTATAGATGCACTGAGTAAATAGCATGAAACGGATTCACTTTCAGCACTACCGTAGTGGCTTTTGTAAAGTTCTGTTTACACAGTCTCGTTTGGATAAATATTGTTTCTGCAACTATTTCTGGAACCAGAATCATTTTTAATATTATAATTTCTAAGGTTGTCTTTTAAACCTATTTAAATGATATGTTATGTGGCCGTGTATTCGGTGGAGTTTTAATTCGTCAAAACTGTGATTTTGTATTTTAAAGTTGAATAATTACTGTACTTTCATAGTATAGCTATGTTGGAATTCACACTTCCCTTTTTGCTTGGTGCTATGATTAGGAAGGGCAATAGAGCACAAAATGAGTAGAGACACGGAACTGCAACTGTGAGCAATATAATCTCATTGCTTAGCTACCTTCAAAATGACTATGCATTGAAGAATAAGCTGCAAGAAGTGATGGAAATGGAGAAGATCTCCTAGAAAGGCAATAACCTGGTGTAATACACTGAGAAAGGACTCAATGTCTTTCAACACTCTGGGTTCACTATAGCCACTTACAAACAAACAGCAAAATGCTGATGACTATGCAATACAAGCACACTGTCTGTTTAAATATATATGGAACTACAACGTCCAAAAAAAGAAAAAAAGAAAATCATAAACCATTTTCTCTGTTCTGCGTGTGCTTTTCTACAGCAGATGCTCACTTACTCCCATCTCTTCTTTTCCTTCTCTGGATGCCAGGACTTCGTCGAATTCAGTGTCTATCTCAATGAAATGAAAACAATCGTTTTAGCTGGCATTCCCATGCAAAGAAATCAAGATATTACTGGGTTTGCTTTATTAAAACAATGCCTATCGGATGCAAGGATCACTTATTCCTCTCTTTTCTATCACTTCTCTGATAGCTGCAGCAAATACATCCTCACCCTGTACATAGTCAAATTATAAAATCCATGAAACCATTATAACCAACATCAAAGAAGCCGAAAACACCTGACATAGCGTCAATTATCAAATATACTCACCTCATTGACATGTCCAGTCAGGAGGTTCCAGATGCCTGTGCCTTTGAATATCCCGCCTTTCTCCATAACCACAAACACCTGGAAAGAGAAGAAAATGTTTTGGCTACGAAACTGCCAAGTCTTGATGTAATTTCACTGGAAACCAGGCATCTGAGAATGAACTTGCATGGACATGAACTTGCATGGACATGGTTTGGATTATCAGTTATGATGGTCTAAGAAGGGCCCTTTGTCCGTTCCTTCCTCTAATTTGACTGCCTAAGAGTGGTCAAAAGGAAGAATCTAATGAATGAGATTAAGGGTTCACAGTTATCCATCCTTTTTCATTCAGACCAAAAGCAAGAAACAGCCACCTTAAACAAAGCATCTGCCTGTACCTAAATTCTTCCTGCCCAGTTCGCACAAAAACAGAAATAATTAGAGTGCTTGATACATCATGAGATTGCTCGCTATTGCTGAACAAGAAGCATGTCCTAGTAATAGATCCATTATAAGCCAAGCTACCCGAATATGTTCCGTTCCATGAAGAACTGTATTTACCATAACTGGTGACCCGACAAGGTGTGCATGCTCAATGGGCACTTTAATCCACACACCTCTCCTCTTCTCTGACTAATGATAACTATCAAGGTATAAGACATATAGATCAAGAAGTTACATCTAAAAGAAAACATTGAAGAGAGAATCAAATTCATCACCAATTCTCTCCATTTGGAAATTGAAGCCCTGAGCTTATTGATGAAGTTCTGAGTATCCGTAAGCTCTGGGATTTCAACTTCAACTCCATCAGAGCCAGCATCTTCCCAACCAAGGAATTCTTGATCCTCACTATTTGCAGTCCTATCTTGGTCGTCTACTGACTTGACATGTTTATCATATCAAAATCGGCATCCTAAGAGACAAAACAGAATATACTCAGTATTCACAATTCACCACCTTAAAGTTACAGCAGATTACCAACTATCAGCACTGACTGTAACTGTGAACACTCGGACCAAACATTCAGCATAAGAGGTGGCAAAATATGAGAGGACAAATACTGGAATAAAGTGACAAAAAGAGACCAAGTATGATGGACCAAAAAGGACAATAATTCTGAACTTTACCGAGCAGAGTCTCAATACATCTAAACATTTTGGTAATCTAGGAGTTACTTCTGTTTTGGCTTCTGTTTTTCCTTCCCTCCCTATCTCGATAGGATCATATGTTCAGATGTATTCAATGGTTGAATGGTTATGGTAAAGAGCAGATATAGCATGTAGAGACAGAAATACAATAAGGACGACGTTTGGCCCTAACCAGAACATATAAAAGCAAGATATGGCCCTCTGCCACAAAAAAGTGCACACAAAACAAAGAAAATGGCTTATGTACTGTCCCTTAGTTTAATTTTTTCCTTTTTCCCCCATCATTGGTGTTCCATAAATATTTAAACAGATGGTGTGCTTGTATTGTATAGTCATCAGCATTTTTGCTGTGTGTTTGTAAGTGGCCATAGTGAATTCAGAGTGATGAAAGACAATTGAGTCCTTTATCAGTGTATTACACCAGGTAATTGCCTCTCTGGGAGGTCTTCTCTACATCCATCACTTCTTGCAGCTCATTCTTCAATGGATCACGGTCAATTTATAATCATTATGAAGATGACTTAGCTGCAGCATTATTTTGCTCACTGATGCAGTCCTGTCTCTCTACTCATTTTATGCTTTTTGCCCTTCCAAAGGAGAACACCAAACAAAAAGGGAAGCGCCAATTCTGAACATCGCTATGCCATGAAAGTATAGTAACTCTCCGTACTTCGGAATGCAAAATCACAGTTTGAATGGATTAAATCTTTCAGGGATTTTTCATGTGTGGCCACATAGCGATTACAACGGGTTGCTCAGAAACAACTTCTGCAAATTAGAATAAGAAAAGTGATTCAGCTTCCCCATATAGCCTCCCAAAAGCAATACTAATCTAAGCCAGACTATGTTATCAGGACTCTGTATAAACTACTATAGCAGGACAGAAGATGCAGCCGTTTCTGGCTATTTATTCAGCACATCCACAACACAAGAAGCAAAAGTACATGCAACATCACACCCCGGAATTTTTTTGCCTAGTTCCAAGTCCATTGGACTGACTCAATTCTAACTGTGATGAAATCAGTGGTGGGGATCAATGTGGTCCAGTAGGCGAAGAAATTCCCCACCACAACCCAGGAATTATGTGAAACTTGCAAAGTTCTCCTGAACACCAAGGTAATTATTGCAGTAGATGTGAGACCTTTTGCCACCCCTAGTCGTTGTTGCCAAAGGAGTGAAACCAGGGTAGCCATAATTTGCCCTCGCCAAGCAAATCTTCGCCATAGAATTGAATTGCTTGTCTTTGACAATGAAAGGTTGTGCTGCGTACTCCTCAATTGGCATCCACTAGAATCAAAAAATAAAAATGGTCTACTTCGATTCATAGATTTGTCCAAAGAAAGATCGAATGAATGATCATCCTTTAAACACCCCTAGTAAATGGGTGGAATCTTAATAGTCATTCAGTGAAGTGACTCGCCGTTGCTTAAGAAAAATTATACGTCAGATTTTGCTAGACTCATTTGTGCTAGACTCATTGTTCAGCACAAATGAGCAAGAATGCAAGACTAAAGCATGCAGCCAGTATTGTGCAAGACAGCCCGAGCAAAGATTTAATTAGTAAAAAATCGCCCTACTTCTACCAAAATCAATAAGATCTGCAAGGGCAATTTACCTGGGCCGCCCTGACCTCTAGATTCTGTTCCTCGATAGAAGATGATTGTGGCTGAAGCACACAAAGGAAGGACAAATCTGATTTTGGGAAGACTGATTTGTGGTCTTGCCTGCGATAGCACATAAGAGAGTATTTTAGAAAAGAGAATGCAAATTTGAAAGGCTAAACATGGAAAAAGGCTCTAAATGAAGACCAAAACATATTAATGCACCGCAATCTGAAGTAGAGGATTTTCTTTACCTGAAATAGAGGACTTCGACGAATTTAGTGTCTACCTATAGAACGAAAAAAAAAAAATGGCTTCAGTTGGAATTCTCAAGTGAAATGCCTCAGAGAATTAGCTTTTCGACACAACATAAAACTCATTACTTACTCCTGTCTCTTCCTTCGCTACTCTGACAACTGCATGGCATATATCTTCATCCTACAGGGATAGAGTCACAGTCAAACAATTGCAATACATGTTGATAATTCTGATGCAGCACTTGATATCTTGAACGTACTCACCTCATTAACAACTCCAGTAGGGAGTTTCCGCATACCTTTGAACCTTCCACTTTTCTCTGGGACAACAAGCACCTAGAAAGGGAAGGGGTTGAAGGTTTTAAGTTCTCTGAAGTGTTGAGTGTGTGGTTGTATTAAAATCACATCGAAAACCTGATAAACAGAGTGAAAGCATGCACCGAAAGAAAGCAAATATAAAATTTTGCTGCATTTTATCTATTCGTAAAGTAAGGCTGTGATTGACGGATTGAATCACTCAAGATAGGAAAACAGACAGAAAATTATAGATTGATGCTAAAGATGAGAAGGTTCATTGTACTTAACTCACATAACTAAACAGCTCATCGTTTAGATATCCTAGTCAAACCAAAAGATTATAGGAATGCATTGGCACCAAAGGCTGGTTCTAAGGTTAAAAAATCCAACATCTCTGCTTATCAACAATGGTAACATACACAAACACGAATCCATTGAACATGAATGTTAAGGATTTCTTCCCAGGCAAATTTACTGGCGATCCTATCTATCCTTTCAAAGATTTAAATGCCTATCAAGTGGGCGGATTTCACACACTGCACATCTCTAGTTTTACTTATTGCCTCAGGGAGAAGTGTCCAGTGCTAGAGTCCGAGCTTGAACTTCTAAGAATTACTGAATGAGCAAATTGAATGTTACATTTCATCGCTCTGCATCTTCCTATTAGATAGTCCTAAAAAAAAAAGTGCAAGAAATGAGATGATGGCAGGCCAGAAAGTTACCTCGCCTTTGTCATTCAAGACGAAAGCAATAACGCGCACCCCATGGGAAGCATTCACAGGAATAAGATTGGGGGTCAAAGGAAGCCAGGGGACAAACACTGAGTAACTCGCTTCAGAATGGTGGTACTTAAATCCTTCCTGCCAAATTACCAGACAATACTGCAATCAACCGTCTACTTCATACCTAAACCTATCAAATTTTCTGCTGGAAAGAGATTTAATAAGTATGGACAATGGAGTTGAACTAAATCTCGCAGTGGTCACTGCTAATCCTTAGCCAAGAAGAAAGATATAAATGTACCTCCTCTATAAAACCGACGAGATTTGAACATTGAGCGAGCAATTTGATGCACACAACCTTCTTCCCCTGCATCCAAAAGATACCCAATAAGAACAAATGCAGTAAAACAAAGCGGCATTCTTACAAATCAAAACACAAAAAAATCGACAAGACCGACAAACTACAAGTTCAGTACCTGTTGTTTTCAGGTTGATATTGAAGCTCGAAGCCAACGGGCAAAGACGCCAGCATCCATACGCTCCTTCAACACCACAGAGACTCCTCCATATGAATCCTCACGCCAATCGAGCAGTTGAATCTGCTGGATCTTATTCCCAGCCATGCCTTGCCTCAAAGAGATCGTTCGACGCGTTGCGGACGGGATTGAAGAGTGATCGCTAATGTATACCGAGGGGGATATCAACCTGGAAACAACAGGTACTGAACTTTCGGTATATATTAGCGATCATCTGAGTTCTTGTCACTTTTTCGCTCGGATGTCACTTTCGAGTCCTTACGACCATCCGAGTCCTTACCTCTTTTTTACTTTCGAGTCCTTACCTCTTTTTTTCTCGGATGTCACTTTCGAGTTCTTGTTTCTTGGATGTCACATCCAAGAAAAAGTGGCAAGAACTCAGATGTCACTTGCGAGTTTTTGCCTCTTTTTGTTAGGTAGTATGAATTTTTAAATCACTTTTTAAATGGCAATAGCGAGATAGGTAACATGAAATTTTAAATCACTATTTAATAATGATGGTGATATTTCTCTTAGTCTGTAGGGATAAATTGGTAATTTAATTTACAAGCAGTATTTTCCGTTCACATCAAAAGCGATATTCTCCACCCCCTTCCCCTCAATGACAACCTCGCTAATTTAACTATTTGATATCTCCCATCCATGACTTTTGGGTCCGATAATAAGTGTTCACAAATTAAAAAGCTCTAACAAAATGAGCATATAATATCTTTTGGTCGTAGAAGAAGAAAATAGTTGTCAAATTAAAGATGCTATAACAAAACAAGCACACCATATCCCAATGCACTTATTTTTCCTCAACACGCCCATTGCTTTCCAGGTGCACCTGCTTTCATGCCCTTTCTTTTTACTGCCGATTAGCTTTACGAGGCCATTTTCATCTATTTGTTTCTACTTTGCTTATTTCCTTATTCTTTTTTCTTTCCCTAAAAATTAACTCAAATATCATACATTACCGCTTTAATTCTACATTAAAGAAATTATTCCCGGATATTATCATTTAGGGAGTTTTATCCATTTTCGTAAATGGCGAGAAATAGGGAATGGGTGCTTTTCGGGTGGAGTAAAAATAATCGGAGGAAGGGAATTTTATTTACTTTTAGTCACACGCGAACGCACCAATGGTAGAGTTGCCCGTCAAGTGCGAAATGCGCGCTCGCAGGGCAAATTTAGACCACCCGGGATGTCCGAATAAAAAATATTGAATTAATCTCGACGTGTGACAAGGTAGTCACACTTTGATGCTCGATTAAAAAAATATTAAATTACTGTCGGGCCACAAGAAGATATTCAGTGATTTAGTTCCGCCACGTCAACATCCCACGTGACATGTTTTTTCACTCACATCCAATAATGATATCTTGACGTGTGTTCACGTATCCATGTCAGCGATTGACGTGGAAATTAAGTGAAAATCTTCTCTCTCCTTCACCTCTGCTCTCTTCCTCCTCCATCCATAGCCGCCGACCTCCGCCCCTCCTCCGCCGTTGCCACCAGCGGAGTCACCGGCGCCATGAACAGACCGACCACCACTGCGTTCAAGCCGAGCCTGTTTTCTCCATCTCGTCGTTCTCTAGATCTCGAATCTGGTCTTCGTCTCGTTGTTCTCTAGATCTCGAATTTGGCCCGTCCATGGCCGAAATCATCGGCGCTGGTCCATGGTCGAACGCGTTCAGGCGCCCATGGCCGTCGGGATATGTGAGCTCCGTCCATCGCCCGACGGCCATGGACGCCTACTTCCTCTACTTTTCTTATTGATATGTGAGCTCCGTCCATGGCCGTTGGGATCTCGACCCCCCATCACGGCCGTGGACGAGCAGTCATGGCCAAATTTGAAGGCGGCTTCAGATTTGGGAGCCATGAGTGCCACATCCACTATTGAAGAAAGCACGACTTCAGTTCGGATGTGAAGTAGAGGGAGCGGAAGCCATGCTTTCTTCTCGAGGATGACCTAGTCAGTCAAGATCTGAAGCCCCGCTGATGACCGAGCGCAGTTCATGGCTGTCTAGACCTCGAGCTCGCCGTCGAGGCTCACGGCCATGGACAAGCCTCGTGAGCCATGGACGAGCTAGGCTTGTAGATCCGGAGGCACGACTCCAGTGTAGATCTGAACGGGCAAGGACTGAGCCAACCGCGAGCATGACGAAGGGGTAGCTTGGGTCGACTACACATGACGCAGGAAGCAGTGGGGATGCTGGCCGAACGCGGCGGTGCTCTGTGATGGAGCAGGAAGGGCCGGCTGCCATGGAGGGAGGACAACTAGATCGGCAAAGAATGGAGGAAGTAAAGAAAAAAGCAATTTTTATTTTTTATTCCACCTCAGCTGACGCTTGCGGATTTTTTCTCATTTATTATTGGGCATAATTAAAAATGCACCACGTCAGCAATTAAAGTGGCAGCTGGCAACACTGAATATTTTCTCCCTCGTTACTCCTTGAGAATTCCAACTGGTGCCCTCCTTTCTAGCCCTGAGAGTTACTTGGCTCATCTCTATGCCCGATTAATCCAATATTTTTTAATCAGGCGTCCTAGGTTGTCTATTTATGCCTTTGTTATTTATAAGTTAGTACAATCAAATCATAAAACTTATTTATATTTTTCACTAGGAAATGCTTGCAAGACAGTCTACCATCAAATGAAAGTGTGACGGTAAGAGGGTAGTCACGAATTTATTTTAAGAGACTAATAGACTTCTTAAATTGATTTTGATTTTTGACTCTGTTTGTTTGTTTTTTTTTTTTTTTTTTTTTTAACTTTTATATTTCCTTGTTGAAAGCTTAAACTTAAAGATAAAAATCAAAAGGAGCCCTACAGAATCAATGTTCTTGAATATTATTACTTTGATTTGTTTTTTTAAATAAGACAAGACATTATTCTTGTTTTATGCATAACCGATATCATCAACTCTAATGTTAGGTCACCAGGGAATTCTTCTAAAGCACTTTGATCAAACAAAAGGAATGAAAAGCCATTTCATTGCACAATGATTTCGTTATCAATTGCAAAATTAGCGTTTCAAGTGTTTTTTCATCCTTTAAATTTAATAAATCTTTATAATGACATTAACAATTTCTTTTTAGAAAGTGATGCTATTTTTCTACTTGTAATTATTTATATTTTGATATTTAATTTATTCTCTCTTTCTTTATATTCAAGAACATTGATTCTATAAACCCTCTTCTGATTTTTGTCTTTAAATTTAAGCTCCCAATAAGGACATATAGAAGTCACACTGTTGTTTGGCAGTGGACGATCATGCTAATCGATCCCTTTTTCAATTGTGACCCACAATTGACAAGGGAACGGGCGTCACTTTTGACGCAACACTTTTGATCTCGACTTACTGTTCTCAACCTCTCGAGTAATCATGTTTTGTTTGGGTAACCAAGGTTAGTCAGTGAGTCACTTTTTATCGTGACTTTTGGATCCAATAGCGTGTTTTGATTGCAGAAATTTTGAGTATGATAATACGTGTTCTCAAATTAAAAAGCTTTAACAAAACAAGCAGATAATAACTTTCGGTTGCGTGGGAAGACGATAATTCTCAAATTAAAAACGCTTTAACAAAACAAGCATATAATTTCCTAATGTACTTGTTTTTCGTCGACACGCTAGTTGCTTGCCGGGTGCGCCAACTTTCGTCCCCCTTCCTTTTACTGCCGATTAGCTTTAGGAGGCCATTTTCATCTATCTGTTTCTGCTTTGTTTATTTCCTGATTCTTTTTCCTCCCTAAAAGTTAAGTCAAATACCATATATCGCCCCCTTAATTCTATAATACAAGAAATTATTTCGAGATATTATTATTTTGGGAGTTTTATCTACTTTCGTAAATGGTGAAAAATAGGAAAAGGATGATTTTCGAGCACTTGGACATAAAAACAACCCAAGGAAGGGAGTTTTATTTATTTTTGAGTCGTATGCGTATGCACAAGTGCCGGACATCTCAAGTCCTAAAACTTGGCATGAATGAACATTTAACTGTCAAAATTTCCTAAATGTACATTTAAGTAAGTGCCAAAATTTTTTTTAGAAAAAATGGACACTTAGGTGTCAATAGCGAGAAATTTTGGCCAAATTGCTAATGTGACTTTTTTTGACGAGATTTTTTTTACTAACGTGGCAATTCTTTTATAAAAAAAATTATCTATATAGACACCAAGAGTATGCTAAGTGACATCGTTTTTGGCACTTAAGTAATACTTTATGCAAAACTTGGCACGTAAGTATTCACTTTTAACCATGAGTAGCACTTTAGGTTATTACTTACACCATAACTTGATAATTAAGTGATTTTTTTAACCATGACTAGCACTTAAGTGAATATTGAAAATGATGTCATTTTAGATAAGGATTGCTAAGATATTCTAGCAAGTCACACGGGCTAGTTTTGTTATTAAAATAATGTCATGTTAAATATTTGACAAGCTCGTCAGAGTTGGCACTTGACTATCTCAATTTTCAAAGAAGTGATACTGAAGTGTATATTTTGAAACTTTTGGCATTTAAATCTTGTTAAATTATGTCTCGATTTTGAGCGTTTACGAGAAATAGAGTAAAAAATTAAAACCAGTTTAAGAAGTCTACAGGTTTTCTCAAAATGAATTTGTGACTGCCCTATTACCATCACACTATCGTTTGGCAATGGCGATGATGCTAGTCAATCCCTTTTTTTGCTGGTCAAGCTTGATGAAATGAACGTAAAGACTTGATTGCACTAACTTGACAAGTTTTAATGTTTAGTTGCACTTTTTGAAAGTTTTAGAATTTTTAGTACAATTTATCTCTTAAGCCAAAGATTTTGGTAGTTCATTATTTCGGAACTTAATCAAGCACGTGATGGATGCTCCAGAGAAAGCCTTTGAATCGAATGATTTGGAACTACCGATGGGGTTGTCACGAAAGGCTCTGCTTCCCTTCAATAGATTCTATCTCCTTGCTGGAAACCTAAGAATTAGTGGGCCTATCGTCTTGCAATTCACTATCATCCACACTAAGAAAACCCTAAAAGGAAAAAAAAAAGAAGAAGAAAAAGGATCCGCATCTTGAAATTTAAATACTTGATCTCTCAATTTCATCTTGAAAGGTCAAGAAAGATAGAGAGAAGGTGCCCAAGCGAGCGAGGGAGGCCGACCGGCTACTTCAAACAATGAGCGGGGGTGAGCGTCAAAGTGAATGCAGAGTGATGAAAAACATCGAGTCCTTTTCTTTTTCGCCATTGTTGTCCCATATAAAATTAAACACATGGCATCCTTGTATTGTGGAGTCATCAGCATTTCGCTGGGTATTTGTAAGTGGTCGTAGTGAATTCAGAGTGATGAAAGAAAGTTGAGTCCTTTCTCAGTGTGTTACACTAGGTAATTGCCTCTGAGAGTGATGGAAATGGAGCCGTGGTCAATGTACAGTCATTTTGAAGACGACCAAGCTATAAGATTATTTTGTTCCCTGATGCAGTTCAGTGTCTCTTCTCGATTCGTGCTTTATTGCCGTTCCAAAGCAGAACACCTAACAAAAAGGGAAGTGCCAATTCTAAACAACGATATACAATAAAAGTGCAGTGGTCATTTATACCTGGGATTGCAAAATCATAGTTTGAATGGATTAAAACTTCTAGGGATTTTTTCGTATATACGCCTGCATAAATATCAATTACACATCCCACTCCGCAGTAGACGAGTTGGTTCGCGCCTTGCCTCCTTATACGGGAGGGGAGAGGTTTGAAACTTCTTACCCCCATTGTGCGACTTAAGTGGGGTGCCGTGGGAGGTGGGTCTCCGCGCTAGTGCCCTCGGGTTTACGTCGCCCGCCGCTGTAACCGCGGTTCCGGGTCATAAATATATATATATATATATATAATATATATATACACAGGCCTCGTAGAAAACAACCTTCAGAAATTAGAATAACAAAAGTGATTTTGCTTCCTAAAATAGCCTCTTGAAAACAGTACTAATTTAAACAAGACTATGTAAACAGAACTTTATATAAACTTCTACAACAAGACAGAAGATGAAACTGTTTCGTGCTATTTATTCAACCCAATCATAACACAAGAAGCAAAAGTTCATGCAACATCCCCACCGAGAACTTTTGGCCTAGTCCTACGTCCATTGGACTGACTCCATCCTAACCATCAATTTTGTGTCCCACAAAATAAGTGGTAGGGATTAACGTGGTTTGATAGGTCTAGGTCTAGGTCTAGGGAAGAAATTCCCCATCACAACCTAGGAATTACATAAAACTTGCTAAGTTCTCTAGAACTCTAGGGTTGTTATTATAGTAGACATAAGACCTTTTGCCACTCTGAGTAGTTGTTGCCAAAGGAGTGAAATCAGGGTAGCCATAATTAGCCCTTGCCAAGCAGATCATTGCCATGGAATTGAACTGCTTGTTTCCAACAATGAAAGGCTGTGCTACATACTCCTCAGTCAGCATCCACTAGAATAAAATTTTTTTTTTTAAATGGTGTAATTCGGTTCATAGATTTGACCAAAGAAAGAACTAATGAATGGTCATCCTTTAACACTTGTGATAAAGGAGTGGATCTGAATAGTGAAGTAACTCATTGCTGATGTGCTTAAGAAATTGTATGTCATATTTTACTAGATTCATTGTTGAGCATGCAAGATTATAGCACGCAGCTCAGTATTGTGCCACGTAGCCAGAGCAAAGATAATAAAAGCTGTCGCGACCTAAAAATTCCGAGGTGCACCACCTAGAATTTTAGGCTAATGGATTGCTAAGCCTAGACTTAGCTCGGGCTCTCCCAAGCCCATACTAACTCGCGACTTAAATTCAAATATCTAGCATGCAAAAAGGAGTCGCCACTAATCGATTTGCGGTAGGTCGATTAGACACCTAAGCAAAATAACGGGAGAATTATTTTACTCCTACGAGCCAGAGATTTTAGGTACGGGGACTTGGTTATGCTAGATTTCTCTAACGCCATTTCGGTACCTTTCTCTTTTAATTTTGAAAAAATGTTTTGCAGGCAGCTTGAATTGATTTTAATTCACTTCCCTAACATGTAAGGTGATCATGCGAGTGTGCAATCCACCAATTTAGCACTCAAGAAAGCGAGTAAGAAAAATGCAGGACTTACCTCATGGTAACGAAAGCGTCTGCAATGTTAAATTAGGATTCACATCCACAATCCTAGATATGATTTCTAATTAACAATGCAATTTCTCAATTCTGTTTTTACTTTTTAAATGAGAATTATGCAGTGCATCTAATCTAACGTGAAATGACATGACAATGTGTTCTAAACTACATGACATGAGTAAAATATTTTATTTTATATTTTCTTTGTTTTCTTAATGAACATGCAATAATTAAATATGCAAATCAAGAAGACTTAATTATAATGAAGGGGAATTTTTAATTAAATGAGCCTAATTCTACATGACGTGCATTTTATGAACTTAATCCCACATGATGTGCACATGATATTTTTATTCCTAAAAATGCAATCTATCCTGAAAATTGATCTAAACTTAAAATGAGACATGCAATTCTATTCTAATATGCATGATGATTTTTTTTTATATATAGAATTCGAAATTTCATGCAATTAAACATGCAGCCTAAAAATGCAACTCTACTTTTTGAAACCAACATATTCCAATGCGATATTTGATTTTTTTTTTGATTTTTTTGATTTTTTATTGTCTTTTTAGTTTTTTTTTTCAAAACAAGCAAACATTACATCTAACTAATCAAGATATTTATCAAATTAAGGATTAAAATAATCGAAAAGATAATCCGTCGTCTCACGGATTAAATTAACGATCACTTTAGCCCTAAACATCAAACATTCCAATTTATACAACAATATTGAAGAGAAATTTGGTTAAAGAAAACTACCTTATTTGGATCGGCACTAAATATTCACGAACGACGGTTCTCTTCAGGGTCGGGCTGTGGCGGTTGGAACGCAACAGCAGTTTCTGGTCAAGCTCGTCACGGGCTTTGTGAAGACCTCGAGGAACGGTGAAGATGAATTAGCCTCAGTGGAATTTGTAGAAAGAAGGTAAAAGTCGATGGACTTTTCCTTTAGCTTTCACAGCCACCGCTTCTCTTTCTTCAAGAGTATCTCCTCTTAATTTTTATCAACAATGGGTCTTTATTCCTGCAAAAGAAATATAATCCAGACGCAACGGAAATAGAGAAGCAAAGTAACGGCGTGTGTATGGAACTCAACGAAGTAGCATCACGTCGTTGCCAAACACGCAAGGGCAGACCAAAATAACTTTCCGTTGGGTAGTTGCAGCTCGTCACGAGGATGGATCGCGAGCACCGTTGGCTTGGGATCACGATGCAACGGCAGCAGCTCAAGACGGAGGGCAGCCGTGTCGTCTTCGGTGGTGTTTGGCGGACTGAGAGGCAACAACGTGGGCTGTAGCAGCGACGGCACTCGGGCGGGCAGCTGCGGCGATTGCTATGGTGGTGGCGACGAGCAGAGGTGGCTGCTTGGTGGTGATGAGCGGCCGGAGATTCGGGACCTGCTGAGTTGCAGGCAAAGCCGGAACCGAGTCGGAGTCGCGAGCAGATGCGTCGGTTTGTCACAGCGAGGGCACGGACGCGCGGGTGCAGGGGATCAACTTCAGATCTGGTTCAGGCTCGGCTCCGATGGGGCTAAGCGCGGGTCGGCACGGCTCGCGGACGGCAGGAGGAGAGTGATGTAGGCAGCTGGTGTCACGGCTCGGGGGCGGTGAACTGCGGGGACGTTGCGGGTCAGCGCTCGGAGCAACGGCAGGGAGGCTCGGAGGTGCAGCAGGTCGCGGCTACAACAGGTGTCGCGACGGGTCACAGCTATGGCGGGCTGAGGTGCAGAGCTGGACACCGAGCGCGGCGGTGCGTACGGCTGTGGAGGTGCATTGATGGGTGGCTGAAGGCGCGGCGGGTTGCTTCAGCTTCGGAAGTGGTGCGGTGTGGGCGCGGTGACGCGGCAAGGCGGCCGCAGAAGTGGAGTCACAGGGGGGTCAGGCGTGCGGAGGCGCGATGGAGGCTCGGCTACTGGTCAGGCGGTGTTGGGTTGCAAGCGAAGTGGCCGTGCGAGTGCGAAGGGGGCCGTGAGCTGAGGCGTTGCGGGGCAAGGAGGTGGCGATGGACGGAGGGGGTTGCTGGTGTGGGTGGCTGCCGAAGGGGCTCCCCCGGATTTTGCTCGAAGCGCACCCCCGCCCCCCCTTTTAAGAAGACAATCCCTCTCTCTTTTTTTTTTTTTTTTTTTCTGCACATTCTCTCTCTGACTTCCCCTTCTTTTTTTAATATTTTTTTCTCTTCCCCCACACGTTCACTCTTCTTTTTTTAATACCCTCCCCCTGATACCTTTTTCGTTTGTCCGCAGCCCTCACGTCTTCTCTCTCTGTTCTCTTCATTTTCTTTCTGACAGCCTATTTTTTATTTCCTCCCCTTCTCTCCGTGAATTTTCGTCCAGCTTTTTCCCCTGACGCGGCTTCTTCTTTTTTCTTAATCTCTTCAAATCTTTCGGCAACCATTCCGCTCCAGTCAGAAAATCTTCTTGCAGGCGCTTGTAGGATTTTTCGTGCGTGCACGGACATATTATGATAATAATATGGGCATATTATATAATATATTATGGGCTGATTTTGCTCCTTTGAAGGCTTCTCCAGAACCCGCACGTCCACCGCATGTGCCTGCATTAATGAGGAATAGACAATGATCGTGTGAGAGCTTTTTTTTTTTTTTTTTTTTTTTTTTGCTTTCTCTCTTATGCGTGTTTAGACCAGCGAAATAGTTGTGCATGCAATCGATCGCGAGCCCCTACTTCTTGTTGTCTTTTTAGTATTGATCCAAATGTAACTACATGAAATGTAATTTTATTATTTTTTTTAGAGATTAAAGATTAATCCCTAATTTTCTATGCAATTAAAAATTAAATGATCAGTCAAAATTTAGATGTCAACAAAAGTCATTGTACTTCTACTGAAGTCAATAAGATTTGCAAGTCCGCAATTTACCCGGGCTGCCTCGACCTCTAAATTATGTCTCTAGATAAAAGATGATTGTGGCTGAAGCACTCAAAGGAAGAACACATCTGATTTTGTGGAGAATGATCTGTAGTTTTGCCTATGACAGCACGTAAGAGATGGTATCTTAGAAAGGATAGTGCAAATTTGAACGTCAGAAGGCTAAATATAGAAAAAGCTCTAAATTAAGACCAAAACATATTAATGCATCGCAATCTGGAGTAGAAGATTATCCTTACCTGAAACAGGACTTTGATAAATTTAGTGTTTAACTGTAGAACATGAAACAATATAGCTATATTTGGAATTCTCAAGTGAATGCCTCAGATGATTTGCTTTTCGAACCCACAAAATGCTCATCACCTACTCCCGTCTCTTTATTTACTTCTCTGACAACCGCATGGCATATATCCTCACCCTAAAGCGATAGGGTCACAGTCAAACGATTGCTCACATATTGATAATTCTGATGCAGCACGATATCCTTGACGCGCTAACCTCGTTAATAACTCCAGTGGGGAGTTTCCACGCACCAGTACCTTCGAACCTTGCACTATTCTCTTCGACTACAAGCACCTAGGAACCAGGAGGGGGCTGGGGGTGGGCGTTTTCAGGTCTTTGAAGTGCTGTGCGTGGTTATATTAGAATCACGTCGAAAAACGGATAAAGCAGAGCAAAAGATAAAAAAGCGTGCGCCGAATTAAAGCAAGTGTAACTTGCAGCATTTTATCTCTTCAGAAAGTAGGGCTGTCATTGACGGATTGAATTAATTAAGTGAGGAAAACAGACAGAAAATTATAGATTTTTGCTAAAGATGAGAAGTTTTATTGTGCACCAGATGCTAATATGGACATTACAAAACGGCTCGTCATATAAATGACCTGGTCAAACCAAAAAATTAGCATTGGCATCGAAGACTGGTTCTGTTCTGAAAAAGGTAAAAAATTCAACATCTCTGCTTATCAACAATGGCAACATACATGCACACGAAGCCGATGAACATTGAATGCTAAGGATTTCTTCCCAGGTGAAATTACTGGCCATCCTATCCTTCTAAAGGATTCAATGCCTATCAAGCAGGCGGATTTCACACACCGTACATCTCTAGGTTTGCCTACTGCTTCAAGTAGCCTAGCTAAATTGCGCACTTGCAAATTTTATTGATTTCAGTAGAAGTACAGCGACTTTTACTCATTAAATCTTAGCTGGGGCTGCCTTGCACGATACTGGGCTCTGTTCTTTAATCTTACATTCTTGGTCATTTGTGCTGAACAATGAATCTAGTAAAATATGACATATAATTTCTTAAGCACATCAACATCAAGTTACTTCACTGAATGACTATTCAGATCCACCCCTTTATCAGGGGTGTTAAAGGATAATCTTTCATTAGTTCTTTCTTTGATCAAATCTATGAATCGAAGTACACCATTTTTTTTATAAAAAAAATTAGGGAAAAAACCACAAAAAATCCTAAACTATGCATAAAGTGACAAAAATACCCCAAACTTTTTTTTTTTTGCATCACCAAAAACCCCAAGTTTGCCATCTCGTGACACATTTACCCCATCAAGGGTATTTTCGTTTTTATTTATTTTTCTTTATTTTTCTTTTTTTTTTTTTTTTTTTTCTTTTCTCTTCCCTCCGCCGGCTCTGGAGGAGGGAAGCCGGCGTCCGACGAGGGCTGCCCTCACCGGCGTCGGCCCGGGCGAGGGCCGCCCTCGCCGGCGTTGGGTGAGGGGCGGCCCTTGCGGGTCGGGCGAGGGCCTCCCTCGACGGACCGGGCGAGGGCACCCTCGCCCGACGCGGCGAGGGCCTCCTCGCCCGCATCGGCGAGGCCGCCCTCGCCGACGCGGCGAGGGCCGCCCTCGCCCGACGTTGGCGAGGCACCCCTCGCCTGGGCCGACGCCGGCGAGGGCGGCCCTCGCCGGACGCCGGCGGAGGGAAGAGAAAATTAAAAAAAAAAAAAGGAAAAGAAAAGAGAAAAATGTTTTTAAAAGCAAAATGACCAAAATGCCCCTAAGATTTAGGGTAAATGTGTCACGAAATGAAAGTTCGGGGTTTTTGTGTCACAAAAATAGTTTGGGGTAAATGTGTCACGGATGGCAAAGTTTGGGGTTTTTGGTGGTGCAAAAAAAGTTTGGTGTATTTTTGTCACTTTGTGCATAGTTTAGGGTTTTTGGTGATTTTTTCCCAAAAAATTATATATCAATGGATGCCGATTGAGGTGTATGCAACGCAACGTTTCATTGTCGGAAACAAGCAATTCAATTCCATGGTGATGATTTGCTTGGCAAGGGCTAATTTTGGCTACCCTGGTTTGGCTCCTTTGGCAACAACTCAAGAGCGGCGAAAGGTCTCACATCTACAGCAATAAGTGTAATATATGGGCCATAAAATCCAGCCCATTATTTTTATTAGCCAAGCCCAACCCATTTATTTTCCTTTCCCCTCAATTAGTGCAATTGAGCGTGAGCACACTGGAAAGAAGAAGGCAGCAACCGCAAAAGCAAGGAAAAAAAATAAAATAAAAGAAGCGTCCCTGAAGAAGGGAAAGAGGAAAGGAAGAAGAGAGAGAGAGATTCCGACACATACACGGTCCAAACACCCTGACTAGCCAAATCAACTAGGAATCGCAACATCTGGTGAGTATTCAAGCCGATCATTCATCTAATTAGAACAGAATTATGAAGTTCGTATGCGAATTATGCATAAAGGATGGTGTACGTGAGGAAAAATAAGAACGTTTGCTATAAACGGGGTTACTCAATTGCGCGTAGATGTCATTTATCAACAATTAAGCGTGATTTAGTCGACGTTCATTGGAGTGGTGGTTTTACTTGGATTTTGATATCGTTTTTCGGTTAATTGTTGGGAATTCGAGTACCGTTGTCTCCAGAACCCATATGTTGGTTTTCAGCATTTTCAGATGAGTGGTATCATCTCTTCTAAGAGATCGTAAACTCATGTCTTCAAAACATCAAAATTTGGTATATTAGGAGTTATGAATAAACATTTGTTGCATAAAATCTAGATCCGACATTTACTATGATTTGTTATTTGTGGATTGTTTGACAATTGTTAGAAGAAAAGTGTGGCAAAATCCTATATATGGATTTGCAAACTGAGTTGTGAAATTATTTCCAAATGATTTGAGAAATGTCTTGAGAAATGTATTATAGTTGATAAATAAGTTGAGAAAATTCATGCGTTTTGTTTAGTGATTGGTAATATTGATTTTAGATTTGATTTTTGGTATAGGACGTCTGTTTGGTGCCCCATATTACTGTGAATCTATGGGCTTGTGGGTATACATACTAGTCTAGAATTTCTTAGTGGACTGAGCCACCAGCTAATAATAGGTGGAGATGTATCCAAAAGGGGAGCCTTATCATAGTCGTTATGCATGACCACGACTAAATATTTGAGCATCCGTTTGGTCATTGGAGTGAATCATTGACATGTGATTTAAGATTAGTCAATGAAATAAACCATTGACTTGTGGTTAAATAAGATTAATCAATGGAATAGACCATTGATGGTTATTTGTTATCGTGAATTGATATTATTATTGATTTATACGTTAGAAAAAAAAAAGTTGTTGGAAAGATATTATGTACTTTTGATATTTTGGGTATATAGCACTCTAGCTTTGGGATTGATGAATGGTGATATCGCGTTTATAAAGGTGTATAATGACTGTTTAATTTACTTAAAAGAGATGTACTACTCATTAAGCTGTGGTTGTTTATCTCTATATTTTCCAATCTTTTTCAAGTTCTTTAGGAGTGATATCAACAAGGGGACTTTTAGAAGTTAGATTATGATGGTTTGAGACTGTATCCTTTGAATGGAAGGACGTTGTCATCTCTCATTCTTGATGGTTTTGGCGTGGGACAATATTAAGCTAGAGTTATGAAGAAGTTTGCAAGTTTTATGTAATTTCTAGGTTGTGGTGGGGAATTTCTTCCCTAGACCCGGACTTAGGACCGTGTTGATCCCTATCGTCCCACAAAATCAACCGTTAGGACGGAGTCAATCCAATGGACTTGGGACTAGGCAAAAAGTTCTCGATTGGGATGCTGCATGAACTTTTGCTTCTTCTGTTATGGATGGGTTGAATAAATAGCATGAAACCGCTACATCTTCTGTCTTGCTATAGTAGTTTATATAAAGTTCTATTTACATAGCCCGGTTTAAATTAGTATTGTTTTGAGAGGCTATTTTGGGAAGTAGAATCACTTTTTTTTATTCTGATTTCTAAAGGTTGTTTTCCATGCAGCCTGTGTAATTCATATTTTATGTGAGCGTATATACGAAAAAAATCCCTAGAAGTTTAATCCATTCAAATTATGATTTTGCATTCCCAAGTATAAATGATTACTGCACTTTCATTGTATAGCGATGTTTAGAATTGGCACTGCCCTTTTTGTTTGGTGCTCTACTTTGGAACGGCAATAAAGCACGAATTGACTGGACACTGAACTGCATCAGTGAACAAAATAATCTTATAGCTTGGTCAAATGACTGTACATTGACCATGGCTTCATTGAAGAATAAGCTGCAAGAAGTGATGGAAATGGAAAAGACCTCTCTCAGAGGCAATTACCTGGTAAAATACACAGAGAAAGGACTCGATGTCTTTCATCACTTTGAATTCACTATGGCCACTTACAAACACCCAGCAAAATGCTGATGACTACAGAAAACAAGCACACCATCTGTTTCAATATAGATGGAACAACAGTAGCAAAAAAGAAAAGAAAAACTAAGGGACAGTACGTAAACCATTTCCTTTGTTTGGTGTGCGCTTTTTGCAGCAGATGATCATATCTTGCGTTTGTTTGTTGTTTTGGTTAGCGCCAAATGTTGTCCTCCTTGTATTTCTGTCACTGTATAATATATCTGCTCCTTCCCATAACCATTGTACTGTGGACTGCGTCCGAACATATGATCCTATTGAAATAGGGAGGGAAGGAAAAACAGAAGCCAAAACAGAAGTGACTCCTAGATTACCAAAAAGTTTAGATGTCTCAATACTTCGCTTGGTAAAGTTAAGAGAAATAGTCCTTTTTGGTCCATTATACATGGTCTCTTTATCACTTTGTTCCAGAATTGCCAATGCCACCTCTTGCGGCGAATGTTTGGTCCAGGTCTTCACCGTTGTATTTGGTGCTTATGGTTAGTCTTCCGCTATAATTTTAGCTGGTGAATTGTGATTCTCAGTGTATTCTCTTTTTCTCTCTTAGGATATCGACTTTGATATCAGAAGCATGTCAAGTCAGTAGACAAGCAAGATAAGACTGCAAGTAGTGAGGATCAAGAATTAATTAGCTGGGAAGATGCTGGCTATGATGGACTTGAAGTTGAAATCCAGGAGATTATGGATACTCAGGACTTCATCAATAAGCTCAGAGCTTCAATTTCCAAATGGAGAGAATTGGTAACAAATTTGATCCTCTCTTCATTGTTTTTGTTTAGATGTAATTGGTTGATCTATGTGCGTCTTATGCCTTGTTAGTTATCATGAGTCACAGAAGGAGAGGCGTGTGGATCAAAGTGGTCATTGAAGGATGCACGCCCTGTCAAGTCACTAGTTAAGGCGCATACGGTTCTTCATGGAACAAAACATATTCGGGTAGCTTGCCTTATGATAGATCTATTCCCTGGACATGCTTCCTATGCAGCCTTAGCGAGCAATTTCATAATGTAACAAGTGTTCTCATGATTTTTGTTTTCGTGAGAACTGGGCAGGAGGGATTTAGGGACAGGCAGGTGCTTTGCTTAAGGTGCTGTTGCTGCTTTTGGTCTGAATGAAAAAGGAGAGATAACTGTGAACCCTCGATGTCATTCGTTGGATTGTTTCTTTCGGCTACTCTTAGACAGTCAAATTAGAGGAAGGAATGGACAAAGGCCTTACTTAGACCTTCATAACTCACAAGCCAAAACATATGAGTGCAAGTTCGTTCTTTCCAGATGCCTGGTTTCTGGTAAGATTACAGCATGACTTGGTAGTTTCGAAGTCGAGACATTTTCTTCTCTTTCCAGGTGCTTGTGGTTTGGAGAAAGGCAGGAAATTTGAAAGCACGGGCATCTGGAAGCTCCTGACCAGACCTGTTGATGAGGTGAGTACCTTTGATAATTAATGTTGCATCAGATGTTTTAGCGGTCTTTAATTTCGGTAATTATAGTTTTACGAATTTTATAATTTGACTATGTATTGGGCGAGGATGTTTTTGCTATAGCTATCAGAGAATAAAAGAAGCAACAGGAATAAGTGATATTTTTCATATGTTGGGCACCGTCTGAATAAAGCAAACATGCTAATATCTGGATTCCTTCGAATGGGAATGCCAGATAAAGCGATTGTTTTTTTTTTTTTTTTTCAATTCATATAGACACTGAATTCACTGAAGTCCTGGCATTCAGGTAAAGATGATGTCCCTCAAAAGTTCAAAATTAATACAATTATTCTGTTATCTTTCTTAAAAGCCTGGTTTAACAATGTTGCACCGCTATAATTTGGTCTCGCGTTTCACTGATGGATGCTTTGGCCTTGTCAAGACTATTTCATCCTCATTTTTTCTTTTTCCTGTGGAAAAACCAGATTGAACGTCCTTTGTTTGAGCACAGGCGAAGCTACAAGTCATTTTTTATGATATCCGAGTTGCTCTTCATCTGCATGCCGCGGCCTGTGTTCGCCTTGCATCCCAAAACAGGATGGAGAGATTGAAGCGGCTCGGGTAACTTGCACACACTTTCAAACTTCTCTGCTTTCGGTAAATATGCAATAAGAGCCACTTTTGCTTTTATTGTTTCGGTTTAACTTTTAGTATTTAAATTATTCCTTTGATAATATGCTCACCGAAAATCTTTAAATTTTGTCACTTCAAAATTGTCATAATAGTTTATTTTTAAAAATTTATTAGGAAATCGAGAGGAGCTTTTTGAGGGGCCTGAAGACCAAATTTAGCTATAGTAACATGATGCTGCAAGGGGCTATATCCTCTGAAGAGTGAACTAACTTGCTTCGCGATCTATCTTAATTTGCCTTATAATTGAATACTAGGGTAAAGAGAAACCTCTTTATATCCCAATCCAAACACTCTACTCGCTCTCCCACATTTCCCCCTCCCCCAACACTTCAAACTGCGCTTAACGCCGTCCAGGAGTTGATCCTGGGAAAAGTTGGCTTCCGTGCACTTATGGCTTGGTACTTGGCACGTGTGGGGCCATGGAAAGTATTGGATCTTCTGACAGTAAATATATCTAAAGGCTACTTCTGAATTAATTAGTCAAGGTCATCGTTAATTGTGCAGTAAGAGGATCATAGACCTATTCAAAGAATGAGATAATGATCATAATTGATATGAATGCAACTAGATGATTTATCACTAGTGGACCTAAGATACTTCATGCAGGCCGTGCCAGAGATTAGGCAAGAAAGTGCCCTTTGTTCAGGCAAAATAAACCATTAGTTACCAGCGCCATTTGTACCATCTCTCCTTCCTCATCATTATAAACAACTTGTCCCCAATCTCATCTCCAACCTGTCCCATGAATAATGCTTCCGATACCGCCGCGCTGGGTCGCCCAACTAGTGCCCTTACAAACTCAAAACGAGTCTCGTTCCTTCCGCGCTCGCGTGCGGGCACTTGCTCGACATGCACACGTGCCCCAGGCGCGTGCTTGAAACACAAAAAGATGAGACCCCCCTCAAAAGCAGAGTCAAATTTCTTCGTGGTGAACTATCAAGAGAACATCCTTAGTAGAGTCAAAAATCTGTTGGGCAGCTATAGACCAACCATCATTTCACATTATTCAAAGGGCTGAAAAAGGCCAGACATTGGCAACACAGGCAAAACCCAAGATTTTAGTCTCCGAACCGAAGATGAGAAAAACAATGAGCCCCTATATCTCCGAAACATAAGAAGCAAAAGACCATGTGACATGATAACCAGAAAATTCTTGCCTAATCCCACCATCCTAACCTCTGAGTTTAATCACTGGGATTCGCTCCAGTGGCCACCCTTCTAACATGGAAGGGAGAGGTGAGGGGTTCAAATCCCCACATTCTCAGGGAGGGATGGGATGGGGACGCGCAAGTTTTCAGGAGTGGGTTTCGACGCCCACGCCCTGCAAGAGGCAGGGCAAAAGTCTGAGAGTGAGTGTAGAATAGGTATAGAGTAGGATTGACCAAAAAAAAAAAAAAACCTCTGAGTTTGTGGGACCTAAACGTGGGGCCACAAAATCGGTGGAGGGGATCAACACGGCCCAGTATGCCTGGGTCCAAGGGAGAAATTCCACATCACAATCCAGGAATTACACACAACTTGCCAAGTTCTCCTCAATTTCGGGGTTATTGCAGTAGATGGAAGTCCTTCTGCCACCCCAGCAGTTGTGGCCAAAACAGCAGATTCCGGGTAGCAATGATCAGCCTTTGCCAAGCATATATTCGCCATGAAATTGAATTGCTTGTTTTCAACAACGAAAGGTTGTGCTGCGTACTCCTCAATTGGCATCCACTATAATCAAAATAAAATATATCCAGTTCAGTTCATAAATTTCGCTAAAGAAAGAACCAATCTTTGAACACAGCGACTAAATGGGTAGATCCGAACAGATATCCTGTGTAGTTTCCCGTCGTTGATGTGCTTAATAAATTATACATTAAATTTTACTACATTCATTGTTTAGCACACATGAGCAAGATTGCAAGATTAAAGCACAAAGCCCAGCATTGTACAAGATAGCCCAAGCAAAGATTTAATTAGTAAAAAGTCCTCATACTTCGAGCAAAATCAAAAAGATATGCAAGTGCGCAATTTACCTTTGCTGCCTCGATCTCTACATTCTGTTCCTCAATTGCAGCAGATTCTGCCTGAAGCACACACAGGAAGAACAAATCTGACTTCGTGAAGAATGATTTGTGGCTTTGTCTGTGATAGAACATAAGAGACAGAATGTGAGAAAAGCGAAAGCAAATTTGAACATCAGAAGGCTAAACGCAGAAATCTAAATAAAGACCAAAACATATTAATGCACCACAATCTGAAATTGAGGATTTTCCTTACCTGAAACAGAGGACTTCCACAAATTTAGAGTCTACCTGTAGAACGTAAAAGAATAAAACTTTAGATAAAATTCTCAAGTAAAATGCCCTAGAGAATTAACTTTTTTACACTACATAAAACTCATCACTTACTCCCATCTCTTCCTTTACTTCCTTGACAACTGCATCACATATATTCTCACCCTATGAGGATAGAGTCACAGTCAAACCATTGCAATACATGTTGATACTTCTTATGTAGCACTCGATATGTTTAACATGCTCACCTCATTCAGAACTCCAGTGGGGAGTTTCCACACACCCGTATCATGGAACATTCCATTACCCTCTTGGACTACCAGCACCTAGAAACGAGAGAAATGTTTTTAAATACTTTAAAGCAGTGAGCATCTGGTTGCAGTAGAATCACGCTGAAAACAAGATAAAGCAGAGCGAAAGTATGCGCCAAATGAAACTGAGTATAAAACTTTACTGCATCATATCTCTTCACAAAGTAAGGCTGTTACCCATAGGCTGAATAACTTCAGAGAAGAAAACCGAGAGAAAATGATGTGATTGTTGCCAAAATGAGAAGAGTTATCATCTAGGTAGCACGGATACGCCGACACGGACACACGACACGACACGACACGACACGCGACACGTCATTTTTCAAAAAGTAGAGAATTTCGACACGTTAAATATTAAATAAATATTTTTATATATACATAATTAATTATTATGTTTAAATTAATTTATTCAAATTCATAAATAAATAAATAATAAAAAAACCTATAATAAATCTATACAAATAACATGTATTAATAAAGTTATTCAACGGACATAAAGGCTCTCCATCCATTCCTCTCATTGTCTTGAAAAGAAAGAGAGAACTTTTATAGATTTTGCCCAAAAAAAAGATAAAATTTTTTAATATTTAATATTTATTTTTAGGGTTAAATGGTCCCATCCATTTATTTCCCCCACCCACCCACCGCCTGCACACGCCTCTTCCCAAAGTTACTGCACTGCACGAGGCTTTCTTTTTTTCCCAAAGAAGCCGTGGACATCTCTCTCTCCCCTTGCTCTACTTCCAAAAATTGAAAACCCTAGCAATCGGCGATCCCTTTCTTTCTCCTCTCCTTCGCTCGGTCTCCACCTCTCTCACCGTTGCCTCGCCTCCGTCTCCCCCTTTGCCGTTGTAGCCTCGCATCCAGCCCTCCATCGCGGCTCGCCTCCGTTCCCCCCTTTGCCGTCGTAGCCTCGCATCCAGCCCTCCATCGCGGCCTTTCCGTTTTCCATCTCGGCGTTGCAGTCGGCAGTCGCAGCCAACCAAGACGATCGAGAAGGCTTCTCAGTGTTGCAGTCGGCGATCGGAGCCCTCCCTCGTCGTCGCTCGCGGCGTCGCCTCAGCTCCCTCACCCTTGCCTTCACCCTCCATCACTTTCTTCCCTTCGCACCTGCGAATCTGCCCACAAACCTCCGGACACGCTCCGACGCTCGCCGGAAAGAGTTGACCATTTTCCGACACGTGTTGACCGCGTGTCTGAGCGTGTCCGACTGTGTCCGAGCGTGTCGGACACGTGTCGGGATGTCCGACACGACACGGAGGCCCTTTGAACGTGTCCGTGCTACCTAGGTTATCATAGTCCAGATGCTAATATGGGAAGTCACATTACTAAACAGCTTGTCATAGAGCTAACCTAGTAAAACCAGAAGATTATAGCAAGGCATTGACACCAAAGGCTGGTTCTGTTAAGGAAAGAGTGAACAATCCCAACATCTACGCTTATCCAAAATGGCAACATACACGCATATGAATCCAGTGGACATTGAATGCAGAGGTTTTTTTCCCAGGCAAAATTACTGCCGATCCCATCTATCCTTTTAAAGGATTCAATGCCGATCAAGCAGGATGGTTTAGTGCTCTGCACATCACTAGTCTTACTGCTGTAGAGCGAAGTAGTGTCCAGTGCTAGAGTTTGACTCCGAACTTCTAAGAACTACCGAATGAACAGATCACATGTTGCATTTCTATCTCTTTGCATCTTCCAGATAATCGTAAAAGAGTAAGTGCAAGAAATGGGACAATGGCAAGGCAGAAAGTTACCTCTCTTCTATCATTCAAGACGAAAGCACCAATGCCGATCCTACGTGAAGGATTCAGAGCAACGGTATTAGGGGTCTCAGGAAGCCAGCAGACAAGCATCAAGTGACTTGATTCAGCATGATGGTACTTGAATCCTTCCTGCCAAATTAGAACCGTCTATCATACCTAAACCTTCCAAAATTTCTGCTAGAAAGAGATTTAACAAGCATGGACCGCGTCGAGTTGAACTGAATCTCTCAGGGAACAGAGCTAATTCTCAGCCAAGGAAAAACATATTGAACTCCCGTCGCCTGGAACGAAGCCGGTCTCTGCAGCGGCGAAGTGGGGGAGGCTAAGGGCTCTGCGACCGCCGTTGGTGAGGCTCAAGCCGACCGGTCCTGGGCGTTGACGTTGGCGCCGTTCTCGAGGAGGTACTTGAGGCGGTCGATGTCGCCGGGGCAAAAGGCGTCGAAGATGCAGCCGAAGAGATGCTGTTGAGGGAGACGGAGCAACCGAAGTCGTCGGGGTGGGGGTCGATGCCGTCCATGTCGTGGTCGAGCATCCAAGAAGAGCGTTCGAGGAGTCGCTTCTTCTTTCCTTGGGCGGATGTTGACGGTGGTATTTGGCTATGAAGAGAGAGAGAGAGAGGTGCGGGGGAGAGGCGGAGGCGAAGGTGTCTTGACCTTTTGGGGTTCGGTAGGAGGGTTGTAAACTGTAAGATGGAAACGGGCTTGAAAGGGATGTACTCCCAACCCATTTAGACCCGTATCTTTGGACAGTTCGTTTTTTGGACCCAAACCTGTTTCTAATATTTTATTCAATTCATTTACGATCTAACCTATTAAAAATACTTAAAGAATGGGTTTTGGAATTTTTTTGACACCTCTAATATATACCTTCACTGTAATGCTGATAAGATATGCATATTTCCGTGGCAATTTGAGCCAGACACCCTTCTTCCCCCGCAACCAAATGATACCCAATAAGAACAAATGAATTAGAAAAGAGTGGTATTCTTACAAATTGGAAAAAATAAATAAATTGGCAAAACTAATGAAATACAAGTTCATTTACCTGTAGTTTCCAGCTTGATGTTGAAGCTCAAAGCAAGGGGGCAAAGACATCAGCATCCATATGCTCCTTCACCTCCACAGTGGCTCCTCCATATGAATTTTCAAACGCATCGAGCAGTTGAATTTGCCCGATCCCATTGTCGTTATTTTCAGCCATGCCTTGCCTCAAGGCTAATGATGCACCGATGGACTTTGAATCTGACTAGTGAGATGGCACTCTAGGAGCTAAACCTGGACTAATAAATTCCTCCACTGATGCTGATGCATAGCGGAAACTTGTCTAGCTCAAAAATCAAAGCAATAAACCCTGATAGAAAATACCTAGAAAAGCAGTACAATCAAACAAATGAGGGAAACTATGGGCACACCTTCAGGAGCTTGATAGAGATCGGAGAGGGAGAGATCCTTCAACGCTAATTTGGGTTGTACCGTTGAAGTTTTTGCGGAGAGGGGAGTGGAGGGGTGATCTATATATATAGACAACTTGTAATCGTCCAAGACAAGCGAGCGACAATTTCGAAGATAATGTAATCGTCCAAGATGATATTAGGTCCTCAAGACAAGCGAGGCGATCATCTTCGATAATGAAGTGACTCGCTTGTCTTGAGGACCTACTATCATCTTGGACGATAATTCTTCGATAATGAAGTGACTCGCTTGTCTTGAGGACCTACTATCATCTTGGACATCACATCATCTTCGATGAAGATGATGTAATCGTCCAAGATGATCACTTTTGATCATCTTGAAGTGACTCGCTTGTCTTGAGGATCAAAACTCAAAACCCAAGTGAGCGACAATTTTGATCTTGACTGACGTGTTCTCACCCTCTCAAGTAACCATGTTTTGTTTGGGCAACCATAGTTAGTCACTGGGTCACTTTTAATCTTGATTTTTGAGTCCGATAGTATGTATTCTCAAATAAAAAACCCTCAAAACAAAATAAGGATATATTATCTTTTGTTTGCAGAACTTTTGAGTATGATAATATGTGTTCTCAGATTAAAAAGCTCTAACAAAACAAGCATATAATATATTTTGGTTGCGGGGAAAGACGATAGTTCTCAAATTAAAAACGCTCTAACAAAACAAGCATATAATTTCCCAATGTACTTGCTTTTCGTCGAAACGCCAGTTGCTTGCCGGGTGCGCCAACTTTCGTCCCCTTTCCTTTTACTGCCGAATAGCTTAACGAGGCCATTTTCATCTATCTGTTTTTGCTTTGTTTATTTCCTGATTCTTTTTCCTCCCTAAAAGTTAAGTCAAATACCATATATCGCCCCCTTAATTCTATAATACAAGAAATTATTTCGGGATATTATTATTTTGGGAGTTTTATCTACTTTCGTAAATGGCGAAAAATAGGGAAAGGGTGGTTTTCGAGCACTTAGGAGTAAAAACAACCCGAGGAAGGGAGTTTTATTTATTTTTTAGTCATGCATACGCATGAGTGCCGGACATCCCAAGTACCAAAACTTAGCATGGATGAACATTTAAGTGTCAAAACTTTCTAAAGGTACACTTAAGTAAGGTACATTTAAGTAAGTGCCAATATTGAAGAAAAAATGGACACTTAAGTGCCAACAGCGAGAAATTTCTGTCAAACTGTTGATGTGGCTTTTTCTAATATGATTTTTTTTATTGACGTGCAATTCTTGAAAAAAAAAAAAATTATCCATGTAGACACCAAGAGTACGCTAAGTGACATCGTTTTTGGCACTTAAGTAATCACTTTATGCAAAACTTGACACGTAAGTGTTCACTTTTAATCACAAGTAGCATTTAGATGATCACTTACACCATAACTTGATAAATAAGTGATCTTTTTTAACCACGACTAGCACTTAAGTGAACATTGAAGACGACGTCGTTTTAGGCAAGGATTGTTAAGATATTCCGACAAGTCACACAGGGTAGTTTTATTATTAAAATAATGTCAAGTCGAATTTCTGGCAAACTCGTCGAAGTTGGCACTTAAGTATCTCAATTTTAAAAAAAAAATAGCAATTAAGTGTATATTTTGGAACTTTTGACATTTGAATTCATCCATGCCAAGTTTTGATGCTTGTGGTGTACTTTAATCGCGTATGCACCAATAATTGAGTTGCACATTTAATGTGAATCCTCAAGGAAAATATGGACAATTCAGGACGATCGATTAAAAAATATTGAATTAATCCGGCATCGAGATGAGCCAAATAACTCTCGGGGCCGAGAAAGGGGGGGTGGGGTCGGTCGATTGGATTCTCCATGCGTAACAAGGTAGTCACACCTTGATGCCCGATTAAAAATTATGAAATTAGGATCAGGTCAAAGTTGCCGTTGTCACACCTTGAGAATTCCAACTGGTGCCCTCCCTTTTGGCCCGAGAATTCTTTGAATCATCTCTATGCCCGACTAATTCAATATTTTTTTAATCGAGCATCCCAGGTCATCTATTTATGTCATGAGAAATAAAATACAATTAAGTCTTAAAATTTATAAGTTGGTACAATCAATTTATAAAATTTGTTAGTATTTTTCATTAGGAAATGCTTGCATGACTGTCCACTGCCAAATGACAGTGTAATGGTCGAGAGGGCATTGGTAGATTTCTTAAATCAATTTTAATTTTTGACTCTGTTTATTTTTTCTTTTTACTTTTATATATCCTTATTGAAAGCTTAAATTTAGAGATAAAAATCAAAAGAGGCCCTACAGAATCAATGTTCTTGAACATTGTTACTTTGATCTGTTTCTTAAAATAAGACAAGAAAATCCTTCTTATTTATTTATAACCAATATCATTGACCTTAATTTTAGGTCATCGGAAAGTTCTAGAGCAATTTGATTCGAACGAAAGGAATGAGAAATCATTTCATTCCACAATGATTTCGTTATCAAGTTGCAAAGCTAACGTTTCAAGTGTTTTTCATCTTTTAGATTTAATAAATCTTTATAATGACATACACAATTTCTGTTTAGTAAGTGATACTATTTTTCTACTTGTTATTATTTATATTTTAGTATTTAATTTATTTTCTCTTTCTTCGTATTCAAGAACATTGATTCTATGAGCCCTCTTCTGATTTTTGTCTCTAAACATAAGCTCCCAAGAGGGAAATATAAGAAGAAATAGAGTAAAAAATTAAAACTAGTTTAAGAAGTCTACGGGTTTCCTCAAAATGAATTTGTGACTGCCCTATTACCATCACACTATCATTTGGCAATGGCGATCATGCTAGTCAATCCCTTTATTCGTTGGTCAAGAGTGAACGTAAAGATTTGATTACACCAACTTGACAAGTTTTAATGTTTGATTACGCTTTTTAAAAGTTTTAGAATTTTTAGTACATTTTATCTCTTAAGCCAAAGATTTTGGTAGTTAATTATTTCGGGACTTAATCAAGCACACAATGGATGCTCCAGAGAAAGCCTTTGAATTGAATGATTTGGAACTATCAATGGGGTTGTCCCGAAAGGCTCTGCTTCCCTTCAATAGATTCTCTCTCCTTGCTAGAAACCTAAGAATTAGTGGGATTATCGTCTTGCAATTCACTATCATCCACACTAAGAAAACCCTAAAAGGAAAAAAGTAAAAAAGATCCGCATCTTGAAATTTAAATACTTGACCTTTCAATTTCATCTTGAAAGGTCAAGAAAGATAGAAAGAAGGTGCCCAAGCGAGCGAGGGAGGCCGACCGGCTACTTCAAACAATGAACGGGGGTGAGCGTTAAAGTGAATGCAGAGTGATGAAAAACATTGAGTCCTTTTCTTTTTCGCCATTGTTGTCCCATATAAATTTAAACAGATGGCGTCCTTGTATTGTGTAGTCATCAGCATTTCGCTGGGTGTTTGTAAGTGGCCATAGTGAATTCAAAGTGATGAAAGACAATTGAGTCCTTTCTCAGTGTGTTACACTAGGCCTCTGAGAGAGGTCTTCTCCATTTCCATCACTTCTTGCAGCTTATGGAGCCATGGTCAATGTACAGTCATTTTGAAGATGACCAAGCTATAAGATTATTTTGCTCCCTCATGCAGTTCAGCGTCTCTTCTCAATTCGTGCTTTATTGCCGTTCCAAAGCAGAACACCTAACAAAGAGGGAAGTGCCAATTCTAAACATCGCTATACAATGAAAGTGCAGTAATCATTCTTGGGATTGCAAAATCATAGTTTGAATGGATTAAAACTTCTAGGGATATTTTCATATATACGCCTGCATAAGTATCAATTACATAGGCTGCATAGAAAACAACCTTCAGAAATTAGAATAACAAAAGTGATTTTGCTTCCTAAAATAGCCTCTCAAAAACAGTACTAATTTAAATGAGGCTATGTAAACAAAACTTTATATAAACTACTACAGCAGGACATAAGATGAAGCTGTTTCGTGTTATTTATTCAACCCAAACATAACACAAGAAGCAAAAGTTCATGCAGCATCCCCACCAAGAACTTTTGGCCTAGTCCTAGGTCCATTGGATCGACTCCATTCTAACCATCAATTTTGTGTCCCACAAAATAAGCGGTAGGGATTAACATGGTTTGATAGGTTTAGATGTAGGGAAGAAATTCCCCATCACAACCTAGGAATTACATAAAACTTGCTAAGTTCTCTAGAACTCTAGGGTTGTTATTGCAGTAGATGTAAAATTTTGCCACTCTGAGTTGTTGTTGCCAAAGGAGCGAAATCAGGGTAAGCCATAATTAGCCCTTTCCGAGCAAATCATCACCATGGAATTGATTTGCTTGTTTCCAACAATGAAAGGCTGCGCTGCGTACTCCTCGGTCAGCATCCACCAGAATCAATTTTAAAAAAAAAAAAAATGGTGTAATTCAGTTCATAGATTTGACCAAAGAAAGAACTAATGAATGGTCATCCTTTAATGCTTGTGATAGAGGGGTGGACCTGAACAGTGAAGTAACCCATTGTTGATGTGCTTAAGAAATTGTATGTCATATCTTACTAGATTCATAATTTAGCACAAATGAGCAAGAATGCAAGATTAAAGCACGCAGCTTAGTATTGTACCACGTAGCCTAAGCAAAGATTTGATTAGTAAAAGTCGCTGTACTTCTACCAAAATCAATAAGATTTGCAGCCCAATTTTTTCGTTTGAATTAATCGAGCAGCTCCATCCTCACTTAACAAACTGAGTTGTTTTTGCGCTTCAAACAATCGGTTAAACTATGTAGTTAAAAGTTATTAAGCTCACGCACTAAATTTAAGTGTTGAAAATTTTAAATTATAGCCCTAAATGTTGTTATTGAACATGCCCTCGGTATATCTAAACTTATTTTATATCATAAAGACCCTATTAACGAGATTAAGCATGCTTAATAGGAAATTGTATATTTTCAAAACAATGATTAGAGTGACATGAGAAAGATTAATTGTAAGCTACAAAGTGTCATTATGTGTCTGGTTAATAAAATGTCTCGAGGACCCTTTCCTATTATTGTGGACCATCTCCCAATTATTCAAACGTCACTAACAATGTTATTATAATGTCTCTTTTCCTTCCTTTTACGTCTATTGATTTTGTGATACTAAAAACCTTCCGCATTTTAATCTCGGATTGTGATTGATAAAAGACTGGAGTCTATAATATTAAAGTCTTCTTGATGTTCTTGGATCGTGTATGAAGCAGGGTCGATAATTAAACACGAGGAAGGCAATCTAGGACTACCAATGCCAGAAAATATTTAAAATTTATCAATGGTGATGGGTGATGGTTATGGAAAAATCAAAAATAAATAAAAGAATAAAGTAGGCCGTAGTTGTTGAACTCTTTTTAAATGTATTCGATCACGCCGTTGAACTTTTTCTTTTATCCAGATGCATCCTCAACCGCGCACCATTCCTTCCGTTAAATTTATGAAGGAATGCTTACGTGGCAGCCCGACACGCAGACTTGCTCTTCTAATACATCAACGACATGGAATAAAAAATTTTCAACAATTAAAAAAGCCAAAACAGAGGGACATTCCGGTGGCTAAGGGCACGCATGATTGCCCACAATTTCTATTCCAAAAACAATTCTGGAATAGAAATCCGTTTGGTAAAATTATTCAACTTTTTTTATTTATAAAATAGATTCTTATTTCAGAAATAGATTTGGACTAGAAATTAGAAATAGAAAATATCTATTTTTCTATTTCTGGAATAGAAATGAGAAATAAAAAAAATTTTCATCGTTTATCGCCGCCGCCGCTGCCGGTCACCTCGGTCGTCGGTCGCCGGTTGCGCCGCCGCCGCCGCCCGCCGCCGCCGCCGCCAACCGCCGATCGCCGGCCACCATCGCTCGCCGGTCGCCGCCGCTGCCGTCGCCGATTGCCGGCCGCCTCCCGTCGCCGCCGGTCACCGAACGCCGCCACCGCCGGCCGCCACCGCCGGTTGCCGACCGCCGCCGCCGCCGTCGGCCGCCGGTCGCCGGTCAAAAGAAAGAAATTTTATGTCGTTATCAAATGAATTTCTATTTTTAGAGTAGAAATTTTGTGTCATTATCAAACGGTTATTTTTGCTTAGAAACTCATCCGTAACTAGAAATAGAAAAATCTATTTCTGTTCTTAAACTATTTCGGAACAGAAATGATTTCATGCGCGCCCTAAGCATACCATGGCGTTGGCGGCACCATCCATCCATCCACCCATGCTAGTCCAACAGCCCTCACTGGTGTCCCAAACCATCGTTGGTTAAGATACACATGTGACTAGTATTAGAATAAGTCTCACATTGGATAAATGGCGTGGTGTGATTTCATACCTTATTCTTTTTATTTTTCATTTCTTTAAAGGTTGTATATCTAAATTGTGCATATCTTTAATTGATTACAATTAATATTATCTTTATCTTAATCGTCTAATAAAGCATGTACTATTCATTAATATAGCAATATACATAAATTGTTCTCATCTAACGACAAAAGAATAATGTTTTCCATAAGCTATTAAATAGATGATAAGGCAAATTATCATTGAGCTTTTGAACAAGTCGATCACATGTAATCTCCAATAAAATTTATCTCATCTTTTAATAATCGATCTTAGCCTCTAAAGGCTCATTTGATAATATTGTAAAATGGGTGCTACATATTTAAGCACTAAATATGTCCACAACTTTAGCGTATAAGTGGAATTAAATGGTTGTTTCACCATGAATAGTATCCATCATTGTTAGTTGCTTACCAAATTTGAACTGAATATTATTAATAGGCTTTAGCAATATAATCGATAATATTCTAATTTTCACCAATTTCTTTTTTCTTTTGAAGCAACTAGGCACCCTCTTCCTTATATAACAAAATGAATTGTTCTTTTACTTTTAATAAATCAATTAAATTGTGTAGCTATGTCAGCAAACTCACTTCATGTCCTTTTTAGTGCTTTTACCTTACCTGAAATGGTGACGGTTGGTATGGCCACAATTCATGCAAGCGGACTGCGTGGCTTTGAGTCAAAGGACATATGGAATTTTATGGCATGTTTGCTAATTATTGTGACATTTTGTGGGACCACTATCAACTATTCTAAAACTTAAGCTGTTAGATGAAGGCGTGGTTTATTATTTAAACATTCTAACACTCCCCCTCACGCTTAGTCTGGTCTTTTGCCTAGTACTAAGCGTGTAAATTTAATTAGGGAGGCAAATAGAGGGCTGGAAGATTTGAACTCGAATCTCCTAGCTACGATACCACGTGAGATTTTGTGGGACCAAGCACTAACTGTTCTAAAAGCTTAAGCTGTTAAATGAAGGTGTGGTTTATTATTTAAACATTCTAACAATTATTATATATATTTTTATTTTTTCTATTTTTTAAAAAGAACATAAATCCGTTTTATAATATTAATTAATTTTTCTAATTCCCGAAATAGAAAAGTATTAAAAAAATAGATTTGAAATAAAAATAAGAAATATAAATAAATCTACTTATTTATTTCTTAGAAAAATAAAAAAATTGAGAAAAAAAAAAAATACCAAAGGTACTCTTAAAAGATTTAATTGGCGGATTCTGGTCAGTGGGTTACACCATTCCAGCACTTTGTCGCTCGGGAGGAGTAGGTAGACCTGCCACTTACCTTCGCTTGCTTGCTCTGCTCTTCGAGCGCTTCCCCGGTTCAAAATCTTATTACTCCGTTCGAACTAGGAATTTTTTTCCATTCATCTCCGACTCTCCACGGCATCGGAATCGACCATAGAGAAATTAACGCAATTGCTAGGTATTGGCCCACCACTCGAACAAGGTTACAGTGTTGTATTTTCGATTTTTTGTACTTATTATTTTAATCATTAAAACCAGCTTCCAACATTGCTTTCACACCCACAAGATAAAAGATATGACAAAAAAGAAAGAAGAAAAAAAAAAGAACCACCTTCTTTTTTCTTCTGGATGGTTCTACGATGTGTGAATACTTTGATTGGTCACCCTTCCAACATGGAAGGGGGAGGTGAGGTTCAAACCCCTACCTTCTCAGGAGGGATGGGATGGGGACGCGCAAGTTTCAGGAGTGGATTTCGACTTCCATGCTTTGCAAAAAGTAAGGTGAAAGTTTGAGAGTGAGTGTAGAGTAGGTATAGAGTAAGATTAACCAAAAAAAAAAACTCTTCATCTTATCTCTTTAGCAGCCAGATCTTTTTGTATACCTAATTCTGTTCCATACAAAATAAGAAATAATTTGATTTTCGAAACCTTAGCTACCCGTCACAAATATTTATAGCACATGACGTGAGAAAAGATAAACTATAAGCTCCAAGTTATCCCTATATGACTGAAAAATAAGTGTGCTGAGGGCCTTTATGAATAAAATCCTATTATTAACAGGGACTTAGTGCAAAAATTTTCCTGCTATAGCACTTGAAACCTTAATCACACCAAAAAAAAGAAAAGAAAAAAAAAAAGGAGCAATGAATAATAATTAATACGTACACATACTTGACGGAATGGTACTTGTGTGAGGAAAAAGAAAGGAAACTGAGGTGAGAGAAAAGAAACGAGATTAATCTTTACTTAATTACCTCAATAATATGTGACAAACTCTGAACTTCGCCCTACTGCTTCTTGTTATAAATTCGTTTGCCTCTCTTGTACGTGTGTTAAATTTGCGATAGCAAGGACCTTCTGCGTTTCAATCTCGGGTTGCAATTGATTGAGGATTTAAGTTTATAAACATCGGAGGCCTGTTAATATATGTTCTTAGAGCACTTATTATGCAGAGTCGGCCATCGTATACGAGGCTCGCTCGCACTGTAGGATCACGTATGCCAGAACTGAACTTTTGGGGAAAATGGAAATACCTGGACTTTTTCTCACTGCATGTTTCTATCCAGCAGCAGCCAAGAACCTCACTAATCCCTCGTCCACCGATCGGACACGCAAAGGTCAAAGAGCATCCAGACAGCGACAAAGTAAAATAGAAGATTTCTGATAAAAATAAGGACCAAACACAGAAACCCACTTGGAATGTGAATGGTCCATGAATCAAACAAGTAAAAAAAATCTGAAGATGGGCGCTTAGGCCCTGTCTGATAACCATCCGAATAGTAATTGATTCTGATTTTTTGTTCCTAAGAGCAGTTTCGAAACAGAATTACGTTTGGTAAAATTTTTGTTTTCGGGAATAGATTTGGAATAGAATCAAGAATAAAAAAAAAAAAAAATTTATTCTTGTTCAGGGAACAAATCTAAGAATCAAGTCTTCTTCCCTTTTCTCTTCTTCTTCTTATTTTTTCTTCTTCTTCATTTACCGCCATCTATCTATCGCCGTCCCCCGGTCACCGATAACCGATTCGGCAAGCTTGCCAAGCCGGGCGAGGTCCGGCAAGCTCGTCAAAGTAAGCCCAGTCACCAACGAGGCTCGCCTAGGCCCGTGAGGCTCGCCCAGCCCTACCGGTGGCCAAGCGGGCCTCGTCCAGCCCTAGCGAGGCCAGCCTAGTCACTGGCGAGGCTCGGCCGACAAGGGCCGAGCCTTGTCAAGGGCCGGCGATGCTTCAGTGAGGTTGCTCGGTCTCATTTGAAAAATAAGAGAAAAATAAGAGAAAAAGGAAAAAAAGTAAAAAAGTAAAAAAATTATTTAAAAATTAAAAGAAATTGATTTGGAATAGAATCAATGAGTATGATATTAAACACAATTCTATTCCAGAATCAGAAATTTTGAACAGTCACCAAACGACTTAAAATGCTTAGAAATTTTTCCCTGGAACATAATAAAAAAGAACAATTTTTTATCAGAATCGTTACCAAACACATTCTTCAAGTTAATTACCCGACGTGACAACTATTTTTTAGTGATTGACTAAAACTAGTTTATGTTTATTATTCTGTTTAGGAAATGAGGTTAAGTTGAATCGTTGAACAAGCTTATGGGTTACGTTGTTTGCAAGAAAGGAAGAGATGAGTGTGCTTGAGTTTGACGTTTGCTTAGTCGCGGATTATTGGACAGATCGCCCCACTACCTAATGCTTGTGGTCGACATGTGGCATGTGACTTAGTCAAATTGCGTGACTCCACCGCCAAACAGATCTGCCCTACAAATCCGGAATAGTGGAATATTCGTTTTGCGTCCCTGAAATTGAGAGGGTTGGCGGAGACAGAGAACTAGAGAGGTTGGTTTAGCCGAATTTGTAAACTCATGTCTTCAAAGGAGCTGAGACATATCATGAGTTATGAAAGAGACATTATAGAGTTTGATATTTTCATATGAAAAAGAAATGTATAAAGCATATTTATTGCATAAGGACGGATCGAATATTTATTACCTTTTTGGTTATTCGAAATTGTAAAATATCTTTTTTAATAATTTAAGTTGAATATTTATACAATGTTTAGAAATGTTTTACGAAAAAAATTGCGAGAGGTTATACGTGTTTGATTTGTGACCCGGTTTATAAAATATATTCTACCTATGAATTGAAATGTAAAAACTTATAAGTTTTGGGTTATGAGATTGATTTATGAGATATGGATTATGAATTAGACTTGTGGTTTAATAAAGGAGAAGTTAATGGTTTTTTGCTCATTGTCATTATGTTTTAAACCCATTGATGGATTATAAATATGCAAACTACATAGTTTAGCATTTTGAAGGGTCCTTCGACCTCTAAAACTCATTGGAGAAATGCTGGACTGTTTGGTAACAATTTAGAAAGAGCTTTTAAGTGAAAGCCAGTAATGAAAATGTCAAAAGCTCAATGTCGATAGGGATTAAAATTGGATTTTCAGCATTTGGTCAAATGCTAAAACTCTTTTTTCTTCCAAAACTACCCCCATCAATTCTTCAAAATTCTGATTTTGTCCCTTGTTATTTATTTTTTATTAAAAAAAGAACCAAACCCTTTGCCGATCCAGTGAAAGGCTATGACAATCAGCGAGCCAAATCTAGCGCTGACAACCATTAGTCCAGGTCACCTGAGGTCGACGTCCTCTAGTGAGGGTCGTGTGAGGGACGCTTAACCTTGGGCGATGGCTACCGGAGATCACACAACCTCAGACAACCCAGGCGGTAGTCGCCTGGGTCGTGTGTCACATGAGTCGTGTGACCCTCGCCAAGGCTCGCCCTAGGTCAGGTGACCTCCAACAGGCCCTTGCTAAGGTCACGCAACCCTCACCAGAGGTCACCCGAGATGGCTGCTGACGTCAAATCTAGCTCGTCGACTACCGTAGCTCTTCGCTAATTTGGTTTCTCTTTTTTTCTTTAATTATATATGTTTGACCTTTTTAGCATTATTGTCAAAATATTCAAAAAGTTGCATGCATTATTTTTTTCAATTTTAAACAAATAAAAATTTTAAAAATAATATTAATCCCCAAATGGCTTTTCAAATAGGTTTTCTATCAAATAGCATTTCTCTCAAGTTGCTTCTTCAAGTGTAATTTATTAAACGGTTTTTGTATTTATTCAAAACCTTTTAGGTTAAATTATTTTATATTTTCCTAATGAGCTTTCAAAATGCCAAGGACTTCTTTGTAGGCCAAAGGATGATACAAGTGGAGACTTGATTGGAGGAATCTTGGTAAGCTTGGTCATAGGGTGATAAGCTTGACCCCACATACATCTCAAAGGGAAAACAACTGGTTGTTTGTGATGCAAGCGCGTTTCCCGTGCGGACTTTCAAGCCAATCGGAGGCATTTTGGTACTAGAAAAGTAAATTTAAAAAAATAAGCCCTAGAAATTTTCTGGAAATTTCGTTCGTAGGCCAACATTCGAGGCTCGACGGTCGCATTCGAGGCTCCCAATACAAGAGAACGTATGCGACAAAAGATGCGTTTCTTTTGTCTTTTTTTGGGTCAGAAAAGATGCGTTTCATTGACTGGGAAAAGGGGTGATGATCAGATCGACTCATATCAAGAACGTTTCAGTATCTACTCTCCGGACTCGAACTAGAGCTGTTTAACCCATATTAAGTAATGGCAACTTGAGATCGGCAATGCATCATACGGTGAAAAACTCGAGAAAATGAATGCTTAGATTCCGCGTGCGTAATCACTGGGATTCACCCCAGTGGCCATCCTCCCAATATGGAAGGGGAGGTGAGAGGTTCAAATCCCCACCTTCTCAGGGGGATGGGCTGTGGACGAGTAAGTTTTAGGAGTGGGTTTCGACTCTCACGCCCTGCAAGAGACAGGGTAAAAGTTTGAGAGCGAGTGTTAGGGTAAAAATAAAGTAAGACTGACAAAAAAAAAAAAAAAAAAAAGATTCCACGTGTGCGATCCCAAGTATTCCTCTTATATCGTCACGAAACATGTGCTAATAACCGGCCGTTCATGGTGCACCTCCATCCCACGTGCAGAATTTCAAGGCAATCGGGTCCATTTCTTATTAGAAAACTAAATTGACGACATGAGCCCTAGAATTTTTCTCGGAATTCCATTCATCGAGCAATCTTATTCCATGGTTCGATTTTGTGCGGAACGGGAGACATGGACTCCAAGGCAGGGTCTCCTCCATCATTTCTTGCGTAGTATCGTTGATAAGGGTTATATTCAAACATCGAAATAGTCATTAGAAGATTAAAGTTCGATTCCACCTACCTGTTAGCTCCGGGGTTATTCTTTCTTTCTAATTTCAAGTTCAACACCAACATTTTTGGGGTGAAAAGTTCAACACCAACATTTTTGGGGTGAAAAGAAGTTCGTGCTTTATTGCTGTTCCAAAGCGGAACACCTAACAAAAAGGGAAGTGCCAATTCTAAACATCGCTGTACAATGAAAGTGCAGTAATCATTTATACCTGGGATTGCAAAATCATAGTTTGAATGGATAAAAACTTCTAGGGATTTTTTCGTATATATGCCTATATAAATATCAATTACAGAGGCTGCGTAGAAAAGAACCTTCAAAAATTAGAATATCAAAAGTGATTTTGCTTCCTAAAATAGCCTCTCGAAAATAGTACTAATTTAAACGAGGCTATGTAAACAAAACTTTATATAAACTACTACAGTAGGACAAAAGATGAAGTTATTTCGTGCTATTTATTCAACCCAAACATAACACAAGAAGAAAAAGTTCATGCAGCATCCCCACTAAGAACTTTTGGCCTAGTCCTAGGTCTATTGGACCGACTCCATCCTAACCATCAATTTTGTGTCCCACAAAATAAGCAGTAGGGATGAACGTCGTCTGATAGGTCTAGGTCTAGGGAAGAAATTCCCCATCATAACCTAGGAATTACATAAAACTTGCTAAGTTCTCTAGAACTCTAGGGTTATTATTGCGGTAGATGTAAGACCTTTTGCCACTCTGAGTTGTTGCTGCCACATGAGCGAAATTAGGGTAGCCATGATTAGCTCTTGCCAAGCAAATCATCGCCAAGGAATTGAATTGCTTGTTTCCAACAACGAAAGGCTGTGCTACATACTCAGTCAGCATCCACTAGAATCAATTTTTTAAAAAAAAAAGAATGGCGTAATTGAGTTCATAGATTTGACCAAAGAAAGAACTAATGAATGGTCATCCTTTAGCGCCTGTGATAAAGGGGTGGATCTGAACAGTAAAGTAACTCATTGTTGATGTGCTTAAGAAATTGTATGTCATATTTTACTAGATTTATTATTCAGCACAAATGAGCAAGAATGCAAGATTAAAGCACGCAGCTCAGTATTGTGCCCCGCAGCTTGAGCAAAGATTTAATTAATGAAAGTCATTGTACTTCTACTGAAGTCAATAAGATTTGCAAGTGCACAATTTACCCGGGTTGCCTTGACCTCTGCATTCTGTCTCTAGATAGAAGATGATTGTGGCTGAAGCACCCAAAGGAAGAACAAATCTGATTTTGTGGAAAATGATATGTGGTTTTGCCTGTGACGGCACGTAAGAGATAGTATTTTAGAAAGGATAATGCAAATTTGAACATCAGAAGGCTAAATATAGAAAAAGCTCTAAATTAAGATCAAAACATATTAATGCATCGCAATTTGGAGTAGAAGATTATCCTTACCTAAAACAGAGGACTTCGACAAATTTAGTGTCTAACTGTAGAACATGAAACAATATAGCTACAATTGGAATTCTCAAGTGAATGCCTCATATAATTTGCTTTCCGAACCCACCCAAGGCTCAACACTTACTCCCGTCTCTTTATTTACTTCTCTGACAATCGCGTGGTATATATCCTCACCCTAAAGCGACAGGGTCACAGTCAAACGATTGCTTACATATCGATAATTCTGATGCAGCACGATATCCTAAATGCACTAACCTCGTTAATAACTCCATTGGGGAGTTTCCACGCACCAGTACCTTCGAACCTTCCACTATTCTCTTCGACTACAAGCATCTAGGAAGTAGGAGGGGGCTGGGGGTGGGGGTTTTAAGGTCTTTAAGTGCTGTGCGTGGTTATATTAGAATCACGTCGAAAAAGGGATAAAGCAGAGCAAAAGATAAAAAAGCGTGCGCCGAATTAAAGTAAGTGTAACTTGCAGCATTTTATCTCTTCAGAAAGTAAGGCCGTCACTGACGGATTGAATTAATTAAGAGAGGAAAACAGACAGAATATTATAGATTTTTGTTAAAGATGAGGAGTCTTATGTACACCAGATGCTAATATGGACATTACTAAACGGCTCGTCATATAAATGACCTGGTCAAACCAGAAGATTAGCTTTGGGACTGAAGATTGGTTCTGTTAGGAAAATGGTAAAATATTCAACATCTCTGCTTATCAACAATGGCAACATATCCTGTGTTAGCTTTCCCCAGGTATTGATGCTCAGTCCGAGGTGCACCATGTATTGTATGGCCGTGGGTTGCCGATTAGCAAGCGAAAGGCGGGTCCGGTAGATCTTGATCTTGAGCATAAAAAAAAAAAAAAAAAAAAAAAAAAAAAAAACGACGACAACATACATGTACACGAATCCAATGAACATTGAATCCTAAGGATTTCTTCCCAGGTGAAATTACTGGCGATCCTATCCTTCTAAAGGCCTTCTAAAGGATTCAATGCCTATCAAGCAAGCGGATTTCACACACTGTACATTTCTAGGTTTGCCTAATCCTTCAAGCAGCCCAGGTAAATTGCGCACTTGCAAATCTTATTGGTTTCAGTAAAAGTACAGTGACTTTTACTCATTAAATCTTTGCTTGGGCTGCCTTGCACAATACTGGGTTCTGTTCTTTAATCTTGCATTCTTGGTCATTTGTGCTTAACAATGAATCTAGTAAAGTATAATTTCTTAAGCACATCAACATCAAGTTACTTCCCTGAATGACTGTTCAGGTCCACCCCTTTATCAGGGGTGTTAAAGGATGATCTTTCATTAGTTCTTTCTTTGATCAAATCTATGAACTGAAGTACACCATTTAAAAAAAAAAAAAAAATTTGATTCTAATGGATGCCAATTGAGGTGTATGCAACACAACGTTTCCATACAAGCAATTCAATTCTGGCGATGATTTTCTTGGCGAGGGCTAATTTTGGCTACCCTGGTTTGGCTCCTTTGGCAACAACTCAAGAGTGGCAAAAGGTCTCAGCAATAAGTGTAATATATGGGCCATAAAATCCAGCCCATTATTTTTATTAGCCAAGCCCAATTCATTTATTTTCCCTTCCCCTCAATTAGTGCAATTGAGCGTGAGCAAACTGGAAAGAAGAAGGCAGCAACCGCAAAAGCAAGGGAAAAAAATAAAATAAAAGAAGCGTCCCTGAAGAAGGGAAAGAGGAAAGGAAGAAGAGAGAGAGATTCCGACATATACATGGTCCAAACACCCTGACTAGCCAAATCAAATAGGAACCGCAACATCTGGTGAGTATTCAAGCCAATCATTCATCTAATTAGAACAGAATTCTGAAGTTCGTATGCGAGTTATGCATAACGGATGGTGTACGTGAGGAAAAATAATACTCAATTGCGTGTAGATGTCATTTATTGACGATTAAGCATGGTTTAGTCGATCGTTCACTGGAGTGGTGGTTTTACTCGGATTTTGATATCGTTTTTCGGTTAAGTGTTGGGAATTTGAGTATTGTTGTCTCTAGAAACCACCACATGTTGGTTTTCAGCTTTTTCAAATGACTGGTACTATCTCTTCTAAGATATTGTAAACTCATGTCTTCAAAACGATAAAATTTGATATATTATGAGTTATGAATAAACATTTGTCGCATAAAATCTAGATCGGATGTTTACTACGATTTGGTATTTGTGGATTGTTTGACAATTGTTTTAAGAAAAGTGTGGCAAAATCCTATATATGGATTTGCAAACTGAGTTGTGAAATATATTTTGAAATGAATTGAGAAATGTCTTGAGAAATGTATTATAGTTGATAAATGAGTTGAGAAAATTCATGCATTTGTTTAGTGAAATCAATTGGTAATATTGATTTTAGATTTGATTTTTGGTATAGGACGTCTGTTTGGTGCTTCATATTATTGTGAACCATGGCTTGTAGGTATGCATACTAGTTTAGTATATCTTAGTGGGCTGAGGCATTAGCTAATAATAGGTGGAGACCTATCCAAAAGAGAGCTTTATCATGGTTGTTATAAGTGACCATGACTAAATATTTGAGCATTCGTTTGGTCAATGGAGTGAACTATTGATATAAGATTAGTCAATGAAATGAACCATCGACACGTGATTAAATAAGATTAATCAATGGAATAGACCATTGATAATTAATTTGTTATTATGAATTGATATTATTATTATTTTTATATGTAAAAAAAAAAGTTGTTGGAAAGATAGTATCTACTTTTGATATTTTGTGTATATAGCACTCCAGCTTTGGGATTGATGAATGGTGATATTGCGTTTATAAAGGTGAATAGTGAATGTTTGATCTGCTTAGAAGAGATGCACTACTCACAGAGCTGTGGTTGTTCATCTTTCTATTTTCTAATCTTTTTCAGGTTCTTTAGAAGCGATATTAACAAGGGGACTTTTGGAAGTTAGATATTGATGGTTTGAGGATTTATCATTTTAATGGAAGGACGGCTGTGTCATCCCCATTCTTGATAGTTTTGGAGCGTGACAATATTAAGCTAAAGTTATGAAGAACTTTGCAAATTTTATGTAATTCCTAGGTTGTGATGGCGAATCTCTTCCCTAGACCCGGACTTAGGACTGTGTTGATCCCTACCGTCCCACAAAATCAACGGTTAGGATGGAGTCGATCCAATGGACCTGAGACTAGGCAAAAAGTTCTCGGTAGGGATGCTGCATGAACTTTTGCTTCTTGTGTTATGGATGGGCTGAATAAATAGCACGAAACCGCTACATCTTCTGTCTTGCTATAGTAGTTTATATAAAGTTCTATTTACATAGCCTGGTTTAAATTAGTATTGTTTTTTAGAGGCTATTTTGGGAAGTAGAATCACTTTTTATATTCTGATTTCTAAAGGTTGTTTTCTACGCAGCCTGTGTAATTAATATTTTATGTGAGCGTATATACGAAAAAAAATCCTTGGAAGTTTTAATCCATTCGAATTATGATTTTGCATTCCCAAGTATAAATGATTACTGCACTTTCATTGTATAGCGATGTTTAGAATTGGCACTGCCTTTTTTGTTTGGTGTTCTGCTTTGGAATGGCAATAAAGCACGAATTGAGTAGACACTGAACTGCATCAGTGACCAAAATAATCTTATAGCTTGGTCAAATGACTGTACATTGACCATGGCTCCATTGAAGAATAAGCTGCCAGAAGTGAGGGAAATGGATAAGACCTCTCTCAGAGGCAATTACCTGGTGAAATACACAGAGAAAGGACTCAATGTCTTTCATCACTCTGAATTCACTATGGCCACTTACAAACACCCAGCAAAATGCTGAGGACTACAGAAAACGAGCATTTCCTTTTGTTTGTTGTCTTGGTTAGATATAGATGGACCAAGAGTGGCAAAAGAGAGAAGAAAAACTAAGGGACAGTACGTAAACCATTTCCTTCGTTTGGTGTGCGCTTTTTTGCAGCAGATGATCATATTTTGCTTTTGTTTGTTGTTTTGGTTAGCGCCAAATGTTGTCCTCCTTGTATTTCGGTCACTATATAATATATCTGCTCCTTCCCATGACCATTGTACTGCTGACGACGTCCGAACATATGATCCTATTGAAATAGGGAGGGAAGGAAAAACAGAAGCCAAAACAGAAGTGACTCCTAGATTACCAAAAAGTTTAGATGTATCAATACTTCGCTTGGTAAAGTTAAGAGAAATAGTCCTTTTTGGTCCATTATACAAGGTCTCTTTATCATTTTGTTCCAGAATTGCCAATGCCACCTCTTGCGGTGAATGTTTGGTCCAAGGATTCACCATTGTATTCGGTGCTTATGGTTAGTCTTCTGCTACAATTTTAGCTGGTGAATTGTGATTCTCAGTGTATTCTGTTTTTATCTCTTAGGATATCGATTTTGATACCATAGGCATGTCAAGTCAGTAGACAAGCAAGATAAGACTGCAAGTAGTGAGGATCAAGAATTACTTAGCTGGGAAGATGCTGGCTATGATGGACTTGAAGTTGAAATCCAGGAGCTTATGGATACTCAGGACTTCATCAATAAGCTCAGAGCTTCAATTTCCAAATGGAGGGAATTGGTAACAAATTTGATCCTCTCTTCATTGTTTTCCTTTAGATGTAATTTGTTGATCTATGTGTGTCTTATGCCTTGTTAGTTATCACGAGTCACAGAAGAGGACAGGCGTGTGGATCAAAGTGGCCATTGAAGGATGCACGCCTTGTCAAGTCACTAGTTAAGGCACATACGGTTCTTCATGGAACAAAACATATTCGGGTAGCTTGCCTTATGATAGATCTATTCCCTGGGCATGCTTCCTATGCAGCATTAGCGAGCAATTTCATAATGTATCAAGTGTTCTCACGATTTTTGTTTTCGTGAGAACTGGGCAGTAGAAATTTAGGGACAGGCAGGTGCTTTGCTTAAGGTGGCTGTTGCTGCTTTTGGTCTGGATGAAAAAGGAGAGATAACTGTGATCCCTCAATGTCATTCGTTGGATTGTTTCTTTTGGCTACTCTTAGACAGTCAAATTAGAGGAAGGAATGGACAAAGGCCTTTCTTAGACCTTCTTAACTCATAAGCCAAAACATATGAGTGCAAGTTCGTTCTTTCCAGATGCCTGGTTTCTGGTAAGATTACAGCATGACTTGGCAGTTTCGAAGTCGAAACATTTTCTTCTCTTTCCAGGTGCTAGTGGTTATGGAGAAAGGCAGGAAATTTGAAGGCACGGGCATCTGGAAGCTCCTGACTGGACTTGTTGATAAGGTGAGTACCTTTGATAATTAATGTTGCACAAGATTATTTCGCGGTCTTTAATTTCGGTTATTATAGTTTTACGGATTTTATAATTTGACTACGTATTGGGCGAGGATGTATTTGCTATAGCTATCAGAGAATAAAAGAAGCAACAGGAATAAGTGATCGTTTCATATGTTGGGCATCGTCTCAATAAAGCAAACATGCTAATATCTCGGTTCCTTCGCATGGGAACGCCAGAACGCCATATAGACACTGAATTCAATAAAGTCCTGGCATTCAGGTAAAGATGAAGTCCCTCAAAAGTTTAAAATTAATGCAATTATTCTGTTATCTTTCTTAAAAGCCTGGTTTAACAATGTTGCACCGCTATAATTTGGTCTCGCGTTTCACTGATGGATGCTTTGGCCTTGTCAAGACTAATTCATCCTCATTTTTTTTTTTTTTCCTGTGGAAAAACCAGATTGAACGTCCTTTATTTGAGCACAGGCGAAGCTACAAGTCATTCTTTATGAAATCCGAGTTGCTCTTCATCTGCATGCCGTGGCCTGTGTTTGCCTTGCATCCCGAAACGGGATGGAGAGATTGAGGCGGCTCGGGTAACTTGCACACGCTTCCAAACTTTTCCTGCTTTCAGTAAATATGCAATAAAAGCGACTTTTGCTTTTGTTGTTTCGGTTTAACTTTTAGTATTTAAATTACTCTTTTGATACCATGCTCACCGAAAATCTTAAAATTGTCACTTCAAAATCGTCTAATAGGTTTGTTTTTAAAAATTTATCAGGAAATCAAGAGGAGCTTTTTGAGGGGGCTGAAGACCAAATTTAGCTATAGTATCATGATGCTGCAAGGGGCTGTATCCTCTGAATAGTGAACTAACTTGCTTCGCGTTCTATCTTATAATTGCCTTAATAATTGAACATTTGGGTAAGCCTCTTTATATCCCCATCCAAACGCTCTAGTTTCTCTCCCACATTTTCCCCTCCCCCAACGCTTCAAAGTTCAAATCGTGCTTAATGCCGTCCAGGAGTTGATCCTGGGAAAAGTTGGCTTCCATGCACTTATGGCTTGCCACGTGTGTGGGCCATGGCAAATATTGGATCATCTAAAAATAAATATATTTTAAAGGGTACTCGTGAGTTAATTAGTCGAGGCCATCGTTAATTGTGCAAAAAGAGGAACATAGAGCTATTCAAAGAATGAGATGATGGTCATAATTGATCTGAAGGCAACTAGATGATTTATGACTAGTGGACCTGAGATATCTCGTTCAGGCCGTGCCAGAGAATAGGCAAGCAAGTGCCGTTTGTTCAGGCAAAATAAACTATCAGTTGCCACCGCCATTTGAACCATCTCTCCTTACTCATCATCATAAACAACTTGTCCCCAATCTCATCTCCAACCTTCCCCATGAATAATGCTTCCGATACTGCCGCACTGGGTGGCCCAACCGGTGCCCTTGCAAACTCAAAACGAGTCCCGTTCCTTCCTTGCTCACGGGCGAGCACTTGCTCGACATGCACACGTGCCCCAGGCACGAGCTTCAAACACAAAAGGAGAGTAAAAGCCCAGACATCGGCAACACAGGCAAACACGAGAACAGCCTTAGTACAGTAAAAATCTATTGGGAAGCTATAGACAAACCATCATTTCACACCATTCCAAGGGCTGAAAAAGCCCAGACATCGGCAACACAGGCAAACACAAGATTTTAGTCTACGAATTGAAGATGGGAAAAACCATGAGCCCCTATATCTCCAAAACACAAGAAGCAAAAGACCATGCGACATCACAACCGGAAAATTCTTGCCTATTCTACATGTGGGGCCCACAATATCAGCAGTGGGGATCAACAAGGCCCAGTAGGCCTGGGTCCAAGGAAGAAATTCCGCATCACAATCCAGGAATTACACATAGCTTGCCAAGTTCTCCTCAATTTTGGGGTCATTGCAGTAGATGGAATTGCTTCTGCCACCACAGCAGTCGTGGCCAAAACAGCGGAAGCGGGGATGCCATGGTCAGCCTTTGCCAAGCATATCTTCACCATGAAATCGAATTGCGTGTTTTCAACAATGAAAGCTTGTTCTGTGAACTCCTCAATTGGCATCCACTATAATCAAGATAAAATACATCCGGCTCAGTACATATATTTGGCCATCTAAAGAACTAATGAATGATCATCTTTTAACAACACTACTAAATGGGTAGATCTGAATAGATATCTAGTGCAATCACTCGTCGTTGATGTGCTAAAGAAATTATACACTAAATTTTACTAGATTCATTGTTTAGCACAAATGAACAAGGATGCAAGTTAAAGAAATTATACACTAAATTTTACTAGATTCATTGTTTAGCACAAATGAACAAGGATGCAAGTTTAAAGCACAAGGCCACTGTAGGACAAGATAGCCCAAGCAAAGATATAATTAGTAAAAGGTCCTCATACTTCCACCAAAATCAAGAAGATATGCAAGTGTGCAATTTACCTTTGCTGCGTCGATCTCTACATTCCATTCTTCAATTGTAGCAGATTCTGGCTTAAGCACGCAAAGGAAGAACAAATCTGACTTTGTGAAGAATGATTTGTGGCATTATCTGTGATAGAACATAAGAGATAGAGAGTGAGAAAAGCGAAAGCACATTTGAACATTAGAAGGCTAAATGCAGAAATCTAAATGAAGACCAAAACATATTAATGCACCCCAATCTGAAATTGAGGATTTTCTTTACCTGAAACAGAGGACTTCCATGAATTTAGTGTCTACCTGTAGAACGTAAAGAATAAGGCTTTAGTTGGAATTCTCAAGTGAAATGCCTTAGAGATTTGACTTTTATACATGAGATAAAACTCATCACTTACTCCCATCTCTTCCTTTACTTCCTTGACAACTGCATGACATATATTCTCACCCTACGAGGATAGAGTCACAGTCAAACCATTGCAATACATACTATACTTCTTATGTAGCACTCGATATCTTTGACATACCTCATTCAGAACTCCAGTGGGGAGTTTCCATACACCTGTATCTTGGAACATTCCATTACGCTCTTGGACTACAAGCACCTAGAAACGGGGGAAAAGTTTTAAAATTCTTTAAAGCATTGAGTGTGTATTTGCAGTAGAATCACGCTGAAAACAAGATAAAGCAGAGCAAAAGCATGTGCCAAACGAAACTGAGTCTAAAACTTCATGGCATCGTATTTCTTCACAAAGTAAGGCTGTTACCCATGGGCTGACTCACTTCAGAGAGGAAAACTGAGAGAAAATGAGGTGATTGTTGCTAAAATGGGAAGATTTATCCTAGTCCAAATGCTAATATGGAAGTCACATAGAGCTGACCTAGTCAAACCAGAAGATTGTAGCAAGGCATTCACATCAGAGGTTGTTTCTGTTAGGGAAAGAGTGAACAAATCCAATATCTCTTCTCATCCACAATGGCCAGATACACGCATATGAATCCAATGGACATTGAATGCAGAGGTTTTCTTCCCAGGCAAAATTACCGTGATCCCATCAATCCTTCTAGAGGATTCAATGCCAATCAAGCAGGCTGATTTCATGCTCTGCAGAGAAGTATCCGGTGCTAGAGTCTGACTCCGAACTTCTAAGAACTACCGAATGAACAGATCACATGATACATTTCTATCTCTTTGCATCTTCCTATCAGATAATCTCAAAAGGGAGAGTGCAAGAAATGGGACAATGGCAAAACAGAAGTTACCTCTCTTTTATCATTCAAGACGAAAGCACCGACGCCGATCCTACGTGAAGGATTCACAGCAACAGTATCAGGGGTCTCAGGAAGCCAGCAGACAAGAAACAAGTGACTTGGTTCTGCATATGGCACTTAAATCCTTCCTGCCAAATTAGAAACGTCTATCATACCCAGACCTACCAAAGTTTCTGCTGGAAAGAGATTTAACAAGTATGGACTGTCGAGCTGAACTAAATATGAACAGAGCTAAAGGCAAACGAGGCCGGTTTCTGCGGCGGCGAAGTGAGGGAGGCCGAGGACTCTGTGACGGCTGTTGGTGAAGCTCAATCCCACTGGTAGTTGAGACGGTCGACGTGGCCAGCATGAGAGGCCTCAAAGATGTCGCCGATGGGATCATGTTGAGGGCGAAGGAGCGACCGAAGTCAGAGGGGTCGGGGTCGACGCCGGTCCATGTCGTGGTCGAGCACCCAAGAAGATCGTTCAAGGAGTCGTTCATATTTTCCTTGGGCGGATCCCATGCAGAGAGAGAGAGAAAGAGAGAGAGAGACAGGAGAGAGTAGGCGGCGAAGAAGGCGGAAGGACGAGGGAGACTTTGATCTTTTGGGTGAGGAAGGGCTATCAGAGGAAGGGTCAATAAAATTAAAAAACTAGTATCATATATTAATTTTTTTCACCACCAAAAATCCTAAATCGATATATCTTTGATAAAATTATCTCAAATCAATATATTTTTTTTGATAAAAATTTAAACCAATATGTTTAGATATCTGTTTTTTTTTTTTTTTTTCTCTTTTTCTTTGGGAACCATTTAACTCGGTTTCTAATAACCAATTCATTGACGATTTCGCCTATAAAAAAATATTTAAAAGAATGGGTTTTAAAAATTATTTTGACACCTCTATTACGTACCTTCACTGTAATGTCAACAAGATGTGAAAATTCCCGTGGCAATTTGAGCCAGACATCCTTCTTCCCCTGCAACCAAAAGATGCCCAATAAAAACAAATGTAGTAGAACAAAGCGATATTCTTACCAATCGAAAGGCAAAAAAAATCGACAGGACCTACGAACTACAAGTTCAGTACCTGTTGTTTCCAAGTTGATATTGAAGCTTGGAGCCAAAGGGCAAAGACGCCAGCATCCATACGCTCTTTCATCACCACAGTGACTCCTCCATATGAATCCTTACGCCAACTAGGCGGTTGAATCTGCTGGATCCCGCTATCGTTATTTCCAGCCATGCCTTGCCTCAAACCTGATGATGCACTGATGGACTTTGTATCTGATTGGGGAGACGGCACTCTAGAAGCTACACCTGGACAAATGAATTCATCCACTGATGTATAGCGGAAACGACTTGTCTAGTTCAAAAGCGAAGTAATAAACCTTGATAGAAAACACCAAGAACAACGGTACTATCAAACAAATGAGGAGGGAGACAATGAGCGCACCTTCAGGAGAGCTTGAGAGAGATATCAAAGGGAGATCGTTCGACGGTGAAGTTCTTGCGGATAGGGCTATATATATCGAGGGGGATATCACCATCGCCATTTAAAAACTAATTTAAAAGTTCATGTCAGCTGAGAAAGGAGTCGAGGATACGTCCAAAAGGACGACGCGAGCTTGGACTTCGCGAGGCTCGCGTCGTCCTTTTGGACGTATCCTCGACTCCTCCATGAACTTTTAAATCACTTTTTAAATGGCGATGGTGAGATAGATAACATGAATTTTTAAATTATTATTTGATAGCGGTAGTGATATCTCTCTTGGCCTGTAAGGACAACATCGGTAATTTAACTTACAGACGGTATTTTCCATTCACATCGAGAGCGATATTCTCCACCCACTTCCCCTCAATGACAACATCGCTAATGTAACTGTTTGATACCCTCCATCTATGACTTTTGGGTCCAATAATAAGTGTTCACAAATTAAAAAGCTCTAACAAAATGAGTATATAATATCTTTTGGTTGTAGAAGAAGAAAATAGTTGTCAAATTAAAGACACTCTAACAAAACAAGCACACAATTTCCCAATGCACTTATTTTTCGTCAACACGTCCATTGCTTTCCAGGGGCACCTGCTTTCATGCCCTTTCTTTTCACTGCCGATTAGCTTTACGAGGCTATTTTCATCTATCTGTTTTTACTTTGCTTATTTCCTTATTCTTTTTTCTCTCCCTGAAAATTAACCCAAATATCATACATTACCGCTTTAATTCTACGTTAAAGAAATTATTTCCAGATATTATTATTTAGGCAGTTTTATCCATTTTCGTAAATGGCGAAAAATAGGGAATGGGTGCTTTTCGGGTGGAGTAAAAACAATAAGAGGAAGGGAATTTTATTTACTTTTTAGTCATATGCGAACGTGATTTTTTTTTTATTAGTTCTATTCTATTGCAGGGTGTGGAGATCGAAATCCACTCTTGAAATTATATCATCCCCACCCCAGCCTCTAAGAATTTGTGGTGGAGATTCAAATCCCCCACCTCCTTTTTCCATATTATAAGAGTGATTATTGAAGCAAATTTCAATGGTTGAATGCATCAATGGTTGCGTTGCCCATCAAGTGCAAATGTGCGCTCGCAGGGCAAATGTAGACGACCCGGGATGCCTAAATAAGAAGTATTGAATTAATACGGTCTAGACATCAGTCAAATAACCCCCGGGGCCAAAAAGGAGGGCATCGGCTGGAATCTCAACGTGTGACAAGGTAGTCACACTTTGATGCTGGATTAAAAAAATATTAAATTAGTGTCGGGCCACAAGAAAATTTTCAGTGATTTAGTTCCGCCAATCAACATCCTACATGACATATATTTTTACACCCACACCCAATAATGATATCTTGACATGTGTTCATGTGTCCATGTCAGCGATTGACATGGAAATTAAGTGAAAATCTTCTCTCTCCTTCACCTCTGCTCTCTTCCTCCTCCATCCGTGGTCGCCGACCTCCGCCCCTCCTCCGCCGTTGCCACCAGCGGAGTCACGGGCGCCATGAACAGGCCGACCACCACTGCGTTCAAGCCGAGCCTATTTTCTCCGTCTCGTCGTTCTCTAGATCTCGAATCTGGTCTTCGTCTTGTTGTTCTCTAGATCTTGAATTTGGCCCGTCCATGGCCGAAATCGTCGGTGCTGGTCCATCCATGGTCGAACGCGTTCAGGCGTCCATGGCCGTCGGGATATGTGAGCTCCGTCCATCGCCCGACAGCCATGGACGCCTACTTCCTCTGCTTTTCTTCTTGATATGTGAGCTCCGTCCATGGCCGTTGGGATCTCGACCTTGCCCATCACGGCCGTGGACAAGCAGTCATGGCCAAATCTGAAGGCGGCTTCAGATTTGGGAGCCATGCCTTCAGTGCCACATCCACTATTGAAGAAAGCACGACTTCAGTTCGGATCTGAAGTAGAGGGAGCGGAAGCCATGCTTTCTTCTCGAGGATGACCTAGTCATCAAGATCTGAAGCCCCGCTGATGACCGAGCGCAGTTCATGGCCGTCTACTGTCAAATGACTGTAACGGTTAGAGGTAGTCACGAATTCATTTTAGGAGACCAATAGACTTCTTTAATTGGTTTTGATTTTTGACTCTGTTTGTTTGTTTTTTTTTTTTTTTTTTTTTACTTTTATATTTCCTTATTGAAAGCTTAAATTTAAAGATAAAAATCTAAAGGAGCCCCACGGAATCAATGTTCTTGAATATTATTACTTTGATTTGCTTCTTTAAATAAGACAAGAAAATTAGTCTTGTTTTATGCATAACCGATATCATCGACCCTAATTTCAGGTCACCAGGAAATTCTTCTAAAGCAATTTAATTCGAACAAAAGGAATGAGAAGCCATTTCATTGCATAATGATTTCGTTATTAGTTGCAAAGTTAGCGTTTCAAGCGTTTTTTCATCTTTTAAATTTAATAAATCTTTATAATAACGTTAACAATTTCTTTTTAATAAGTGAAACTATTTTTGTACTAGTAATTATTTATATTTTGATATTTAATTTATTTTCTCTTTATTTATATTCAAGAACATTGATTCTATAAACCCTCTTCTAATTTTTGTCTCTAAATTTAAGCTCCCAATAAGGAAATATAGAAGTCACATTGTTGTTTGGCAGTGGACGATCACACTAATCGATCCCTTTTTCATTTGTTGAGTTGGATGGAGTGAATGTAAAGATTCAATTACACCAACTTGATAAATCTTCAGATCTCATTGCACATTTTGAAAGTTTTTTGACTTTAGTACACTTATCTCTTAATTCAAAGATAAATTATTTCAGGACTTAATTAAGCACATGATGACTGCTTCAGAGAAAGCGTTTGAATCGAACGGTTGGAACTATCAATGGGGTTGTCACGGAAGGCTTTGCTTCCCTTCAATAGATTCTCTCTCCTTGCTGGAATCCAAAGAATTAGTGGGACCACCGTCTTGTGATTCAAGATAATCCTCACTAAGAAAAACCTAATGATTTCAACGACTTTTTAGTAATAAAATCTTTGCTTGGGCTGCTTTTGGGTTGTGGGCTTTAATCTTGCATTCTTGCTCATTTGTGCTGAACAATTAATCTAGTAAAATATGACATGTAATTTCTTAAGCACATCAACGAGTTGCTTCACTAAACGACTGTTTAGATCCATCCCTTTACTAGGGGTGTTAAAAGGATGATCATTCCTTAGTTCTTTCTCAGGTAAAATCTATGAACCGAAGCACGCCATTCTTTTTTTAATTTGATTCTAGTGGATGCCAATTGAGGAATATGCAGCACAACCTTTATTGTCGGAAACAAGTAATTCAATTCCATGGCGATGATCTGCTTGGCAAAGGCTTATTATGGCTACCCTCCTTTGGCAACAAGAGTGGCAAAAGGTCTTACATCTACTGCGATGATGACCCTGGAGTTATGGAAAACTTTGCAAGTTTCATTTGATTCCTAGGTTGTGATGGGGAGATTCTTAATCAGCGGTGAGGATCAACATGGCCCAGTAGGCCTAGGTCCAAGGAAGAAATTCCACATCACAATCTAGGAATTACTCACGACTTGCCAAGTTCTCCTCAATTTCGGGGGGTTACTGCTGTAGATGGAAGTCCTTTTGCCACCCCAGCAGTTGTGGCTAAAATAGCGGAACCCGGATAGCAATGATCAGCCTTTGCCAGGCATAAATTGAATTGCTTGTTTTCAACAATGACTGGTTGTGCTGCATACTTCTCAATTGGCATCCACTATAATCAAAATAAAATACATTCAGTTCAGTTCATAAATTTGACCAAAGAAAGAACCAATCTTTGAACACCGCTACCAAATGGATAGATCCAAATAGATATCCATTGCAATCATTCGTCGTTGATGTGCTTCTTAAATTATCTATTAAATTCTACTAAATTCGTTGTTTAGCACTAATGAATAAGAATGCAAGATTAAAGCACAAAGCCCATGTCGTACAAGACAGCCCAAGCAAAGATTTAATCACTAAAAGGTCCTTATACTTCCACCAAAATCAAGAAGATATGCACGTGTGCAATTTACCTTTGCTGCCTCGATTTCTACATTCTGCTCCTCAATTGCAACAGATTCTGGCTGAAGCATGCAAACGAAGAACAAATCTAACTTTGTGAAGAATGATTTGTGGCTTTGTCTGTGATAGAACATAAGAGATAGAATGCGACAAAAGCAAAAGCAAATTTGAACATCAGAAGGCTAAACGCAGAAATCTAAATGAAAACTAAAACATATTAATGCAACCCAATCTGAAATTGAGGATTTTCTTTACCTGAAACAGAGGACTTCCACGAATTTATTGTCTACATGCAGAACGTAAAAGAATAAGGCTTTATTTGGAATTCTCAAGTGAAATGCCTTGCCTCAGCTGATGATGCACCCATGGACTATGTACCTGACTGGGGAGATGGCACTCTAGGAGCTACACCTGGACAAATGAATCGACAATTCATCCACTGATATAGATCAGAAACAACTTGTCTAGCTCAAAAGGAAAGTAATAAACCCTGGTAGAAAATACCCAGAACGCTACTACCAAAAAAATGATGAGGTAGACTTCAGCGGTCTCTGGTTAACTAAAAGAAAAGTGAAAACTCCCCTCGCAAACAATTTCTTGGGTGGTGATGCTCGTTGAACCTCCCTGTAATTTTTGTCACTGTATATATGTCCAGGTGCAGCCAAGAACCTAACCAATCACTCATCCGATGGATGCGCAATGCTCAAGAGCATCAAGACAGCGACACCAACGAAGAAAAATAGGAACTTTCTGAAAAGAAAAGGAACCAAACAGAAAAAGTAACTAAATTGGGAATGTCCATGAATCAAACAAATGAAGAAACACTGAAGGTGGGCACTTGTTTAGGCATTACCGTCGTCACAGACACAGACGATGGATTAAATAATGAAAGCTGGAGAAAACCAATGCACCAATACACGCGTACCCTCTAAAGCCTTTTGCTCGGAAGGTGTAAAACTACTCAAAAAGTGGCCTCGGACGACTGGTGGCGAGGAGGAGTGGGTTGAAAAGCTCGTTTCTTTTGAGCCTCAGCACGAACATCAAACGGATGGAGATTAAGTCGTTCTCCAATGTACTGCTATCGCTCCAACGGCTAAAGCGAAGTGAAAGATAGAGGCAGCAACGGCAAAACTATATAAAGGCTTCTTCTGGAAGTGCGAATTTGAAAAATCTGGGGAGAAGGAATGTCGCGTGATCTGGTGGTCCTCGAAGATTTGCGGCGAACGTTCCCCTCGGCTGCACACCTCCACGGGCACGGAACCGAAGAAGATGCAGGGATGCCACCGAGCAGTGGGGACACCCTGCAGTTGCAGATAAAAAGGATAAAAGAGAGGATTCGCCCATTTTGTGGGTCGTCGTCATCTGCCTTGGGCTTTTCTTCGTTGGGGTGTGGATTGGGGATTGGTCCTTCTCCCCTATGTGCCGCGAGAATGCGTCCGACATAATCAGAAGATATGATAATTAGGACGCCTTTTTATCCTCAACTTCCCCCGGTGATTCTTGCATATCTTAATTGATTATAATTGATATAATCTTTATCTTAATTATCTAATAAAACATGTACTGTTGATTAATATAGAAATACTCATAAATTATTTCTTTGTTATAGCGTTTTTCTTTTGATAACTACCGATCCAAAAGTTGTCGATCCCTTCGTATGAGAACCACCCCACCATACTGTTGGATATTTCAATAATATTTTGAAATATTTGCTTCGATAAAAGTTATGACCACATCGCATTGAAGACCATTATCATTTTTAACGGTCACATAACGGTTTCTTAACGGTCATATAACGGCTTTTCAATCGTTTTGTAACGTTTAATTTATTTCTCAAATAAATCCTTCATTATTTTACAACGGCTCTTTTAACGGCTCTATTTTATATGCATATAAAATCTCATATGACAATCTTTAAAATAGAGATACACCGAATGAAACAGCGAATCTTCTTTCTTTTCACAAATCTTTCCTTTCCTTTTCTTTTCTGGGTTATATACAAACGTTGTTTCTGTTCCTTCTAATATTCAGTGCCGAATATAGAAGAAGGTCTGTTGTATCTTGGGAGGATAGCCGTCAGAAGCCTATCGCACCGAGTTTCTCACTCCGAGGGGCGGAATTATCCTTAAGGACAGTGCTTACGCTTGCACGCCTCAAACAGATTTATTTATTCTCATCAATTTTTCTTACAATCTTAAGGATAATTCCCATTGAGCATCAAGTTGATATTGCTGCTGATACCTCAATCTCCATCAGTCCAGTTGCACTACCACCACTACCACATATGTCTTATGCCAAACCATTCCCCGACATATCGAAGATCGAAGTTTTTAATGGCAACAATTTCAGAAGGTGGCAAGAAAGGGTTTTCTCTATCCTAGATGTGCACGGCGTGGCTTTCGCACTTACAGAGGCCAAACCAACTGATAACAAGCTTCAAGATCAATGGATACACGCTAATAAGGGATGTAGGCACACAATTATTAGTACTCTTTCTAATGAATTGTTTGATGTCTACTATCCGTACAAGGAAGCGAAACAAATATGGGACTCCATGATCGCAAAGTACACCGCCGAAGATGTGGGCGGACAAAAGTTTGTAATCGGAAATTATTATCGATGGGAAATGTCCGATGATAAGGAGATCAAGACACAAATCAATGAATATCACAAGCTAGTGGAGGACTTGAAGGCAAAAAACATCAATTTACAAGAAGAATTTCTTGCGGGCCTGCTGATTGAAAAGTTGCCTGAGTCTTGGAATAACTACAAGCAACAACTCAAGCACAAGGACAAGCAATTGTCACTAGCCGATCCGATCGTGCACATTATCATTGAGGATACAACTCGTAAGGAGATCAAAGCTGCCAAAGCTAAGGAAATTGCTACCAGGGCAAATTTGGTGCAAGGCAAATTTCAACATCGCCAAAACAGGTATTATAAAAAAAAACTTGATTACAAACCCAAGGTTGCTCACCCCACCTTCAAAAAGAAAGGCTCTTGCTTTGTTTGTGGAAAACCAGGTTATCATGCGGCGCACCGAGAAAGAGAATAATGGGAAATGACAATCCCGCTAAACCAAAAGTCAATTTGGTTAAAGCAGATGACTCTAATGAGATAATTGCTGCGGTTATTTCCCAAGCCAACATTGTGGCCAATGTGAAAGAGTGGGTGGTAGACTCAGGTGCTACCAGGCATATTTGTGCAAACAAAAATGCCTTTCCCTCCTACACGTCAGTAGGGGAAGGAGAAGAAATAATTTATCTTGGTGATTCAAGAACAGCTCAAGTTCTTGGGAAAGGAAAAGTTCTTCTCAAGCTCACATCTGGCAAGACCTTGGCGCTGAATGATGTATTACATGTCCCTAATATAAGGGCAAACCTGGTCTCAGTAGCACTTTTAGGAAAGGTTGGGGTGAAGGTGTCATTCGAATCTGACAAGATTGTAATGACAAAAAATAACGTCTTTGTGGGAAAGGGTTATTGTAATCAAGGACTTGTTCTTAACGTTTCCAATGTTATCAATGAAAATGTTACTACTTTCGCTTACTTGGCTGAATCTGTTGATTTATGGCATGTTAGATTAGGTCATGTTAGTATTTCTTATATTAAGAAAATGCAAAAACAAGGTTTAATTTCTGGAATTAAAAACTCATGTTTTAATAAATGTATAATATGTGCCGAAACAAAATTAACAAAAAAGCCATGTATTTCTGTAAATAGAGAATCGATTTGTTGAGTTTAATTCATACCGATCTAGGAGATTTAAAACAAACGTGACTAGAGGAGGTAAAAAATATTACGTGACCTTCATTGATGATTATTCTAGATTTACTAAAGTTTATTTGCTTAGGCATAAAGATGAAGCTTTTGATATGTTTCTTTTATATAAAGCTGAGGTAGAAAATCAATTGAATAAAAGGATAAAAAGAATTAGATCGGATAGAGGTGGAGAATATGTATTGCTTAACGAATTTTGTGAAAAGGAAGGAATAATTCATGAAACTACGCCTCCTTATTCCCCTGAATCTAATGGCATAGCTGAAAGAAAAAATAGGACTTTGAAAGAGATGATGAATTCTATGCTTGTTAGAACTAATGCTCCAAATAATTTATGGGGTGAAGCTATTTTATCTGCATGTCACATCCAAAATAGAATACCTCATAAGAAAATAGGTAAAACACCCTATGAATTTTGGAAAGGTTATCGTCCTAATTTAAAATATTTGAAAGTGTGGAGGTGTCTTGCTAAGGTTATGCTTCCTAATTCTAAGAAAAGGAAAATAGGCTCTAAATCATCTGACTGCATGTTTATTGGTTATGTTGAACATAGTGCTGCATATAGATTTCTTGTATTAAAAAGTGACGTGCTTGATAATAATACTATAGTTGAGACAAAAAATGCAGAATTTTTTGAGCATATTTTTCCATTAAGTGTTGATACTATTTCTCCTGCACCTCTTTATAAAAATGTTCTAGAAACTTCAAATGAAGAATTGAGAAGGAGCAAAAGAATAAGGAAAGAAACTTCTTTTGGGAATGATTTTTATACTTATCTTATTGATAATGATCCTTTGACTTATTCTGAAGCAATATCTTCCTCGAAAGCAATTTTGGAAAGAAGCTATAAAAATCGAGATTGATTCTATCTTACAAAATCAAACTTGGAAATTAGTTGATTTACCACCCGGTGCAAAACCGATTGGATGTAAATGGATTTTTAAAAGAAAATATAATCCTAATGGTTCTATTGATAAATATAAAGCAAGATTAGTTGCAAAAGGTTTTACTCAAAAACAAAATGTTGATTATTTTGACACTTTTGCTCCAGTTACAAGAATTTCATCAATTCGTGTTTTAATTGCTTTGGCTTCTATTTACAAACTTATTGTTCATCAAATGGATGTTAAAACAGCTTTTTTAAATGGTGATTTGGAAGAGGAAATTTACATGGTGCAACCTGAGGGCTGTATTTTTCCTGGCCAAGAAAACAAAGTTTGTAAACTTATCAAATCTTTATACGGCTTAAAACAAGCACCAAAGCAATGGTTTGAGAAATTTGATGATGTTCTGGTTAATAATGGTTTTTTCTCTATTGGAGTAGAAAAATGTGTATATACAAAAACTGTTGATGGTGAATTTATAATTATTAGCTTATATGTTGATGACATGCTTATTCTTGGTACGTGTATTGATGTAGTGAATGAAACAAAATGTTTTTTGACTTCTAAATTCGATATGAAAGACATGGGGGAAGCTAATATTATTTTGGGTGTTAGAATCATAAAGAGTGATAGTGGCCTAATGCTTACTCAAGCACATTATGTGGAGAGGCTACTTAAAAAATATGATCACTTTGATGTCAAACCTGTGAATACTCCTTATGATTCTAATATCCAATTAGTGAAAAATAAAGGAGATGGTGTGGCTCAGTCTAAGTATGCTCAAATTATTGGGAGTTTGATGCATTTGATGAATTATACTCGACCTGATATAGCTTATGCTGTATGTAGATTGAGTAGATATACACAAAATCCCAATGATGACCATTGGACTGCTTTGAGCAGACTAATGAAATATTTGAGAGGAACCATGAATTATGGTATTTTATATAGTGGATTTCCCACTGTATTAGAAGGATACAGTGATGCTAATTGGATTTCGGATTCAGATGAGACAAAATCCACTAGTGGATATGTGTTCACCCTTGGTGGAGGTGCTGTAACTTGGAAGTCAGCCAAACAAACAATAATTGCTAAATCCACCATGGAGTCAAAGTTTGTGACTCTAGAATTGGCTGACAATGAGGTTGAGTGGTTAAGAAATCTCTTAGTAGATATTCCTTTGGGAATGAAACCAACACCTTCTGTGTTTATGCACTGTGATTGCCAAGCGGCAATAGCCATTGCAAAGAATAAAATCTTCAATGGCAAAAATAGACACATCCGATTGAGACATGATGTAATAAAGCAGCTGCTTAAAGATGAAATTATATCCATCGATTATGTAAAGTCAGAAGTGAATTTGGCCGATCCTCTGACTAAACCTGTGGGAAGAAAATTAATTTACGACACATCAAGGGGAATGGGACTGAAGCCAATTGAGGAAAAACAACAGTGATGGTAACCCAACCTATGTGATTGGCGATCCCATGAATTAGGTTCATATGGGTAATAATAAGTCATTTGTTGTTCTAGTGATGCACTATTAAAAAATTATTGTCCATCCTAAGATGAGAATGGTGCAAAACTGCAAGAAAAAAAGGAGGTTGAGCTAAGCTCTTAATGAAATTTCATAGCCATTATTGGTGGTGTATTAAGCTGCAGAATACACTTGATGTAATCACCTATATAAGTGTGGAGTGGGGCCGCTCCTATGAGAATTTTTGGCAAAATCTCTAAAGCACTTATGAATAAACCAAGCACGCGCATGGCCTATTAGCGCAAAACCGCGTTGAATAACAAAGTTTGTGGGAGTGCAATGTGATTGATGAAAATTATAATTCACAAAAGAAATTTTTGGTTCATAGAAGTTTCAAACTTCACCAATAATTTCGTGAATTATATTTTATTTTTTCTAGGGCTGGTTCATAGCCTAACAAGCACCAGTTCCGATGCATTATACTCCAATAACCTAGCATCATATTAATCTTTTATTTTCAAAATCTTTTGAAATATGTGGGGGATTGTTGGATATTTCAATAATATTTTGAAATATTTACTTCGATAAAAGTTATGACCACATCGCATTGAAGACCATTATCATTTTTAACGGTCACATAACGGTTTCTTAACGATCATATAACGGCTTTTCAATCGTTTTGTAACGTTTAATTTATTTCTCAAATAAATCCTTCATTATTTTACAACGGCTCTTTTAACGGCTCTATTTTATATGCATATAAAATCTCATATGACAATCTTTAAAATAGAGATACACCGAATGAAACAAAGCGAATCTTCTTTCTTTTCACAAATCTTTCCTTTCCTTTTCTTTTGCTGGGTTATACACAAACGTTGTTTCTGTTCCTTCTAATATTCAAGTGCCGAATATAGAAGAAGGTCCGTTGTATCTTGGGAGGATAGCCGTCAGAAGCCTATCGCATCGAGTTTCGCACTCCGAGGGGCGGAATTATCCTTAAGGACAGTGCTTACGCTTGCACGCCTCAGACAGATTTATTTATTCTCATCAATTTTTCTTACACATACAACGAGGTCAAAATGTCGCTCTCGAGAACAACCTAATTCTTCCGTTTGGCCTTGTGAGTCATTTAGCTCGTCTCGATGTGGGCTAATCGAAAAGTGGGGAGAGGGGTGGAAGAGAGAGGTGGCGGCGGAGGGAAGTGGGGGGTAAAAAGCACCACGTGATTTTGGTGGTGGTCCGATCAAAAAAAAGAAAAAAAGTTAATATGCTGAAAAACCCAAATTAATATATTTATGATAAATTTACTTCAAATTATTTTTTGACAATGAAAAATCTCACATTGATACACATATGATAAATTTACCCCGATTGATCATAAAAAAATCATAAACAGATACATTTATGACAAATTTACTCAAAACTAATTTATTCAACCGCTAAAAACTCAAACTGGTACTTTACCAAAAAAAAAAAAAAAACTCAAACTGGTATATTTATGAAAAATAAATCTTCCGTTAAATTGGATTAATACTATAAAAAAATACAAAAATTATCAACTGTGACAAATGGAGAATAAAATTTTAAACTGATATACTAGTAAACTGTTATGTATCATTCAACTTAATAATTTGATAGTAAAATTTAACGAAAACTATCATGGAGTAATTGTTACAAGTGTATCAATTTGTGATAAATTTGTAAAAAATATACCAGTTTAGGATTTTTGATGGTTAAAAAATTAATTTTGAATAAATTTATTTCAAGTGTACTAGTTTTTCAAGGTATTAAGAAAAAAAAAAAAAAATTGGTGGTGGTGGTCTGGCTTCGATCCTTAGAAAGATTCGGAGCATCTTCAATCCTTAGAAAGATTCGGGCTTGTGTGCCACCGTGACCAGTGCGGGACCCAAATTGTCAAGTCTCTCTCTTCTCTCCACTCTCTCTTTCTCTCTCTTCCGCCTCCCCTGCACGCGCGCGCTCTCTCTCTCTCTCTCTTCTCCCCTGAACGTTTTCGATCGTTTCCGTCTTCACCGGCGCCAGGAAGCGGGGCTTCTTCTTGAAGGGGTGGGGCCTCTCCACCTCTTCATCCACGCCGCCGGAGAAATTGAGGTGAGTACATTTGATAATTAAAGCTGCATCAGATATTTTTGGGTCTTTGATTTCGGTTATTATAGTTTTACGGATTTGATAATTTGACTATGTATAGGGTGAAGATGTATTTGCTATGGCTATCAGAAAAGTAAAAGAAGTGACAGGAGGAAGTGATCCTTCCCATATGTTTTGTTTTTTTTTTTTTTTTTGGTCGTAGATCCTTTCCATATGTTGGGCATTGTTTCAATAAAGCAAACGCAGTAATATCTCGATTCCTTTGCATGGGAATGCCAGATAAAGCGATTGTTTTTATTTCGTTTAGATAAACCCTGAATTCACTGAAGTCCTGGCATTCAGGTAAAGATGATGTTCCTCAAAGTTTAAGATTAATGCTATAATTCTGTTAGCTTTCTTAAAAGCCTAATTTTAACAATGTTGCACCGCTATAGTTTGGTCGTGTTTCATTGATGGACGCTTTGGCCTTGTCAAGACTATTGTGTCCTCATTTTTCTTTTTCCTGTGGAAAAACCAGATTGAATGTCCTCTGTTTGAGCACAGGCAAAGCTACAAGTCATTCTTTACGAAATCTAAGTTGCTCTTCATCTGCATGCCGTGGCCTGTGTTCGCATTGCATCCTGAAACAAGATGGAGAAATTGAGGTGGCTAGGGTTCAAACTTTCCCTGGTTTTGGTAAATATGCAATAAGAGCGACTTTTGCTTTTACCGTTTCAGTTTTAGTATTTGAATTATTCCTTTGATACTATGTTCACCAAAAACCTTTGAAATTTGTCAACTCAAAATCTCCCTAATAGTCTCTCTCTCTCTCTCTCTCTCTCTCTCTCTCTATATATATATATAAATAATTATCGGGAAATCAAGAGGAGCTTTTTGAGGGGCCCAAGGACCAAAGTTAGCTTTAGTGACATGATGTTGGAAGGGGTTGTATCCTCTGATAGTGAACTAACTTGCTTGGAGTTCTATCTTTACGAGTAAACTGAGAATCTTGTAACGACTGACTCCATGTTTTTGCTTCTTTTCCAACTGCACTGATTTTGTTACCATGAGCAGTGCAACTGGCTTGTCCTTCAGCATTTTATTGCAATCAGTGCTAATTTATTTAGCGGGACAGTGTGACCGAGCATAAGTCCAGGATCAGTCCCGTTTTTGGTTCTTTTTTGGCTATGAAGTTCAGAGTAGCTCTGGGACATATCTAGGTGTTGACTTTCGGAGAAGTGGTTAGTCATCTTTCATCTTGGAATACATGAAGATACTTGTAGTGTATATTCACAGCAAAACCTGGCCAGCCGACTCTGTGCTGCCTTTGATTGAAGTTGCTTTAGTGCCTTTTCGAATACTTTGCAACTTTATCTTCTGGTTTGAGATTCGAGAAGATTGTAGTCTCTGTCTGTTCTTGTTTTGTGAATGAAACGAAGTATTACGAAGAAAATATGCACAGCAGCCTTTTGTATTTCAAAATAAGCAGGTCGACTGTGTGGCGAAGATATGATCAGTGAAGGCCAACGGTGACTACCCGGTTTTGCTCCTCCGGCCATCACTTTGAAGTCTGGAAAAATTATTCACGCCTACTACCATAACCCAGGAATCTGCAGTATCTTATGGAAATTTTTTTCTGGGATTTTGAATAGTATTCGGAGCCCTGTCTCCCGTTTGCAACAAGGTTCATTTTCTGTCGAGATGTGTTAATTTTACCTAGTTATTTTTCAGTTAAGAAAGGATACATTTTCTACCCATCTCTGAGGATGACTGCACTTCCGACCTTAGGATTGCAAATACGATACCTTACCGCTTTTTTTAGATCAACTAAGTTGGATCAAGAGGCACAGTGCCATGTGTGAGAAAATATTTGGAACTGGTATTCATACTCAGGAGTTTGAAGTGCTAAAAAAGCAAGTGTGGCGAGGTCTGATTCTTTGTCAATGTCAGGCTTAAGTGCATGAAAACTACTGATAAAATATTAAAATACATTAAGATTTGCTGTTTTTGCATATCTATCTTCAATCAATTTCCAATGGATGATCTCCTGCTGATTCCAGATGAAGTTGAACGATAAAAGCACCTCCTCAACACATGGTCAATCGGGCCTTTTTCCATTCTTTAACCACCAGAGAAAAGAAAATATTATGTCCAAAATACCGCGTCTTTGAAAGCTATGAAAGTACTCGACTTTATTATAAAATGGAGTTTCTGTCATCCAAATTGACGTAGAGTGGGCTCTCTTCATAAGTTTATTTGCCCTTCCATTATTTTCCGTCACCCTGTAATATTCAAATGAAGGGCAAGACAACCCTCCTGATCAAATTGTGCGGATTCAAACCCAAAAATCCTGAAGCCTGCTTGAAAGGCACTTAATATATATCTTCCCTGGACTTCCATTAAGAGCCAATTGTCCTTTTCTTTCGGTTGCTCCTATAGATCTTGTTGAACGTGTTTGTGTGTCACAAGACCAACTTACATAGGACAATTCAGGAAGCTGTGATGAAAACTTATGACACAATAATGTACTAAAGTCAGCTAGCAGCAGTACAAATGGCACGTGTTTCTTGTCCCACAATTATGGTCCCCTGCACATGAGTCCGAAGTGGACAGAATTTTGCTGCAATTTTTCTTTTCCACAGCAGTCAATCAAGCATGCCTCAATTCTTAAAATCACAATGTCTCAACGTTTGAAATCGCCTTCTGACCAATCACAACCCCAATTTCCATGGTGCGGAAGATCTATTCGCAACACTTAGCAAACCAGCCAATCATCTGAAACTGTTGGTTAGGATATTTTTTTAAGCAGATCGTTCGCTAGGAAATCAAACTCTCAGAAGCATTAAAACTCATACGCCAATCAAATGACTAGCAATCTTCAAGTACACAAAGCAATCGAACCATTATGCAGGGAAACGGCACCCAGTGGGTGCACATTAGACGCATTGAGCTCAAACTTCCCGCCATTTTTACTTCTCTGGCATGACCAGGTCGTTAAAGACATTCTTGATGGTCATGTCTCGTGATCGAACGAAGAGCAAGAAAAGGCAGCTGAAGAAGAAGGAGAACAGGGACGTGAACGTAAAGCCATGTAGAAAAATCGGCAGAAACTAAAAAGGACCGAAGCTTTAAATTCTTTTCTCCGTTTTGTGGATTATGAGACAGAAGCAATCATTTACACTGTCGATTTCAAGGAAATCACAACAGCCATTAATGAGGTATACACATACATCATATGTATCTACTTGCCCTTTGACTTGTTTTCGTCAAGCAGCCTCTGTCATCAGTGTTCACCAAACTCCATGAGAGACTTGGGCACTAACTACAACGTCAACTCTCTCTCACTCTCTCATTCTCTTTCCTTTACGAGAAATTGGTTTGACAAGGATCATTTGATTTACAGGTGGCCAACGCAATAGGATGTTCAAGCTCTAGTCTGAAGCGAACAGTTTCCTTTATAACTTGAACAAGGATTACAATTGATAAGTACATTAATCTCGTGAGACATGCAAGAAGAGGGAGTGGGAATTTAATTTGAATCCATATCCGGTAAATGTTATTTCCTATTCACGATGAGCTGTTCCGTTTAATGCCTATAATTCAATGGAATTTACTGCTTAAATAACCAAGTAGGAGAAATCCTGCAATAATCATTAGAAGATTGAATTTCTTTATGCGACTTATACTCTCCTCTATAACAACCCGTGACTTTTGGATAGCAAATCTCCAACGGCACGACTGTTCTATAGATCCGAAGCTGATGGCAAACCACTGGACATGTTAATGATATCAAAAGCGGTATCTTAAGAGATAAAGCAGTGTATATGGAGTATTCAAAATTACCCGCTTGATTTATATAGCAGAAGACCAAGTATCAGAACTGACTTTTAACTGAGAAGACTTGGACCAAACATTCAGTGTAAGAGGTGGCATAATCAGAGAGTTCCGGAGCAAAGTGACACAGAGGAGACCTACTATGATGGAACGAAAAGGACTATTTCTCTGAACTTTACTGAGCGGAGTGTGGATTTTCGCAATCTAGGAGTCCTCCCCTTTCCATTTCAATTTGATAAGTTGTCCGCACGTAATCAACGGTAGAATGGAGACGGAAAATGCAAGGACCACTTTTGGCGGACGACAGACGAAAGGTACGGTCATCTGCTGCTAAAAAGTGCACACGAAATAAAGAAAATGGTGGTGGGCGTACTGTCGCCTAATGAGTGGTCAGAGTGTATGCAGGGTGATGAAAGACATGGTGTCCTTTCTCAGGGTATTACGCCAGGTAATTGCCTCTTGAGGGAGGTCCTCTCCATTTCCATCACTCCTTGCGGCTTATTTTTCAAAGGAGCGTGCTCAATATATCGTCATTTCAAAGGCAACTAACCTATAAGATTATTTTGCTCACTGATGCAGTTATGGGTCTCCTCATTTCGTGCTTAAATGCCCTTTTAAGGCACCACACCAGACAAAAAGGGAAGCGCCAATTCTAAGCATGGCTATGTGATGGAAGTGAAGTAATTGTTCATACATTAGAATGCTAAATCCCAGCTCTAATGAATTAGAACTACCAGGAATGTTTAGAAATCACAATAACAGACATCATTCTGCGTCCAAAAACCATCATTTGAAACCAGAACATGTGAACAGAATTCGACAAAAACTATTACAAAACGACACAAAAACGACTCACAATCCAGGAATTACACACAACTTGCCAAGTTCTCCTCAATTTCGGGGTGTTATTGCAGTAGATGGAAGTCCTTCTGCCACCCCAGCAGTTGTGGCCAAAACAGCAGAACCCGGGTAGCAGTGATAAGCCTTTGCCAAGCATATATTCACCATGAAATTGAATTGCTTGTTTTCAACAATGAAAGGTTGTGCTGCGTACTCCTCAATTGGCATCCACTATAATCAAAATAAAATATATCCAGTTCAGTTCATAAATTTTGCCAAAGAAAGAGCCAATCTTTGAACACCGCAACTAAATGGGTAGATCCGAACAGATATCCAGTGCAGTCTCTTGTCGTTGATCTGCTTAATAAATTATACATTAAATTTTACTACATTCATTGTTTAGCACACATGAGCAAGAACGCAAGACATAAGCACAATGCCCAGCATCGTACAAGACAGCGCAAGCAAAGATTTAATTAGTAAAAAGTCCTCATACTTCAAGAAAAATCAAGAAAATACGCAAGTGTGCAATTTACCTTTGCTGCCTTGATCTCTACATTCTGTTCCTCAATTGTAGCAGATTCTGCCTGAAGCACACACAGGAAGAACAAATCTGACTTGGTGAAGAATGATTTGTGGCTTTGTCTGTGATAGAACATAGGAAACAGAATGTGAGAAAAGGGAAACCAAATTTGAACATCAGAAGGCTAAACGCAGAAATCTAAATGAAGACCAAAACATACTAAAGATTGAGGATTTTCTTTACCTAAAACAGAGGACTTCCACGAATTTAGTGTCTACCTGTAGAACGTAAAAGAATAAGGCTTTACTTGGAATTCTCTAGTGAAATGCCTTAGAGATTTTAAGTTTTATACACGACATAAAACTCATCACTTACTCCCATCTCTTCCTTTACTTCCTTGACAACTGCATGACATATATTCTCACCCTACAAGGATAGAGTCACTCAAACCATTGCAATACACATCGATACTTCTTATGTAGTACTCGATATCTTTATCGCACTCACCTCATTCAGAACTCCAGTGGGGAGTTTCCACACACCTGTATCTTGGAACATTCCATTACGCTTTTGGACTACAAGCACCTAGAAAGGGGGGAAATGTTTTCAAATTCTTTAAAGCATTGAGCGTCTAATTGCAGTAAAATCACACTGAAAACAAGATAAAGCAGAGCGAAAGCACACACCAAACGAAACTGAGTATAAAACTTCAGCACATCGTATCTCTTCACAAAGTAAGGCTGTTACCCACAGGCTGAATCACTTTCAGAGAAGAAAACCAAGAGAAAATGATGTGATTGTTGCCAAAATGAGAAGAGTTATTGTAGTCCAAAAATATAGGAAGTCACATTACTAAACAGCTTTTTTTTTTTTTTTTTGGTAAAGAAATTACTAAACAGCTTGTCATAGAGCTAACCTAGTAAAACCAGAAGATTATAGCAAGGCATTGACACCAAAGGCTGGTTCTGTTAAGGAAAGAGTGAACAAATCCAACATCTATGCTTATCCAAAATGGCAATATACAGGCATTTGAATCCAGTGGACATCGAACGCAGAGGTTTTTTTCCCCGGCAACTAAAGGATTCGATGCCGATCAAGCAGGCTGATTTCGCACTCTGCACATCACTAGTCTTACTGCTGTAGAGCGAAGTAGTTTCTGGTGCAAGAGTATGACTCTGAACTTCTAAGAACAACTGAATGGACAGATCACATGATACATTACTATCTCTTTGCATCTTCCTATAAGATAATCTCAAAAGGGCAAGTGCAAGAAATGGCAATGGCAAGGCAGAAAGTTACCTCTCCTTTATCATTCAAGACGAAAGCACCAACGCTGATCCTACGTGAAGGATCCACAGCAACAGCATCGGGGATCTCAGGAAGCCAGCAGACAAGCATCAAGTGACTTGGTTCAGCATGATGGTACTTGAATCCTTCCTGCCAAATTAAAAACGTCTATCATACCTAAATCTGCCAAAATTTCTGCTAGAAAGAGATTTAACGAGTATGGACTGTCGAGTTGAACTAAATCTCTCAGGGAACAGGGCTAATTCTTAGCCACGGAAGTAAGAGGCAAAGGGGTGGGTTATTTTGATCTAAATCCACCCATTTATTGAACTCCGGTCGCCTGGAACGAGGCCGGTCTCTGCGGCGGCGAAGTGGGGGGAGGCTGAGGACTCTGCGACCGCCGTTGGTGAGACTCAAGCCGACCGGTCCCGGGCGTTGACGTTGGCGCCGGTCTCGAGGAGGTACTTGAGGCGGTCGATGTCGCCGGGGCGAGAGGCCTCGAAGATGTAGCCGAAGCTGTTGAGGGAGACGGAGCAACCGAAGTCGTCGGGGTGGGGGTCGATGCCGTCCATGTCGCGGTCGAGCATCCAAGAAGAGCGTTCGAGGAGTCGTCCATATTTTCCTCGGGCGGATGTTAACGGGGGGGTATTTGGCTATAGAGAGAGAGAGAGAGAGAGAGAGAGAGAGAGGTGGGGGAAGAGGCGGAGGCGAAGGAGTCTTGATCTTATGGGGTTCGGTAGGAGGGTTGTAATATACCTGTTTCTAATATTATATTCAATTCATTTACGATCTAACCTATTAAAAATACTCAAAGAATGGGTTTTGGATTTTTTTTTTTTTTGACACCTATATACCTTCACTATAATGTCGATAATATGTGCACATTTCAGTGGCAATTTGAGCCAGACACCCTTCTTCCCCTGCAACCAAATGATACCCAATAAAAACAAATGAATTAGAATAGAGCGGTATTCTTACAAATCGGGAAAAAAAATGAAATTGGCAAGACTGATGAAATATAAGTTCATTTACCTGTAGTTTCCAGCTTGATGTTGAAGCTCGCAGCAAGGAGGCAAACACATCAGCATCCATATCCTCCTTTACGTCCACAGTGACTCCTCCATATAAATTTTCAAATGCATCAAGCAGTTGAATCTGCCCGATCCCACTATCGTTATTTTCAGCCATGCCTTTGCCTCAAGACTGATGATGCACTGATGGACTTTGTATTTGAATGGTGGGATGGCACTCTAGGGGCTAAATCTGGACAAATTAATTCATCCACTGATGTATAGTGAAAACGACTTGTCTAGCTCAAAAATCGAAGCAATAAGCCCTGATAGAAAATACCCAGAAAAGCATTAAAATCAAACAAACGAGGAGGGAAACTATGGGCACACCTTCAGGAGCTTGGAGAGATCGGAGACGCTTGAATTTTTGGGTTAGGCTCTTGCAGAGAGGTGACCTATATATATTGAGGCAATCAAAGGATAGAGAACACGTAGGGTGCTCTCACGTAAGTCAAGATCGAAAGTGTTGCTTTTGGGGGAGGATTGACAATGTTTGCTCTTTGCCAATCCTCCCCCAAAAAGTTGACGAAGTGCAACACTTTGGACGTCAACTTTTTCGGGGATGTTCTTTTTGGGGGATGTTGACGAAGTGCAACACTTTGGACGTCAACTTTTTGGGGATGTTGACTTCTTTTTGGGGGATGTTGACGAAGATCCCCAAAAAGTTGACGTCCAAAGTGTTGCACTTCGTCAATTCTCCCCCAATAAGTTGTCTTCGCGACGCCAGGTGGCATCACGAAGACAACTTTTTGGGGAGACTAGTTGTCTTGATGTCGCGAAGACAATTTTTTGGTGGAGAATTGGCGAAGTGCAACACTTTGGACGTCAAATTTTTGGGGGAGGATTGGCGAATGTTGCTCTTTGCCAATCCTCCCCCAAAAGCAACACTTTCGATCTTGACTTACGTGAGAACACTCTCTCGAGTAACCTTTTTTTGTTTGGGTAACCATGGTTAGTCATTGGGTCACTTTTAATATTGACTTTTGGGTCCCATAATATGTGTTCTCAAATAAAAAACCCTCAAACAAAACAAGCATATATTATCTTTTGATTTCAGAACTTTTGAGTATGATAATGTGTTCTCAAATTAAAAAGCTCTAACAAAACAAGCATATAATATCTTTTGGTTGCTGGGGAAGACGATAGTTGTCAAATTAAAAACGCTCTAACAAAACAAGCATATAATTTCCCAATGTACTTGTTTATTGTCGACACGCTAGTTGCTTGCCAGGTGCGCCAATTTTCATCCCCCTTCCTTTGACTGCCGATTAGCTTTACGAGGCCATTTTTGTCTATTTGTTTCTGCTTTGTTTATTTCCTGATTCTTTTTCCTCCCTAAAAGTTAAGTCAAATGCCATATATCGCCCCCTTAATTCTATAATACAAGAAATTATTTCGGGACATTATTATTTTGGGAGTTTTATCTACTTTCATAAATGGCGAAAAATGGGAAAATGATGGTTTTCGGGCACTTGGGAGTAAAAACAACCCGAGGAAGGGAGTTTTATTTATTTTTGAGTCATATGTGCATGCACGGTGCCGAATATCCCAAGTATTAAAACTTGACATGAATAGACATTTCAATGTCAAAACTTCTTAAAGGTACATTTAAGTAAGTGCCAAAATTGGAGAAAAAAATGGACACTTAAGTTAGCAAAACTGCAACCACTGGGATTCGCCCCAGTGGCCACCCTTCCAACATGAAAAGGGAAGGTGAGGGGTTCAAACCCCCACCTTCTCAAAGAGGGATGGGGTGGGGACGCGCAAGTTTTAGGAGTGTGTTTCGACGCCCACGCCCTGCAAGAAGCAGGGCAAAAGTCTGAGAGTGAGTGTAGAATAGGTATAGAGTAGGACTGACCCAAAAAAAAAAAAAAAGTTAGCAAAACTGCTGATGTGACTTTTTTCGACAAGATTTTTTTACTGATATGGCAATTCTTTTAAAAAAAATTATCAATGTAAACACCAAGAGTACACTAAAGTGACATCGTTTTTGGCACTTAAGTAATACTTTCTGCAAAACTTGGCATGTAACTTTTAATCACGAGTGGCACTTAGGTGATCACTTACACCATAACTTGACAATTAAGTGATTTTTTTTTAACCACAACTAGCACTTAAGTAAACATTGAATACGATGTCATTTTAGAAAAGGATTACTAAGATATTTTGACAAGTCACACGGGCTAGTTTTGTTATTAAAATAATGTCATGTACAAGCTCATCGGAATTGGCACTTAATTATCTCAATTTTCAAAAAAGTAATACTTAAGTGTATATTTTGGAACTTTTGGCATTTAAGTTCATCTGTGCCAAGTTTTGACGGTTACAGTGTACTTTAACCTTGTATGCACCAATAATTGAGTTGCACATCTAATGCGAATGCTTAGGGCAAATATGGACAATTCAGGAAGATTGAATAAAATATATTGAATTAATCTGGCATCGAGATGAGTCAAATAACTCTCGGGGCCGAGAAAAGAAGAGCGAAGGGGATCGATTGGATTCTCCATGTTGTCACACCTTGATGCCTGATTTAAAAGAATGAAATTATGATCAGGTCTAAGTTGCCGTTGTCACACCTTGAGAATTCCAACCGGTGCCCTCCCTTTTGGCCCAAGAGTTCTTTGGCTCATCTCTATGCCTGATTAATTCAATAGTTTTTAATTGGGCATCCCCGGTCATCTATTTATGATATGAGAAATGAAATACAATTAATTTTTAAAATTTTTAAGTTGGTACAATTAATTTTTAAACTTTGTTAGTATTTTTCATTAGAAAATGCTTGCATGACTGTCCACTGCCAAATTACAATGTAACGATCAGAGGGCACTGGTAGATTTCTTAAATCGGTTTTAATTTTTTACTCTATTTATTTTTTGTTTTTACTTTTATATATCCTTATTGAAAGCTTAAATTTAGAGATATAAATCAAAAGAGGCCCTACAGAATCAATGTTCTTGAATATTGTTACTTTGATTTGTTTCTTAAAATAAGACAAGAAAATCGTTCTTATTTATGTATTACCAATATCATTGACCTTAATTTTAGGTCATCAGAAAGTTCTAGAGCAATTTGATTCGAATGAAAGGAATGATAAACCATTTCATTCCACAACGATTTCGTTATCAAGTTGCAAAGCTAACATTTTAAGTGTTTTTTCATCTTTTAAATTTAATAAATCTTTCTAATGACATTAACAATTTTTGTTTAGTAAGTGATATTATTTTTCTACTTATAATTATTTATATTTTGGTATTTAATTTATTTTCTCTTTCTTTGTATTCAAGAACATTGATTCTATGAGCCATCTTCTGATTTTTGTCTCTAAATATAAGCTCCCAATAGGGAAATAAAAGAAGAAATAGAGTAAAAAATTAAAACCGGCTTAAGAAGTCTACATATTTCCTCAAAATGAATTTGTGACTGCCCTATTACCATCACACTGTCGTTTGGCAATGGTGGTCATGCTAGTCAATCCCTTTTTTTGTTGCTTGAGCTTCATGAAATGAACGTAAAGACTTGATTGCATCAACTTGACAAGTTTTAATATTTGATTGCACTTTTTCAAAGTTTTAGAATTTTTAGTACACTTTATCTCTTAAGCCAAAGATTTTGGCAGTTAATTATTTCGGGACTTAATCAGGCACGTGAGGGATGCTCCAGAGAAAGCCTTTTAATCAAATGATTTGGAACTATCCATGGCGTTGTCACGAAAGGCTCTGCTTCCCTTCAATAGATTCTCTCTCCTTGCTGGAAACCTAAGAATTAGTGAGACTATTGTCTTGCAATTCACTATCATCCACACTAAGAAAACCCTAAAAGGACAAAAGAAAAAAAGAAGGATCCGCATCTTGAAATTTAAATACTTGACCTTTCAATTTCATCTTGAAAGGTCAAGAAAGATAGAGAGAAGGTGCCCAAGCGAGCGAGGGAGGCCGACCGGCTACTTCAAACAATGAACGGGGATGAGCTTCAAAGTGAATGCAGAGTGATGAAAAACATTGAGTCCTCTTTTTTTCGCCATTGTTGTCCCATATAAATTTAAACAGATGGCGTCCTTATACTGTGTGTCATCAGCATTTCGCTGGGTGTTTGTAAGTGGCCATAGTGATGAAAGACAATTGAGTCCTTTCTCAGTGTGTTACACTAAGTAATTGCCTCCGAGAGTGGTCTTCTCCATTTCCATCACTTCTTGCAGCTTATTCTTCAATGGCACCATGGTCAATGTACGGTCATTTTGAAGATGACCAAGCTATAAGATTATTTTGATCCCTGATGTAGTTCAGTGTCTCTTCTCAATTCGTGCTTTATTGCCATTCCAAAGCAGAACATGCAACAAAAAGGGAAGTGTCAATTCTAAGCATCGCTATACAATGAAAGTGCAGTAATCATTTATACCTGGGATTGCAAAATCATAGTTTGAATGGATTAAAACTTCCAGGTATTTTTTCATATATACACCTGCCTAAATATCTATTACACAGGCTATGTAGAAAACAACTTCCAGAAATTAGAATAAAAAAGAAGAAGAAGGTGATTCTGCTTCCTAAAGTAGCCTTTCGAAAACAATACCAATTTAGACGAGGCTATGTAAATAGAAGTTTATATGAACTACTATAGCAGGATAGATCAAGACGTTGTTTCGTGCTATTTATTTAGCCATCCATAAGACAAGAAGCAAAAGTCCATGCAGCATCCCCACCGAAAACATTTTGCCTAGTCCCAGGTCCATTGGACCGACTCCATCCTAACCATCGATTTTGTGTCCCACAAAAGTCAACGGCAGGGATCAATGCAGTCCGACAGGTCCAGGTCTAGGGAAGAAATTCCCCATCACAACCTAGGAATTACATAAGACTTGCAAAGTTCTCCAGAATTCCAGGGTTGTTATTACAGTAGATATAAGACCTTTTGCCACTCCGAGTTGTTGTTGCCAAAGGAGCGAAACCAAGGTAGGCATAATTAGCTCTTGCCAAGCAAATCATTGCCATGGAATTGAAATGCTTGTTTCTGACAATGAAAGGTTGTGCTGCGTACTCCTCAATCAGCATCCACTAGAATCAAATTTAAAAAGAAAAAATGATGTACTTCGGTTCATAGATTTGACCAAAGAAAGAACTAATGAATGATCATCTTTTAACACCCCCGATGAAGGAGTGCATCTTAACAGTCATTCAATGAAGTAACTCATTATTGACGTGCTTAAGAAATTATATGTCATATTTTATTAGATTCATTATTCAGCACAAATGAGCAAGAATGCAAGACTAAAGCACACAGCCCAGTTTTGTGCAAGGCAACCCAAGCAAAGATTTGATTAGTAAAAGTCGTTATATTTCTACCAAAATCAATAAGATTTGCAGCCCAATTTTTTCGTTTGAATTAATCAAGCAGCTCCATCCTTACTTAACAAACTGAGTTGTTTTTTGTGCTTCAAACAATCGGTTAAACTATGTAGTTAAAAGTTAAATTATAGCACTAAATGTTGTTATTGAAAATGCGCTCAGTATATCTAAACTTATTTTATTCATAAAGACCCTATTAACGAGATTAAGCATGCTTAATAGGAAATTGTATGTTTTCAAAACAATGATTAGAGTGACATGAGAAAAGATTAATTGTAAGCTACAAAGTGTCATTATGTGTCTAGTTAATAAAATGTATCGAGGACCCTTTTCTATTATTGTGGACCATCCCCCAATTATTCAAGTGTCACTAACAATGTTATTATAATGTCTTTTTTCCTTCCTTTTACATCTATTGATTTTGTGATACTAAAAACCTTCCGCATTTTAATCTCGGATTGCGATTGATAAAAGATTGGAGTCTATAATATTAAAGTCTTCTTGATGTTCTTGGATCGTGTGGGAAAATCAAATAAATAAAAGAATAAAGTAGGCCGTAGTTGTTGAACTCTTTTTAAATGTATTCGATCACGCCGTTGAACTTTTTCTTTTATCCAGATGCATCCTGAACCACGCACCATTCCTTCCGTTAAATTTATGAAGGAAATGCTTACATGGCAGCCCGACACGTGGACTTGCTCTTCTAATACATCAACGACGTGGAATAAAAAGTTTTAACAATTAAAAAAGCCAAAACAGAGGGACATTCCGGTGGCTAGGCATACCATGGCGTTGGCGGCACCGTCCGTCCATCCATCCATGCTGGTCCAACAACCCTCGCTGGTGTCCCAAGCCATCATTGGTTAAGATACACATATGAGTATAGTATTAGAATAAGTCTCACATTGGATAAATGGTATGGTGTGATTTCATACCATACTCTTTTTATTTTTCATTTCTTTCAAGGTTGTATATCTAAATTATGCATATCTTTAATCGATTACAATTAATATTATCTTTATCTTAATCATCTAATAAAGCATGTACTATTCATTAAAATAGCAATATACAAAAATTGTTCTCATCTAACGACAAAAGAATAATGTTTTTCTTTACCAAAAAAAAAAAGAATAATGTTTTTCATAAGCTATTATTAAATTGATGATAAGGCAAATTATCATTGAACTTTTGAACAAGTCAATCACATGTAATCTCCAATAAAATTTATGTCATCTTTTAATAATCGATCTTAGCCTCTAAAGGCTAATTTGATAATATTGTAAAATGGGTGCTACATATTTAAGCACTAAATATGTGCACAACTTTAGCGTACAAGTGGAATTTAATGGTTGTTTCACCATGAATAGTATCCGTCATTGTTAGTTGCTTACCAAATTTGAACTGAATATTATTAATAGGCTTTAGCAGTATAATGGATAATATTCTAATTTTCACCGATTTCTTTTTTCTTTTGAAGCAATTAGGCAGCCTCTTCCTTATATAACAAAATGAATTGTTCTTTTACTTGTAATAAATCAGTTAAATTGTGTAGCTAAGTCAGCAAACTCACTTCATCACCTTTTTAGTGCTTTTACCTTACCTAAAATGGTGACGGTTGGTACGGTCATGATCCATGCAAGTAGACCGTGTGGCTTCGAGTCAAAGAACAACGGAATTTTATGGCATGTTTGGTAATTATTATATTTTTCTATTTTTCTGCTTTTTTAATTCTTCAGAACAGAAAAATAACTTTGTAACATCAGTTAATTTTTCTCATCCCCGAAATAGAAAAATACTCAGATTTGGAATAAAAATAAGAAATATAAATAAATCTACTTATTTATTCTTTAGAACATAAATTAAAAAAATTATTTTTGAATAGAAATTATTTTTGAGAAAAAAAAATGCCAAACGCACTCTCATTCAATTGGCGTCTGGTCAGTGGGTTCCAGCACTTTGTTGCTCAGGAGGAGTCGGTAGACCTGCCACTTCGCTTGCTTGCTCTCCTCTTCGAACTCTTCCCTGGTTCAAAATCTTATTACTCCGTTCGAACTAGGAATTTTTTTCCATTCATCTCCCACTCTCCACGGCATCGGAATCAACCATAGAGAAATTAACGCAATTGCTAGGTATTGGCCCACCACGCGAGCAAGGTTACAGTGTTGTATTTTCGATTTTTTGTACTTTATTATTTTAGTCATTAAAGACCGGCTTCCAACGTTGCTTTCACACCCCCAAGATAAAAGATATGACAAAAAAAAAAAAAAAAAAAAGAACCACGTTCTTTTTTCTTCTGGATGGTTCTGCAATGTGTGAATACTCTTATTTTTCAACCTCCTCGTCTTATCTCTTTAGCAGCCAGATCTTTCTGTATACCTAATTCTATTCCATACAGAATAACAAATAATTCGATTTTCGAAACCTTAGCTACCCGTGACAAATATTTATAGCACATGACATGAGAAAAAATAAACTATAAGCTACAAGTCATCGTTAAATGGTTGGGAAATAAGTGTCTTAAGGGCCTTTATGAATAAAATCCTATTATTAACAGGGACCCAGTGCAAAAATTTGCCCGTTATAGCACTTGAAACCTTAATCACACCAAAAAAAGGAGCAATGAATAATAATTAATACGCACACATACTTGACCGAGTGGTACTCGTGCGAGGAAAGAGAAACTGAGGTGAGAGAAAAGAAACGAGGATAATCTTTACTAAATTACCTTAATAATATGTGACAAACTCCGAACATCGCCCTGCTGCTCATTGTTTTAAATTTGTTTGCCTCTCTTGTACGCGTGTTCAAATTTGTGATAGCAAGGACCTTCCGCGTTTCTATCTCTGATTGTGATTGATCGAGGATTTAAATTTGTAACATGAGAGGCCTGTTAATATATGTTCTTAGAGCACGTATTAAGCAGAGTTGACCGTCATACAAGGCACGCAAGGTGGACTCACGTATGCCAGAACTAAACTTTTGGGGAAAATGGAAATATTTCCTAAGATCCGAGATCTAAAGATCAGATATCCTCCCCGACACGCTCTTGGGAAAATGTCTAATTAGCCCCTTGAAGTGGGCCTCCCCTTGCAAATGCCCCACACGCATCATCTAAAGGGAAAAGCCTGTCGTTCGAGATGCAAGCGCGTCTCCTACGCACGATTTCAAGCCAATCAGAGACATTTTGTACTAGAAAATTAATTTAAAATATAAGCCCTAGAAATTTTCTCCAAATCTCGTTCATCGGCCAAACTTATTCCGTGGTTCAATTTGGTCCGAGACACGAGATACCCCGACTCCAAGACCGGGCGTGCCTGTAAGAGAGCGTCCTCTCCATATCTTGCATCTTATAACATCAAAATAATAATTCCAAGATTAGAGTCACCTACTCGTTATTATGTGACAACTATATTTTAAGTGATTTCTTCTTTAATATTCTTTTTAGAAATGAGATTGAGTTGATTTGTTGAATAAGCTTATGGGTTACGTTGATTTGCAAGAAAGGAAGAGATGGATGTGCTTACGTAAGGCCCCAGGACGGAATTATTTGCTGGCGTTTGATGTTTGCTTAGTCGTGGATTATTGAGAAGATGGCCCCACTACCTCGTGCTTGGGATTGACATGGGGCGTGTGACTAGTCAAATTGCATGAGTCCACCGCCAAAGAAGCCTGCCCTCTAAATCCGGAATAGTAGGATATTCGTTTTGGGTCCTTGAAATTGAGAGAGTTGACGGAGACAGAGAACTAGAGAGGTTGATTTTGCCGAATTCGTATTCTCATGTCTTCAAAGGAGCTAAGACATGTCATGAGTTATGAATGAGACATCACATTAGTTTGACATTTTTTTTAAATGAAAAAGAAATATATAAAGTATATTTGTTGTATAAGGATGGATCGAGTATTTACTATCCTTTTTAATTATTCAAAATTGTAAAATATCTTTTGAAATAGTTTGAGTTGAATATTTATAAAACGTTTAGAAACATTTTATGAAAAGAATTGCGAGATGTTATATGTGTTTAATTTGTGATCCAGTTTATAAAATGTATTCTACCTATGAATCGAAATGTAAAAATTTATAGGTTTTGGGCTGTGAGCTTGATTTATGAGATGCATTATGAATTGGATCTGTGGTTTAATAATTTAAGGGTTTTATGCTCATTGTCATCATGTTTTAAACCCAATGATGGATTGTGAATATGCATACTATCGTTAGGACTAATTGTAGGTCGCTGGATGATATAAGTGGAGACCTAATTAAGGGAAAGAGGAATCTTGGTAAGCTTGGTCATAGGTTGAGAAGCTTGACCCCGCATACATCTCAAGGGAAAAAAAAACCTGGTCGTTCGTGATGCAAGCGCATTTCCCGTGCACAATTTCAGGCCAATCGGAGGCATTTTGGTACTAGAAAATTAAATAATAAAAAAATAGGCCCTGGAAATTTTCTGGAAATTTCGTTCGGGGGCCAACATTCGAAGCACGGTCGCATTCGAGGCTCCCGATACAAGGCAACATATGCGACAAAAGATGCGTTTCATTGACTGGGAAAATGGGGGATGATCAGATCGACCCATATAAGGACCGTTTCAGCATCTCCTCTCCAGACTCGACCTTGAGCTGTTTAACCCATATTAAGTAACGGCAGCATGAGATCGGCAATGCATTAGACAGTGCAAAACTTGAGAAGACCAATGCTTCGATTCCTCCTGCACAATCCCAAGAATTCCTCTTATGTCGTCACGAAACATGTGCGAATAACCGGCCGTTCATGGTGCACCTGCATCCCACGCGCACAGTTTCAAGGCAATCAGGCGCATTTTCTACTAGAAAAGTATACTGACGACATAAACCCTAGAATTTTTCTCGGACTTCCATTCATCGAGCGATCTTATTGATGGAACGGGAGACATGGACTCCAAGGCAGGATCTCCTCTATCATTTCTTACGTAGTGTCGATCATAAGGATTATGATCAAACATCAAAGTAGTCATTAAAAGATTAAAGTCCGATTCCACCCACCCATTAGCTCCCGGGCTATTCTTTCTTTATAATTTCAAGTTCAACGCCAACATTTTTGGGGTGAAAAGGAGTTCAAATGACCGCGTTGAATCACTGAACTAGGGAACAAAAAGAGGTCAAATTTCTTGTCCCAAGATACCCCTCATCGGCTTAATAGGGTGTGTTTCGCTCGGTGGCTGGATTTCGCATTCCTGTGAAAAGCGTGACTGATCTTCATAATGATTAAAATCCAACTTAACATCGATGTGACAACCATTCTTTCAATAAAACATGAACTTTTCCGTAAAAGAACTGGTTTTATACAGTTTGTCGCATCCATCATGATTGTTGGGAAGAACAAACTACAAACTAGTAAGTTCCTTACCATAGAGTATGATTTTACGGTTGTTTTATTCACCGAGAGACAAATATTGCAGGTTTCTCATTGAAAGAGTAATTGCTTGAAGTACACACTAATATTGGCAGACGTGTCCTTACCAAAAAAAAATATTGGCAGACGTGTCTTTACCCAATATATATATATATATTGGCAGACGTGAGCTAGAATTTGATCGGTCACGGAGGTTGTGTTGTGTCATCACACTTGTTTTTGCAGTCTTTCTGCTTTTGAATGAAGTTTGACACAGCCGTACAGACGGCCCCAACTCACGACAGAGCCAAACTTCGTGCACTTAACAGTAGTTTGCATGCGCCTGAAGCCCGACATTGACATAGAATCAGGCCTCATCGCACTTGCTTTTAGTACTTTAAACTCGAGGTATGAATAGTGGTCCCAAAATTTGCTCGCACATTGCACTTTGCCTCTTGATACAACCTAATTGATCCAAGAAAAGCTATAAGGTATCATGCTGCAATCATAAGGTTGGAAATAAGTCATCCTCAGAGATGGATAAGGAATGTAACCTTGCTAAACTGAAATATGTAAGTGTAAGCAACACTTCTCAACAAAAAATGAACCTCGTAAACGGAAAATGTAGGGCTCCGAATACTATTCAAAATCCCAGAAAGCAACTTCCTTAAGCAACTGCAGATTCCTAGGGTCATTGCAGTAGGTGGGTGGAGTTTCTGTCATCCAGGCCAACGTAAAGAGGTTTCTCTTCATAAGTTTATTTGCCCCTTCCATTACTTTCCTGTCACCCTGTAACATAATGAAGGGCAAGACAACCCTTCCGATCAAATTGCCTATTCAAACACAAGGATCCTGTAAGCCTGCTCGACAGGCACGTGATGTCCAATTGTATGGTGCTTCCCAATCGAGTTGTTAACATGGAGAGTATGTTTATGATGTCAAGTGCTACGGCAGTAAGTATAGTGCGCACTTGCAAATGCTAATGATTTTGGTAGAAGTACAGCGACGGTATTGGGCTGCGGGCTTTGATCTTGCATTCTTGCTCATTTGTGCTGAACAATGAATCTTGTAAAATATGACATATAATTTCTTAAGCACATCAATGAGTTATTTTACTAAATGGCTATACATATCAACCCCTTTACTAGGGTTGTTAAAGGATGATCATTCCTCAGCTCTTCTCTGGTCAAATCAATGAACCGAAGTACACCATTCTTTTTTTAATTTGATTCTAGTGGATGCCATTTAGGAGTAAGCAGCACAACCTTTCATTGTCAGAAACAAGCAATTCAATTCCATGGTGATGATTTGCCTGGCAAAGGCTAATTATGGTTACCCTGGGTTTGCTCCTTTGTTGACAATGACTCGGAGTGGCAAAAGGTCTTACTTCTACCGCAACAATGACCCTAGAGTTATAAAGAACTTTGTAAGTTTTATGTAATTCGTAGGTTGTGATTGGAGATTCTTCCCTAGACTAGGGCCTATTGGGCCACGTTGATCCCTACCGCTGATTTTGTGGGACACCAAATCGATAGTTAGGATGGGGTCGGCCCAATGGACCTAGGACTAGGCCAAAAGTTCTCGGTGGGGATGCCACGTGAACTTTTGCTTCTCGTGTTATGGATGGCCTAACTAAATAGCACAGAACAACTTCATTTCTGTCCTGCTGTAGGAGTTTATATGAAGTTCTGTTTACATAGTCTGGTTGAAATTAATATTGCTTTTTGGGAGGCTATTTCAAGAAGCAGAATCGTTTTTTTTATTCTAATTTCTAAAGGTTGTTTTATACGCAGTCTCTGTAATTGATATTTTATGCAGGTGTACATAAGAAAAAAATACCTAGAAGTTTTAATCCATTGAAACTATGATTTTGCATTCCTAAGTATGAATGATTACAGCACTTTCATTGCATAGAGATGTTTAGAATTGGGACTTCCCTTTTTGTTTGGTGTTTTGCTTTGGGATGGCAATAAAGCATGAATTGAGTAGAGACACTAAACTGCATCAGTGAGCAAAATAATCTTATAGCTTGGTCATCTTCAAAATGACTGTACATTGACCATGGCTCCTGTAACATCCCGGGCCCCATTGTGTAATATTGTCTGCTTTGGGTCACCTGCCCTGGCGCGGACGAACCACCATCTCAGCCACGATCTTTTCCCTCACGGTTTTAAAACGTGCTACACAGATTAGAGGGACCCAAGCCTTATAAGCTAATCAAGACCTCCCTCTCTAGGCGATGTGGGACAAGAGAAGAGAGGGACCCATTCCTTGCGCATGTCCGAGGACTGTCGCTCGGGCCATCACACTCTCCACCTCTTAATAAAACAGCGTTCTCACTGTGGCCCAACACGAGGTTAGGAATCATAACATCATTCTTGTTGTTAGGAGTTGGCTCTGATACCACTTGTAACATCCTAAGCCCCATTGTGTAATGTTGTCCGCTTTAGGTCACCTGCCCTGGTGCGGACGAACAGCCATCCCAGCCACGGTTTTTTCCCTCACGGCTTTAAAACACGTTTCACACATGCTTCCACTGTGCTGAGAACAAAGCCTTGAGGGGTGGCTTGCTGTGCTAAGAACAAAGCCTTAAGGGGTGGCCCGACTGGGATGGCAGTGCGTCTGTGCCAGTGCGGGGCCTAAAGAGGACAATATTATGACTTGGGAGAGGTGAGCCTCTGCTCCTGCATAACACGTTTTAAAGCCGTGAGGGAAAAGACCGTGGTTGGCATGGCGGTTCGTCTGCGCCAGGGCGGGTGACCCAAAACGGACAATATTACACAGTGGGGCTCGGGATGTTACACAGGGTGTGATCATATCAACACTAATGCACCGGATCCCATCAGAACTCTGAAGTTAAGCGTGTTTGGGTGAGAGTAGTACTAGGATGGGTGAGTGTGACGGCCCGAGCGACGGTCCCTCGGATGTGCGCAAGGAAGGGGTCCCTTTAATCTGTGTAATGTGTTTTAAAACCGTGAGGAAAAAAACCGTGGCTGGGATGGCGGTTCGTCCGCACCAGGGCGGGTGACCTAAAGCGAACAATATTACACAGTGGGGCCCGGGATGTTATAAGGACAGGGTCCCTCTCTTCTCTTGTCCCACATCGCCTAGGGAGGGAACTCTTGGTTAGCTTATAAAGTTTGGGTCCCTCTAATCTGTGTCACGTGTTTTAAAGCCGTGAGGGAAAAGACCGTGGTTGCGCGGACGAACCAAAGCGGACAATATTACACAGTGGTTGGCTGGGATGGCAGTTTGTCCGTGCTAGGGCAAATGACCCAAAGCGGCCAATATTACACAGTGGGGCCCGGGATGTTACAACTCCAATGGAGAATAAGCTACAAGCTAGATTACCAAAAACTTTAGATGTAACAATACTCTGCTCTGTAAAGTTAAGAGAAACAGTCCTTTTTGGTCCATCATACTAGGTGTCTTTGTCACTTTGTTCCAGAATTACCAACTCATATTTTGTCACATCTTGTGCAAATGTTTGGTCCAAGTCTTCACAGTTATAGTCATTGCTGATGGTTAGTCTTCTGCAATAACTTTAGCAGGTGAATTGTGGATTCTCAGTATATTCTGTTTTATCTCTTAGGATATTGATCTTGATATCATAAGCATGTCAAGTGTGTAGACAAGGAAGATAAGACTGCAAGTCGCAAGGATCAAGAATTGCTTAATTGGGAAGATGCTGGCTATGATGGAGTTGAAGTTGAAATCCAGGAGCTTATGGATGCTCAGGACTTCATCAATAAGGTCAGAGCTTCAATTTCCAAATGGAGAGAATTGGTAACAAATTTAATCCTCTCTTCATTGCTTTCGTTTAGATGTACTTCTTGGTCTATGTCTCTTATGCATTGTTAGTTATCGTGAGTCACAAAAGAGAAGAGGCGCGTGTATCAAAGTGGATATTGAAGGATGCACACCTTGTCAAGTCACTAGTTAAGGTACATACAATTCTTCATGGAACAAAACATACTCCGGTAGCTTGGCTTATGATGGATCTATTCCCTGGACAGGCTTCTTTTGCAGCAGTAGTGAGCAATTTCATGATGTATAAAGTGTTCTCGTGAATTTTGTTCTCGTGAGAACTTTTAACAAATGGAGTTGACCATGTTGCATTGGTAAAGGAATCTTTTTATCAAAACTCAAGAAAGGGAAAGGATTAGGTACAGGCAGGAGCTTCGCTTAAGGTGGCTGTTGCTGCTTTTTGGTCTGAATGAAGAAGGAGAGACAACTGTGAACCCTCAATGTCATTCGTTGGATTGTTTCTTTGGGCTACTCTTAGACAGTCAAATTAGAGGAAGGAACGGACAAAGGGCCTTTCTTAGACCTTCATAACTCATAAGCCAAACCATATGAGTGCAAGTTAGTTCTTTCCAGATGCCTTGTTTCAGGTGAAATTACATCATGACTTGGTAGTTTTGAAGTGAAAACATTTTCTCCTCTTTGGGATCGGCAATTTATCCCAGGCCTCGATTTCTTGCCCTTGTTTCGTGATATCGAAAGAAAGAGGTTGCGGCACGCAAACAAAGGGCAAGTCCGACTTGGTGACCTACGATTCGTCGGGTTGCCTGCGACCGGGAAAGCAAGGAGGGGACCTGTCTGTGGTAAAAGGAGAGTGTAATAATGTGGCCCAACAAGCCCAAGCCCAAGTATAGTCTTGTATTAGCCTCAGCCCGTTAATCCATTCTGTCATCTCCTTCAGCAGCTTCGACGAAACTTAAGCATTAAAGAAGTGGAGAAGCGGCGGCGACAAAACCGAAGAAAGAGAACAAGGAAGTGAAGCTCGTTCGCAAGAGGAAAGAAGGAAGAGAAAGAGAAAAATTATTCACGTGAAGCGAAATTCGAACGTCCCGACAAGCTGAATCATCTACTAATTGCAACACCAAGTAAGTATTTAAAGTGGTCATTCATCTAATTGGATTAATTTTCTGATTTTGGGCATGAATTTTAATTTATGTGGATTTTGAGTTATGAAGTCTAAGTTCGTCAGGCTATGAATATATATTAAAATGAAAGTTTAGGCCGTTATGGAATGAGTTTGACGAAACTCGATTTTGAAGTATGCTTTGTTTAGAACGAAATTCCGAAGTTTTACATGCGAGTTATGCATAATGGATAATACATGTAAGTAAAAGAATGAACACGCCTTAAATAGGTTACTCATTCATGCATAAAAGTCATTTTATCGATGATTAAATGTGGTTTAGTTGAGTCGTTCGTTAAAGTTATATATTACTTGGTTTTTGATATTGTTTTCCGATAAATTAATAATAATGCGAGTGCGACAACTTGAGTAACCACCGTGGTTGCTTTTCGGCATTTCTCAAGTGAATGATGCTTTTTTTTTTTTTTTTTTTTTTGATTTTGTAAACTTATATTTCAAAAATGAAATGGATTTATTATGTTATGATTTAAGAATGAACATATTTCTTGCATAAATTAAATTGAGCATTTACTACCATTTACTTATTAGATTTGAAAATGTTATCTTTTGATTATAGTCTAAATCGATTGCCTGCAAAGGGGTTTGCAAAGTCTTTTGGGAGAGATTCATGAGAAATTCCTTATTTTAAATATGGTTTACGAAATGTTATATATTGATTTGTGAACTAGTTTACGGAATGGAGTTTGAAATAGTTTGGGAAACGCATTATGATATATACAATGTGATTTAATAGAGATTAATTAATCGACTTGACTTTAATATTTGAATTGTGATGGTAAAAAGTTGTGATTTGGTTATTAAACCTAAGTTGTGAGATAGTTTCTAATTTCGGTTGTGGATTTCTAATGATTGAGGTTGATGGATTATGCTCAGTGTTTCTATGAACCCATTGACGGGTATGTAGATATGCATATACTAATCTAAGATATCTTTGTGAGTCGAGCCATTAGCTAACAATAAGTAGAGACATAACCAAAGAGGACATCTTAATTGCCTTGTCACAAGCATTATTTGTGACCATGACTAGATACTTGAGAATGGGTTTAGTTGATGGAATGGAGATCGATCAATAAACTCAAGACTATTGATTATTTGTTTTGATATTAGCAGTGAAAAAGATATTTCAAATATCAAAATAGTTATGTTGAAGTAGTATATAACTTATTTTTGATCTTGTAAGTTTGACATATTTTAGATTTGGTGTAAATGAGTTGTGATTTGGTTTTGTATATATGCGTAGTGATTGTTCGATTCATTTAGAAGAAATGTATCACTTACTAAGCCATGGTAGCTCTTTCAGGAAAATTACCTAAAAAGTCCTAAACCTATTGCAATTATTCCAATTTAGTCCTAAACTTTTTTTTTGAGTCAATTTAGTCCTAAACTTTTTACAATTGTGCCAATTCAATCCATCCGGCCAAAATTGGCTGGCCGGAGCCGACGTGGATGCCGACCGTGGACAGCTGGTCGGCGAGCAATTTTTTAAATTTTTTTTAATATTTTTTTTTTTCGAATTTTCGAATTTTTTTGAATTTTTTTTTTTCTATCATCTTCTTCCTCCGGCTGGCTCTGACGCCGGCCGGCCAGAGGTGAGGGCCGGAAAGGTCAGCCTCACTGGCCACTGGCAATGGCAAGCCTCGCCCAGCGATGGCGAGGCCATCGTCCCGCAGCCGAGGTAAGGCTCGGCCTCACCCAGCTATGGCGAAATCGAGCCTCACCAGATCTGGCGACGGCGGGCTCGCCGTCACCCAGCCGAGGCGAGGCTCGCCTTCTCCAGTGGTCGGCGGGGGCGAGCCTCACCTAGCGACAACGAGACCATCGTCGCCCAACCCAAGCGAGGCTCGGCCTCGCCGGCCATGGCGAGGTCGAGCCTCGCCAGATCTGGCGACGGTGGCCTCGCCATCGCCTAGCCAAGGTGAGGCTCACCTTCACCAGTGACCGGCGGGGGCGAGCCTCGGCCAGTGATGGCGAGGGTCGACCTCACCGGTGGTTGGCAAGGCTCCCGTCGCCAGATCTGGTGAGGCTCGACCTCTCCATGGTTGGGTAGGGCCGAGCCTCACCGGGCTAGGCGACGGCGGCTTCGCCGTCGCTTGGCAAGGCTCGCCCTCGCCGACCACCGGCGAAGGCGAGCCTTGCCTCGGCTGCCGTCGCCGCCAAATGTCCTGGTGAGGCTCGACCTCGCCATGGCTAGGCGAGGCCGAGCCTCGCCTCGGCCGGGTGACGGTGGCCTCGCCGTCACTAGGCGAGGCTCGCCTTCGCCAGTAACCGACGAGGGTGAGCCTCGCCAGCTGGCCGGCGAGGCTGACCTCGCCGGCCTCACCTCCGGCGCCGGCCAGAGGAAGAAGTATATTGAAAAAAAAAAAAAAAAGAAAAAAATTCAAAAATTTGATAAAAATATTTAAAAATTGCTTGCCGGCCAGCTATCCCCGGCCGACGTCCACGTCAGCTTCGGCCGGCCAATTTTGCCTCGGATGGATTGAATTGGCACAATCATAAAAGGTTTAGGACTAAATTGACCCAAAAAAAAAGTTTAGGATTGAATTGGAATAATTGCAATAGGTTTAGGACTTTTTAGGTAATTTTCCCTAGCTCTTCCTTTCTTCTTATCATGTTTTTTAGGTCTCTAAATTAGTAGTTGACAGAGCAAAAGCATTATCATGGGAATTATTGGAAACTGGATATTTGCGATATAGTTTGAGACTACTTTCTTTTTTTCGAAAGGATGCTCGCGTCACTCCCTCATCTTTATAGGATTTGGGGTGTGACAAAGAGCGAGTCTAGCTTGGTAAACTATGATTCGTGGGGTTGCCTACGACTAGAAAACCAAGGAGGAGACTCATATGTCTGATTCCATAACAGGTAAATGGACAACGCTAACATTTTTCTTCAAATTATCTCCATAATCTCTAATCATAACATGATCGTGCGCCATACCCCGACACATAGCAAGCAATAGCAATGCAGCAGAAGTTCTTCAAAAGGAACTAATACTACTGCTTGATTTCTACTCTCTACATGAATGCCAGAACCTCAACCCACCGTTTTAGTCAGAACTCGAAGTCAAGCAACTTCTGCAGTTTAGTGCTGCTGTGCTACTCCCGTCTCTTCCAGAATGGGAACTCACAAAACATTTACTAAGTATAGCCTAAAGGAGTCCAGGGAATGACATTGAGAGTGCAGAGTGATCTCTCTTTTCATTCAGAACAAAAGCAGTTACAGCCCCCCAATGCGAAGCATCTGTAGGGGGAGTATCATTGGTTTTGGGGAGCCAGCGCTTCGGTGTCAAGTAATCCAATTCTGCATGGTGGTACCTAAATCCTCCTAGCCAAGTATGCATGAAAAGAAAAATCATGAATATTATCGGTACAGCATGAAAGTGCTTGCTATTGCTGGACAAGAAGCATGTCCTCAAAATAGATCTATCATAAGCCAAAGTTACCGTAATATGTTCCACCGTATGCTTGGCCACAGCAATAACGCGCACCCCATGGGAAGCATTCACAGGAATAAGATTGGGGGTCAAAGAAAGCCAGGGGAGAAACACTGAGTAACTCGCATAAGAATGGTGGTACCTAAATCCTTCCTACCAAATTACCAGACAATACTGCAATCAAACGTCTATCTCATACCTAAACCTATCAAACTTTCTGCTAGGAAGAGATTTAACAAGTATGGACAATGGAGTTGAACTAAATCTCGCAGTGGCCACTGCTAATCCTTAGCTAAGAAGAAAGATATAAACGTACCTGCTCTATAATACCGACGAGATGTGAACATTGTGTTAATTTATGACTCGAATTTGAGATTCGCTGAACTCGCGAAGGATTACAAAATAGGAAATAAAAGAAACAAGAATCCTGGGCACACTTTATTTATATATATTAAAGGAAGATGTCACCGAAAATAGGAAGCCCTGCATACGGATACTCCTTGCGTGTGAAGATTGAAATTGGTGGGGCCCAAGGTCAAAACTTTGACCTTGGGCACACCCACGTATAAAAGAAGAAGCTTGCAGGACTTATTTTCTTCTGCCGCTCAACGTCTGCCGAAGACACTACTTAGAGAGGGGCCGCACGTTAGAGGGTTTCTCTTCTTTTCGGTGTGTGTTGGTGCTGCACCCGTACGAGAGAAAAAGGAGGAGCCGCATGTCTTCAAGCCGAAGCGCGATCAAGAAAAGGAGTTCTTTTTCAGCATTTCTTTTGAGCTTGTGTGATAATTTTATACCGTGAGTTTGTCTCCAAGTGAGTTGTTTATTTATAAACACTTTGGGTTTGGGATAAATTGGGGTTTGGAAAACACCGAGAGAGTGTTTGAGTGACTTAAGTGTATAATCTCCTTGTATCGTTTGATCTATAGTGAAATTCGCTGCTGCTCTCCCCGTGGACGTAGGTCTTTACGACTAAACCACGTAAATCCGTGTCCAATTTATTTTCTTCTTTTGTCTATATTATTGTTCGATTGCTTGCCCTATCGCAACACATTGAGTGAGGAATTTGATGCACACAACCTTCTTCCCCTGCATCCAAAAGATACCCAATAAGAACAAATGCAGTAGAACAAAGCAGTATCCTTACAAATCGAAAGACAAAAAAATCGACAGGACCGACAAACAACAAGTTCAGTACCTATTGTTTCCAGGTTGATATTGAAGCTTGGAGCCAACGGGCAAAGACGCCAGCATCTATACGCTCCTTCAACACCATAATGACTCCTCCATATGAATCCTCACGCCAATCGAGCAGTTGAATCTGCTGGATCCCACTATTGTTATTCCCAGCCATGCCTTGCCTCAAAGCTGATGATGCACCGATGGACTTTGTATCTGGCTGGGGAGACGGCACTCTAGGAGATAAACCTGGACAAATGAATTCATCCATGGATAGTATTGTTGTTCTGGGTGTTTTCTGTCAGGCTTTATTACTTCGCTTTTGAGGCAAGGCATGGCTGGGAATAACAATAGTGGGATCCAGTAGATTCAACTCGATTGGCGTGAGGATTCATATGGAGGAGTCACTGTGGTGTTGAAGGAGCGTATGGATGCTGGCGTCTTTGCCCGTTGGCTCCAAGCTTCAATATCAACCTGGAAACAACAGGTACTGAACTTGTAGTTTGTCAATCCTGTCGATTTTTTTGTCTTTCAATCTGTAAGAATACCGCTTTGTTCTACTGCATTTGTTCTTAATATCTCTTAGCACTTTTCATCTCTCTGAGGGGCCTTCCGAAGGAACTACGCCGAAGCTCTCGTTCTTGCGAGATGACCTCTCAACCAAGTTGAGTTTTTTTCCTTATCTTGTGGTGATAGCTGTCCAAAAACCCTTACAATCCAAGTATAAACCCTAGCTCTCCTCACTCAAGGATGCGCATCTCCATCTCCCACCAGATTAACAGCCTTCTTCACCTTATACCCTTCCACCAAACTCCAATGGGTCGCTTCATTGATGGGACCCGCGTTGAAGACCTAGATCTGCTGGATCGTACTCCCACAGTAAGGATTCCACGTCTCTAAAGCTCGATTTCTCTACAAAAGGTTAGATCCAAGCTCCCCTGCATCATTCGCTCAGTCGATCTACCTTTTCTCGACTGGCCCCCTCTTAGATCACAGGGTCCCATGGTTCCTCTCCTTGCTATCTTGTTGCCTTCTTCCACTGCTGTCAATCGAATAGTAATGCCAGAGCTCCCTTCATTCTAAGGCCAAAAGAAAGTTTCAGTGTCTCGATCTTAGAGTATGGCAGAAAGTAAAGAAAATGACCTTTGTCTACCAGCTCTATGTCGTCGAATGGGTGACCTTTGGTCCGATGAAGACTTCACGGACCTTGGTGATGATCTTCCAAAAGCAGCAAAAAGACAAAGTGAGTTAACACTATACGGCAAGCTTTATTCAAGACCAAATGTCAACTTCTAGGCATTCATCACAACTATGAAACAATCTTGGAGAGCCGACTCTATCCAATGTGAGAAGATTGAACCTGGTTTCTTTTCTTTCCTTTTTAAATCTAAGGAAGAGAGAAAAATGGTGTTACAATCGGGACCGTGGTCTTTCTCAAGTAACCTTTTAGTTCTAAAAGAATGTGACCCAAACATACCTGAGCATTGTTATGAATTCACGCATTATGCATTTTGGGTACATTTTATTGGTCTTCCCTGAGCCCGGATCACTGCAGACACCATCAGACTATTAGCCTCCAAACTAGGCCAAGTAGAGGAGATCAAAATCGAGGCAAGAAGTCTAAATGGTGCAAAAAATGGGAGAGCCAAAGTTTTATTAGACTTATCTAGCCTACTCAAAATCGGCAATGTTATTTCTTGTGGGGGGAAACAATGGTGAATTGATTATAAATATGAAAGACTACCCTTTTACTGTTATTCTTGTGGCCGCATAGGACACTATGCCATTGCTTGTCCTGAAATCCCTTATGAAGAAACTGGCTCACCTCATGATCAACCAGGTCGTTATGGATCTTGGTTAAAGGCAGAGGTGAAGGAGCCCTTACTGGAAAACCTTCTACAGCAACCTTGACTTACTGGAAATGGATGGAGAGGTGGTTATGGAGACAAAGACAGTGGTCTTGGAGGCCGAACCAATGGCTCTGGCAATTATTCCTGCTCACCCTGTAAAAACAGACCCTCTGGGTTTCGATTGAAGTCATACCTTAGCAGAGCAGCAAACAATTCTACTATGTTCAGCTAGCAATGATATGACTCCTTAGAATGCAAAAAAAGGTAAGGCTATCTATAAAGCACCTGCAGCCAAGAAGCAAAAAAGGGTCAGTCCCTATGAAAAAAAATCGATACCAAAGCACGTGTTGGATGAAACCTTGCTGTTGGATACCCCGGTCCAGTCTTGGGAAAGGGCAAGTTCAAGGGCCTTGGTGGCTGGCCCCAAAAAGCCACCTCAGCAATGATGAAAATCCTTAGCTGGAACTGTCAAGGGTCGGGCAACCCCTTGACAGTCCAGCATTTTAGGGCCCTTGTGGCTCAAGAACAGTCCAACCTAGTGTTCATCATGGAAACAAAAAATCAGAACCGTATTGTGGAGCGAGTTAGGAAAAAAGCTCCGTTACAGCATTCCTACCTTATCGAACCAGTTGGCATAGCTGGAGGTTTGGCTTTGATGTGGGATGAAGAGATTCAAGTGGATGTGGAAGGGAGTTATAAGGATCTTATTAACATTAACTGCACAGATATGCAAAGTAGCTGCTTGATGCGTATATCTTTCTTGCATGCACCTACAAATTTCTAGGAGAGACTCAGATTTTGGTGTATCGTGAAAGACAGTAATTTCTCTAACCTTCTACCATGGCTATGTATCGGGGATTTTAATGAAACACTTTACCATTGGGAGAAGGTCAGCTGTAGGGAGGTGGACCGTAATCGCATTGCAGCTTTCTGGGTTTTTTTAGACGATTGTTCCCTGATGAATGTTGAAAGTAAGGGCTACGCCTACACTTGGTCCAACAAAAGAGAAGGAACAGCATTAGTCAAAAAGAGGTTAGATAGGGTACTATGCACTATGGACTGGAGAGTGCAATATCAAAATGCCCAAGCCTTTGCTTTACCAGCCATAGGCTCGGATCATAGCCCAATTATCCTATCTCTTTCTCCCTCAGACAGGAAAGCTCCGCACCATTCAGATTTCAACACTTTTGGCTTGACGATCCAGAATTTGCGCAAGTTTTGTAGCGGGCATGGAATGAACAAAACCCTACTGCTACCACTTTTCTTCAAAAAATACAGCAGCTGAAAGCAGATTTACACAAGTGGAGCAGAAGAAAATTCCATAACGCCCAAAAACAGATAAGTTTCCTCAAATCTCGCCTCATGGAATTAACTAATAGCAACCCTGGCGAATACAGCAGGGAGGAATTCAGTCGTATCACTCAGAAAATTGAGGAACTACGGAGACAAGAAGAGATCTATTGGTGTATGAAATCAAGAATTGCGTGGCTAAAATGGGGAGGCCAAAATACAAAGTATTTTTCAGGCTACAACCATTCAACGACGACATCGAAACAGAATTTCCATGCTGCGGATAGATGATAATACCTGGTGCAGGGACCTGTTGTCATCTCATCTCACATTACCAACTTCTATCAAGATCTCTTCACTTCTGTTGGTGACCGGAATTATCAACCTGTATTGGATCAGTGTCAGTCTGTGATAACTAAGGAGATAAATGCAGATTTAATTAAGCCAGTCACTCAGGAAGAAATAAAAGTTGCCGTATTTCAACTAGGTGCCACAAAGGCACCGGACTCGGATGGCTTAAGAGGTTTATTCTACCAAAGTCAATGGTCCACCCTCAAAGATGATATTTTCAACATGGTTCACTCTTTCCTCAACCAAGATATTCTGGATCCAGCCATAAATAGAACCCACATTACCCTTGTCCTTAAAGTATCTAACCCAGAACGCATATCCCAATTTCGACCCATTAGCCTATGCAATTTCACCTACAAAATTATTGCTAAAGTGCTGGCCAACCGGCTTAAACCATGGCTGCCATTGTTCATTGTTGAAGAACAAACCGCTTTTATGAGCAATCGACTGATCCAAGATAATATCTTTATAGTTCAAGAGGTCATCTATCAATTAAGGGTGAGGAAAAGGACCCGTAAACATCAAGCTGTTCTCAAACTAGACATGCAAAAAGCATATGACCGAGTGGAATGGGATTTTCTCTGTGCTTATATGTTGAAGCTGGGCTTTCATGCGACATGGGTTAAATGGATTAAATTATGCATCTCCTCAGTGTCTTTTACCATCTTAATTAACGGCGAGCCATCAGTTGAATTCAAACCCATGAGAGGTATCAGATAGGGGGATCCCCTTTCACCCTATCTCTTTATCATCATGACAAAAATGCTCTCTTCCATAATGCAAAAAGCTGTTCAAGATGGATCTATTAAGGGAATTCGCCTAAACTCATCCTACCCAACTCTAACCCATCTCCTATTTGCAGATGATGCCATAATTTTCCTAGATGGCGCAGTTCGAGAAGCTCACAATGTTTCTAATGTGCTGAACCAGTATTGCTATGTCACAGGCCAAGCGATCAACCTAAATAAATTTGCTCTTTTTGCTGGTAAGAGCTGCCCCCCTCAACTTAAACGGAACCTAGCTTCAGAGTTGAGAGTAGTTATTACAGGATATCTAAGGAAGTATCTTGATATTCCAGCTGATTAGGGGAAAACAAAAAAGCAAATGTTTGCTTGGCTGTTAACAAGAGTTGAAAGAAAGTTAGAAGGGTGGAAAGAGAAGTTAATTTCGAAAGCCATAAAGGAAATCCTCATTAAAACAGCTATCCAGGCCATCCCTCAATACGTGATGTCTATATTCAAAATTCCTACCTCTATATGCCGATCCATAGAGAAAAAAACAACTGCTTTTTAGTGGAAACAGAATGCTGAAAAAAGAGGAATTCATTGGAAAAAAAATGGGAAGAATTGAAGTCCAGAAAGGATAATGGTGGTCTGGGTTTTAAAGATTTATAGAACTTTAATTCAGCCATGCTGGGAAAACAGGCTTGGAGGCTTATAAATCACCCAACCGCTCTCTGGTGCGCTGAAAAGCATTTATTTTCCTAAAAGTGATTTTTGGGCAGCCAGAAATGGAAATCGACCATCATGGGGATGGAAGAGTCTTTTATAGGGGAGAACAATAATTGAACCAGCAACCAGATAGGAAATAGGGGATGAGCAAATGATTAAAATTCGAGAAGACCTATGGCTGCCTATTGGAAGACTTTTCGGTCCAGCCAGTAAGGACGAGCCACGTTTTGTGGCTAATCTCATTAATAGTGAAAGCAAGATGTGGAATATAAATAAAGTAATAGCCCTGTTTCAGGAAGAAGTTGCAAATGAGATCCTAGCTCAACCCCTCTGTCTGCACCCTCGCCAAGACAAACCTGTATGGACTTGTAACAAGCATGGCATCTACACTGTCAAGAGCGGATATAACTGCATACATAGCTCATCCATGCATCTCAGCCATCAACCACTCTCTACCTCATACCAAACACCCAAATCACTTTGGTCTACCATATGGAAACTTCCTACAGCCCCAAAAATTCGAATTCTGATATGGCAGATATGCAATAACTCACTTCCAACCAAAGAAAACCTTTTTCGCAAGAAGATGTTACTTGATCCACTTTGCATATGCGGCCAAGCCCCAGAAACCATGGAGCATCTCTTCATCCTCTGTGCCTGGACAAAGCATGTCTGGTCAGACCCTCTAAACCACGCCAATACCACTCCCGAACACATAACCAGAATCGACAAGTGGATGTTCGAGAATCTTACCTCCAAATCTGACGAGGAATCAAAATCCCTCTTCGCAGCCTCACTGTGGACGATCTGGTTGTCTCAAAACACCGCCGTCTTTAGGGGCATCAAACCAGTCCCCTCTCGCACCACTGATGATGTGAATCGTTGCGGAAAGATCGATTCTACGAAGGCCCAGATGGTGCGAATTGCGAAACCTCGACCTCCAATCAAACCTGTGATTGGCAACCTCTGTATGAACGTGACCTGTCGACGAACGTGTGTCAACCAACCAACGTTATAGACACCACAAGCGAAAGAATTCGCTATCTCGCTTGATAAGTTGAATCGACCGTCACAAGGAACCTTGATAAGGTCAAGTCCTCAAAAGAACAAGAGAAGAGAAATTCTCTCAATTTTTCTCAAAGTAAACTGCCTCCAAAGAAAGTCGGCCAATCCTTAATATAGGCCTTCTAGTTGCCACACAAACCCTAAAACCAACCCTAGAAATCTAATATATTATATTCTAGAGTATATCTAAATAAAAGATAATGTATTTGACTTGATCAAATATTTGATGACCAGATAATCAAATTTCGCCAAGATTTCCAAGATTCAAGATTTGATCCAACGTTATCTCCACGCCAAAGATTACGCTAAGATTTCCAAGATTCTTCAAGATTTGATCCAATGTCATCTCAACGCCAAAGATCATGAACCATGACGCCAACAGCTTGCCTGAATTGCCTAGCCCTCGCTCGAGTAATTGAACCAGTAGGAATAGACAATGGGTCCCTAGCACCTCCTCCTCGATATGGCTCGATGTCCACATCAACTGAGAACGCCAAGATTCTTGTAGATTTATACCTGAAATGGGGAAAACAGGGGAAGAAAACGTCAAAGAGGGTTGCGGCAAGCGAAATCAGTTGTCAAAATTGGATTCCCCTAGACCCATCTTCGTTAAAGCTCAATATTGACGCAGCCTAGAGCCGTTTGAATCAAGTAGGTTCGGTGGTTGGGGTTTGCCGAACTGCTGATGGCCACCTCGTCACCGAATTTGCAGAACAGATCATCGCCCCTTCAGCCCTAATTGCAGAAACCCTAGCGCTGCGGCGTGCGTTGAAGTGGATAGAAGAAAAGAGATGGAACTCACCCGCACGAATTGAAGTCTTCCCTGTTTCGCATGCTCGTGATTTGCCCTTCCGCATATCGTCTGACTGCTTATCTCTGGTGGACAGTGTTTTGGGCTTTGAAGACCCTCCCTAGCAAGCCCAACCACTCATCATGGACTGTAAACTCTTGATGGCCCGACTACTGATGTTTCTCTTTAGCATGAACCTCGGCAGACTAACAGGGCAGCAGATTGGGTAGCACGCACACACCGAGCAAATTCCCTTCCTTGCAATTGGGTTAACTCACCTCCTATGCCTTTACTTTCCATATTATGCCTAGATGTACTAGCTTATGGCGCCTCTGTTACGGGCTAGTAATGAACATCACCTCTATTCTGACAATTTATATACATACATATATATATATATATATATATATATATCTTAGCCTGTAGGGACAACATCGGTAATTTTACTGTTTGATACCCTCCATCCATGACTTTTGGGTCCGATAATAAGTGTTCTCAAATTAAAAAGCTCTAACAAAATGAGCATATAATATCTTTCGGTCATAGAAGAAGAAAATAGATGTCAAATTAAAAACGCTCTAACAAAACAAGCACACAATATCCCAATGCACTTATTTTTCGTCAACATGCCCATTGCTTTTCAGGTGCACCTGCTTTCATGCCCTTTCTTTTCACTACAGATTAGCTTTACAAGGCCATTTTCATCTATCTGTTTCTAATTTGCTTACTTCCTTATTCTTTTTTCTCTCCCTAAAAATTAACTCAAATATCATACATTACCGCTTTAATTCTACATTAAATAAATTATTTCCGGATATTATTATTTAGAGAGTTTTATCCATTTTCGTAAATGGCGAAAATTAGGGAATGGGTCCTTTTCAGATGGAGTAAAAACAATCGGAAGAAGAGAATTTTATTTACTTTTTAGTCATACGTGAACGCACCAATGGTTGAGTTGCCCATCAAGTGCGAATGCGCGCTCGCTGGGCAAATGTGGACGACCCGGGATGCCCGAATAAAAAATATTGAATTAATACGGTCTAGACATCAGCCAAATAGCTCGCACTCCCAGGGCCAAAAAGGAGGGCATCGGCTGGAATCCCAACGTGTGACAAGGTAGTCAAACTTTGATGCTCGATTAAAAAAATATTAAATTAGTGTCGGGGCCACGAGGAAATATTCAGTGATTTAGTTCCGCCTAATCAACATCCTACATGATATGTTTTTTCACTCACATCCACTAATGATATCTTGACATGTGTTCACATATCCATGTCAGCGATTGACGTGGAAATTTAGTGAAAATCTTGTCTCTCCTTCACCTCTGCTCTCTTCCTCCTCCATCCATAGCCGCCGACCTCCGCCCCTCCTCCGCCGTTGCCACCAGCGGAGTCACCGGCGCCATGAACAGGCCGACCACCACTGTGTTCAAGCCGAGCCTGTTTTCTCCGTCTCGTCGTTCTCTAGATCTCGAATCTGGTCTTTGTCTTGTTGTTCTCCAGATCTCGAATTTGGCCCGTCCATGGCCGAAATCATCGGCGCTGGTCCATCCATGGTCGAACGCGTTCAGGCGTCCATGGCAGTTGGGATATGTGAGCTCCGTCCATCGCCCGACGGCCATGGACGCCTAGTTCCTCTGCTTTTCTTCTTGATACGTAAGCTCCGTCCATGGCCGTTGGGATCTCGACCTTGCCCATCACGGCCGTGGACAAGCAGTCATGGCCAAATCTGAAGGCAGCTTCAGATCTGGGAGCCATGCCTTCAGTGCCGCATCCACTATTGAAGAAAGCAGGACTTCAGTTCGGATGTGAAGTAGAGGGAGCGGAAGCCATGCTTTCTTCTCGAGGATGACCTAGTCAGTCAAGATCTGAAGCGCCGCTGATGACCGAGCGCAGTTCATGGCCGTCTAGACCTCGAGCTCGCCGTCGAGGCTCACGGCCATGGACAAGCCTCGCGAGCCATGGACGAGCTAGGCTTGCAGATCTGGAGGCACAACTCCAGTCTAGATTTGAACGAGCAAGGACTGAGCCAACCGCGAGCATGACGAATGGGTAGCTTAGGTCGACTTCACATGACGTAAGAAGTAGTAGGGATGCTGGCCGGACGCGGCGGTGCTCTGTGATGGAGCAGGAAGGGCCGGCGGCCATGGAGGACAAATAGATCGGCAGAGAAAGGAGGAAGTAAAGGAAAAAGCAATTTTTTATTTTTCATTCCACCTCAGCTGACGCTTGCGGATTTATTATTGGGCATAATTAAAAATGCACCACGTCAGCAATTCATGGCAGCTGGTAACACTGAATATTTTCTCCCTCGTTGCTACTTGAGAATTCCAACTGGTGCCCTCCTTTTCAGCCCTGAGAGTTATTTGGCTCATCTCTATGCCCGATTAATCTAACATTTTTTAATCAGGCGTTCTGGGTTGTCTATTTATACCATAAGAAAAAAATACAATCAAGTGTTAAAATTTATAAGTTAGTATAATCAAATCATAAAATTTATTTATATTTTTCACTAGGAAATGCTTGCAAGACAGTCTACTACCAAATGACAGTGTAACGGTAAGAGGGTAGACACGAATTCATTTTAGGAGACCAATAGACTTCTTAAATTGGTTTTGATTTTTGACTCATTTTGTTTTTTCTTTTACTTTTATATTTCCTTATTGAAAGCTTAAATTGAAAGATAAAAATCTAAAGGAGCCCTACAGAATCAATGTTCTTGAATATTATTACTTTGGTTTGTTTCTTTAAATAAGACAAGAACATTATTCTTGTTTTATTCATAACCAATATCATCGACCCTAATTTTAGGTCACCAGGGAATTCTTCTAAAGCAATTTGATTCGAACAAAGGAATGAGAAGCCATTTCATTGCATAATGATTTCGTTATCAGTTGCAAAGTTAGCGTTTCAAGTGTTTCTTCATCCTTTAAATTTAATAAATCTTTAGAATGACATTAACAATTTCTTTTTAATAAGTGATACTATTTTTCTACTTGTAATTATCTATATTTTGGTATTTAATTTATTCTCTCTTTCTTTATATTCAAGAACATTGATTCTATAAACCCTCTTCTGATTTTTGTCTTTAAATTTAAGCTCCCAATAGGGACATTTAGAAGTCACACTGTTGTTTGGCAGTGGACGATCATGCTATTCGAACCCTTTTTCAATTGTGACCCACAATTGACAAGGGAACGTGCGTCACTTTTGACGCAACACTTTTGATCTCGACTTACTGTTCTCACCCTCTCGAGTAATCATGTTTTGTTTGGGTAACCAAAGTTAGTCAGTGAGTCACTTTTTATGGTGACTTTTGGATCCAATAGTATGTGTTCTCAAATATATAACCCTCAAACAAAACAAGCATATATTATCTTTTGATTGCAGAACTTTTGAGTATGATAATGTGTTCTCAAATTAAAAAGCTCTAACAAAACAAGCAGATAATATCTTTTGGTTGCGGGGGAAGACGATAGTTCTCATATTAAAAACGCTCTAACAAAACAACCATATAATTTCTCAATGTACTTGTTTTTCGTCGACACGCTAGTTGCTTGCCGGGTGCGCCAACTTTCGTCCCCCTTCCTTTTATTGCTGATTAGCTTTACGAGGCCATTTTCATCTCTCTGTTTCTGCTTTGTTTATTTCCTGATTCTTTTTCCTCCCTAAAAGTTAAGTCAAATACCATATATTGCCCCCTTAATTCTATAATACAAGAAATTATCTCGGGATATTATTATTTTGGGACTTTTATCTACTTTCGTAAATGGCGAAAAATAGGAAAAGGATGGTTTTCAGGCACTTGGGAATTAAAACAACCCGAGGAAGGGAGTTCTATTTATTTTTGAGTCATATGTGTACGCACGAGTGCCGAACATACCAAGTACCAAAACTTGGCATGGATGAATATTTATGTGTCAAAACTATCTAAAAGTACACTTAAGTACCAAAATTGGAGAAAAAATGGATACTTAAGTGCCAATGGCAAGAAATTTCGGCCAAACTGCTGATGTGGTTTTTTCCTACAAGATTTTTTACTGAAATGCAATTCTTTAAATATATATATATATATATATATATATATATATATCCATGTAGACACCAAGAGTACGCTAAGTGACATCGTTTTTGGCACTTAAGTAATCACTTTCTGCAAAACTTGGCACGTAAGTATTCACTTTTAACTACAAGTAGCACTTAGGTGATCACTTACACCATAACTTGACAATTAAGTGTTTTTTTTTTTAACTACGACTAGCACTTAAGTGAACATTGAAGACAATGCCGTTTTAGTTTTATTTTTAAAATTTTGTCACGTCATATTTTTGACAAGCTCGTTGGAATTGGCACTTAAGGCTGCGCATGGCAACCATTCTGGGCTGGGGAACAATTTTTTTTCAGAAATGGTTCTTTTCTATTTCTTGGCCGGGAATAATTTCTGAGCAAAAAAACCCATTTGATAACCGCACAAAATTTCTATTTCGGAACAAAAAAAGAATGTAAAACACGTTTGGAATCGCACAAAATTTCTATTCCGGAATAAAAAAGAACAGAAACACGTTTGGTAATCGCACAAAATTTCTATTCCAAATTTTATTTTAAAAAAATTAAAATAAGAAAAAGGAATAAATTTAATATTACATAAAATTGACAAGATTAAAATATTATTAGATTAATAATACATTTGCTTAGGTGTAAGCATTCTATTAGATTAATAATACATGAGCTATTATTTTATATCTATATGTGAGGATCTTCACTTATGTTTTATAGCGTAGCGCTTTGTGGGAATCAATATTCACAAACCGATGTTATAAACTATAATTCTCAATAATATATTTTCTTTTGATATAGCAAATATTGCGAAAAAAGCATGCGTGATATTGTCAGTCAAATTAATTTATGCTCATTTCCTTGGGACTAAGTTTTTACTCTTTAAAAAAAAAAAAAAATTGTAATTCTAGTGCATGTGTGGCTTGGAGATTTTAGTCTCTTTTAATCTTGACATGGATGTCGGGTTAGGGTTGGGAATTTTCAATTGTTGAAATGGTGCATGCATGGCGTGGCTTTGTTGTCATTATGCATATAGTTCATAGCATGCTCCTAAAACACTTAGTAAAAACCTTGGTCTCTTGCATTTTGAACTGTCGATGCATCCCATCTTAATGCTACTTTTTTCCTTGCTTCTTCCGAATTACTTTGATGTCGTTATAAGGTTTTGGCTAATTTTGATAAAAGGGAGTGTTTTTCTTCTCATTTTTAGCTTTTTTTTTTCTTTCTTGACTAGCATACAACCTTTGAACGGCGGTTTGTAGGTCTTGAAGTGTCAACTATACAATAGCTCACCATTTGCTTCTCTTCTATTTGTCCACATTTATGATACATTAAATGACATTTATGCTCAGGGAGACATAATTGGATGACCTTAATACTATTAATAGAAATGTATTCATAATAGTTTACAAACACATCGCAAAAGTTTTCACCAAAAAACAAAAACACGTCGCAAAAGTGGGAAATACAAAGTCATGGAATCTCTTGCATATTCTCGATCCCTTGCCATCATATTTGCAATATCTTTCCTGATCACGTTTATCTTAGCCGCCTCATCACCTGATGCATCATCTACAACCTCATCTTCTGTAGATCCAAGTGGATAATCCGGATCTCCATAAAGGGCAAAGTTCCTGTCCATCTTGTCTTGGTCACGAATATAATTATGAAGAGTACAACATGCGATTACAATATATGCTTGCTTTCGAATTGAAAATGGAGGCATATGTCTCAAAATTGAGAAGCGATTTTTTAATGCCCCAAATGACCTCTCAATTAAAAAGAAAGTGCAACATGCTCCTGCCTTCCATTATTGTATAATTTTTCAAGAGAATTTGCTTCTCAAAACAAAGAACCAACAAAATCAGCAAAACAGAACTAGTAAAACAGCAACACAGCAAAATCAGTAAACACAAATCACAGAAGAGAAACAAGAACAGGACATTGTCACAAGCACATAAATGGCAAGACACAGAATACCATTTCAATGTTGTGTGATCAACTTCCTGAAGAAGATCGATGTCAATTACTGTGTTAGAACCTACTAGAAAGATGTTCACATAAGAACCACAGAGCATGTCACCAAAAGCAGCATCACAATTAATAGCGACCCCTTCCAATACTCAAACGCAGGGTGCCGTAGATCGATACTTGAGATCGCACGCAGATTAAGGGAGATGCTCCTTCAGATCCTGATGGAACCCCGACAAAGTTGATAAAGGGACGAGAGAGAGAGACAGAATCTGCATTATGCCATGCCAAAATGTATGAAAAAAAAGAGAAGAAAAATCACAATTTTAACGGAATGCATCTCGAATCAGCAAAAGCCTACATCTTGATGAAGGGAGCAATCTCAGCATTCACGGAACAGAATCCACAGCCCCAAAAAAAAAAAAAAAAAAAAAACAAGAAGGAAAATCTGGGCATTGAAAAGCAGAGGATTCTCGGCTGGGGCAGCGATTTTTCAGCATTTAATCATTTCCAAAGATAGCTTGAAAAGGAAAAGGAAAAGAAAATGGTGGTGCTTTTCTTCACGACGAAGAAAGAGAAACACGAAGAGAGGGTTTCGGTCAACAAAAGAGAGAAGATTAAAAGGAAAAAGAACAAAGAAGTGGTCGGCAAAAGAAAAGAAAAATAAGAACAGACAGCAAAAGATGCAGTTTCCATTTAATCAGTTGAGTGATCAGAGATTGAATTCACACTCAAGGATAGATGAAGACAAGTCAGCAGGTTACCACTAAGTCTCGCTTTGATGGAGTTCAGCCACTCTACTTCGTTTCAGAATAGAAGCACGAGGGACCACGGCCGTCGAGAGAGTACTAGGTAGCCACATTATAATAGAAGAGTAAGTGGCGGAAATGTAAAATCTAAAAACGACATATTATCAATTCTTAAAATCTACACCATCACGACATATTATCTTTCCTGCATAAATCTAAGAGAAACAATCAGCATTTCCGAGTTTCTTGGCAACCTCATGTAGTTTGAACAACTGCTAGACAAGAATAAAGATAATGATTGCTGCCAAAACTAAGAACCTTACCGTCAATGGTCATGGCATACTTAAGAACAGAAAATGGAACTCGAGAAGCAGCTTTATAAACCAAAGGAGCATTGACAATGCAGCATGCTTTTTGAGCTTCCTACATCACATGATCTAGGATTGTAAGATGTGCAAGACAGTACATGAATCTTGCGAAAAAATAACTTCAAATAAGGTGAAGTACTCAAGATGATGAAGTGTCAGAAAATTTTCTGCAACCGTACAGGTTAATTGTTACTGTGACCACTGAACCCGTGATAATCCCTAATAAGGCTATGTTGTCCCAATTTGCAGCTACATCTCAGATTTAAAATTGGAGTACTACCTCCTCATAGTAAAACTTGGAGATAAAAAATAATTATTGTCATTTTATAGATTTTTCCAGTAGAATGTAAAGTGTAATAATGTAATTTAAAGCTCTTGCAATCATAGAAAATAACTTGGACAATTTATTCCATCATTAACTGAAATCATTTTGTCATTAGACTTGCATTTTATTTGTAACTTAAAACAAAAGCAACTCAAAAATAATTTAAAGTCCATATCACGGTAATAATTCATACAGATGCTTCTACCGCCCAATGATGGCATGACACCAGCTAGCAACCGACTACGCATAACACTCATCTACCAGATTTTCAACTACTAGCATAGCTCGTTACCTCTCTTGACAACTATCAATAACGCATCGGCTCCCGATAAGGTAACCACCTAGCTCCTAGCTAGCATTTCACCACCACCACAACTTCAACACCACCATTATAAGACATCTTCAAATCAATCCTATCGATATACTTCTCTCCTCGATATGCTTATTATTATCTTTGAAAAGAAGAATTAACTGTAGTGGATGAGAACATGGTTTCATCGTCAACAGCATAAAACCACCAAGCAGCAAGGTTTTATGCATTCTATGGCCTTGTCCTTGCAACACTATGCAGTGAAGTCACCGGTTAGGGGACCCAAAAACAGTGAGTTTTAGTACCTTTTCCAAGGAGGCAAGGCGATCCACGATCAATGGATTTGCTTGAACTGCCCCACAGTCCAGTAGAACCTGATAATTTCACTGATTAAGTCTAATATCGAGGTGATCCAAAACATGCTAGAAGTCTAATATCCAGGTGATCCAAAAGAGGCTAGACTTGACCAATCAGGATATGATGGTGTAGTTGGAACTTCCTGCGTAGGAGACAATAACATAAATATCTTATTTTAAAGGGGATCAATGTACATTGCTTAGCAAAACATAATCCTAAAATCATACCTAAATTGAAGAAGTAGGCTTGGAAGGTTTAGGAGCTGTGGTTTATTCCCCAGTCCCCATTCAGGAGAGTTCCCAAAACCTTTCCAGGGTTAATTGTCCCTAGCTAATTACACTGAAAGTTTGTAATATCTATGAGACACCTGCAGGCATTATTGAGTAGAATTAATCACACACAAATAACTCTGCCATGGAATATCTGCAGCTCTTTTTAGTCAATAACAAACAGAAAATCCACTCCACCACATCAACAGCTCCGTTCCTAATGCATGCATTTCAACGAACAAAAGATCCAGACGAGACCATCAATTATGCATGCCCAAAAGAAGAGACCAACTGACTGCATCTCTCCACACACACCCACACCCACACCAACCGCGCCCCCACCCGGATCTCAATGGTCACGAAGCCCTAACATTTGCAATCGCACTAGCTTTCTTCTTCCCCTCCCTCTCACCCCTTCTTCGTCGCTCTCTTTCTCTCTCTCTCTCTCTCTCTCTCTCTCTCTCTCTCTCTCGTGGCAAAACCCACGATCATCGTCTCTTCGTCTGTTCATCTCTTCAGCACTTTGGCAATAATGGGGTATCAAAGTTTTCCGGCAGCGACGGTCTATTTTTGGTCTGCAAACCGTCTTTCAAAGGGGGAGAGAAAGACGAAGCTCAATTTCGCATCTCTCAGTCTCTTGGCAGACGTAGCTTCATTGATCTCCGATCGGCGGCGATCGAAGCACGATCGCGAGGGAAAAGAGAGGCGAAGTACAGAGAGAGAGAGAGAGAGAGAGAGAGAGAGAGAGAGAGAGAGAGAGAGAGAGAGAGAGAGAGAGGGGACCTCGACGACGCGGGTGGCGTGGCCGAAGCCGTGGCCGGCGGCGACGACAGACCGGCGGCGACAAGATCGGCGATGACGAGACCGGCGAGGGGCGACTGGAGAGCTTCTTCGGATGAAGGGGGTGAAAGCTTCGTGAAAATGAGAAAGGGGGTGAAATTAGGGCTTGGCCGGTTCTATTTCTCCCTTCTCTTCTTGGGAATTCTTGGCCAGAAATGAGAAGTAACTTTTTTTTACTTCTCGTTTCTGTTCCAAAACTATTTCTTGGCCGGATTTTTAGTCTCGGGAACAAAAAAAATTTACCCATTTTCATGCAGGTTTCTACTCTTTTTTTATTCCCGGGAACAAAAGAATAGAAATTCTTGTTCCCGGGAATGTTATCATGCACTGCCTAAATATCTTAATTTTCAAAAAAGTGGCACTAAAGTTTATATTTTGGAACTTTTGGCATTTAAGTTCATCAATGCCAAGTTTTGACACTTGCGGTGTAATTTAATTGTGTACACACCAATAATTGAGTTGCACATCTAATGAGAATGCTCAAGGCAAATATGGACAATTCAGGACGATCGATTAAAATATATTAAATTAATCCGGCATCCAGATGAGCCAAATAACTCTTGGGGCCGAGAAAAGGGTTGGATTCTCCATGTGTGACAAGGTCGTCACACCCTGATGCCCGATTAAAAAATATGAAATTAGGATTAGGTCTAAGTTGCCGTCGTCACACTTTGAGAATTCCAAACTGTTGCCCTCCCTATTGGCCATGCGTGACAAGGTTGTCACACCTTGAGAATTCCAAACTGCTGCCCTCCCTTGTGGCCATGCGTGACAAGGTTGTCACACCCTGATGCCCGATTAAAAAATACGAAATTAGGATCAGGTCTAAGTTGCCGCTGTCACACCTTAAGAATTCCAAACTGTTGCCCTCCCTTTCGGCCCGAGAATTCTTTGGCTCATCTCTATGCCCGATTAATTCAATATTTTTCAATTGGACATCCCGGGTGATCTATTTATGCCATGAGAAATAAAATATAATTAAGTCTTAAAATTTATAAATTGGTACAATCAATTTCTAAAATTTATTAGTATTTTTCACTTAGGAAATGCTTGCATGACTATCCACTGCCAAATGACAGTGTAACAGTCAGAGGGCATTGGTAGACTTCTTAAATCGGTTTTAATTTTTGACTCTGTTTGTTTTTTTCTTTTACTTTTATATATCCTTATTGAAAGCTTAAATTTAGAGATAAAGATCAAAAGAGGTGCTACAGAATCAATGTTATTGAATATTGTTACTTTGATTTGTTTCTTAAAATAAGACAAGAAAATCGTTCTTACTTATGTATAACCAATATCATTCACCTTAACTTTAGGTCATTGGAAAGTTCTAGAGCAATTTGATTCGAACGAAAGGAATGAGAAACCATTTCATTCCACAATGATTCTGTTATCAAGTTACAAAGCTAACGTTATAAATGAGGAGGCCTCATCGCTATACATTGAAAGTGCAGTAATCATTTATACCTGGAATTGCAAAATCATAGTTTCAATGGATTAAAACTTCTAGGGATTTTTTCGTATATACGCCTGCCTAAATATCAATTACACAGGCTGTGTAGAAAACAACCTTCAAAAATTAGAATAACAAAAGTGATTTTGCTTCCTAAAATAGCCTCTTGAAAACAGTACTAATTTAAACGAGGCTATGTAAATAGAACTTTATATAAACGACTCCAGTAGGACAGAAGATGAAGCTGTTTTCGTGCTATTTATTCAACCCAATCATAACACAAGAAGCAAAAGTTCATGTAGCATCCCCACCGAGAACTTTTGGTCGAGTCCTACGTCCATTGGACCGACTCCATCCTAACCATCAATTTTGTGTCCCACAAAATAAGCGGTAGGGATTAATGTGGTCTGATAGGTCTGGGTCTAGGGAAGAAATTTCCCATCACAACCTAGGAATTACATAAAACTTGCTAAGTTCTCTAGAACTCTAGGGTTGTTATTGCAATAGATGTAAGACCTTTTGTCACTCTAAGTTGTTGCCAAATGAACGAAATCAGGGTAGTCATAATTAGCCCTTGCCAAGCAAATCATCACCATGGAATTGAATTGCTTGTTTCCAACAATGAAAGGCTGTACTGCGTACTCCTCAGTCAACATCCACTAGTCAATTTTTTTTTTTTTTTTAAATGGTGTAATTCAGTTCATAGATTTGACTAAAGAAAGAACTAATGAATGATCATCCTTTAACACCTGTGATAAAAGGGTGGATCTGAATGGTGAAGTAACTCGTTGTTGATGTGCTTAAGAAATTGTATGTCATATTTTACTAGATTCATTGTTCAGCATGCAAGATTATAGCACGTAGCTCAGTATTGTGCCACGCAGCCCAAGCAAAGATTTAATTAATGAAAGTCATTGTACTTCTACTGAAGTCAATAAGATTTGCAAGTGCGCAATTTACCCGGGCTGCCTCGACCTCTAAATTCTATCTCTAGATAGAAGATGATCATGGCTGACGCACCCAAAGGAAGAACAAATCTGATTTTGTGGAGAATGATCTGTGGTTTTGCCTGTGACAGCACGTAAGAGATGGTATTTTAGAAAGGATAATGCAAATTTGAACGTCAGAAGGCTAAATATAGAAAAAGCTCTAAATTAAGACCAGAACATATTAATGCATCGCAATCTGGAGTAGAAGATTATCCTTACCTGAAACAGAGGACTTCGACAAATTCAGTGTCTAACTGTAGAACATGAAAGAATATGGCTATTATTGGAATTCTCAAGTGAATGCCTCAGATAATTTGCTTTCCGAACCCACACAAAGCTCATCACTTACTCTTGTCTCTTTATTTACTTCTCTGACTACCGCATGGCATATATCCTCGACCTAAAGCGATAGGGTCACAGTCAAACGATTGCTCACATATTGATAATTCTGATGCAGCACGATATCCTAAACGCGCTAACCTCGTTAATAACTCCAGTGGGAAGTTTCCACGCACCAGTACCTTCGAACCTTCCACTATTCTCTTCGACTACAAGCACCTAGGAAGCAGGAGGGGGCTGGGGGTGGGCATTTTCAGGTCTTTGAAGTGCTGTGCGTGGTTATATTAGAATCACGTCGAAAAACGGATAAAGCAGAGCAAAGGATGAAAAAGTGTGCGCCGAATTAAAGCAAGTATAACTTGCAGCATTTTTTCTCTTCAGAAAGTAAGGCTGTCATTGACGGATTGAATTAATTAAGTGAGGAAAACAGACAATTATAGATTTTTGCTAAAGATGAGAAGTTTTATTGTGCACCAGATGCTAATATGGACATTACTAAACGGCTCGTCATATAAATGACCTGGTGAAACTAGAAGAATAGCATTGGCACTGAAGACTGGTTCTGTTCGGAAAAAGGTAAAAAATTCAACATCTCTGCTTATCAACAATGGCAACATACATGCACACGAATCCGATGAACATTGAATGCTAAGGATTTCTTCCCAGGCGAAATTACTGGCCATCCTATCCTTCTAAAGGATTCAATGCCTATCAAGCAGGCGGATTTCACACACTGTACATCTCTAGGTTTGCCTACTGCTTCAAGTAGCCTAGCTAAATTGCGCACTTGCAAATCTTATTGATTTCAGTAGAAGTACAGCGACTTTTACTTATTAAATCTTAGCTCGGGCTGCCTTGCACGATACTGGGCTCTGTTCTTTAACCTTGCATTATTGGTCATTTGTGCTGAACAATGAATTTAGTAAAATATGACATATAATTTCTTAAGCACATCAACATCAAGTTACTTCACTGAATGACTGTTCAGATCCACCCCTTTATATGGGGTGTTAAAGGATGATCTTTCATTAGTTCTTTCTTTGATCAAATCTATGAATCGAAGTACACCATTTTCTTAATAAAAAAAATTGTATATTAATGGATGCCGATTGAGGTGTATGCAACACAACATTTCATTGTCAGAAACAAGCAATTCAATTCCATGGCGATGATTTGCTTGGCAAGGGCTAATTTTGGCTACCCTAGTTTGGCTCCTTTGGCAACAACTCAAGAGCGGCAAAAGGTCTCACATCTACAGCAATAAGTGTAATATATGGGCCATAAAATCCAGCCCATTATTTTTATTAGCCAAGCCCAACCCATTTATTTTCCTTTCCCCTCAATTAGTGCAATTGAGCGTGAGCACACCGGAAAGGAGGCAGCAACCGCAAAAGCAAGGAAAAAAATAAAATAAAAGAAGCGTCCCTGAAGAAGGGAAAGAGGAAAGGAAGAAGAGAGAGAGATTCCGACACATACACGGCCCAAACACCCTGACTAGCCAAATCAACTAGGAATCACAACATCTGGTGAGTATTCAAGCCGATCATTTATCTAATTAGAACAGAATTCTGAAGTTCGTATGCGAATTATGCATAAAGGATGGTGTACGTGAGGAAAAATAAGAACGTTTGCTATAAACGAGGTTACTCAATTGCACATAGATGTCATTTATCAACAATTAAGTGTGGTTTAGTCGACGTTCATTGGAGTGGTGGTTTTACTTGGATTTCGATATCGTTTTTCGGTTAATTGTTGGGAATTCGAGTACCGTTGTCTCCAGAAACCACCGTATGTTGGTTTTCAGCATTTTCAGGTGAGTGGTATTATCTCTTCTAAGAGATCGTAAACTCATGTCTTCAAAACAATCAAAATTTGGTATATTAGGAGTTATGAATAAACATTTGTCGCATAAAATCTAGATCGGACGTTTATTATGATTTGTTATTTATGGATTGTTTGACAATTGTTTTAAGAAAAGTGTGGCAAAATCCTATATATGGATTTGCAGACTGAGTTGTGAAATTATTTCCAAATGATTTGAGAAATGTCTTCAGAAATGTATTATAGTTAATATCAATAAGTTGAGAATTGTTTTTTTGATGACCCAGGGAACCCCGCACGGCCAGCAGCTGGAGGTAAACCACTGGGGGCGACACGTGCTAGCCACCACACACGTGTCACCGGATAAGTCGCCAATGTCTCACGCCAACCTCCCTGCAAGTTGCGTCGCAAGAGCTTCGAACTCCAGACCTCTCAGCGAAAGAAAGTCTGAAGCGTACCCAGCGGAGCCACCACGGCGGGTGGTATAAGTTGAGAAAATTCATGCGTTTTGTTTAGTGAAATCAATTGGTAATATTGATTTTAGATTTGATTTTTGGTATAGGACGTCTGTTTGGTGCCCCATATTAGTGTGAATCTATGGGCTTGTGGGTATACATATTAGTCTAGAATTTCTTAGTGGACTGAGCCACCAGCTAATAGTAGGTGGAGATGTATCCAAAAGGGGAGCCTTATCACGGTTGTTGTGCATGACCATGACTAAATATTTGAGCATTCTTTTGGTCCTTGGAGTGAATCATTGACATGTGATTTAAGATTAGTCAATGAAATAAACCATTGACTTGTGGTTAAATAAGATTAATCAATGGAATAGACCATTGATGGTTATTTGTTATCGTGAATTGATATTATTATTGATTTTATACGTTAGAAAAAAAAAGTTGTTGGAAAGATATTATCTACTTTTGATATTTTGGGTATATAGCACTCTAGCTTTGGGATTGATGAATGGTGATATCGCATTTATAAAAGTGTGTAATGACTGTTTAATTTACTTAAAAGAGATGCACTACTCATTAAGCTGTGGTTGTTCATTTCTCTATTTTCTAATCTTTTTCAAGTTCTTTAGGAGCAATATCAACAAGGGGACTTTTAGAAATTAGATTATGATGGTTTGAAACTGTATCCTTTGAATGAAGGACGTTGTCATCTCTCATTCTTGATGGTTTTGGCGTGGGACAATATTAAGCTAGAGTTATGAAGAAGTTTGCAAGTTTTATGTAATTCCTAGGTTGTGGTGGGGAATTTCTTCCCTAGACCCGGACTTAGGACCGTGTTGATCCCTATCGTCCCACAAAATCAAAGGATGGAGTCAATCCAATGGACTTGGGACTAGGCAAAAAGTTCTCGGTTGGGATGCTGCATGAACTTTTGCTTCTTGTGTTATGGATGGGCTGAATAAATAGCACGAAACTACTGCATCTTACGTCTTGCTATAGTAGTTTATATAAAGTTCTATTTACATAGCCCGGTTTAAATTAGTATTGTTTTGTGAGGCTATATTGGAAGTAGAATCACTTTTTTTTTATTCTGATTTCTAAAGGTTGTTTTCCACGCAGCCTGTGTAATTCATATTTTATGTGAGCGTATATACGAAAAAAATCCCTGGAAGTTTAATCCATTCAAATTATGATTTTGCATTCCCAAGTATAAATGATTACTGCACTTTCATTGTATAGCGATGTTTAGAATTGGCACTGCCCTTTTTGTTTGGTGCTCTACTTTGGAACGGCAATAAAGCACGAATTGACTGGACACTGAACTGCATCAGTGAACAAAATAATCTTATAGCTTGGTCAAATGACTGTACATTGACCATGGCTTCATTGAAGAATAAGCTGCAAGAAGTGATGGAAATGGAGAAGACCTCTCTCAGAGGCAATTACCTGGTGAAATACACAGAGAAAGGACTCAACGTCTTTCATCACTCTGAATTCACTATGGCCACTTACAAACACCCAGCAAAATGCTGATGACTACAGAAAACAAGCATACCATCTGTTTCAATATAGATGGAACAACAGTAGCAAAAAAGAAAAGAAAAACTAAGGGACAATACGTAAACCATTTCCTTTGTTTGGTGTGCGCTTTTTTGCTGTTTGGTGTGCGCTTTTTTGCAGCAGATGATCATATCTTGCGTTTGTTTGTTGTTTTGGTTAGCGCCAAATGTTGTCCTCCTTGTATTTCCGTCACTGTATAATATATCTGCTCCTTCCCATAACCATTGTACTGTGGACCGCGTCCGAACATATGATCCTATTGAAATAGGGAGGGAAGGAAAAACAGAAGCCAAAACAGAAGTGACTCCTAGATTACCTAAAAGTTTAGATGTCTCAATACTTCGCTTGGTAAAGTTAAGAGAAATAGTCCTTTTTGGTCCATTATACATGGTCTGTTTATCACTTTTCTCCAGAATTGCCAATGCCACCTCTTGCGGTGAATGTTTGGTCCAAGTCTTCACCACTGTATTTGGTGCTTATGGTTAGTCTTCTGCTATAATTTTAGCTGGTGAATTGTGATTCTCAGTGTATTCTGTTTTTATCTCTTAGGATATCGATTTTGATATCATAAGCATGTCAAGTCAGTAGACAAGCAAGATAAGACTGCAAGTAGTGAGGATCAAGAATTACTTAGCTGGGAAGATGCGGCTATGATGGAGTTGAAGTTGAAATCCAGGAGCTTATGGATACTTGGGACTTCATCGATAAGCTCAGAGCTTCAATTTCCAAATGGAGAGAATAGGTAACAAATTTGATCCTCTCTTCATTGTTTTCGTTTAGATGTCATTTGTTGATCTATGTGTGTCTTATGCCTTGTTAGTTATCATGAGTCACAGAAGAGGAGAGGCGTGTGGATCAAAGTGGCCTTGTCAAGTCACTAGTTAAGGCACATACGGTTCTTCATGGAGCAAAACATATTCGGATAGCTTGCCTTATTATAGATCTATTCCCTGGACATGCTTCCCATGCAGCATTAGCTAACAATTTCATAATGTATCAAATGTTCTCATGATTTTTGTTTTCGTGAGAACTGGGCAGGAGGGATTTAGGTACAGGCAGGTGCTTTGCTTGAGGTGGCTATTGCTGCTTTTGGTCTGAATGAAAAAGGAGAGATAACTGTGAACCCTCAATGTCATTCGTTGGATTGTTTCTTTCGGCTATTCTTAGATGGTCAAATTAGGGTGCGAATGGTAACACTTCTTGACTGGGGAAGAGTTTTTTTTCAGAAATAGTTATTTTCTATTTCTATTATGGGGAACAATTTCTAAGTAAAAAAACCCGTTTGGTAACTATACAAAATTTTTACTCTAGAAATAGAAAAAGAATAGAAATGCGTTTAGTAAAAAACAGTTTCTTTTTTATATTTATTTGTTTTTTATTTTTGCCGGCCGACTGCCGCCAAATGCGGCGGCGACGACCGACGGCGGCGGCGGTGGCGGGCGACAGCGAGCAGCAGTCAGCGGCGGTCAATGTGGTCAGCAAGAGAAGAATAAAAGAAAAAAAATTCACTTATTTTTGAAATTTGTTCCCGAGAACAAGAAACAACTTTTTTTTTACTTTTCATTTCTATTCCAAAACCATTCTTGGGCTAACGTTTTATTTCCGGGAAAAAAAAAAATAACTTGCTGTTACCAAATGGGTTTCTGTTCTTTTTTATTCCGGGGAACAAAAGAATAGAAATTCTTTGACTGGGGAAGGTTACCATGGGCAGCCTGAGAGGAAGGAATGGACAAATGCCTTACTTAGACCTTCATAACTCATAAGCCAAAACATATGAGTGCAAGTTCGTTCTTTCCAGATGTCTGGTAAGATTACAGCATGACTTGGCAGTTTCGAAGTCGAGACATATTCTTCTCTTTCCAGGTGTTTGTGGTTATGGAGAAAGGCAGGAAATTTGAACGCACGGGCACCTGGAAGCTCCTGACTGGACCTGTTGATGAGTTGAGTACCTTTGATAATTAATGTTGCATCAGATATTTTCGCGGTCTATAATTTCCGTAATTATAGTGTACGAATTTTATAATTTGACTATGTATTGGGCGAGGATGTTTTTGCTATAGCTATCAGAGAATAAAAGAAGCAACAGGAATAAGTGATTTTTTTCATATGTTGGGCACCGTCTCGATAAAGCAAACATGCTAATATCTCGGTTCCTTCGTATGGGAATGCCAGATAAAGCGATTGTTTTTTTTTTTTTTTTTTTTTTCCAATTCAGATAGACACTGAATTCAATGAAGTCCTGGCATTCAGGTAAAGATGATGTCCCTCAAAAGTTTAAAATTAATGCAATTATTCTGTTATCTTTCTTAAAAGCCTGGTTTAACTATGTTGCACCGCTATAATTTGGTCTCGCGTTTCACTGATGGATGCTTTGGCCTTGTCAAGACTATTTCATCCTCATTTTTTCTTTTTCCTGTGGAAAAACCAGATTGAACGTCCTTTGTTTGAGCATAGGCGAAGCTACAAGTCATTCTTTATGAAATCCAAGTTGCTCTTCATCTGCATGCCGTTGCCTGTGTTCGCCTTGCATCCTGAAAAAGGATGCAATAAGAGCGACTTTTGCTTTTGTTGTTTCGGTTTAACTTTTAGTATTTAAATTACTCTTTTGATACCATGCTCACCGAAAATCTTAAAATTGTCACTTCAAAATCGTCTAATAGGTTTCTTTTTAAAAATTTATAAGGAAATCGAGAGGAGCTTTTTGAGGGGGCTGAAGACCAAATTTAGCTATAGTATCATGATGCTGCAAGGGGCTGTATCCTCTGAATAGTGAACTAACTTGCTTCGCGTTCTATCTTATAATTGCCTTAATAATTGAACATTTGGGTAAAGCCTCATTATATCCCCATCCAAACGCTCTAGTTTCTCTCCCACATTTTCCCTTCCCCCAACGCTTCAAAGTTCAAACCGTGCTTAATGCCGTCCAGGAGTTGATCATGGGAAAAGTTGGCTTCCATGTGTTGGAAGATATGATTTTGTAATCTACTTAGATAGGAAATTAAATATACTTTTAGGATAGAAAAGGATGGACAAATATTGCATTTCCTTTATTATTTCCTTTCTCTGTAATTATATACATCAAAATTGTACAGAAGTTACAATCAATGAATTGAAGACACTCTGCTTCTTCATTCCTTTTCCTTCTTCGATCATCTTCATCCCCTATTCTGACATGGTACCAGAGCTTCGCCGGTTCTGATCGAATTGCTTCCACTTCGATTGCCTCCATATCTCTACTTTGAATCTCAGCATAGTGTTACCTAAGGAATCAAGTTCTTCAATCTTTGATTGCCTGAAGGAACCTATCTGCAAAAGAAAGTAGACAGAGGAATCAATTTTTTTTCAAACATGTCAACATCACAGGACCGTACCTCCACTCCTGTGGACCAATCTGCTACAGAGCCTCGAATTACTGAAGGAGAGCAATCTTCCACGATAGTCCCTGCATCATAACAACAAACACAGATCCAGGGCCAATATCCGCACGCGCAGTGGCAACAACAGGCTTAGGTATTCACGAGGCAACCATTCCCTGGTCACCCGTACCAATGGATGCCATATCCATGGTTTCCTGGGTCCGTGCCCAATACATCACCGCCTGGCTACCACAGCAACGCGCGGGCCGATGCGAGTTCACCAACCGGCGAAGGGGCAAACCCTAGCATCGGACCAGGGCAGACGGGCGGATCGCATGTACCAGGTCAGGGAACCGATTCCCATTCGGGATCTCAAAATGCGGATTACAGATTCGGCTTCGGGGGTCCGGGTCAGGGAACAAATCCCTACCCGACTCCTACACCGGGTTTTTTCCCATATTCAATCCTTGCCACCAGTGGCCGGCTGGAATCAGGCGACCCGTTGTACACGACAAACGGCGATGGACCAGAACTGAAAATCATCAGTCAGCAATTAACAGGAGCAGATAATTATTCAAGTTGGTCTCGCGAATTCCGGCGAGCACTTGTGACGAAGGACAAAGAATCTTTCATCGACGGATCGTTTCCGGTCCCGTCCAACGAGAGAATGGCACGACTCTAGAGGAGATGCAGTCAATTGGTGAGAACCTGGATCGGGAACTGCATCAACGCCGAGGTTGCGGCCACGCTTCCCCCGACGGAGGACCCGAAGACAATGTGGGAAAACATAAGAGAAATGTATGGAAAACTCGATCAAGTTAAGATTTTTTATCTCACACAACAAATTTCAGATCTGAAATAGGGAAACATGAGCATCGCAACAATTTTTAACAAGCTTTCGAGTCTGTGGAATGAGCTCGAGGCAGCTGAGGAGAAATTTGACTGGCCCGATCATATCCAACAGCAATACAAGAAGATGCGAGAGAGGGAGAAGGCCATCCGATTCCTACTCATCCTCAACGAGGCGTACCTGCCATTCCATTCTCACATACTTACCATGGATCCGTTGCCAAACCTTGGGCGAATCTACCAACTCGCCGTGCAAGAGGAGAGCCAGCAGAGGTCGATGGAACACGGCCAAGGGGGAGATGGAATCGCACTCGCAGCCAAGACCCATTTCCGGTCCTCATAGAGGAACTCGGGGAGGAGAGAGGCGGATCTAGGGTTGTTGCTCGAGCAAAACCCTAGGTCCCTTATAAAGGGAAGCACGAACGGAGGAGATGCATCCCACATTCAATCTGACGGCTCGCGATTAATCCAGGGCTCGGTAGGATTGGACGGCTCACGTGGGATCTTATCCAATGCATCCGACAGCTCCCATGTGATCTTTTTAGATCCATCCGACGGCTCACGAGGGAGCTGCTTAATCCAATCGGACGGCTCACGTTTTTTTGGGTCTAATAAGCTAAATGGCCCACAAGGCCCATTTTTGGGAGGATCTGATAGCCAATATGGCCTATTTCGGCCCCGATTTTTCAGCCTAACTTCCGGCCCACTTCAAATACAAAAAATGGGCCAAGAGGAAAAGGTAAAATGTACAGTGATTACTGCAAGCGCCCACATCATACGATAGAGACTTGCTGGAAATTGCATGGAAAGCCAGGAGAAAAAGAAAAAGGGAAATTTTCATCAGTTTTTCAGGTATCAGGTCAGCCCATGGGAAAATCAATTACCCATGAAAAATACCAGGAGCTGATGGAAACCTTGAAGAAATTGGATCCTTCTGGTAAAGGAGGCAGCTTCACAGGTACATCCTATTGTTTGATGAACTCAATTTCAAAAGATGCATGGATTATTGATTCAGGGGCTAGTGATCATATAGTCTGTGATAGGAATTTACTTTCAGATATTAGAAAATTATCTTTTCCTATGTCAGTACAACTTCCAAATGGAAATACCACCAAGGTTATAATGACTGGGATTGTAAAACTTAGCTCCCTCATCAGTCTTAGAAACGTACTCTACGTACCCAATTTCCAATTCAATTTAATCTCAGTTGCTAGAGCCTGTGAAGAAAATTCTTGTCACATACTTTTCCATTATGATAAACGCTTCTTTCAGGCCCCTTCGACTGGGAAACTGATGGGCTTGGGTAGAGTCAATCAAGGGCTATACTTCTGGGTGGATTTTCCACAAATTTTAAATTTATTCCCTGTTCAATCTCTATGTAATGCCACTACCAATGGCAACATTTTTCTTAATCATAAGCGACTGGGCCATAGTGCATCTTTTCCTTATCCAGAGTGTCCTATTTGTCCCATAGCTAAACAAACACATGCCCCTTTCCCAAATAGCACTTCTCGAGCAACTGATATTTTTTCTCTTATCCATGCTGATGTTTGGGGGCCCTATCATACTTTAAATCATGATGGGTCTAGATTCTTTCTCACAATTGTGGATGACTACTCTCGTGCCACTTGGATTTTTCTCATGCAATTCAAAAGTCAAGTCTTTTCTCATTTAAAGACATTTATTTCTCTATCTAAGACTCAATTCCAGAAACCAATTCGTAGGATACGTACTGACAATGGAAAAGAATTTTTCAATGCTGAATGTGCTTCCCTGTTCACCATAAATGGGATATTACATGAAAGCTCTTGCACTTACACACCTCAACAGAATGGGATTGTTGAGCGAAAGCATCGTCATCTTCTAGAAGTGGCACGCGCACTTAAATTCCAAGCTTCTGTCCGAGAAAAGTTCTGGGGAGATTGTGTAATTACTGCGGCGTATCTGATCAACCGTATGCCGTCACGAATTTTAAAAGGCAAGACACCTTTTGAGTTATTATATGGGCAAAGGCCAAACTTGACTCATCTCAGAACATTTGGGTGTCTGTGCTATGTCACTGCAATAGGCCATAAAGATAAGATGGCGCCACGAGCTACTCAATGTATCTTTACGGGATATCCAAACTTACAGAAAGGGTATCGAATATATGATCCTTCTACAGGGAATTTCTTCGTCAGTAGGGATGTTGTGTTTCATGAAGATGTCTTTCCCTTTTCCTTAACATCCTTCACTGACGAAGGGCAGCTCAGTCGGCAATTCTTAATGGAGGAAGATTCATCACCTGGGGGGACACTCATTGTTCCAACTCCTCCCAGAATAGTCGACATCATGCCTCCAGCATCACCCATGTCTCCAACATCACCTTCACAAATTGCTGAAGATCCAATTGAGCAACACCATGTAGACGAACCACTGCATGAAGAGTCAGTACAGCTAGAAGATGCTCTCGAAACACCACCCAGTGCAGATTTGTCCATAATGCCACAAAGGCGTTCCCATCGAATCTCTCGACCACCAACTTGGACGCGAGATTATATATGCGGCTCTTCAAAGATATCAGGTACTCATTATCCTATCTCATCCTATGTCTCATTTGATAGATTGTCGCCAGAACACCTATGCTGCATAAGTCGGATTTCTGAAGATCGGGAACCTTCTAATTGTAATGAAGCCAAGGATGATCCCTGTTGGCAAAAGGCCATGGAATCTGAGTTACAAGCATTGATAGATAATCACACCTGGGATGTTGTATCCTTACCCAATCATCGCAAATAGGGCTGAGCGTGGTTCCCGGGTAACCGGGGAACCGGAACCGAACCGGAGGAGGGTCCGGTTCGGTTCCTGGTTCCAAGGGGACCGGTTCCGATTCCCGGTTCCTTTTTTCTGGGAACCGGAACCGGAACCGAAATCGGAACCGGTTTGGAACCGGAACCGGAACCGGTTTCAGAACCGGTCATTAGGGCTCCAAAAGAAGAAGACCATCTTCATTCGTCTTCTTCAGACCTCACACACACACGCACACGGTCACGCCGCTCTGAGTCTCACCGCCGGACGCCGCTCGCCCTCGAGGCCGCCGCCGCTGGACGCCAGTCGCCGACGCCGCTCTCCCAAACCCTCGCCGCTCGACGCCAGCCCAAATCTCTGAGTCTCTCCCCCGACTCCCGACGCCCTTGGCCGAGCCTCCCCGAAGCTGCTCGCCCAACCGCACGCTCGGGGCAACTCGACGCCGCTCACCCGGTCACCCCGCCGGCGTCTTTGCCTTTGTCTCGGATTCCGAGTTCAGGAAGTTATCATCTCAATCTTCAAATCAGTTTCGCTTCCCCTCGTGATTGCATCCTCCATTTCTAAATCTCCAGCTCCCCACCTGTCCACCCCAAATCTAGTCCACCTCTCTCTTACCCATGTACTCTCTCTCTCTCTGTTCTTTTTTTTTTTTTCATTTGGGTGTTTTTGCTTTTGTTGAATTTTTGATCTTTTGATTGGCTCGCTTTGGGAACTCAAGCTCGCGGTTGATCCGAGGGATCTTGCCAAGTGATGGGTATGGCACGATGGGTGTGGCCTCGAGTTTTATCATCCTGGAGTGTTCGATTGTGTTTTTGGTACATATGCATCTTTGCTCTTGCTTTATCGGATGGATGTTGCTTTCCTGTTTTTCTCTGATTTATTCTTATGTATCTTTTCTTTTGCAGCATTAACCCATTTAGGCTCATTGGGTTCGGACTTTCAGTATGGACTTTGGCAGTGATTGCTTGCGGCTTCTCATTTAATTTTTGGTCTATCACAATCTGCCGCATGTAATGCTTTACATTTTCCCCTTGCTTTTATGATGTTGGCTCTTTGGATTGTTTTGTAATAGCTCATGGCAATGCTTTACATTTTCCCTTTTTTGCAGAGTGACAAGTTTAGTGGGTGGGAAGGAAGGGAGCAATCATAAAGCAAGATGACCGGTGTCGTTAACTCTATTTTTTTTAGCTTATTTGATGTTGTTCGATTTTCCTTTTGTTTTAGTGTACACACCTCAATTCATTGCGAAGGTTTGTCTAATAGTTGAGAGAAGTTCAACCAAATAAAGACTGGAGCTGATACATGTTTTCTTGATTGTCGAGATCCCCTACTTGTAAAATGTTTTCATTCAGAATACTGACATTTGTTAATTCCTTTCAGCCACTTTTTGGAATAAACAATTAGAAGGTAACAACTATTTGCAGTCTTCTAAAAAGTTCCTGCATTGTTGTGGAGCGTCAAGTAGTTGTCATGATTGAAGATGTTTTTTTTTTTTTTTTTTTGGTAGAAGGTAAGAATGATTGGAGATGTTTGTGTGGATTGTCTCCAACTTTTTTAATGGTCCGACTGAAACTTATGATTTATCATGCCGACTCTGAGTTGTAGCTGAAGGATGACAATTCTGCATTTTTTTGGTATTGAATCCACTTCTTCAATAAACTTTATAACCTACTCCATTTGCTTTGTCTCTATTATGAATGACCTACTTAATGATCATTCAGTTTTATGTTTGCCCCTGCATTGTGTAATAACATAATTTTCTGGTGATACCCTATCTTTATTGCAGAAAATAGCTTGGTTAGCTACATTTTACATGTGCATACCAACTGGCTATGCACTTGGATATGTTTATGGTGGACTAGTGAGTTTATATTTCATGATCTTCTGATGTTGTAATTAAAGTATTAAGAAATCTTAGTAAGAGACAGTTTGAAGCTTTTGTTGTCTATCATGAAGCTGCTGAGGAGTAGTTGTGATTACTAGCATAGGTGTCTACAGGGGCTTATAGTAAAGCTCAACCAGTCAGTCTGATATTTCTCTCTTGTTCTACCACATTGGCAGAGTCAACTTATTGTTTATGTCAAATTTGAGCTGGGCATCATAAATGATTAGGAAACCTCACTATGTACAACAGTTTGCTAGATAACCACAAAAATTAGAAACCTCAGCCCAAACTTCACTTAGACGTATATCCTAACTTGATATTATTTGTTGTCCTCATCTTGTAACCATCCCTTTTCTTATGATTCCATAGGTTGGTAGTAATCTTAATTGGCGTTATGCATTCTGCGGGGAAGCAATTCTGATGCTTCCGTTTGCCATCCTTGGTTTTGTTGTGAAACCTTTGCAAATGAAAGGCATGTGTTCCATATGAATTCTATTCTCATATTGCCGGCTACTTTAGCTACTTCTCATATAAGACTTTTTTAAATGCAGGCTTTGCTCCTATTCAATCAAAGAAGGACCGTCAGACATAGAGACGCCTTCCTGTGAAACTCAAGGTTCTTCTTGTCATGATTTACTTTTTGGAGACATATCAGTATGTTTATGTCTGCTTATTATGTCAACTAATATCTCATAGAGCAATAGCAAGATTTCAGTATGATTGTTTGTAATCTATTACTAAACAAAAGACCTCGTCCTTCAAGTTACCGTAAAGTATGCGTGTACATTATAGTTCAAATCTGAAAATGAAAAAAAAAAAAAAAAAAAGGAACTGTAAAAACAGGAACCGACCACGGAACTGTGACGGGGTAGGTTCCAAGTTCTTGGTTTTGACGGGTAGGTTCCAGGTTCCAAATTTTTTGGAACCTGTACCCGAGGGTAGGTTCCAGGTTCCAGGTTCCAGACGGAACCGAACCGGAACCTGGAACCACTCACCCCTAATCGCAAATCCATTGGGTGCAAATGGGTATACAAGATAAAATACAGAGCAGATGGCTTTGTGGAAAGGTACAAAGCCCGATTAGTAGCAAAGGGCTTCACCCAACAAGAAGGTTTTGACTATCATGAAACCTTTTCGCCTGTAGCCAAGGATGTTACGGTCCGTACGTTTCTGTCTGTTGCTGCCTTTCGTAACTGGCCATTACTCCAAATGGATGTCCATAATGCTTTCCTGCATGGTGATCTGCATGAAGAAATATATATGGAGCTTCCACCAGGATTACGGAGACAGGGGGAGGCAAAGGTGTGTCGTCTCCACAAATCTCTTTATGGATTGAAGCAAGCTTCCAGACAGTGGTACACAAAGTTCACAAATGCACTCTTAGCTACTGGGTTCAATCAATCCAAGTATGATTATGCTTTATTTACTTGGACTAAAGGTATGTCATCTATCTACTTGATGATCTATGTTGATGACATTCTTATCATGGGAAATGACGATTCTGCAATAAAGAAACTTAAAGAATATCTGCATTTGACCTTTTACATCAAAGACTTAGGGCCACCTAAGTATTTTCTTGGTATTAAGATAGCTCGCTCAAATCAAGGTATCTCATTAAGCCAACGAAAGTTCGTGATGGAGATAATATCAGAAGCAGGATTATCAGGTTGTAAACCATCGGTCATCCCTATTAAGCAAAATGCTAAACTGACTTCTATCAGCTATGATACTGGCATATCTTCTTCTTCTGATGATCCTTTGTTACAAGATCCCTCAGGATATCAGAGGCTCGTTGGGAAATTGATGTCTTACCATGACCAGGCCAGATATTTGTTATGCAGTACAAACCCTTAGTTAGTTTATGCACAGTCCGAAGCGGTCTCACATGAATGCTGCCTTGAAGGTTGTGAGATACTTAAAGACCAGTCCAGGACTGGGAATACTTCTTTCTCGAAAATGCAACATGGCAATAACGACTTATTGCGATGCAGATTATGCCACCTGTCCTATGAGCAGGAGGTCTATTATTGGTTTCTGCATCAAATTTGGAGAATCACTACTATCATGGAAGACAAAGAAACAGTCTACTGTATCTTTATCATCGGCCGAAGCTGAATAACGATCTATGGCCAAGACTGTTTGTGAAATAGTTTGGTTGAGGGGCCTACTTCAGGATCTCGGAGCTCCAGTTAAAGGACCAACTACACTCTTCGGTGATAATGACTCAGCACTCAAGCTTGCAAAAAATCCTGTGTTACTTGAGAGGACGAAGCACATAGAGGTCAATTGCCATTTTACTCGAGAAAAGATGTAGGAAGGAATTGTCGAGACGAGAGGAATCAAAACTTCTGAGCAGCTCGCAGATATATTCACTAAACCTCTTTGTCAAAGACAACATGCATATCTTCTAAACAAGCTTGGCGTCATGGATATATACAGACCGCCAGCTTGAGGGGGAGTGTTGGAAGATATGATTTTGTAATCTACTTAGATAGGAAATTAAATATACTTTTAGGATAGAAAAGGATAGACAAATATTGCATTTCCTTTATTATTTCCTTTCTCTGTAATTATATACATCAAAATTGTACAGAAGTTACAATCAATGAATTGAAGACACTCTGCTTCTTCATTCCTTTTCCTTCTTCGATCATCTTCATCCCCTATTCTGACACCATGCACTTATGGCTTGCCACGTGTGTGGGCCATGGCAAATATTGGATCATCTAAAAATAAATATATTTTAAAGGGTACTCCTGAATTAATTAGTCAAGGCCATCGTTAATTGTGCAAAAAGAGGATCATAGAGCTATTCAAAGAATGAGATAATGGTCATAATTGATCCAAAGGAAACTAGATGATTTATTGCTAGTGGACCTAAGATATCTCGTGCAGGCCGTGCCACAGAATAGGCAAGCAAGTGCCGTTTGTTCAGGAAAAATAAACTATCAGTTGCCACCGCCATTTGAACCATCTCTCCTTACTCATCATCATAAACAACTGTCCCCAATCTCATCTCCAACCTTCCCCATGAATAAGGCTTCCGATACTGCCGCGCTGGGTGGCCCAACCGGTGCCCTTACAAACTCAAAACAAGTCCTGTTCCTTCCGTGCTCACGGGCAGGCACACTTGCTTGACATGCACACGAGCTTGAAACACAAAAGGAGAGTAAAAGCCCAGACATCGGCAACACAGGCAAACACAAGAGAACAGCCTTAGTACATTAAAAATCTGTTGGGAAGCTATAGACAAACCATCATTTCACACCATTCCAAGGGCTGAAAAAGCCCAGACATCGGCAACACAGGCAAACACCTGATTTTAGTCTACGAATTGAAGATGGGAAAAACCATGAGCCCCTATATCTCCAAAACACAAGAAGCAAAAAACCATGCGATATCACAACCGGAAAATTCTTGCCTAGCCTACATGTGGGGCCCACAAAATCAGCGGTGGGGATCAACACGGCCCAGTAGGCCTGGGTCCAAGGAAGAAATTCCGCGTGGCAATCCAGGAATCACACACAACTTGCCATGTTCTCAATTTTGGGGTTAAGGCAGTAGATGGAAGTCCTGCCACCCAGCAGTTGTGGCCAAAACAGCAGAACCCGGGTAGAAATGATCAGCCTTTGCCAAGCATATATTTGCCATGAAATTGAATTGCTTGTTTTCAACAATGAAAGGTTGTGCTGCGTACTCCTCAATCTTTAGTATGTTTTGGTCTTCATTTAGATTTATGCTTTTAGCCTTCTGATGTTCAAATTTGCTTTTGCTTTTCTCACATTCTCTCTCTTATGTTCTATCATAGACAAAGCTACAAATCATTCTTCACGAAGTCAGATTTGTTCTTCCTGTGTGTGCTTCAGGCAGAATCTGCTACAACTGAGGAGCAGAATGTAGAGATCGAGGCAGCAAAGGTAAATTGCACGCTTGCATATCTTCTTGATTTTGCTTGAAGTATGAGGACTTTTTACTAATTAAATCTTTGCTTGGGCTGTCTTGTACGATGCTGGGCTTTGTGCTTTAATCTTGCGTTCTTGCTCATGTGTGCTAAACAATGAATGTAGTAAAATTTAATGTATAATTTATTAAACACGTCAACAATGAGAGACTGCACTGAATATCTGTTTGGATCTACTCATTTAGTAGTGGTGTTCGTTGCCGGCCGGCCACCCTGTACATGGTTTTTTAGACCATGTACAGGCACCTTTCATTTTCCTGTATCACGCCTGGCTTGTAAACAGAGGCCAGGGAATGCATCGCGGGGATCCAAGGTGGGTCCCGTTTTCCCGTAAAGGGATTTGGCCGGGTTACCCAGTGGGGAGGGAATATTTTTTGTACCCCCTACCTGGTACTAGCCCAATTGGGGACTCTCACCCCTGCCAGGTTCTCCCTGGATTGGATTTTTCAGTTTAAGGTCATGACCAGGACCACTCAATTAGCATCCATTATAATCAAAATAAAATATATCCAGTTCAGTTCATAAATTTCGCCAAAGAAAGAACCAATCGTTGAACACCACTACTAAATGAGTAGATCCGAACAGATATTCAGTGCAGTCTCTCATCATTGATGTGCTTAATAAATTATACATTAGATTTTACTACATTCATTGTTTAGCACACATGAGCAAGAACGCAAGATTAAAGCACAAAGCCCAGCATCGTGCAAGACAACCCAAGCAAAGATTTAATTAGTAAAAGGTCCTCATACTTCAAGCAAAATCAAGAAGATATGCAAGCGTGCAATTTAAGTTTGCCGCCTCGATCTCTACATTATGCTCCTCAGTTGTAGCAGATTCTGCCTGAAGCACACACAAGAAGAACAAATCTGACTTCGTGAAGAATGATTTATGGCTTTGTCTGTGATAGAACATAAGAGAGAGAATGTGAGAAAAGCAAAAGCAAATTTGAACATCAGAAGGCTAAAAGCAGAAATCTAAATGAAGACCAAAACATACTAAAGATTGAGGGTTTTCTTTACCATAAACAGAGGACTTCTACAAATTTAGTGTCTACCTGTAGAACGTAAAAGAGTAAGGCTTTACTTGGAATTCTCTAGTGAAATGCCTTAGAGACTTAACTTTTATACACGACATAAAACTCATCACTTACTCCCATCTCTTCCTTTACTTTCTTGACAACTGCATGGCATTTATTCTCACCCTGTGAGGATAGAGTCACAGTCAAACCATTGCAATACACATTGATACTTCTTATGTAGTACTCGATATCTTTAATATACTGACCTCATTCAGAACTCCAGTGGGGAGTTTCCACACACCCGTATCTTGGAACATTCCATTACACTCTTGGACTACAAGCACCTAGAAAGGGGGACAAAGTTTTTAAGTTCTTTCAAACATTGAGGATCTGGTAGCAGTAGAATCACGCTGAAAACAAGAAACTTACCTCTCTTCTATCCTTCAAGACGAAAGCAACGACACCGACGCTGATCCTACGTGAAGCACTCACAACAACAGTATCAGGCTTCTTAGGAAGCCAGCACACAAGTATCAAGCGATTTGGTTTAGCATGATGATATTTAAATCCTTCTTGCCAAATTAGGAAGGTCTATCATACCAAAATCTACCAATATTTCTGCTAGAAAAATATTTAACAAGGTTGGACTGTCGAGTTGAACTAATTCTCTCCGGAAACAGAGCTAATTCTTAGCCGGGGACATATATAGTGGACGGGTTATTTCGACCTAAACATACCCATTTATGGAACTCCCCTCGCCTGGAACCGAGGCAGGTCTCTGCGGCGGCGAAGTGGGGGAGGCCGAGGACTCTGCAATTGCCGTTGGTGAAGCTCAAGCGTCAAGCCCACCGGTCTAGGGCGCTGACGTTGGCGCCGGTCGATGTCGCCGACGGGAGAGGCGTCGAAGATGTCACCGATGGGATCATGTTGAGGGCGACGGAGCAACCGAAGTCGGAGGGGTTGGGGTCGATGCCGTCCATGCGGCGGTCGAGCATCCAAGAAGAGCGTTCAACTTCAAGGATGTTAACGGTGGAATTTGGCTATGAGGGGGAGAGAGAGAGAGAGAGAGAGAGAGAGAGAGAGAGAAGGAACAAAAGGTGAAGAAGGCTGAAGGAGAAGGGGGATTTCGATTTGGGTTAGGTAGTCAAGGGTTATAAGAGGAATGGGCTGTAAAATGAAAACGGGTTTGAAATGGACATACTCCCAATCCTGCTAAGGGCCTGTTTGTTTGGACCCATTTCACCTCGTTTCTAATATTTTAGCCAATTCATTTACGATCTAACCTCAGACCTCCAAAAAAAAAAAAAAAAAAAAAAATTACAATCTAGCCTAGTAAAAATAATTAAAGAATGGGTTTTAGATTTATTTTGACACCTCTAATATGTACCTTCACTTTAATGTCGACAAGATGTGAAGACTCCCGAGGCAATTTGAGCCAGACATCCTTCTTCCCCTGCGACCAAAAGATACCCAATGAGAAATACAGTGCAAAAGAGTGGTATTCTTACAAATCGGAAAAAATAAATAAATTGACAAGACTGATAAAGTAGAAGTTTCATCACCTGTAGTTTCCAGCTTGATGTTGAAGCTCAGAGCAAGGGGCCGAACACATCAGCATCCGTATCCTCCTTGATCTCCTGAGTAACTCCACCATATGAATCCTCAAATCCATTAAGCAGTTGAATCTGCTGGTTCCCACTATCGTTATTTCTAGGCATGCCTTGCCTCAAAGCTAATGATACACTGATGGACTTTGTATCTGACTGGGGAAATGGCACTCTAGGACCTAAACCTGGACAAATGAATTCATCCACTGATTTATAGCAGAAATGACTTTTCTAGCTCGAAAAGCAAAGTAATAAACCCTGATAGAAAATACCCAGAACAACGGTACTATCAAACAAATGAGGGGGGAAACTATTGTTAGAGTTTTCCTCTAATATGTGGACTAAATTAATTGATATTGTTATTTACCATTTAACATTTACCGTTTTACGGGGTTTGGTCTTAGGTGAGATAGAAGGTTTCTTAATTAGTCTAATATGGGGCTAGCTAGTGTGGGCCGAGTTGAGCCTGGCTCGTAATGAGGGGGACTGGCTAGAAACTCTATAAATAATGCTCAAGTCTCTCCTCTAACCCTAATTTCACATATCCTCATCTAAGGGACGTTATTCTAACGTTAATCGTGAGGGGCTGCCTCATTGAGCCAATGACTCGGAGGGCAATAGAGGAGAATGATTTGATGCGTGGATAAACCCCTTGAGTGTGGACAATCCCTTTCTGCTTTCGCTTTCAAGAACGAGATCCTAGAACAAGTGCGTTAATCTTATACTCTTTGGATGTGTGTTCTTGTTTTAGTTATGGAGATCTTGGGGTTACGCAATTTGCGTTCTACAACTATGAGTGCACCTTTAGGAGCTTGAGAGGGTGAGAGAGAGAGATCATTTGACACTTGAATTATCGTGCAATCTATTTATACAAAATCATTGGTGGTCAGGATGACCAAATGAGTAAAAGCAACTTGAAGGTGCGAACCTTCAAGGTCACTTTGAAGGGTCAGGATGACACATGAGTAAAGACGAAAGCGTCTTGCAGAAGAGCAATAGCTGTGCATTTGCAAGATAGCGACCTAAATTAGCTTTTGGAGTCCGAAAACAATAGCTTTGCATTTGCAAGATAGCAACCTGTGCTTTTGGTATCCGAAAACAAAAGTTTTGCCCTAAATTAGCTTTTGGAGTCCAAAAATAATAGCTTTGCATTAGCAAGACAGCGATCTGTGCTTCTGAAAAAAATAGTTGAAGTTACTGTTTTCGGACTCAAATCCCATAGGTCACTATCTTGCTAATGCAAAGCTCTTTACTGACAATCCTAATTTTTAATACAACCCACATGGGGTTATTATCCCTAGCTAAAAGAATGTAAAGTTGTGTAGGCACTCGAGGAAAAAAAGAGAAAATGATAATTCATTTTGCAATTTTTGACGGCCTTGGGGCGCATTGGGGGTGTTACAATCATGCGAAAAAGGATGAGCACTCGAGTGATATTGCATTACGTACTAATCGAGTGCTCATCCTTTTTCGCATGATTGTAATACCCCCCATGCGCCCCAAGGCCGTCAAAAATTGCAAAATGAATTATCATTTTCTCTTTTTTTCCTCGAGTGCCTACACAACTTTACATTCTTTTAGCTAGGGATAATAACCCCGTGCGGGTTGTATTAAAAATTAGGATTGTCAGTAAAGAGCTTTGCATTAGCAAGATAGTGACCTATGGTATTTGAGTCCGAAAACAGTAATTTCAACTTTTTTTTTTTCAGAAGCACAGGTCGCTATCTTGCTATCTTGCAAATGCACAGCTATTGCTCTTCTGCAAGATGCTTTCGTCTTTACTCATGTGGTCATCATGACCCTTCAAAGTGACCTTGAAGGTTCACACCTTCAAGTCACTTTTACTCATTTGGTCATCCTGACCACCAATGATTTTGTATAAATAGATTGCATGATAATTCAAGTGTCAAACGATCTCTCTCTCTCTCTCTCTCTCTCTCTCCCCTCTCTCTCTCTCAAGCTCCTAAAGGTGCGCTCATAGTTTCCCCCCTCATTTGTTTGATAGTACCGTTGTTCTGGGTATTTTCTATTAGGGTTTATTACTTTGCTTTTTGAGCTAGAAAAGTCGTTTCTGCTATAAATTAGTGGATGAATTCATTTGTCCAGGTTTAGCTCCTAGAGTGCCATTTCCCCAGTCAGATACAAAGTCCATCGGTGTATCATTACCTTTGAGGCAAGGCATGGCTGGAAATAATGATAGTGGGATCCAGCAGATTCAACTGCTTAATGGATTTGAGGATTCATATGGTGGAGTCACTCTAGAGATCAAGGAGGATATGGATGCTGATGTGTATGGCCCCTTGCTCCGAGCTTCAAGATCAAGCTGGAAACTACAGGTGATGAAACTTCTACTTTATCAGTCTTGTCAATTTATTTATTTTTTTCGATTTGTAAGAATACCACTCTTTTGCACTGTATTTCTCATTGGGTATCTTTTGGTCGCAGGGGAAGAAGGATGTCTGGCTCGAATTGCCTCGGGAGTCTTCACATCTTGTTGACATTATAGTGAAGGTACATATTAGAGGTGTCAAAATAAATCTAAAACCCATTCTTTAACTATTTTTAATAGGCTAGATTGTAATTTGGGGGGGTGTCTGAGGTTAGATCGTAAATGAATTGGCTAAAATATTAGAAACGGGGTGAAATGGGTCCAAAAAAACAAGCCCTTAGCGGGATTGGGAGTACGTCCATTTCAAACCCGTTTTCACTTTACAGCCCATTCCTCTTATAACGGGATAAGTACACTAATGATGTCAAAAGTTGTGTACGGCGCTCATTTTGGTGCCAAAAGTTTCCGCTGGATCACTTAAGTACCAAAAATTTTGAAAAATGCTCACTTTGGTGCCAACTCCGGTCTAGGTGGCCGGAAATCCGACGTGGCATTTTTTTTTATTAATATTTGTAGTCGACGTGGATCGCCGGAGAATATAATCAGCATGCAAACAATAAAACGACGCCGTTTAGCGTTTTTTTCCCCCGAATAAGGAACTCTAAATCCCCAAATTCGAGTAGAATCGGAAATTGAAAACCCTAAACCCCCAATTCGACCAATTCGAGTGCATACTTCGATTTTCTCTCAAAGTTATCAGCTCGCTCTTGCGAATGGAGAGCAGAAGTTTCAGCAGCGGCTCACATTCGTATAAAAAAAGCGAATTAGATGGTGAGTGTTACTGTTATTGTGGGTTACCGAGTCCGAGAAGAATAGCTTAGACTCGGTTGAATCCTTGGAGAAGATTCCATGGGTGCGGCAGATATAGAGAAGGCTCGAAGTGCAAATATTTCAAATGGGTTGATAGGAAATTCTCTAATCGAGCGACAGAGGTGATCCTGGAGTTACTTAAAGGCCGAAATGAACATCCACCTGCGTTAATGGACGAGTTGGAGGATGTCGACTCAATGCAAGCTCAAATGAAGGGTTTAATATCTATGGTCGACCATTTGAAGAGGGAGGTTTCAAGGCTAAAAATTGAAAGAAACTTTTATGGAGCGTTGATTGTGTTCTTATTCTCTTGGTAGTTTATTCAAATGTGAAGTTAAGTAATGAGAAGAAGTTTGTATGTCTACCATAGTCGAAGTTTGTATGTCTACCATTTTTGTATGAAGCAGAAGGTTTTGTTGTAATCCATGGTAGAAATGCAAGGTTGGAGTTTGAATGCATTAATTGTAAGCACTTCAGAAATACAATGTTCGCTTGCTGCATTTTTTATTTGCCCTCCTGATTTGTGTTAAGAGAACTATAAAAAATACTAGTGATGTCAAGAACAGAGCAAGGAAAGAAAGTGTCGAGAATACACTTTTTCTCTCTGCATTGTTTTTCATTTTCTGTTCTGTTCTGTTCATCAAATCTCTTCAAGCTGGTTTGTTGGTTTGCTGCAACTGCAAACTATGCCGAAATGGAAGGTTGGAGTTGGAATACATTAGTTCTGAGCACTTTTTATTATTTAGTTGTGTATTGGCAATGTTTGTTTTGGTTAGTTTTTGCTTCAAATAGAATAGTTGCTGCATTGTTATCGTTGTAATGGTTTGCTGGTTTGCTGCAACTGCAAACCATGGCAAAATTAAGGGATGGTGGCAAATTAACGATTGACCATTTCAGTGTCAAAAGTTGTAAATAGTGATCGCTTGAGTGTTAAGTTTTTATAAAAGTGATCATTTAAGTGCCGGTCGCGATTGCAAAGTGATCACTTATGTTGCACAAGTTGTAAATAGTGATCGCTTGAGTGTCAATTTCAAACGTGCACCAGTCGTGGTGCATCCTGCATCTTGTTCTTGCACCAGTTGGTTTGCTGGTGCATTTTCTTGCAATACAACAGCCTACAACGAGATGCACCAGCACCCAAAACTGCATCTTATTCCAACACATCCAACTAGAACCCCACAGATAGCATTAACGCATCAACGACTTCAACCAGCAACACCATATTCACGCATTTAAATCTAAAAATAATAGCAATAATAGCAATCTCATAAGAACATTGCACCAACGGCAAAATATACAGAAACAGCTATTGTCATTGATATTGATTGATTGTTTACAAAAGAAAAGAAAAATATGAACTTCACTCCCCAATCACTGAAGGTTCAGCACCCTCTTAAAAAAAAAAAAAAAACCAATAGCAATATGGAGGCAACAACTACTATCAGTGATATAATATCCACACCCTTTTAAAAAAAGAAAACATAAAAAGATGCGACCATGTCCAGCACCACATAAAAATAAACATAAACTATATCCAGCACCCTCCCATCAGAAGCACCACATAAAAATATACCAAGTCCAGCACCCTCCCATCAGTCAATACGGACAACACTCGATCTCTGTTCGTCTTGGGGCTTTGAATTGATTCATAATCCGAGCACTCTTTCGAACTGGATGTGCAGGTTCAGGTTCTTTAATTGGGCGTTTTGTCACTTCCTTTTCCTTGTTTTTGACGGTGGCTATTCTTGTTCTAGCACGTGTCATGTGTTGGTCCATATCATCACCATCGTGCCTAATCGTTGGTTGAGATGGAACTGGTGCTGTGTTCTGTTTGGATGGCTGTTTTGCAGCTATTCCCACTGTCTTCTTCTTTGGAGCACTCTTCTTTGGCTGCGTCCTTGATTCTTGAGTTGGCCGACCTTGAGAGAGAAGTACCTCCGAAGTTCTCCCAAGCTACAAGAACATAGCGATATTGTCAACCAAATGAATTGAAGTATAACAAATTAAATGCATGAGGCCTACAAATCTTACATTCAAAATAGTCATTCCAGTTCATTCATCTGTGTAAATCCCATAACCATATTGCCTTAATCTTTTTCCAATAGCCCCTCTTGTTCGCTGTGGTGCATTATTTTCAACAGCAACAGATGGGGGAGCAGCCTCTACAACTTGTGCAGTTGCTCGTATTCTCACCTAAGAAACACATAATAAATTTTAAATTCAGCCCATAAAAGACAAACACAGCGATGTACAACTTACATGAATTTTTTTCTTCGCGTTTGCTCAACGGTGGACTCAGTTGTTGTTGCTGTCCTGGCTATTCCAGTCATTGTCCCTACACTTGAGCCTACAACAGGGCCTTTTTCTGGCCCTTTAGAAGGCCTTACAACAATGTACTATATCAGGATCATGACCAACTACAATGAATAATTAGACATCTACTCATTTTCATGGTGGAAACAAATGGAGAAAACTTATCAAATTACAAATGCATGATAGAGGAAAAGCACAAGAGAAGCCAGTGCACATGGTCAACTATCAAACTCTATCGAATAGGAAATGTAAAGTTACTAAGGTAAAGAGGATACTTACCTTACAGCAGGGCTTTCTGTTTGCCCTTCAGTAGGCACTACTGCAGGGCCTTCTGTCCTACCTTTGCTAGGCCTAACAAGAAGCTCTTCAGTAAAGCCTTCTGTCCTACCTTTAGCCGTTAAATCTTGCTGTTGATGCTGCCTTTTCAGCTCACAACCTTTCTTATTGTGCCCTTCCTTGCGGCAATATGAGCATTTCATCTTTGAGCCAGTCCTACTCATCCTGTGACTTGATGCCTCTTCCTGCAAAAGTCTTCTTTTCTTTTTTGGCCTTCCAATTTGCTTCTTCAGTGGCAAAGGAGAGGGCTTTCATGATTTGTTGGCTCCCAAAATTTGCTGCTTCTGATAGGCTGCATCATGAATTGGTATGCAGCAAGGTATGAGCTTTTTTTGTCGCAATCATGTAGGTAATCATCTGGGTTTTCTTGCTTCGTCTGAATAGCACAAATTGCATGGGCACAGGGAATTCCATTCAGTTGCCATGCTCGACATGAACACTTTCTTATATCCAGGTTGACAACATACTTATCTTGATTTTGAATAATCTCATATCCATTATCTCCATTCCAAACTGGATGGCAGAACCTACTAGCAGCCATGTTTGCATCCAATCTCTTCATAATCCTAGGGCCACGCCTCTCCGGGTCCATTTCGTAGCCTCATCTCTTTGCCTATGCAGTCTAGTCATCACCATCACTCGAATATCATCAAGCATACCGATGATTGGTTTGCACCTGGCCTCTAAAATTCTACCATTGAAAGCTTCGCGAGGTTGTTATCAATGATATCGCATTTGAACTCTTCATGAAGAAGGCCCGACACCAGTGCTTAGCTTCTGTCTGGAAGAGTGCATCAAAACCTTCCTTTGTTAGCTGCAACAATCCTTGTTTGGCTAATCTGAAATCAGCCATGTTGGTACTCTTTGCTATTTGCCAGAACTGCTTCTGGAGCCTATCTCCTTTGAAGTTCCTTGACCAGTTTGCATATATGTGCCTCACGCACATTCTATGCTTAGCATGTGGCATCAACTCAGCCAATGCATGAATAAGTCCTTACAAAAATTCAAACCAATAAATACAAGTTAGGAAAAATATGTAAATGATTAATATTAAAAAGGAGTGAATTAATTGACAATGAAATTACCTTATGTTGGTCGCTCATGAATGCCCATCCTCCCCCATCGGTTATCTCAAGGTCAGCCATTAAATTTTTGAGAAACCAGGACCAAATATCCTTGTTCTCTATCTTCACTACCGCCCAAGCTATCGGAAACATTTGATTATTGGCATCTCTCCCCACAGCAGCCAACAACTCCCCCTTACACAAACCCTTTAGAAAGCATCCATCCAATCCTACAACTCTTCTACAACCAGCCAAGAAGCCTCGTTTGCATGCATCAAAACAGACATAAAATCTATCAAATCTAGGCCCAAGATCAGAGAGTGGCCTCTCCACAACCTCTACATACACTCTACTAGATGGGTTTTGAAACATGCATTCGCCAGCATAGTCCCATACCTGTGCATATTCTTCCTTATACCCACCTATCAGTATTTTCATCACCCTCATCTTAGCTCTCTTGCATTGATTCCTTGACACATTAACCCCTACTTGCTCCTTCACTAATTGTTGAAATTGAGGACTCTTGATCCCGGGCATTGCTTTGACAGTGTTGAAAAAATGTTTCGATAACCACACACTCGTTATTCTTTTATTCTTAAAAATAATTGGACAAGTATGTTCCTCCTGCAATGACCTAATCTGGAATGACCCATTCTTACTCGGCGCGCCATAGAGCTTCCATGGACAATTGAGTTGTGAGCACTTAGCTCTCACAAATTCCTTCGTGTTTCTAATGAATGTAACACTCCTCTGTTCACCAATGGAGTTCTTCACAACAGCTTCCTTCAACTGTTTGGCATCATCAAATCTCATGCCCACAGACAAAATAGGTTTATCAACAGTCGGATCATAGCAAGGGTACTTACTTTTTCTTGGACGAGCAGCATCATTGTCAAGCTCATTCTCTGAACCAGCAACTTCATCGCCACAGCTTTCTTCATCTTCACTTCTATCACCTTCAGCTGGAACTCCATCCCCATTTACTGGCTCGGGCCTCTTTGCTAAAGGTGCAAGTTTTTTTCTCAGAAATTCCCTTTTGCTTTTGCCTTGATTGTGCGAGTTCATCATCATCGTCGTCACTTAGGGGAAAATTTACTGGAGCAAAATATTCATCTTCCGATTCACTGGATACAGCAATTTCCCATTCTAATCCAATGAAGTTCTCATCGCCCAAATCTTCACCCAAGCTTTCAGGACATGTCACTGTTTGTTCATCTCTATTAATGGGAGTTCTCTCCCTTTCATCCCCGACCTGATTACTCGCTTGAATAGGATCCCTCACTTCTCCTCTTTCAGTGGTGGTCTGCTCATCCCCATCCTCATCCTCACCATCACTATAATACTCAACATATACCTTAGCTTATTCACCGTGAAGATAATAGTGAATGATATCCTTAATACCATTATCGTCATGAAAAAATCTCAATCCATCCTTCAATTCCTTCCCAGGAACACAGTAATGTAGTTTTCGCACTTTGCATCGGTAAAAATACACCAAATCCCTCATAAAATCAATATATGATGGCTTCCGAACATTGACATAAATTGTATATTCATTTCCACCAGTATATTCCAAATCATCGGTGCCAATAAGAAACTCTCCACCATAGCAAACAATGATGCCTACCTGATTCGCGTCCATGTCGATGCTGTACCCAATGAAAAAAAAAACAAATGTCATTACTTGTTGGGATCACATGACAGAATCAGCAACTTCACATGGAGGTCTTTGTCATTTTGTTCTCAAGAAACAAATGCAACTAATCTTTCAGTGCTTTTACGAAATAAAAGAAACCGAGTTGAACTTTACCAAAAAAAAAGAAAAAAGAAACCGAGTTGAATAAACAAAGTGAGGGCCCACCACCCATTTTCAATTCAATCACATTCGGCCCCCTGTTTCCCCCCACGAAGCAGTCCAATTAATTAAATAAATTCGGTCCCACCACTGTTCCCCGAGTCGAGCCCCATTTTCCCCTCCACGCCTTATTTTTCTATTCGGTCCCCACAAATGAAAGGGAATGAACAACGAAACCCTCAAATTTTCTATTCGGTCCCCACGACTTTCCTCACCACTTTCCCCACCACTTTCCCCCGAGCCGAGCCCTCAATTTGCCCTCCACGCCCTAACTTGCCCGTTGGAACCCTAAATTGCAAAGTAAATTGACAAACCTGAGTGAGCGACAGTTGAGGACGCAGCCAATGAATGATCGTGAACGATGGCGCAACTACAACGGTGGCCGCGCAATGGCGGCCGAGTGAACGACAGTGGGTCAGCGAGCTACGGCCGGCGGCGTCGAGCGAGAACCCTATATGAACACCGTTTTTCGCCCACGTCGTCTTTTACCGTAACTATACTGTTGCGACCAAATTTTTCGGGGCGTGAACCACCTAAGGTTTGGCTAATGGATTGTTAAGCCTAGACTTAACTCGAGCTCTCCCAAACCCATACCAATTCGCGACTTAGGTTTGAATTCTTAACATGCAAATGATTTTTATTAAGGAGTCACCACTAATCAGTTTTTGGTGGGTCGATTAGAAACCCAAGTAAAGTAATGGGAGATTACTTTACTCCTACGAACTAGAGATTATGGGTACGGGGACTTGGTTACACCAGATTTCTCTAATGCCCTTTCGGTACCATTCTTTTATTTTGAAAAATGTTTAGCAGGCAGCTTGAATCGATTTTAATTTATCTCCCTAACATGTGAGGTGATCATGCGGGTGCACAATCCACCAATTTAACACCCAATAAAACAATGAATAAGGTTAAAGGACTTACCTTGTAGCAACGAAAGCATCTGCATCGTTAGATTAAATTCCACATCAACAATCCTAGATATGGTCTCTAATTAACAAGCAAATTTCTTTTTTGTTTTCACTTTATTTAATGGGATTTAATCCAAATGCAATGCATGCTAATAGCCTAATATGACATGGCAAAATGATCTAAATTATAGACATGAAATGCAATAATTGCAACTTAAATGACCTAATATGTAAATTTAAACTAAATGGTCCTAGAATGCAAATTGATCAACATTCACTTAATTTTTTGGATTTTTATATGGAATTTTGAATTAATAAAAGCCCTAATGAACTACCTAAAACGAATAATTTTCTAATTCATGTTTAGGATTAATTTAAATTAACCCTATTTTGCCTTAGAAAATCATTTCTTTATTTTTTGTTTTTTTTTTTTGTTTTTAAAAAAGAGTGCCAAGTTTCCTAAGAATGAAATTATCTAAATCTAATCCTAACCTATTTAAAAAAGATTTCTAAAAAATATGATCCTAAAAATGTGATAAAAAAAACCTAATTTACTAGCCTAAATGCTTTATCTACTAAATCTATATTCCTAATTCTACATGCTCATGCAAGATTTTTGATTTTTTCTTTTTGATTTTATGATTTTTATCTTTCTAAAAATTGCAATTTATCCTAAAAAGGTGGAGGCAGTCTATCCTAAAATATTTGAATGAAATTCCTAACTAAATTAAAATTCTATCCTATTTAAACTAGGAATTAGGTCATCCTAATTTAAATTAAGATATTGTTTTAATTTAGTAATTTCTAGCCTAAGATGAAATCTATCTAAAAAATTGATCTAAGCTTAAAATTAAACATGCAATTCTATTCTAAAATTCATGATGATTTTTGTTTGCTTTTCGCTTTTTTTTTTTTTTTTTTTAATTAAAATTTAACATGCAATTCAACTAGCATCCTAAATGAATTTTGTTTTTTTGTTTTTATGATCTAAATAAAATCCCTAATCTAAATATGCAAGACAATAAAGACTAACCATAATATAAGATTTTTTGAGTTTTTTTTCAGTTTTTTGTGTTTTGAAATTAACAATTTCTAAATATGCAACCTAAACTAGTTAATTTGTTTTTTATTTGTTTTTTGATTTTTTTTTATTTTTTTTAAAAAAATGAAATTTCTATCCTAATCATGCAAACCCTAAAACTACATTTTGGATTTTTGATTTTTTTAAAAGAAAATTAATTAAACAACCCTAGCAAATCAAGCAAAATTAATCCCCCAAATTGACGAACCGTATCTCGCGCATAAGATCGGGTTGGCCAATTTCACGAAAAAAATCACAAATCGGATCTCGGGCTGGAGATCGGATTGGCAATTTTTTTAAGTAACTACGAGTAGAATTTCGGGCGCGAAAATCGGACTGGCAATTACTAATTTCAAGCAATTTCATATCTTGGAATTTCAATTTAACATTAAAGGGGACAATTACACCTAATTTAACAAATAACATGCAATGATAAATAAAACAGAAAAATAAATAGCATAAAAGAAAATAAAAAAAAAAAGATAAAAATAAGAATAACTAAAAATAGAATTTACCTAATTTTCTTTTTTTGCTTTTTTGTTTTGTTTTTTTTTTTCGAAAAAGAAAAAAAAAAAGGAAGAAAATAGGGAGCCGGCGGGGTTTCGGCGGGGCCTTCGGGGACGGCGCGACGGTGCCAGGGCTGTGATGAGCTCAGATTTGTGGTAGTCGAACGAAATCGACGCGGCTGAAGCAGAGGATGCCGAGCGTTGGTCGCAGATGGGTCTCGGAGTGCAGGCGGCGGCAACATCGTCGGGCGCAGATCTGGCGTCATAGAGGGCAAGCAACGGCGGCGGGGCGTTGGAGCGGCGCGGGTTTTGGGTTGCAGCTTCGGCAATAGATTGACGAGGCGGCGGCTATGGCTTACGAGCTGCAGGAGCGTCGCGGGTTGGCGCTCGGAGCAACGGCTGCAGGGGCTCGGAATCTACGGTGCTGCTGGGTTGCGATGAGCGAACCGCACAGATCGAGGGTGTTGGAGTCCCGCTGGGAACGGCTCGAGCTACGACAGAGGCGCACGAGGGGGGCTCGCGGTGCGGCGGTAGCAGATCTACCCACGGGTAGGGGTGCGCGCTCGCGGGCGTGGGGAAGCTCGGACGACTGATGGAGCGGCGGTGGTGTCGTGCAGCGGCCAGCACAACGGAACCACGGCTACTGGTGCGCGGTGAGGGGATCGGCGCGGACGCGGGCAGTAGCAGGAACCGGCAGAAAATTAGCAACGAAGAACTCCTGGAGAAGACGAACAGTAGGGGTCTTGTCTTTGCTTTTCCCTTTTTCTTTTTCTTTTTCTTCTCTCTCTCCCTCTTGTCTTCTCACGTCCTCTCTCTCTTTTCTTTTTGCTTTTTTGTTCCCTTCTTTTCCTCTCAGCAGGTTTTCTCAAGGCACCAACAGAAAAAGCCCTTTCATTCTTTTTTTTTTTTTTTTTTTTTTTTTTTTTTTTTTTTTCTGTTTTTCTTCGAACCAAGAGAACCCCCTTCACGTTTTTCTCTCCTTTCTTGAAGGAACCGAGAGACCCCTTCGACCTGAAAACTCAGCGGCCCTATATGGAATTGTGTGGCCTTCCCTCAAAACCCTACGCGAAAAACCTTTATATAGGCTGAACATTAGGGTTTTAATTTCCTATTCAAGTCAACACCCGCGAAGATTTCTTTTTTCGCACGCAATATTACTTTTTATTTTCCACATCTCCTGATTTTATTGCCTAAAAATAATATTGCAACCCGATTTTCTTAAATTCCAAAAATCCACCGTAATATCATTTCAAATTTCTATTTAGGTAATTTTTGTCATTAAAAGAAAACGGGCTCGGGCCAATTTACTTGCTTCATGGGCTTAGTTTGGCCTACCAAATTAAAGTTTAGAACGATTAATTCGAACCCATCCGTCACCGACCCAATGTAAATGCAAGATGCACCTAAATCTATATGCCACACAATTAACTATTTTTTTTCGGGATAAAATTAACCCCTAATTTTTTAATGCAATAAATGATTAACCGGATCGCCAAAATTTAGGTGTCAACAGCTGCCCCTCTTTGAAGGTGAGCTCGTAGAGGTTGCCTTCAAAGACAAATTGAGACCTAAATTTTGGTCATGCACGTGCAATGAATGATTTTTTGTTGGAAAATGAATTCCATTTTTTTTTAAATGCAATTTATATGATGCATGGAAATGCTAATGGAAATGCATGATGCGAAAGGAAATAACGTACCTATAATTGCTCACCAATCAGTATTGTAGAGCATCTTAAGGTACATGATAAATACCCATTTGCTTCACAAGTACCCAATTCTCACTCAGGTTCCTTGAAAAGCCTAACGAGGTAATAAATTGAACATTCACATCCAAAGTGAAATGTTCAAATCAAGACATCCAGTCCAGATCGAGATGTCAAGAGTTTTGGGGCTCGAAATACTTAGATCCAGACTAAAGTATAACGAGAAAGATGAAAAGTTTAAATCAAGACACTCAGATCCTGACTGAGATGTCGAGAGTTTTGGACTCGAAATACCAAGATCCAGACTAAGGTATAACGAGAAAGATGAAATATTTAAATCAAGACACCCAGATCCTGACTGAGATGTCGAGAGTTTTGGACTCGAAATACCTAGATCCAGACTAAGGTATAACGAGAAAGATGAAAAACTTAAATCAAGACACCCAGATCCTGATTGAGTTGTCGAGAGTTTTGGACTCGAAATACCTAGATCCTGACTAAGGTATAACGAGAAAGATGAAAAACTTAAATCAAAACACCCAGATCCTAACTGAGATGTCAAGTGATCTTACCTTCAATGAAGATAGTTGGTGTTACATGTCCAGGACTCGTACCATTCTACGGTCGCCTAGAATAGTAACATGGCTTTGTGAAGATTCTGCTTTCCTAGGACCCGTACCACTCTACGGTCGCCCAGTATGGCAGAAATGAATTGCTTTCCCAGGATCCGTTCTATGCTACGGTCACCTGTTAGAGCAATAAGTGTTGTCAAGGACCCGTACCATTCTACGGTCGCCTCAACGGGGAAATTTGTTTTTCAGGATCCGTTCTATGCTACGGTCACCTGAATGGAGAAATTGCTTTTCCAGGACCCGTTCTATGCTACGGTCAACTGTTAAAGCAATAAATATTGTCTAGGACCCGTTCTATGTTATGGTCACCTAGACTGAGGTTTTGCTTGGCTAGGACCCGAACCATTCTTCGGTCGCCCAACCTTGTGACAGAAATCATCTGACCAGGACCCGAACCATTCTTCGGTTGCCTTAATCAGATTGAATCTGGAGAAAAATCTTTGGGGGACAACTCCATTGAGTGTCAATATAAAGGACTCTGGGCTACGAAAGCACGCCAGGTTAATAAATGAATGGACACCGGGCTACAAAAGTACGCCGGGTCAATAAAAATGGACTCTGGGCTACTAAAGCACGCCAGGTCAATAAATGGGACATCGGGCTACGGAAGCACGCCGAGTCAGGAATTGGACACCGGGCTACGGAAGCACGCCGAGTCAAGAATTGGACACCGGGCTACGAAAGTACGCCGGGTCAATGAAATGGGACACTAGGCTACGAAAGCACGCCAGGTCAGGAATTGGACACCGGGCTACGAAAGCACGCCGGGTCAATGAAATGGGACACTGGGCTACAAAAGCACGCCAGGTCAATGAAATGGGACACTGGGCTACGAAAGCATGCCAGGTCAGGAATTGGACACCGGGCTACGAAAGCACGCCGGGTCAATGAAATGGGACACTGGGCTACAAAAGCACGCCAGGTCAATGAAATGGGACACTGGGCTACGAAAGCACGCCAGGTCAATATAAATGACAGCTTGACCGAGTCAAGTGTCAATGCACTTGAGAGAGAATACCTACGCAATGACAAGTATTTTGAGTATGGGTAGAGATATATTACCTGGTGATATCTCTGATTCTTGGGGATATGTCTTCTGGAATCTTGTGGAGGTCTCTCACCTCCTGGTAGAATGTTTCTCATCTCGTAATATCATGAGGTATTCTGAAAGGAACCTGATTGTCAAGAGCTCTTGGACCTGTCAGACATGATTATAGCAAAAACTGATATGCATTCATTAAAGAGGTAGACAATTTGAGCTCCTCTAGGATGCACATTTCAAAGTTTGGTCGTTTTTTCAATTCAATCAAGGTTTCTACATAATGACTTTACCATATTTGCATCACCCAAATTTCCACTGGAGAGAATTATCATTCAAGACAATTTTCATTCATGACATGAATTTCTTAAGAATACTAAATGAGAGACTTTCAGTTAGAAAGGACTTTCACTCACTCTCATTCAAAAGGGCTATTTTATGAGAATCACTCAATCTCATTATCATCATACCAACAAGGGTCTAAGTATTCTTGCAAGCGATACGACCTTACCAATCTGAGAGGTCTTTAATGGGACCGTAATGTGGGCTTGGTCAACGGCTTAACAAAGAGACTCTTTGAGTCAAGGCTATTGAAAGAACAATTTTGTATTCATCTCCGGGTTTACAAGTCAAGAACCTTGCAAAATGAGAAAGAAATAATCTTGCTCGCACTTCTTCGAGCAATGCTTAAAAACACATGAATGCCTATGTTAATTCAAGTGCCATAATCTGAAGAGACTTTGTAAGGGACGTAACATAGGCTGGGTTCATGAGTCGAGAAATGAAATGATCATTAGGCTCAAATTGTGTGTAAAGGGTGAGAGTTGATGATCATCTTGGCATTGTCGCCAATTTTTTTTTCACCATCAGGGATTGTCTTCATAATGCCCCCATCGATTGTAAAGACTCAACATTTGAGCTCTTTGAGAATTGTTTCATTGGAGATACAAACTTATCTCGACTATCCCTTTTTTTTCATCTATGGGCATTGGTCTTGCTTTTACCAGGCACACTGCTTTTTCATGCCCCTAGTTCTCATTCATTTTTTTTTTTCACTTTTTTTTCATGGGCATTAGCCTTGCTTTTACCAGGCACACTGCTTTTTCATGCCCCTTAGTTCTATTTTGATTCCAATTCTTGCGCATAATGCATGCGTCAAGAAATTACACTTTGATGACACTCGAACTTTCAAGGGTCTTCATCTGCCTTTTGTCTTGCCCCAGTGTGGGGGATGATCACCAACTGGGTTTAAAGAAATGAAATTGCAGGCTCAAGTGGGCTATGCAAAGGATATAAGTGTATAGGATAGAGAAAGAAATGCTCTTTGTCATCCTAAGGCACTTAAATTACCACATGAATTCAATGTAATAGCATGACTAGAAGATTGATGCAAGTGAGAGCAAGAAAATTTCTTTTCATTTTCCTCACCTCATGATGTTGTCTTACCTCCAACTTGCCCCGATGTGGGGTGGTTCTTGACAGGGGTAATTTGAAAAGAATCTCCACAAGTGTATAAGGCTCAAATGTGTTAAGCAATGGATCATATGTAGTGTTTGGGATAGAGAAATAAATTGCCCCTCATCATTTCGGTCATCGTACCTTTTGCGAGAGAACCCTTTACCTTGTGGATATGGAATTTCCTACGCTCATCTCACAAGTATATAAGTAAGGGACTGTATATAGGATAGGGCTTGCCTTTCACGTCTCATTCAGCATTCTCAAGCATTGATGTCTCTTAATTGAGTTGTCTATCTTGACAAAATCTCCTCATGAAATTGGTGAGTTCAATAGGTAAAATCACTATGGAAATTCTCTTTTCAAAAGAGTTTAACGACTTTAAGCATGAAAAGTGATTTCAAACAAACAGTTTACCATACTCAAAAATGCTCTCATAAGTATGAAAAACATGATTACAAGCATTCATTCAATGAATTGGCCCATAAAGGGACTGTCTCAGCAATGGGTGTCCTTGGATTGCCCCACACAAATTGATCTATCAAGGATGAAAAATCCGATCTTTGATTCAATGAAATCTGGTTTTTGCCCCTGCACAGAACAACATGCATGAATAGGATATAATGCATTATCAAAGTAAATTCAAATTGCACACCATTTTGGCTCGAATTGAGATTTTGTTTCAGTCATGTCACTATTAGAATCTGTAGTGCCCCAATTTGTCATCTGCAAGGAAAAGAACAGAGTATCAATTCCAAAATTAATTATGCTCATGAATGCAATGTATCCATTTCATCAAAGACGGATGATTCTCTTTTGGCTTGTTCCATCATTTTCTCATGGGAATGAGAAACTTCATTTGGCTTTCAAGAACGACATCTCACACAAATTGTAATGAGATGTGCCACACATCACACTTTAGAATCTGGATGATCTTCTTCTGACTTGCCCTCAGTTTCCTATTGATGTGCAAGGAAATCTTGGGACAAGTAGTATTTTATGTCTTTCTTCACTCTTGGGAGATGTCATCACAATCAGCTAGGAAATGATCCTTTGCCTCCACACCTTCAGATGTATGTTCCCAAATCAACAGGTCCACTATCACTGGAAATTGACGCGTTATTTTCAAATGCCTCTATTATGATCTGAGACATGAGGTAAATGAGTTAGAAAAACAAACAAGGGTAACCTAATGCATGCTTTTTTTTTAAAGGGTTTCAAAAATGATTTTTTTATGAGAAAGCATGAAGAAGCCCAGTCCTCAGAATTTCTCCATGGATGATGTTTTCTTTTCATTGTTGGATATCGTCACTGGGCCGGTTTGGTATACCCCATCATGTCCTCAAAACAAAACTTGTAATTTTATTGATATCCATCAATCAAATTACATTTATTGGAATATGATGTTCAAGCACAGATGAAATTGGAATCAATCCCTAAAAAGAGATAAAAATTCTCACGCGGGGAAGGTGCATGCCCCTAATTAAATGAGGAAATCAAATTACTTAGGACCATGAATCATGTATACTTCAATTCTTCACCCCCCTTGATCTTGTGATGCGAACCCTTCAGATCAGAGATTCTTCCTTCTAAATATGTCACTAGTCTCTTCATGGTGGCATCGGACTCAGCTATCTCAGGAAAATAAGACAATTCAACAAGTATTCTTGGCTCTCTTCTTGGAGTCGCAATTTTCCACTGAAAATGGGGTACCTATGTTATCACAACCCTTTTGCTTGATGAGAAAAGCCACAGTAGCTGACAATTCATCGGCTTAACGTTGGAGGTGTGCAATTCGCTTGTTCATATTGTCAATAATACGATCCAACACATTGTTTTGATCCACCATTTTAGCTCTCGACCGTGTACAGATGGGTGAGCGAGATCGTTCCATAATCACCTAGGAAAAATAAATGGGAACATGTAAGCATGAGGTGTAAATAGAGGGCCAATCCATGACAATGATCTAATCAATTTTTTTCATTTTTTTGGCATTTATGAAAAGTTTGTACAAGGACATTTCCCAAAAATAGATTATGCAAATAAAGATAGATGCCCTAGCAAGACGAAATTTCTTAGACATGAATTGAAATCAAATTCTCCAAAGTGATTTTTTTATTTATTTTTTTTTTATTTTTGCAAATGATTCAATGCATGGCAATTCCCTCATTTTGTTCCTAATTGACAAATGAATTAAATCAAATGACTAACCTAGATTGTCATGGACTGACCAAAAGCACGACAAAATAAATTGCAAGGTATAAGGATGGAAGACTTACTTCACCAAGAAAAACCAATGGCAATCACATAGACATGCGCATGATAAGTGGTTCGATTTCTACTCTAGAAGGCTTAACAAAGTGGAGCCACAAGGATGATCGGACTAGCCACGGGCGCGTGGACTATGTTGGGTCCTCATGACTCCGGCTTGGTCAAAGAGCCGACCTAGGTCGCGGGCATGCGGACCGAGGTGGGTACTCTTGACACCATGAATGAAATTTCGGGATTGAGATGGGCGACTCGTACCACGAGCTTGCGGTCGGAGTAGTATCCATCTCAATACCATCCTAGATGATCCTATGCGGCCCAGGTCCGGTAGCAGGTTGTGTGTGCAATAGTGTAGTGCTAAATGCAAGACATGCACAACAGTTTATATCAAGCAACACTTCATACTTAAAAATAAACCATTCATTCCTACACCTCCCTGCAAAACAAAGGTCAGCAAACACTTCCCCTTATACCTCCCAATCTACAAAAACATTTAACACCTTAAATGTTAGGGACGTACCTGGGATCCTCGCTACCAAACAAAAACATTTTTCAAAAAGAAAAGAAAAATTGGCCTAAGTCCACTAAGAGTTTTAACTCAAGTCCCCAGCGGAGTCGCCAAGCTGTCGCGACCAAATTTTTCGGGGCGTGAACCACCTAAGGTTTGGCTAATGGATTGTTAAGCCTAGACTTAACTCGGGCTCTCCCAAACCCATACCAATTCGCGACTTAGGTTTGAATTCTTAACATGCAAATGATTTTTATTAAGGAGTCGCCACTAATCAGTTTTTGGTGGGTCAATTAGAAACCCAAGTAAAGTAATGGGAGATTACTTTACTCCTAGGAACCAGAGATTATGGGTATGGGGACTTGGTTACACCAGATTTCTCTAATGCCCTTTCGGTACCATTCTTTTATTTTGAAAAATGTTTAGCAGGCAGCTTGAATCGATTTTAATTTATCTCCCTAACATGTGAGGTGATCATGCGGGTGCGCAATCCACCAATTTAACACCCAATAAAACAATGAATAAGGTTAAAGGACTTACCTTGTAGCAACGAAAGCATCTGCATCGTTAGATTAAATTACACATCAACAATCCTAGATATGGTCTCTAATTAACAAGCAAATTTCTTTTTTGTTTTCACTTTATTTAATGGGATTTAATCCAAATGCAATGCATGCTAATAGCCTAATATGACATGGCAAAATGATCTAAATTATAGACATGAAATGCAATAATTGCAACTTAAATGACCTAATATGTAAATTTAAACTAAATGGTCCTAGAATGCAAATTGATCAACATTCACTTAATTTTTTTGGATTTTTTATATGGAATTTTGAATTAATAAAAGCCCTAATGAACTACCTAAAACGAATAATTTTCTAATTCATGTTTAGGATTAATTTAAATTAACCCTATTTTGCCTTAGAAAATCATTTCTTTATTTTTTGTTTTTTTTTTTTTTTTTAAAAAAAGAGTGCCAAGTTTCCTAAGAATGAAATTATCTAAATCTAATCTAACCTATTTAAAACAAGATTTCTAAAAAATATGATCCTAAAAATGTGATAAAAAAAAAACCTAATTTACTAGCCTAAATGCTTTATCTACTAAATCTATATTCCTAATTCTACATGCTCATGCAAGATTTTTGATTTTTTTCTTTTTGATTTTATGATTTTTACCTTTCTAAAAATTGCAATTTATCCTAAAAAGGTGGAGGCAGTCTATCCTAAAATATTTGAATGAAATTCCTAACTAAATTAAAATTCTATCCTATTTAAACTAGGAATTAGGTCATCCTAATTTAAATTAAGATATTGTTTTAATTTAGTAATTTCTAGCCTAAGATGAAATCTATCTAAAAAATTGATCTAAGCTTAAAATTAAACATGCAATTCTATTCTAAAATTCATGACGATTTTTGTTTGCTTTTTTTTTTTTTTTTAATTAAAATTTAACATGCAATTCAACTAGCATCCTAAATGAATTTTGTTTTTTTGTTTTTATGATCTAAATAAAATCCCTAATCTAAATATGCAAGACAATAAAGACTAACCCTAATCTAAGATTTTTTGAGTTTTTTTGTGTTTTGAAATTAACAATTCCTAAATATGCAACCTAAACTAGTTAATTTGTTTTTTTTTTTAAATGAAATTTCTATCCTAATCATGCAAACCCTAAAACTACATTTTGGATTTTTGATTTTTTTAAAAGAAAATTAATTAAACAACCCTAGCAAATCAAGCAAAATTAATCCCCCAAATTGACGAACCGTATCTCGCGCATGAGATCGGGTTGGCCAATTTCACGAAAAAATCACAAATCAGATCTCGGGCTGGAGATCGGATTGGCAATTTTTTAAGTAACTACGAGTCGGATTTCGGGCGCGAAAATCGGACTGGCAATTACTAATTTCAAGCAATTTCATATCTTGGAATTTCAATTTAACATTAAAGGGGACAATTACACCTAATTTAACAAATAACATGCAATGATAAATAAAACAGAAAAATAAATAGCATAAAAGAAAATAAAAATAAGATAAAAATAAGAATAACTAAAAATAGAATTTACCTAATTTTCTTTTTTGCTTTTTCTATTTTCTTTTCTTTTTTTTTCGAAAAAGAAAAAAGGAAGAAAATAGGGGGGCCGGCAGGGTTTCGGCGGGGCCTCCGGGGACGGCGCGACGGCGCCAGGGCTGTGATGAGCTCAGATTTGTGGTAGTCGAACGAAATCGACGCGGCTGAAGCAGGGGATGCTGAGCGTTGGTCGCAGATGGGTCTCGGAGTGCAGGCGGCGGCAACATCGTTGGGCGCAGATCTGGCGTCATAGAGGGCAAGCAACGGCGGCGGGGCGTTGGAGCGGCGCGGGTTTTGCGTTGCAGCTTCGGCAATGGATCGACGAGGCGGCGGCTATGGCTTACGAGCTGCGGGAGCGTTGCGGGTTGGCGCTCGAAGCAACGGCGTCGGGGCTCGGAATCTACGGTGCTGCTGGGTTGCGATGAGCGAACCGCACAAATCGAGGGTGTTGGAGTCCCGCTGGGAACGGCTCGAGCTGCGACAGAGGCGCACGAGGGGGGCTCGCGGTGCGGCGGTAGCAGATCTACCCACGGGTAGGGGTGCGCGCTCGCGGGCGTGGGGAAGCTCGGACGACTGATGGAGCGGCGGCGGTGTCGTGCAGCGGCCAGCACAGCGGAACCACGGCTACTGGTGCGCGGTGAGGGGATCGTTGCGGACGCGGGCAGTAGCAAGAACCGGCAGAAAATTAGCAACGAAGAACTCCTGGAGAAGACGAACAGTAGGGGTCTTGTCTTTGCTTTTCCCTTTTTCTTTTTCTTTTTTCTTCTCTCTCTCCCTCTTGTCTTCTCACGTCCTCTCTCTCTTTTCTTTTTGCTTTTTTGTTCCCTTCTTTTCCTCTCAGCAGGTTTTCTCAAGGCACCAACAGAAACAGCCCTTTCATTCTCTCTTTTTTTTTTTTTTTTTTTTTCTGTTTTTCTTCGAACCAAGAGAACCCCCTTCATGTTTTCTCTCCTTTCTTGAAGGAACCGAGAGACCCCTTCGACCTGAAAACTCAGCGGCCCTATATGGAATTGTGTGGCCTTCCCTCAAAACCCTACGCGAAAAACCTTTATATAGGCTGAACATTAGGGTTTTAATTTCCTATTCAAGTCAACACCCGCGAAGATTTCTTTTTCGCACGCAATATTACTTTTTATTTTCCACATCTCCTGATTTTATTGCCTAAAAATAATATTGCAACCCGATTTTCTTAAATTCCAAAAATCCACCGTAATATCATTTCAAATTTCTATTTAGGTAATTTTTGTCATTAAAAGAAAACGGGCTCGGGCCAATTTACTCGCTTCATGGGCTTAGTTTGGCCTACCAAATTAAAGTTTAGAACGATTAATTCGAACCCATCCGTCACCGACCCAATGTAAATGCAAGATGCACCTAAATCTATATGCCACACAATTAACTATTTTTTTTCGGGATAAAATTAATCCCTAATTTTTTAATGCAATAAATGATTAACCGGATCGCCAAAATTTAGGTGTCAACATATACGACGATCATTTTGTAGGTAATCCACGTGGAATGGTAAAACCACGTCGTTTCTTATGAAGAGAAGGAAACGGCATCGTTTACGCCATCCACCGTGGACAATAATAAGAGTTGTCAACTTTTTTTTTTTTTGTAAATATAAATGCCACGTAATATTTTGGCCGGAATTTGTCGCCGGTGGCACCAAAGTGAGCGTTTTTTCTCCGATTTGGCACTTAAGTGATCCGGCGGAAACTTTTGGCACCAAAGTGAGCGCCGTACACAACTTTTGGCACCATTAGTGTCCTTTTCCGCTCTTATAACCCTTGACTACCTAACCCAAAAAGATCGAAATCCCCCTTCTCCTTCAGCCTTCTTCGCCTTCTCTCCCTTCTCTCTCTCTCTCTCTCTCTCTCTCTCTCTCTCTCTCTCTCTCTCTCTCTCTCTCTCCCCCCTCATAGCCAAATTCCACCATTAACATCCTTGAAGTTGAACGCTCTTCTTGGATGCTCAACCGCGGCATGGACGGCATCGACCCCAATCCCTCCGACTTCGGTTGCTTCATCGCCCTCAACATGATCCTATCGGCAACATCTTCGACGCCTCTCCCGCCAGCGACATCGATGGGCGCCAACGTTAGCGCCCTGGACCGGTGGGCTTGATGCTTGAGCTTCACCAACAGCGGTCGCAGAGTCCTCGGCCTCCCCCACTTCGCCGCCGCAGAGACCTGCCTCGGTTCCGGGCGAGAGGAGTTCCATAAGTGGGTATATTTAGGTTGAAATAACCCGTCCACTATATATCTCCCTGGCTAAGAATTAGCTCTGTTCCTTGAGAGATGTAGTTCAACTCGACAGTCCATGCTTGTTAAATAATTTTCTAGCAGAAATTTTGGCAGATTTAGGTATGATAGACCTTCCTAATTTGGCAGGAAGGATTTAAATACCATCATGCTGAACCAAATCGCTCGATGCTTGTATGCTGGCTTCCTGAGACGCCTGATACTGTTGCTGTGAGTGCTTCACATAGGATCAGCGTCGATGTCGTTGCTTTTGTCTTGAAGGATAGAAGAGAGGTAAGTTTCTTGTTTTCAGCGTGATTCTACTGCTACCAGATGCTCAATGTTTGAAAGAACTTAAAAACTTTGTCCCCCTTTCTAGGTGCTTGTAGTCCAGGAGCGTAATGGAATGTTCCAAGATACGGGTGTGTGGAAACTCCTCACTGGAGTTCTGAATGAGGTCAGTATATTAAAGATATCGAGTACTACATAAGAAGTATCAATGTGTATTGCAATGGTTTGACTGTGACTCTATCCTCGTAGGGTGAGAATATATGTCATGCAGTTGTCAAGGAAGTAAAGGAAGAGATGGGAGTAAGTGATGAGTTTTATGTCGAGTATAAAAGTTAAGTCTCTAAGGCATTTCACTAGAGAATTCCAAGTAAAGCCTTACTCTTTTACGTTCTACAGGTAGACACTAAATTCGTAGAAGTCCTCTGTTTCAGGTAAAGAAAATCCTCAATCTTTAGTATGTTTTGGTCTTCATTTAGATTTATGCTTTTAGCCTTCTGATGTTCAACTTTGCTTTTGCTTTTCTCACATTCTCTCTCTTATGTTCTATCACAGACAAAACCACAAATCATTCTTCATGAAGTCAGATTTGTGCTTCTTGTGTGTGCTTCAGGCAGAATCTGCTACAATTGAGGAGCATAATGTAGAGATCGAGGCAGCAAAGGTAAATTGCACGCTTGCATATCTTCTTGATTTTGCTTGAAGTATGAGGACTTTTTACTAATTAAATCTTTGCTTGGGCTGTCTTGTACAATGCTGGACTTTGTGCTTTAATCTTGCGTTCTTGCTCATGTGTGCTAAACAATGAATGTAGTAAATTTTAATGTATAATTTATTAAGCACATCAACGACAAGAGATTGCACTGAATATCTGTTCGGATCTACCCATTTAGTAGTGGTGTTCAACGATTAGTTCTTTCTTTGGCGAAATTTATGAACTGAACTGGATATATTTTATTTTGATTATAGTGGATGCCAATTGAGGAGTACGCAGCACAACCTTTTATTGTTGAAAACAAGCAATTCAATTTCATGGTGAATATATGCTTGGCAAAGGCTGATCATTTCTACTCGGGTTCTGCTGTTTTGGCCACAACTGCTGGGGTGGCAGGACTTCCATCTACTGCCTTAACCCCAAAATTGAGAACTTGGCAAGTTGTGTGTGATTCCTGGATTGCCATGCGGAATTTCTTCCTTGGACCCAGGCCTACTGGGCCGTGTTGATCCCCACCGCTGATTTTGTGGGCCCCACATGTAGGCTAGGCAAGAATTTTCCGGTTGTGATATTGCATGGTCTTTTGCTTCTTGTGTTTTGGAGATATAGGGGCTCATGGTTTTTCCCATCTTCAATTCGTAGACTAAAATCTTGTGTTGCCTGTGTTGCCGATGTCTGGGCTTTTTCAGCCCTTGGAATGGTGTAAAATGATGGTTTGTCTATAGCTTCCCAACAGATTTTTACTGTACTAAGGTTGTTCTCTTGTGTTTGCCTGTGTTGCCGATGTCTGGACTTTTACTCTCCTTTTGTGTTTCAAGCTCGTGCCTGGGGCACGTGTGCATGTCGAGCAAGTGTGCCCGCCCGTGAGCACGGAAGGAACGGGACTCGTTTTGAGTTTGCAAGGGCACCGGTTGGGCCACCCAGCGCGGCAGTTTCGGAAGCATTATTCATGGGGAAGGCTGGAGATGAGACTGGGGACAAGTTGTTTATGATGATGAGTCAGGAGAGATGGTTCAAATGGCGGTGGCAACTGATAGTTTATTTTGCCTGAACAAACGGCGCTTGCTTGCCTATTCTCTGGTACGGCCTGCACAATATATCTTAGGTCCACTAGTAATAAATCATCTAGTTGCCTTCAGATCAATTATGACCATTATCTCATTCTTTGAATAGCTCTATGATCCTCTTTTTGCACAATTAACGATGGCCTTGACTAATTAATTCAGGAGTACCCTTTAAAATATATTTATTTTTAGATGATCCAATATTTGCCATGGCCCACACACGTGGCAAGCCATAAGTGCATGGAAGCCAACTTTTCCCAGGATCAACTCCTGGACGGTACTGACCAAAAAAAAAAAAAACTCCTGGACGGCATTAAGCGCGGTTTGAACTTTGAAGCGTTGGGGGAGGGAAAAATGTGGGAGAGAAACTAGAGCGTTTGGATGGGGATATAAAGAGGCTCACCAAATGTTCAATTATAAGGCAATTATAAGATAGAACGCGAAGCAAGTTAGTTCACTATTTAGAGGATACAGCCCCTTGCAGCATCACGATACTATAGCTAAATTTGGTCTTCAGCCCCCTCAAAAAGCTCCTCTTGATTTCCTTATAAATTTTTAAAAAGAAACCTATTAGACGATTTTGAAGTGACAATTTTAAGATTTTCGGTGAGCATGGTATCAAAAGAGTAATTTAAATACTAAAAGTTAAACTGAAACAACAAAAGCAAAAGTCGCTCTTATTGCATATTTACTGAAAGCAGGGAAGTTTGGAAGCGTGTGCAAGTTACCCGAGCCGCCTCAATCTCTCCATCCCGTTTCGGGATGCAAGGCAAACACAGGCCACGGCATGCAGATGAAGAGCAACTCGGATTTCATATAGAATGACTTGTAGCTTCGCCTGTGCTCAAATAAAGGACGTTCAATCTGGTTTTTCCATAGGAAAAAGAAAAATTTGAGGATGAAATAGTCTTGACAAGGCCAAAGCATCCATCAGTGAAACGCGAGACCAAATTATAGCGGTGCAACATAGTTAAACCAGGCTTTTAAGATAGATAACAGAATAATTGCATTAATTTTAAACTTTTGAGGGACATCATCTTTACCTGAATGCCAGGACTTCATTGAATTCAGTGTCTATCTGAATTGAAAAAAAAAAACAATCGCTTTATCTGGCATTCCCATGCGAAGGAACCGAGATATTAGCATGTTTGCTTTATTGAGACGGTGCCCAACATATGAAAAAAATCACTTATTCCTGTTGCTTCTTTTATTCTCTGATAGCTATAGCAAAAACATCCTCGCCCAATACATAGTCAAATTATAAAATTCGTAAACTATGATTACCGAAATTAAAGACCGCGAAAATATTTGATGCAACATTAATTATCAAAGGTACTCACCTCATCAACAGGTCCAGTCAGGAGCTTCCAGGTGCCCGTGCGTTCAAATTTCCTGCCTTTCTCCATTACCACAAACACCTGGAAAGAGAAGAATATGTCTCGACTTCGAAACTGCCAAGTCATGCTGTAATCTTACCAGGCATCTGGAAAGAACGAACTTGCACTCATGTTTTGGCTTATGAGTTATGAAGGTCTAAGTAAGGCATTTGTCCATTCCTTTCTCTAAGGCTGCGCATGGTAACCTTCCCCAGCCAAAGAATTTTTATTATTTTGTTCCCTAGAACAAAAAAAGAACAGAAATCCATTTGGTAATAGCAAGTTATTTTTTTTTCCCGGAAACAAAAAGTTAGTCCAAGAATGGTTTTGGAATAGAAATGAAAAGTGAAAAAAAGTTGTTTCTTGTTCTCGGGAACAAATTTCAGAAATAAGTGAATTTTTTTTCTTTTATTCTTCTCTTGCTGACCGCCATTGACCGCCGCTGACTGCCGCTCGTTGTCGGCCGCCGCCGCCACCGGTCGTCGTCGCGGCATTCGGTGACGATCGGCCGGCAAAAATAAAAAATAAATAAGTATAAAAAGAAATTGCTTTTTACCAAACGTATTTCTATTCTTTTTCTATTTCTAGAGTAAAAATTTTGTATATTTACCAAACGGGTTTTTTACACAGAAATTGTTCCCCATAATAGAAATAGAAAATAACTATTTCTGAAAAAAAACTCTTCCCCAGTCAAGAAGTGTTACCATTCGCACCCTAATTTGACCATCTAAGAATAGCCGAAAGAAACAATCCAACGAATGACATTGAGGGTTCACGTTATCTCTCCTTTTTCATTCAGACCAAAAGCAGCAATAGCCACCTCAAGCAAAGCACCTGCATGTACCTAAATCCCTCCTGCCTAGTTCTCACGAAAACAAAAATCATGAGAACATTTGATACATTATGAAATTGCTAGCTAATGCTGCATAGGAAGCATGTCCAGGGAATAGATCTATCATAAGGCAAGCTATCCGAATATGTTTTGCTCCATGAAGAACCGTATGTGCCTTAACTAGTGACTTGACAAGGCCACTTTGATCCACACGCCTCTCCTCTTCTGTGACTCATGATAACTAACAAGGCATAAGACACACATAGATCAACAAATGACATCTAAACGAAAACAATAAAGAGAGGATCAAATTTGTTACCTATTCTCTCCATTTGGAAATTGAAGCTCTGAGCTTATCGATGAAGTCCCAAGTATCCATAAGCTCCTGGATTTCAACTTCAACTCCATCATAGCCGCATCTTCCCAGCTAAGTAATTCTTGATCCTCACTACTTGCAGTCTTATCTTGCTTGTCTACTGACTTGACATGCTTATGATATCAAAATCGATATCCTAAGAGATAAAAACAGAATACACTGAGAATCACAATTCACCAGCTAAAATTATAGCAGAAGACTAACCATAAGCACCAAATACAGTGGTGAAGACTTGGACCAAACATTCGCCGCAAGAGGTGGCATTGGCAATTCTGGAGCAACGTGATAAACAGACCATGTATAATGGACCAAAAAGGACTATTCTCTTAACTTTACCAAGCGAAGTATTAATACATCTAAACTTTTTGGTAATCTAGGAGTCACTTCTGTTTTGGCTTCTGTTTTTCCTTCCCTCCCTATTTCAATAGGATCATATGTTCGGACGTAGTCCACAGTACAATGGTTATGGGAAGGAGCAGATATATTATACAGTGACAGAAATACAAGGAGGACAACATTTGGCGCTAACCAAAACAACAAACAAACGCAAGATGTGATCATCTGCTGCAAAAAAGTGCACACCAAACAAAGGAAATGGCTTACGTACTGTCCCTTAGTTTTTCTTTTGTTTTTGCCACTGTTGTTCCATCTATATTGAAACAGATGGTGTGCTTGTTTTCTGTAGTCATCAGCATTTTGCTGGGTGTTTGTAAGTGGCCATAGTGAATTCAGAGTGATGAAAGACATTGAGTCCTTTCTCTGTGTATTTCACCAGGTAATTGCCTCTGAGAGAGGTCTTCTCCATTTCCATCACTTCTTGCAGCTTATTCTTCAATGGAGCCATGGTCAATGTACAGTCATTTGACCAAGCTATAAGATTATTTTGCTCACTGATGCAATTTAGTGTCTACTCAATTTGTGCTTTATTGCCGTTCCAAAGCAGAGCACCAAACAAAAAGGGCAGTGCCAATTCTAAACTTTGCTATACAATGAAAGTGCAGTAATCATTTATGGGAATGCAAAATCATAATTTGAATGGATTAAACTTCCAGGGATTTTTTTCGTATATATGCTCACATAAAATATTAATTACACAAGCTGCGTAGAAAACAACTTTCAAATTCGCTTTCACTTCTCTAAAACGCTCTCTTATGTTCGATCACAGGGAAAGCCACCAAGCATTCTTCACAAAATCAGATTTGCTCTTCCTGTGCGTGCTTCGGCCTAAATCAACTTTAATCAAGAAACAAGAAGTAGAGATCGAGGCAGCTGAGGTACATTCGCACTTGCAAATCTTCTTGATTTTGGTAGAAGTACGAAGACTTTACTGATTAATCTTTGTTTGGGCTGTCTTGTACTATACTGGACTGCGTACTGGACTGCGTGCTTCAATCTTGCATTCTTGCTCATTTTTTGCTGAACAATGAATCTAGTAAAATTAGATGCACGATTTTGTACGTTTTTAAGCACATCAGCGACTAGCTACTTCACTGAATGTCTGTTCAAGAAACGAGCAAGAAATCGAGGCTACTGTGGTAATTCGCTGACCTGAAGAATCCTTTCTACCTAAGATCCAAAAGGTTAAGCACAGTATACTTCTCAACGGCTCGTAAATCTCAAATATAGTGTTCCAGCAAGCTGATCAGTTCTGTCCGTCCATAGAACGAGTTTATCAAACAATTTCCCCCTTTTCACAGTTTCACTTCGGTGTGTTATTTAAGGTTTTGAGTATCCCATATGAGTAGTCTTTCAATTGCGCAGTGGATTCCGATCGAGGAATATGTACAGCAGTATCCTCCTGAGAAAAAGGACCAGTTCTATGAGATGGCACAGATATGCTGGGAGAAGGCAAAGGGTCAGGGCTGTCCCGGTTTCAGACACTTTAAGAGCAAAACGGGTAGCGGAAAGCCTTGTTACATATACTCGAACAAGCCTGGAAAGCCGGAGTAGCACTAGCAGCATCTGAAGCTTACTTCGGTTTCTGCTTATGGCACAAGATAAATACATCAATCTAAGCTATATGCGTCTCCTTTCTCTTCAAATGTATTATCTGTCATGGTATGCCCCACATAAAATTTCCTCTGGGAAGGAAAGAGGCAGTGTTTGTAATATATTTCAAGATTATTCCTGGTTTTAAGGAATGTTGGAATCTTTCTCCCATGTTCGCTCTGGGCAATGCTGATACCTGCCGGACCTAGGCCTTATCAGTGAATGTCACTGCCTCTCTCTGGCGAGTCGAGGGCGTGATCTAAGGCTATGACCACCGATCCGATAGTTGGATGAAATAAATCTAACAGCTAACGATCGTCAAATGAATTAACAAATTGACAACAACTTAGGATCGTTAGAACAGCTATGCGGTTAAAGGTTTTCCGTCACAGGTTGGCATAGGAGAGTAAAAGTCACATAAAAAAATTCAATCTTCTAATGGTTATTGCAGGACTTCTCCTACTTGGTTATTTAGTTCAGTAAATTCCATCAAATTGTATTGTCATTAAATGGAACAGCTTGTTGTGAATAAAAAATAACATTTACTGACAGTATGAACACATATAAGATCGATTCAAAATTTTTCCAGATGAAGAGAAAAATAAAGTCAACGTGTCGACCGTCGAGGTAAAAGTCAATTTTTGATAAGACTCTTGTCATGAGTGTTTTATTCTTCGTTTGTTTTCGGCAAAATTTTCTAACAATGCACTTAGTAACAAACCATGTCAACTGGTTATGTAAAATTGCTATGATAGGTTTGCAACAACGTGCTATTCTCTCATCTATTTGTTGTTTCATTGTGAAGGAAATGTTAGTTATATTGTAAAGGAATTGGAGTTTATGTGATGCTAGATATGTATGAGGATAGATATGGTTATTTTTCTATACCCTTTCGATACTTTTTTTTTTTTTTTTTATGCCAATAGGTATGTAAATTAAATTCCCACTTCCACTTTCCCCATGTCTCGTGAGATTTATGTACTGATCAATAAAAATCCTTGATAAAGTTATAAAGGGAACTGTTAACTTCAGAGCAGGAACTCGAACATTCTCCTGCGTTGGCCACCTGTAAGTCAAATGATCTTGGTCAAACCAATCTTATCGTAAAGGAGAAAGAGGGAGGGAGTACACGTTGTAGTTAGTTCCTAAGTCTCTCATGGAGTTCGGTGAACACTGATTGTAATAACAGGCCCGATAAAAAGCCCAGCCAACCCATGTCTCTTATAAGCCAAGCCCAAGACCAATCCTCTTTTTCCCTCTTCTTATTTGAGATCGTGCATTCGAAGAGGAGACGAAGAAGCTGAAGCAAAAAAACGAGGAGGAGGGAAAGAGGAAAAGAAGAAAATGCAAAAAAAAAAAAAAAAAAAAAAAAAAAAAATGGTCACATGGAGACGCTCTAGAAACCTCGACTAGCCAAATAAACTACGAATCGTGACGCCTGATAACTTATCAAGCTGATTATTCGTCTAATTAGAGTAATTTTGGAAGATAGAGCACACATTTTAAGTTATGTAAATCTTGAAGTATTAGGCTCAAATAAGGAGCTTTTGAGCTGTGATTTTATGGAAATGGTAGTATAAGGCATTGTTGATCTTTGGGTTTTGACAAAATTTGATTCCAAAGTATAGTTTGATCAGAACAAATTTCTGAAGTTCGCTTTTTAGTTATGCATAGCAGATAATTCGCGTTATGGAGAAAGATGAATGTTTGATTAGAACATATTTTTGAAGTTTGCTTTTGAGGGAAGTATTGTTTTATTTATAGTTTACTTGAGTCATTAGTTAGGCTAGCATATTACCGGTCTTGATATTGTTTTTGACTAATTGATAGAAATGCAACTGCATTAGCTTGAGCAATTTAGGCTTTTCAGGTTGGTAGTACCATTTCTTCTAAAAATTTGTAAATTCATGTATTCAGAATGATAAAGATTTGATATACCATGAGTTATGAATAAGTATGTTTGTTGCATAAAAATTTAGATAAGACATTTACTACATTTTGGCATATGTGAATGGTGTAAGAATTGTTTGATGGAGATATGTATTCTATTGATGAATGAAGTTGAGAAATATTATATATTTTTTATTTGTAAATTTTTTTACAAAAAGCTCTTGACATTGAGTATGGTTTATGGAATAATATATATCGATTTGTGAAATGTTTTATGATACGTATTTGATTTGACTTGGTTTGTAAAATCGGTTAATGAGATGAGTTTTGAAATAATTTGAGAAATATTTTACGAAAAGTATTTTTGGTGGATGAGTTGAGAAAATTAATGTGATTAATTTGTAAAATGTATTCTGATATAAGAGATTATTTATGTATTAGAGGATGATGATTAGGTGTTCAATATCGCGTGTGATCATAGCTAGACATTTGAGAATGAGTTTGGTCAATGGATTACCCGATTGACGTATGATTTGACATTCATTAATAGAATGTATCATCGACGTATGGTTAAATGAAATTATTCAATGGAATATATTATTAATGATTGATTTGTTATTGTAGATTGATATTGTTATTAATGATAGATATCATGTTTTGTGAAGATGCATAGTGAATGTTTGATCTACTTAAAATAGATGTATTATTCACTAAGTTGTGGTTGCTCATTCTTCTTTTTTTCAATCTTTTTCGGTTCTCCAACTAGCATTGAGTAATATAAGAGGGATACTGATGATGGGATTTTGGGGAGTTGGATTTTGTTAGTTTGAGGTTGCGTCTTTCTGGTAGAAGGGTAGTCGTGTTATCTCCATTTTTTATGGTTTTGGGGTGTGACACTAGTGATAGAGACTGCTCGACTAAAAGAAGTTGAAGGGCAGGTAGATATAACATCATATATGGGTGTAACCCTCATAAATGGCCAATGACATTTCCTTGAAATCAACGGTGGAAGCGATTGCTCCTGTCTCATAATCCCATGAAATAGAGAAATAAAAAGCAGAAGACTGCAAAAACAAGTGTGATGACACTAAACAACCTCCGTGACTGATCAAATTCTAGCTCACGTCTGCCAATATTAGTGTGTACTTCGAGCAATTATGCTCTTTCAATGAGAAATCTACAATACTTGTCTCAGTGAAAACAACAACCGTAAGATCATACTCTCTGGTACTGAGCTAACTAGCTTATTTTTCTCGACAGTAATCATGGATGCAATAAACAGTATAAGACCAGTTCTTTTATCGAAAAGTTCATGTTTTGTTGAAAGAATGGTTGTCATATCAACGTTAAGCTGTCTTTTGATCATTATGAAGATTAGTCACTCTTTCAACATGAATGCAAAATCCAGCCATTGAGCGAGACAGACCCTCTTGGTACAAGAAATTTGACCTCTTTTTGCTCCCTGGTTTAGTGAGTCAATGTGGTCATTTGAACTTCTTTTCATCCCATAAATATTGGTGTTGAACTTGAAATTAGAAAGAAAGAATAGCCCCGGAGCTAACGGGTAGGTGGAATCGGACTTTAATCTTCTAAAGACTACTTCGATGTTTGAATATAACCCTTATCAACGATACTACGCAAGAAATGATGGAGGAGACCCTGCCTTGGAGTCCATGTCTCCCGTTCCGCACAAAATCGAACCATGGAATAAGGTTGCTCGATGAATGGAATTCCGAGAAAAATTCTAGGGGTTAATGTCGTCAATTTAGTTTTCTAATAAAAAAATGCACCTGATTGCCTTGAAATTCTGTACGTGGGATGGAGGTGCACCATGAACGGCCGGTTATTGGCACGTTTCGTGACGATATAAGAGGAATACTTGGGATCGCGCACGCGGAATCTATGCATTGGCTTTCTCGAGTTTTTCACCGTATGATGCATCGCCGATCTCAAGCTATTGTTATTCAGGGTCCATTCATTTCGTGAAAAATGGACCATTTCTGAAAAATATTTTCTCGGAAATCATTTTTAGGAAAATGATAATATTTTCTGAAATTTGGCTAAAATTTGAAAATATTTCCAAAAATATTTTCCGATGTTTAGTAAGAAAAATATTTTCCACTCCTTAAATTGGCGAGCGTGAGCATTACGCTCGAGGCTCGCAAAATCAATGAACGCGAGTTTGAGATTGACAAGTTTGATGTTCACCTGGTCCGACGACTAATCAAGAGAGAAGAAGATGGAAAATAAAAATAAAAATAAAAATTAAAAAAATTAAAAATAAATCGAATTAAAAAGAAAAATAAATTTAAAAAATTATTCAAATAAAAAAAGGAAAGAAAAAGAAAAAATGGGAGGAAGAAGTGAGGATTTGTAGAAGTGTGAGATAAGAGAGATCAAGTGAGAAAAATGTTTTCCATTTTTAAAGACTTTTAAAATATTTTCCTTAAGAAATTGATTTTCCGTGAAACGAACGTCGAAAAATTCGAAAAATATTTTCTCGAAAATTACTTTCCGCAAAGCGAACGGAGCCTTAATATGAGTTAAACAGCTCTAGTTCGAGTCCGGAGAGTAGATACCGAAACGTTCTTGATATGGGTCGATCTGATCATCCTCCCTTTTCCCAGTCAATGAAACGCATCTTTTCTGACCAAAAAAAAAAAAAAAAAAGAAACGCATCTTTTGTCACATAGGTTCTCTTGTATTGGGGGCCTCGAATGCGACCGTCGAGCCTCGAATGTTGGCCTACGAACGAAATTTTCCAGAAAATTTCTAGGGCCTATTTTTTTAAATTTAATTTTCTAGTACCAAAATGCCTCCGATTGGCTTGAAATTCGGCACAGGAAATGCGCTTGCATCACAAGCGACCAGTTTTTCTCCCTTGAGCTGTATATGGGGTCAAGCTTATCACCCGATGACCAAGCTTACCAACTTTCCTCTAGTCAAGTCTCCACTTGCATCATCCTTTGCCCTACAAAGAAGTTCTCAATATTTTGAAAGCTCATTGAGAAAATATAAAATAATTTAATTTAGAGGGTTTTGAATAAATACGAAAACCATTTAATAAACTACATTTTAAGAAGCAACTTGAGAGAAATACTATTTGGTAGAAAACCTATTTGACAAGTCCTTTGGGGATTAATATTAACTTTTCAATTTTTATTTGTTTGAAAGTGAAAAAAAATGTATGCATCTTTTTAAATATAAACTTTGACAATAATGCTAAAAAGATCAAATATATATAATTAATAAAAAGATCAAATCGGCAAAGAGTTATGGTCGTCGGCGAGCCAAATTTGACGTTGGCAACTATCCCGGGCGAACTCCGTTGAGAGTCACGAACCCTAGGGAGGGCCTGTTGGAGGTCACCCCACCTTGGGCGAGCCTTGGTGAGGGTCGTGCGACCTAAGTGACACGTGACCTAGGTGACTACCGCCTGGGTTGCTTGAGGTTGTGTGATCTCCGGTAGCCCTCACCCAAGGTCAAGTGTCCCTTGCGCAACCCTCACTAGAGGTCGGCTAACCTCGAGTGACTTTGATCGAAGGTTGTTGACACCAAGTCTGGCTCGCCGATTGCCATAGCCTTTCATTGGATCGGTGAAGGGATTGGTACTTTTTTTAATAAAAAATAAATAACAAGGGACAAAATAGGAATTTTGAAGAATTTGTGGGTAATTTTGGAAGAAGAAAGAGTTTTAGCATTTGGCCAAATACTGAAAATCCAATGTTAATCCCTATCAGCATTGAGCCTTCAATCTTTTCATTACAAGCTTTCACTTGAAAGCTCTTTCTAAATTGTTGCCTAATGAGCTTTGGAGGCCGAAGGACCCCTGGGAATGCTAAACCATGTAGTTTGCATATTTACAATCCATCAATGGGTTTAAGACATAATAACAATGAGCAAAAAACCATTAACTTCTCCTTTATTAAACCACAAGCCTAATCCATAATTCATATGATAAATCAATCTCACAACCCAAAACTTATAAGTTTTTACATTTCAATTCATAGGCATAATACATTTTATAAACCGGGTCACAAATCAAACACGTATAACCTCTTGCAATTTTTTTCCTAAAACATTTCTAAACATTGTATTAATATTCAACTTAAATTATTCCAAAAGATATTTTATAATTTCAAAGAACCATAAGGGTAATAAATATTCGATCCGTCCTTATGCAATATATATGCTTTATACATTTCTTTTTCATTTGAAAAATATCAAACTTTATGATGTCTCTTTCATTAACTCATGACATGTCTAACTCTTTTCAAGACATGAGTTTTCAAATTCGGCTAAGCCAATCTTTCTAGTTCTCTGTCTCCGCAAACTCTCTCAATTTGAGGGACGCAAAACGAATGTTCTACTATTCCGGATTTATAGGGCAGGTCTCTTTGGCGGTGGACTCACGCAATTTGACTAGTCACACGCCACATGTCAATCACAAGCATTAGGTAGTGGGGTCATCTGTCCAATAATCCACGACTAAGCAAACATCAAACTCGAGCGCACTCATCTCTTCCTTTCTTGCAAACAACGATACCCATAAGCTTGTTCAACAATTCGATTTAACCTCATTTCCTAAATAGAATAATAAACATAAACTAGTTTTAGTCAATCACTTAAGATACAGTTGTCACATAACGGGTAGGTGACTTTAAGCGCCCACCTTCTGTGTTTCTTTACTTGTTTGATTCATGGACCATTCACGTTCCAAGTGGGTTTCTGTCTTTGGTCCTTATTTTAATCAGAAATCTTCTATTTTACTTTGTCGCTGTCTGGATGCTCTTTGACCTTTGCGTGTCCGATCGGTGGACGAGGGATTAGTGAGGTTCTTGGCTGTTGTTGGACAGAAACATGCAGTGAGAAAAAGTCCGGGTATTTCCATTTTCCCCAAAAGTTTAGTTCTGGCATACGTGATCCTACAGTGCGAGCGAGCCTCGTATACGATGGCCGACTCTGCTTAATAAGTGCTCTAAGAACATATATTAACAGGCCTCTGATGTTATAAACTTATATCCTCAATCAATTACAACCCGAGATTGAATCGCAGAAGGTCCTTGCTATCGCAAATTTAACACACGTACAGAAGAGGCAAACGAATTTATAACAAGAAGCAGTAGGGCGAAGTTCAGAGTTTCTCACATAATATTGAGGTAGTTAAGTAAAGATTAATCTCGTTTCTTTTCTCTCACCTCAGTTTCCTTTCTTTTTCCTCGCACAAGTACCATTCGGTCAAGTATGTGTGCGTATTAATTATTATTCATTGTTCTTTCTTTTTTCTTTTCTTTTTTGGGTGTGATTAAGGTTTCAAGTGCCTTAACAGGAAAATTTTTGCACTGAGTCCCTGTTAATAACAGGATTTTATTCATAAAGGCCCTCAACACACTTATTTTTCAGTCATACAAGGATAACTTGTAGCTGACAGTTTAATTTTTCTCATGTTATGTGCTATAAATATTTGTGACGGGTAGCTAAGATTTCGAAAATCGAATTATTTCTTATTTTGTATGGAATAGAATTAGGTATACAAAAAGATCTGGCTGCTAAAGAGATAAGATGAGGAGGTTGAAGAGTCAAGAGTATTCACTCATCGTAGAACCATCCAGAAGAAAAAAGAAGGTGGTTCTTTTTTTTTCTTTCTTTTTTGTCATATCTTTTATCTTGGGGGTATGTAAGCAACGTTGGAAGCTGGTTTTAATGACTAAAATAATAAGTACAAGAAATCGAAAATACAACACTGAAACCATGTTCGCGTGGTGGGCCAATACCTAGCAATTGCGTTAATTTCTCTATGGTTGATTCCGATGCCGTGGAGAGTGGGAGATGAATGGAAAAAAATTCCTAGCTCGACCGGCGTAATAAGATTTTGAACCGGGGAAGCGTTCGAAGAGCAGAGCAAGCAAGCGAAGGCAGTGGCAGGTATACCTACTCCTCCTGAGCTACAAATTGCTGGAACGGTGGAACCCACTGACCGGAATCCGCCAATTGAATCTTTTAAGAGTACGTTTGGTATTTTTTTTTTCTCAATTTTTTTATTTATTTATGTTCTAAGAAATAAATAAGTAGATTTATTTATATTTCTTATTTTTATTTGAAATCTATTTTTTAATACTTTTCTATTTCGGGAATTCGAAAAATTAATTAATGTTACAAAACGGATTTCTGTTCTTTTTTTATTTAATTTTGAAGAATAAAAAAGTAGAAAAAATAAAAAAATATAATAATTACAAAACATGCCATAAAATTCCATATGTTATTTTACTCAAAGCCACATAGTCCGCTTGCACGAATCGTGACCGTACCAACTATTACCATTTCAGGTAAGGTAAAAGCACTAAAAAGGACATGAAGTGAGTTTGCTGACTTAGCTACACAATTTAACTGATTTATTAAAAGTAAAAGAACAATTCATTTTGCTATATAAGAAGAGGCTGCCTAATTGCTTCAAAAGAAAAGAGAATTTGGTGAAAATTAGAATATTATCCATTATATTGCTAAAGCCTATTAATAATATTCAGTTCAAATTTGGTAAGCAACTAACAATGACGGATACTATTCATGGTGAAACAACCATTAAATTCCACTTGTACGCTAAAGTTGTGGACATATTTAGTACTTAAATATGTAGCACCCATTTTACGATGTTATCAAATGAGCCTTTAGAGGCTAAGATCGATTATTGAGAGATGAGATAAATTTTACTGGAGATTACATGTGATCGACTTGTTCAAAAGTTCAATGATGATTTGCCTTATCATCGATTTCATAGCTTATGGAAAACATTATTCTTTTGTAGTTAGATGAGAACAATTTACGTATACTATTATATTAATGAATAGTACATGCTTTATTAGATGATTAAGATAAAGATAATATTAATTGTAATCGATTAAAGATATGCACAATTTAGATATACAACCTTGAAAGAAATGGAAATTAAAAAGAATATGGTATGAAATTACATCATACCATTTATTCAATGTGAGATTTATTCTAATACTACTCACATGTGTATCTTAACCACCGATGGTTTGGGACACCAGCGAGGGTTGTTGGACCAGCATGGGTGGATGGACGGATGGTGCCGCCAACGCCATGGTATGCCTAGCCACCGGAATGTCCCTCTGTTTTGGCTTTTTTAATTGTTAAAACTTTTTATTCCATGTCGTTGATGTATTAGAAGAGCAAGTCTACGTGTCGGGCTGCCATGTAAGCATTTCCTTCATAAATTTAACGGAAGGAATGGTGCGTGGTTCAGGATGCATCTGGATAAAAGAAAAGTTCAACGGCGTGATCGAATACATTTAAAAAGAGTTCAACAACTACGGCCTACTTTATTCTTTTATTTATTTGATTTTTCCATAACCATCGGCCATCCATTGATAAATTTTAATTTTTTTCTGGCATTGGTAGTCCTAGATGTTAGAATGTTTAAATAATAAACCACGCTTCCATCTAACAGCTTAAACTTTTAGAACAGTTGGCAGTGGTTTCACAAAAATCTAACATGGTATCAGAGCAAGTAGGTCCTGAGTTCAAATCTTCCAGGCCCCTATTTGCCTCCCCAATTAAATTTCCACACTTAGTACTAGGCAAAAGACCAGACTAAGTGTGAGGGGGAGTGTTAGAATATTTAAATAATAAACCACGCCTCCATCTAACAGCTTAAGCTTAGCTTAAGCTTTTAGAACAGTTGGCAGTGGTTTCACAAAAATCTAACACTAGATTGCCTTCCTCGTGTTTAATTGCCGACCCTGCTTCATACACGATCCAAGAACATCAAGAAGACTTTAATATTATAGACTCCAATCTTTTATCAATCACAATCCGAGATTAAAATGCAGAAGGTTTTTTGTATCACAAAATCAATAGACGTAAAAGGAAGGAAAAAAAGATATTATGATAACATTGTTAGTGACACTTGAATAATTGGGGGATGGTCCACAATAATAGGAAACGGTCCTCGAGACATTTTATTAACCACCCACATAATGACACTTTGTAGCTTACAATTAATCTTTTCTCATGTCACTCTAATCATTGTTTGAAAACATACAATTTCCTATTAAGCATGCTTAATCTTGTTAATAGGGTCTTTATCATATAAAATAAGTTTAGATATACTGAGGGCATGTTCAGTAACAACATTTAGTGCTATAATTTAAAATTTTCAACACTTAAATTTAGTGCGTGAGCTTAATAACTTTTAATTACATAATTTAACCGATTGTTTGAAGCGCAAAAAACAACTCAGTTTATTAAGTAAGGATGGAGCTGCTTGATTAATTCAAACAAAAAAATTGGGCTGCAAATCTTATTGATTTTGGTAGAAGTACAACGACTTTTACTAATCAAATCTTTGCTCGGGCTGTGTGGCACAATACTGAGCTGTGTGCTTTAATCTTGCATTCTTGCTCATTTGTGTTGAACAACGAATCTAGTAAAATATGACATACAATTTCTTAAGCACATCAACAATGAGTTACTTCACTGTTCAAATCCACCCCTTTATCATAGGCGTTATAGGATGACCATTCATTAGTTCTTTCTTTGGTCAAATCTATGAATTGAATTACACCTTTTTTTTTAAAAAAAAAAAATGATTCTAGTAGATGCTGACTGAAGAGTACACAGCGCGGCCTTTCATTGTTGGGAACAAGCAATTCAATTCCATGGCAATGATTTGCTTGGCAAGGGCTAATTATGGCTACCCTGATTTCGCCCCTTTGGCAACAACTCAGAGTGGCAAAAGGTCTTACATCTACTACAATAACAACCCTGGAGTTCTAGAGAACTTAGCAAGTTTTATGCAATTCCTAGGTTGTGATGGGGAATTTCTTCCCTAGACTCAGACCTATCAGACCACGTTAATCCCTACCGCTTATTTTGTGGGACACAAAATTAATGGTTAGGATGGAGTCGGTCCATTGGACGGAGGACTAGGCCAAAAGTTCTCGGTGGGGATGCTGCATGAACTTTTGCTTCTTGTGTTATGATTGGGTTGAATAAATAGCACAAAACAGCTTCATCTTCTGTCCTGCTGTAGTAGTTTATATAAAGTTCTATCTACATAATCTCGTTTAAATTAGTAGTGTTTTCAAGAGGCTATTTAAGGAAGCAAAATCACTTTTGTTATTCTAATTTCTAAAGGTTGTTTTCTATGCAGCCTATGTAATTGATATTTATGCAGGCGTATATACGAAAAAATCCCTAGAAGTTTTAATCCATTCAAACTATGATTTTGCAATCCCAGGTATAAATGATTACTTCTCTTTCATTGTATAGCAATGTTTAGAATTGGCACCTCCCTTTTTGTTAGGTGTTATGCTTTGGAACGGCAATAAAGCACGAATTGAGAAGAGACACTGAACTGCATCAGGGAGCAAAATAATCTTATAGCTTGGTCATCTTCAAAATGACCGCACATTGACCATGGCGCCATTGAAGAATAAGCTGCAAGAAGTGATGGAAATGGAGGAGACCTCTCTCAGAAGCAATTACCTAGTGTAACACACTGAGAAAGGACTCAATTGTCTTTCATCACTCTGAATTCACTATGGCCACTTACAAACACCCAGCGAAATGCTGATGACTACACAATGTGAGATTTTGTAGGCCCACTACCAACTGTTCTAAAAGCTTAAGCTGTTAGATGAAGGCGTGGTTTATTATTTAAACATTCTCACACTCCCTCTCACACTTAGTCTGGTCTTTTGCCTAGTACTAAGTGTGGAAATTTAATTGGGGAGGCAAACAGGGGCCTGGAAGATTCGAACTCAGGACCTCCTTGCTCTGATACCATGTGAGATTTTGTAGGCTCACTACCAACTGTTCTAAAAGCTTAAGCTGTTAGATAAAGGCGTGGTTTATTATTTAAACATTCTCACACACAATACAAGGACGCCATCTGTTTAAATTTATATGGGACAACAATGGCGAAAAAGAAAAGGACTCAATGTTTTTCATCACTCTGCATTCACTTTGACGCTCACCCCCGTTCATTGTTTGAAGTAGCCGGTCGGCCTCCCTCGCTCGCTTGGGTGCCTTCTCTCTATCTTTCTTGACCTTTCAAGATGAGATTGAAAGGTCAAGTATTTGTATTTCAAGATGCGGATTTTTTTTTTTTTTTCCTTTTAGGGTTTTATTAGTGTGGATGATAGTGAATTGCAAGACGATAGTCCCACTAGTTCTTGGGTTTCCAGCAAGGGGAGAGAATCTATTGAAGGGAAGCAAAGCCTTTCGTGACAGCCCCCATTGATAGTTCCAAATCATTCGGTTCAAAGGCTTTCTCCATCATGCGCTTGATTAAGTCCCGAAATAATTAACTACCAAAATCTTTGGCTTAAGAGATAAAGTGTACTAAAAATTCTAAAACTTTCAAAAAGTGCAACCAAACATTAAAACTTGTCAAGTTGGTGTAATCAAGTCTTTACGTTCATTTCATCAAGCTCAACCAGCAAAAAAAAGGATTGACTAGCATGATCGCCATTGCCAAACGATAGTATGATGGTAATAGGGCAGTCACAAATTCATTTTGAGGAAGCCCGTTGACTTCTTAAACTGGTTTTAATTTTTTACTCTATTTCTTCTCATATTTCGCTATTGGGAGCTTATATTTAGAGACAAATTTTAGAAGAGGGCAAGAGGGCTCATAGAATCAATGTTCTTGAATACGAAGAAAGAGAAAATAAATTAAATACCAAAATATAAATAATTATAAGTAGAAAAATAGTATCACTTATTAAATAGAAATTGTTAATGTCATTATAAAGATTTATTAAATTTAAAAGACGAAAAAACACTTAAAATGTTAGCTTTGCAACTTGATAACGAAATCATTATGGAATGAAATGGTTTCTCATTCCTTTTGTTAGAATCAAATTGCTCTAGAACTTTCCGATGACCTAAAATTAAAGTCAATGATATCGGTTATACATAAATAAAACGATTTTCTTGTCTTATTTTAAGAGACTAATCAAACAATATTCAAGAACATTGATCTATAGGCCCTCTTTTGATTTTTATCTCTAAATTTAAGCTTTCACTAAGGATATATAAAAGTAAAAAGAAAAAAATAAACAGAGTCAAAAATTAAAACCGATTTAAGAAGTATACCAATGCCCTCTGACCGTTACACTGTCATTTGGCAGTGGTTAGTCATGCAAGCATTTCCTAATGAAAAATACTAACAAATTTTAGAAATTGATTATATCAACTTACGAATTTTAAGACTTAATTATATTTTATTTCTCATGACATAAATAAATGACCCAGGATGTCCGATTAAAAAATATTGAATTAATCGGGCATAAAGATGAGCCAAAGAACTCTCGGGCCAAAACGGAGGGCACCGGTTGGAATTCTCAAAGTGTGACAACGGCAACTTAGACCTGATCATAATTTCATATTTTTTTAATTGGGCATCAAGGTGTGACCCAATGACTAACCATGGTTACCCAAACAAAACATGGTTACTCGAGAGGGTGAGAACATGTAAGTCAAGATCAAAAGTGAACAAAAGGGTCGAGCAAAAGGGTCGGGTCAACTTTGCTCCCATAGAGAAGGTCCACCATGGAAAACGATATCAAAAGTGGACAAAAGGACATCCCATCCTTTGCTCTCTTTTGATTCGTCGATGAATCGACGGAAGTGGACCCACTTGCGTCGAGACTTTTCGTAGACTAAAGTCACTTTCGTCGATTCATCGACGAATCGGAAGTGAGCAAAGGACAGGATGTCCTTTTGTCCACTTTTGATATCGTTTTCCATGGTGGACCTTCTTTGTGCCATGATTGCTTATATATATAGATCACCGCCCCACTCCCGTCTCTGTAAGAACTTCAACGGTGCAACCCAAAAATTCAAGCGTCGAACGATCTCTCTCTCTCCGATTTCTCTCAAGCTCCTGAAGGTGCGTTCATGGCTTCACTCCTCATTTGTTTGATAGTATTGCTTTTCTGGGTATCAGGGTTTATTGCTTTGATTTTTGAGCTAGACAAGTCGTTTCTGCTATACACCCACGGATGAATTCATTTGTCCAGGTCAGATAAAAAGTCCATCAGTGTATCATCAGCTTTGAGGCAAGGCATGGCTGGAAATAACGATAGTGGGATCCAGCAGATTCAACTGCTTACTGGATTTGAGGATTCATATGGTGGAGTCACTCTGGAGATCAAGGAGGATATGGATGCTAATGTGTTTAGCCCCTTGCTCTGAGCTTCAACATCACGCTAGAAACTACAATCTACAGGTGATGAAACTTCTATTTTATCAGTCTTGTCAATTTATTTATTTTTTCTGATTTGTAAGAATACCACTCTTTTGCACTGTATTTCTTATCGGGTATTCTTTGTTTGCAGGGGAAGATAGATGTCTGGCTCAAATTACCCCGGGAGTATACACATCTTGTCGACATCATAGTGAAGGTAATAGGTGTCAAAATAAATCTAAAACCCATTCTTTAACTATTTTTAATAGGCTAGATTGTAATTTTTTTTTTTTGGGGTCTGAGGTTAGACTGTAAATGAATGGGAAAATGTCACAAATGGTCTCTATACTTTTACTTAATGTGCAATTTCGTCCCTGAACTTTCAATTTGGTTCCTAAACTATTAATAAATATCCGATATAGTCCCTGAACTTTCGATCTACTCAATTTGATCACTGAACTATTGATAAATGTCCAATCTAATAATTTGTTACTGTTTTTCCTTCTTCTTTTGCCGGCGGAGGAAAGTCGGCGTCTGGCGAGGGTTGCCCTCGCCGGCGCCTCGCTCGACATCGGCAGGGGGCTCCCTCGCCAGATCTACGAGGGAGCCGGTGAGGGAGCACCCCAGCGTTGGGCGACCCTCACCGGACGTCGACTTCCCTTTGCCGGCTCCGGTGGAGGGAAGAGAAAAGAAGCAAAAAAAAGAAGAAGGAAAAATAGTAAATAATGATTAGATCGGACATTTATCAATAGTCAGGGATCAAATTGAGCAAATCGAAAATTTAGGGACTAGATCAGATAATTATAAATAATTCATGGACCAAATTGAGCGAATTGAAAGTTCAAAGATGAAATTGCACATTAAATAAAAGTATATGGATCATTTATGATATTTTCCCTAAATGAATTGGCTAAAATATTAGAAACGGGGTAAAATGGGTCCAAAAAAATAGGCCCTTAGCAGGATTGGGAGTACGTCCATTTCAAACCCGTTTCCATTTTACAGCCCATTCCTCTTATAACCCTCAACTACCTACCCGAAAAGGATCAAAATCCCCCTTCTCCTTCAGCCTTCTTCGACTTCTCTCTCTCTCTCTCTCTCTCTCTCTCTCTCTCTCTCTCTCTCTCTCTCTCTCTCCTCATGGCCAAATTCCACCGTTAACTTCAACGAACGCTCTTCTTGGATGCTCGACCACGGCTTGGACGGCATCGACCCCGACCCCTCCGACTTCGGTTGCTCCGTCGCCCTCAACATGATCCCATCGGCGACATCTTCGACGCCTCTCCCGCCGGCGACATCGACCGGCGCCAACATCAGCGCCCTGAATCGGTGGGCTTGAGCTTCACCAACGGCGGTCGCAGAGTCCTCGGCCTCCCCCACTTCGCCATCGCAGAGACCGGCCTCCGTTCTAGGCGACGGGAGTTCAATAAATGGGTGGAATTAGGTCGAAATAACCCGTCCACTTTACGCTCCTGCATATATATATATATATATATATATATATATATATATATGTTTGTCCCTAGCTGAGAATTAGCTCTGTTCCCTGAGAGATTTAGTTCAACTCGACAGTACATACCCTGAGAGATTTAGTTCAACTCGACAGTACATACTTTTTTTTTTTTTTTTTTTCGACAGTACATACTTGTTAAATCTCTTTCTAGCAGAAAGATTGGCAGATTTAGGTATGATAGACGGTTCTAATTTGGCAGGAATGATTCAAGTACCATCATGCAGAACCAAGTCACTTTTTTCTGGTCTGCTGGCTTCTTGAGACCCCTGATACTGTTGCTATGAATGCTTCACATAGGGTCGGCGTTGGTGCTTTCGTCTTGCATGATAAAAGAGAGGTAACTTCCTGCCTTGCCATTGTCCCATTTCTTGCACTCCCTCTTTTAAGATTATCTGATAGGATGATGCAAAGAGATTGAGGCTCCGTTCGTTTCGCGGAAAATAATTTCCGGGAAAACGTTTTCCGGATTTTTCGGCGTTCGTTTCATAGAAAATGAATTTCTTGGGGAAAATGTTTTCCCTCTAAGGAAAAAAGTCTTCTAAAGTAAGGGAAAATGTTTTCCACTTTTAAAAAGTGGAAAACATTTTCCTCACTTGATCTCCCTTATCTCACACCTCTACAAATCTTTACTTTCTCTCTCATTTCTTCTTCCTTTTTTTTTTATTCAAATTATTTTTTAGTTTTCTTTTTCTTTTTAATTTGAACTATTTTTAATTTCCTTTTTCTTTTCTTTCCTTTTTGACCTTTATTTTTTCTTTTCTTTTTTTCTTTTTTTTTTCTTTTATTTGTTTCCTATCTTCTTCTTTCTTGGCTAGTCGTCAAACCAGGTAAACCTCAAATTCATTGATCTTAAACTCGCGCTCGTCGATCTAGCGAGCCTCAAGCTTGGCACTCGCGCTCGTCAATTTGGTGAGCGGAAAATATTTTCTTTACCGAACAACAGAAAATATTTTCCGAAACACTTTCGGGTTTTAGCCGAACACCAAAAAATATTGTCATTTTCCTGGAAAATGACTTCTGAAAAAATATTTTCCGGAGATGGCCCATTTTCCGCGAAACAAACGGACGCTAAATTTGAGTTCCCAATAAGGAAATATAAGAAGAAATAAAACCAGCTTAAGAAGTCCATAGGTTTCCTCAAAATGAATTTGTGGCTGCCCTCTGACCGTCACACTAACGTTTGGCAGTGGCGATCATGCTAGTGGATCCCTTTTTCTTTGGTTGAGTTGGACGGAGTGAAGGTAAAGACCTGATTGCACCAAATTGATAGGTTTTAATATTTAATTGCACTTTTTAAAAATTTTAGAACTTTTTTAATACATTTTATCTCTTAAGCCAAAGATTTTGGCAATTAATTATATAGGGACTTAATCAAGCACGTGACGGATGCTCCAGAGAAAGCCCTTGAATCGAACTGTTATGAAACTATCAATGGGGTTGTCACCAAAGGCTCAGCTTCTTATCAATAGATTCTCTCTTCTTGCTGGACACCAAAGAATTAGTGGGACCATCGTCTTGCAATTCAATGTCACCCTCGCTAAGAAAACCTAAAAGAAGATTCCGCATCTTGAAATAAAAATAGTTGACCTTTCAAGATTGAAAGGTCAAAGATAGAGAGAAGGCGCACAAGTGAGCGAGCGAGGCCGACTGGACACTTCAAACAGTGAATATGGGTGAGCGTAAGAGATGTTGTGAGTGTGTCATGTCGTGTCATCATCAGCATTTTGCTGGGTGTTTGTAAGTGGCCATAGTGAATTCATAGTGATGAAAGACATTGAGTCCTTTCTCAGTGTATTTCACCAAGTATTTGCCTATGAGAGAGGCCTTCTACATTTCCATCACTTCTTGCAGCCTATGCTTCATTGGAGCCATGGTCAATGTACCGTCATTTTGAAGATGACCAAGCTATAACATTATATTGCTCACTGATACAGTTTAGTGTCTCTACTCAATTCGTGATTTATTGCTGTTCCGAAGCAGAATACCAAACAAAAAGGAAAGTGCCGATTCTAAATATTGCTATACAATGAAAGTGCAGTAATCATTTATACTTAGGAGTGCAAAATCATGGCAAAAGTACCAAAATAGTCCTAAACCTTTTGTATCGGTACTAATTCAGTCCTAAACTTTTTATTTGGATCAATTTAGTCCTAAACTTTTTCATATTGGTACCAATTCAATCCATCCGGCTAATTTAAACCGGAAATTGCTGATGTGGTCACCGACGGTCTTATGTAGTGTCACGTGGACAAATCATATAATTTTTTTATATTTTTTCAGATTTTTAAATTATTTTTTATTTTTCTTTTCTCCTTAACCCTTGGCCGGCGATGTGGCCGGCTGGCCGACCATCACCGGCCACAAGCTGGTCGAGGCGAGGGCCGCTGCGCCCTCTTCAGCCACAAGTGAGGGCGTTGACTCTCGCCTAGATCCAGGCAAGGGTGCGGTAGCCCTCGCTTGTGGTAAGCGAGGGTACGGCAGCCCTTGCCCAGATCCAATCGAGAGCCACAACGGCCTTGCCTGTGGCCGACGAGGGTGTCGGGCCCTCGCCCGTGGTGGGCAAGCCATCGTGGCCCTCGCCTAGATCTGGGCGAGGGCGCAGTAGCCCTTGCTCATGGCGGGTGAGGGTGCGGCCCTCGCCTGAGGGCCCACGCCCTTGTTGGTCACAGGTGAGGCTGTTGTGGCCTTCGCTTGGATTTGTGCAAGGGTGCCGCAGCCCTCGCTTGCCACGGCGCGGGCGTGATGCCCTCGTCGACCACGAGCAAGGCCGCCATGGCCCTCGCCCGGATCTCGGGTGAGGGCCGCCACACCCTCGCCCATCATGAGCAAGGGCTACCGCGCCCTCGCCTGTGGTCGACGAGGGCGCAAAGGCCCTTGTTGGTCAACGGGTGAAGATTTCAGCCCTTGTCTGGATCTAGGCGAGGGCTGACGCCCTCGCTTGTGGCCAGTGATGGTCGGCTGATGACTGGCGATGTCGCCAGCCAAGAGTTAAAGAGAAAAGAAAAAGAAAAAAGTAAAAAATAATTTAAAAAATCTTTAAAAAATATATACAAAATTTTAAAATTTGTCCACGTGGCACCACATAAGACCACGGACGACCACATCAGCAATTTCCAGCTTAAATTAGCTGGATGAACTGAATTGGTATCAATGTGAAAATGTTTAAGACTAAATTAGTCCAAATAAAAAGTTTATGACTGAATTGGTACCGATACAAAATGTGTAGGACTATTTTGGTACTTTCACCTTCAATGTTCATTGGATTCATGTGCATGTATGTTACCATTGTAGATAAGAAGAGATGTTGAACTTTTAACCTTTTTCCTAACAGAGCCAGTCTTTAGTGCCAATGCTAATCTTTTGGTTTGACTAGGTTATTTATATGATGAGCCGTTTAGTAATGGAGTTCCTGCCATATTAGCATTTGGTGTACAATAAAACTTCTCATCTTTAGCTACAGTCTGTAATTTTCTGTATGTTTTCCTCTCTTAATTAATTCAATCTATCAATGACAGCCTTACTTTATAAAAAGATAAAACGCAGCAAGTAACCTTAATTCGGCGCGCGCTTTTTTGTTTTATGCTCTGCTTTATGCATTTTTCGACGTGATTCTGATATAACCGCCCAGCACTTCAAAGAACTTAACACCTCTGCCCCCAACCCCACTCCCCCTAGCTAGGTGCTTGTAGACAAAAAGAATAGTGGAAGGTTCGAAGGTACGGGCGCGTGGAAGCTCCCCACTGGACTTACTAACGAGGTTAGTACGTTTAAGATATCAAGTGCCGCATCAGAATTATCAAAATGTATTGCAATCGTTTGATTGTGACCCTATCCATGTAGGAAGAGGATATATGCCATGCAGTTGTCAGAGAAGTAAAATAAAGAGACGAGAGTAAGTGATGAGCTTGTGTTGTTTCGGAAAGCAAATTGTCTGAAGCATTCCCTTGAGAATTCCAGTTATAGCTATATTCTTTTATGTTCTACAGGTAGACATTGAATTCGTCTAAGTCCTTTGTTTTAGGTAAGGATAATCTTCTACTCCAGATTGCCAAGAAAGGAGAGAACTTGTTTTCAAGAAATTGATATGTGAGGTTGCTATACAACAATTTTTATATAAAATGACAATTCATGTATAACTAATCCATCAATGACCACCAGGCTCATTAGGATGATGGAGATCATAGCCATCCTCAAAATTACATCATTAACATGGTAGATTATGCTGCTAACAAAACAGATTCCGATATAATCAATATTAATCCTGAAACCGGACCAAAAAAACAAGGTAGGTCGGGTATAGGGTCTAATGCAAACATGGTTGGGAACAGGGTTAAAAAAAAATGGAATCGGTTATAATAGAGTCAGGTACAGGGTTCAGGTTTGGAACCTATCCACCTCAGACCCGATCACCCCTAAAGCTAATAGGAATTGATCTTAAGTGAGCTTAATTGCGAGAATATTCTTTTATTTGATTTATTGTATATTTTCCTTCCTTATAGATTTAGATCTCATATATTATAAAAGGTGATGTAATCGTACACATGAATGATATATAAGAGATATAATGAGAAGATAAATTCTCATTTTAGCAACAATTGCATCATTTTCTCTTGGTTTTCGTCTCTGAAGTGATTCAGCCCGTGGGCAACAACCTTACTTGAAGATACGGTTGCTAATCGTTAGTAGTCTTAATTGATCTCGTGCTGATATGAATTGATCCTAATTGACCTTGATTGCGGGAATATTCTTTTATTTGATTTATTGTATATTTTCCTTCCTTATAGATTTAGATCTCTTGAATTATAAAAGGTGATGTAATTATTATACACATGAATGTTATAGGAGAGATATAATGAGAAGATAAATCTTCTCATTTTAGCAACAAACGCATCATTTTCTCTCAATTTTCTTCTCTAAAGTGATTCAGCCCGTCCACTATATATGTCCCCGAGAGATTTAGTTCAACTCGACAGTCCATACTTGTTAAATCTCTTTCTAGCAGAAATTTTGGCAAATTTAGGTATGATAAACGGTTCTAATTTGGCGGGAAGGATTCAAGCACCATCATGCTGAACCAAGTCACTTGATTCTTGTATGCTGGCTTCTTGAGACCCTTGATACCGTTGCTATGAATGCTTCACGTAGAGTCGGCGTTGGTGCTTTCATCTTGAATGATAGAAGAGAGGTAACTTTTTGCCTTGCCATTGTCCTCTCTTTGCATCATCTTCCTATGAGATAGTCTTAAAAGAGTGAGCGCAAGAAATGGGACAATGGATCCTACGTGAAGCATTCACAGCAATAGTATCAGGGGTCTCAGGAAGCCAGCAGACAAGCATCAAGTGATTTGGTTCAGCATGATGGTACTTAAATCCTTCCCGCCAAATTAGGAACATCTATCATACCTAAATTTGCCAAAATTTCTGCTAGAAATAGATTTAACAAGCATGGACTGTCAAGTTGAACTAAATCTCTTGGGGAACAGAGCTAATTCTTAGTCAGGGACATGTATAGTGGATGGGTTATTTCGACCTAAATCCACCCATTTATTGAACTCCCGTCGCCTAGAACAAGGCTAGTCTCTGCGGCGGCGAAGTGGGGGAGGCCGAGGACTCTGTGACCGCCATTGGTGAAGCTCAAGCCCACCGGTCCAGGGCGCTAACATTGGCACCGGTCTCGAGGAGGTACTTGAGGCGATCGATGTCGCCGAGGCGAGAGGCCTTGAAGATGTAGGCGAAGAGATCCTGTTGACGGAGACAGAGCAATCGAAGTCGTCGGTGTGGGGGTCGATGTCGTCCATGTGGTGGTCGAGCATTCAAGAAGAGCGTTCGAGGAGTCGCTCCTTCTTTCGTCGGGCGGATGTTAACGGGGGTATTTGGCTATGAAGAGAGAGAGAGAGAGAGAGAGAGAGAGGGGTGGGGGAAGAGGCGTAGGCGAAGGAGTCTTGATCTTTTGGGGTTCGATAGGAGGGTTGTAATAGGAATGGGCTGTAAGATGGAAACCGGTTTGAAAAGGATGTACTCCAAACCCATTTAGACCCATATTTTTAGAGAGTTAGTCTTTTTGGATCCATATAACCAGTTTTTAATATTTTATTCAATTCATTTACGATCTAAACTATTAAAAATACTTAAAAGGATGGGTTTTGGATTTTTTATTTTTTTGACACCTCTAATATATACCTTCACTATAATGTCGATAAGATGTGCATATTTCCGCGGCAATTGGAGCCAGACTCCCTTCTTCCCCTGCAACCAAATGATACCTAATAAGAAGAAATGGAGTATAGAACAGAGCAGTATTCTTACAAATCGGAAAAAAATAACTAGATTGACAAGACCGATGAAATACAATTTCATTTACCTGTAGTTTCCAGCTTGATGTTGAAGCTCAGAGCAAGGGGGCAAACACATCAGCATCCATATCCTCCTTGACCTCCACGGTGAATCCTCCATATGAACTCTCAAACCCATCGAGCATTGGAATCTGCTCGATCCCACAGTATTTATTTTCACCCATTGCTTGCCTCAAAGCTGATGATGTACCGATGGACTTTGTATATGACTGGGAAATTGACACTTTAGGAGCTTAACCTGGGCAAATGAATTCATCCACTGATGTATAGCGGAAGCGACTTGTCTAGCTCAAAAAGCAAAGTAATAGACCCTGATAGAAAACACTAAGAACAACAGTACTATCAGACAAATGAGGAGTGAAACTATGAACGCACCTTGAGGAGCTTGAGAGAGATTAGAGAGAGAAAGAGACCGTCCGACGCTCTAATTGTTGGGTTGCACCGTTGAAGTTCCTGCGGACATGGGAGTGAAGATGGGTAATCTTTATATACACACCCACATGCTAGTTTTATAAGTTCGTGAAATATGTCAATAGTTTTGACGAACTTTTAGCATGTGGGTCCGAATACCTCCTCTAAGATCCTGACTTTTTCAATGCCTCATCCATGATCATGGAGGAGGCGATCATGGAGGAGGCATTGGGATCCATGGGGGAGGTATTGAAAAAGTTAGGATCATGGAGGAGGCATTGGGACCCACATGCTAAAAGTTCGTCAAAACTATCGGCATATAAAATTTGTCAAAATGATTGTCATTGTGTATATTGTTTTGACGTCCATGACCCCAGGTTCGATAGTCACTAATGAAACTCTCGTGTGAGTGCCAGGAGTGCCTCGTTAGAGCGTAAGCGCGTACATGACATGTACGCTCTAACAAAACTAGCATGTGGGTTCGATGGTGACTAATAAAGCTCTCGTGCGGGTCCACTGCGGGACTTTTGGGTCATGTATGCTCTAACAAGTCATAGGCGTACATACCAATGATTGAGTTGCACGTCAAGTGCGAGTGCTCGCTCGTAGGGCAAATATGGATGACCAGGGACGACCTATTAAAAATATTGAATTAATCCGGCATAGAGATGAGCCAAAAAACTCTCGAGGCCAAAAGAGAGGGCATCGGTCAGATTCTCCATGCGGGACAAGTTCGTCGCACCTTGATGACCGATTAAAAAAAATTAATTTAGAATCGGGTCTAAGTTGCCCTTGTCACACCTTGAGAATTCCAACTGGTGCCCTCCTTTTTGGCCCTGAGATTTATTTGGCTCATCTCTATGCCCGATTAATTCAATCCATCCAGCTAATTTAAGTCGGAAATTGCTGATTTGGCCACCGACAGTCTTATGTGGTGTCACGTGGACAAATTTTATAATTTTTTATAAATTTTCAGATTTTTAAATTATTTTTTTCTCTTTTTATTATTTTTTTATTTTTCTTTTCTCCTTAACCCTTGGCCGGCGACGTTGCCGGCTAGCCGACCATCAACGGCCACAGGTTGGTTGAGGTGAGGGCCATTGTGCCCTCTTCAGCCACAAGTGAGGGCATCGGCCCTCGCCTAGATCCAAGCGAGGGCGCAGTAGCCCTCGCTTGTGGCGAGCGAGGGTACGGCAACCCTTGCCCGGATCCGAGTGAGAGCCACAACGGCCTCGCCTATGGCCGACAAGGGTGTCCGGCCCTCGGCCATGGCTGGCAAGCCATCGTGGCCCTAGCCTGGATCTGGGCGAGGGCCCAATGCCCTTGTCGGCCATAGGCGAGGGCGCAGCAACCCTTGCTCATGGCGGGTGAGGGTGTGGCCCTCGCCTGAGGGCCCACGCCCTTGTTGGCCACAGGTGAGGCTGTTGTGGCCTTCGCTTGGATTTGGGCGAGGGTGCCGCGGCCCTGCGCCGCCACGGGCGAGGGTGTGACGCCCTCGTCGACCACAGGCGAGGCCACCATGGCCCTCGCCTGGATCTAGGCAAGGGCCACCACACCCTCGCCTGTCATGAGCAAGGGCTGCCGCGCCCTCACCTATGGCCGATGAGGGCGCAAAGGCCCTCACTGGCCAATGGACGAAGGTTTCAGCCCTTGCCTGGATCTAGGCGGGGGCTGACGACCTCACTTGTGGCCGGCGATGGTTGGCTGACTGGCGATGTCGCCAGCCAAGGGTTAAAGAGAAAAGAAAATTAAAAATAAAAATAAAAAATAATAATTTAAAAAATCCTTAAAAAATATATACAAAATTTTAAAATTTGTCCATGTGGCACCACATAAGACCACCGACAACCACATTAGCAATTTCCGGCTTAAATTAGCCGGATGAACTGAATTAATATCAATGTGAAAATGTTTAAGACTAAATTAGTCCAAATAAAAAGTTTATGACTGAATTGGTACCGATACAAAATGTGTAGGACTATTTTGGTACTTTCAACTTCAATGTTCATTGGATTCATGTGCATGTATGTTACCATTGTAGATAAGAAGAGATGTTGAACTTTTAACCTTTTTCCTAACAAAGCCAGTCTTTAGTGCCAATGCTAATCTTTTGGTTTGACTAGGTTATTTATATGATGAGCCGTTTAGTAATGGAGTTCCTGCCATATTAGCATTTGGTGTACAATAAAACTTCTCATCTTTAGCTACAGTCTATAATTTTCTGTATGTTTTCCTCTCTTAATTAATTCAATTTGTCAATGACAGCCTTACTTTCTGAAAAGATAAAACGCAGCAGGTAACCTTAATTCGGCGCGCGCTTTTTTGTTTTATTCTCTGCTTTATGCATTTTTCGACATGATTCTGATATAACCGCACAGCACTTCAAAGAACTTAACACCTCTGCCCCCAACCACAACCCACACTCCCCCCTCTACCTAGGTGCTTGTAGAAGAAGAGAATAGTGGAAGGTTCGAAGGTACGGGCGCGTGGAAAATCCCCACTGGACTTACTAACGAGGTTAGCACGTTTAAGATATCAAGTGCCGCATTAGAATTATCAAAATGTATTGCAATCGTTTGATTGTGACCCTATCCCTGTAGGGGGAAAAATTACCTAAAAAGTCCTAAACCTATTGCAATTATTCCAATTCAGTCCTAAACTTTTTTTTTTTTTTTTGTCCAATTAAGTCCTAGATCTTTTGTTTTTGTTCCAGTTCAGTCTATTCGGCCAAAATTGGTCGGGCGGCGCTGGACGTGGACGCCTGGGCCGGGGACGTCGGCGGCGACGCCTGGCGACGTGGCAATTTTTAAAATATTTTTTAATATTTTTCGATTTTTTTTAAATATTTTTAAATATTTTTGAATTTTTATTTCTTTTTTATTTTTTTCCCCAACCTTCTCCTTCCTCCGGCCGGCCGGCGCCGCCGGCGGAGGCGAGGGCGGCGAGGGCAGGCGGCGAGGGCGAGACCTCGCCGGATCCGGCGAGCTCGGCCCTCGCCGGATCCGAGGGCCTCAAGGGTCGACCATCCGAACCATTCCTTCTCTTCGTCGTCATCAATGGCGTCTTCTTCTTCGCTGCAAAGCCCCTCTTCTTGACCTTCGATCTCGCAGAGCAGGCGCCCGCGCCCCTAGAGAGAGAGAGGAGAGAGAGAGAGAGATGTTGGCCGATGACGAGAACCCTAGCGGCGCCAACCCCGCCTCCACCGTCTGGCCCGGCAATGCCATGTTCGCCCCGCCCGCCCTCCGCAAGCCCTCCCTCGCCCCCGGACTCACCCCGCTAGGGCGAGGCCCCGCCGGATCCGGCGAGCCGGTGGCCGGCGAGGCCGGCAAGGCGGGCCTCGCCCTCGCCGGCCCTCTCCTTCGGCCGGCGGGGGCGAGCCTCGCCAGTGGCCGCTGAGGCTACCCTCGCCTCTGGCCGGCCGGCCGGCCAAAGGAAGGAGAAGGTTGGGGAAAAAAAATAAAAAAAGAAATAAAAATTCAAAAAATATTTAAAAATATTTAAAAAATCGAAAAAATATTAAAAAATATTTTAAAAATTGCCACGTCGGCGTGCCGCCGGCCGGCTGTCCCCGGCCGGCGTCCACGTCAGCGCCGGCCGGCCAATTTTGGCCGGATGGACTGAACTGGAACAAAAACAAAAGATTTAGGACTTAATTGGACCAAAAAAAAAGTTTATGACTGAATTAGAATAATTGCAATAGGTTTAGGACTTTTTAGGTAATTTTCCCCCCTGTAGGGTGAGGATATATGCCATGCAGTTGTCAGAGAAGTAAAATAAAGAGACGAGAGTAAGTGATGAGCTTGTGTTGTTTCGGAAAGCAAATTGTCTGAAGCATTCCCTTGAGAATTCTAGTTATAGCTATATTCTTTTATGTTCTACAGGTAGACATTGAATTCGTCTAAGTCCTTTGTTTTAGGTAAGGATAATCTTCTACTCCAGATTGCAGTGCATTAATATGTTTTGCGGTGTAGAAGTCAAGGCAATCTAGGTAAATTGCACACTTGCGAATCTTATTGATTTTGGTAGGAGTACAACGACTTCTACTAATTAAATTCTTGCTTCGGCTGCCTTGCACAATACTGGGTTGCGTACTTTAATCTTGCAATTTTGCTCATTTATGCTGAACAATGAATCTAGTTAATTGTGACGTACAATTTCTTAAGCACATCAATATCAAGTTACTTCACTGAATGACTGTTCAGATCCATTCTTTTTTTTTGTCGGTAGATCCACTCCTTTACTAGGGTTGTTAAAGGATGATCATTCCTTAATTCTTTCTTTGGTCAAATCTATGAACCGAAATACACAATTCATTTTTTTAATTTGATTCTAGTAGATACCAACTGAGTAGTACGCCGCACAGCCTTTCATTGTCGGAAACAAGCAATTCAATTCCATGGCGATGATTTGCTTGGCAAGGGCCAATTAAGGCTACTCTGGTTTCACTCCTTTGGCAACAACAACTTGGAGTGGCAAAAGGTCTTATATCTATTGCAATAATGACCCTAAAGTTATGGAGAACTTTACAAGTTTTATGTAATTCCTAGGTTGTGATAGGGAGTTTCTTCCCTAGACCCGAACCTATTGGATCATGTTGAACCCTACCGTTGATTTTGTGACACAAAATCAATGGTTAGGATGGAGTCGGTCCAATGGACCTGAGACTAGGCCAAAAGTTCTCAATGAGGATGTTGCATCAACTTTTACTTCTTTTGTTATGGATGGGCTAAATAATGCGAAACAGCTTCATTTTTGTCCTGCTGTAGGAGTTTATATAAATTTCTGTTTACATAGTCTGGTTTAAATTATTATTGTTTTTGGAAGGCTAAATCAAGAAGCAGAATCACTTTTTTATTCTAATTTCTAAAGGTTGTTTTCTACACAACCTATGTAATTGATATTTTATGCGGGCGAATATATGAAGATTTCTCAAGATTGTTTACTATGAATAGTTTCAGATATTTTTAGTTGCTTGCCAAACACGAACCGAACATTATTAATAAGTTTTAGCAATATAGTTGATACTATTCTAATTTTCACTAAATATTTTCGTTTGAATTAATCAAGCAGCTCCATCCTTACCTAACAAATCGAGTGGTTTTTGTACTTCAAACAAACGGTTGAACCGTGTAGTTAAAAGTTATTAAGCTCACGCACTAACTTTAGGTGTTGAAAATTTTAAATTATAGCACTAAATGTTGTTATTGTACATGCCCTCACTATATCTAAACTTATTTTATATTGTAAAGACCCTATTAACAAGATTAAGCAGGCTTAATAGGAAATCGTATGTTTTCAAAACAATTATTAGAATGACATGAGAAAAGATTAATTATAAGCTACAAATTGTCCTTATGTGGCTGGTTAATAAAATGTCTCGAGTACCCTTTCCTATTATTGTGGACCATCCCCCAATTTTTAAGTGTGACCAACAACGTTATTATCATGTATTTTTTTCCTTCCTTTTTACGTCTATTGATTCTGTGATACTAGAAACCTTCCGCATTTAAATCTTGGATTGTGATTGATAAAAGATTTGAGTCTATAATATTAAAGTCTTGTTAACAAATGTTCTTGGAGCGTGCATTAAGGAGGGTCAACAATTAAACACGAGGAAGGCAATCTAGGACTGCCAATGCCAGAAAATATTATAATTTATCAATGTTGATGGGTGATGGTCATGGAAAAATCAAATAAATAAAAGAATAAAGTAGGCCGTAGTTGTAACTCTTTTTGATTTATTCGATCACGCCGTTGAACTTTTCTTTTATGAGTTTTATCCAAATGCATCCTGAGCTGTACCATTCATATATATGAAGGAAATGCTTACATGGCAGCCCGACACGTAAGCTTGCTCTTCTAATACATCACCGACGTAAAATAAAAAATTTTAACAAAAAAAAAAAAAAAAAAAAAAAAAAAGCCAAAACAGAGGGATGGTCCGGTGGCTAAGCTTACCATGGCATTGGCGGCTCTGTCTGTCCATCCACTGTTGACGGTCCAACAACCCTTGCCGGTGTCTCAGATCATCATTTATCGAGACACCCGTGTGAGTAGTATTAGAAAAAGTCCTTCCTTGAATAAGTGGTATGGTGTGATTCCAGAATAATACTTGAATTTTTTCTTTTTATTCTCCATTTCTTTTAAGGTTGTATATAAAAATTATGGGGAAAATCTCAAATAAGAACCCAAAGTAAGCCTACTTTCTCAAATAAGGACCCGAAGTGACCGTTGTTCCAAGTAAAGACCCGAAGTGGCTAACAAGTCTCAAATAAAGATCTGGACTAGCCAGCCGGCCAAAATTTTCATCGGCCGGCGAGCGTGTGACATTTCCGGTGGCTGAAATATGGGCAATTTTGTCGCAAAAAATTATAGATAGCAATTAACAAACCCCAAAAACAAAACCCCCAAACTCTTCACGTTCTTCTTCTTCCGCTCTTCATCTTTTACGTTCTTTGTCCCCTCTCATTGGGAGAACCCAAATTCTCTATTGATGGAGTAAGAGAGCAGAAGAAGAAAAATGTGAGAACATGAAGAGTTTTTCTTTTTAGGTCAAAAGAATGTGAAGAGTTTGGGGGGTGGTTTTTAAGGTTTGTTGATTTCTATCTATATTTTTTTGGGGACAAAATTGCCCATATAAAGGCCATCGAAAATGTCACACTCTCGCCGGCCGATGAACATTTTGGCCGGCCGACAAGTTCAGGTCCTTATTTGAGACTCGTTAGCCACTTCGAGACCTTATTTGGAATAACGGCTACTTCGCGTCATTATTTGAGAAAATAGGCGCTCTTTGGGTCCTTATTTGAGATTTTCCCAAAATTGTGAATATCTTTAATCAGTTACAATTGATATTATTTTTATCTTAATCATCTAATAAAGCATGTGCTATTCATTAATATGGGAATATGCATGAATCGTTCTTATCTAATGGCAAAAGAATAATGTTTTCCATAAGCTATTAAATCGATGATAAAACAAATTATCATTGAACTTTTGAATAAGTTTTTTGTTTTTTTTTTGTAACGACTTTTGAATAAGTTGATCACATGTAGTATCTGAAGGATTTGGATTCGGGAAACAGGATTCCCAAAACGGTTGTTTCGTCACAAAAACGAATCCAAAAAGAAGGAGAAAACGCAGCGGAAGAAAAGCCCTAACACTCAATCATGAATCACCAATCAAAAGCGCATCACATGGACGAACGCACCTTATTTCCACAAACTAAACACTCGGCATTGCAATTGGAGGAGAAATTTGATCACTGTTCTTCAAAAGGGGAGAAAGCGTCGTACGGTGAAAGATGGAGAGAGATGCGTACACGTCCAGAGAAAAAAAACAAAAAACGTGCCTTTTCACTCTTTTTCTTTTTCTTTTATACTATTCTCTTCCATGGGCCCTAAACCCATGGGCCGAGCCTCTGGGCCCATCAGGCCAAATTAGGCCCAACAGAATTCTGGGCCCATCAGGCCAAATTAGGCCCAACAGAAAAAGGAAAATCCATCATCTCCCACTCGCACATGGTGATCCAAAACCAACATGGGTGGACAGGCCTTACTTAGGCTTATCAAAGAAGAATCCATTATATGCATCTCCCACTCAACATGGTGGGCCAAACGCAGTCCCCTTTTCCTCATTGCAACATTCATACTGATGAATAGTCCGTGCGACCGGCATACTTTGAGAGCTCGTTGCCATACATCTGTTAGGAACATATAGCAGCTCATAATGGGCAACACGCTTTGAGTAGATTTAGTATGCAGTACCCTAAATCGATCGATCACATTTATATCTCTCTTGATCTCTTTTTAACAATGATATATATTGCATTCACAATTATGATTATCCCAAAGACAGTCATAATTGGTCGACTAGTGAATACAAAATTACAATGTGATTCTCCAAATCCGATCTTCCTCTTTCCTTCAAACTCTCAATTTCAGTCCAGCTTGCTTTTCTAGAAATGTCCCATTAGATCGAATCAACTTATGACCATTGGCAACATCCTAAGATAGCAAACACTAAATAGAAATCTTGAGAATAAGTAAGAATCCTGAGGGAACTAAAAATGAGGAACTCATTTCCCTCAAGAGTCTCACACGGCATAAAAGTTGAGATCAAACTTTTGCCACTCTTATTGGTCGTCTCATGCATACGTAGTATGAAATACGTATTACGGTATTATATCCTTTCCCATGGAGCGTATGTCTATTCCTTCAATACCGTACAGATGATTGTTCAGACATACCCAATGTCTAACTCGAGTTCACGTACCTACTCATTCACTTAATTCATCAGAACTCACATCTGGCATCTTAGACAGATAAAGTAAAATATGTGGGTTATTTTACTTTCGGACATAGTATTTATCATGTCCTCATCTTAACACTTAGTTAAGGCGACATATATATTTTAAGCTTGAGCTCTCGATTATCACCTAGATAATAAGCTTAAAAACCGTCTCATCTCTATTTATCACACAGTAAATAGAGGCGATTACCAGTGTGAGTGGGCTAATCTCTTATCTGTCAGACATACTTTCTCAACTCAATATAATGCACTGAGCATTAAGATGCATAAGGATCAAACAAAAAATTCATAGACATTAATGATGAAAAACACAATTTCATAAATGTGAACAACTCAGGGAAATTACAATATCCAGTATATCAGACTCTACGCAATCCTAGAGATTTTACATGACCACAAAACACATCTCTAGGTATTGGCTTTGTCATAGGATCTGCTACCATTCTATGCGTAGTTATGTACTATAAGTTCACATCCTTTCGTGCAACCATATCTTTGACAAAATTATACTTGGTATCTATATGTTTGGTCTTGCCATGATACTTTGGATCTTTGGTGTATGCTATAGCTGCTTTGCTATCACAGTTAACCAAAATGGATTTGCAGCTTTCTCAATAACACCTAAATTATCCAAAAATCTCTTAAGCCAAACTTCCCCTTGTACGGCTGCTGATAACGCCACAAGCTCAACTTCCATCGTGGACAAGGCTATATATGTTTGTTTCTTACTGCACCAACACATGGCGCCATTATTCAGTAACAAAAACAAAAATAGAGGTAGATTTCCTTTCATCTAAATCTCCTCCTCAACTTGTGTCTAAATAGCCTTTGAGTCGCAGATCCTTTCCTTGATAACTCAGTATATAATCAACAGTTCCCTTTAGATACCTAAGTATTCTCTTAACGGCTTTCCAATGTGCTTGACCTAGCTTGGATTGGTATCTACTCACCATTCCAACTACAAAAACATATGTCAGGTCTTGTACACAACATAGCGTACTTCAAGCTTCCAACAGCACTAGCATAAAGAACATGCTTCATTTGTTCCTTCTCTTGTGGAGTCCTTGGACACAATCTATGGCTCAATCCTTCACCTTTTGCAATAGGAGTGTCTATGGGTTTACAATCTTGCATATGAAATCGTTCAAGAACTTTATTTATATATGTTTCTTGCGAAAGAGATAATGATCTCTTTGAACGATCTCTTGAAATCTTAACTCCAAGTATGTATGCAGCTTCACCCATATCTTTCATTTCAAAATTAGAAGATAACCAACTTTTGATGGTATTAACTAACTCCATATTGCTTCCGGCAATTAATATATCATCAACATATAATGATATGATCACAAATTGATCTTTGGATCTTTTGATATATACACAATGATCCTTATCAATCATTGTAAAATTATATGCCATCATAGCATTATGAAAACGTATATACCACTGTCTTGACGACTGCTTAAGGCCATATATCGATTTCAAAAGTCAACATACCTTTCCTTCTTGGCCTTTCGTAATGAAACCAACAGGTTGTTCCATATATATTTCCTCATCTAATTCTCCATTGAGAAAAGCAGTCTTTACATCCATTTGATGTAATTCAAGATCCATACTCGCCACTATTGTCAGAATAATGCGAATTGAGGTGAATCTCACAACAAGGGAAAAAGTTTCCTCATAATCAATTCCTTCCTGTTGATTATACCCCTTCGCAACAAGGCGAGCTTTATATCTTTCCATCGAGCCATCAGCTTTACGCTTTATTTTGAGAACCCACTTGTTCTCAATAGCTTTGCGTCCTTTTGGAAGATCAACCAATTCCAAACATGGTTTGACTTCATTGACTCCATTTCCTCTCCCATTGCATCCATCCATTTTTCTTTACTAGGGCAACTTAGAGCCTCATGTATATTTCTTGGCTCATCCTCATCTTGTGGTGCAATCATAAAAGTTTCCCCTTCAATGTCAAAACGTCGACGGGGAATACTTTTGTGACTTGTTCGCCGTATAGGAGGTTGTACACTTAGCACATCATTTCCCATTATGCTCCCATTAGGATCAGATAATGATGATGTTGTCTCATCATGTGGTTGTGATTGAGAATCAGTTGTGTTCAATTCATCACTTCTCACATTACTCCCACTTGGACGAACTCCTCTAATATCATAATATCATAATCTTGATCCATGATTTCAAATAAGGAGTAATATTCACCTATTTCGCCCTTCTTAGGAAACTCATCCTCTAAGAATGTGACATCTCGTGATTCAAATTCAATTATACTCCCACTTTCCTGCTCACCTATGAACACATATCCTTTTGAGTGTTCAGAGTATCTTATGAAAATACTCTTCTTTCCTCTGGGACCCAATTTCCCAAATTTGTGAGAGGGCTCATGGGTATAGGCAGCACAATCCCATGGCTTAAGAAAACCTAAGTCCGGTTTTCTACCTGTCCATAACTCGTATGGAGTGGAAGTAACTAATTTGGAAGGCACCCGGTTAAGTACATAGGCAGCTGTCAATAATGCATCACTCCAAAAGGTGATAGGTAAGTTAGCATGTCCCATCATGGACCTAACCATTTCCAGTAGGGTTCTGTTTCTTCTCTCTGCAACACCATTTTGTTGAGGAGTATATGGAATAGACAACTGTTTTTCTATTCCTTTTTCATCACATAATTTTCTGAACTCATCAGATAAATATTTTCGACCTCGATCGGATCTCAATGTTTTTATTTTCCTATCTAATTGATTCTCTACCAAGGCCATAAACATTTTGAAACAACTTAATGCTTCAGATTTATGAGAAATCAAATAGACATATCCGAATCAAGTATAATCATCTATAAAAGTGATGAAATAAACAGCCCAATGCCTTCCTCTCACATTCATTGGACCACAGATGTCAGAATGGATTAAATGCAGAGGAAATTCAACTCTTTTACCTTTTCCAAATGGTTTCCTTATTGTTTTCCCTGCTAGGCAATGCTCACATATGGGCAAATCGACTTTTTCAATATTACCCAACAAGCCCTCTTTGGCTAGTCTATTCATACGTTGTTGACCAATATGACCAAGTCTAACATGTCACACATTCACATCATTGTCATATGAATTAGGAGACGTGATAAGGGAATAACAAACATCGTCAATGTCTAAAACAATAAAACCATCTAGAAAATAGCCACGACTATAGAAATTTGTTTCCAAAAACAAATCCACACCTCTATTATGGAAGTTCATATTTAAAACCTAGTTTGACCAACACTAAAATAGACACTAGATTCCGACGAATCTCCGGAGCATACATTACATCATGTAGGATCAAAGTGCGTCCACCACGCATGTTCAGTTGGCAGGTGCCAATTCCTTTTACTTTAGCTCTGGAATTGTTTCCCACATAGATCCACTTAGTTCCAGTTGATATTCGTCGGAATTCCACAAAGGATCCTCTATCCTTTGCTACATGGTCTGTTGCTCCTGAATCTACAGTCCACAAAGGATTGGATTCAGCCAACAATACAGAACTTGACACATAAGCAAAGGTCTCAAATGTACAAGAGGTGTTTACCTTTTTCGGCTCACGGCAGTTGCAAGCATAGTGACCCTTCTTGTCACAATTGTAACACCTTACCCTTGACATTTTCTTCACTTGAGGACGTTTTCCTCTCTTGTGTTGGTTAACTCTTGGTTTCTTGCAAGAAGGACTTGATCCTTTGCATGACCACATATTGAAGGAATCAATACTCTTGCGCTTAGAGCTCAAAGCCCTTTCTGAGCTAGAACCAGCATTGCAAATATCTGCTTTCGGCTCAAATGCCGTTAGGTGGTCCTCCACTAGCTCAAGGTGGCGCACGGCATTCTCAAGATCTTCCATAATATGGTCAAGAGCTTCTAGTGCTTCTGGCTTTTCCAACACATATTGAATCTTCATATTCAATATTTCACAATTGTTACCGTTCAAATCAGCAATTACTTTCTTAGTTGCTGAAACCATCGATCTGAACACATCAGACATATGCACAAATAATTAATGCCTATCATTTATGCATCTACTTTGCATAGACCCATCATATTAACAAACAATTTCAAGTAAGGTTTCAGAATCAAAAAGTCACTATGTTTCCAATCATCCTCCAAAAATCCTAACTCAAAACTGTCATTAATATAATTGTCTTATGCAAATTAAATTCTATGAAGTTACAAAAACTTCTATGAACTACCCACATCAATCAGTAATGACAGAAAGCATAAAATATTTGACATTCAATAGTATAATAAGGCTTTCACATAAGACGGCATATCCATTACACTAAGTAATATATATACAGAGGAAAAATATCAACATAGAAAGAGATATATTCACCCAAAACATCTCAATAACTAATCTAAGAAATAAATAGGGAAAGTCCCTGCTAATCTATCAGTCAAAAAATCTAAGAAAACTGAAGGCACATTTGCCAACCATGGAAAAACTTTTGGAGAGCTCTCATGCCGTCTCCAAGGCGCATTCATTTGGCGCCACGTAGCGCTCATACTAAGGGTTGAAGTTTTGATTAGCTCAATCCTATAGTACTCTCTTACAAAAGCTTCTACCAGCCTCCTATAACCAGGGACCACGTTGACCTCCCAAAGCCGATCTAACACTGCTTGCCATTCAGGTGGAAGAGTGTTCTTGAAAGTCGACACCTTATCAAAATCCGGCATAAGATAACCATTCTAGATGATCTGATTGACCCTGACCACATGTGATACTAAATCACCATTATGCCACCGATAATTAGCTAACTCTGTTATCAGCCTTTTAAGTCTTGCACGTCCTTCGTCCGTTCTCGGGAATGCAGGTATCTGTGCATAACGCATCATAGTTCCTGCAACAAATGCAGAACATGAAAATGAATCACTTTGTATCCACAATGAACACAAGGGAAAACACATAATTTTCCATGATTCATGCAACAAATGCAGAATAGAAATGGATTACTTATAACCCACACAGGCATAACTGAAAAAGAAACACATCCCTTTTTTTTTTTTTTTGGTCAACGGTCGCGGTCAACGGCCAACGGCCGAGTCAACGGTCAACGGTCGTGGTCAACGGTCTCGATCAACGGTCAAACGGGTCGGACGGGTCGGGTCGGCCGGTTGGTCCGGGTCGGGTCGGGTCGCCGATCGCCGGTCGGGCCGGGTGGCCGGTCGAACCGGTTAGTCCGGTCGGGCCGGTCGGGTGAACCGACCGGCACGTGCCCAGCGTGTGCACGGGCAACCGTCGGCTGACGTCACGGTGACGTCATCCGGCGCGTGCCCTGCACGCGCGGGCAGTTGCCGCGCCCGGGTGCGGTTACCGCGCACGTGCATCGCACGCGCCTGGGAACCGTCTTGGCGCGTGCATTGCACACGCTGACAGAGCCGAACGCATCGGCTGCACATGGCGGCGCGTCCGGCGACTTCCGGCGACGTGCGACCACTCAAAATTCTCGTATCGACGAGTACTACAACCCCAAGCAATCATAATTACAAAACGATGTACGGAAAATCAAAAAACATGGGAAACAAGTACCGCGTCGGGGTTAAACATCTCTTAATTGATCATTAATCACGTTTAACAAAGAATGACATGAAAAACTCGTTTATAAATGCAAACAAGAAAGGGAAACATGATTGAGATGGCTCTGATACCAATGAAGGATTTGGATTCGGGAAACAGGATTCCCAAAACGGTCGTTTCATCACAAAAACGAATCCAAAAAGAAGGAGAAAACGCAGTGGAAGAAAAGCCCTGACACCCAATCATGAATCACCGATCAAAAGCGCATCACATGGACGAACGCACCTTATTTCCACAAACTAAACACCCGGCGTTGCAATTGGAGGAGAAATTTGATCACTGTTCTTCAAAAGGGGAGAAAGCGTCGTACGGTGAAAGATGGAGAGAGATGCGTACACGTCCAGAGAAAAAAAAACAAAAAACGTGCCTTTTCACTCTTTTTCTTTTTCTTTTATACTATTCTCTTCCATGGGCCCTAAACCCATGGGCCGAGCCTCTGGGCCCATAAGGCCAAATTAGGCCCAACAGAATTCTGGGCCCATCAGGCCAAATTAGGCCCAACAGAAAAAGGAAAATCCATCAGTATCCAATAAAATTTATCTCATCTCTTAATAATCGATCTTAGCCTCTAAAGGCTCATTCAATAATATTGTACAGATTTAAGCACCAAATATATCCACAACTTTAACGTTGGAAATGGAATTAAATGGTTGTTTCACCATGAATACTATTCGTCATTGTTAGTTGCATACCAAATTAGAACTAAATATCATTAATAGGCTTTAGCAATATAATGGATAATATTCGAATTTTGCCAATTTTTTTCTCTTTTGAAGCAAGTAGGCAGCCTCTTCCTTAAATAACAAATGATTTTTTTTTTTTAACTTTTAACCAATCAGTTAAATTGTGTATCTAAGTTAGCAAACTCCACTTCATGACCTTTTAAGTGTTTTTACTAGGGGTGAGCATGGTCAGAGTTGGGCCGGTCCACCCCCTAACCTTAGGACCAACACGCACAGTGTTAATCCTCAATTTTTGGTACTGAGGACCGACCCTATTAAGCTTGGAACCGAGGACCGGACCGACCCAATGGGTTCGGTCCGGTTCTAGGGTCAACCCGGGACCACCTGATAATTTTTTATTTCATTTTTTGCATTCCTTAAAAAAGCGATTGAGGACCGGATTGACCCAATGAGTTCAGTCCGATTTCAAGGTCAACCTATGACTAATCAATTATTTTTTTTTTCATTTTTTGTACTCCTTGAAAAGGCAATCAATGACCATACCAACCTGATTGGTTCAATGATGAGTAAGGTCAGTTAAGAAAGACAAACAGTGAGGGTTAAGTGAGGTGAGCTTTGTACAGAATGAGCATCGAATGTCGAGTAAGGAGCAACAAGCCAAGCGAGCATCGAGCAGCAAATAGCATGAGTGATCAAAAGCAAGTGAGGCGAGTGTCAAGTGGTGAGCAGAAAAGTTTTTTTTTTTTTTTTTAGCAAATTGAAGACTAAGAGGACAAATAAGACAGAAGAGAACAAACACTAAAGGAATATGCCATAAGGTGCCTTTTTAGACACTGTGAGGACTCATTATAAAAACATTTTTTTTTCCTTCGTAAATTATAACTATTTACACCGTAAAAGACATTAAAAACCTAAGTTATTAAATAATAATGTAAAATTACTTGAACTCCTCACTAAAGAATTGTTTAATGTTGTTGACACCGTTTATTTTAAGATTTTATCTATATAAAAAAAAATTATAAATAATATTTTTATATATAGTTAGGGGTCCGGGTTGGACTGACCCGGAACTCTTAGGATCGAGGACCGACCCGCACAATGCTAGTCCTGGAATTCTAGGACCAAGGACCAACCCAGTCTCCCTAGAAATCGGACCAGGATCGGTAGGGTTGGGCCGGTCTAGGGTCGGTCCGGGGTTGACCTTAGACCAATGCTCACTCCTAGCTTTTACCTTACCTAAAATGGCGACGGTTGGTACGATCGCAATCCGTGCAAGCAGACCGCATGTCTTTGGATCAAAGAACGGACAGAATATCATGGCATGTGTTGTAATTATCCTTTTTCTTTTTCAAAAAAAAAAAAAAATTAGAAATTTATTTGGTAACATTAGTTAATTTTTCTATTTCGCAAAATGAAAAAGTAACCAGTGAATAGATTTGAAAAAGAAACTAGAAATAAAAAAATTTACTTATTTGTTTTCGAGAATAAAGAAGTAAGTAGACCTACCACTGCCTTCACTTACTTGCTTTCCTCTTCAGACTCTTCCCTTGTTCAAAATCTTATTACTCGTTTCGAACTTGGAATTTTTTTCATTCATCTCCGACACTCCACAGCATCGAAATCAACCAAAGAGAAATTAACGCAGTTGCTAGTTATTTGCCGACCAGGAGAATAAGGTTTTTCTTTTTTCTTTTTTCTTTTTTCGATTTTACTCTACTCCTACTCTAACTTTTACTTTCAGACTTTTACCATGCCTCTTTACAAGGCGTGGAAGTCGAAATCTATACTTAAAACTAAATCGTTCTCACCCCAACCCCCTGAGAAGGTGGGAAATTGAACTCTCCACCTTCCCTTTCCATCCCCCAGTGGTTAACGCAAACAAGATTAAAGTGTTGTAATTTTGATTTTTAGTCATTATTTTAGTCATTCTAACCCAGCTTTGAACGTTGCCTTCTCACCCCAAGGTAAAAGATATGAAAAAAAAAAGAAAAAGAAAAAGAAAAAAAGAACCCGTTCCTTTTTCTTTTGGATGGTTTTGCTATGTGTGAATACTCTCCGACTCTTTGACCTCCTCCTCTTGTCTCTTCAGCAGCCAGATCTTTCTGTATACTAATTCTACTCCATACCGAATGAGAAATTATTTGATTTTTGAAACCTTAATTTTTTTTTTTTTTTTTTTTTGTTTTTTGGTCGATCCTACTCTACTCATATACTAACTCTCACTCTTAAACTTTTGCATTGCCTCGCGTGAAAGTCGAAACCCACACTTAAAACTAATTCGTCCCCACCCCAATCCCCCGAGAAGGTGGAGATTTGAACCCCCCACCTCCCTCTTCCATGTTAAAAGGATGGCCACTAGGGCAAACTCCAATGGTTTTGAAACCTTAGTTAGACGTGACAAATATTTATAGCACATGACATGAGAAAAAAAAAATTATAACGTATAAGTTATCCTCTTATGACTAGGAAATAAGTGTCTTAAGGGCCTTTATGAATAAATACTATTATTAACACGGACTCAGTGCAAAATTTGCCTATTATAGCACTCGAAACCTTAATCACACCAAAAGAAGAAGAAGAAGCAATGAATAATATTTAATACGCACAGATACTTTTTTTTTTTTTTTTTGTCAGTCCTACTCTATTCCTATTTTACACTCACTCTCAGACTTTTGCTCTGCCTTTTGGAAGGCGTGGAAGTCGAAACCCACTCCTGAAACTTATGCGTCCCCACCCCATCCTCCTAAGAAGGTGGGTATTTGAACCCCTCACTTCCCCCTTCCATGTTGGAAAAGTGGCCACTGAAGCGAATTCCAGTGGTTACGCACACATACTTGACCGAGTGGTACTTGTGCGAGGAAAAAGAAAAGAAAGTGAGGTGAGAGAAAAGAAACGAGAACAATCTTTACTTAATTACCTCAATAATATGTGACGAACTCTGAACTTCGCCCTACTGCTCGTTATAAATTCGTTTGCCTCTCTTGTATGCGGTGTTAAATTTGCGATAGCAAGGACCTTCTGCGTTTCAATCTCGGGTTGCAATTGATTGAGGATTTTAGTTTATAACATTAGAGGCCTGTTAATATATGTTCTTAGAGCACGTATTAGAGTCGACCGTCGTATACGAGGCTTGCTCGCACTGTAGGATCACGTATGCCAGAATTAAACTTTTGGGGAAAATGGAAATACCTGGACTTTTTCTCACTGCATGTTTCTGTCCAGCAGCAGCCGAGAACCTCACTAATCCCTCGTCCACCGGTCGGACACGCAAAGGTCAAAGAGCATCCAGACAGCGACACCCAC